>JAWNMY010000006.1:5385000-7785000 GCA_035043505.1 Drosophila setosimentum
CATGTAAACTCAACTCAATTGAAAGGAAGTGTGGCAAGGGTAACAAAAATATAAATAAAAAAAAGTGTTGGGGACATGGAAGTGGGGGGCATGTGGAAAGTGGCAAATGGCAAATGATTTTGTGGCTGGGCATACAATTTGCTGAAACATTGCCAATTATTTACAACACACACTTTAAGGCTGCTGCTGCTGCTGCTGTTAATTTTCTATTTGTGTTTTTCGCATTTATCAAACAGATTAAACACAAGATGATGTAATAACCAATAAAACGCCTCAGAGAACAACACGAATCCAACGAAACATGATAATGATTATGATAATGATGCGCAGATGATGCGCGAATGATGTAAGACAAATATTCAACAACAACAAACAAAAAAACACATAGAAACAACCCCCAACGAATGGCAAACTTTTGAAATTGCTAAATTGAATATAGCTTAAGGAATATATTAGGATATTATTGTTTCAAAACTGAACTCATTTTATTTCTGGACAAAAGAGAATCAATAACTTATGTTCTACATGTCTTTGTGGACCGTATTCAAACTGCTGTCAATTAACAGATATTTCCTGTGGCAAACATGACTGTTGAGCAAAGAAGTTGCTCATCTTTCGACTGATTGTTCCTATGACAATTATATTGATATAGTGATCGGATCTGGTCGAATTCAACATATGTGCCTGCCTGTTTTATGGTTATATATTATCTACTCGACTAGTGATACTGATCAAGAGTATATATACTCTATGAGGTGGGAGGAGGAGAACTCATCTTCAACGACAACATTTGAATACCCTACAAGATTCAAGACTATTTTGACTCTCTTGATTCGAATTGCAATCTGCAATAATGAAGCCAATTGTATTCGAGTAATCTTTCCGGCTCAACTTCCCCTTTAAATGGATAGCTCTGAAAGTGTGTTGCAGCTGTTACAGCTGCCTATTGCTGGAAATGAATCAGCACGTATTAGTAAGCCCAGTTAGCTTAATCTGCCTAAACTGTACTCAGTTGTGTACTCAAAAACTAAGTCACGAGGCTCAAATGCCAAATTATCTATCAAATTCCCCATCATTTATAAACACAAGTAGCAACAGCAACAGCAACAGCAACAGCAACAATAACAACATCAATAATAATAACAATAAGGCAAACAAAGGCAACAATAAATAGATGAATGCGAAAGCGATGCAAATAAATCAAAAACTCGAATGTCACGCGAAAAAATTTACAATAACAAATAAAAAAAAGGAAAACAATAACAAAATTAATGTGAGCTGGGCAAGATAAGCGTGATTAACTTTGGCGATACCCTGTAGATCGAGATAATGGGTGTACACACAGGTCTAGACAACACTTCTAATCAACTCATAATAACTCATAACTCTTAATATAATTATGGTCGTAACAACTAGATTAGGAGATTATTGATAGCTTCATGGTAGCTTGTTCAATATAAAACAAAATCTGTGTTCCTTATACGATCCTAATAAAATTCTTAGATTTGATTAAGAATATGTCAGAGTTTTATTTTTATACCCTGAACCCATTAAAAATGGGTAAAGAGGGTATAATGGTTTTGTGCAAATGCATGTAACAGGCAGAAGAAAGCATCTCCGACCCCACAAAGTATATATATTCTTGATCATGGTCAACAGTCGAGTCGATATAGCCATGTCCGTCTGTCCGTCCGTCCGTCCGTCTGTATGAACACGCAGATCTCAGAGACTGTAAAAGCTAGAGACTTTAAATTTGGAATATAGGTTCTCGTATACCAGGCGCAGATCAAGTTTGCGTTATTTGATCGATAACTGCTTTCGTTTATCGAATATCGATATATTCAAATTAATACATAGTTTGCATATGTATACTATTGATCAACTGCTCAAATTTCGTCAAGATCGGATAAGAAACACCCGAGTTATAGTCGAAAATATATTCTCATATTGATCTCATTTCTATCATTTTCTGTATGCATAAATATGCGATCGGATGTGTGAGAAAGAGATGGCATGATTATCAACGCGAACGTCAGTATGTTTTTGTGTGTCGGCAGATGGCGCTTGCAGAGCTGCTCGCATTTTAGTGCAAATCATTTTAAAGGGGAATTTGCCAATAATAATAGAATATATTTAACAACTACCAACTACCCAGGTACAGGGTATATCGTAGTCGAGTTCACTCAACTACAGCACTCTTACTTGTTTATTATTGAAACGTACATTTTAAACACAGATCAACAACATCAAAAGTTGCTCAATTGGCAGATATTCTTCATCTAACTAAGTTCAATCGTTTCTCAAATCAGCCACAGCTCAGCTGATAATAATTATATATTCAATATGTTTTTGTTAAATGTTATGTTGTTTTAATCTCACTTCGAAATAAATATAGGTGCATAAATATGTCACACGTGTGACATGTCTGTCTACGATTAAATTCACGCAAATGTTCTATATGAACACCTGATCCAATGAAGTGCCCTAAGGCCATTGACGTCTTTTACTATCAGTGCTACTTGATAACAGCATCCGTTAATGTATTTCTAACAGCCTCAGATCTGTGTCTGTGTCTCTGGTCAGTGCTATAAAATGTCGTGTGTCCGACTCTGAATATTCAGTCTACATCTGATTCTATTGAGACCAATTGGACACAGCAGAAAAAGATGGAATTAAATTGGATTGTGTTTACTTTGTGCATAAGTCTGATCCTGATCAAAGGCGAGTCGTCCTCCACACATCAACGAAGTGACTATGAGGTAAGTGAAGAAGAATTAATTATATTTGACAAGCGATTTATTCTAATTCTGAATTATATCAGATCTCCGAAGCATCAAGAAGAGAGGAGGAACAGTGCGGATCATATGCCTATAAGGCTTTGAAGCCAGTGCTTACCAATTTAGAATTGATGAGGAAAGAAGTGGAGAACAATGAAAATAGAACATCTATTAAGAATAGGGAAATTGAACAGCTTCAATTAAAAATATCACAATATGAATCAAACACTATAAAGGAATTAAGGGAGCAGATTAATCAGGGATACAGGGAACAGATACGCAATAAGGATAGTGAAATAAAGCAGCTGAGAGATCAAATCATTAGCATAAAAGATAACACTGAAACAAACAATTTGCAATCAATCAGGAATGAATTAAGTAAGCTCAATTCACAGAAATGTGAGGAACTTACAAGTGGAGTAATCTCCAAACAAAAACTTCAAATCGATAGCGATGCAATCAAATTGCAGGAGTTTAAGAAACAGTTGGAGGAATATAAGAAAAATATTGACCAAAAGAACCAAGAAATATCCAAATTAAAGGGCCAAATTTATAGCGATGCGATCAAATCGAAAGAGTTTCAAAAAAATATTGACCAAAAGAACCAAGAAATATCCAAATTAAACAGTCAAATTAATAGCGATGCGATTAAGTCGAAAGAGTTTCAAAAAAATATTGACCAAAAGAACCAAGAAATATCCAAATTACAAAAAGATGTCAGAAAATTGAATCAGAAACTAGAAGACTCATGTGATAAATCAGATTGCAGTATGTATGAAGATGCTCCGGGTGTTCATAAAATGAGATTTTCCAATCATTCCTTTGATGTCTTATGTGACTCGGAGACAGCAGGTCCTGGATGGACAGTTATTCAGCAGCGAATCAAAGGTAAAGAAGATTTTAACAGGACTTGGGCAACATATCGTGAAGGATTTGGCTCCTTTGATGGCGACTTCTTCTTGGGATTGGAGAAGATCCATCTCTTGACAAGCACCAAACCCCATGAACTATATATATATCTGGAACTCTGTGAAGAAGGAATAAAATATGTAAAATTTGATAAATTTGCCATTGCTGGCGAAAGCGATGGATACCGACTGAGAATAGAAGGATTCAGTGGCAACGGAACTAATTTGATGTCATCTGTAAACAATAATCAGAAATTTAGCACATATGATCGTGATAATGATATATGGATTGAAGTCAATTGTGCATTAAAATACTCTGGTGGATGGTGGTATAGCAATTGTGGACTTCCGTAAGAAAATGACTCTCTTCTTCATCTCTCAAATATTTAATTGTTTTCATATTTTCTTCTACCGTAGATTAAATGGAAAGTACTATGACAATTATGATGACTGGAAATATAATGGTGTATATTGGATAGGTAGAGTCAAAAATGTGAAAATGCTTATACGCCCAGCAGAGATATAGAAATGATTTAAGTGTAACATGAATTGTAAATTTGATTACATGAATTTCCAAATAATAAAAATTGGCACTGTAATTTGATGAATTTCTATCTATTTCTACTTGCGTGATTTCAACAAAGTATAACTGTATAAATACAGAATATACAGACATAGACACATATTTGTGATCGCTTCGCTTCGCATGCTGATCGCTTCTCACACCTACTCGCCTCGCCTTATCAAATTTGCAGCCAAATTAGCTCCATATAAAAATTACTTTTCTGGGATATTTGTCTTGGTAGCAGTGTGTGATAGAAATAGATAAAAGCCTGAAAGACCTATTCAAGTGACGAGGAGTGTATCTACATCTAATCACGCATTCACAGATCTCTGGACTCCAAATAAGACACATGATCATATTTCTTGGCTTATCTTGCTAGAGCTGTGTATTCCCAGAGATACGGACATGACTTAATCGACTTGTCTTTTGGTGCTGATCAAGAATATATATACTTTAATTGAACCCATTAAAAATGGGTAAAGAGGGTATCATGGTTCTGTGCAAATGCATGTAACAGACAGAAGGAAGCATCTCCGACCCCACAAAGTATATATATATTCTTGATCATGGTCAACAGTCGAGTCGATATAGCCATGTCCGTCTGTCCGTCCGTCCGTCCGTCTGTATGAACACGCAAATCTCAGAGACTATAATTTGGAGACAAAATTTGGAATATAGGTTCTCGTATACCCGGCGCAGATCAAGTTTGCGTTATTTTTTCGATAACTGCCTTCGTTTATCGAATATCGATATATTCAAATTAATACATAGTTTGCATATGTATACTATTGATCAACTGCTCAAATTTCGTCAAGATCGGATAAGAAACACTCAATTTATAGTCGAAAATATATTCTCATATTGATCTCATTTCTATCATTTTCTGTATGCATAAATATGCGAGCGCATGTGTGAGAAAGAGATGACATGATTATCGACGCGAGCCTCAGTATGCTTTTGTGTGTCGGCAGATGGCGCTTGCAGAGCTACTCGCATTTTAGTGCAAATCATTTTAATAGAGAATTTGCCAATAATAATAGAATATATTTAATAACTGGGTACAGGGTATATCGTAGTCGAGTTCACTCAACAAAAGCACTCTTACTTGTTTATTATTGAAATGTACATTTTAAACACAGATCAACAACATCAAAAGTTGCTCAATTGGCAGATATTCTTCATCTAACTAAGTTCAATCGTTTCTCAAATCAGCCACAGCTCAGCTGATAATAATTATATATTCAATATGTTTTTGTTAAATGTTATGTTGTTTTAATCTCACTTCGAAATAAATATAGGTGCATAAATATGTCACACGTGTGACATGTCTGTCTACGATTAAATTCACGCAAATGTTCTATATGAACACCTGATCCAATGAAGTGCCCTAAGGCCATTGACGTCTTTTACTATCAGTGCAACTTGATAACAGCATCCGTCAATGCATTTCTAACAGCCTCAGATCTGTGTCTGTGTCTCTGGTCAATGCAATAAAATGTCGTGTGTCCGAATCTGAATATTCAGTCTACATCTGATTCTATTGAGACCAATTGGACACAGCAGCAAAAGATGGAATTAAATTGGATTGTGTTTACTTTGTGCATAAGTCTGATCCTGATCAAAGGCGAATCGTCCTTCACACATCAACAAATCGACAATGAGGTAAGCGAAGAAGAATTAATTATATTTGACAAGTGACTTATTCAAATTCTGAATTATATCAGATCTGCAAAGCATCAAGAAGAGAGGAGGAACAGTGCGGATCATATGCCTATAAGGCTTTGAAACCGCTTCTTTTCTATTTAGAATTGATGAGGAAAGAAGTGGAGAACAATGAAAATAGAACATCTATTAAGAATAGGGAAATTGAACAGCTTCAATTAAAAATATCACAATATGAATCAAACACTATAAAGGAATTAAGGGAGCAGATTAATCAGGGATTCAGGGAACAGATACGCAATAAGGATAGTGAAATAAAGCAGCTGAGAGATCAAATCATTAGCATAAAAGATAACACTGAAACAAACAATTTGCAATCAATCAGGAATGAATTAAGTAAGCTCAATTCACAGAAATGTGAGGAACTTACAAGTGGAGTAATCTCCAAAGAAAAACTTCAAATCGATAGCGATACAATCAAATTGCAGCAGTTTAAGAAACAGTTTGAGGAATATATGAAAGCCATTGACCAAAATAACCAAGAAATATCCAAATTGAACAGTCAAATTAATAGCGATGCGATCAAATCGAAAGAGTTTCAGAATCAGTTGGAGGAATATAAGAAAAATATTGACCAAAAGAACCAAGTAATATCCAAATTAAACAGTCAAATTAATAGCGATGCGATCAAATCGAAAGAGTTTCAAAAAAATATTGACCAAAAGAACCAAGAAATATCCAAATTAAACAGTCAAATTAATAGCGATGCGATCAAATCGAAAGAGTTTCAGAATCAGTTGGAGGAATATAAGAAAAATATTGACCAAAAGAACCAAGAAATATCCAAATTAAACAGTCAAATTAATAGCGATGCGATTAAGTCGAAAGAGTTTCAGAAAAATATTGACCAAAATAACCAAGAAATATCCAAATTAAACAGTCAAATTAATAGCGATGCGATCAAATCGAAAGAGTTTCAGAATCAGTTGGAGGAATATAAGAAAAATATTGACCAAAAGAACCAAGTAATATCCAAATTAAACAGTCAAATTAATAGCGATGCGATCAAATCGAAAGAGTTTCAAAAAAATATTGACCAAAAGAACCAAGAAATATCCAAATTAAACAGTCAAATTAATAGCGATGCGATCAAATCGAAAGAGTTTCAGAATCAGTTGGAGGAATATAAGAAAAATATTGACCAAAAGAACCAAGAAATATCCAAATTAAACAGTCAAATTAATAGCGATGCGATTAAGTCGAAAGAGTTTCAGAAAAATATTGACCAAAATAACCAAGAAATATCCAAATTAAACAGTCAAATTAATAGCGATGCGATCAAATCGAAAGAGTTTCAGAATCAGTTGGAGGAATATAAGAAAAATATTGACCAAAAGAACCAAGAAATATCCAAATTAAACAGTCAAATTAATAGCGATGCGATCAAATCGAAAGAGTTTCAGAATCAGTTGGAGGAATATAAGAAAAATATTGACCAAAAGAACCAAGAAATATCCAAATTAAACAGTCAAATTAATAGCGATGCGATTAAGTCGAAAGAGTTTCAGAAAAATATTGACCAAAATAACCAAGAAATATCCAAATTAAACAGTCAAATTAATAGCGATGCGATCAAATCGAAAGTGTTTCAGAATCAGTTGGAGGAATATAAGAAAAATATTGACCAAAAGAACCAAGAAATATCCAAATTAAACAGTCAAATTAATAGCGATGCGATTAAGTCGACGGAGTATCAGAAAAATATTGATCAAAAGAACCAAGAAATATCCAAATTAAACAGTCAAATTAATAGCCATGCGATCAAATCGAAAGAGTTTCAAAAAAATATTGACCAAAAGGACCAAGAAATATCCAAATTAAACAGTCAAATTAATAGCGATGCGATCAAATCGGAAGAGTATCAGAAAAATATTGACCAAAATAACCAAGAAATATCCAAATTAAACAGTCAAATTAATAGCGATGCGATCAAATCGAAAGAGTTTCAGAATCAGTTGGAGGAATATAAGAAAAATATTGACCAAAAGAACCAAGAACTATCCAAATTAAACAGTCAAATTAATAGCGATGCGATCAAATCGAAAGAGTTTCAGAATCAGTTGGAGGAATATAAGAAAAATATTGACCAAAAGAACCAAGAAATATCCAAATTAAACAGTCAAATTAATAGCGATGCGATTAAGTCGAAGGAGTATCAGAAAAATATTGATCAAAAGAACCAAGAAATATCCAAATTAAACAGTCAAATTAATAGCGATGCGATCAAATCGAAAGAGTTTCAGAATCAGTTGGAGGAATATAAGAAAAATATTGACCAAAAGAACCAAGAAATATCCAAATTAAACAGTCAAATTAATAGCGATGCGATTAAGTCGAAGGAGTATCAGAAAAATATTGATCAAAAGAACCAAGAAATATCCAAATTAAACAGTCAAATTAATAGCGATGCGATCAAATCGAAAGAGTTTCAAAAAAATATTGACCAAAAGGACCAAGAAATATCCAAATTAAACAGTCAAATTAATAGCGATGCGATTAAGTCGAAGGAGTATCAGAAAAATATTGATCAAAAGAACCAAGAAATATCCAAATTAAACAGTCAAATTAATAGCGATGCGATCAAATCGAAAGAGTTTCAAAAAAATATTGACCAAAAGAACCAAGAAATATCCAAATTAAACAGTAAAATTAATAGCGATGCGATTAAGTCGAAGGAGTATCAAAAAAATATTGACCAAAAGAACCAAGAAATATCCAAGTTACAAAACGAATTAAACAAATGTGAGAATCCCTTAATAAGTGGATGCTCTTCCGTTGGCGATGCTCCGGGTGTTCATCAAATCAGTTTCTCCAATTATTCCTTTGATGTCTTATGTGACTCGGAGACAGCAGGTCCTGGATGGACAGTTATCCAGCAGCGAATCAAAGGTAAAGAAGATTTTAACAGGACTTGGACAACATATCGTGAAGGATTTGGCTCCTTTGATGGCGACTTCTTCTTGGGATTGGAGAAGATCCATCTCTTGACGAGCACCAAACCCCATAAACTATATCTATATCTGCAACGCTTTAGTGGACAAATAAAATATGCAAAATATGATAAATTTGCCGTTGCTGGCGAAAGCGATGGATACCGACTGAGAATAGAAGGATTCAGAGGCAACGAAACTGATCTGATGTCATTTTATAACAATAATCAGAAATTTAGCACTTATGATCGTGATAATGATAACTGGAGTGATGGCAATTGTGCATTAAAATTCTCTGGTGGATGGTGGTATGGCAAAAACTGTAGAACTATGTAAGCAAATGACTCTCTTCTTCATCTCTCAAATATTTAATTGTTTTCATATTTTCTTCTACCGTAGATTAAATGGAAAGTACTATGACAATTATGATGAATGGAAATATAATGGTTTATATTGGAATGGTAGAGTCAAAAATGTGAAAATGCTTATACGCCCAGCAGAGATATAGAAATGATTTAAGTGTAACATGAATTGTAAATTTGATTACATGAATTTCCAAATAATAAAAATTGGCACTGTAATTTGATGAATTTCTATCTATTTCTACTTGCGTGATTTCAACAAAGTATAACTGTATAAATACAGAATATACAGACATAGACACATATTTGTGATCGCTTCGCTTCGCATGCTGATCGCTTCTCACACCTACTCGCCTCGCCTTATCAAATTTGCAGCCAAATTAGCTCCATATAAAAATTACTTTTCTGGGATATTTGTCTTGGTAGCAGTGTGTGATAGAAATAGATAAAAGCCTGAAAGACCTATTCAAGTGACGAGGAGTGTATCTACATCTAATCACGCATTCACAGATCTCTGGACTCCAAATAAGTCACATGAACATATTTCTTGGCTTATCTTGCCATAGCTGTGTATTCCCAGAGATACGGACATGACTTAATCGACTTGTCTTTTGGTGCTGATCAAGAATATATATACTTTAATTGAACCCATTAAAAATGGGTAAAGAGGGTATCATGGTTCTGTGCAAATGCATGTAACAGACAGAAGGAAGCATCTCCGACCCCACAAAGTATATATATATTCTTGATCATGGTCAACAGTCGAGTCGATATAGCCATGTCCGTCTGTCCGTCCGTCCGTCTGTCTGTATGAACACGCAGATCTCAGAGACTGTAAGAGCTATAGACTTCAAATTAGGAATATAGGTTCTCGTATACCAGGCGCAGATCAAGTTTGCGTTATTTTTTCGATAACTGCCTTCGTTTATCGAATATCGATATATTCAATTTCCGATAGCAATAAATGCCACAATTTTAAAGGCAGAATTAATTAATACATAATATGCATATGCATACTATTGATATATTCTCATATTGATCTCATTTCTATCAGCAGCATGATAGCAGCAGCAGGGGAATTTGCCAATAATAATAAAATATATTTAATAACTGGGTTTAGGGTATATCGTAGTCGAGTTCACTCGAATACAGCACTCTCACTTGTTTATTATTATAATCGGGGTACCTTCGCTACTACAATTACCTAGTTTAGTTAGGTGACTTCTTAGTCTACAATAAGTACTGTCAGTAGACTTGTATAGACCTGAGTTTCCTCAGCCTGTCAGAGTATATAATGTATCAAATAAAAGACTATAACTTATCAAATGTGTTTTGTTAATGCTACAGTAAATCGATTATTATCAATATACGCAAAACGAGTTCAGTTATTAATAACAATTAAATAAAACTTTGATCTGATTATGGTAGACGTGAGCTTATATTCCAAATTTATAGTCTGACGATCGATCGACTTGCTTGTATGTATATGGCCAGACGAACGAGACTAAATCAGTGCTAGTGATCAAGAGTATATAGTCTTTATGGTCTGTTTCATATTTGTACACAACTTCACTAAAACTTTAGTTAAGTGAATTAGTTTTGGTCACTTACTGTGTGAGGCCAGCCATTCGTTGTAATCCAAGCCAGCTGGAAGATCGACAAGGGCTTTGAGATCAGCTTCAGGTAGTTTGCGTTCCAAAACGCTCTCCTCCAAATACAATTTGGTATCTGTTGAATTTTGATCGCCATCGCGCTCTTTGCGACGCGCTTTTCTGCAAGATAACAGAGGAGAAAACATAATAATTTATTTACTTGGATAGTTAATAGTCAATAGTCATTGTTAATAATAATAATAATAAATATAAATGTATTTAGGCCTATTTAGGTTCTCACCCAGCTACGCATAGAAATGTGTCAACCGAGCCCTGCGCATAGCGATACAGGGTGCCTATGGTGTCACCAATTTTAGATGGTATCGTTGTCACTTGCCACATAAATCGCGCAGTCCTCAACAGACATCTAATCACTAACGACGACGAAGAACTGCCAGCTGCATTCGCTGTCGAGGCGGAGGAGGATGCTGTTTTTCCTGATTTCTCTGATTTTTCTGATTTTTCTGATTTTTCTGATTTTTCACTTTTACTAGTTGTTGTTTCTATTGTCAATGGTTCCCTTTCCGATTCTATATGTGTCTCAGTTGTTGTTGTTGTTGTTGTTGCCTTAAGTTTAAGTGTTTTACTAGTTGCTGCTGTTGCTGCTGCTGCTGCTGCTGCTGCTGTTGTTGTTGTTGTTGTTATTGTTGTTGTTGGCACCTTGTTGTTTGGCGTTTGTTTCATTTTTTGGGTATTACATTCAGATTGCTTTGTTTGTCATTTTTTCCGCCTTAGGATATATATATATATATATATATATTTTCGCTTTTTTTTTGATTTGCTAAATTAGGCAGAGCGTAAACGTTTAAAAGCCGTAACCGTAACACTCTCTGCTACCTTATCTCGATCAACGGTAGCGCCAAAATACCACAAGACCCAAAAAGCACAACAACAAAAAAGCCCAGCGAACCCAGCCAAGCCACAAATCGACCGACGCGAACCGTTCACATCGAAACAATGCCACTGAAAAATCCCCATTTGTCCCTGGCTCGGGTTGTACATACATACATAAAAGTACATAAATATAAATGCAATTTATATAATTATATAGCTTATAGTAAGTTCTTGATAGCGTTTCGCACCATTCTCTCTCGCTCTCTCTCTCTCTCGCTGTCTCTCATTCGAGGCGATCGCACAAAGCCAGTACACAAAGAACGCAAAATTAGCTCAACTGGCATTTTTTGAACGTTAGGCCTATGCGATTAGTAAGGGTATCACCTTGAAAACTGCCCCAAGGCGGCGCTATTTAAACGATTCCAAAAATATTTAGTATTACTTAAGATTAACTTTTAATCACCAAAAAACTCAACAAATAAAAAAAACGTTCAAAGTGACACATGTGAAAAAAAGCGAGCAATCGAAAAGAGAAAGAGAAAGAGAGAGAGAAAGAGAGAGAGAGAGAGAAAGAGAGAGCGAGCGAGCGAGTAGAAGAGATATAAGAAAGGTATAATGTGTATACGCGTAAAAGGCTTATTATAAGAAAAAAGTAAATAAATAAATAAATAAAAAAATTAATGAAATAAAAAAATTAATGAAATAAAAAAATAATTGAATAAAACAAATACTTGTCACACTTTCGAGAGAGAGAGTGAAAGAGAACAAAGAGTGAGCACTAAACAGTAAAAATATAAATAAGAAAGAGTTCGCAAAGAGCAATAGAGTAAATGGGAGAGTATATTATATATAAATATATATATATATATAATATAAAAATATAATAATATATATACATATATATATATATATATATATATAAACTAGGAATAAGCTATTAAATGATGGACCATTGGAAAGAGAGAGAGAGAGAGAGAGGGAGAGAGAAAGAGAGCAAACAGAGAAATCCTGAATAAGAAACGGCAGTCAAAAGGAGAGAGAGTATATAGGCTTACATAAAATATACTTTAAGAAAGTAACAAGAGGAAAAAAAAATGTTAAGAAAATATATTAATAATATATTTTATACCAGAACTATTATTATGCTAGAATTTTGTTTTCAAATCGAAACAAATACGTTGCACATTCTCCAGAGAGCTAAAGAGAGCAAAATGGCGTGAAACCTTTAATATTTCATCTTTCTTTTGTGTGCAAATACAAAAATGATATTATTAAGGGCGAGTAAACTTTACACATGTCAAATGGTGTGATTATCAGATAATATTCTTAAAACTAACACGCTTTCTAAGCGCACGCAGAACAATTACGAAAGTACAAGAAAAAATCTTTAAAAAAAAGTAAATATTCTTATCAAAGTGTAAGAATCAACAACAACAAAATAAAAAGAGTTTCCGAATTCATTTGCATTTGTTAGACACAAACAATGCATAAAGTGCGTGCTTCAACAATGGAGGAGGTACTGGAGGTGCCCCCAATTGCTCCATTTGCTTAATTGCTACAACTGGGAGAGAGTGGGGGAAACAAAAGCGGATCTTTAGGCATTCTAAATACACCAATAGCAACAGTAACAGCAACAGCAACAACAATAACAATAACTACAATAAGTAAAGCCACATATGATAATATTAGTGTGTAGATTATGGCAACCAAGCGTACTGACCAAATTGTTGCGATAAGAGCATTACTCTTTGTGTGTACGCCTACACTGAGAGAAAATACGCTTGGAGAAGTGTAAAGCTTAACTGAACCTTGTTAAAACTTTACATTTAGAACTTGCAAGTTAACAACAAGTAAAATCTCTAAATGAGCATCAGTCGTTTGAGCATAAGAGAATGCACTACTCTCTACACTTTTTCGTCCAGTGTATATATGTATATATATACATATATAGATATAGATATAGATTTAGAGGAGTTGTGGGACGTGGGGGTGTAATCAGCATTATTTGCTTGGGTAAGCAGCAGGTGAACAAAACAATCGACTCGTCAGTTCAGTGGCCCACACACCTTCCCACCCCCATCCCCTTGCCAACCGTTCTCGCGTCCCTTTGTCTGTGACAGGTGATAATGAACATTTTCAAACCCCCCCCCCCCCCCCCCCCCACACACACACACACACCAAATTCGCTCACACAGACCAACCCCATTGTCAATGGGGCACAGCTCAGAAAACAAAAGGCAAAAAACAAATACAAAAACAAAAACCAAAACAAATAAAAAATATAAAATACAAAATATAAAATAAAAAAAAGTTCAATATTCATGGACAAGGTCGTCGCTCCCCTTTGAGAAACTTGCAGTCCCCGTGTCGCCCCAGTGAAATACTTAGAAGCGACCCTCGAGCGACCTTTCAATTTCAATTCCAATTTGCAGCCAGAGTAAATTGCGTGTCAAAAGACGGCGTGTCAAAAGGTCTTCTCAGAATGCTTCAATTTAAGTGAATCGATTGATTGTAGAAAGGCAGAGAGAGAAGAGCTGATAAGAGAGGAGAGACAATTCAATAGACAATTTTCAAATTAGAGCTTAGAAATTTGGGGCAGCTGTTGAACGAGTGCAAAATAACTCAAAAAAATAAAAAATAATTAATAGAAAGTACCGCAAGAAATTGCTACAATTAACAGTACATTTAATCGATAAACTCAACAATCGATGGTAACAAAAGTTTGAGCACTATAATTAATATCTTTACCAAAATGGGTTCACATCTTAAATTCTCTTTGCACAAATCAAACTATTTCCACTCAAAAGTTTTTAAATAGATTTAACTTATCGTTCGGTGGTTTGTCGATCTAACCGAGTCACAACATTTTATTATATATATCCTGCTTATCGAAAACACTTTTATCGTTTTCTCAGCTTGTTTCATCAGCACAAAATGACGAAATGATTTTAACAATATGTTGAAATGTGCCAATATTTTATTGGCTTTACCCCAAAGATTAGATAGATGGATTGTAAAAAGAGTAACGAGTGCATATACACTTTGATATTTGCATTAGCATTCTGTTTGTCGACATAGTTCATACATTGAATCTATATTTATATCCATTTATATTTATTATTATATAATATATTATAATTTCACTGTAAGGCACATGAAAACAATTGAATTCTCACATTAATTGGATACACAATAAATGTAAAAACTAAAATCACAATTTTTAACACTAACAGAAAACTTTATGAAAAAAAAAATAATAAAGAAAAATAAGAATTTATTTGGCATCGAGCCGAACAGTTCTTGGCAGCAGATGGAGTAGGGATTATACTCTAACTACAACCTTTCCAGTATTTACAGTATTTCCAAATTAATAAATTATATTTTTATTTCACTACTGCTCAAAGACTGCAGATTGTCCACTAATCTTTTCTATGACTTAGTTTAATCAGAATTCCACTTATTCGACTACGTTTGTCAAGTTCACAAAATTTATAATAAATGAATCGATTGTTATTAATTATTGCAACACGTGCCACTATCACTAAAACACGCATTGGCAAACGTGTCCCCATGAAAGTAGTTAATAAGAATTAAATACACACACACAAACAGTTATTGTAGATACTGAATATATAGTGACCTAAAATCGATGGGGCAGAGTAGTCCGTAAATAAATTGGCACGATAGTCTTTTCTGTCGCATTTCGCAAGAGACTAAAAGCCGCGAAAACTGAAAGCTGAGCGAAACGCTAAAAGTAAAAAAAACTAAAATAAAAAAAAAATAAAAAACGACACACGAAAGGCGCAAAAAAAAATAAAAACAACAACAACAAAAAAACCAGCGATAAATACACAATTTTCAACTCATAATTTCCGGATTACCCAAGCGACCACCCTCCAGCCACACCTCCCCTATCAAACAGTGGTTCGTCCATGATAAAGCGATTTTTTTTTTTTGTTGTTTAGTGCTGGTAACCCTCAATAACACAATTTGCAATGCCCCAAAAAGTGTGCAGAGAAATGCACAAATTTCCAACTCTTTAGAACCTGTCCCAATTCACTATTTATTATACTGCGAACCCATTGCAAACTGGGTTAAGTTGTGCATAAGTATGGAACAGACGAAGAAAGGCATCTAGGATCCCTTATGGCACATGTATGCCTGATCAGCATCAGTAGTCGAATCGATTGAGTTTTCTTTCTGTTTCCCTCACTTTTAAAGTTATTTTCAACAGAAACAAATGAAAAATTGACATAAGCTCTTTTAATTTGTTCTGCTGGTCGAATATATATCAAAGTCGGCCGGTTTGGAACACATAAATTCATTGAGATCAGACTAATATATCATATAGCCATAGGAAAACCCGATCAAATAATGAATTCCTCGTTTGCTTAACAAATTATGCTTATTAAATGCACACGATTTGCAATTGAAGAAAGTATGATCCACAAAAGCTTTTCATCCAATATATTTTATAGCTGATATAGGAACAATCGGTCGGCTTTCTTAAAGCCTCTAAGCAAAAACCTTTTCTTTTCTTTTTTTTTTAACTATGACATATGAATTTAATCATTTATAAATTTGGTATAGATTATAAATTGTTATTTTGCCAACTAAACGATCTTTACATACAGGGTATCTACAAGTCAAGCATTACTGACTAGCAAACACGTGTCTGTGCTTCATATATGACCATATGTGGTTGCTCACACACCTCCAATTGTGGCACCCCCACCCAGTAACCGACTGTCGACTCAATTCCCAGACCTGACCATGAGCCCATATGTTGCTAGTTCCTCCTTTCTCCTTTAACCAACCCACCTACCCCCTCACCACCCCATCGCACACCCCAACCAAATCGCTCCCCAGTTGCTCACATTCCGTGTGTGCTCTTTATCTATTGGATTGCAATATGCGATTGATGATGCCTCAATCGAAAAAGCTTTCGACTGTTGTTGCTACACAGAGATAATACCTATATATATAAATATTTGATAATAAATAATAATAATAACTATCACAAAATATGTAGAAAATGCAATTGTTATTTTTGAGTCTTTCGATATAGAAGATTATTGGAATTGTTATAATTATAGAAATAGGAAATTTATGATTGAGTTTTACTTTAAAGACGTGAAATTGGGCAGAGATAGAACTGAAGAGTATATAGATTTACTATTTATACTTATCAATACAAAAATATATAAACGCGCTCTAGATAGACTCGAGTGTTAGCTAATCGCACTGATTAAACTATCTATATATATATATATTCATATATGTATTTAGAGCATATGGCAAAATACTTGAATTGATAACCAGAGGGAGGGAGAAATCAAATCTAGGCTATATATTATACAAATCGCTGTTTATATTTTGCGATTATGACTCGCATGATTTTGTTTTGTTTGTTTTTTGTTTTTTGTTTCTAATGGAATCAAAAAAATATGTTTATAGATTACAAATTACAACGGTACTCTATATGTACAGACCCAAATGAAAATGGAATTGCGATGTTACACAAAGCTAAAGCAAGAAGAAGCACCAAAAAACATTACCAAATATCACAAAGGCAATAATCACAATGGAAACAGATAGAGTGAGAAAGGAGGGAGTGAGAGCAGAAGATAGAGAGAGATAGTTAGAGAGAAAGAGAGACAATTAAGTTCCTTATTTGCTAGTTGCTGTTAACCGTTATCAACAACACCCACACACACTCATTGCTGTTGTTGTTGTTGTTGTTGACGATGTTGAAAGGCACACAGAGAAAAACGCATGTATTGTTTAAGTGCCCAAAGGTGTTGAAATGGCAACAAAAACGAAACAACAACAACAACAACAATATTAAAGATACGAGATACATTTATGTCGTAATAGCCGTCTAGTCTGATAAGTTAATGGCCATAAAAGCTCGACAAAATGAACTGTAACTGTAACAGAATTGAGCGAGGTAGATAGTGGGGGGGTGGTGGGTGGTTGGCGGAGGGTAACACAGTAAGTAAGCAAGCAAGCAAGCAACAAAGTAAAGTAGTAAACAATCAGAGTAAGCGTAAGCATGTACGAGTCGAGAGAGCTCGACTAGAAAGATATTCTAAGAAGAGCTTGTTGCAGAATTTATCGATAATCTGATCGTGAACTTGACCTGTCAATGGTTGACACAAATTTATACGTCAAATGAAGTCGATTAAAATTAAAGCGATATATATTTAATATAAATCACTTCTATTATTTTGTTAATCAATTTTTATTTGTAGCAAAATTTATACTTTAAATTAAAAGAGTATATCTTTCAAATAAATCGGTATCACTGTTATCGATTTTCATTTATAGCACAAGTTATCGATAATGACCAGCTTTATTTGTATATAGTCTACAAGAATTGAAGTCAGCAGACGCGAGCGAGGCTAAATCGACACATCAGTTGCTGCTGATCAGAAATATATATAGTTTACACAACACAGTGTTACACAACTTAGCACAACTTTAGCATACCCTCTGCCCTACCCAATTTCTAGGCCATCGGAAGTAATGCAATTGTCTGTGTCTGAAACTCATTGCCTGATAAGATATTATGTCTAGAAGGGGCAACTCTGTCACAAATTTTGAACGTCAACTTGGCTAGGAAACTGCTGAAGCTAGCTGAAAATAATAAATAAATTCGCTTTTTTTTTTATTAAGTGACTTTGTTGTTTATGTTTTTGATGATGTAAGAAGCTCTCGATAAACATAAACAGTGTAAGCTTGAATGGTTTACTGAGCTCCGATTGTTGGTCGTTTGGTGTTTTTTTAATTTTTTTTTTTTGTGCGTGCCACACTTGAAGCTGACATAAAATGGCCCAAACCCAAAGCCAAGAAAAGCAACAAAACAACAACAACAAAAACGATGACGATGACGATAAAACAATTGAGTCATAGTCATGAAAACGTGACAGAATAATGGCACAACATAAAAGAGCCCATTGATATTATACATATATATATATATATATACATATATTTATATATTCATTGCATGCCAAAAGTTTCCCTTCAAATAATATCGGGTTTAGATTATCCCTAACAAAGACTCAGAGTTTGCGCAGATAGAGACAGAGAGAGAAAGAGAGAGAGAGAGAGAGAGAGCAAGAAGCAATTAATAGTTTTCTAATTGCTGAAAGGGGCAAACTCAGTTTAGGTCTCAATCAATCAATTATATTTTTTTTGTAACGTACAAACAAGCAAATCCAACCGGTTTGTAATGTTCTCATCAGAAATACAACAACAACAACAACAACTACAATAGTTAATAGGTTCTTAGTCAGCTGATCAGGCATGACGTCAGTGAGTACTAGTATTGACAATGACTTTCTCAATTATAATTATTAAAAGCTCGCTTCTCGCCTTCAGCTCAGTTCAGTTCAGTTTCATTTCAATTTCAGTTTCAATTTACTCATGGAAACTATATTGACACGAATAATTCAATAAAGGCAATTGCCAATTTGCAAATGAGCACAGATGGTGGAGGACAGACAGAGAGAGAAAGAGAGAGCGAAAGAGGGAGATAGAGAGGGAGAGAGAGAGAGAAGGGGCGGCAATCGAACGATTGCAGTCTTTAATTAATGACAATTATGCACTAAAGTCAACGATCGTCAAGTACGAAGATCGAAGAAGGCAAAAAACACAAACGAACTCAATTTGTAAGTCAAATGCAGCCCAGCCCCCCTTTCGAAGGGGAGGAAGTGGGGTGCAAGCTAACTGTAAATATTAGAAAATCGCAACGAGTTTAAAAGTAACACAACTTGTAGATTAAAACTATTGATACGACAAATAATAAATCATGTTATTTATGAATATATATATATATATATATATATATATATATAATTTATTGTGTTTATTACTATATATTTTAGCAATTCGATAATTGCTATAGCTGTAAGCATGCCATACAACTATTTTACGCTCTCTGCAAACCGCTTGTTTATCTTATCATTAAATACGTTGATCAATCAATGAGTCACCCGACAACTATCGAAATTGCACGTAACAAAAACCGATTCATTTTCAGCAAGTCTACTCAAAATGCAAGTGTGAAATGCGATCACGTAAAGCAAATGCAAATGCAATGCACACACACACACACGCACACTCACATGACAGCAACATAACTGTAACTGTCTTACGCGAGTGACACAGAGAAGAAAAGAGAGAGAGAGAGAGAGAGCGAGACAGAGAGACAGAGAGAAATCAGTACACAGACGCATTGGCGTCAATTGTACAATGTGTGGTTGGAGGCGTGTCAGGGGCAACATAAAGCGTGTAAAATGTGTAACGTGTAACGCCGTGTGAATCAAATACACGTTAGACTCTAATATTTGAAGGTTAAGTGCGGGGGGAACAGTGGGCGACGATCGATCCGGTTGAGCGAACGCGTTTTTCAAGTCCACTAAACGATTTTTTTTTCTTTTTTTCGATATATTTGTCACTTGGTCAACTTGTTTTAAGGGGGTTTGGTTTTTGGTTACGGTTTGGGCTTTGGTTTTGGTTTTGCTATATTGGTTTGCAGCGCGCAGCAAAAGCTCAATTGGAACCCATTTAGTTTAAATTTGTTTTTCGCACACACATACACACAAGCAGCAACACACAGACACACCGAGACAATTTGTGAATGCGCGCACCGTTAATTGGAGTAGGAAGAGGAAGCGATCGTTGTGTTTCTATTATGTTTTTGGCTATTATTTTTTTATTTTTTGTTTTTTCTTGTTTTTCTGATTTTTTTTTTTTTTGCATACGCGCGCGCGCTTCACTGTCGGCAGCAGCAGAATCAGAAGACTGGCTGACGCGACCGCGCACCTTTGCCACAGCGCAGCGCATAACGCTTTGTTTTACGTGCGCGCCTCTGTCTGTGTGCGTGTGTGTGTGTGTGTGTGTGTTAGAACACAGAGTTGTTGTTTTCTTTTTTTTTCTATAAAAGAGAATCAAATAGATAGGGAGCGAGAGCGCGTCAAATCAGCTGTGGGCGCTCGCCTGCTGCCTCTTTGAACATTGAATGAAATTGATGGTAATAACGGTAGTGTGTTCTTTCCAATTGGATTGCGCAAATACGAACACATAAATAACACACACATACATATATACATTTGTACGTTATGCAAAATGCTCTGCGCCCGAATGACGCACACAAATATTGTGCTATCGATGATGACTGCGGCAGAGACAAGCGAACGTAATAGCAGAAGCTAAAGATGCAAATGAAGAAGAAAAAGAGGAAGAGGAAGCACATACGTTCGTTCTATGTCTGTCAATGTGCGACAATAAAACAGCTGCACTCACGTTGACAGTGACGGCGACGCGACGCTGCTGCTGTCCGCAAAATGTAAGGCAAAAATTATGTCTGTTTGTGTGCATGTGTATGTGTATCTGTGTATGTGATATACACAATGTTTGCGCTTGTGTCTGTAATACCTTTTGCCTTTGCCAAGTTCAAAATTATTTAAAACAATTAATATTCATTTTGCTTGAACATTTTCAATTAGCTGCTCCCCCATTCCCATTCCCTTTGCATGTGCCTTTCCACCCGCCCTCAACCCATTTGAATGAAGGTGTCAAAACGATGTGTGGCCATAAATTAATAAAAATACACCAAAAAAGGAAAGAAGCAGAATCATAATCCAAACAAGAGGTAAATTGAACGAAATGGATTCGGATTCGGATTCATTCATGTTCGTCATATAAAGAAAAATAAAAAAAACGTTAGTTTCATTTGCAATAATTAGAATGTCAGCCACGTAAGCAAAATTAGCGTAAGATAATGTAACTAAAAAAAAAAACCTTACGGAATTAACAGCGAATGAATTTGGGAATAACCGTTTTAAACTGGTTTTAGCCATTTATTGTTCCTTAAGTTATCGTAGCAGATTAGGCGAATAAAAAATAATAAACGAATGTGTTTTTTTGGCATTTCAATTGAAAGCTTGTCCATTAAATTGATTGATCAACTTGGAATTTAGTTTTTTTCTTATTGGAAGACAAATGAATGCTGATCAATATCGAATCTGTACAACTCCCTGTTGCTCTCTCCCTCTCTCTCCTTGCGTATACCAGCCAGTGTGTAAACACACAATTAGTAAATTGTTTAAATTGGGATGATGTTGGCTACACGCTTTTCTTCCTATTGATTTTGCATATAGATGTATGAAAAAGGCGGCGTCGTCTTAATGATGATTTACGGTGAATGTAAATCGAATAAACAGCAAAACAAAATATGTACGTGTGTTTGTGTGAGTGTGTAAACATATGTCCAGAGTCCATGGCAAACCAACCATTAATCTATCAAAGCTACGCTCTATTTACGCCACAGGCGAGAGAGAGAGAGCGATAGCGAGAGCAGGCGAGCTTAAATGGGAGTGGGAGGGGGGAGGCGATTACCCTACAAAATAAATGTGTGTCACAATTAACAAAAGAAAATTACGCGTTAATCAAGCGCAAAGGCAAAAAGACACACAAACTTACTGCGCATACATACAAACATACACTCAGAAAAAAATCGCACACAAAGTTTATCTATTTTGTTTTCTAAATATTTTCTGCATATTAAAAAACAAATTTCATCAATTTAGAAAGGCTTAATCGACAATCCGATCTTTTTTTTTTAGGAAATATTTTCAATTATTACATTTTTAGAAAGCATTAAACAAAAAAAAACAGAAAACTTTCTGAATCCTGGCGATTTACTAAAATGTAGGTCGACTTTTTTACAAGTGTATATACACACGCACACACAATAATATATAATGAGTATAGACAATTTAATTAAGCTTTGGCGGCTGTCTGTCGCTTTGCGGATGCGAATAGTAAATGGCCAAAAGTCGCGATATGAATCAGCTGCTGCCAAAAAATGCGCAATTTCCTATTTCATTTGCCCCACTGTTGTTGTGGTGAAGAGAGACAAAGACAGCGACAGGAGCAGCCATAAATTGCAAAGTACCGTTTTGACCGAACGCACTCTGCTAGCATACTAAAAAGAACAAGAACAACCAATCACCCGTTGTGAGAGCGACGCCAAATTGGGAGAGCCACACAGTTGGAGCCAGGGGGAAAGAGAGCGCAACCCGATGACAGCAGCTTGTTGCGTATGTGTGCGTGTGTGTGTGTGCAGTAATGAGTTGTGAGTCATGCTGAGAGCCGCAAACTAACACGCACACACACACACATGCATACGTTGTTAATTTGTCCGTTGTTGATGAAGGTAAAAATCAACAACAACAAAATTATAATAATAATGGAAAGTATTTAAAAGTGAGACGCGCCGTCATCTAAACAGTTATATAGATACCCAGACAGACACTAGATGTTGTTGATAATGGGCGGCGATAACATGTGGTTAAATGGATTAAAAAAATAAAGGCGTCAAGTGGAGAAAGAGAAGAGAGTGTAAAAAAAGAGTGGGGGGGGGGGGGGGGGCAGGCAAAAGAAAAGCAGAAGCGTAGCAAAAGTAAATGAGCCGTAGCCGCAGCCGGAACTTGTGCAAAGCAAGCGCCAATAAGTCAGCAGTAGGCAACAGCAGTCAGCTTCAAGGTGAAGTTTTATGAGGCGTAATATATATATTATTTTTTTTTGCTTACTTTTGCATGTGGGTGAAATTGAAAATGAAATAGTGAAAATGGATATAAAACACTCGGTTTTTGTGTTTAGGTCAGCAGCATCAGCAAATGCCATGCATAATAAAAACTAAAACATTAAAGTCGTATGTGCTTTCTTAATGAACTTTTGAATGTCATCACCAGCAAAGAGCGATACAGACACAAACACAGATGCTAATGTTTGTTTTGTTAGTTAATGCGTTTCACACTTGGCCACTGAACTTTAACTACAGCGAACCTAACAGAGCACTGCTAATGGCATGTTATTGTAGTATAGATTATTGGTTGGAATCTGACTATGACGACTAATGTACAGAAATATCAGTGTAGGTAACAGAACACTGTTAACGGCATGTTATAGTAGAATGTTATTGGTAAGAATCTAAGTATCATGCACTGTCATATTCAAATATCAGTTATATAGATAACAGAGTACTGTTAATGGAATGTTGTAGTATTTTGCTTATGTGTAGTCTTATCTTATAAGTAAGAATATGATAATGACCAGCTGATATTATTTATGTAGATAACAGAGCACTTTTGACAGCATATTACAGTATTACATCTTTGTGTCAGTTATGTTATCTTGACGAGCTCTCTTAATTTAAATGTAATGTAAATCAAATCAGATTAAATAAAGATCTAAACTAAACTAACAAATAAAAAACATTGCTTAAGTGCTTTATTCACTTGACAATTTCTACAATGTTAACAGGACTTGAGTAATTGAGTTTGGGGGTCAAGCGTAATTAAACTTCGACTGAGAATGGCTTATTTTCTCGCTCCAAAAATAGATTACCGTTATTTGCTGCATAGATGAGATTTGTGAAATTGAAAGAGTCCATTGTCAATAGAAGCAGCAGCAGCACCACCATTTTGGCATCCATTTTCATGGAAATAGAAATTTTCGTTGACCTCTGGCGCTGTGCTTTGCCCCCTTGGGGAGCCCCCCGGTTTCAGGTGTCGTGTTCCAAATTTGTAACAGCTGTCAGACCAAAAAACAAAAAAAAAAAAACAAAGAGCTAATGGACAAATAATTACCGTCCAGAAACATCTGAGCAACGGTGTTGGCCCCGTTTGCACAATGGCCAAGAAGTGAAGAGGGAGGAGGGCTTAAGGGGTTTGTAGAAGTCAGTCAGTTGGTTTTATGTCAATTGCTTATGCATAATTATGGCAATAGTAGAATAGACGACAAACGACTTCTGGACCATGATTAAATTGCATTTAGAGTAGATTGACCGAAATGGTTGACTCGCTTATCGCCTGTAATCAGCATAATAAATTATTAATTGAATAAGGCACACATTTAAAATGTTTTCATTTAAGTTAATAATATTTATAATAAATTTATATACGTATAATATTTTGTTAACCAATAGAATAAAAACAGCCCCATATTTTATTTATATATTTGCATATATTTTTTTTTTTGTACAGAAAACTAGTATTTGCAAAGCTAAAATTTAACACTGAACTAAGCAATACAATAAATAAATTGCTAACACAACTTTCATGCACAACTCTGCAATAAACGACCCCATCATCATTTCTATACAGGGTATTTTTTGTTAATTTTTTATTTTATGAATCTAAGCGCAACCCTGAGCTAAATACAATAAAACAATTCTGCGATGTTTGCCATCTGTAGTTCCTGTTCAAACATCCGCTATATTTTGATATCGTTCTACACCGGTGAACTGATCTCTCTTCTTCTTCTTCATCTTGGGCTGCTAATCATTCATTCTCTCTCTTTCTCTCTCACAAAGCTGACAGCCAAGAAGAATAAGAAGAATTCGAAAAAGGCAATGTTGACGTTGATTTTGATACGCCTTCTGAGTCGGCTAATAATCCAGCAGAATACTCTGCAACTCTTTTTTTTTTTCTTTTTACCGCCAACAACAGCTGTGTGCGTTGCAAAGTCATTAAATACACACCCCCTTCCCCTGTCCCTTCTGCACCTACTGGAAAGAACAGCTGTTAGGGTTCTGTCTGTACTTGAGCTCAAGATCAGTTCAATTAACAGAGCATCTGTTGTCGAGGTCAATGGCCAGCTGCTGATACGAGTAAACTGTATGCTTAATGCTCTCAATGCAAGTTTAACACTTATTACTATTGGAAACAATAGTTAAGCAATGTTAAAACCAAAGCAAATTGTTAGTTCAACGCAGACGAAAGAAGATAGATAAAATAATAATAATAAAAAAAGTGCAAGTAAGCCTAGTTTATCAAAAAAGAAGGTTAAATGAAATAGGCACAGTTTAAACTTATATAATGAAAAGCAGGCATTACTTTATATATTTACAACTTTCTACGCAATAAATTGTTACCAGCTGCTGTTGGCAGTTAAACTGCTGCCAAAAGCTAACAGTGCGCTGCTAACAGTAATGTTATGACTTTACAGAATGTTTATTAAATATCTGTTTATTTGCCACTCTCGATAAGTTAACAGTGCTATATAAGCTAAAAGTGTTCTGTTAGTTATACAGTCATACTGAATTGTGTTTTATTGAAAATATTCTTTTGCCATCCTGAATAGGTAACAGTACTACCAAAAATTTAACATTGTTCTGGTAGTAATAAAGTCATTGTATTGAATATCTTTCCCTCTTTTTTTCTTTGCCACTATATTGCTGACAGCGCGAAATTGGCAGCAGTGAATATTAAAGCCTTGATTTGGTTTAGTAGTCGTTTTGTTAAAGTTTTATACTATCAAACGAATCGTTTGTGCTGCCAAAAAAAACGCCACTTTGGCTTTTAGCCGCATTCATCAATTAGGTCAGCAACCTTCAATTATGTTATAAGTATGTTGCCTAACAGCAATTTAACATGGTTTCCACAAGCCACAATCTGAATGCCTGCTGCTGCTGTTTGCTCTTTCAATTTGCTAATTGCGAGGCTTTAAGCTCAATGCTAAAAAGTTAGACAAACACAGGTAGCAGTGCAGTCGGCAGCGCAGCCAGCTGCCATGCTTGTTATTAATGTTTCACAATTAGCCTCAACTCAATTCCCTTCAACTCACCCCACCTTAACTCACCTCAGATCAACTCTCTCCCACTTCGCTTCTATCTCTCTCTCAAAGTACAGTTAGCAACAGCAAATAAATAAATGACAAACAAACAAAATAAATTATTACTCAGTTTATGAAGATTTCTTTATCATATAGTTTGTGGTATTTTATGCTGCTTCTTCTTTGTTTTGTTTACATAATATTCTTTTTTATTCAAATTTTGAACTTCTTGAATAAAAATAACAACAAAAATATAAAAGGCATATTGACATTATTATGTAAATTTTCTATTCAGAAACACTTTTGACAGGTTTATCAACATTTTCTTTTATGCTGTTATGCTGCTATCTCGCTCGCTCTCTAGCAATCAAAACATGAATTGACAATTTTACGTTACGTGCTTTCTGCGGTTGCTTCTTCTTATTTTTCTTATTCTTTTACACACATACACACACACATACACACACACATCCACACAAACGTGATGTGACATCAATGAGAACTGCACTAAAAGAAAAACTGTACACTTTTACACTGTGAGTCAGAGTGGGAGGGAGTGAGTCGTTAACATTGCTGCAGCTGGTGCTGTTGCTACTTCTTGTTGTTCTTTGCGTTTTCGTGTTTGTGTTACGTATTTATGCACACTCACTTCTGTCAATATTTACATTTCTTACTAATTATCAGTTCAGCGCACTTTGTGTTCACAGTGTCAACAGAGACGCCTTCGTCTCCAATACACACACATACACCCCCTCCACTTCGAATCCCCTTTCAAAGTTCGTTTAACTCTGCTAATGAGTTGTATTTAAATTCAGCTGCTTACGCTTATTTTTGGACTGGCCTTTATACCAAATTAGGCAAACGAGGAAGTTTTTTTTAAAGTGTTTTGTTCGCCGTTAATGTTAACGCAACAGAGAACACACACCAGGCGTCTGTGCCGTCGAATAACAAATGTTATCAGCTTAACAGAGTGCTGTATTCACACTTAACATTTTTGACCTTCAAAAAACGCTCTTAGGCCTATTTGAGCAAAGTTTTTGTGGCTCTGTTTTGTTTTTTGTTTGTCTTTGTCTTTGTTTTTAGCTTTTGTTATATATATTTTAATTGCTGCACAAGCCTTGAGTTTGCACTAGACAAAGCGCTTTTAGTGGTTTTGTTTACCTGAGAAATGATTGTAATTAAAGCCATAAAAAAAAGAGTAAATAATCTGTTATTTATCTTTGGCAAAAGGCGGTTTTTAAGCGTTTGACCTTTTCTTATGTACTCCAAATTCTAACGACTTTTTCGTATAACACAATTACGTTACAAGGACGTAACGCAATGTTAATGCGTACATTCCTACAATGGTATAAATAACATAGGCTTAACATTTAGAGAAAAGAACTGCACTAATAGAGAAAATGTGACAGATAACAGTCGCATTAGTCCCAATTGGGATTTATCGAAATTGTGCAGCAAAAAAAAGAAAAAGTCCCACGCTTTAAAGCGTGTAATTTGAGCCGAGAAAATGTAATTAAAAACTAGTTGAATGGGTTTTATAAAATTAGTAGTGAATAGTAATAGTAAGGAGGAGGAGGAGGGTATCAACTTACGCCACTAAACCGCCCAAGAAGGCAACTGGGCCGCCGCCAATTAAACGGATCTTGCGATGACAGGAGTCGAACAGAGACGTTCGTGTTGGTGCCTGTGATGTGGGTGACATGTTGTTGTTGCTGTTATTGCTGCTGGTCTTGCGTCGATTGCTGCTGCTGTTTCTGGTAATGAGCAGCTGTTGTTGTGCTGCGACTGCTGTAGTTATTTCTGTTGTTGTTTTCCACGCTTGTTGTTCACTTGTTGTTTTGAAATTGTAATTATTGATGTAGTTGTTGCTGCTGCTGCTGCTGTTTTTACTGTTTTTATAATGAGTTGAGTTGTTATTGTTGTTGTTAATGCAACTATTAGACAAACTATTATTGTTGTTGCTGTTTTTGTTATTGCTGTTAATGCTGCGACTGCTTTGATTACTGCTGCTGCTGCTGATGCTGCTGTTGTTGTCGTCGTTTGCTGCAGTTACAACTGCTGCTGTTGTTGTTGTTTTTGGCTTCTTGTTGCGTCGCAGCGCTGCTGCAAAGCTATAACTTGTATGCTCCTTCTTCTTCTTCTTCTGCTGTTCGTCTGCAGTAATTGTTGTTGCCAACAATAGCAAACACTTTTCGCTTGTTTGCTGCTGCTGCTTGAAATAATAATCAGCTGCTGCTACTGCTGCTATCGCTGCTCTCTTTTGATTTGTCTCTTGCGCTTCCGTTGGCGTCGCTTTGTTGTTGTGTAGCTTTTGCTGCTGCTGTTTGAGCTTTTGCAGTAAAGTTTTGCGCTGTTGCTTTTCGCTTGTTCTCGCTGCTGTTGCTGTTGATGTTGTTGTGGTGGCTGTCGCTGCTGCTGCTGCTGCTGACGTACCGAAACCGAGTTCCACAATGTGCTGTGTGGGCGCTCTCAACATTATTCACCCGTCACTTTTGCTTTTGTTGCGCTCGCTTTACTTTTTAGCTTCTTGTGTTGCTGTTGTTGTTGCTTATGATTTGCACATTTGTTTGTTCGCTGCTTAGTTTAAAATTTTTAGTTTGTGCTCAACACAACTCATTCATTTCTATCACTTTACATTAGCTGAGAGCTAAACTTTCTTCTAGAAAATACAACACACACAAAATTAACGCAAAGAGCTTAAAACGTTTTCGATTTTTTGGCAAGCATTTCTTCAACTTTCAACTTTGTTTAAATTGATTATTTTTTCTTGTGGTTTCCTTGATTATGAATTAGGCAAAATAAAATAATACTTCTTTTGGCCATTTTATTTCTTTTCTTTCGCGTTGGACGTTTTTAGAAAATTGAAGCGAAACACGCGCCGCGCTTTGCACAGTGGTACGAGGGTTGTAGATTAAAAATATAAATTTGCAGAAAAAAAAAAATTATTTTAAGAATAGAATATTAGATTTAAGGAAATTTTGATCTAAGAAATCGTGTAAAATATATGTTTTAATTAATTCCAAAAATCAACTGTAAAGAGAAGCTTTTTACCACTGTACAGCAGCAGCTGTGAGAAATTTGATGTATTTAAATTTGCAGAAAAAAAAAATTCTTTTTTTTAAGAATATATTTTTAGATTGTAAAATATCTGGATTTAAAAAAGCAAAAAACTGTACCACTGTGCAGCAATTGATTTGTAGAAAAATTAATTATCTTAAGAATAAATTATTTTTAGAATTTTCAGGAGAAAATGAAATATATTTTTCATCCCAGACTGGAGTTAAGAAGAGTAGCTTTCTACCACTGTGCAGCAACTGTGGACACATTTAGTGTATGTGTCTACCGTTTATGATTTAGCTTATGAACTTTTACATACACACAGGCACATACAAAATGTGCGCATTTATATATGTATGTATTTATATATGTTGTATGTATGTGTTTTTGTAGCTGTTGTTGCTTTTGTATATGTTATTTATTTCTGTAGGAAAGAAAAAACGCGATCGCGTGTTTTTTTTTTGCCTCATTGTATAGTTTCACAACCTTCTATGTTTGCGTGAGTATGTGTGTGTGAGTATGTAAATAAGTATGTATATGTATATGTATATTTGTGTTTTTTTTTTTTTGCGAGTTTGCCAAGCTAAAATCGGCTTATACATATGCATGTTAATTAGATTTACTATAGAAATGAATTATGATGTATTTTTATTTGTGCCCTGACTACATTTTCTAAACTTTTTCCTTAAGTCAACTCAGCAACAGCAGCAAGTTTTTAGCATTTTTAATTGTAAAATAAATAAAAGCAAATAATAATTATTCCAATGGCTTTTGTGAACACTTCCTCGCATTTAATTCAAATTCGCATTAATCTTCTGCTTATTTTAGTCGCGTTCCGTCTCCCTACCTCCACTCTCGCCCCCCTCCCCAACCCAACACGACACAGCAAAAGGAAAGTAAAAGCTGTTGTCATCTTCGTTGCTGCTGACGCAATGTCAGCAACAACAATGCCAAAAACAACAACAATAAGCAAGCGAAAAACAACAAAATAAAGCGAACCAAAATAAAAACTCATCATTAAAGAAGAAGACGAAGAAGGCACATCCCAAAAGAAGACGCAGACCATGAATAATGCGTGGGGGTGGGGGACTTGTGGAATTACCATTATAATAAGGAGATAAAAAGCAAGAAGAAGAAATAAAATCGAACGGGATGCATGTTAAAAAGGAGTCAAAAGACTAGATAACCTTCACCCATTTACAACTAAAAATGCTTTATTTTTCGTTGGGCTTTGAATATTGATAAAATTCCGTAATCAAGAAATTTTGTACATTTTGACAAAGTAAAGTGTTCATATTAATCGCAACAATAGCTGTTAATCACTTTGCAAGTGCCATTTGAGTCGATCCCGTTAGAAATGAGTTTTCGTCGATGACCTTGATATTTACCGCTTAGTATTTAAGCTACGACAAAAGCTTTTCACTCGTCTTTATGACTCATTAAAACCTCGGAATCAAATGATGAGTAAGCTGTAAAAATCCCTTTTGCATCTGAGGAATATTCCAATGAAAACACACATACCAGGAAAAGAGAGAGAGACAGAGAGAGATAGCGCTACATCTTTATAATGTGAATAAAAGCTAATTTCAACAGAATTCTACTGTGGAATGAAATATAAGCAACATCTGTCAGAATTGAACGCGCTTATCTTTAATTGCGTGCCACGGCACAATCGAAGAATTAATCCAACTTGGCAACACGCAACACGCAGCACGCAGCGTGGAAAAATAAAGACTGGGGGAAAAAAGGTGTTTTAACAACAAAATTGGAATGGCACTTGACACTTTGGCCAAAAGTGAAGAAAACTTTCACAAGCAGCAAGCACAAAATCTAAGCAATTCGTTATGCTTTAGATTATTTCTTCTTTTTTTTTTTTGGGTAAGACAAATCGAAAGTATTATGCTAAAAGTTGTAAGCAGCAGCAAAATGGCTACAAAACAAATGAAAAATAAAAATTGTTAAAAACTTTCTACGCATTCAATTAGTAAATCATATGAGCATGCTGCATATAATTCCCAACTAGTTGTTGAAGTTGTTGTTATTGAGAACGTCGCTTGACTGTGATTTCGATTTCCAGGCACGTTTCCAGGCAGCTCACCAAAAAGAGCATTAGAATTAAAGTCAAAAAGTTAGCAGCCATGAAAGTTTCCACACAAAATGTTTGAACCGTGAACGTGGCAAGGGGGGGAGCGGCTCTCTACAACGGTACTATCAATATGTATGTATGTGTATGTGTGTTCGTCTCTCTCTATTTAGAGACCCATATATGAGAACTGCTAATGATGCTGTTGTCTCTCGTTGTTTTTACTCATCGGGAAGACGAAGAAGCAGATAAAGAAGAAACAGCAAAACAGTTAAGATTTGTGATTTGTGATTAGATCTCATTTATAAACCCCTTCGCATCCAGAGAGTATTCTAATTTGGTTGTCAAGTTTGTAACGTTTTGTTTTCAGTGATCTGCTTTTATGTTTTGATTGTTGGGAAAATCTCTTATGCAAACTTATGTAAGGCCAATAAAAATGGAATAAAGATGATGATAATCTCAATTTTTTTTTTTTGTGGAACGGAGATGGTTAAAAATAGTCATGGATACAAGCTAACTTGAGATATTGTAAAATGTGCTGTCACCTTATGCAGCTAATGGAAATGTTATTATTGTGGTGTTTTCCAAAAAAAAAGATCCTTGTGTTATCTATCATAGAACAGAAAGAAAAACGTAATCGATAATATATTAGGTTTTAATATTAATTGATCGATAAATGCAGCCTCTACTCTGGTTAAAAAGACAACGTCGATAGCAGATGAGTTGTTGATCTTCTTTTATCGAGAAATGCAGGTTCTACGCTGGTTAAAAAGGCTTTATAGATAATAAGACTAACTGTTAATTTTGACGTATCGATTCTTAGCGATTGGTACGCAGATCTAAGTACCATCAAAAATCTTTGGGCTGATAATAAAGAACTCTTTCAGCACATAATTTTTTTTAATTTTTAATTGCTTTATTTAGTACAAATCCTCTTATAAAGACAGACTTATATTTATCTTTTGATATTCTTTATATTCTTCAAACCTGTGCCTGAGACAACGGTACTCTCTCTCTACCTCATTTTTTATGCACAACTTGACAAATTGACATTAAGACGAAGAAATGGGACGGCTCGTAGGTGGGGGAAAGGGGTTGTTGGTGAAGTTTGTCTGGGGCGTGCGCTTCTAGAATCTTAAAATGAAAGTTCGTGCTTATTCACGGTTGAAAAAGCATGCGGAAATCATCTCTGACTCAGAAGAAATAATAAAAGTACAGTGGAAAACCACAAGCAAGATAGACATACACGCACACACACACACATATATATATATTTATATATATATATATACATACATATGCATTCATATGTACATAAGAGTCTAGCCAAGAGATATAATTATTATTATTTGAATGTGTTTTTCCTTTTATTTTTCATTCACTCTAGTCGCTGTTTTCCCCGCTTATCCATACAGCTGTTGTCGTTTTCTGCCTGCCATTTTCAATTAAGCCAAGCTGAAAGTTTTCTCTTTTATTTCTCATTTTTCAGTTTTTCCTTCTATTATACTTGTGGTAGAGAAGAAGAAGCAGAAGCAGCAGAGAAGAAGGAAGGGTTTTTTTTTTTGCTTGCTACCGAAGAGTGAAGTGAAGTGAGTGTCAATGCACAACGAAAGACATCGCATCTCAAGTGGCAAGGTTATGCGTTGTGAATAACCAATTAGCTCTGCGCGGTTGTCTCTTGCCTCTTCTTTCTTATTTCTCTTCCCGTAACAATCATCATCCACATTCACATTATTATCAACATCAACATCATCATTATCGCATTGGCTTTGGGGTCATGCAACGGATCGAAGCCGGAGTGCATCAAAAGCATCAATCAGTATCGCACTAGAATACAAATGTGATATCGTCACAATAAACAACAAAAAAGATTCGCGCTGCTGCACAATTAGATTCTAATCGATTTCTGTGGAAACAACACACACAAAACGGAAAAGAAAAAGAAAAAGCGGAAAAAGAATCTTAACTACTTTTTCTAGTTTCAGTCACTAGTTATAGATAATTGAATTAATGTGTCCCAGCATTACTTTCAAGAACTGACTAAATAATAAAAACCAAGTCAATCTTGCTAGTTTATCGATAAGTGCACATATTAAAGTGTCTTTATCAATAATAGATTAGCTGTTGACTCGTCGATTATTATTATTATCATAAATACAGCTTCTACGATGATTTAAGAGAAGATATCGCTCAAAATCAATATCGAGAAATGCAGCTTCTACTTCTAAAGAGACTTTATCGATAATAGTTTAACTGTTGATTTTCCTATCGTTCATAATTTATCATTCATTTATCGATTATTCACTGGAACAAACCCAATATCAAATGCAACTTTCGAAATACAAGTTTGCTTCTTAGATTGGTTGCCTTGTGTTTAAAAATGAGGCACATAAATCTTCCGCATGTTATCGATAAACAAAGCAAAGACACTGCAATTCACGCTCGATCAATCTACTAATTGAGACACGTTGCGCTTGCATTCAACTCAAGGCACCACACTCTGTGTTGAATGCCGCATGCAGAGCGATTGCCTCAATTTTCACACTCTGAAGGCCATCACACAACACACACACACACAGTTGAATGATATGTGTGTGTGTGTGAGTGTGTGTCTGACACGTTTAAGCATGCACATGTGTATAAATGAGAAACGTAAAAGGTAATCGACAATCGTCGTCAATTGATCTGCATACTCTATATATATATATATAGTTACTTTGTATCTACGTGCAACTGCTGGGCAGGGCAGGGGTGGGGAAGGGGGAGGGGAGTGTAACGCAATCGAGAAAACGTAAAAATGAAATGAAAACGTTGAGCGCGAAGAAGTTCTCACGGCGAATTACACAAAACACCGCACATCACGTTTCCAACAAATAATCATGCAACATTCCCTGTGCAAAGTCCCCTCTCCCCTCAATATCCCCCTGCCTCCCTCATCACACACCACTACAATATCTACTACAAGCTACAAGCTCCATACCATTTCAATCCATTGCAATCCAATCCAATACAATCCAATCCAATTCAAAAACACTTCACTTCACTCTTCCACGATTCGCTCGCTCTCAATCTCAAGCTCAGCTTCGCTCCGCTGTTGGACTATAAATTTTGTACAAAGCCGACGTGAGAGAAATGCAAAAATGTCAAACGATATAAAAACTACAAAATTATAGGGAAGACCCACTAAAAGTACTAAAAAAAAAAAAAGAGGAAAAATAAAGTTACATAGACCCACAAAATAAGGGCCAAACAATGAAAAACGTAAGTCGCGCTAATTAAGCAAATTAGTAACAGCAAAAAAATATATATATATATAAAACAAAATTATAAACAAAAACAAAAAAAAAAACCGCTGCGGTCAGCGGCGCGTCTGCTTTTTTTCTTTGGTTTTTTTTTTTAGCCATTGTCAAAGCACAGCACAAAATTTGACCCATAAAATTTCCCACAAAATTATAGTAATTTTCGCTAACTCAATTTGACGAATGGAAAAGATGTTGTGCACTGAGGAAAAAGCCAACAATAAAAATAACAACAAACATGACAACGAGGGATTAGCCAGTCGTGTCCGCAGCTCTGTGGGAGACTCGATTGCAAAAGTACCCGAAAATTAGCTAGAGAAACGTTCGACTATAAAAAAAAAGCAAAAACTAAAATAAAAAATAAAACTGGAAAGAACAACTAAGTTAGACACGTCGAAGATTATATACCCTAACCAATTCTGTTTTAAACTGACAACAATTGATGTTTCACTATAAATTTAAATAGCCGACGGTTTATTCCCATTTGAGCTATATGATATAGCAGTCCAATATTGCTGATATTTTGTCTAAATGTGAGGAATATAATTATAGGTATTATTTGTGATTTTGATTAGGATTGCTAGTTAAACAAAAAAATATAGAAATCTGATCTCGATAATTTTAGCAACAGAATACAACGCATATAGAGTAAGTTTCGTTCCGATAATTTGATCAACAAAAAAGTTGTCCATAGAAGAACTCATTTTTCGAGCGATTGTTCCTATTATAGCTATATGCTATAGTAATTCGATCCACTTGACTTAAGCCTACAGCATAAAGCCGCCTACATGTCAAGTTTGAACTAAATAGCCTTAAAAATAAATAATCAGTTCACATATAAACCAATAGGTCAATATTGACTCTAATTTTGATTCAGATCGTAAACGTATATACTTTATAGTTTTGCAATGCCTGACAAACTCAACGTCAAATATGGTCTGTGTAGGGTGTGAACAAATCAGCGCAATTTTCACTATCCAGTTACAAGAAAGACGATTCCAAAAACGCTCTCTCACGTCACCGCCCCTCCTCCCACCACCTACTGTTGCTCCACTGCCTGAGAGCACTGGTGGAAGATGCTGCTGCTGCCGCCGCCTGACGCATAATTATAGACCTCAGTTAAAGTCGCAGCTGCCACAGTTGGCGGAGCAGCAACAACAACTATTACAACAAACAACCAGCCAAAAAATAAAAAATAAAAAGAGCTCAACGAAAGCCTCTATAAAATGGAAAAATCTCATTGAGATTATAAGAGTCTTTTTCCAACACAGCACAAAGATTGCGTTTAGATTAACTATAAATATTTAAGTCGAATGTATTACAGTGGTTATAGTTGTGTCCAACAAATCAGAATTGCCCTTCATCTCAAATAATATTTTGTATTTATTTATGTGTTTTATTTTACTTTAAAGTGTCAAAGTAATATTTCATATTTATTTCATTTTTGTATAATTTTTTTCAATTAATATTTATTTATTTGCTGCATTCTGTTTTTAATTATTTTTGCATATAAAATTTACTTTTTTTAAAGATCAAATATCAAATATCCGTAATATTTCATACAAATTTATTCCGTCATTTTTTATTTCCTCAGTCATAAAAAAGTTAGTGATATATTTACATAGATATGAATTTTTATAGCATATAATAATAAAAACGGCATACGATGTAGTTGCATTAAATTTGTCCAATAATCAATAATAATTTATGGCAGCTGTTATTGTTGTCGTTTTCTCAGTACTATAAAACTGAATGATTCTCAATTTCAATTAACGCCGCGTTTCGTGATGAAAATGTTTAACATTATTTACCCTCCTGACCGTTGGGCAGCTTTTGCTTGTTGCTATGTTTGTTGTAGGGAGAAAAAAAGTACAACTAACAACTGTCAATCAAGCGCAATTGGCGAAACACTCTCTCAAACCACTGTGCGTTGACGTGTTCTCGTTGTGGGTGTCTCTGGCGCTTCGCTTGCTTACATACATATTTCTTATTCCTCTTGTAACCGCAACATTTCGAGTGTTGTTTGTTATGAATACATCATGATGCATGCAACACAAACATACACTCACCACAAGTGGGCAGCAGCTCAAAAAATACAAGATTGCAACATGGGCTTTTGTTTTACATCTTCATTGATTTTTTGTTGTTGCTCTTTTTTTTTTTTTAGCCTTTTTGACATTTTGAGGCATTACAAGGCAAAAGAAACAAGAGTAGTTCGTAAATTAAGACTGGGCGCTGCCCTGTACATAATCTCTATATGTATATATAAATAAACAAATCTGTGTTGCTTAAATTTATATGTTTAAGGCTTCTGTAGTCAAAAATATATTTATTTAAAATTGCACAACAATTTTAAACATTTTGTTGCACATTTATCAAAGCACAGGGTATAAATAGCGGCAATCAAACATTGATTTTGACAGGTTTGCCAAAAAAAAAACATATATAGCTTTGCATCCCACATGCTCGCCATTCTGTTCTCGCTCTTTCTCGCTGCAGTGGGCGCTTGCACGAAGCAATTAATGGCGCGTGTACCGTTAGAAATACGTACGGAAAGAGAGTGCACGGGATAACGGGCTGACCAAAAAAACACAAACACACACAGAGACACACAGACACAGCGCAAGCTTTGACAAGAGGACATGCAAAGGAAAAATGAAATGAGACGAGAACGACACTAAAACAAAATGCCAACAACAACAACAAAAAAAAACAGGCCCCATGCTGATGATAGCAATGGCGGACGGACAGCTGAATAATAAATTTAGCACAGCTTTTCGATTTTTTTCTGTTCGATGTTGTTGTTTTTGTTTTGGTTTGTTGGGTAACAGCAGCACTGGCAGCAGCAGCGCGACAGCTGAGCTGACATTGACACTTTTTGTCGTTTGCGCAGAAAAATCGTTTAAGGTTATTTATAAATGCAGAAGAAGAAAATTGACAAAATATTGAAAAGAACAACACAGGGAAAATGGGAGAGGCAACAACAACAACAGCAAGAACTGCGGAATGGCAATCAATAAAACACAAAGAAAAAAGTAATGCAGTTCACTGTAGTGAGCATTGACTGTGCTATAAATAATTATACGTGTGTAGACATGTCGAGTATCGGAAATCGATAAAACTGTGCGTGGTTAGCTAAACTAACACCACTTCCCGAGTTGTATTTATTTCTTTGTCATATTTGCATTGTGTATCGATAAGCACACATAATGACACGAAGAAACTGCATTTATTTACACATGTATAATAATATCTTTATTGTTCATTTGTAGTTTTTTTAGTTTTATTTTTTGTCTGCACGCCAACGAAACCACAAAATCAATTCCCCTTCCGCGTTGACTTCGACAGCAATGCTTAACCTTCAACTCGCATTGAAGTCAATTTGGTGCTTGTTATTTTATATATATATATATTTACTTTTTTTTCACACACCCCTCCAAAAAAAGCAATTAAATCTAATTTTTATGGTGTGATTCTAATATCGTGTGCTTGAGTGTGCGACAACAGCGAATATCGCATTTTGCTCGCATTTTGAATGAGCTTAATTGTTGACGACTCTATGTGTGTGTGTTCAAGTCGCGACCTGACAAAGCACAGTTAAAGGTCAAACGAGCATTAAGCAAAAGAAGTCGTGAAAGCGAGACAGCAGCAACAGCAGCAGTGAAAGAGAAAAACAGCAACGCAGAACAAAACGAAACACAATCAAATGGCAAATATAACAAAATGAGACTAAAACACAAGCGCACTCACAGAATCAATGCACTCCCCCACCCCTTGCCCCACACCCCCTCTCTCTTATTCTATTTTGCTGTTCGCTTCGCTCTCTTTGAATCGTAGTAGAATTCTTACTAAAAAAAAAACGCAATAAAAAACTTGTTTCCCAATAGGACGTAGGTGTTGTTATTGTCGCAATAATCTTAATACGATAGTCAGATTCGTCGGGAAAGTCCCTTATAACTGACTTAGATTATTGACAAACAGGAAATTCGTTAATAAAATTAAATTGCTGAAACAACCCTTTTTTGACAGTTCACATAATGAATAATTTTCGATTTTAAAATTTCAACATTAACTAATTTTAAAAACTCCATTTAATAGTTGAAAATTAGGGGGGGAAAAACAATAATAGAACTATGTATTTTTCTTTTTTGTGCAAGAGAAATGAGACAGATGAACACTTTCTTGACAAACTGTATAAATAAAAGAAGGCAACAAATAAAAAAAAAGAGGAAATCGATATTTGTCACACTGTGCAGCTGGTGACGCATTTGCTAAAGCAAACACCAAAAAGTAGCAGAAGGAGAAGCAGCAGCAACTTTCAAGTGCCTGCATGCATTCAATGTTGAACTTTTTTTAAGCACGTTTGAGCCTGCAGCAGCAGAGGGGTTGACAGGGTGGCCACCTGACAACAACAACAACAACAATAAAGGATGAGGGGTTGCAGACGCTAGGCCGGAAAGGCTGCGTCCGGCAAGGAAGTGACAGACACAGAGACAGACAGACAACGTTGCGGCAAAGGAAGTGCTTAAAAAGAGAAAGAAAGAAAGAGGGAGAAAAAGACACGCTAAATGGCAACAATAAAATTAAACTAAGCGCTGCCTGCTGACGTTAGCAGAGCAGATGCTGCTGCTGCTGCTGCGCTGCTGCTGTTAGTCTTGCTGCTTACTGGTTACAGTTACAGTTACACTGGCCAAAGCAGCAGCAAAAGCTCGATGCACCGTAACAGTTATTATTGTTGTTTGTTTGTTTGTTTTTTGTTGGTGTGCCAATTCTAAAACGTTGCATTGGCAACAGACGCGCTTCGCCGGTTTTGCAAGCTGCTGCTGCTGCTACTGCTGCATTGCGCGTAATCAGTGAAGCAACAAACCGTGGCAACAACAACAACAACAACTACTGAAGAGGTAGCAAAGAGTTTTTTTTTTGCCCATATAAGTATTGAAAACTCGTATGCAGTTAGAGCTGTGAATGACACAGTTTACACTTACACACACACACACACACACACACACTCACTCTTACATACACACACACACTCACACATGCACATGAGTGTTGAACTCCTTTTTGCTTACTTCGACGTTTCTGATCTTTATACTCAGGATTCTCACGTTTTTTAATTTTTTTTTTATTTATACTTTCATTGTTTTAACTGCACATTTTTTACACACATTCAAGTTGTAATCGATGTTGAGAAATGTTGCCTCAAAACAATGTTAAAACGTAAAAAGAGCCGAAGTTGAAGTTAAAAACGGCATATCCGACGAGCCTACGACGAACACAACGACAACCGTTCATCGACCGAACGTGCTAAAGGAAATTTCTATACTGTGGCAGCGGGCTGCCTAGCCTGACTCTGACTGCCGCCAACTGCCTGTGAATGGCGAACCAATACACATGCAAATCGAGCGCATACAGCAGAAGCTGCCCGAACGAAAGCAGAGCAAGATGACGATGGCGAATGAGATGGTGTCTCTCTCTCACTCTCTCTATTGTTGTTGTTGCTGCAGTTAGTTTCTTTTGAATGCTGTCACACACACACACACAGAAATACATTGTTTTAACTGGTTTTCTCTCTGAGAGCGGAGTAATGAATGTTGCTGTGTGTGTCTGTGTGTTGCGGCAGTCAACCAAGACCAGAACGCATGTAAATGTGTGTGTACGTACGGCACACAACCACTTGTTTGACAGCCGAACTCACTCACTCACTCACTCAGCCAGCTTTGTGCGTTGGCTCGCTCTCTTTCTTTCTATCTTTACTTTACTCTCGTGGCAACAGCTGAGCCGTCAATACACAGACAAGTTGCTTGTTTTTTTTTTTTTTTGTTCACTCAGCAGCTGACAGCAGCCAAAGGCGTTGCCAGACGGCATGAACATTTAGTTCACATGAAAATAGTAGTAGAATTTACTACTAACTCTGCTACTTTTTTTCCACAAAAGTAAATATGTTAAATAGTATTAGTTTATATTTTTTTTAATTCGGTAACATGTACTATTTTTAAATTATTTACCTCTTTTGTTGCAAAAATTACAGTTAGAGAATTAAAGTACTCACCTGCAAGAAAAGAAAGAAAAAAGTAAATATTTATATTAGTTTTAAAAAGAGAAAGAAACAACTTTAATTATGCTATTATCAAGTTAGACAGATAAAAAAGGATCCCACAAAGTTCGTGGCCCGCATGAAAAGTCACAGGTAAAAATAAAAACCAGAATAACATTTGATGCCATTAGCAACGCCCCCCTTACCAACGACTATATTTCTCTCTTGTGTATAATTATCACACACTTTGTGGGCCATTGATAAGAAAGAAGGGACACAGGCAAAGACAAAGAACAAAATAACAAAAAATGACACAGGAACTGGATTTTGGTTCACGGCTTCTTCCATGGAATTATTCTTAAATGCCAAAATCAAAAAGGCGCACCGTCAGTGAAGAAGACAAGCACACAAAGGAACAGCAATAAACACAACAACACTCCAGCTGTCAGAGCGAAAGAGAGAGAGAGAGTGCACAGAATGCAATTAGTTGCGTTCTCCTTTGCTGGCTCGCTCTGATCATCATATCGTTCTGCTGCTGGACAGTAAACACACCTGTGACCGCCCGCATCGCAACAGCAACTGCTCACTGCTCCTCTCTTTCCGCAAGTTCATTTGTGTGCGTGTGTGTGTATTTTTGGACTCCTTTTTACATAATGCACACATGCACACAGATGTAAGTGTAGGCGGGCGGCGCTGCTTGGCTGCTTTCTAGCGGTTCCAACTGCGGCGCTGACTTCTCCGCAGGCGCTGCAGCAATTCGCCTTTATTTGAATTGCTTTGCGCTCATTATTTATTGCAGTCCCGTCGCAGTCGAGTGCAGACGTTAGACAAGCACAGGCAGCTATCAAACGGCAAACAATCTGCCTAAAATGCTCCACTCCTGCGGTTTTTTTGAGGTGTAAACTAAGAGCTTAAGAGATTTGGAAACTTTTGTGTCTTTGAAATTAAAAAAAAAACGAATAACAGTGATGAAATAAAATCGACATTTATAAAAGACAATTTAGTATTACGTTTTATTTACTATCTATTATTATTGCTTATATATATTTTCAATCATATGAAATTTATTTATTGTATTATTTAAGCACCGAAAAGATAACTGACTAAATGATATTTTTGTTTAGCTGCACTTGCAAATTGATAATATTTATTTAGTCTAATTCTTTCAATGTAAAAATTTCCTATCTCATTAAGAAAGTAAAACATATGAAATTAAATTACATGTAGTTTGGCAGATCAAAAGAGAGCGGGAGAGAGAAATAGAGAGAGAGAGAGAAAGAGAGCGATACAAAGTGTTTATTTCCTGCTCGGCTGCTGGCAATAATAACAACAACAATAATAGCAATAAGAAAAATAAACAGCAATCTTTCTCCCCTCCTTTTCTCTCTCTCTCTATTTCTTTTTCGCACAATATTTACTACTGTTTTCGCCGCTGTCTTGTTTTTGTTTTTCTTTCGCCTGTGTTTATTTGTTGCTATTTAGACTTATCTCACGTATCTATACATGTATGGCTGTGACGGTAAGTTCCGTTTAGTCAGTCTATCGGTCACGCCACCAGCACAACCTCCACACACATAAATATGACAAACAATAACAATAACAATAACAACAAACAGCAGCAGCAGCAGCTTTGGGTCATGCGCATTACAAATGACGTCAGATGTAGCCATCAAAATTTAAGAAATGCGCAAAAAAAAATTCAAAGGAAGGAGAAAAACTATGAATTTTATGAAGCGCCACAGGCATAAACACATAAAAACACACGCGCACCAATGCATATGTATAGTGCGTGTGTGAGATTTATGCATGCATTTGTGAAAGGAGGGACGCGACAACAAAAGGGGCGCGTCGCTGCTTAAATGCGTCGTAGGTGTGAAATCAGCATTTAGCCCTCACTCCCACTGCCCTCTTCCTCATCACCATCTTTTTTGAACACCCTTCACAGCTTATGACCGTTGCGGGGTTTCTTTCAGCAAATGGAAACCCTACAAAAAAAAAAACAAACATAATAAAAGTGAGAGATGGGGGAAGTGGGGACATTTAGCAAATGCGCAGCAAACAAAATATAACGGGACACGCATGATGAGTAATTTCTCAGAATGTTATTTCACATAACAATAATAAAAACACAGCATGACATGCTCAGAAAGACAACAGCAGCAACTAAATTCTCATAATCAGCTGTTTTCAGAACGAGAACAAAAGCAGACGCAATTATATACATATGTCTGTGTGTGTATATGTATGTGTGCATTTATCCATGCAAGCTTTTGCACTTTCGCTCTTTCTCTTTCGGATGCTGTTTGCTGACTGTTTCTTATGTTGCCCAATTGAAATTGACGTTGGGTGCAAAAAATAAAAAACAAAAGTGATTAAGCGAAAGAGAGACGAAGAGAAGAGTGTTCAACTAGCAGAAGGCAGTTTGAAAGTGTATTTTAAAGAGTTGCATTAGTGTATTCAATAAAAATGAGAAAATTTTGTCTATCTAAAAAATATATGCTCTTATTAAAAAAGAACAACGAAAATATGGTTTAAGGTCACTAAAACGAAAATACTGTTTAAGGTCAGTAAAACGAAAATATTGTTTAAGGTCAGTAAAACGAAAATAGAATATATCAAAATTAAAGAGAGACAAACTTTGTAAATATTGGGAGTGAGTGAGAGAGATAGACTGATATATATAATGTGATTTTCACTCTAATCTAATATAAGATGGACTAAGTAGGCTCTGATCTAGTACCTTGTATAAGAATGTCTAAGTGCGAGAGAGATAGCAAGCAAATGAAAAACAGAAATCGTTTTCAAATAAATAAATCAGTTGTGTCCAATTATGATAATCTAAAAAAGTTTTTCGTATAAAATTATCGGAGATGAATAACTGTAGAAATCATCTGAATCTATCAGCGCTTTCCAGCATCTTCAGATTTAATACACCACATCTCTGTATTTGAAACAAAAGTTTTTATGATGAGTATAACAGAAACTGGAAGATTATTTATTTGACTGTTTTTTTTTATGCTGATAACGAATATATATAATTTATGGGGTAGGTATAATTTCAACAGAACCTTTTAACTAATTTTCAATTGTGTCAAAGAAAATTACAAGTTTGACTGCACTGCTCAAAGCTGGCTGACTCCGGGCCAATACAAATTAAATATTTATCAACAATCAGCAACAACAAAATAAAAAAAAAAACCAACTTTCCACATTAAAGATTCAGCGAAAATATTGAATAAATGATGAGAAAAACAAAAAGGCAATTTTGAGCAAATGAAAATTTCTGTAGAATTTGGAGCGTTTTAAATTACTGCAGCATTCCTTCCCCAAACTTCCCCCACATCCTGCTAGGTCTTACCTACAAAAACAGGTGACCGTTTCCTCCACATCGAGTGGCAACGAAAGCTGTCCACCAATGGTGCCACCTGTCGCACCACCGCCAGCGGCGACATTGCCATTGTTGCCACCACTGCCACTGCTGCAGTTGTTATTGTTGTTGCTGTTGAGATGACGTGAGGACGAGTGAAGAAATGTGGCTGCAAATGTTGAGGACAGCGTGGCGTGCGACATGGTTGCACGTGCAGCAGTAGCACCAGCAGCCGCCGGAGTTTGTGGCACACTCGATGTGCCATCCTCGGCGACATCCAGCGGCACCGATGAGTAACGGACAAGAATCGCACGACTCACCCGATTGCCACCAGTCAGATTCGAGATGGCCCAGTTCATGTCGCACTGACTAAATTAAAACTAATACTTATACTAACTAGAGACGGACACCCAGTCGCGTTTAGTTCACAAGTGCAACTGAGGAGCACACACGAGTGCAACGAGTGTCGATTCTGTTGCAAGCGTCTTCTTAGCCAAAGTCGTAAGTGCTTAGTTTCCCCCTTTCCCATCCCACTGTTCGAAACAAATTGATTTTGTTCGCTGTCAATCAATTCCAGACGTGAAGAGTTTGCAAATTATACATCTCACTCTCGCATTACATTCCGTCTCTCTCTCTTTCTCTGTCGCTATCTCTCTCTGTGTGTGGCGTGCCCCTTCGTTTGCCTTGCCTTCTCTAATTCAATTAGAGTTGTGCTAAGTGTGCCTCAAGGTCGCAAAAATGCCTACACACTTGGCGACAGTGTGAGAAAAGTCGAGGGCTGCTTAAATAACTGCCTAATCATATATATATTATATATCATATATATATTATATATCATATATATATTATATATCATATATATATATATTATATTTATACTAATAAACATTTCCAGCTTTTTTGTATCGCTTAACAATAAGCTAATTGTCGCTGCCCAACATTTAAATTAAGATCTACAATCCAAAAAATATATAACAAGTAAGAATCGCGTGAGTTCGACTAGAATATACCCCCTAAATCCAGCTGTTACATATATATTATTCTTGTTTTATTTGCCTAATTTCCCATTAAAAAGCTTTGCACATTCAAAAGTGCTGTCAATTTATTTATTATAATTAATTAATTTGTTTTAATTACTATCGGAAATTGATATATATATAAATATATTATGCTATATGCTAATACGCCCAGCAAGAATGTAAATATATTATAAATTTATGCCAAGTATTTCTTTTTTCAGTTGTAAATATAATAACGTGGATTTTAAAACAAATAAATAACAGCTGCCAATTATCACAATTTAACTATTCCCGTACACATATTCGTAACCTGATTGTGATTTTTAGTTTTAAGTGGATACGGATAACTGTTGAGATCATCTGAATCTATCAGTTCATTTCAGATTTAATATAAAATATCTCTGTACTTGAGAAATAAAGAGAAGAGTTCGTAGAATATGTTTTGGGTATGGTGGTCATTATGAGTGCAACAAAAACTGGAGACTCGGCTATTGGTCCTAGTTAAGAATATTTTGTATATATACTTTGGCACAAGTGTATTATACTCATTATCAGGGCAATAATATTCATAGACCACAATAATATAAATGCATTTAAACTCTATTGAAAAAATCTTATACAATGCTTTACACAGGTCGTAAGAGAATTATAGCAACAGCATTTCTAAAATCTTGTCAGTTTTAAGCGACTGTTAACCCTTATGTACATATATAGTAATATTAAATAACATAAAATATATATTAATAATAGAATATATAAATTAAGCTGCTGAATGGGGTACACGAATGAAAGATGGATAGGTACAGTGGTAATTCAACAACTCGAACGCTTTATTAATGCAAGTTTACAAATAAATGGTTGAAAATATATATACATAAATACATTTAACTTGTTCTAAGAGCTCCACTTAATAGTAGAAAAAAAATAAAATGTATTTTTTTTGCAAAAGAAGAGCCGAATTTTAGTCCTGTGTCCAGACACTTTCCTGACTTAGTGTATAAATGGAATTGGACGAGAATTTCAATACCAAAAAGATGTACAAAAATTATAAATTCTATTGTTTGTGTGGCACATATTAGTTATGCTCTTAGCTTGGGTTTTGTGGCACACTGTATGGCTTAACTATATATATATATCTGTGTGTGTGTGTGTGCGTAAACATGTCTGTGCATGCAGAGTCAGTGTTTAATGAATGTTTGTTTGCTTGATCTATAAAACTGTTTGTTATTGCTGTTGGCTATTGGCTGTTGCCATGTGATGTTTGTTTTACATTTTGATTACGATGAATACGAGGGAAATTGGCAAGGCAAGTTCATTAAACCGACTGCTTCTCGCTTAATTCGCTTATCAACGCAGGCCAACAACAGGAACCGCAACAAAATGCGTAGAAACATAAGCAAGCGATGATAATGCAGCAGCAGCAGCAGGAGCAGCAGAATGGAACAATGGAAATCGGGTCTAAGAAGTAAGTGAGTAAGCAAACGAAGGGATGAGTGAGTGAGAGAGGAAGAGAGATGCGAGGCGAGGATGGAAACATGACAAAGATAAACGCAATCAAAAATGCAATGGCCTTGATGAAGAGGAGAAGGCAGCAGAAATGCGTGTATGCCCATGCATGTGTGTATGCCTATGTATGCGTGTGTGTAAGTGCATGTGTGTGCGTGTGCAAATTCATGAAAATCAAAACACTTTCGACTGGCGTTACATTTGAGAAATCGATATAAAAAGTTAAATTAGCCTTTTATTGATTTTGCAGAGGAAGAATAACAACAACAACAACAAAGAGAGTGAGCAATAGAATTAGGAATAGGAGTAATGTAAAACTACGTCAGGAGTTATTTGTGAGGGGGGGAGGGGGGAATATAGAAAAGAACAACAACTATAAAGGCAAATGAAAACGAGAGAGGATGGATGAGAAAACAAGAAACGAGGCCAATTGGCAAAATGCCAAACGACGACGACAAAGTAAAAGCGCAGAGGACATAAAAAGACACCACCTAGTGGTGAGACGAGGCGAGACGCGACGGACAACGTAACGGACGACGTTACGTCGCGACGTCGCGTCTCGCTGTGTTTATCGTCGCCCTGCTGTTACACACTATGTATAAATTTGATAATTCAATTTGCAATTTATTAATTTGCTTACTATGATTATTGCTTGGCTTATTGCTTACTTACCCCATCAGCCAATCGACCGTGTCGCGCAAATACTCCGGAATCCGCTCCAGTTTGACGGCTGCTGCTGCTGATGCCTCTTTTGCCTTTCGCCAAAAATAGTTTCAGTTCTTTGCCAAAACACACACACACGCGAAACACTCACACACAGACACAGCCAGACGGACAGCAGACAAACAGTCAGCGTCTGGGGGCATCAACAGCACACAGCAACAGTCACGGCACTTATATGTTCAATTAATAAACAACCAAATTGACACTGTTACTTTTGTAAATCAATAATATCAAAAAAAAATTTCGATTTGAAAACTTTTGCACATCAAATTTTTCTCGCTTCTTCTTCACTTGTTTTGTGGGTGCCCGATACGTTTTTGGCGAGCGATATCAATATATATCAATGAATCGATAAGCGTTTGCATTCGATAGCTACTGACAGTTATCGCACAAGCCAAGCAACAATTTGGCATAAAATAACTAAACAAAAGTCAACTGACTGTACAAGCAGTGCCGAATAAATTATTGTCCATTTGTAATACAGCATAATTATGTGTGAATGTGTATTCTTAAGTATTTATCAATCAACTGTTTGAGAACTGTTGAGCTGTTGATGCAACCCCGGCAGCGACTGCGACACAGCTGTTAAGGTTGAGAGTTTTCCAAACAGCTGATTTTGTTGATGTTTTGATTTGTGCTTAAAATTTTTGATTGCAGTCAAAATGGATGCCACCAAGTTATTATTTTTATGCGAACACAACGATCTCAATTTGCTAAATTTACTCGAATGGGAGGAGGAGTTTGAGCAAACTGTGGAGGGACTCCGTTTGACCTACGAACGTCGACGCAGGAAACGTAAGGCGCCACGCGAATGGGCATTTGTATGTTTAATTAAAATAAATCGTTTGTGTCTTATGCATTTGTATTTATTGTTAATATATTATTGACTTATTTAAGCAACGCACTGGCTCATTTTGGGAAAAAGATATACCGGCGAGCACGGAGGACGAGTTTAAGCAGCATTTTCGCATGGAACAAGAATATTTTGATATTTTAGTGCAACTGCTGCCGGAACTGAGAAAACACGATACAAATTTTCGCAAAGCGATTCCAATTGAAAAACGCATTGCCATCGCCTTATATACACTGGGCAGCACCACGGAGTACAGAGTGGTGGGCAAACTGTTTGGCATCTCCATGTCAATGGTAGGTAAAATTCTCAATGATTTTTGCCAGGCCGTCAAACGTGTACTGTCAAAGGAGTATTTACCCAAAGAGTTTCTCACCGAACAGAAGCTGGAGGAGTGCGTAGCTGGCTTCGAAGCAAAGGGTTTTCCGCAGTGCCTGGGCGCAATTGGTGGGCAATTAAATGTGTGCTCTTTGCTGTTTATAGATCATTTGTTATTCAAGTTTAATTTGCTTAGGTGTCTGCCACTTGGAGGTGTCGGCGGCAATATCAAATTCCTCGCTTTATTGCAATAATCAAGATTGGTATTCGAAAATATTATTCGCCCTCGCTGATCATCGGTGAGAAAAGATGAGAAGTGTTTGCTACTGAATCATAAGGCTTAAATATTTGTAATTAGTTGCAGATTTCTGTATGTGAACTACAGTTGTCCGGGCAGCTTTACACCTGCTCAGGTGTACGAGGAGAGCTATTTGAAAGAGATATTGGAAACTTCGCTACACTTCAAGTCAAATCGGAAACGGATTGCTGGCTTGGAAGTGCCCGTCGTATTGCTGGGCGATGCGGCATTCGAAGCGACAACAGTGATGACACCCTATAGCCAACCGCAAGGGGAAACAGAGAAACAATTCAATGTGGCACTGCAGGATGCTCGACAAGTGGTCGATGCAGCTTTCCAGCAGCTCAAGTCACGTTTTCGTCGCATAACCAAAAGTTCAGATTGTCACACTAGACGCAATGATATCGTCATTTGTTGTTGCATATTGCAAAATTTTTTGATTAGCAGCGGCAGCAAAACATTTGAGGTCGGTGAACTGCAGAAAGAGCAGCAATCAGTTGTGTCTGTCGCAGCCGAGGAGCAGCAGCCCGAGAAGTCTGCGGCCAAGGATATTCGACAAGCGATTAGTACACTTATAAATTGCATTTAATCTACGACATAATATTACTTATTACACTTTAGTTCGTGGTCTTCTACTGTATAAAATTACTTATTGATAAGCTTTACTTTTTGCTCTTCATGAGTGCAATGATTTTACTATGAAAATCTTCATTTTCGGTCGCCATGCGACGCATAATGTTCAGACGCTGTTGCGCAATTCGCTCCAAGCGCTCGGAACGATCCCTTTCAATCTCCAGCATTGCCTTCTCGAAGGGAGTCAATTGCTCGCTGTTGTTGTTGTTTTTACTGCTGCTGTTGTTGGACACTTTACGCCTCTTGGTCATTGGACTACGCTCAGTGTTTAATGTTGGTTCTGCCAGCGCGCTGATGTCCACGAAATGTCGCTGATCTTGCTCCTGCAGCGATGAATTTGAGGCATCCGAATAAGCGGTGGTGTTGGTGGTGGTGTTGAAGGCTAAATCCTCATAGTCAAATGGTTCCTCTTTGCTTATCGTTTCATTATCTGCAAATATGCGAAGTTGTTTGACCAAATTTTGAATAGAAACTCAAATATTTTACCATCACTTGGCAGCAGTTCGTTGGCCACGTTAACATCGCCCAGAATTTGTTGGATTTTATCAAAATGCCGCCAATTTGATTTACAGCCAGTGGTGCGAAAATGTCTCAGTTCTTCCCTGCATTTGAGTTTGAGTTTTAGAAAAGGCATCATAGCCCTGCACTCACCAGTCAAATATCAAATAGTTACTTGTATTTTCGGGTGAGATTATCAAGTTTGGTTCTCACATCTTTCCACTCGAGTTGTTGGCCAGCTCCGATTAGTTTCTCGGCAATCGCCTGATAGATATGATAGCGTGTTCGACTGTTTTTCAGTGCACATATATTTTGGTTCCATAGCGTAAATAATAGATTTTCGTGTTTGTTTATCCAAAAAATGGCCGGCTTTCGCACTTTAGCCATTTGAATTCAAAACAAATTGCATCGAAAACAAAAATATGCAGTGTTTTATAGAGATGGTCATTTAATATTACTAAAAATTATCGAAATTACTATCGATAGTGTGCGATATGGACGATATACAAAACATGCTAATGTCACATTTCAGTCAGCTGTTTCATCGATTACATAAAAATGGTAAAGATATTGTAATAAATTCATGTAAATGTTATAAATTCAATCAAATATATTTCGACTATTTTTATTTCTATTTCATCTATATATACATAAATGCCAATGCAACCGAATTCCATTACTAATCACTTGAAGACGAGCTCGATTATACTCGCCGGCCTCGGCGTTGCGGCAGTGGGCTTCGCTGGCAAGCACCTGCTGCGCCGCATGCCCCAAATGACGGCAACGTTCAACGAGGCCCTCAAGAATTTGCCCAAATTCGATGCGGAAAGCATGGCCAATGCCAAATACTACAAAGGTGGCTTCGATCCAAAGATCAACAAACGCGAAGCTGCCCTCATTTTAGGCGTCAGCCCAAGTGCCTCCAAGCAGAAGGTAAGCTATAATTATATCCATTATCCGTATTCCCTGTACAATTTATATATATATATATATGCTTGCAGGTAAAGGATGCACATAAAAAAATTATGCTGCTCAATCATCCGGATCGCGGCGGTTCACCATATTTGGCGGCAAAAATAAACGAGGCTAAAGACTTTATGGATAATGCCAAATAAATATTGAGAATTGTGTGTAAATAAAAACAAATTATTGTATATAGCAAGTAAGAACTATGATTTGCTTGTTTTTTATTTGTTGTATTTAAAGTGTAGCATCTAGCTTTAATTAAAGACTAGCTTAGTCTATAGCCTGTATAAAGCTAAAGCTTATATTAATTCTTATACAGTTAGACTTGATTATAGGCACCAACAAATCTCTTCAATATTATATCTTAACTCTAGTTCTACAATTCAAATTTTTGTTTTCCTTTGGACCTCTTAAAAAAAATCTATTTTGTTTGTGTATTTTAAACAAAGATATTAATGGATTTGCGATTGTTCTTCACCAAAACTTTGAATTTTATTTTTTGTTATTATTTTTATATACTTTGGACACCTCTTGAAAAAAATCGAAATGGTTGATTTCTATATTCTAATCAAAGATTTGGTTTAATTTGTAATGGTATCTTTGGGGACATTGTACAATTCTTAAGTAATCGAAATAAATTCATTGCATATTTTGTATTTATATTAATGCATTTTTAATGGTATCTTCACAAAAATTCTCGAATTCAAATTGTTCTTATTTTTCAAATATTAATAGATATATAACAGAGTAAGTGTAAACTACCACAGTTCCCATATTGCTTGCAGATTCATCCCTCATTAGCGAGCTAATGTCGTAAACCATTAGGAGTCGAGAGTTTCAACTGATAAGTGGCATTATTTACATGAAATATTACATAATTAACACCGTAATTAAGCCCTAATATAAGCTGAAGATTCTCGAAATTGAAATACTTTTGTAAAATGCAGTTGCAGCGCTGGTTGCTTCTCCCATTTGTGGCTGTGATACTTGCTGTTGCTGTTGTCGACGTCGCAGCTAATCCGGATCATATTATAACCAATGGTTATCCAGCGACGGTTGGGCAGGTACCCTACATTGTTGGCCTCCTGCTGCAGGAGGGTCAGTGGGGTCGCTGGTGCGGCGGATCCATTATTGATCACCAATGGGTGCTAACTGCTGCCCACTGCACGGATCACATTGATGCGGTTACCATTTACTATGGCGCCACCAGACGGAGCCAGGCATTGTTTAGTCTGACCGTCGGCGTTGAGGATGTGGTGCAGCATCCTCAATGGCCGGGCAACATTGGCAATGATATCGCTTTGATACGCACACCACATGTGGGTTTCTGGTCGCTGGTCAACAAGGTGGAGTTGCCGGGACTTGCACAGCGCCATGAGAGATTTGTGCATTCTGCGGTGCTCACCTGTGGCTGGGGCAGCACCTACGATGGCAGCTCTCTGCCCGACTGGCTGCAGTGCATTGATCTGCACGTGATTAGCAACGAGGAATGCACTCGCAGCTATGGCACACTGCCGGAGAGTGTTCTATGCGTCGGCACACCGGAGGGCAGATCCATTTGTGATGGCGACTCCGGTGGACCACTGGTGACCCAGCAGCAGCCCCAACTTGTGGGCGTCACCTCGTTTAGCGATGCGGAAAGCTGTTTATCGGTGGCACCAGCGGGTTTCACTCGTGTCACCACCCATTTGGACTGGATTCGCAAAGTTTCTGGCGTATCTTACTAGCTAAAAACTAAAACTAACTGTAAACATACATTGTCTATTTACAATCTGATCAAAATGCGCTCTTTTAGAGTGTATAAATTATCAGATCTTATAAATAAGTATTGCACTGCTTGCTACTTAAAGAAAAACTGTTTGCTATTTAAAAAAAACTAGTGCCACAACTATCGATAAATTTATCTAGCAAAGGCTGCACCGTGAGCTGCATATATCGCCATTGAAAATCGATAAATTCGATCAGCTGATTGTGATTTGTGTACAACAGTTGCAAGTGCGGCAAACTTGAAATTTAAATATTAATATAAGAGTTGTGTGAAAATTAAATTTAAATATAAATATATAAGTCCTGTGCTAGGCATTGATTAATGTATGTTGATGTAAAAGCTGTACTGTGAGCTGAATCGAATAATAGAAATCGATCAATTCCCTAAGCAAGTGTGACAAACTTGAAATTTATTTATTGTGCATCAAAACCAATGGTTCTAAAGTTGATTACCCCTAGCTGACTGTCTTCATGTTGTCCACAGCCTCACGAAACTGCACAACTGACACCAAACCATTTTGATCCGTGTGTGTTGCGATGAGTTGTCGCCAAATCGATTCAAAGTCACTCGCACTAACGATATCCTTGAAGATCTGCTCCAAGTGCTCCTTCGGGCGTTGCAATTGAAAGTCGCTTGGCGACACCCCATATACCGATGATATATCTGGCGTGAGGAGTTCCTTTACATTGGTCGCCTCATCTTCGAATTGATGCGGTTTCGGTTTCCGGATTGGCGATTGATTTGGCTGCTTGCACAGATCGGAGCAGAGCAATCGATATGTGGTTTCCTTGTTGTACACATTCACCGGCATTGTCGATATGTTACCAGTGGTGGGCAATGGATTCTGAATGGAGAGCAGTCGACAGAAATCATCGTAATTAACACGCTCCGTGGCGCAATTCTCGTCGAGAATCAGCTTAAAATGGGCGAGAGTTGTCCGCATTTTATAGATATCAATATATAAATGCATCTTGTGCATAATTTCAAAGATCTTCTTTAGCGGCAAATGGCGTGTCTGCTCCTTATCACTATGCTCCAGCACTGAGATCAGGTCAAACATCTGGAAATCGGCACGCTTCTGCAATTTGTGACGCCACATATTCAAGTGCCCCAGCGCGTCGAGCAAATGCTGATTGCTACGACACGGCGCTATATCCTCGATCAACATTTTGCAATCGCAGTCCGGCACATATGTGGGTGTTCCATACGTCAAGTGCGACGGCACCACGTACGGGTATCTACACGGAAACAATAGTGGATCAGTAATACACTATATAAGGATATATGTCTTATAATAATAATACATATATAATCTTCAAATTTGATTTCTGATTCTGATCATAAGTGAAACAAGAGCTTATGAAAATTAGGTAAGCAGTAAGTTTAAATATAATTTTTAGCCAAAGAATATGAATTTTTATTTTATTTTTTTAAGCATCCAGGATAGTTCGAAATAAATAAAACAAAAATAGATATTAAAGAAGCAGAAATTATGGAATTAAAAGATAAGCTAGTTGATCACATTGTGAATGTGGAGATAATTAAAGAATTGAGAGATCAAATAGATTTCTATGGGAAGAGCATGGATCGAGTGGCTGCCAGTAACTTGCAAGAGTTGAAAGATCAATTGGAGGCACACAAGAAGGGCCTTGACCAGAAGGACCTACAAATTTCCAATATCCAAAACGATGTCAAAGTATGTGAAAATAAATTGGACAACTTCAAAGAGAAACCAATAGCAAATCAGCTCCTCTAATTATTCATTTGATGTTTTATGTGACTCGGAGACAGCTGGTCCTGTCTGGATAGTCATCCAGCAGCGGATCAATGGTATTGAAAATTTCGACAGGGATTGGGTCACATACCGTGAGGGTTTCGGCTCCTTTGAGGGCGACTTCTTCTTGGGCCTGGAGAAGATCCAACGCTTGACAAGCAGCCAATCACACGAACTATATATATATATGAATTTAATGGAATAATCAAATATGCCAACTATCAACACTTTGATAACGCTGACGAAAGCGATCAATATCGCTTGATCAATCTTAGTGAAATGACAGGCGATGCCAGATTTGATGGGCTGAACGACAACAAAGATCAGGAATTCAGCACATTTGATAATGATAATGATGGCTATGCTGATCATAATTGTGCTACTTCAGGTGGCTGTGGCTGGAGGTAATCCAAACACTTGCTGCATCATCTCACAATTCTATTTTACTGATTTTTACTTTGTTTCTTCTCTGCAGCAACCTAAACGGCAATTACCAGAAATCGAATGGCATCGATTGGGGCAACACTGCGTTGAAATATGTTAATATATTATTAATTGGACAAGAAACACCTGAATTATAGTCGAAAATAAATTCTCATATTGATCTAATTTATATTTCTGTTGCTTCAGCAAACAAGACATAAAGTACTTCCACACTTGCTTACTTTTGAGTGGGATATTTGGCAAATAAAACTAGAATGCAATATTTAACAGCTGGATTAAGGGGGTATCTCGTAGTCGAGCTCACTCGACTAACGACTTTGATCAATAATACATTTTGTACACTCACATTTTATACTTTTTTCCGATGCGTGGATAGGTGCGATCAATGAAATCCATCTGCTCCTTGCTGATGATGATGACATGTCCGGCGCACTGTTGCATGCAACGCTTCACCAGCTGACCACTGACATCGCCCTGGGTGGCCCGGCCAAAGGTGTCCTGATGCCTAAATGGTGCCGCATATCTGTCAACGTTGAGGTGCAGAATTTTAAGATTAGAATTTCTCATTCGACTCATTCATTCAGATCACCTGCGATTCACTTGCTCTGATGGAAAATAATGATTATGACTGAGCACATATTTATCATGGAATTTGGCAAATTCCCGATTCACTTGATCCGCCGGCTTGCACGGCAGCACCAGATCATACAGGGTGCTCGGTGATTTGGTTTGCCGGCCAAAAGTGCAATTTAAATTGGTCACATGATCGGGCTTGGAGAACGTTGGCTTTGCCTCGCCCAATTTGGCGCTCTTCAGATACATATCCTCCGAGAACTTCTCCTTGAATACGGTGAAGCGTGTCTTGGACGTCTCCACGGCCAACAGATCGGGCACACTAACCGCTGGCAGACAAGGCGCCAGCGGCCACAATTGTCCGGCACTCTTCAGTTTCTGTTTCCGGCAATCGCTGGTTATCAAATACTCGGCTATCTCCTCTGGCTGTGCGTTGATCAGGCAGCTGGACGTTGTGTTCTCCGCATCGATGGATGAGACGACGCCTGCCGCCAGTGCATCCCCATTGCGATTCCTAAAGTGTCCAAGGTTAGCCATATCTCTCTCTCTTTCTCTCTTTCTCTCCCCTCTAGTTTCTCAGTGTTGTATAACGCTGCAGTAGTTATTTATGCGATTCTATTTGTATTTCTATCTGTGTTCCAGTTTCACTTTTTATATTTACTTTGTCAAATTTGAACTATGATTATTAACTCTAGTCGAATGAGAATTTTCAAATATTCGACTGAAACTTTGGGTGTTTCTTATATGATCTTTAAATTTGAGCAGCTGAACAATAATATGTCACTGTATATTATGTGTTAATCATAAGTTTTTGCTCTTAAAATTGTGACTGATCAAGAATATAAATATAGAACTAAGAGTTCAAATTTCCAATTAAATTTTTAAAGCTTTGCTAAAGTATTCTGGCCGACTACAAGATGCCCTGTACTCAATTGTTTATATTTCATAAATGAAGAGTATTTTAACGTATAAATAAAACTAAGACAAGTTTTGGCGGTGTTTTGAAAAATTGAGCTTAGATTTTTAATATGCTTCAGCTTCTTTATATATGTCAGTTGAAATTTCAAAACTGATCTGAAGGAATAAAACATAATCAGAAAAAAAAAAATGTTAAAAACAATTTCAAAATTAAACTTAACGCTTAATTAAAGTTTTTAAATAAATAAATAAGTTTATTAAATGAATATTTTTAGAACATAGTTGTGCGCAAGTTGAGCTTGAGTTAGCTGCAGTTCGGCTTTTTACATTGTCCAGTTCAGGTGAGTGCATAGTTCTTTTGGAGTATAAAGTCCCAGGTGTCCTTCCAGCGCAAATCGATGATTTCCTTGGCGGACATCTTTCTGGAGCCGTAGCTCAATGGCAAGAATTTGACAAAGACGCCGACAACGGCGAACAGCCAAAGGAGTAGTACGAAACGATATAGACGCACCAGTTGCATGCCACGCACAGCGTTGCAATGTCGTCGCAACAGATACTCCAAATGCTCCAGCACATAGCAGAGTAGCAGCAGCTTAAAAACAAATGCCGGCAAATAGTTGTGCAAGAACAGAGTGCGATCCACAAAGAAATACGGTAAATAATGCAATAAATAGCCCACAAAGAAGGTATCGCCAGCGATGAGGAAACGTCTCCACTCACTTGCTGAAACATCAAAACACAATCGCCGCCGGCGCAACGCATAAAAGATGAGGAGGCCAACATAGATAAGCAAGCCAGCACTGGCCATATACCAGATGAGCACATTCCCAAGCAAATAGATCTGGGCACTGGACTCATCGTCCAGCCAATAGGCGATGCCCTTATCGAGTAGCGGCCACTCATGCGGCTGGGAGCTGTACATGTGACTCTGCACCTGTTTCGCCTGCCAGAACATCTTCGTCTGCAGCTCCAGCCACTTGGCCCAGAACGACAGTTTCGTTCGTTTCGTTGGTATCATTTCCGCTGATAGCAATTGACGTTCACGTTCCCGCTGATCCTGAGCTGCATATAGTGCAAATAGAAATATAAATAAATAAATTAGTATAAATATGTATTATATTCTAGTAAGTATACAGTTTCAGTTGTAAATATAATAGCACCGCTCTCGCAGGTAGTGTTTTAAAAAGATGATAAAAAGTTTGTAAGAAAAATTCCTAATCTTATAGACTGGTTTTTAACTTATAAAAAGAATAAATTTAATGAAATAGCACTAATCTGACAAGAAATGTTTTCAAATGTGTTTCATTGTTAATTTAAAGTTTAAGTAACGTTTGAAGTGCAGTAATTTTATTTTTTTTTGCAACTGTTTATTTTGAAAAAAATTCCTTTAGCTGTACAAAATGTAATTTAAATACGGGAAATACTAAACCGTTTATTAAAAATCAACTTGAAGAATAATTTAAGAAATTGTGAAACTTATTATTTTCATTTGTTATTATATCTTTGCCATTATTTTTTGTCACTTACTCTTGGTGTAGCGATGCTCCTCTACATTCCAGATGGCATCCTGATGCACCTGGTCCCGATCGCCGACCACCTCGTGCTGATTGAAGCCCCACGAAGGCAACTGCCGTCCACTAAACCTCAGAGCAGCACCCGTGGACTCATGGATCAAGCGTATTTCCGACTTGATGGCATGCCAGCGATCGCCTTCGGTCTGCCTGTTAAGGATCTCTACGCGCCAGAGCAGCTCACCGGCCATCTTAATCTCGTAGTCAATGTAGCAGCTAATCTCCTGGCATTGTGGCGTAAGCGGTGCGGCAACATCGTGTGAGTTCAGTGCTCGACTCGTGATACCGTGCACCAGTTGAATGACATCGCCATGCTCGATGACATCTAGCTGATCACCGACGACAAGATCATCCCGGTCCGGCCGTTTGACAATCCACCAGTTGTTCACATCCTTGAAGGAGTAGCAGGTGACCTGCTGCTGATGCGACGAGCCCCGCTGATCCTTGTAGCGCACCGGATAAACGGCGGCATGCGAGTGCAGCCAACAGGTGCGTCCATGTGTGTGCCGCAAAGTGATCTGCGAGCCGTGCACCACAACCAACGGCTGACCTTGCGTAATCGATGCCAATCCCCCGTCGAGCGACGCCTGGAAGGCACTCGTCATTATGCTGTCGTGTGGCCCGGCTCGATGGAGCGTTCTTAGGTGCATATAAAAGATTCCAAGGTAGACGGCCACTGGTATGCCCACGAACAGCAGCAATCGGCTCAATGCGTGCAACCAAAGCTGTCTTGCTGTGGAGAAATAGAGATATCGATAATTAGCGAGATTTACCATTTAAATAAAGATCGGAAATATTTGAAGAATTCAATTTAAAAACGCTCCAAAAAGGTATGTTAGCTGTTTCTGTCTCTACTACAAACACGTTACAATTGTTTCCAAATTAAATAAATTAATTAAGTCTAGATTTAGATTTACAACAGTTGTTAAATTTGAAGAAATAATTTACACTGTCTTAAAACCCTCTAAAAGAAACTATTCTAAGCTTTTTAAACTCTCCAACGAGATGTTAGTTATTTCTGTTACATAACTGTTCTAGAAATCTCTACAGCAAGCTCTATTACAAATCTCTACAGCAAACACTTTATAATACAAATCTATACAAAAAGCTTTTTAATTTTATATTTAACAAATATCTACAGCAATATCAATTCTTTTTGAAATCTGTACAACAAGCAACACATTCTGTTGGAAATAGCTATTATATATATTAAACATTATCCTCAAGATTTTGTTGGCCGCCTTTAATCCCCACAATTGAAATTTCTCCTTTTAAATTCATAAACTCTCCAAAAAGAGATTTTGGCATTTTCTCTTACGTAAGTATTTTACAAATGTCTGCAACAAGTTCATTCTGTTAAAAGTCTACACAATCAGTCACAAGAAGCTCCTTCTCTACAACAGGTTCTTTTCCTTATAAGTCTCTACAAACTCATGCTGTTATATATATTACTCATTAATAGGTTAGTTGCCTTCCACTTTACACTCCACCCTCCACGCCTGTTAGATCCTATCTCAATTAGTCCAACTCACTTGTCAAAGTGGCATCGTAGAGCAGATTCCAGAGATGACGACATAGTAGATAGCCGGCGAGTGCCAGCGCCAGGAAGCCAACATATTTAACGCAGCCGGCGCAGGTTAAAAACAGAGCAGCCGACGCACCGCTGCTCAGCCAGTTGAGAGAGCCGAGTGAGCAGCGCTGGAAGCACAGTAGGCAGGCAATTCCAACGGTGCTTGCAAGCAGCAGCATCGATTCCATTAGGACGAATCGCGATTGCGTCAGCAGCGCATTGTCGAGTACGATGAGCAGGCCGCCCAGCGAAGCGGCCCACCGACGCAGCTGCGCTTGCAGCAGTAGCTTGTAGACCGCCGGAGCGAGCAGACTGCCGCAGAGAGCCGGCAAAAAGCGCAGCCAGAAAATGGGCACATTTGGCGCATAGGTGGCGCCAATGCGTGCAAATGTATAATTGCCATCGTAGCCGGCAAAACTGACCAGACCAGCAATCAACTGTTTGCCCAGCGGCGGATGCTGATCGAAGAAGAAAATGTTGCGCATATAATGCGATATATATTTGCCATAGTGCAACTCATCGAAACTGTGAAAAAGTGGAGAGTTTAGAAACAGAAACAGAAACTCAAAACAGACATCGCATAATGTTAACTTTACTCACACTACATTTGGCGGCGTTGCCAGCTTGTAGAAACGCGTGAAGAATGCCAGCAGAAATAGAGCCCAACTGATGAGATCGAAATGCAGGCTAATGGTTAATTGCGTGCCAGTCGCAGCGCTGCTTTCAATGTCTCCACTATGACTCTTCAGACGATCGACAACATTGGCCGCTGAATCGCCGCCGTCGTCGTCGTCGTCGTCACACGAACATGAACGCGATCGCGAACGGGACTTTTGCGACGCAGAGGTAGGTGTTGGTGCTGACTGCGAAGCCTTTGACGACTCAGTTCGAAACGATTGGCGACTCTCGGAGCGTAAGTGGTGTTCGACGCTGCCGCGCAGCTGCAGTCCTAGCGGTGTATTCAAATGGCAGTTGATGTCGCGGCAACAACAGTTGAGCATGTTCGCTGCTGTGGTGGGCAGCATGCCATTACAGCACAGTGGTGAAGATGAATTGCAATTGACGGAGGCTGACGCTGACGTCGCTGCTGCTGCTGTTGGTGCTGCTGTTGTGGCTGCTGCTGCGACTGAGGTTGCTGAAAGGCTGCCAAAGTGAAGTCTTTCGTTTTGCTCATTTTGATGTTCGATAACATTCTGCTGTTGTTGCTGTTTTGATTTAGAGCGCGTAGCTTTGCGTCGCTGTACAATGGACATGATGTAAACAAAATTGTCACTCTTGTTGCAGCGTGAGAATTTTTAGTATTTTCTGATTTTTTATTGTTTTAATTATTTGTTGGCACTTTCACTTTTTCATATATATATATATATATATGTGTATATATTAAAAACAAACAATTATTAATCAAATTCACACTTGTTTGTGTGTATTTGTTGTTTTTTGCCACGTCTGCCAAGCAACTTCTTGGTTTTTGCACTTTCCTACGCTGACTGCGCAGCCACTTGTTGTTGTTGTCTTCGTCTTCCTCTGTCCACAAATAACCCAGCACAATTTACATATAAAAGCACCCCGCAGCGGAAGAAAGTTCAACACGCAAGCGCACAGAGGGAGAGAGCGAGAGAGGGGGCGAGACAACTAAAAATATACGCGCATATTTTTAAAGTTGTTTTTATTCTACCGTTCCTTTACTTTTTTCTCTCACCAAATTCGCCGACTCGCTCGCTGAAGATCTCGACGGGCACTGACTCAACACGTAGTCAAAGCGTCTGCGCAGCTGCCTGTTGCTGTTGCTACTGCTGGTTATGGTGTGACTGCGCAGTCGGCGCTGGAATGCGACTTGTTCGCTGTTTGTCTTGTGTTTTGACTGCGTCTCTTGCCTACTATGATTCTTAACCCATTTCGAGAGCACACAGTCTCTGTCTCTCTCTCTCGCTCACTCGCCCACTCGCCCAGTCTGTTAAACGGTCTCTGCAATGGTCAATAAAATAACAAGTGCTGTAAACAACTGTTGCTTGTTGCTTCACAGCACCTTTTCTTGTGGTTTTGAAGGTAGCACGCGTCAAACGTGCTGTAAACTGAAAAAAATATATTTATTGAGTTTTACATGTTAAAAATATATTGAAATCAACTTTATCAACATACTAAAGAGAAAAAAGCATTTAGTGTGTGGAAATCCTTGTAAAAATGGAGTTCATTTGACAAAACTACTCTATATTAATCTAAATTATACATATCTACAATTTTCAACATTTTAACATTATCTGTATTCTACAAAAGAGAGTAAATTTAACATTATTTAAATTCATTTCATTAAATATTTAAATACACACTAGTCAAATTTTTAATAAAACTTATATTTTATTTATTTAATATTAACTAAATCAGTCACATGTGATTTGTTGCATTATTTCCTTTACATTATTATTATTTACCACTTCATAATAACAGTCCTGACTTTTGTAGCCTTAAATTGTGTGTTTCAAAAAGTGAGCCACCCTATCCCAAATATTTGCACGTTGCCCTTGTCGAAATGCTTTCATTGCAAACGGTAAAACTACGCATCGAGAACCCCCAAAATGCACACACAGGCACACACTCACACATACTATAACCATGTTGAGAGCGCATTTTATGGAGAGAACGAAACGAAACGAAGCGCAAAGCAACCAAACCCATTTGTCTGGCGGCGCTTTGGAGACTTTGCCGGTCGATGCTGACAGAAAGAGAGAGAGAGAGAGAGAGAGCGTCGAAGAGTTGGAGTTGAAATAAAATTGGTTTGAGTTTTGGGTTCGCTTTAGGCGTTGATTTTCAGGTCTGGCGTTGGGTGTCGTTCTGCATGCCACAACTGCAGCAAACGAGTGCAACGTGGTTGTGTGTGTGAGAAGGAGGAATGTGGCTCTTGCACCGGGCAATGACAAAACAACCACATGGGCGGAAAAGGAGGCAACGAGTTGAGTTTGCTGGTGCTGCTGCTGCTGTTGGCGGATTGGTTGCAAGGTTGCTGTGCTGTGCCACCCCCCCACCTCTCCCACCAGGCAGGCGCAGGACTCGCACAAGTGCAAGGATATTGTCGCCACCAAACCAAAGCCTGACATGCAACGCCAGCATCGCTGCAGCATCGTCGCTGACTCTGATTGAGCCTGTTGGTGGGTGTTTTTGTGGCATGTGGGGGATGTATACTGGTGCTCCTGGCCTGAGTCAGAGTCAGAGTCCAGGGTGCCCCCGGTGTGCCGTGTGTTGTGCCACTTTGGGCACAATGTTCGTGGCCGTGGCCGTGGCCTCGACTCGTGCGCTCGTTTCCAACTCCAGCCAAGGACAAGCCTGGCCAAAAGGACGACGTCGCCGTCGCCGTCGCCGTCGCCGTTGCCGTTGACGTCGCCACGATAATGTGGCACAATGACATTGACATTGAACTAGGTCGAGGACGTTACTCCTCTTTTAGCCAACGGTTTTTGGTTAATGTTTACCCTCTGTCGCACCACCCTTTGTGTCTCCATCTCTCTCTCTCTCTTTGCCAGTTTAACTGTCTTTCTTGCGAGCCTGATTATGAAAACGGCAATTTGATGCTCTCTTCCCTGATTATGCCATATTTTATGGCCCAGTTGCGGCTGTGGCATGCAGCAGTTTGTTTGTTGCTGCCACAACACGTTTTGTTTGGTTCAAATTAGGCAGCTCTCGATGTTCACAGATGTATTTGTGCATGTTATATATATATATTTAAATTTGTATGACATGACTCGTTTTATTTATTTACAGTTTTAAACAAGTTTTAAACTTCATATTGCCAATTTTTATTATTTAGTTGTCTATTCATTACTTATTTTTATAGCAATAACTTGCGTTATATTTAGCAAGCTGCGTTGTACTAATAAAGAAATAAGATATAAGTTTTTATTTGTGGTTTTCTTGATTAGTTGTTCTTACTTATTTGTTTATCTATTAATTTATTTATTTACTTAATTGTTTATTTCCTTCTTTATTTACTAACTTGTATATAAAAAAAAGTCAACTAAAGGTAGTCGACAGAAAAAAATAAAAAAACGTAAAAATGTAGTTATTTAAATTAAAAATAAAATTTAATATAACAGTTTTTATTAATAAAATTATAAATATTTGTAAAATTTCTTAAATACAAGTGTTTTGATTTATATTGTTGGGCAAGTTAGATAAAAGTTTTGGCTAACTGAATTATTGTATTTTTGTGAATAGGCTTTGCTTGTAAAAAAATGTATCCAATCATAACTGACACACTATTCTTAATATTCATCTTAATTGCTTCTGAACCTTGTGTTTTTGTTAATAATTTCCATTGCCTACATTCCAGGGCTTGAATAGCTGCTTTCTTAAGGAACTCAAGCTATAATAATAATAATTTAAATGATAAAAATCTATATTTATATATATTATCTATTATTGACTGCTTATGAATCTATCTATTGACTGCTTAATAATTATTTCCAACACAACAGTTAACTGTTTAACTCTACGACACACTCTCTCTCTCACTCGTTCATACTGATCGATTTTACCGCAGAGATTTTGGCAACGCTAACAGATCGCTGCGAACGCTGTCTGACTACCAGCTTTAAGCTTTCGCATGGCGTCGCCAACAATTAAACATATTTTGTATTTTGCATATAAAAGAAAGATTTTGATTTATGCCTGCAAGCATAAAATAAAGTTGTTGCATGCAACTTGAGACAGCTTGAGTGGCATCTTGAGCCATTGAAATTTACGATATTTTCTGTGATAAATACATTACCTGCACTCAAGCAGGCAACGCTTGGCAACTACAACAAAAGCAGCTCAGCTATCAATTAAAATGCATGCAAATGGAATAAAGTGAAGTTGCCCCAGCCCCTGCCCCCGCTTGCACCCCACTATTGTTATATTGTCTGCATTTAGTAGAAGTCATTGTTTTGGTGGATGAGAGCAGATTTTATTTATTTTAAATGAAATGAAATTTATTTTATGCATATTTTATTCAGTTGCAGCCAAGGGATGCAATTTCTATATATAAATGGATTATTCATATATATATATATATATATATAAATATAAAATACACATAGGACATTTACACACAAACCCCTAAGACATGTGCTGACATTTTGTTTTATACATACACACATACAAATTTATATATAGATATACATATATATATATATGTGTATATGTATAGAAAATGCAACTAAAATGCTGCAAAATGTTTTTGCTACTGCTGCAACTGTCTGGCTTATTCAATTCAGAGTTGGAGTGGGGGAGGGTGAGTGTGATTGTGTATGTTGCATGCAGACGTTGCAGCAACAACAACATCCAACGCACACATTTTGTTTTTAGTTGCATTGCAGCAGTCTGGCAAAATTTTTGCCATTTGATTGCATTTTGTTTTTGGCCAGCCGCCTTTTTGTGTAGAGTTTGTTGCAATTTGCTAGTGCACACAATGATACACACACACACACACACATATACAGAAACAGGCATGCAGAAAAACGCATAGCTGCATTTTGAGCTCTCTCTCGCTCTCTCTTACACAGAAGAAGAGAGATTTGCTGTTGTTGCTGTTGCCTAGGCCTTAGCTTTAACACAAATACATATGTATGTGTAGAATATAGAAATGAATTTTTTTCACACACATACATATAAGCTTATGTATTAACGTAGGCGTGTGCGAGTGCGAGCAAGAGAGGGCGATTTATAGCATAATTTTAACATACACATTTTAATTTAAATATATATATATATATTTTTTTTTGTGTTTTTGTTGCCTACACTTCTTAATTTGATTTGCCAGCTAAAAATAATCATAACGTTTTTGCAGCAAGTACAGTTGTGCGCAAAAACCTACGCTTTTTAGCAGCTGCACAGTTGTTGCATGCAGCATGTGAAACAGTAAAAGTGACAAGTAACATAGTTTTTTTTTTTTCATTTTCTTATTATTATTTATTATTATTGCCGCACTCTAACGCGTTTCCAACAAACACACTTCAAAAGACACCAACACACACAAACTTTAACACATCTACGCTCGCTATATATATGTATGTGTGTGTGTGTGTGTGTGTGTGCCCCATGATGTGTGCCTGTTTGTTTAGAATTTTAGATTTTAGCGCGTTTTAGAATTTTATGAATGAATTTTCGGCGCAGACTAACTGCATGCAACTTCTCCTGCCCCTCCTCCTCTGCCCCTGCCACTGCTGTCTGCTCCAGTCGAGAGTCACTTTTAGTTTTTCGGTTAGTTTTCGTTGGCCAACAATTTTTGTGTGTTGCAATAGAAGAGCAGCTTGTGGGCGTTTTTTTCCTTTTTTTTCGACTCGTTCGTTTCGTTTTGACCTTGGCTCCGGCTAAAAGCGGGGGGGGGGGGGGGTGGGGTTAATATTCTCTGGCTTGGGCTTGTTTAGATTTTGTGCCAACGCCAGCTGCAATTTTTGCTGCCCCGATTTGTTGTATTTGGTCCATTTTCGCATTTACCGTTGCACTTGGCACACAAAACTATTTCAAAGGAGAGTTGCACGAAAATGCTCTTTAAGAAGATAACTGTTAAAGTTCTGTTAGCTTACTTTACAAAAGTTATGTGCTGTGAATTGTGAACTTAAATTCTAAGATTGAGGTTAAGTGCGCATAATAGGTAAAAAGGAGATTAAAAAAAAAATGAAGCAGATAAAGCGAAGAATAGGGATGCATAAAAACGTAATATGCGAAGTAAAATTAGAAAGCAATAAAAGGGAATGGAAAATAGAAAAAACGAAAATATTCAAAACGGAATTTCAACTTCAGCTGCAAAGAAGAAGTTCTATCAAAAAAAAAGAAATTCAATTAGAATGTGCTAAAAAAAGAAGAGAAGAATTTAGGAGCAATAAAACTCAACAAAAAACACAGGGCAAGGAAGTCTGCGTTTTGAAAATAATTGTTTCTCCAAAAGTAAGCAATATTTTGCTTGAAAATAGAGTTTAAAGCTAAAAGCAGAAAAAAAATTGCATACTGATGCAAATCTGCAATTATTTTCTTTGCCAATTAAATTGTGAATTGAATAACAAGCAAGCGTGTAATTGTACATATGTCTTGGTTCTATGTGCAACCACAATATACATATGTATATATATACATAAGTACATAGACATATGTGTATATAACCACAAACTCAGCCGCCCAACCCCCCCCCCCCCCCCCATCACACCTCTACCTTTCCGTACTATTTACTAAATGTTTGGCGCCATGTTTCAATATGCTCATCCCAATGAATATGTACATAAAATGCAAATATATATACACACACACATACATACTTATGCAATTGTCTTAATGAGTTTTGCTTTGGGTACACACACACACAACACACAAATAGCTAATAAAAATCTATTGTGAAAAAAACTGTTGCATTGCCGGCGAGCGCGTGACTGTAAATTGTCCAGCGAGCGGAGAGCCTGTGTAATAGACAAGGAAAGAATAACATAGAGAACGATAGACAAAGCGAGAGAGAGGGAGATAGATAGAGAGAGCGAGCGCCCATAAAGAGAGTAGACGAAACGAGCACTAAGCAAACGAGACAACAAACACAAAAGCGAAAGCGAGGAGTCCCAGTATAGTGCGTGCCTGTCAACGGGGTATGTGTATGTGTGTGTGTGTGTCTCTCTCTACATGAGTGTGTGTGTGTGTGTTGGCATCGACATTTTAAAGAGTTTGACTTGGGCAAACACACATTTAGGCAACTGTATGGCAACCGCCTCCCTCTTCAAACTCCCTCCTCGTCATCATCATCATCGTCACCAAACTCTACACAGATTTTAGGCGCCCGTTCATCGGCCCATTATACGCCGGCCGGCTGCTGACCATCAAACGGGCGCACTTTAAATCAGTTTACGTTATAACGTCAACATCGACACTACGTCAATTCGCAACACGGTTTGTTGCAGCTTTGTTCCGTTGCGGCTGCGTTGCGTTTTTACTTTCGCGTCTCTAACATTTTAAACAGTCAACAGTTTTAAGCGTGAAATCAAATGGACATCAGATCTTGTCTAGTCATTCTCAACACTCATAATTAGAAACAAGTAAGTTTATGAGTAGATTTTTAAAATTTTTTTATTATATGTTTTTATAGATATTATTATTTATTTTAGTTATTTTTAAAATTAATTTAAAATTTTAATAACGTTTTCTTAACTGTGATAAGCTTATCTTACTCCACAGGCTCTGAAACTTTCTTTCTATATTTTCTTTATTTTATATTTACTTTTTATCTCTATCTTGCTCTGTCTCTAAAGATTTTGACTTTCTTTACTAAAGCTTATTTGTTGTCTGATTTGATTTTTTTGGGTTGCCCCCATCCTTATATAATATATCCCTTATTTTATTTATTTTTTCTTTATCTGTTAATGTTTTATAATTTAATTTTAAATTAATTTAATATTGATTAAAAATTGAAAAATAATATAAATATAATTTATTAGAATCAGAAAAAATATACTTTTTATTTATGCCTTTACGAACTGTACTCAAAGAAATTTAGGAAATTATATGAAACGCAAACTGAATATTAATAGGTAATTTACAATTATTCTTATCCAACTTAGGACATTATCTAGGTACACAATTGCAGCTGCAGCTAGGTTCATTATCCTATCACTACATATTCTTCAGAGAACTCTTATCGGGAAAGGTTTTCTACAGCAGCTTGAAAGCCAATCTTATTGAAACGAGTATGAGTACGAATAGTCCAAGTGTGAATGAAATATACTCATATTAAAATAAGTATGAGTAAGAATAGTTCAAGTGTCATTCACACTATATACTCATAATCATATTGCTCGTATACGTATTTCTGCCCAACAAATTACGCATACGCCCGCCAATTTGTGCGTGTGTTGTGTGTATTATGACCGCGTTTCCGGTTGTTATCAAATCTCGATGTGTACGATTTATGCGATGTATGTGTTACGTGTGTGTGTGTGTGTGTGTGTGTGTGTTTGAGTATGCCGGAGTGCATTCTGCAGACGTGGGTCATGGCCACAGTCACCAGTCACGACAACGGCAAAGGGAACGACAACAGCAATAGCAAAAGCCGTGTGCCGTGTGGCGGAGTTTCACTTTCATGCCCGCAAATAGACAGAGACAGAGAGAGAGAGAAAGAGCGAGTGAAACGGAAAGAGTGAGAGAGAGAATCGGGATGATAAACAACAAACGCAATGGGCGCGAGAACTTGCACTCAGCCTCATTTCGTCTTGCCAAACAGTCGACCAGGCCAACACCATTGGAAATGGGCACCCACTTGACACTGGTGTTGGCTGTGCCACTGCCACTGCCACTGCCACTGCCACTGCCACTGCCACTGCTGCTGCTGCTGCTGCTGTTGCTGTTGCTGTTGCTAGTTGCAAGCGTCATCCACTTGTAACACATTCGCATTGCCAGCTTGTTGGCCAGAAACGCGCCACGGGCGCGACTTGTTCGCTGTTCACGACGACGACGTCGACGATGATGACGCAATATGCACCCCCAACACACACACACCCACATCCAACACACTGACACATGCGGGAGAGTTGCAGTTCCTCTCCTAGTCTAGTCAAAAGTCGTGCGTTCGGTTCTTACTCCAAATGCCGATTGCAATGTTACAACCCACTCCAATTGTTGCAAGTGCATTTACCTCAACTTGAGTGTTGGGTTGAGTGTTTGCTGGCCATATAGCCTTTATGCCTTGCCCCTTGGCTGGATGATGATGATTCGTGTGCGTGGCCTGATTTCGTCGATTGGCCTTGCATGCCAATAAATTTCAGTGTCAGCTCAGCATCTTTGTTGTTGTGTTGCCACCAATGTTGCGGCACTCTGCACCATACAACTGCACCTGCACCTCAACCCCTGCTCCTGCCATCTGCTGCCTGCTGCCTTCTGCCTCCTTCTGCTTGACTTTCGTCCGCAATCTCGTGTGTGTGTGTTTGTGGCCAGTGAACCCGTGATTTGTTTGGCTGGCTAATTGTAGGCAATTTTCGGTGGTTGATTAAATGATAACTGCTTACCCAGAATGACCCAGACTGACCCAGACTGACCCAGCATGACCTCGAATGACCCAGATCTTAAGAGACCAACTCAAAAGCCTTGAATATTTAGTTATTTTTTTATTAATTTGTTTAATGACAACTAGAATTAGTGTACCAAAAAAAAAAATACAAAAAATAAGAAATAAAATGAATTAAATTAAAAATAAATTTCAATATTCAATATAAAAATTAAAAAATATATATAGATACATATATATTTATACGATTTCTGGCAGTATTTCAAAATTCAAAAGTGATCAATCATTTGTTACGTGGATTTGGGTAACCCCAATTATCGTTGAGCTGCCCAAGACTGTATTTACTCCTCTAGACATATAGTAGATGTAAGATATGTTAATACATCTTATTGATTGAAAACCAATTTGAATAAATACTCCACATAAAAGCGAAGAGAATATTTACTTGCACCGATTCTTTATCTAACATTAACCAAATAATAATCTTCTTAGGTAATGAAAATATGGTAAATAAGATATTAAAGGCGAAAGCTGAATAAATATTATGCAAAACAGAATTAGTTAAGTATCTAATCAACAAGCGAAACACTTATAAAGTTCATCAACTAGATATTAAAACTGGAAACAAGAACAGAAAAACACACATAGATAAACCGAAGTAAATGAAAATAAAATTAAATAAGAGAAAAATAGTAATAAATAAAATAAATTAATCTCATACTGTTCAGAGGAATGACTTTATATAAACTTTATAGTTAATCAATCACAAATATGAATGTACAAATAAAATTGTATAAACTGTAAATAACTTGATTTGAGTCACATAGATAACAAGATCGAGACAGCCAACGCCCAATAAGAATTAAGAGTCAGAGGTTTATGTAATCAAATAGTAAATCACAAGATCGAGAGAGCCAATAAATATTAACTGAGTGTAAACGTAAAATATAAATTGAATAAATGATCGTAAACTTGACAAACTTCTTTATATGCAAATACAAAAATAATTGAATTGTTTTATGAAATAGTATTTATGTACAAACATTAACTTTTAATATATAAATATTCAGATATTTATATCACTTTTTACTATTTTTTATTCATTTTTACAAATTTTTACTGATTGTTTGCGTGACTACAAAAGTTAACTACTACAACAACAAAAACAGAAATGCCATGTTTACTCACCAAACAAAAACCGTTAATTTTGCTAACTACTTTCAATACACAGAGAAAGAGAGAGAGAGAGAGAAAGGGAGAGAGCGAGTACAAAAAAAAACGAACGCGCGTTCTGATTCAGTCCTGTGCTCTCTCGTCCCTAGCAGACACACACAGACACACGCACACATGTGGAATAATGCCGGCAGCTCGACTCGTGCTTTTGTCTCGTGCCCAAAAATGAGAGAAGTTGGGAGTGTAAAAGCGAGATGACGGCGGGTCAGTAGCAAACTTACGCCACACGCCGTTAGGTGGCCCTGTCGTGAATGCGGCAGCCGACACGGACACAGACATAGACGCGCTCCGCATTTCGCACTGGTCTGGTGTGGGGCTGTCGCAGTCTGCAGTTGCAGTCTGCAGTCGCAGCGACGTCAGCGCATGCAGTGCACCGGTAATCGGCAGTTGGGCGCACACTCCCATTCTTACTCCCCGGCCTAGCCAGGGCGAACAAATACAAACATTTGTGTTTTTCTTCTTCTTGGTTTTATTTTTTTTTATATAAATGCCGCCGCGCGGGAATCGCATTCAGCTCGTCTCTTCTGACTCCCTGACGCTGCAGTGTCTGTGTGCGTGTGTGAGTGTGTGCGAACACGTAGCACTAAAGAAAGGAAAAAGCGTATGCCAAAATACAGTTGCACTTTCACATTGCTGTCCAGCCGATCGGCTGCGGCGACAACGTCGACGTCAACGTCGGCAGCGGCATTTCTTTGTCTTTGTCTCCGGAGTTTGATTTATTGTGTCACGAGCTCAACCAAAAGTCAAAAAAAATAAAAGAAAAATAAAAATGAAAATCAAATAAATGTCCGTGGGTTACCCGAGTGAAAGTAAATTTTTTGTCTTATTTAATAAAGATGGTTCCAATTCTAATTGTTTTGCGACACTTGTCCAAAACTGAGGTGCTTGTCTCTGTGTGAGTGCGTGTGTTGTCTGTGTAGGCGGGCATGTGTATTTGTGTGTGTGTGTGTGTGTGTTTATGTTGCTCTCTCAATTAAAAGCGACACTAATTTGCGTACTTAGTGAAAATCGATATGGCTAAAAATTTGCCTGTAACGCGACACTTTTGCACCGTTTTTATTAGTTCATCGTTGGTTTAGACGTGTGCATAGATGAAATGTTTTAATTTTGTGTTGAATTGTACAGCAATTTCGTTGAAATATTGTTATAAAATAGCGCACAAGCAAAGCACACACATAGACACATACACACATGCATGCTGGCAGGACAACCCTAACCTAATCAGAATGTGCCGACATACTAAAAGCGGGCAGTTGCACAGCGGTACGAGTTGCTTGTATTTTTGACGAAAAATACTTATTGTTAGAATTTAATTTTTGCGTAATTAAAATACGAGTTGTAAATAAATGTAAATAAAATCAGTATTATATTATGAATAATATTAGGGATAATAACTTATTTTGTATAAATTTATTTAGAGCATTGCATGCACTTTGTACAATGGAACTGGAACCACTGTGCTCGGTAGTTTTGTGCTCGTGCCTTTTTCGTATTGCGCGCAGGTTTGCCGCTCTTTTTGTAGCTGCTCACGCTGCCGGCAAATATGTATGTGTGCGTAAATGTGTATATATATACTAGCAGTCTATGCATTTGTGTGTGTGTGTGTGTGTGTGTGTGTAAGTGGGTATGTGTTTGTGAGTAGGACTGTGAGTGCGTGTTTGAGCAGTCAAAATAATAACAGCGGCTGCGTTTTCACTTTTCATTCACAAGTCTAACTGTGAAATTTAAGGTCTATTCGAAATATCTCTTCTTGATTTAACCTTACGATATAGGTTGCCCCCTTTCTGACAATATTTTATACATTTTAGTATTTATTTATTATATATAATTTACTAGTCTGCAAATTGCTAAATATTCCTTAAAGGCGAGATGATCATTTAAAAACTTTTTGAAGTTCCTTTAGCTTTTTTTTAAAGTATTATTATAGTAATCATTATTATTATTATTATTACTTTTATTATTGTTGTATATATTATTATTATTACTATTGTTATTATTATTATTATTATTTATATTAAATTTATTATTATTATGATTTTCCTATAAATTTAGTAAGCATTAAGTATAAACACAGTTTAAATTAATAATAAATTATATATTTAATTTCTGATTTCCCAGAATATATTTTAAATTAAAAATATTCACTTATCAATTTGAAGATTAAATAAAAATCAAACCAAATAATCGGTAACCTGTTGAAATTTCAGTCGCTCTGAAGTAAACGCCGCACAACTAATCTTCCGTATCACCAGCATTCCTTGAGAAGCAGCTGCACACGAAATAAACGAACGCACAATGAATTTTACACCGTTTGGCAACACTTTTCCCGGGCTGCCGCAGTTTACGACGACAACGTCGCCACTGGTGTCGACGGTCTCGACTGCTGCTGTCGCCGTCGGCGATGCCGATGTGACTGCGGCCACCAACAATCAACAGCAACAGCAGCAACAGGAGTCTGCCAGCAGCAGCAATCGCTACCAGCAACATCAACAGCAGCAGCAGCAACAACAGCAGCAGCAGGTAACGTCATTGACGCACTTTAGTCAAGCGAGCAGCAGTGGCGCTGCCGGCAACAAGTTTCGCAGCGGTCAGGAGGAGGCGTTGCAGGGCGATAAATACAATGGGCATTTGGTTGCAACAGCAACTCAGCAGCAACAGCAACAGCAGCAGCAGCAACCGCAATATGCAACTGTTTATGCGGCAAGTGCAACGACGAGCGCCGTGGATGCGTTGCAGGCAAGTGGCTCTGGTCAGCAGCAACAGCAGCAGCAACAACAACAGCAGCTACAACAGCAACAAGTGGTGGCGCCACAGGAACTGACACAGGATCTATGCAATGCCATATTGCAACAACAAGGTAAGTTTGGCCAAACAATTCATCATTTAGGCTATTTAATAATCTCTCTAACCTCCATGCCACAGTGCTACAAAATACCTCCTGGCAGACGATAACGCCCGGCACCACAGTTGCCGATTACCTCTCGCATCTTCCGGCCAATACGCTGCCACTGTCGCTGCACCACTTCCTCAAGTACTCCGCGGAGAACATCAAGAAGGAGAACCAACAACAGAATGTGGTACGATTTGCAAATAATATTCACAATAAAATCGACTTAAATTTTAGTAAATCGACCAAAAGTAAATATCGCTCAAGTTTTGAAATTTACTGGCTTGGCATTTATATTAAAGTATAGTTGTGAAATCCTATAATTATAAGCTATGCTAAAATGGCTATTTAGATATATGTGACGTCTAAATATACTAATGTTCAATAATAACATTGAACATATTTTAGTCTAAGCCTGAAATTTTGAAGTTTTTAGATAGTCACAATATATAATTTTACAATTTGACTTTCTGAATAATGGGATTATTGAATGGCGATTTACTAAAACTAAGGCGATTTTTTATGATTAAATGAATCGAATAATAAAAACTTCTTGAACAGGTGCTGCAGGTGCAGACGGGACCAGGTGCTGCCATTGGCATCAATACGATTGGCACAACAACAACCATCAGCATACCTCAGCAGGAGCAGCAGTCGCTGCATCAGCAACAGCAACAACAACAACAGCAGCAGCAGCAACAACAACAGCAGCAACAGCAGCAACAACAACAGCAGCAACAGCAACATCAGCAACAGGCAACATTGCAACTGGCAACGGAGGCGGCAGTGGCAAGCAGCTCGACAGCGGTCAGTGGCGTCAAGAAGAAGAAGCGCAAAAAGCGCTCCAAAGAGCGCAAACCCAAACTGCGTCCAGGCGAAATTCGGATGGGCACCGCTTTGGATGGTAGTCCATTGTACATGTGTCCCGAATGTCATGTGGCATATCCCGAACCGGAGCTGCTCGAGGTGCATCTGGTGGGGCATAATCTGGAACGACGATATGTGTGTGACATTTGCCAGGCATCGCTCAAGCGCAAGGATCATTTGACGCGCCACAAGCAATCGCACAATCCGGAAAGGCCGTACATTTGTACGGTGTGTCTGAAGGCATTCAAACGCAAGGAGCAATTGAGTCTGCATTTTGTCATCCATTCGGGCGAGAAGCGGCATCAGTGCCAGGAGTGCGGAAAGGGTTTTTATCGCAAGGATCATCTGCGCAAACACACCCGATCGCACATTGCGCGACGGGTCAAAGCCGAGCTGAATAGTCATGTGCGGCGCGAGAATGGCACCAGCATGTTGCAACCCGTTGTCACAGCGGCAACAGCCGCTGCCGTCCAGCATGCCAATCAGCAGCAGTTGCAGCTGCAACAACAACAACAACAACAACAGCAGCAACAGCAACAGCAGCAGCAGCAACATCACATTGTCGTCAGCCAGCAACAGCAGCAACAGCAGCAACAAACAACTGTTCAGCAGCAGCAACAGCAAATGTTAAATTAGCCAAATGATTTTTGTAAAGTCAGTTAAAGCAAAATTCAAAAAGCAAACTCCTTGCCACAATTTTTGACAAACATGCAGGCGGCAGCAACTGTTGCCGCTGCCTAAAATTCAAATCCCAAAAAAATACAATTTTCGGTCCACGCAATTTAATTGACTCACACAAATCGGATGTACACACACATATATACATATATATATGGCAACAAATATCGTTGACGATATTTGGCAATGCAATAGCAAAAATTTCAAACACTGTACAATTAATTCCTAGGAAACAATACGTGACACAAACTTAATCGTAAAAGTGCTATAAAACTGGGACCATAATCTTGTTTAACTTATTCTTCGTTCGAATCTATAAGCTACATTATTAATTCATTTGTATTTTAAGCTTAAGTGCAGAAATCAAAGGTGATAGTATTGTTAAAAAAGCGAATTTGATGTATATAATTTGGGACATAATACTGCCAACATTTTAATTTGTTTATTTTATAATTTAAGAATTAATTTTTGTAAGAAATAGTCATCCCATTCTAAACTTGATATCAATAACAATTTATTAATCAAAATACCTGCACAATTTCAATCCATCTTATTTCTATTGACAACATTTTTCTTTAAGTCTAAGTATCAAGGTCCCAGTGCGCCGATGTGATATTCTGATCGGCCGATTTGCCATAAAGTACTTTAAGACAAAATGTGCAAAGATATTACTATAATTTTATATCGCGAATAGCGAATTTTAGTGAAATGTATTTTTGTATAAATCGAATCTATGTACAGATATATAAATATATATATATACATATAAATTATATATATAAACACGGTGTAAATGCAGCAAACTATTTATGTACTCTAAATACCGAATGAAAGAAAAATTAAAAAAATAAATTTAGTTATAAGTACGAATTAGATATTATGAATGTACTACAAAAACTTTTGATAACACCGATTAAAACATTTGTAAATACAATTCTGTTGGGGAAATTATTTTCACATAAATTTTATTCACACTTTTTTATATAGAGTTCATTGTGATAATTATCAGTAGTAGTTGTTGTTACTGCTTGAAAATCCTATTTAACATATCCAAGCTCTTATTTGAAAGTAAACATAATTAAACATTTTATCGAGATTAAATAAAAAACATGGAAACCATTGAGGACAAGCAGCAAGCTGACAAATCCTTGTATGAGTGAAACATTTTTTTGGACACGAAGGTGATCTCAGTTTGTGGCCACCTCTTCTGTAATCCCTGCCTCCATTTGTGAATGCGGCGTAACCGTCCGGTCTGCAACATGCCCCTGAATATAGACAAACTGATACCGATCTTTGACCATAACAGCTGCGAGTTGAAAGCGATAATACCGCGCCATTCAAGGAAGTTCGCTTAAGAGAACTGCTCCTGCTGTTATCCTTTGTCACAGTCTGCCTCCTCGGTTGGCTATTTATTTGTGTACTCAAACAACAAAGATATTCGAATCCATTTTATATACATATCATATATAATTTCAGCTTCAGTTTACATCATTTCTGTTTGTTGTTTTTCTTGAATATTATGAATTAATACTCATTGTGTTTTATTATGCACCATTTATTATATTCAATCAAGTAATCAATACAATTATAGTTAAATATTCATGTAAATGTATGCAGGTTTTTGTGTATGTATATGTATGTTTGTATATATGTATGTATGTATGTATGTGTTTTTATTATCATATGTACGTGCTGTTCTTAATATATATACTGAATTGAATGAGCCATGCCTGCGTACAGCGTAAGTAAAGTTATTTAAAAAATACACATAAGCTTAAGGTTAGTGTACGAAATTGTGGAAGGGTACTACTACTACTACAAGGGGGATATAGTAGATAGTAGAGTATAGAGTAGAGAATAGAGAGTAACGGCTACATCGCAGAGATTTTGCAGATATTGATGAGTCATCAAGTCTTAACGCCAAATTTTGCTGCTTGAATATTAACTCATAAACCTGCTAGTGTGTTTTTTTTAATGCTGCTTAAATCAAAACATGATGTGTTTATATACTATATATATATATATATAAACGTGTAGATGTGTATGTGTGTGCGTGCCTACTGCTGGAGACACTTGCTCACTGAACAGTTTGCTCTTTTGTTATTAGTCAAACATAATGTTTGTGTTTTTGAGTTTTTTTTTGTTTTTTTTTTTGGTTAGTTTTGTGTTTTGTTTTCGTTGCGAAAAGAGAAATTTAATCACTGTACAAAAGAAGACCAGGGCCAGCCGCCTCCGCTTTCTACGGTCCGCCCAAATACTTTCGCTTCTGATCATCCATATAATCGCGTGTGGACAATTGGATGGCTCGCTGCAGCATCTCGCTCTCATTGATGCCTGCAAGGAATCGATTGTAAGCAATATATATATATGTACGGCATTTACTGACCCTCGTAGGAGGCCTCGAGCAGCTCCTGATAGAAACTGGAATAGCTCTGCTTGGCCGGCGATTGTGCAGCATCGACACGTTTTGGCGGCGACTGCGATGACTGCTTCGAGGTGCATGGCCGCTGTTCCGCTTCCGGAGTGTGTGCACGCGGCGGTGCTGTTGGTGCCGCCGCCGCGTCACGCTTGGGACTTTTACGTTGCGGCGTGTCCAGCACTTCCACCACACTACAAGCAGAATACATATAATGTAAGTATATAACAATCTATGCACATTTGGACAGCAATATAGGTGTGATGCAAATAAATTGTACACTTTAAAAAAAGTGGTAATATTTTGTTGATTCTCGCTTAAGATAGCTTACAAAATGCAAAGTATTCCATATTAAATGAACTAAAAATGTAGTGCTTGCCACCAAGTTATTGTCTGCACACCTATTTAGCAGTCCAGTTGTGAATATATGACTATTATTGTACCTATTATTGGCTGCCTCACGTGCCTCATGGCGACGTTTCTTGCTGCTGCGCAGTCCATTGCTGCGACGCTGCGATTTGCTCAATTTACTAGAGGAGGAAGTGGAGGAGGAGCGTTGTGATGCTGCTGCTGTGTTAGGCGACGAATTGCCACCGCAGTGGCCTACAGAGCTGGTGCTACTCATGTCCGTGGCATCGCTATCGTAGCCGCCCAGTTCATTCACCTCGGGCGGCAGCTTGTGCGTAAACTGGCTAAGCGTTTTCGGTGACAGCGTAAAACCAACCGTGGTTGGGCTCTCGTCATCGACGCTGGAGGAGGAGCTGCTTAGCGTAGCTGCTGCACTCTTGGTGTTTGTATTGCTGCCGGTAACACTGCTGCTGCCGCCGATGCCGCCTCCACCGCCACCGCCACCTCCCCCATCGCTCGAGTATTTGGAGGGCGAGGCATCCGAATCGGTGAGCGCCTCCGCCGACGTTACTGTCGACGATGTAGCCGAGCCGGCGGCTGTGTTGTTGCTGCCCGAACGTTGCATGTTATCACGACACCACTGCAAATAGGATTCACGTGCGATTTGCTCCTCGATAGCCTCATTGGTGGCTTCCCAGTCTGTAGTCTTTAGCTTATCCTCGAACATGGTCTGGTTTGGCAAGCAGTAAATATTGATTGAATAGAGAGCTGGTTGCTTGGATCGTCATTCTTCTCACCTGTTCAATTTCGAGCTGTTCGCTGAGACGCACTGCCTCCTTGGTCTGAATCTCGGGCTTGTAACCAGCCAAGCCCAAGCCGACGCCGACAGTGGCATTGTACGGATCCAGTATAGCATTGTAGTGTGAGCCTCGCTGATAGGATAGACGCAGTGGCGGATAACCAGCCTGCGATTGCTCCGAATTGAAGATGTTGATGGGTGCTGCAATCGTATCAGAATCAGAATTAGTAATCACCTCACTTGCAGATTTCACTATATATCTAAATTAAGATCTATCTATCTATATTTATACATATAGATTGACTCACTCGACTGATAACAGTAGACTTCGACGGGGCGACTATAGATCTCTGATATGGCCTGGATCTCGATGTGATTGCCATGTGCATCGCGTGCCCGTTTACGCTGAATGTAGCCATTGATGTCCTCGGTGACAAACTGACCAAAATACTCGCGATTCTCATGCTGTAAGCAGGCATATTAATTGTTTTTAAATATATATGTATAAATGATTAGCCATATTACAATATAATCCATGGTGTGCTGGCGTGTGACATCGTGCATGCCCTCATCCCCGTAAATTTGTAGCGATATGGAGCGAAAGAGGCATGCACCATCCTCCTCGACGGGTTTCAGTTCGTAGCCGCGCTTCTCCATACACTTGGCGAACTCCTCGTCGCGTCGCTGCCATTCCTCGACTGAAATGGTGCGCTCCTTTGGCTGGGAATGCTCATCGCCGCTATTATAGCCAGAGAATGTCTCCTCATCGGCTTTAAGCTGACTACCCCCAGCAGCTGGCGACAATTGAGCCTGCTGCGTTTTGGGCACATTGGTACAGCCCAGACCCAAATGCTCCGGTGATTTGCGACCCACGGCGACTGTCGGGCTGCTGTTGCCTGCGGCTGTGGTAACAACGGCTGCTGCCACCGCTGATGAGTGTGGACTGCTGTTGCATTTGCTTGTGACGCCGGCAGCAGTGCCACCCACAACAGCAGGATGATTTAGGTTGAGTTTCTCGCGCTCTAAACGATCGCGTTTGTGATGATGGGCATGGCTTTCGAGATGTTCGCGACGCTTTGAGCGGGTGCTGTAAAAAATAGAGAGAATAACTAATTAATATAAAAGAATTACCTATATATCTAGGTGATATGCATATGCATAGAAAATATGATCTATCTATGCAAATAAATCAGTTCAGCGTTTTATACAGATCGAGCATTATTATATACTTATAATTTTAATCAAATGTATAATGCAATCTGCCAAAATCAAGTTTGTATAAATCAGCTTAGCTATTTTGATACAGATCTACTATTACTATGTACTTGTAATTTCAATCAAATAGATTATTATTAAATGCTTACAATTTAAGTCATATAGAGTATTACTATATGCTTTATGTGACTAAAATTATAATAATCGTAGCAGGAATCGAGATTTCAGACATAAATCACCTTAGCTTTTGATACAGATCTAAGTAAGATTATATACATATAATTTTAATCATTTTATGACCAAAATTAAAGATTCAATAAATTAATCACTATAGCTATTGATACAGTTCCAGTATTATATGCTTATAGTGCATTATTATATGCTATTTGAATTAAGTTATAATGCACCCTGCTAGGGACTAATAGTAATGCTTTTATTTTTAAGGCACATCTGTCCATAAATTGCAGCATTTACTTGACTGCCAGCCGGTTGCAAGGTGTTTATTCGTAGGAATGGGCACTCACCTCTTGTGTGGACTGCAGCGATGTGTGCGCGTTAGCTCATCGTAGACTTCACCACGTCGCTGTGGACTCTGTGTGGAATCGAATACATATATCATATATCACATGTATTATATATATATATATAAATATATATATACATATGAAAGGCAGTCAGACGTACCTGTCCGTGCCCATCGATGACGACATTGCGATGGGTTTGATTGACAACAGATTGCTCGATGGCGACCACCTGACCAGCGACATGGGCATCACTGGCATCCGCATCGACGACACGTTTGCCAGCGGGCGCACCAACTGGCTTGATTGTCATGCTGCAGTCGCTGCCTCCTAGCCAACAACAAAATAAGAGACGACTCCAAACGCACCTGTCTTTCTGCTACTGCTGCTGCTGTTATGCGACGACTTAAATGGAAAATTTTGCTTGCTGTTGTTTTTTGTGGCCAGCTCAGAATTAGATTTTTCTGCTGCTTATGTATATATGTGTTTATGCGTGTATGTGTGTGTATGTGGTATCACTTTTAAACAGAGTTCTTTGTTGGGGGCGGCAGTGGGGCGTGGGGAAGAAAGATTCCCTTTTGACGCAGTCACTTCTTCAATAAATCGTTGCTATCTTTCCTGTTGAATGCCCCTTGAATTTTGTTTATGTTTTAATATTTTTTTTCTGTTCGCACACAACTATGAAATCATATACATAGCCAGATTAAATGGTGAAAATTTTTTGATTTTCATTTGGGTTTGGTATGTGTGTGTATATGTGTGAGTGTGAGTGGTGTTTGTTCGCAATCGTCTTTGTCTCTGCACTGTTGCAGAAACGATTAAACACGTCTAGTTTGTCTAGTTCTTGTAATATATTTACACTGTTCTTTATAAACGAAAACACCTAACGTATTTATTAGTTACGTGAGTTGGTTTTGTTTATTTTTTTGTTTGATTTGTTAAAAACCTAAATCCAGAAAAGTCACTTCGATTTTTTATTTACAGCAGCCATCAAAATTGTCAGATGCGCACGTTATGCTTCTTCTTGCCGTTTTTTCTTCTTCTTTTTTTTTGGGATAATTTAGGCATTTGCAGTGGGCCAGCTTGTAGCGACAGACGGCGAACATCTGATTAAAAATGGTATTTCCACTTAGTGAAGACATTTTTGGCCTTTTTACGGTTAATTTTGAGGTATTGTTACGCGAGTTTTTCTACTCCCATTTATTCATTGTATTTAATTGATTTTGTATGTGTGCTGAATTTCAATATTGTTTTAAATTTAAAATTTCACAAAATATTTTGTAATATAAGTAAATCTTTTCTACAGAAACAGTTGAGCTAACATTGCAGTTTCTATTTATTTTTGAAATGAGTGAATTTCGTCAAGCACTTATAACCCACATAAATACTTGTACTCTATAAATACGCTCAATAATTTCTACAAATTTCCAAATTGATTAGATTTAGTTTACATGCAGTTCACACTCCGAGTTTTTCAAAAGGATGTATGATAACATCGGTAACTTAATGTGTAACTATGTAGTTAACTTATAATATCGATATCAATCGATATCATTAGTGTGATCACTAGCTTGAAGCAAGAGAGCTCGATTGTTAAATTGAGCAGATGTAGATAGATATACCAATTAATTTTGACTGCTACACTATTTAAATGAAAAACAATAGTAATTATGTTGATGTGCATATACATTTAATTGAAGTCATTAAAAATCAGAGCTGTCAAATATTCCTTACATCCACAAATGCAATTATACATGCGTCCTAATATGACAGATACATTTAACGATAGACTCCGGCGCCCCATTGAGGTTGATAATAATTCCATGCGGAATTATGTTGCATCCAAGGTGCCCACATATACGGATAAGTTCCGTAGCCCATGCCTCCTTGTTTCATGCCAGCCATATATCTAATTCCATTTCCGCCATATCTAGTTCCAAGCCTGTTTCCAGCATTTATCTGCGAATTACCTCTCTCGATTTTTCCTTCATTTGCTGACCATATGGTTTCTCGACCTTTCTTTACGATATTTCCATTAACACCTGGCTGATATGAATTATCTTCTGACGTACTGGTACTCTTAGTCGAAGCGGAAGAGTCAGAATCGACACTGAGATCGTTTCGGCCGATACCAACTTCAATGTTATTTCCAGAGTTCGTATCTAGAACAATATTTCCAGTCGGACCTGAATCCTTAGTTGACGAAATTACAGTTTTTGAATTAGATCCGTCTTTGACAAGACCAGATTGAGCGGCGTTTCCAGATTCGACAACAGTTTTAATCTGGCTGGAAGTACCTTCAACAACAGGAGTAATCGATGAGCCAGATCCCTCAGAAGTTGTCGTGGTTGTGGTTGTGGTTGTGGTTGAGCTGGATTTGCGAGTGGTGGCACCTCCAATATCCTTTATGATACTTCCAATAATGTTCGGAACACCAACTTCAATGGTTTTTTCAGAGTTCGAACCTAGAACAACCTTTTCTGTCGGACCCGAACCTTTACTCGACGAGCTAGACTTCTTCGACCATGAGCTCGAAACTACAGTTTTTGAATTAGATCCGTCTTTGGCAAATCCAGATTGAGCAGTGTTTCCAGATTCCACAACAGTCTTAATCTGGCTGGAAGTACCTTCAACCACAGGGGTAATCGATGAGCCAGATCCTTCGGAAGTTATCGTGGTTGTGGTTGTGGTTGAGCTTGATTCGCGGGTGTTGGCACCTCCAATATTCTTTATGATACTTCCAATAATGCTCGGAACACCAACTTCAATGTTTTTTTCAGAGTTTGAACCTAGAACAACCTTTTCTGTCGGACCCGAACCCTTTTTCGACGAGCTAGACTTCTTCGACCATGAGCTCGAAACTACAGTTTCAGATTTAGATGCGTCCTTGGCAGGTCCAGATTGAGCAGTGTTTCCAGATTCGACAACAGTCTTAATCTGGCTGGAAGTACCTTCAACAACAGGGGTAATCGATGAGTCAGATCCCTCAGAAGTTGTCGTGGTTGTGGTTGTGCTAGATTCGCGGGTGTTGGCACCTCCAATGATTTTAATGATTTTTCCAATAACTCCCCGAGCACCATCTTCAATAGTTCCAGAGTTAGTATCTAGACCAATCTTTACTCTCGGACCCGAACCCTTTTTCGACGAGCTAGACTTCTTCGACCATGATCTCGAAATTACAGTTTTGGAATTAGATCCGTCTTTGACAGGTCCAGATTGAGCAGTGTTTCCAGATTCGACAACAGTCTTAATCTGGCTGGAAGTAGCATCAACAACAGGGGTAATCGATGAGTCAGATCCCTCAGAAGTTGTCGTGGTTGTGGTTGTGCTAGATTTGCGGGTGTTGGCACCTCCAATGATTTTAATGATTTTTCCAATAACGCCCCGAGCACCATCTTCAATAGTTCCAGAGTTAGTATCTAGACCAATCTTTACTCTCGGACCCGAACCCTTTTTCGACGAGCTAGACTTCTTCGACCATGATCTCGAAATTACAGTTTTTGAATTAGATCCGTCTTTGACAGGTCCAGATTGAGCAGTGTTTCCAGATTCGACAACAGTCTTAATCTGGCTGGAAGTAGCATCAACAACAGGGGTAATCGATGAGTCAGATCCCTCAGAAGTTGTCGTGGTTGTGGTTGTGCTAGATTTGCGGGTGGTGGCACCTCCAATGATTTTAATGATTTTTCCAATAACGCCCCGAGCACCATCTTCAATAGTTCCAGAGTTAGTATCTAGACCAATCTTTACTCTCGGACCCGAACCCTTTTTCGACGAGCTAGACTTCTTCGACCATGATCTCGAAATTACAGTTTTTGAATTAGATCCGTCTTTGACAGGCCCAGATTGAGCAGTGTTTCCAGATTCGACAACAGTCTTAATCTGGCTGGAAGTTCCTCCAACAACAGGGGTAATCGATGAGCCAGATCCCTCAGAAGTTGTCGTGGTTGTGGTTGAGCTGGATTTGCGAGTGGTGGCACCTCCAATTACCTTTATGATATTTCCAATAATGCTCGGCTCAACAACTGCAATGGTTTTTCCCGAGTTCGAACCAAGAACAACCTTTACTGCCGGAACCGAACCCTTAGTTCTAGACTTCTTCGACCATGAGCTCGACTCTACAGATTTTGAATTAGATCCAGAGCTTACTTTAGGTGCCGCTGAGCCAGATTTGTCAGTGCCGTTATCTTCAATAAGTTCGTCGGATTGAATAACTGCCTCACTGGAAGTGTCTTTTACAACGGAATCAGCCCCTGAATTCGGTTTCTCAGATCCTGCTGAAGATGTTGTAGTGGTCGTCGTAGTTGTTGTCGAGCTAGATTGCTGTGAGTTACCACCTCCAACAACAGTGTCTCCGCCGGATGTTGAGCTGGATTGAGTTGATTTTTCCGAAGATGTTGTTTCTTTCACAACGGGGTCAACAACCGAAGCAGATTTCTCGGATCCCTCTGAAGATGTTGTAGTGGTCGTCGTAGTTGTTGTCGAGCTAGATTGTTGTGAGTTGCCACCTACAACAACAGTGTCTCCGCCGGATGTTGAGCTGGATTGAGTTGACTTTTCCGAAGATGTTGTTTCTTTCACAACGGGATCAACCGCTGCAGTAGATTTCTCGGATCCCTCTGAAGATGTTGTAGTGGTCGTCGTAGTTGTTGTCGAGCTAGATTGCTGTGAGTTACCACCTCCAACAACAGTGTCTCCGCCGGATGTTGAACTGGATTGAGTTGATTTTTCCGAAGATGTTGTTTCATTCACAACGGGATCAACCGCTGCAGTAGATTTCTCGGATCCCTCTGAAGATGTTGTAGTGGTCGTCGTAGTTGTTGTCGAGCTAGATTGCTGTGAGTTACCACCTCCAACGACAGTGTCTGCGCCGGATGTTGAGCTGGATTGAGTTGATTTTTCCGAAGATGTTGTTTCTTTCACAACGGGGTCAACCGCTGCAGTAGATTTCTCGGATCCCTCTGAAGATGTTGTAGTGGTCGTCGTAGTTGTTGTCGAGCTAGATTGTTGTGAGTTGCCACCTCCAACGACAGTGTCTCCGCCGGATGTTGAGCTGGATTGAGTTGATTTTTCCGAAGATGTTGTTTCTTTCACAACGGGGTCAACAACCGAAGCAGATTTCTCGGATCCCTCTGAAGATGTTGTAGTGGTCGTCGTAGTTGTTGTCGAGCTAGATTGTTGTGAGTTGCCACCTCCAACGACAGTGTCTCCGCCGGATGTTGAGCTGGATTGAGTTGATTTTTCCGAAGATGTTGTTTCTTTCACAACGGGGTCAACCGCTGCAGTAGATTGCTCGGATCCCTCTGAAGATGTTGTAGTGGTCGTCGTAGTTGTTGTCGAGCTAGATTGCTGTGAGTTACCACCTCCAACAACAGTGTCTCCGCCGGATGTTGAGCTGGATTGAGTTGATTTTTCCGAAGATTTTGTTTCCTTCACAACGGGGTCAACAACCGAAGCAGATTTCTCGGATCCCTCTGAAGATGTTGTAGTGGTCGTCGTAGTTGTTGTCGAGCTAGATTGTTGTGAGTTGCCACCTCCAACAACAGTGTCTCCGCCGGATGTTGAGCTGGATTGAGTTGATTTTTCCGAAGATTTTGTTTCTTTCACAACGGGGTCAACCGCTGCAGTAGATTTCTCGGATCCCTCTGAAGATGTTGTAGTGGTCGTCGTAGTTGTTGTCGAGCTAGATTGTTGTGAGTTGCCACCTCCAACAACAGTGTCTCCGCCGGATGTTGAGCTGGATTGAGTTGATTTTTCCGAAGATGTTGTTTCTTTCACAACGGGGTCAACCGCTGCAGTAGATTTCTCGGATCCCTCTGAAGTTTTTGTAGTGGTCGTCGTAGTTGTTGTCGAGCTAGATTGCTGTGAGTTACCACCTCCAACGACAGTGTCTCCGCCGGATGTTGAGCTGGATTGAGTTGATTTTTCCGAAGATGTTGTTTCTTTCACAACGGGGTCAACCGCTGCAGTAGATTTCTCGGATCCCTCTGAAGATGTTGTAGTGGTCGTCGTAGTTGTTGTCGAGCTAGATTGTTGTGAGTTGCCACCTCCAACGACAGTGTCTCCGCCGGATGTTGAGCTGGATTGAGTTGATTTTTCCGAAGATGTTGTTTCTTTCACAACGGGGTCAACAACCGAAGCAGATTTCTCGGATCCCTCTGAAGATGTTGTAGTGGTCGTCGTAGTTGTTGTCGAGCTAGATTGCTGTGAGTTACCACCTCCAACGACAGTGTCTCCGCCGGATGTTGAGCTGGATTGAGTTGATTTTTCCGAAGATGTTGTTTCTTTCACAACGGGGTCAACAACCGAAGCAGATTTCTCGGATCCCTCTGAAGATGTTGTAGTGGTCGTCGTAGTTGTTGTCGAGCTAGATTGTTGTGAGTTGCCACCTCCAACGACAGTGTCTCCGCCGGATGTTGAGCTGGATTGAGTTGATTTTTCCGAAGATGTTGTTTCTTTCACAACGGGGTCAACCGCTGCAGTAGATTTCTCGGATCCCTCTGAAGATGTTGTAGTGGTCGTCGTAGTTGTTGTCGAGCTAGATTGTTGTGAGTTGCCACCTCCAACGACAGTGTCTCCGCCGGATGTTGAGCTGGATTGAGTTGATTTTTCCGAAGATGTTGTTTCTTTCACAACGGGGTCAACAACCGAAGCAGATTTCTCGGATCCCTCTGAAGATGTTGTAGTGGTCGTCGTAGTTGTTGTCGAGCTAGATTGTTGTGAGTTGCCACCTCCAACGACAGTGTCTCCGCCGGATGTTGAGCTGGATTGAGTTGATTTTTCCGAAGATGTTGTTTCTTTCACAACGGGGTCAACCGCTGCAGTAGATTTCTCGGATCCCTCTGAAGATGTTGTAGTGGTCGTCGTAGTTGTTGTCGAGCTAGATTGCTGTGAGTTACCACCTCCAACAACAGTGTCTCCGCCGGATGTTGAGCTGGATTGAGTTGATTTTTCCGAAGATTTTGTTTCTTTCACAACGGGGTCAACCGCTGCAGTAGATTTCTCGGATCCCTCTGAAGATGTTGTAGTGGTCGTCGTAGTTGTTGTCGAGCTAGATTGTTGTGAGTTGCCACCTCCAACAACAGTGTCTCCGCCGGATGTTGAGCTGGATTGAGTTGATTTTTCCGAAGATTTTGTTTCCTTCACAACGGGGTCAACAACCGAAGCAGATTTCTCGGATCCCTCTGAAGATGTTGTAGTAGTCGTCGTAGTTGTTGTCGAGCTAGATTGTTGTGAGTTGCCACCTCCAACAACAGTGTCTCCGCCGGATGTTGAGCTGGATTGAGTTGATTTTTCCGAAGATTTTGTTTCTTTCACAACGGGGTCAACCGCTGCAGTAGATTTCTCGGATCCCTCTGAAGATGTTGTAGTGGTCGTCGTAGTTGTTGTCGAGCTAGATTGTTGTGAGTTGCCACCTCCAACAACAGTGTCTCCGCCGGATGTTGAGCTGGATTGAGTTGATTTTTCCGAAGATGTTGTTTCTTTCACAACGGGGTCAACCGCTGCAGTAGATTTCTCGGATCCCTCTGAAGTTTTTGTAGTGGTCGTCGTAGTTGTTGTCGAGCTAGATTGCTGAAAGTTACCACCTCCAACGACAGTGTCTCCGCCGGATGTTGAGCTGGATTGAGTTGATTTTTCCGAAGATGTTGTTTCTTTCACAACGGGGTCAACCGTTGAGCTAGATTTCTCAGATCCTTCTGAAGATGTTGTAGTGGTCGTCGTAGTTGTTGTCGAGCTAGATTGCTGTGAGTTACCACCTCCAACGACAGTGTCTCCGCCGGATGTTGAGCTGGATTGAGTTGATTTTTCCGAAGATGTTGTTTCTTTCACAACGGGGTCAACAACCGAAGGAGATTTCTCGGATCCCTCTGAAGATGTTGTAGTGGTCGTCGTAGTTGTTGTCGAGCTAGATTGCTGTGAGTTACCACCTCCAACGACAGTGTCTCCGCCGGATGTTGAGCTGGATTGAGTTGATTTTTCCGAAGATGTTGTTTCTTTCACAACGGGGTCAACAACCGAAGCAGATTTCTCAGATCCTTCTGAAGATGTTGTAGTGGTTGTCGTAGTTGTTGTCGAGCTAGATTGTTGCGAGTTGCCACCTCCAACAACAGTGTCTCCGCCGGATGTTGAGCTGGATTGAGTTGATTTTTCCGAAGACGTTGTTTCTTTCACAACGGGGTCAACCGCTCCAGTAGATTTCTCGGATCCCTCTGAAGATGTTGTAGTGGTCGTCGTAGTTGTTGTCGAGCTAGATTGTTGTGAGTTGCCACCTCCAACAACAGTGTCTCCGCCGGATGTTGAGCTGGATTGAGTTGACTTTTCCGAAGATGTTGTTTCTTTCACAACGGGATCAACCGCTGCAGTAGATTTCTCGGATCCCTCTGAAGATGTTGTAGTGGTCGTCGTAGTTGTTGTCGAGCTAGATTGTTGTGAGTTGACCACCTCCAACAACAGTGTCTCCGCCGGATGTTGAGCTGGATTGAGTTGACTTTTCCGAAGATGTTGTTTCTTTCACAACGGGATCAACCGCTGCAGTAGATTTCTCGGATCCCTCTGAAGATGTTGATAGTGGTCGTCGTAGTTGTTGTCGAGCTAGATTGCTGTGAGTTACCACCTCCAACGACAGTGTCTCCGCCGGATGTTGAGCTGGATTGAGTTGACTTTTCCGAAGATGTTGTTTCTTTCACAACGGGATCAACCGCTGCAGTAGATTTCTCGGATCCCTCTGAAGATGTTGTAGTGGTCGTCGTAGTTGTTGTCGAGCTAGATTGTTGTGAGTTGCCACCTCCAACAACAGTATCTCCGCCGGATGTTGAGCTGGATTGAGTTGACTTTTCCGAAGATGTTGTTTCTTTCACAACGGGGTCAACCGGAGTAGATTTCTCGATCCTCTGAAGATGTTGTAGTGGTCGTCGTAGTTGTTGTCGAGCTAGATTGCTGTGAGTTCCACCCCAACGACAGTGTCTCCGCCGGATGTTGAGCTGGATTGAGTTGATTTTTCCGAAGATGTTGTTTCTTCACAACGGGGTCAACCCCGAGTAGATTTCTCGGATCCCTCTGAAGATGTTGTAGTGGTCGTCGTAGTTGTTGTCGAGCTAGATTGTTGTGAGTTGCCACCTCCAACAACAGTATCTCCGCCGGATGTTGAGCTGGATTGAGTTGATTTTTCCGAAGATGTTGTTTCTTTCACAACGGGGTCAACCGCCGCAGTAGATTTCTCGGATCCCTCTGAAGATGTTGTAGTGGTCGTCGTAGTTGTTGTCGAGCTAGATTGTTGTGAGTTGCCCCGCCCACGCTCGCCGGGGAACGGGAGGACCGGAGTGCATCCCGGGTCCCGCGCGGACTCGGCCCTCTGGAGGAGGGCGTCGGGTGTCGAGCGGCGGGCCCCCCCGCGGCCCGCCGGGTTGAGCGGTTGAGTGCTTTTCCGAAGATGTTGTTTCTTTCACAACGGGATCAACCGCTGCAGTAGATTTCTCGGATCCCTCTGAAGATGTTGTAGTGGTCGTCGTAGTTGTTGTCGAGCTAGATTGTTGTGAGTTGCCACCTCCAACAACAGTATCTCCGCCGGATGTTGAACTGGATTGAGTTGATTTTTCCGAAGATGTTGTTTCTTTCACAACGGGATCAACCGCTGCAGTAGATTTCTCGGATCCCTCTGAAGATGTTGTAGTGGTCGTCGTAGTTGTTGTCGAGCTAGATTGTTGTGAGTTGCCACCTCCAACAACAGTATCTCCGCCGGATGTTGAGCTGGATTGAGTTGATTTTTCCGAAGATGTTGTTTCTTTCACAACGGGGTCAACCACCGAAGTAGATTTCTCGGATCCCTCTGAAGATGTTGTAGTGGTCGTCGTAGTTGTTGTCGAGTTAGATTGTTGTGAGTTGCCACCTCCAACAACAGTATCTCCGCCGGATGTTGAGCTGGATTGAGGTTCCGGAGGTCTTTCCCGGGTCCCGCGCAGAGACTCGGCCCCTGGTGTGGGGCGCGGGGCGGCGGGGGTGCCCCGCCCCGCCGCCGGAGTGACGGGGTTGTCCGGAGGCTTCCAACGGGATCAACCGCTGCAGTAGATTTCTCGGATCCCTCTGAAGATGTTGTAGTGGTCGTCGTAGTTGTTGTCGAGCTAGATTGTTGTGAGTTGCCACCTCCAACAATAGTATCTTCGCCGGATGTTGAACTGGATTGAGTTGACTTTTCCGAAGATGTTGTTTCTTTCACAACGGGATCAACCGCTGCAGTAGATTTCTCGGATCCCTCTGAAGATGTTGTAGTGGTCGTCGTAGTTGTTGTCGAGCTAGATTGCTGTGAGTTACCACCTCCAACAACAGAGTCTCCGCCGGATGTTGAGCTGGATTGAGTTGATTTTTCCGAAGATGTTGTTTCTTTCACAACGGGATCAACCGCGGAAGTAGATTTCTCGGATCCCTCTGAAGATGTTGTAGTGGTCGTCGTAGTTGTTGTCGAGCTAGATTGCTGTGAGTTACCACCTCCAACAACAGTGTCTCCGCCGGATGCTGAGCTGGATTGAGAAGATTCCTCCGACGATGTTGTCGTGGTTTTGGAGGATCCAGATAGAGCTGTATTTCCAGACTCTACAACTGTCTTAGTCTCACTGGAAGTTTCCTTTACTACGGGATCAACCGCTGAGCTAGATTTCTCAGATCCTTCTGAAGATGTTGAAGTGGTTGTCGTAGTTGTTGTCGAGCTAGATTGCTGTGGGTTACCACCTCCAACAACAGAGTCTCCGCCGGATGTTGAGCTGGATTGAGTTGATTTTTCCGAAGATGTTGTTTCTTTCACAACGGGATCAACCGCGGAAGTAGATTTCTCGGATCCCTCTGAAGATGTTGTAGTGGTCGTCGTAGTTGTTGTCGAGCTAGATTGTTGTGAGTGACCACCTCCAACAACAGTGTCTCCGCCGGATGTTGAGCTGGATTGAGTTGATTTTTCCGAAGATATTGTTTCTTTCACAACGGGGTCAACCGCGGAAGTAGATTTCTCGGATCCCTCTGAGGATGTTATAGTGGTAGTCGTAGTTGTTGTCGAACTAGATTGTTGTGAGTTACCACCTCCAACAACAGTGTCTCCGCCGGATGCTGAACTGGATTGAGAAGATTCTTCCGACGATGTTGTCGTGGTTTTGGAGGAACCAGGTTGAGCTGTGTTTCCAGACGCTACAACTGTTTTAGTCTCACTGGCAGTGTTCCTTTCAACGAGATCATCCGATAGGTTAGATTGCTTAGACTCAGATGTTGTTGTGGTTGTGGTTGAGCTAGATTGATTTTTTGTGCCACTTTTAATAACGTTGCCAAACCGACTGGAAGTTCTGTGATTATGCGGTATCGTCATTCTAATGGTGTTTATGATCGTTTCAAATTGATCGGTATTCTGCCTTGCTCCCGAAGAATCCGCTGAGGTAATCCGATTATGAGCACAGTTTACATGTTTGCGATTTCCCAAATTTTCACCATCATGCATAATAACTAATTTACCGAAAAGTCTATCCAAGAGCCACAAGCGAATATCTTTACGAATGTCTAAAAGAGTTTGTCTCACACTTTCACAACACGGTGTATTGGTTGCCGGTTGAGCCGTTAACTTCTCGGTGCTCAAAGCAGTCTCCTTCTGAATAGTAGCACCCGATGCGAGTGCCACGAATGCGCCCAAGAGGGCAATACAAAATATACGCATGGCCTCCGAATTACCACTTCTCAATTTTATCTGTTGGCCAAAACGACGATTGGGCCCCTTATATACTTTCCAAATTTGTTCGGGTTTGTTGACATTTTATTTTGGCTATTTGCCTCTACGCAAATGCATTGTTGCAAAACATTTGGTACTTTTATTGTTCGATACAAAAAAAAAAAAAATTAGAAAATAGCTACTGAACTCGTGCTCCTAAATAGAAAAGAAATAAACACATGTGCAAAATATTTGCACAAAGCTTAAATTAAACAATTGTCTGTCTAGTATCTACGTAATTCTGATGTATGCTTCGGCACTACTCCCTCCAAAAAAATATTTGACACAAGTTATCGCATCGAGTCAACTAGAGTACGATATACCCCTTGACGATATACCCCCTTGTCAAATTTCCCTTTTAAAGGTTTGCACACTCAAATGTAAGCAGGCACAGGAACTGAAAAGTAAAAAAAAAAGAAGTAATCTGCGAGGAGGATACGAGAAAATTGTCTCTAGTCTCTAAAATATGCGTGTTCAGGCAGCCGGATATGGCTATATCGACTCGGCTATTGATCAAGAATATACATACTTTATAGGGTCGAAGTTGAATTCTTCTGCATGTTACATACACTTGCGCAAAACCATCCAACCCTTTTACCCATTTTCAAGTGTTTCAGGCTAAAATTAGACACTTGATACTGAACCCGTGCTTTGAAATAGAAAAGAAATAAACACTTGTGCAAAATATTTGCTCAAAGCTTCAATTAAACAATTCTTAGAGTTTTACGTAAGCTTTATGTGATCTTTGGCAGTACTACGACGTCAAATGTGCAGCAATTGCCAAGTAATTGAAATACTTAAAGAACGTGTTTCAAAGACAAAGCCTGTTTATTTGAGCTCACAGCATTTCATAATCATAATTATGATAACATATTTATGTGTATGTATATATATATATTTGCATTATCTTTTATAATTTCATTGTACCATATCTATGCAAATATATGATTAACCGCGTAGAACAGTTGTAAACATTGAGCTCCATTTAGTATTCATCATTTACGAATGGATGGTGAGGATGACCGTGGTGACTGCAAAATATCAAAATTATGTATTATAAGTAATTTATTCAAGAAATACAATAGTTATCTTAAAAAACAAAGCAATATTAACACTGGCATACTAAAACTTGCAAACTGAAAGAACTCTTACTTTAATTTAAGCAAACCATTGAGCAACACAATTAATCTATAATAGTTAGTGGACTTATCAGCAATTTTGTCATATTTAACTTGTAAAATCCAACTTGTCAGACTAAATTCACAAACATTGATTGGGTTTCACAGGCGCTTAACTGTTTGGTAAGCAAATAACACGTAAATAAACAAAATGAATAGGCCGTTAGAATGTAAATTAAACATACATCTATGCTTCTCGGGTTGATTTGTCTTAGTTTTGACGTAAATATTTACTTAACTATTATCATAATTCAATTTCTAGTTCATGTTTCCCATATGGCTAAATTACGATTTCTTGACATTTAATTTAATATTCTTCATGAAATGGATAGTGTTCATGACTGCCAGCCTCTCTAAATTAATTTAAAAAAAATAAGAAAATTATTTCCATTTAAAAACAAACAGAGAAAAAAAATGTATGCGTGATAATGATGAAATTAATTCTCATAAAGTAATCTGATATCTATTAGAAACTTACCTAATCAGTGGCACCAGACGACCATTGCACTCGAAACTCTCAATGGTTTTGATTTCCTCGGGCGTCAACTCGAAATCAAAGACTTTGAAGTTTGATTCGATGCGTTCCTTGGTTACCGATTTGGGTATAACAATGTTGGTGCGCTGCACCTGATAGCGAATCAGAATCTGGCCAGGTGTCTTATTCTTGGCCTCAGCGATTTTCTTAATCTATAAGAGGACAAAGATTAGATAAAGAACTATTCGTAATGTTATGTTATGTTATGTTATGTTAGTTATGTTACGGCTTACAGCTTCTTCCTCCAGGATAACTGGATCACCCGGTTTGGCCCATGGACGATTCGGGCTGCCCAATGGGCTGTAAGCTGTTATGGTAATATTCTTCGATTTGCAGAAATCACACAGTTTCTTCTGGGTTAGATAGGGATGGCATTCGATCTGATTTGTGGCTGGCACAATTTTGGCAATCGCCAAAATGCGTTCAATTTGATTTTTGTTGAAGTTGGAAACGCCAATTGATTTGACTAGGCCCGCCTCAACCATTTTCTCCATCTCCTTCCAGGTGTCCACGTAATCGTCGGGCGAATACAGAGTTTGGCCATTCTCGTCGGCTGGGAACAGCTCGCCTCCCTCTTTAAAACCCATTGGCCAGTGGATCAAGTACAGATCTAGATACTTAAGCTTCAATAGTTTCAATGTATTTTCAAGTGCACCCTTCACCAAATCGGGACGGTGGAAAGTATTCCACAACTTGCTAGTGATAAACAAATCCTCGCTACAAGCAAAAAAAACAAGTTGTTAAAAGAAATAATAATGTCATTAAGGGGATAAAATATACCGCTTAACAATGCCCTCCTTTATCTTTGCCTCGATGCCATCGCCAACTTCAGCCTCGTTCTGATAAACGAAGGCACAATCAATGTGCCGATATCCAACATCGATGGCAGTTTTAACAGCCTGCACCACTTCACCAGGAGGGCTCTGAAATAAACCAACATATTTCACATTAGTTGCTTAAATGTTAAAGGTTACTTTCCTAATTAATGTACATAATACATAAATCATAAGCCATAATTCATCTTTCGTAATTTTTGACTTAATTGGAATGATTAAAATATGCATGCTTTAGCTGTCTTATCAGTAGGAGCAGATAATTTCTATAACAAAATCAGATGACACTAATAAATTTACTATAATCATATGGGCTCAAGCAAGTAACATTTTTCATAATATACTTTTGATATAACTATTAGTTTGTACAAGATATCATAATAACTTTTGAGCATGAAAACATGTCAAAAGCACATTTATCAATTTTTTGATTCACTGAAGATAGATACTGCATAGCTTTAAGTATGTACTACAGATAATTTATTATTAAGGGATGACTTGGCACATTTGTAAATTTGTGGACAAGGGGTACCTTGGTGCAAAGGAGTGCATTCAGAACATATTGAAGAACATTGCTGGAGATCTGATAATCACTTGTTGAATTAACTACATTCCAACCATATCACAACCACACACACACAGTCGGCGAAAAACAGACGCCGCAATCGGCAAATTATCATTTGTGTTCTAATTTCACAACGGCGAGAAAAAACATAGTATATGTCGTTGGCAACGGGAAATTACATGATAACGATTTTAGCTATGTATGCTTTCAAATACACACGCACAAACATATATATAAATATATATATATCTACGTATTCAATATGCAACTGAAAATGTCATAATTACTTACATTCCAAGTGCCCAATCCGATGATGGGAATGCTGTGACCACTATTTAATTTAATCGTTGGCACTGCGCTAGCCATGATGTAGTTCTATTTGTGCTCAGTTTGTGTTGAGAATTAAACTAATTCACTTTGCGTCGAATTGGTTTAAAACCTGTAAAAACTATGCACGGAGCATACAGCTGTTTGTCGCTTTTATAAGCCAGTGGCGGGCAAAGCACATGGGCGCGTTACAAGTTTTATCGATAACAGCTGTGCGATCATTGGCGATTGTTGTTTCTGTTTAATTTGAAGTACTTATTGAAAGTACTCAAGTTGCATTTGAATGTGTAGTATTATCATTATTATTGTTATTTTTATTTTTATTTTTTTCCAAATTCTTTTTATTAATATGACTTCTTAGACTTACCCAAGTGCCAAGCCCTATGATTGGAATCTCATTTCCATCTGCAAAAATTGCCTTTGGAACAGAAGTGTATTCGTTTTGACTCCTGTTAACGAAAGCTCTTATGTTAAAGCACTTTTCGTCTTTTTCTAAAAAAGCTTACCATTTAAATTTATTTTCTTTTCTTTCTGCATAGCCTCTAATTGCAGTTTGAATTGTCAAGCGAATAAGTCGAATACGATTTTTCAAAGAAGCATTCATCTTAAATAAGATAATAAAATATATTTTTCATTGTCAAATTTATTCAGCGATTGCTATGTTTTTTCTTGTTTAGAACTGGCATTGTAATAAAACAATTGAAGCTATGATATTAAAATCTAGTTGATTGACAGCACAAAGCAGTTATGTCGTAGAGACCCTCTTTATAAACTCACGTCTGTAAATCCTCAGTGAATATGAGATACATCATTTATTAATAGTTCAATTTAGAGCCGTTTGACACATGGGAACACTAATCAATTTTAAAACGAAATAATTAATTTATGTTTTTGAATTTGGACTTTCCGTTTCAAAGGGATGATGTGGATGTCCATAGGCCGCTTTCATGGTCATAAAACGGCCATTGCAATCGAGATCATCGATGGCCTGCAGATCATCGTTGTCTAGCCCAAAGTCCCAGATCTTTTTGAAATTCTCGTACATGTGATGTTTGCTTACCGAGCGCGGTATAACAATTATGCCCGACTGTGTCTGGTAGCGCAACAGGACCTGTGCCGGCGATCTTTCATATTTGGCTGCGATTTCCAGCAGTACGGGATGCTTAAGCAGCGGATATGCTCCGGGCTTCTCGTACGGTGTGTGTGCCGATCCCAGTGAGCTATATGCTGTCACCGCAATCGCGTTGTCGTAGCACAGCGTGATCAGACTCTTCTGGCGCAAATATGGATGACATTCGATTTGGAGCACAACCGGTTTCAGTTTGGCAACGCTCAGCAGTCGATTGAGTTGCTGCTCATTGAAATTGGACACACCGATGGCATGGCACAGGCCAGTGTCCACCAAATCCTCCATAGCTCGCCAAGTGTCCACAAAATCAATATTCTCAAAGACGGCTTTGCCAGTGTCGGGGCATATTGGATATAGATTATCGCCTGATTTGTATGCCATCGGCCAATGCATTAGATACAAGTCCAGATAGTCAACACCCAAATTTCGCATGCTTGTTTTGCAGGCAGAACGCACCAGATCCGGTCTATGATGGGTATTCCAGAGCTTGCCGGTAATGAACAGTTCATCACTACGCTTGCGAAGAAGTTCGTGCATTAATAATCGATAGTTTATTTTCCAATTTTGAACACTATTTACCGTGCTACAACACCTTCTCCGAGCTTGTCGGCAATTGCAGCGCCAACTTGTGCCTCATTCCCGTAAATATGAGCGCAATCAAAGTGACGATATCCTATATCTATCGCATCCTTCACAGCCTGTGTAATGACATCTGGAGGACTCTGGAGGCCAAAAAAAAAACCGTTAAATAGCTGTAGTCCATTGCTGCATGTACAATGCAGCCTTGAAAGCTTAGAAAGCTCTATTTGGCATTGGCAATGAAAACTATTAAATATGTAAAAACTATCCATTATCTAGTATATATTTTACTTTCTGCTGTTTTGAGATTATTCAATAAGACTTACACGCCATGTGCCCAGTCCGACCATGGGCACATTTTTGCCATTGCTCAATAGAAAATTTGGCGTGGACATCTCAGCGTGCGCCACTTATTATTATATTAAAATCAGGCGCGTTTTTCGCACTCACCGAATAGTAAACGAAATGAAAAGCCTTCTTAGTGTATCAACATACTAATTTCATTGACAGCTTTCTTTAAAATACAAGCATACAATTATGTATGTGCATACATTGTTTAAATATAGAAATCACACTTGACCTTCAAAAAATGTGTGCCAAATAAGTGGTTAAGAAACAGAGATTTGTTTGTATATTATATGTTTGAAAATTCAGTTATTTTTAAGTGAAAGTAATTGCGCTTAAGTGTGTACACACTGGCCACTTAACAACGCACGAACTATCGATGGCTGTTAATAACGTTTGAGTAAATGCTAAATGGTAAATGTGATGAGGAAGAAGAAGCAACTCGAAACATTTAAATTTACACAAAACATAAATTGAAGAATAACCTGATCGTGTTGTATTTATTATTTAATCTATTCGTTCATACAGCCAAACTGTGTGGAAGATGTTTGGCACCGTCAACAATTATCTGGCGGGCGTTTTGCGCTCCGCTGAGGATTACGATGGCGACAATTTGGCCACATTTCTGTCGCTGCGCGATGTTCACGTCCAGAATCACAATTTGTACATCGCACAACCGGAGAAGCTAGTGGAACGCATACTGAAGACACCACTGGATGAGGTCGTAAGTGCACATCTAAAGGTGCTCTACTATTTGGCGCAGGAGCCACCCAGTTATATGGACGCCTACAACCACCAGGCGGCGAGCTGTTCTGCAGTTGTTAAGTTGCTGCAGCAGCTCAAGGACGAGAACTGGTGCCTGCCCCTCATGTATCGGGTGTGCCTTGATCTACGTTATCTGGCGCAGGCCTGCGAGAAACATTGTCGCGGCTTCACGCCGGGCCACATTCTCGAGAAGGCTGCGGATTGTATGATGGCCTGTTTTCGGGTCTGTGCCGCCGATGGACGTGCGTCCGAGGAAGAAACTAAACGCCTGGGCATGATGAATCTGGTGAATCAACTGTTCAAGGTCTATTTTCGCATCAATAAACTCCACTTGTGTAAGCCCCTCATCCGTGCCATCGACAATTGTGCATTCAAGGAGAATTTTCCGCTGCCGGAGCAGATTACCTACAAGTACTTTGTCGGACGACGAGCTATGTTCGATTCCAACTATCAGATGGCTGTGGAGGATCTCTCATATGCTTTTACTCACTGCCCAAATCGATTTACGAGTAACAAACGCCTGATTCTCATCTATTTGGTGCCGGTGAAAATGTTGCTCGGCTATTTGCCATGCAAATCTTTGCTGGAACGCTTCGATCTGCTGCTGTTCCATGATCTGGCCCTGGCCCTCAAAGCCGGCAATGTGAACAAGTTCGATGAGATTGTGCGAGAACAGGAATTGGTCCTGATACGCAGTGGCATTTATTTGCTTGTCGAGAAACTAAAGTTTATTGTGTATCGAAATCTTTTCAAGAAAGTCTTTGCTATTAGACAGACCCATCAACTAGACATGGGTGATTTCTTGACGGCGCTGCAGTTTGTGGGTGTGACGGATGTCTCGCTGGATGAGGCGCACTGCATCATAGCAAATCTCATTTACGATGGCAAAATCAAGGGCTACATTTCACATGCCCACAACAAATTGGTTGTGTCCAAACAAAATCCCTTTCCGCCATTAATTTCAACTTAGTTTAGCGAAAAACAAAGATTTATTTAATAAAAAAAAAAAAATGAATGTTTAACATTGTATTTATCTATTATACTGCTTAGTTCTTATATAATAAAATAAATATATAACAAAGTTTACAATTCAGAAAAACTTAAATTGCATTTTAAATTTATTTTGTTCAGCTTGTATTCGTTATCGATTATCGTCATCATGCAGGGCTGTAAGAACTTAAGAAACACGAAAAAACTATCATGCTATCGATATTTACATTTGTCAATGGCCAGGCCGCATGCACAGACACAGCCATACAAACGCATCCGCCTGCTTGTGTTAATAATCCGCTAGCTCTTAGCTAGCTCAGCAAACTGTTTGGTGTCTTATAGTAAATAACCGAAATTCAATTAAACGCAGCATATTGGTAAATATATTAAGTTAAGCTTTATAGTTAAGTGACTATCAATTCATAGAGTAGGAAATAAATGTCGGTTCCCGTCTCCAGTTCACTTGTTAAATTTCATTGCGTTTGCTCTTTTATTTTACATAAATTAAACAAAAAATAAAAAAAGTGAAAATTTTCATTGCAGATAGAATTTTAATTATTTGCAAATCCTCTTAAAACATTCACGTTGTTAATTTGTCAATTTTAAGCTGTAAAGTGTAATTCGGCGTGTTATCGCAAAATCAATATTACTAATTTTGCTTTGGTTTTCGATACACTTGGTTAGGTATTTTTTGATTTTGTTGTGCAATTTGTAACGTATTAAATGAATATTCTTCGTAATATATACCAATATATATATCTTATATTTATCTATTAATCTATTTATTTAACTAATTAACTAGTAATTTTTTTTTTAAACTATTTTTTAATATATATTTCTCTGCAAGGGTGTAAAAACTTCGGTGTTGCTAAGATAGTCAATCTTACTTGTTTTCAAACATGACATAACTAACAACATGCGTTTCTAATTGTCGTCTATATGAAATGAAATTATCAAGCAGTCGTTGTTTTCCTTTTCCAGCAAACGCACAGCGTACCTGGCACCTATTTGGAAAATTCTTTGTTGTTTTGCGGCAAAAGAGGCTTAACTATCGATATGGCAGCACCGGTGATTGTCGAGGCAACGGCTAAACAAACTGCAACGGTATGTTAATAGTTGCAGCACTGACTCCACTTCTTTGCTAATCATTTGCATCCACTTGCAGCTCATCTTCATGCACGGCTTGGGCGACACTGGGTGAATATAAACAGCAGCAGCAGCATAAGTCTTACATTATGCATTTAATCGACATGGTTATTAATTTATTATATATTTTTTGCTTTGCAGGCATGGCTGGAGCAGTGCTTTGGCTGCCATACGTCCACCGTTCATGAAGGTGATTTGTCCCACGGCGCCAACGCAGCCCGTCTCGTTGAATGCCGGCTTTCGCATGCCGTCATGGTTCGATCTAAAGACCCTGGATATTGGCGGGCCGGAGGATGAGCCGGGCATACGTGCGGCCCGTGACGATGTTCACACAATGATACAGAAGGAGGTGAACGCCGGTATACCGGCCAATCGCATTGTGCTCGGCGGTTTCTCGCAGGGTGGCGCCTTGGCTCTCTACTCGGCTTTGACCTTTGCTCAACCGCTGGCCGGTGTTGTGGCTCTATCGTGTTGGCTGCCACTGCATAAGCAGTTCCCCGGTGCCAAGACTAGCAGTGATGAGGTGCCCATATTCCAAGCGCACGGAGATTACGATCCCGTGGTGCCTTATAAATTTGGCCAACTTAGCGCCAGTCTGCTCAAGTCGTTCATGAAGAATGTTACCTTTAAAACGTACAGCGGACTCTCGCACTCCTCATCCGATGAAGAGATGAGCGATGTCAAGGTGAGTTCGGAGCTTTAGTCTTGTTGATTTTGTTTAATTTTTATTTATTTGGCAATTGTTAATCAAATCGTTAAAGAATTTCCTCACTCTCTCTCTGCTCTTATCTCTTGCAGGACATAATCAGTAAATGGGTAAACTAATTTCCATTTAAGCACTTTTAGACCCTTTTAGCGACTCGACTCGACTCCGTCTGCGTCTGCTGTCGGGTGCATTCCAAAATACTAGAATGAAAAAAGAATACAAAACCAAATACAGCAATAACAACATATTTTTGAAAATAACACTAAAATTATTACAAAACGGATCGCAGTAAGCAAAAGTCAAACACAAACACACACACAGATTATAGCTGTCTTTGTTGTTTTAGCCAAATTTAAGTGGAAGTAAGAAGATGCATTGGGTATCGTTAGATAAGCAATATAATATACTATATATATATATATATATATAAAACCTAACATAATATAGGGTGATGCCAATGGTTGAGGATCTTGAAGAGAGGAGCATCCCAAAACGCTCTTTTTTTCGATGCACACACAAATTACGATTCCTTTACTTTCTGTTTTAATTAAAAACAAAAAAACCATACATATTTGATTGAAAATTTATTACTAATAAAGCTACTTAATCATTAAAAACAAACAAAATTAAAAAACCGAAAAGCAAAATTCAAATATTTGAAATATGAATTAATTGATAAGTTTAGAAAATTAGTTTTAACTAATTGACATTTTTCTTAGAACATCTACGTTGATTTTTCAGAATTTCGTCACTTTGAATCAAGCCATTTCAGAAACATATTCTTCAGTTTTAGAGTTTAAAATTTAAAAAATGATCAATTTGCACATTTTCAATAATTTATTTCATTCTTGTTTTCTTTTTTTTATTCTGTTTATTTTCAATATAGCAAGAATCACAGTCACATCATCTGTAGACTTTCAGCTGAATTTAGTTATATTTTCGTGTATCGCTTGAACCGGTTAAATTGAATAAATCCTCTTCTGGTTATATGATTTCTGATTTTCTTTGCTTGCAATTATTATAATTAGTCAAAGTCGAACATATAATATACAAATTAAAATCACATAATGTATACAAAACACGATTATCACATCTACTATATCTATGCAATTAACTAAAAAGGCTCTCGCAAGACTCATTTTCCATCTCTCATCTATATATTTGCAGACGCATTGGGAGAGCCAGAACATGGCTGCTAGAAGGGCGCAATGCTGCCAGATATCATAGTAGCTATATAGACTATGAAAAATATAGTTGCAGTTCCTTACACACAAACACAAAAATCAAAGCTCCTCTTCACCCCCCCTCCCTAGTCAAGAATCTCGGTGCGCTGCAGATGTGTGAAACAAAAAGAGAAAAAAGAAAAAACTAAAAAGAGAATTGTATTTTAGATATTATTTTGTACATATATATGTAGATTTTAGGCATATTGTTAGCGATTGAATTGATGGATTTGTCTGTCTGTCTCCACTTGGTGGTGCTCCGACGAGAAGCCGTTTTGCGTAAGCGAATTAAACTAAACTAAAAACAAAACTAAATAAAGTTATGCGACACGACTCAAAGCTATCAAAACTGGAAAAAAGTGATGGGTTATATTGTTTATCAGAATTCTGTCTGGCTAACTTTTCGCGTCTTTTCTACTTCAATTTTAAAACGGCGTTAAAAGTCCAAAAGTCACAATAGACAAAAATCAATAGCGAGAATACACGTTCAAGCTGCTCCGTCATGCATGAGGTCAACTGTTATTGCAATGTGAGCGCGAAATTTTGAATATATATATTTAAGCGCCAAACGTTAAAGTGCTAAGTGAGAATTGTATAGAATAAAATCAATATCGAGAATACACATTCATGCAGGCCAACTGTTACTGAAATGTGAGCGCCAAATTTGAAAATATATATATTTAAGTGTCAAAGCATATTATTATGCAGCATGTTAGCGACAGATAATTCAACTATTGCTAATTGAGGGGCAATGAGAAAAGGCAATTGTTGATAAGAGTTTATTTGATGGATGGCAGGCGAAGCCGGCAAATTAAATAAATTGTCAGATTTTGAGCAAAGTAAACAAACAGCATGGGCTAAGCCACCTTTAAACACACACAACAATACACAACAACACACAAATACACACATTCACATGGTTTAATAATGTTTACGAACGTGAGCATTGACGACTTCGCTGCGCTTCGTTCAGTTGTTTCCGTATCGCCGCTACGTTTGGACACGTTCGCTCCGCGCTTGAAAAGTTCGCGCCGTCCACTTTATTTTGATAATAAACAATACGAATAGCGCGAGTTTAATGTAAAAACAAAAGAAAATGTATGCCAATTTGTGAGTGTTGTCAATTTGACCAAAACCCCAAAATAGGTAAACAATCTTAAATGCAAAAGGAAAAATGAAAATAAAAACAATTTGCAGTTGGCGAAAGTTTCGCTTGCAGTTTTTTGTCAAATCTTTGTTGCTGCTGTTGCTGGTTTTTTTTTTTTGGATTTGTCACAAAGGAAGCTTTGTAAAATGCTATATGCATTTGACGCGTGTTTTTGCTTTTATTCCCGCATACCATCTGCAAAGTGTACGACAAATACATATAAAAGAACAGATAAATATATACTAAATAAGCGAAAGAAGTGCGTGCAACGTTTTTATTGCAATCTCTCCAGTGTACTGTTTACACTCGACAAGATGGGTATCGATGGGTGTCGATGTGTGGACGTGGGGGTGCGCCTGGGGTCACTGTTATCCGTTACCCTGTTGCGCCCTTGCTGCCTTCCTCGAACTCACTCATTTTCTATTTACTCACCTCACTTTAGTAGTGGACGACAGAATGGTGGAATCGATTCAAAAATGCATAATAAGAATGCAAACAGTTTGAGTGAAATTTGACAAGATAAGCAAGCACTTCAAACTAATTAAGGCTTAAGCGATTTTTCAAAATAAAAAATGTCATTTCATTTCATTAAGTGTCACTTACGATGAATTTTAATGCATGAGTACTAATTGAACTTACAACTTAATTAATCAGTGTGATTAAATTGCATTGTTAAGAGTTCGTCTACTGTTGCAATTATTTGAAACGACGTTTAATTTTTAAGCATGAATTTCAGATTATTACTCCCAGCTAATTCGCAAAAAAAAAAAAATGAATTAAAAAAGGAATATAAGTGCGCATTAAAAAATAATATTTGCATTCATGGAAATCACACGCAAAACTTTAAATAATTATGATAAATATATTCTAAGAATTAGCGAGAAAAAAAATTTTTTTTTGCGGTTTCTGTTTTGCTCAGACTGATTAGTAATCAATTATCTCCAAATACGATAAATCATTAAATTTGTGTGGAATTTGGCCTTCGCCTCTCTGGACTCCGTCAAGTAATTGTCAAGATCATGGTTTCAGTCCATTGCGTTGAGAAATACCAGCATAAATGAAGTTATGGGGCATTATATGCTTTAAATATCAGCGCAATTTGCCCGATGGGAACCTGCGTATTATAGTAATGTTAAATTCAGTGATCGTTAGCAATTAAATGGCAATTATACCCACTCTCATTTCAATACACGTTCCAATATTGTATTTATTTTCCATTTATATATATATATATATATAATCCCCCTAGTTATTTAATGATCTGAGTCACAAAATTATCATTTTTTTTCTGGTTTTCCATTACAAAAATTGATATGCATAATAATACATAAGAATGAATTTATGTAATCTAAACTTATCTAATTTATGTGCATTTTTATATTATTATATGCTTAATGGATATGGTGTTATTTATGTACTATTTAGAAAAAGTTGTTATATACAAGTTGCTGATTGAAAGGCGATGAGAACTAATTGTGACTTAATACTAGTCAAGAGTCAAGAGTTTGGCCTCCATCGCGTCACCCTCGAAAGTGTCCAATAGAATAGAATCGCGCTCAAAATGAAATCGAAAATCAGACGTAAGAAATTAGCGTTAAATACGCAAATATGCAAATTTTCAATTATCGCATATTTCAAAGTGGAAGGAAAAGTGTCAGCTATTCTCTTTCGGTTTCTTTTTCTTCTTAATTTATTATTTTCACTTCTCCCTTCTAAAGCCAAGTTTCATTTGGCAAAAATGCAAAGGTTTATGGCTTCTGAAAAGTCTCAATAAAAATAAAACGCCTTCTTCCTTGTGGTATTTATATGAATGCAAAAAACGAGTTTCAGACGTTTTGCATGAGAATCCAACGACTCAGCGAAGGAATCAGACGACGACAAACACATTAAAGTGGCATATAAATGAACGCAAATCTGTGAGTTCAGAGAAATCAAAGAGTTCTGTTCTGTTCTTTTCAGTTCTGTTCGGTTCTGTTTTTGTCTTTAGTTTGTATATAGGGTGTTCCTGAAGGTAAATTCGACACATTAAATGTTTAAACTTGGGCTTGCCAATATGGCAAGTTCAACTGGTTTCGCGCCATTTTTAAATGAAAGAACATTTTTAAGGGATGCGTGTTTTATTTTTTTTATGGTTTAATGGCTTAATTTCCTTTAGAAGGTTGGAAACACTACTTTATACTTTATCAGAGAATTTTCAACTTGATATTGTTAAACATATCACACATTGTTGTCTAAGCTCAAATTTACACTTTTGAAATATTTACAAATAATTATATGTACAGTGAAATGCTTATGCAATTTAAGCGAGTACAAAAGTTTCATCAATAAGTGCTAAAATATGCGTTTAGAATTGTCGCTTTGTGGACTGTCGTTGGAGACTTGATAGATTCATGTTAGTGCTAAATGCTAGTGCTAATTGCGAGACTGGCAACTGCCCAATTGTCCAGCTGTCTGTCATCTGTAAATACCTACGTGGGGATACTTGTTATTGGGTTCTGTCCGATTAACTGTAGTCTCCCTTTTAATGTTTACATTATTATTATTATTTCTGGGTTACCTGCACTGCGACCTACTAGATCTATTGTGCCTCCTTCTAAGCCTATAACGCCCTTCTTCATCGACCCCAGCTCCCGCACGAATGCGAGAATCTTTGTTGGGTTGAAGATGTAGTATGTCTTTGAAAGACATAACATGCACCCATATGATGCCGCATCTATTTCTAGTTAAGGCACACTCTGCTTGGATATGCATTGAAGTTTCTTCCTGGCTTTCGAAAAACCTGCATAGTTCGCTACTATAAATACCTAGTGACTTCTTAGTCTACAAGTAGACCGATGAGTATCCTAATCCTATTCTTCCACATGGTTATTACTGCTTAAATCGTTTATGATTACAGGCACCCAAACGATATCTGGCTGGTCGGAGACCTGCTGTCTCTGGCCTGCTCCGTTGTCGCCTCTGTCTTTTATCGTTTCTAAGTTGCAGTCGTATTCTCTGTATTCCTTCTGCCATTTACAAACTATTGTACAAATCTTTATTTCTGGAACCCTTACGTATCGGTGCAGTATCGTTAGTATACCGTAAAAATCGAAAAACTTATTGAATTTAAATGCTTTTCAAAATACAATCGGAACTGGAACCTTAATTCGATTCGGTACAGATATTGAATACTACTGTCCCCCATATTATTCCAGTTTATTTTATGAATTTTTTTTTGTAAATTTGTGGGGTAAGTGAGTTTGTTAACCCGCTCTTGGGATTTCTGATAAATTGCATTGCATTTGCAAAAGCTCTTTAATTATATTATAATGATGACGAGATTTTGCGTCGAATACTTATATAAAGAACTTCATATGTTTTTTCAATACTTTTTATTACTTACATTTTTTTTATTACATTGCAATTGAGTGGACAGAATATATAGACACATATATTTGAATTGAAGATTGGGTCATTGACTTGCTCCAAGCGTTCAGCACATTCTTTTCCAGAGCTGTGCATATCGTGTATATATGTAAATTCAAATAGACAATGTTTTTGAGTCGACATTTTCATTGAAAATCGCTAAGTAGATAATAAAAATGCATAGATGGCATCGGCTGCCATAATCTGTGCAGTGAACGCCCAATAGTTTAATGAGGCGCGTGGTTCTTGGAATGCCAACTGCGAATTTATGCAACAGATAGCAGCAACCAGCAAATAGAAAAACAATAACATAGATTATTACGGCTTGTCAAGGCCACAAACGCAAAAGTAAAAACAAATGCAAAAGTAAATAACATATGATAAGAATTTAAAAAAAAAAAATGAATGCAAAAAAGGCAAAACGACATTTAAAATGATTAATTTTTTATTTACAGCTTGCGATGCGTTCGTCGCACAACCCAAACAAATATCCCGCAAATATCGAAAGCACAACAAAAACAATTAACTGAGTCAACGATGCGTGCCATGCAGCAGTAACAATAACAAAAATAATAAAGAGCAACCAAATATACTACAGCAAAATCCAAATCCAAATCCAAATCGAAATCAAAACAAAAACCAAGTACCTCTCTCAATATATCACATTGCACATTGCTAATAAAACAATCCGAAAACGAGACACGTACCGCAAAGATACCTGCCTTCTATAATATATATATATATATATATATATATATGCATATAATTATATATACTCGAGCATAAATCTATCCAAACTCATCAATATACATATATCATAAGGCATTGGCGCATTAAAAACCAATAAACCACTTTCAAAAACAACAAAACAAAAACAGAAGGCTTCGCCATGGATCAAACGCACAGCCTTCTAAGCAAACAGTCCAAAGATGTCGAATTTCAGGATGTTTTCTACACAGTCGATCAGCGAGCTAATTTCTGTGAGTATGCCAAAATATATTTTAAATTGCTCATATACAATATATATTGTGGTGACCTGTTTTCATAATAGAAATGCGTGTTTTGGAATTTTAATAACTTACTGAAAACGATTTCTGGCGGTATTCAAAATCTATCGGATTATTCAAAATACTTGACCTAGAGCAACTGACATATGTATTTATCTTAAATAGTATAATAGCCCAATCTAAGCTGTTCTTTATCTGTTATATATAAGTATTTTACTCAGTTGTGAAATTCGATTTTTTATAATTTTTACTTTTAATTTGTTTTATAACAAATTATCATAACTATATCTAAAGTATTATGTTGAGCTGTGAAATTTGTTTTTATCTAATTTAAGTTATCCATTCGACAGTTATGTATCACTGAATCTAAACTTTATTTTATAATAAGTATATCTTATGTATTATTCTTTATTACTCTACTAAAATGTTTTATTAAGTAAGTCTTCCAACTAGTTAACTAAAAATTACAACACGTGCATGTAACTAAATCATTAACACGATTTATAATGTTTTTATGTTGTTGTTTTATTTGCTTGCCAGCAATATTATAATATTATTTATAAATATGGAACTTGGTGTTAACTGTGAGATCCCTTAGTTAGTTGGTACTAAACGTTTATGATTGTTATGGCCTAGTTAGAAGGCATTGTTCCAATGTCAACTAAGCAACAAGTCCAGTTTCTATTTGATACAAGTATCTTTCTTTATTTAATTGTTATGTATATTATTTCGTTTACTGTGTGCCTATTTCATTTAAATGTTCATCATGCGAATTTCGCAAAATTGTATTTGAAATCGAGGCGCGAGTCGCGCAAAATGTAATTTAAATGTTTGGTTTTGGTTTCGCTTTCTTGAGCTTCAATTTCGACACTTTTTGTCTTGTCTGCCCAAGCGCTAAGTGTTCCATAATTATGCGAGCTGGCAAGCAAATTAAATATAAAAAAAAGCATGATACTTTAGTACTTCAATTACAAAATACACTTGTCTTTGGCTAGTGCAATTAAAAAATGGTATCGTTCAGTTGATCAAATTTGTGTCACAGACAGCAGGATGGAAGATCTTTGACCTTTTTAATATAGAAGATTATGAGTTATGCGTTTCCTAGTATGAAATTAACTTTGATTTTTCATATGTATATCAATTATACGTCTTATTCTTGTCTTATTCTAAATCCACACAGTTTTCACCATATATAAATTACTTTTCTGTTAAGCACACTCAACTTTAGCATTTTTTCAAGTAATTTGTTTTGGTTGTGGTTGACCTTTTTCTAGTGCATGTCAAATGCAATGAATGCATTGCAATTTGGTCAATCGATTAAGCTGTCTATGCTGATGGTCAACTATATTTGGACAAATTTCTAGTGTCATACTAGTCTCGTCTTGTCGTCGTCGTTTGGGAACGAGTTTCCGTCTCGACTTGATTATCCATTGATTCTCCCCAAGCTTTTGAGTTGTTTCAGTAAAGCATTTTGCAGCTCCTCAAGTTCAAAGTATGCTTCGTTATACGATTTGCTATTTGAATTTTGTTGAAACACCCTTGGGACAGCATTTAGAAATGTGGATTTAAGCATTGCTCGCCATTGGCATATATCATTTCATCAGTGCTCAATGAGTCAGCTGACGTTGACGGCTTCACATTACGCAATGGTGATATTTCTAATAATCGAAAATGATGTGCAAATATCAAATGAAAAAAGGGCACACAATCGCAAAATCTACAGACCTGCTAATGTACTTTAGTTTAAAATAGTATATATTTAATCACTTAATACAGAAAAATCACTCTATTCTGAGTTGCTTCAGACTCAGATTCAGTCATTGTTCAGTCATGTGGACTTTGGCTGGATCTAGTTGTGCGCCGAGCATTTAATCGTGAATCACTCCAAATGAGATTGCTTCCTTTGCTTGTTGGGCAATGGCTCAATACTCAAAAGTCAAGTGTTAATCATCATCGCGTATACGCCATGTGCAACGTACACTGCTCAGATATGCACATGTGGCATATCAGCATAGGCATAAAGTATCCACAAACGAAATCACATAAATACATATTATTGTGTGTATGCATACATATGCTCAAATACATATACGAAACTATCTACAAATTGTGCACAGTTACAAGCTACTTCCTCAAACTGGCGGCTGAAAATCATTGTTGCTATCTAACTACATACTTGTGTATGATGCGAGCATCATCATTATCTCGATCATTATGAGCATGGACATGAGCAACCATAGCAACAACCCGATTATGCTGCGCAAACAACAAATGCAACAACAACAACGCCAAAATTGACCAGCTTTGATTGAATAATTTTCCGCACCCGTAGCGTAGATTTCGCTGTGGAAATTCACATTTTGCTCAACACTTTTCCAATTTTCCTAAATTTACTTGTGCGACTTAGGGTGTGTACGCAGGGGGGAGAAGGGGCACTGCTCTCCCCTTACAACATACCTTTGGGATTGGTAGCCGAAAAAAATCAGAAAAAAAAATGTATTTACTTTAAAGAAATTGAATAAAAATCTTCTGAAAATGGTAATTATTTGATTATTATATCTGATAAGTGGCTTAAATTCAAAACTCAACTATTCAACACGCCCTTGTGAGTGTTGCTAAGCCTTAAATGAATTCGATGTGCTCTGTGATGTATAAAAATAAATACACTCATATCTTATACTAGCTAGACACACATTTACACAGTGTAATTACATCTCGTCCAATGCAAACAGCTTGTGCTAGGTTTACTTAAACAAAAAAATAACAAAAAAAAGGGGATAAGTAAAAATAAACTTCAAGGTATTTAAGCTACAAAAGTAGCTTACAGCATTGATGCTCTGTCAGCTGTACGATAGATGTGTAAGATCTTTATGAAAATCATGTCAATTAATAAATCAATGATCAGATCGATGATCGATTATTCATGTATATAGATATATGAGAACCTTATGAACTTAGCATTCTGTCGATCACATTCTACAACAGTAATTAGTATGATCTTCGGGTAGTGTACAATACTTGCTAAAAAAAATAGACTATAAAGCAGCAAAACGTGATTTAAGTTATGACCGTAATTGAATTGAATACGTGATTAAAGCACATTATAATTGAGTAGTGCAAACATCTAATGACTATAATTTTCAACACGAAGTAAATTAAAAAAAAGGTCTCGGCATTTATTTTATGAAGTGAAAATAAGTGAAAAGTTTATAGCCATTAAATTAAATATATTGATATATGATTGAATATAATTGCGAAGAAAAATTACTAATAACTGTTAATTCAGCAATAAACTAAATAACTAACTGAAACGCATAATCTATTGCCAATTGCCATTTAAAAATATATAAACATTGAAAAAAAACGAAGCATTTTGAATCAGAATAAATTTGCATGAACTGAACCTGTATTTTAATATTTATCTTAAACTTGATAATTATAATAATTAATTGCTACGCAATTCATAGCGAAATCAAATTAACCATAAATATTTGTTTTGTCTATTGCGTACTTAAATTATTATTCAAGCCGCATTTTACAAAATTGAAATTTTAAATAAACTAATAAATAGGCTGTAAAATTCTAGCTATAATACATTTGTTTGTTAAATAGCATGAACTGAGACCTGAAGCTGTGCTTATTATTAATTCGTAGCGAAATCAAATGATAATAAATTATTATTCAAATCGCATTTGAAATGTTATGTTTATGTTGAATATTAATAGAGCTGTGCTAATTGGTGAACAAAACCGAGAACAGTTAAAATTGAAGTTAAGAATATTGCAAATTGCGAATAGTAAACTTATTAGAATTAAATTTCTTGTATTTTTTGACTTTTCGTTTCTTTGATATGCTATATGCTGTAGCATCTGGTTTATCCGGTTGTGTCCAGTAGCGATTTAGATTTTGTGCACTCGCCGCACATTTACCTGTTCCGGTTTCATGTTTAACTCGAGTGCCCAAAATGCAATCGCAGCTCGTCTGAGTTACCATGTCGTCACGTTCTGCGTTGAGAAAACTGCACTTACCTACGCCCACCCGCCCGGACGAGCGCACATTGATTCCGAATTTAATCTAAACATTTGTCACGTCGCTTTCTGAGATAGTGACTCATTCAGTTTGTGTTCGAATACTCGTTATCGCACTCTCATTTGCATTTCGTTTTATAGATGAACCGACTAAAAAGACTGGCGCCTTAAGCCAAAGATCACAAAATACCGCAAGCTCATAATTTTGGAATTCGCTGGCAATTGTTGAACAAGCTCAAACAAATACTGAAAAAGTGTTCAAATAACAACAGGCAGCGCCAGCTGGCAACTGGCAGCAGACAGCAGGCAGCAGGCGACACTCAAGTTGGCCGAGCTAATTGTTATGTAAACTTGGCCACTGGTCTATAAACAGTCAATACGTCTTCCGACTTTTTCTGATTTGTTTTACGGTTTGTACCTTGTCTCTGACCTTCTTTGATTTGAACGAGCTCCCCGTGCAAGGAATATCAATTGGAACTAAAGCGGACCTCTATGGGGGGTCCATGCCAATGTCTAGTGCGCAAAAAAAAATTTAATAACATGGCCAAACAGAATGGTTAATAAAAAAGACACATAATTCTTGGAAATAATCGAAGTTTCTTTAAAATGTATTCTTAATATGGAAATTATATTATACTATTTCTAAGTATTATACATTTCACCACTGATTTATGGGTGTTGAGATCAAAGCAGAGATTTATGCAGATCTATAAATTTTGAGTGTTAAAAAAATAAGAATAGCTTCAATATTATTTGGTATACTTTGAATAAGTCTCACTATAAGTTGATGCTTTTTACATAATTTATTTATTAAACAATATATTATTATGAATACTCATGTTCAGTTTAAGCTCTAAAATATATAAAAAAAATCAGTATCAGTCTGGCAACGTAAGAAGTTGAGTTTTGTCTCAGGTGACTTGTTAATTGGCAAAAATGTTTTCCAATATTTCAGATGAACTAAATAGAGTAATTAAAACTAGTAAACTCATCGGTTATAAGCTTTTGCAAATCAGCAAATAAATCACATATATTTTTAATTGGATATTATAATTCTGGGTGATTTTAATTGTATAATTGATTCACTTTAAAATACTTTGCATTAGTTAAGGAGTATGTCGTCGGGTTTAATAACGACTTTAACCCACTAGCTTGTTTTGCAGCTCAACGAGCTGAGCTGATATTCAGTGCTATTGATAAGATCAATTTAGCATTGACATAAATAAATACGTGAGTTGATTAAAAAAATTTGCTACAACAATAAATAAGCAATTGTTGTGGTATTCTTCAGCTGCTTATTTCAAACATATTCCTCTATCAGCTTATCGCCAACTTATTTATGCATATACATTATAAGCAACGATGACAATTAAGAAGAGCTAATTAGCTGCACACTCCGCTTAAATGACTATTAAAAAACATCAACATCATCAAGAAAACGTGACGTAAAATCGCCATTTAATTTGTACAAGTCAGAAGTAGCACCAGTTCTCAGATGGCAAGTTGATGGAAGTTGTAGATGAAGTTGTTAAGTTGTTAAGCTTGTGACTGACGTTTGAATTTGATGTCCGTATCGTCATAAACTTAAGCTGCCGAAAAAAGAATAAACGTTTTCGCCATGCCACAAAACGAGTTTTCTTTCATTCAAGTTTAATAATACATTTTTTGTTTTTGGTACTTGTAAAGTGTTCAAACTTTGTTGTGTTACATTTCCAACTTACCGACAACGAATTCTTAAGTTAAGCAGAGATAAATAAACGAGTCAAATATGAAACTCACTTTCATTATATATTTAAATTTATATGTGAAGCTGTGGCGCCTCTTCTAATTATTTATTTTTGTTTGCAGTATGCGTTACGGGCCAGCTACAGATCTTGAGAGGCGTTAGCGGCAGCTTCCGTAATGGACAGCTATCGGCTATAATGGGCCCCTCGGGGGCTGGAAAAAGCAGTTTGCTGAATGCGATATCGGGTTTCAGGTAAGCCCGCAAACACTGATTGAAAACGAAAATTAAAGTCGTATATATTCATCCGGGAACATAAAACGATGTTTAAATTTTAACCGGTTATATCAAGTACTAAATGTATAATGAATTAATTAGAATGTAAGCAAATCATTAAAATAAATATTATTTTAAAAAAAATCCCATTATTAGTTTTTGTTATATAAATAATCAATAATAAATAGCTTTTCAATACATTTTATTTTTGGCTGATTACTCACATTCTCAGCATTTAGTTAAGTCTAACCCAAAGTCCAATTTCAAAAACATAGAACGGAAATGAAAGTTAGACAATTAGAAAGGCAGTTAACCAATTTTGAAGGTCAGCTTTAGTTATTGGGTTTCTCTCTCGGAATTTCAAAATTTATATTTGGACTCAAAACATTTATTTTTTCTATATTGCAGAAAATCTGGCGTTAAAGGCAGCTTTAAAGTGCACCGGGATAATGCCTGCTATATAACGCAGGATGATCGTCACCAGACCATGCTCACCGTCGTGGAGCTAATGAATCTCTCGTATGACCTGAAACTGAAGCAGCGCCACAATAAGGAGGAGCTAATCACTAAAATACTTAAGAATCTGAATCTCGATCATCGTCGCAATGTCACCGCCGAGAAACTCAGTGGCGGTGAACGAAAGCGACTCTCCATTGCACTCGAACTTGTGGACAATCCGAATACTTTCTTCCTCGACGAACCCACAAGCGGTTTGGATGAGGTGACGGCAGCCCAGTGTATTCGCCTTCTGCGGGATATGGCACACGACGGTCGCACCATTGTCTGCACCATACATCAGCCATCGGCGTCGATCTACAACTACTTCGACAGCATCTATGTGCTCGCCAAGGGACTGTGCGTTTATCAGGGTAACCCATTGGCGACAATACCCTTCCTGCGCCTCGCTCAACTCGATTGCCCACGCCACTACAGTCCGTCGGATTACGGTGAGTGCTCATTTTAACAAATTCAATAGAGAATCATTTAAAAAGAAACCATAAAAGAATAAAGCTAAAGCGATAATTATGCAAGCTAATCTCGGATTTATTTCTATCACAGTCATTGAGGTAGTTGATGCGGAGGAGGGACGTCTGGTGCCGCTGCTTAGTGAACTGACAGACAATGGAAAACTGACTTATCGGGCCGATCAGTCGGCATTGGAGGACACTCAGCTGGTGCCACAGCAGGCGTTAACGACGCTGTTTGTGGAGCAGCCAAAGCGTCAGTGTTTGTCCGCTTTCTTTACCGGCACCGCTGCCTCCACGGATGGCACATTGATGGGTGCAGCGGGTGCGTTGCTCGAGCAGATGAAATTCTTTACACAGCATCTGCATCATCGGGAGCGACGTGAGATATCCGGGATGCAACAGTTTCTGGTGCTAATGCGTGTGATGCTGTTGCGGACGATGCGGGCCCGTCTGGCGCTGGCCATCCAACTGTTCCATCATACGTTGTGCGGTCTGTTCTTTGGCATGATCTTCTTTCAGCTGGGCAATCAGGGTGGACGGATGTTTGATCATCTCAAGTTCTGCATCGGCGCCGTCCTTGTTATCGTCTATACGCAGGTGATGGTGCCCATACTCAGCTGTAAGTGTTAGCTAGCATCCATGGCCTTGCTCAGGTCACTCATTAATCAAGCTTTCAGATCCGGCTGATGTTAAGGTGGTCAAGAAGGAGACCTTCAATCGCTGGTACACACTCACGCCCTACTATTTGGCGCTGACCATATCGCGATTGCCACTCCAAGTGCTGCTGAATCTCACATTTATGGCCGTGACCTATTGGATGTCTGGATTGCCCCAACAGCTGTGGCGCTTCTGCATTTTTGCTGCCGTTGGACTTATGATCTCGCTGGTGGCCGAGGGCATGGGTTTGGCCATTGGCGCCACGTTCAGCATAACCGTAAGTAATTTGTATTTCTCTTCTTTTTTTTTTAAGTTAATATTGTTGCATTTATTTAACCGCAGAATGGTAGCGTTGTGGGTCCTATGTTAATAGCACCACTGATGGGTCTTGCCGTTTATGGATTCGATTTTGCGTCCCAGATCCCTGACAGCATGAATCTGCTTATGAAGTTCAGTTATATTCGCGTCGGAGTTGTCTCCCTAGTTCTGTCCGTCTTTGGATTCCAGCGTGAGGTGTTGGACTGCGATGAAATATATTGTCACTTCGGTGATCCGCGTGTGCTGCTCCGTTTCTTGGATATTGAGAAGGTGTCGTTACTGGATCAGTTCGGCCTGCTTGCCATGGTGATGATCTTCTTTCGCGTCATCATGTATATCAGTCTGCGCAAACGCTGCTTCACCTGAGCAGACTCTGCACTAGTTATAGCTTAAATCTATGCTGTGATTTGGTTTTATAAACACACTATGTACATATATATAGTTATACATAGGTGTAAGGGCTACTTTATGTATTATGTGCCCACTTGATTGCCGATAAGTAAACACTCAGATAAATTGGTGCTTGATAACCCTTAGTTTGTAAATACGAGTAGTGTGTATCGGTTGGCAAGCCACTTGTAAGTGTAGACTTATCTAAACTGTGGCTGCGTACTTGTTATTCCCTATTTGTAAGCATAATTTAGCTTAAATTTCCGGTTAAAGTGACGAATACATTATGTATATAAGACAAATTATATTTTTATATATTAAACTAAATACGATGTTTTTATATGTGCCTTCTTTTACTGTAAATCATTGCTTTTTGTGTTAATTTTGATTATTTTTATGTTGCGCTTGCTGAGCTAACGCTTTTATCGATTTTATTTGTGTTATTTATATATCGATAATACAATTACGCGTGATCTGGCAACATCTTTAAAATTTACTCTGCCATTCACTTGAAGCTTTTCATTTACCACTAAATCGGTGGTGACTATGATGATAAGGAGATTGACAGTTTACAGGTCCATTTCGGTGTCGGGCTCATCAATGTCCTCATTCGTTGCCTCGGCTGGCTTCACTTTGATCAGGGCGCGAATTTGCTCGCTGAGTGGCTTCAGCAAACCAACGACCTGGTCGAATTCCTCGCTCAGCTCCGTTGGCAGACCGACCAGCATTTTGCTGATCACATCCTCCATGACGGCGTCGACTTCAATGTTGTTGCCATTTCCCAGTTCGCCGCACACATGGAGCAGGGTTTGCAGGCGCAATATAAGCAGTCGTGTGCTCCCCACTTGAACGTTGTCCATGTCCTGCGCGGCCTTCATGTCCATTTCGGCGAGAGTGCGGCACTTCTCGTACAGCTTGTTGCGCGGCAGGCACTTGTTGTGCAACACACTCGTCTCGTACTCATTCAGATAGTTTTGGGCCAGGCGCAGCGGCTTTAGAATCTCAGCGTTCACACGATGCAGCGTCATAATGTTGGAGGCATGGCGCAGTTGGAGTTTCTCGCGATTGGTCGACTGCTTGGACTCACGGCGAGCGATCGGCGGCATTCCACTGAATAGCAACTCTTCGTTCATGCTGGCCATATCCTGGACGGTCTTGCGCTTTAAATCGATCATCTTTTGTAGCTGCATCACTGCAGTGATTAGCTGACCCCTGGCCTGATCTTCGGGGCTAACGGCAGCGGCGAGCAGTTGCTTCTCCCTGAACTCCTGGACAATGGTCGACGACGGCACACTTTCACATTCTTGCAGCGCATGGAGCAGGCAATCGGGAATGCTGAGGACCTTATGCTTGCTCCCGATATTGAACTTAACCAGATAGCGACTCAGTCGCGGATCATAGCTAACAATGCGTCCCTTACAGAGTCTGGAGCGCGGTGCACTCAGCAGACTAATGACCTTGGTGTCCACGGCCAGTGGCAATGGTATTTGCTTGGGCAACAGTTCCAACAACAATTGCTTATCCTGGAGCACGTCCAGACGGCGCTGCTGCAGCTGGCGCACAATGTAACGATTCTCCTCCAGCATATTCCGCTCGAGCTCAATGAAGGCCGGCGAGAAGCGACGCGCCTTGCCCAAGGAGCGGCGAATTAGCTGCCAGCAATGACGCGACATTTGACGCGTCTCCAGCTCCTGCAGGTAGTTAACCAAATAGTCGTTCCAGTCAAAGGTGCTCGCCAGTATCGCCTTGTCGATGGTCGACTCGTTGAACTCGTACCAGATCCAGCATTGGCATTTCGATTGCTTCACAAATTTGTATAGCATCTGCTTGGGATCTTTGACAACGCTGACAACATTGTCCGCCTCTTTAGCCTCCACAGAGCTCTTCTCCTCGCGCAGCCGCTTGGTGAATTTGGGTAGATGGACAAAGAGTTCGTTGTTGTCCTTGGTAGCAAGTGTCTGCGATCGGAGCAGACGGCGTCGCGATTCCTTCTTATTGGGCATTTTATGGGCTCGTCTCAATCCCAGTTTGGATAGCTCTGGCGGCGTCTCTGTCAGCTGAGAATCGATTCGGTATCGTTTGATATCTGTAAGATTATCTGACATTTTTCAACTAGTAATATAATCGACTAGATATTGTTTTCAAATATCACTTGTATTACTTGTATTTTATTTTGTTTGTCTTTCCAGTCTCTCAGCTCTTTTCTCTATAACATTTGAAATCGCACAATTTACATTCCAGTTTAGACGTCAATTTAAAAATGATTTCAGTGTTGCATTTGACAAGGTTTTCGCTTTTCACTTTTTACTTTCCCCACACAACATTGGATTAAGAATGTTTCCTGTATTTTTTATATCTCAAATAATCCGATAATCCTTGAATGCAGTTCGATGGAAAAGATTCTTGCGATTCTAACGCATCATGTCGTTTGAAAGCAAGGATTTGGCCGATTTGTAGCTACTTTTGTACAAATTACATGCGCTTTGAGCCATTACTTGATGTATCCTAAAAGTATGCTTTAAAACCTTTTATTTTCTGAGAGTAGCACCATCAACGTTATTTTATTGTTCATCCTGAAAATATGAAATGCTTTTTAGAAAATGAATTTAGTTCCCATTTGAGAAAAGTTGCGATTCCCGATTGCCTTTCTTCCAAACTCTAGTAAAGAAAAGAAACTATTGTTTGTACACTCAAAACGTATTTTTCGAGAAACTATGTTAACAAGATCTTAACAATTATATTATATATTCATATATATATATATATATATCAAATCATTTCATTCTAATATGTATATATATATTTATTAAACTACTTTTTCATGGTTCCGATTTTTTCCTTGCGCTTCTTCACATGCTTCTTCACTTTGACCTTTCTCTGCTCGGCCTTTGCATCCTTAACAGCTTTTTTGCGAGCCTTTTTGCTCTCCGGCGACTCATCACGAGGACGCGCCGAGTTTTTGAATTTAGACTCATCGTTGTCGTCATCGCTGGATTCGTCGCTCTCATCTTTACCTGACTGCTGCTCACTTTCTGCATCCAAAATGTCTGGCTGCTTCTGGACGTCTAGAGCTGGTGTCAAGCCCGTTATTTTAGCATAAATCAGATTTTGTTGCACACCCTGCTTGGCCTTGGTCACATCTCGCTCGAAGTTAGGCACCTGGTGAAAGAATGGATGAGTATTGGAAGGTCACGTTTATCAGTGGCACTTACCTCATCCAAACGTTTAGGAATGTAGGTGTTTTGCCAGACGGCCTCGTCGATCTTCTCCTGCGCCGTAATGGCATCGAAATCCCGATCCTTTATACTCTCCGAAATACGCTCCAAACACTCCTCCATATTTTCAGCAGTTATGGTCTGATCGGTTATGAAGTCGAACAGCTCTTTCACGGTCATCGTGGCCACCGATTTTTTGCGAAAAAACTCGGATATGTTGGTGCAGTCCTTGCGCAGAAAGTCGAACGCATGCGGATGATCGTGTTCCACAGCCTGGCTCACATCGATGATGACCAATTGGCCATCTTGGTACAGTATGTTGAACTCGGACAAATCAGCGTGGACGAGTCGGCACTCGTTGTAAATGCGCCACATGATTACCACACAATCCCGATACAATTCACGCGCTTTCGACGTGCTCAGCTCCACATCCTTGAGCTTTGGTGCCGGCCAGCCGTCATGACCACAGAAACGCATGACCAGCACATGGGAACGTAACAGAATGGGCTCGGGAACTGGAACGCCTGCGTTGCGCATGCGCAAATAGTTGCGCATCTCCTTTTCGGCCCAGGTGCGCACCATTTTGCGGGGATTGTGCTTGCAGTAGCCATGACGGAAACGAAACTCGCCCGACACATACTTGTCCCGATCCTTGAACACCAGTATCGATGTCTTGTAGATCTTGATGGCAAACTCGTCCTCACCATTCTTCGAAGCGGCATGGTAAACATTTGCTTCCTTACCGGTGGATATGCAGCCGTTGATTTCCTGAATGAGTCCGCGATTCAGCAGCTTGAAAAGTATCATGCGCGTCCGTGGATCCATCACCTGCTCCGCAGTGGCGCGATCATGTTTGTCCCGCACTCGCACCCTTTCCGTCTCCTGGCGCCGATCGAAGCTCACCAGCCGGTTTGCGGCCTGTGCGCTCATATTCGCATTCGGATCATATTTCTCCACATTAATGCGTGCCGAGTAGCGACGGAGCACTTTCTCATTTGGCTGGAAGTTGCTTAGGCGTTGCGTGGAGCCAGATGCGTTAACACTTCCACTCGTACTGTTGCCACCAGCTGCTGCTGTCATCTGTGGTTGGGCATTGTGCTTGTTGAAGCCGCTGTACGCTTCCTCGTACGCATCGTAGCTATCGCCCAGATCGTAGTCGTCGTCTTCGTCATCATCATCTGCATAGTCTGATGCAGATTCTTCGCCAGGATCGGTAGTTTGTTGGAAGAGATTATCACTTGTATCCTTGTCGCTTAGCTTGATGTCCTTAAACATGTCGTGCTTCACTGTCAGCGACTTAAAGTCCTGCATCCACTCAGACTGCAAGCATAAGGCATAATAGGAACATGTATTTAGTTATGTTGCGAATACTCACCTTCTTTAAGTCCTCTTCATCCTCCTCGGGATCGCTATATTTGTGCTCATCGGTCATCTTGTGAAATACCAACGAGTAAATGCTCAGTTCACAAAACTCTAATAATAGCTTTTGCGTTGCAGCCTTTTGTTTATATATGCGTGCTTTCAGAAGTTCACGCTTTACTTTAAGTTTATTGTGAAATGCATAAATGCACGTGTAATTCGCTAACAGCTGACATTTTTGCCATTCAACGATGTACGTTGGCATTGTTTAGGTATTTTTTGTTATCGATAACTCAAACAGACCGATTTAATATATATCGTTTCAGAATATGCTGCAACAGCTGTTTTCTGTTGAGGTTTAGAAACCAATTCAGTGACTTGTGGCGCCACTTAATAATATTTAATAACTCGATGTCAAAAATATTATAAGATTTTAATATTTAATTAAATAAATGATTATGTCAAAATGTTTGTATTGGCAGAACTGAAAGACAATGTACGCATTGCACCAGACCAGTTTAATTTGAAGCTGGTGGACGCAGTGCGCGACGAAATTGACCGGAAGCTGGCCAACAAGGTAACTTAAGAAAATTATAAATGAAAACATTGATAAAAGTGTATTGCTGCTTGCTTTACAGGTGCTGCTGAATGTTGGACTGTGCATAGCACTCAAAGAGATTGTATCACTGAAGGACTCTATTATTCTGCCTGGCGATGGTGCCTCGCACACGGAAGTGCTGTTCCGCTATGTGGTGTTCCGGCCAATGGTGGGCACCGTTATGACCGGTAAAATACGCAACTGCAGCCGCGAGGGAGTGCATGTGACGTTGGGCTTTTTCGATGATATACTCATTCCACATGCGGCACTGCAGCATCCCTCACGATTCGATGAGGCGGAACAGGCGTGGGTCTGGGAATATCCATTGGAGGATGGCAATAAACATGATCTTTTCATGGATGTTGGCGAGCCGATTAAGTTTCGCGTTTCCCGCGAAATATTTGAAGAAACCTCTCCCATTGGACCGCCCAAGGCGGAGGGCCAAGCGTCCCAGAATGCCAGCACTTCAGCAGCGGCAGCAGCTGCTGCCACAGTTGCAGCATCGCAAGAAGTAAAGGCACCATACAAAATTATCGTAAGCCAGTCTGGTCTTAATTTTTGAGGTTGTATCTTGAAAGTCTTGTTAATTTTCAGGGCGCTATTAACGAGTCCGGACTGGGTGTGCTTTCCTGGTGGGATCAGCAAGCCAAGGATGACGAACAAGAGGGCGATGAGGATAATACGGAATACGATAATGATGATGATGGCGAAGGCGCCTGCGAAGAATAACCAAGACTCACTTTTTCCACTATTGCCGCAACATTTGTAAATACCCAAATCCAGAACGATTTGTGCACCATCGAGTGGTGTATATGGAAAAGAGAATTTTACCAATTAAGGAATACTATTAAGAGTTGATCAATTAAAAATTATCAAACTAATGTACAAATGGTTTGACTTTTTCCCGAATGAAAAACAACAATTTCAATTCTGCTTTAGTATATTTTTTTTTGATTTTTTTTTTTTAATTTGTTGTTTTTTTTTTAGATTTGCAAATGGCGTTTGTTGAATGTTCATATTCAATTTGAAATATTTCAAACAGTAATTCGCACATATTCCATTTAAACACTTTGGTAGCGCAGCTCTATTACATAAGGTAGTTTATCCATATATTTAATAATTTATTATATTTTATATTTAACTCTTTGTCGTTAGCGACTTAGTTCTAGGAAGGGCGGCACAGGGACTTCAGAATATATATGTATAAACATATATATATGTATATATACCATTTAATCTCTTTTTATCTTTTAGTTTATCATTCAAATATATAGCTCCATGAAACATATGCATTATCAATTTAGTTCGATTGGATTTGTATTTTTTTTTTGTATTTGCTTAGCGTGCACATTTGTCTAAATCGGCTAATTCTAAAACTGGTATTTATTATTTGATTAGCGTTTTTCTTATTTATTTTTTTTTTGTGGTGTAGGGTTAAGGTGAGGAGGCAAATGGGATTATTGTTAGAATAGTTAACCATAGTATGGTACAGTTGATGGAAAGATTATCGTGGTCGGGGGAGGCTACAAAAGTGAGCTAAGTTATAAAGCTGGTTAGCAATTTTGCCTCTAAGTTGTTGCTTTGAACAATAAATTGCGAAGTTTTTGATTTTACTTGCCGGTTGTATTTGCTTACACATCTCCTTGATTCTTTTTTTTTTAATTTAATATCTGTTTTGTCTTTTAGGCGCAATGCTTAAAGTTAATTTACATAAATATCTATATAAATTGTTTCTGCTGTTTCTGGTTTCTTTTTTGCACAATCTTCAATGGTTAATTACAGTGAGATTAATTAAAATTTGCTTTAAAAACTACAATAATAAATATAAATTATTATATATATATATATTAGACGTCATCTCGGTATTGTACTGGTTTGTAAATAAATATCATTTTGGGGTATTTTCTTTGTATTACCTCTTAAACAGCTCTTTCAACTTAATAATTATACATATATAGTAGTTCCAGTTAAAATCACAGTAGAAATCATAGAAAATTGTAAAAACTAAGGATTTACAGTTGTTACGAGAATTTTTGTATAGCACATGAGGAACTTCCCGACTAAAAATAAGAATCTAAAAAAAACTAGCATAAAAATAGAAATCGATTAGTATAATCAAACTGAATCTAAACAAAATCAGTTACATTCTGGTTATTGTTCACATTCAAATGAAGTAATCGATCAATTATTCGATAATCAAGCAACGTGGCAGATGCTCCTTCAAATAATCAAAGAGTTCGTGCGATGCACCCGGACAATTGGTCAGCTCCAGCTCCTGCAGATGACGCAACTGGATGAGACTGGACAAGCCCGATGACGTCAGCAGCGGACAACCAGCGAGCGAAAGCACCTGCAGATTCCGCATGGAGCACAAATGCTGCAGTCCAAAATCACGCACCTGGGAACACCAGCGCAAAAAGAGAGCGGTCAGCGATAGCATCGTGGATATATAACCAACTCCGATATCTGTTATATGCACGCATCTACAAATAGAAAAATGTGCAAAGAATTATTAAAGTAAGCTGTTTAGTATTTAATGTGGATTCTTTTTTATGACTTGTAAAGAGATTTATTTGAAGAAGTCTAAGAAAACGAATTTTCTTTCTTAAATTAAGAATCTGAACGGAGTCGTTAAGTCTTTTAAGGATAAAAGACATCATCTTAAGTTATTAAATCCGTGCAGCAGTATCAATATCAAGTTGGAAAGTTTTTAAGAGTTATGAGTGAGTGGAAGTCTAAGAAACCGACTTTTGTTTCTTAAATTAAATTACTCCCCAGGCATCGACTTCATCGACTATCGACTTTAACAAAAAACAGCAAATTAAATTGTTAGTTTCTTAAAACCAAACTTATAAAGCAGCCCCTATGAATTTATACCTTAAAGTAAGTAACATAGTTTAACTAATTATGAAATCCACTAAATATTTATAATTCAACTTATCATCTATATATGTGTATACATATGCTTTAAGCAAGTTTCGCTAACTAAAAACTCTTTAAGTCTTGCTAAAGTAATAATGTCAACATTTGAAACTGCTGTTGCCACTTGCAGGAAAGTGCAGGACGTTGGGAGTTTGAGAGGAGCAAAGTCGGAAATTGAATTTAACTCATGAATAATTATGAACTGTAAGGGGCAGCTATAAAATGAGATGAGATGGGATGGGATGGGCTTGGACTCACCTATCCAAAGTCAATTCCTCCAGCTGGTTCAGATCACAGGCGATATACTCGAGCGAGGCGTCCGTAATGCGGGGACACCAGGACAGGTCCAGGGCGCGCAATTTCTGCAGATTCTCGGCAATCAGCTCGACGCCATCATCGGTGAGTTTGCTGCAGCCGGACAGGCTGAGCACCGTTAGATGCGGCAACGAGTGCACTGCAAAAAAAAATAAAAAATTAAATGAAGAAGAAAATAAACACGGTAAAAGAAAGTCAGGAAAAGTTTACATTAACTTTAAGTGGAAACTACGGCATTAGGTTGATGCAGCAGCAACAGCAACAGAGGCAACTGCAGCAGCTCATGAGAGGCAGCTGGTTTGGACTTGACTGTTGTTGGCTGACAGCCGGATGAAAAGTGGGTTGCCGCCTGCTGCCCCATGCCGCATGCCCAAGTGGACTCTTGCATAGTTTATGAAGCGTGTGATTCAAAAGGGAAATTAACCATAGTATTTCCAGCTTAAGGATCTTGCATATTATTGCAATGCTTTCGCGCTTTATAATTGAAGGAATTAAGGCTTTAGTCGGCTTAGCTTTAACGAAGTTGTAGCAATTTTACAAGTTTAAACAAGAAAATTTAACTTGCAGCAGCACTTCATGTAATTTATTGATAATATAATATTGAGCGTAAATTTGAATCACATATTTTAATAAACGAACTGTCTTTGTGTTGTGTGCTCTCTGAGGCAAACACTAATTGAATCTGGACAATAATTGAGTCTTGTGGCTATTTGTTGGCTAAAAGCCTTTGCATAGATTCAATTTGCTCACATGTCTGCTGTTCACAGCTGTTCTTAAAGTATCTGCGAGTTCATAAAACTAAAAGTCACAGCTTAAAAGTAAGAATGAAAGAGTAGCCTCGTCCAATTGTTTTTTTTTTCTTCTTTCTTTTTTTCTTTTTGCTGACAAAGACTAAAACTATGTTCTAGTTGCGTCAGCTGCAGATTTATGTGGCACACATTTGTGCAACACAGTTGACAACATTCTTTTTGTAGCTTGCTTGCTTGTTGTTTATACAATGCACTTTGATTTAGCTCGGATTTGGATTTGATAGAGAACGGATTTCATTCTAACAATTGTGTTAAGTCAGAAAACTAGGCTGGCAAAAAAAATGTAGAAATTTGATATCTCGAGATATAGATTTGGACAGTCCAGTTACTCTACAGAATCTTTATTTATCGTCGACATTTTGAACTCCAAGTTAAAGTTGATCTCCAAGTTAAAGTTGAAGCCTGCAACATTTGTAAGCCAAAGGCTTGTCTGGCCTGTCAGCCTAATTAGAGGTTGTGGCAGCGGCGGGTGGACGCAGTGGCAGACGGGTACAATTACGCTTGGTAAGCGGCTTAAGCGAGCGAGCGAGCCGCACAAAGGTAACTCGCTGGCAATGGTGAATGAAGCGTTTGCTTGACTAAGTCTCCCAGCCGTTGACTTGGCCACGTGCCTTCAGTTTGCATGCTGGGCTGCATAAGCAAAGATAAGCATAAAAAACATAAAAGGCCACAACGCATAGTAAAAGGAGCGAAAGAGCAGCAGAACTACACGCAGGAAAACATTTCGCCTTCGTCACAATATTATACAGAAAGTAAATAATGTGACGAAAATAATAGCAGGTTGCGCCTTTAAAAAAACAACAACAAAATGTTGAATTTTTATTTTCAGGGTGCATTTTTCGAAAATGTAATAAAAAAATATGTCGTGTTTCCAGCGTGTTGTTTTTCTGTGTGTTTTTTGTTTTAGTGTAGAAGCGGAGGAGACGTTGACGCGACGCTGAAGATGAAGTCAAGGAAATGCAAATATGCAGGGCCAAAATAAGTAACTAAGCGGCTTTTCACTCGACTTCTAAATAACTACAACTATATATACATACATACTATATTTATACATATATTCATACATAGATATTTAGTAGTAGAAGCATGCATATAGGATCAAATGTGCCCCACTTTGTCGGCCACCAGATACGGATTCGAGTAAAGTCTTGCCTTGTTTGGCTTCTGACCAAAATAACCACAAGGTGCTCTCGTCGTGCACAGAAACGATTTGAATTACAATATGAATACTGTATTATGAAATGCGGCTATCTTCCATTTGTAAATAAAAGCTTGCATTCAAAAACGAGGCCCTATTAAAATAATAGTTATTGTTGGTATTCCCAACTGGTAAATACATTTCTATACAAGAGCTATAAATGAAAGACAGAACACTTTTGATGCTTCTAGAAATTTGTAAAAACCAATTACAAAATGTTTAAGAAAAAGAGAATTCAGAAAAATCGTATGCTTCATAAAGAGTTATTTTTTGAAAAGCAAATCTCAAATATTTATCGAGAATTGAAAATTATAAAGCCAGGCTTGTAGGTTTATCGTTGAATTAAGAAACAGAATAACCGTTAGGATGGCCTAGTATACGAAGTTTGAGGCAGCTAATTGTAATTGTATCCAATGGTATCAATTGGTGGCAACAGCAATTGTGTGTTAAGTCGTCTACAAAATACGGTAGATACTTCAAAGCTAAAAACCGCAGAGAAAATCGAGTAGAACGCAATCAATAACAAAGGTTGGCAATCACAATATGAGCGCTTCATGCCACAATCGAAAGAGATAGCAAACAGTTACAGACAGAGATGGTGATAGATGAACTACAATTGCATATGCATTAAATTGAGTTGACATGTATGACTAGGCTCAAATGCAACAGACCACAGCGATGAGAGAGAGAGAGAGAGAGAGAGGAAGAGCGCAGGAGAGTTTAACAGATAGAGAGAGGGAGAGAGAGAAAGAGAGAGAGAGAGAGTGAGAGAGAGAGAGAGAAAATTGAGGAGAGTTTGAAGTGGCATCGATTGAATTACATTTGAAGAGCCAAACTAAAACCATTTGCATTTGCATTTGCATTCGCATTAGAAGCCTCAAAGCGCACAGCATTCGAGAGGGTGGTGGGGGGTAGATTATTGAGATCCGTTTAGATTTCTCAGAGTATTTATCGCGCCTGTAATCGCAGCTGAAATTCATTTCATTATCAGCTGCACATCGAGCAGCAGCGATCGGAGCGACTCAATCGAACAAATATATATGTATAAACAAGTGTGTGTGTGTGTGTGTGTGCTTATAGAAAAAGTGATTTGGTGCAACTTATACGAGTCCTGTCTGTGTTGCAGTTTCGGTTTGTGACCGACACTAACGGGTAGTTAAAGGGCATCCTCGCATTCTGCTGGCTTACTCGTTTTTGCGATCACAAATTCTGAAATTGCAACGAAAAGCAACATAAACTGAAAGAAGAAAAACTAAAGTCTAAAACTGAAAATTGATATGAATGGAAAATGGGAGGGGGATGATGTTGGGGAGATGGGGGCGAGGTCAATGTGAGTTCGTGACGAACTAGATTCCGTATGCAGTGATGTGGCAAATGTGTAAACTGTGAGATATTTTTATGATTGTTCGAATCGTGTTTCATTTTAGAGAGACAGACAGAGAGAGAGAGAGAGAGAGAGGTGAATATTGCCAATAGAACTACAGTAAGTATATAGACAAACAGATTGTACGTCAATATTGTTGTGTAATAATTACTATAATAATACAAGTATATCAATTCCAAGGAAAGCATTATTAAAAGTGTCTACAATCAGTGACTGAAACACATTTAAATGTCACAAGCATAAAGACTTTGATTTCAATAAATCAAATATTATACTATACAATGCTGTACCCTTCAGAATATTTGCTAATCGATCTCTCCTGATTATATTCTATTTATTAAGATTATTTACTTTTTCAATATAAATGTACAACACATAACACAATAGATGACGATTAAAGCATTACTGAAAACTCTTTAAAGCTTTTAATTCTATCTATAAATTTTGTTTTCTTCAGGCATTTCAGTTTTATGTCCGCTAAAAAGATAATAACAGAAAACTAGATATGAATATGCCATAGTGAAGTGTTATTTCGCAACATAAAATTTACTTTGATATGACATTAAATGTAATGACAGAGATTTTCAAGTTCTGGGAATAATTTAAATTGTATGGCGTAAATCGAATTTGTTTTTCTCGGAAATGGGCGACTCGTGTCTGTCAATATAGCTACTTGATATGTAAATGGAAATTTGCGCATGGTAAAACATTACGGATAGCTTGCAATAGTGAATTTACACACACACACAATCACACAGACATACACTCACACCCAAAATGCTGTAGGTTAAGCGAAGAAATTGTAACTTGTGTTGCTGCAATATACATATACCATAAAGCTTACGGCTCTTATGTGTCTGTGTGTGCTGGATTGTGTGTGTCTGTGTGTGTGTGTTAGTGTGCATGGTTTTCCTTCCAATTTGCTTTTGTGTCCATATGGCCCATATGTGAGTTTCTATATGCCATCTACATTTATTTAAAGCTGCGCCTCTTATCTACTTTTAGGCGTTGAAGATGTCAAACTGTCGAACAAATACAAAGCACTCTTTCCATATGTAAGTGCCTGCTTACGACTGTGTGTGCCTGTGTGTGTGTGTGTGTCTGTGTGTAAAATGGAAGACACTTTTGAATGATTTCAGCTGATGTGTGGGTCTAATCAATGCTTAGAGCACATTTAATGCCATATTTTCTTTGATCCTTGATTCTTGATTAAGGGAGGCAAATATGCCCAAAAATACCCTATCATTCCAAGCCACATACCAATCTAAAGGATATCTAAAACAAATATGCAGTGCAAAACAGACAGGAAGAAAAAAGGTACACCTTTAACTGTGCTTATATAAGCTGGGTAATCATCACTTTGATCTTATTTTAATATTAAAATTCTGTGCATAGTTATTATAATTTTACTTTGCCATTTACAAGGTATCTACAGCACAAATAGTAGTCCTGCTACATAACATTTGTATGGGTGTCCTGTTGTCTGTTCGCTGTCATTTTCACTCCATATTGCAAATATGACAAATCTAAGCCGCACTCATAAATATCATGTTGAATGCTTGGCACGCATTCTGACAACTGTTTTCATACCCAGCAGCAATATCAGGCGGCAAACAGGGCATGATAATGTGACAGTCAGAAGGATGCAACGTCTCACTTGCATGGACTAAAAGAGGTATTATGGTATTAAGATTACTTGATCAATGTACATATATACATATACAGATGTATTATTAATCTAACTGAATGACAGCTAAATATGATATTAATATGAGTTGTGTCTCTCTTGCAGGATATTTCCTAGTCTATCAACTGACACACACTCTCACTTGTATCTTTATTGATTTTTGCTATTTTGTCTACTTTGAAAGGAGAAAGCTGCTTAGCCTAACCGTCAAATATAATTTGTGGCACAAACATATATATACAAAATATATTTAGGTATAAAATATGTATTTGGTGTGGTTTCCCGCCCACATTTGAAGTTTTCGTTAGCTCTTTTATATGAAAAATGTTGAGTCATTTTGCTTAAGCAGTCTTCATCGAAGCCCACAATAATCACAGAATTCATTGGTTAACAAATTCCCAAAAGTAAACACATACTAACACATACATGAAAGATGTTAAATTGGTAATTTAATATAATTAAATTTCTGACTGGTCGTTAATTAACTTAAATTTAAATATAATAAAGCCTCAAAAAAGGTACATCAAAGAAAATGCCAAGCTTTATATAAAAATGAGATTGGGTAAAGGCTTAAACAAAGGCAAACAGAACATATGAAAAGTGAATTTTTGCAGTTGACAAAGCTAAAAGTTTGAGGTAAATATTGGGGCTCAATCGAAAAGCCCTAAAGCTGCTGAGCAAAGCGAACACAGTCCGGTGGGAGAGGAGTGGGAAAGAAGTGCGTGAGATTAGGCCATAACGAGCACACAAAGTCAAATAATGTTGGTTTTGGCAATGAGTGTGGCTCATTACGCTGACGTCTTTGTCAGTGTGCCGCTGGAGTGCGATAAGGATTACGTAACACTCCTGAAAAGCACGACTCGGTTACGGCTGGTCACGAGTGGGGACCCGTAATAGCGATGCCAGTCTGCAAAAATGTTGTCAGAATTAAATTAGCAAACGGCAACAGCCAAACGCAAAAACAACAGCGATTAGTTGTGTGGGCTCTTTAGATGAATATCGCATCTTAATACTCTCGGTACTTTTTAATTAACTGCAAATTGTGCACAAGAGAATCGACAATTTGGCAAGCAAACGCGGCTAACAAATGCCATGGAGGGATATCCGGGGGAGAGGACAGAGGGGATGCCGTCCTTTCGTCATGGCAAATTGTTCAGCAATTGACAAACAAACGAAAATCGCAATTCGTTTAAATTAAACATTTTGGCACACTGACAAGTTCTCAATTCAGTTTGTCATTTCAATCAAAATTAATTTCATACATTTGACAGCCGCAATTGTCATTGTGATTACAACTAAATGTGTGCTTATCTATTTAGTTGTTATGCCCAAGTATACCAAATAATCAAATATGTACTTATCTTTAAAGTGAATCATGTATATTTATTTCTATTATTATTAGTTTTTTTGTATGTTGCCTAACCTATTTTGCCTATTTTGTTTTTTTGCATTCGACTGTTACGAGATTAGCAGGATATCTGTACGTATACGTGATATATATAACTCAATATATAACATTTTCGTAGTTATATTTATCGGCAGATTAATCTATCTCGATGCCACAAACTAGCTGCTATGTCAGCTATATAATATATATATGTTGCGGTTAACTCCGACTTATGTAATGTCTGCAGCAAAACTACGAATATTTTCCAACTTTTTAAACTGAGGATATAGTTTACATAGAAATAGACTGCTAGAGGAATATTGTTGAATATCGATTTATATTTATATATATTATAGGCTCGGGAAAGTCGACTTTAATGTGTTACATACTTTACGGCAAGATTCTAAGACTCTCTGCAAGGGTATAAGAATTCTTTGTATTTGAGGAGATCTGTAGCATAATATATACAAATTTTGACTATAGTTTCGGGAGTTTAGTTAGTGATGTACCATGTTATTAAGGCAAATACCAAACAGATTGTCTCAACTAAACATATTACAGAAATCTTCGATTGCTTTCCCTAAGACCAGGAACACTTTTGTAGGTCTCTGCAACGCTGTTCTGATAAAAGATTCCTCTATTCTGTCACTCATGCCTTGCGTATACATATGTGTGCACATTCATTATCTGCGCAAAGTTGCACTGAGTGCACAGTTTAAAAGAATTTCTGTTGGTTTTTGTATGTGTTTTTTTTTCAGAATGGCCAACATGAGGTGGAGCAGCAAAAAATAGAGCTGGATAAACACGTTGCAGCTTTTTAAAAAGGATATTCACAGCTTTGCTGTAGAACGAGCAGGAGTAGACAACAAATACGCATCTGCCAGTCAGAAGCAGGAAAACCCAACACCCACACATGACCTGAAAAGTGATGCGCGTGGGAAACACAAGAAAAAGTGACACTTTAGGCCTTATGAGATGTACGATTAAAAGCATGTGCCCAGCTCGGGGGAGCTATTCTGGTATAGTGGAGTTAAGCGTTTTCATGCATTTTTAATCAGAGGTGGAGCGCATAACGCTTGATCCACATCAAAGCTGCCTTGGCAACCGCCAACTAAACGCAGCAGCAGCAACCCATTAAAAGTTTCATGAGTAAAAGACAAAGATTGCTGAAAGCAAATATTTGAATTAATACTCGAAGCGGATTCTTAAGCAACGTTTGACTTTAAACCATTTCCGATTCTTGTGTGTAAAGTATGTAAAATCTTTTAGAGATTCCAGTTATATTTTCCATCTTTTTTAATAACTTAATTATCGGACATATATATTATATATTGAGGTTGATATTTTAAGTTTATAAAGATAGCTTTGAATGTAAGAGATGCACTCATCTGTCTACAGCGTTATATTATCCAGCCGTTAAAAGGCAGAAAAGTTGTATGTATTCATGATCAGCATCACTATCTGCTAATGGTAGTCTATATGTCATCAATCAATTGGTTCATAGCATGTATATCCATCATGCAGAGCTGGCTAGTTTTGGCATTTTTAATTGGAATTAATGATGTTGGTTTGCTCAACGCATAAACACTTTGTATTCAACGCACAATTAAAGTGATGCGAAAGAGTGGTAAAAGTTGATCCTGACTGCAAGTCTGTTACACGTCACTTTCGCTGATTGCTGGCTGCCACAAGTGGCACGCAGCTGCGTCACGGCCGGAGGATGTGGACGTGACAGTCGTTTGACACGGCGTGGGCAGTGCCTAGCTTGCTTGCCCTAATTCGTCCTTTTCTCCGTTGACGTAATTGCCAGCACTGTTTACAGTTCACATTTTCCATTTTCTCTCTCTCTTTTTTACAAGGCCAATCGTAATGGGAATCATTGTCAGCAGCATCCTTCATAGGCGGAACGTAGCAATTTGTGTTGCATACTTTTGTGAGACAGTGTGCCTACGTCACTGTGTGTGCTGTAAGTAATTGCCTTTTTAAATGTGCCTGTCATTAAAATAAAATTCATTTTGATTGCACTTATAAATCGCTGCCTACAGTTCAAGTTCCTCCGATGAACTCAGTTCACGTTGTATTTATTGATTTTTTTTTAGTGCTTTTTGTTGCATGCTACAAAAGGTTGAGCAAAACTCAGCCATTCCACCCAGCATCAGCTGTTGTTTTATATTTTTTATTTTGCAGTCGGGAAAATTCCATTACATAAGTCGGCAATTAGAATTCTACGTTTACGAGTTTTACTTGTATTATGTGCGGCGCAACTTTGAACTAAGCTCCACTCAGGAGGCTATCTGGGTGTATGTATGCGTGTGTGTGTGTGTGTGTGTGTGTATGTTGCCAACATTTGACTTTTTGGTAAGTTCGTGTCACTTGTCAGCTGGTCGGAAAGGCAAAACTTTTATTCATTTAAACTTAGCCAGCATTTGGTTATTTACTTTTCGCATTTACTGCCGACTATTTGGAATTAAAAAGTACATTTTAAACAAATTTCAATTAACTTTATTTATAATTATTACAATAAACCAAATATAAGCCATGAATAAGAAGTAAGCTCTGCCCGATTAAATGAATTAAACCTGTTAGTATTAATTACGATTCGGAAAATAAATAATGAAATAATTGTTTATTGTTTGTTAGCTGCAAATGTACAATTTAAGAATACTTTAAAATACGTTTCTTTGTGTTTTTTTTTATTATGTCATTTTATCATAAATAAATATTTATTAAAAATTATCGGGCTGCAATTTAACTTTGTACATTTTAATTCCTCAAAATCATCTTTCAAATTATGCAAAAATCCCGACAAAGTATTTTATTAGTAATACTTTTCATTATAAAAATCCTTGCTGAAGTTTGTTCCTGTTTGTGGCAGCCAGTGGGGTTTAATAGACTGCGGTACAAACGCTTTGAGATGGGTCAATGTATTGTTGCATTGTTGTCCAAGTTCATTAGACAGATGCTTGTGGCATTCAAGTTGACATTGATGGATTGACAATAGGAACGGGAATGTGAATTTTGCTTGAAATCCTGGAGCAGGATGTGTCTTGAAATCGTTTAAGTAAAATGCTATTTTCATTGTCTTAGAGTTTACTGACCTCTCTGGCCAACGAATTGATGTTGCTTGAAACCATATAAACTGAACCTAGTGCTGATGGATGCTTTACAATCCAAGCATAACAAACACCCAAAAAAAAAAAAAAATCTTTTACAAAAACCAGCAAATGTCTTAAAACATATAAACAGAAGCAAATAAAATACATACAATACATCTCAGGGGTAGTCGTATTTAGTTAAGTTCATGGCCAAAAGCCGTGTGCAAAAAAAAAATAAAAGAAAACAAGCGACAATTGATTGGCAAGTTGGCCGAGTGGTCGTTTTAGGCAGATGGGCGTATGTGGGCGGGCGGGTAGAATAATGGGGCAGGTAGGTGGTCCGTGGCCAACAGCACGCGTCGAGATTTCTTGTTGAGCTTTTTATATACTTATAAATAAGTTAATTAAAAAGTGCGACAGGCAAAAAAATACCATACACACTCACAGGAGTGTAAATGAATTTATACAAAAGCCACAGCGATGGCAACGTTGGCAACAACTACAACGACAACAAATACCTTCAAAATATAAATGTAATTAAAGAAATAACGACGCATTGCCAGAGAGACAGAGAGAGAGAGACAGAGAGAGAGAGAGAGAGAGAGACAGAGAGAGAGAGAGGCAGAGAGAGAGAGAGAGAGACAGAGAGAGAGAGGCAGAGAGAGAGAGAGACAGAGAGAGAGAGAGAGAGAGAGGCAGAGAAGAAAGATAAGTAAGTCTGGGCATATTGGATAAACAGATTCGAGGTATGCTTACAGGCAGCACTGCAAAAGACTGCCACAATCACATATTTAAGTGGGAGCACTTCCTCCCCTCCCCACCACCCACAATTGCAGCCAAAACAAACATCATTAGATAATTTTTGGCTAGTGCAAAGAATGACGAAGATAAATTTGCCCGTGTAACGTTAGCACCCCAAAGGAAATGGAAGAAAGACAAATAATGCCAAATAGACAGATATTATTTATATATAAGATATATAAGATATGCGTGAATGCTGCAACGCCTTGTTGGGAAAACTCAATTTACCTTTAAGGTCTATACATGCAAATTTCGCTTAGTCTTTATTTTCATATTAAAAATGTTAACCACAATTAAATACCTCTTTCTAATAACTTTCACAGTTAAACTAAAGTCATATAAAGAGTTTAAATCGATTACAAATTAGAAATGAACAGCGTTTGTTTTAAGCACATTTAAAAGCAAATTTCCAATTTAAATCTAGTTTTTAAATATGCATTAAATTGTGATATTTTCATCACTGAATGTACCCACTGTACTTTCAACTGATTTGCGACAGTTTGCGTTTTGATGCGGAACAAACACGGACAGATTCACAGATTTATGATTCGTACCCGGGATGCTGACAAGCACTTGTGCGGCTAAATTGATGGACACAACATTTCTGACGCTGACATTAATGACAATTGCAATTGTTCAGCAGCGAAACGAACCGCGACCACTTCATGCTTAAAATGCAGATGCCTACAACGATGATAATGATGATGATGATGATGCGACTGGGCATGAGGATGTGTTGCCAGCTTTGCTCGCCTTGCTTTGTTTAATGTCAGCTGGCATTGCTGTTGACATTGTCAATTAATGCGAGATTAACTTGTTTGCAATTTTCGCGAAATTTTCTTATTTTTGGTTGCGTGCTCATAACAAGTCACGCATACGCGCAGTTGAACGAACTCGTCGAACTCGGCATCAGATGTTTGCCAATTAGCCTTAGGGGCGCCTCAGCGATGTTTCACACAAACACACACACACACACACATATCACTTGGACTTCCGTTTCCGGCGCTGTCACAGCTCGCGTGCCAAATGATGTGTCACCTGTCCCAAAAAAAAAAACTCATTCGTAAAAAACACATTTGACGAGGCTCAGCAGTAAAAAATCGTCCATTGGCATTGGGCCCACAAAGCAGCGGCAACTAGGGTAATCAGTAGTAGTAAAATAAACAACAACAACAAAAAAGTAACGACTGCCTCCTGTGAGAATTGAACTCACGACCGCTGGTTTACAAGACCAGCGCTCTGCCACTGAGCTAAGAAGGCACCTGACGCACATGCCACAGCTGAAAGAGTTGAAAGACTCTTCTCAATTGCATTAGATGGGAAATGTAATTAGCTAAATGGCCTGTTCACGCTCTGATAAGAATGCGTTACATTGTTATAGCGAGCTTATCAAAACATTTGCTTGAACAGTTCTCATTTTAAGTTAACGATTTTGAGCAGCAGGCAGCAGTCGGTAAACTGGTTGAAACTTTTGAACAGGATCTTTGCGTTTACCTTGACATGACAAGATTGTCCTTAAATCACAATTACTTACAACTTGTAACTAAAAGTTTCTGGTGTAAAGTTATCTTTCTCATTTCCATGCGAACAATTGAATTAGTCTATAGAATTTAAATCTAATAGCGTCTTCTTAATTATTATTTCTGAGTGGAAATAATGCTAGTTAATTGATGCCTTTGCTTTGACTGTAACTTGATTTCAAATACTATGAATACTTAATAGAAATTGATTGAAACTTGATTGAAACCAAATGGGTTACTTAGGTTTATTCGTGTGTTTGGTAAGTTATCTAAATTTGATTATTTCTTCTCTTTTATAATTTCAGCAAGGATGTTGATTCAGAATCGCGTTTACAACTTTAAGTGTGTTATTATTATTGAGGTCACACTAGGATTTAAAAGCCATGGTTATTAAAATACAAATAATTTTTGACAACGCTATGGCCCTGGAAAGTTTCTTCTCCCACTTGAAATGTAGCATTACCATGACTAATATTGATAAAGTTAAGGTTCTCGAATGATTTGACCTCTTAGTTCCAGCAGGTTTTTGGGGCAACTTTGAACTCCTCTCTACAAGCACATTTTGTTGTTATTGAATTCTGAACAGGCCATTAATTAAATATTTCCGCATTTTACAATAATGTGGTCAACCGAAAGGCATTTAAATTAAAATTATAAATTATGGTATTATAGATTAAAGTATTTGTAAATAATGTGTGTGTGTGATATTTTTGCTGTTGTTGGCTTTTGTTGGGCAAATATTTGATGGATGATACGAAGTGTCCTCATTAAAAGTATACTCATGTCAGTTTAATATTTGCTCGTGCTATAATTATGTAAATAGACAAATACACAAATGAACACACATTCACACACACACACACAATTCCTTGGGGTTTGTGCGAGAAATTTGTTTATTATTTTTCATACGAGTTTTTCACATTTTCGCATTGGAATTTTGTGTTTTCTCTTTCAGCACTTGTATATAAAAATTCGAATTATGACCATCATGCAAAATGGTTGTGTTTGGCTCAAATGAAAAGTTTATCTTTTTACGCTTGGGAATTTATTTGAAGTGAAACATGATTTAAATGTATACAAAACATAGGATGCTGTAAATTTGGTTGTGTTTGCAGCAAAATATAATTAAAAACTATAAATAACATTCCAATTGAACTAAATATCTTTAAGTACGTGTGGATAAGCTGCGACAATTATATTTAATTCCCTCTAATTGCGGTTATTAACACCAGTTTTGGCTCCTGAATTACGCATAAATAATGCAAACGTTGTCATTAAGGGACTCGGTAATTAATGCGACCAATAAAATTAGTTATACGTACTTAAAATGTATATTAAGGGTTGTCGAATGCAATTGTTGAAGATATCTATATATAAGAATATATATATATATATTCGTGAGCAGCGTGACTTGATGAGACGATATGAGGCCCTAAAAATCGTTGGAAAAATTCATTGTTGTATGAAAAACTTCTTTTTTTTAAGAATATATTCGGATAAAATAGATAATATTGTGTTCTATTATGCATATAACACTTAAACAAAAAATTATTAATATCAGACTACTACAATAAATAACTTTTATAAGAACATTTTCGGCGTATCAATCTTAAAAGCAAAGACCAACTAAAGGCAACTAACTAGACTACAAGAGTCGAAGTAATGCTAATTAGTTAGTCATAGGGGACAGCAAATGTGCCACACAATTAAGTGCATTTCAATGAGTGAATGGTGCGTTGAGTCAACCTCAACGGTTGAGTGTTGCACTGCGACTTGTGGCAACGAAGCAACGAGGCAACGAGGCGTATGTGTGACTGAGTTGGCAGCTCAAGTGGCAAATCATTGGGCTTGGCAGCCTGCAGTAAGCGATGCTGCTTAATTTGCTGCTGCACTTCAACGGACCAAATAAAAAGCAACACAAACACAAAAATGAAACTCCGTGGAAATTTTAGACCCGGGGGAATGTCAGAGATGGCATAAAATCGTTTCATTCCAAGTGGTAAATATGCAAGGGGCGTGGACAAAAGCGTTGTAGCGTATGGCAGCCATTTTGTTAAGTGTAATGAACACATTCCCCTTGGGACAGCATTCAAATTACAAGCAGGTAGACAACTGACTAGCATATACCCTGTATAAGTCAGAACATACAAAAACAGTGCTCAGAAATTCAACTACAACAAATATATACATCATGCCCGCTTGCCTGTGATTAAAAGGGTATTTCTTGCAAAGCCATACCACGCTATGAAATGAAGTGTAAGCGACCTGCGAAACTGAGCTGAGCATGGTTCAACAAAACGCCAAACCAAATATAGAAAAATGTCTGGACTCTTGAATACCCAGCGAAAACCATAACTTATCAGAGATTACAAATATGACCTTGATACGAGTGAGCTTCATCAGCGCAATAATAACGTATGATATCAAGCTGTAAACATTATCTAATTGGGCAGATTATATCAATTGCAATTCTGAGAATATGCTTTCGATTTGTGCTCAAATTTCCAAGCTGTCCTCATTCAAGGCTGACAAGGGTGAAGGCCCGTTTGTCTGTCTGTGACGTAATGTATATATAATATGAATTCGCCAGAAAAAAGGTTCAAATCGTCAAAAATATCTTAATTAGCTGAGTGCTGAGTGCAATACTTGGAAATAACCAAAATGATAGCCCGAATTTATTTTATTTTGTGTTTATTTGCTGTTTTGTAATTCCTATTTATAAATAGCGACAATATTCGCTCATTTCTATAGATCCTGCTTCAACAATAGGCAAACACCTGGCGGATGTCCGGCACAATTCGGACGTGGAACAGGCAGCACAGTTATGTAACATAACAACAACAATACGGATGCTTGAGGGATCAACAATTCCAGGAATTTATGAGGAGACATCATTTGGACATAACTAACAATGCGACTTGTATATGGCAAATTGGTTTCACTTGAATAAAGCTTAACAAATCAAAGCATTACATTATCGATTTTAGTGTGAAAATTGGGAATCATAGCTAGAAACTTGCTCAAAGTATGACTTATATTTATATTTGAAGCGTTCTTAATTTATATATAGATGTATACTGAGAGCTTGTGACTTACCGATATTAACAATGCCATGATTGGTTAGTTCCCAGCATGACTGTAAGCGTAATATGCTCAAACTGTGACTCTGCTTTGGTGAAAAGTAGCCCAGGGCAGCATCTGTGACATGGTAAGCCTGTTGGTTTGAACAGAGCAGAACAGAATTCAATTAAGGATGAGCCCATGTTTGGCACACACACACTCGCAATACTTGCCTGTAGCGAGAACTCGTATAAGGATGGCAACAGCTGGGCAACCGCACCGACCGCCTCGTCCGCAATGTTGATGCAGTCGGCCAGTGACAAGGACACGATCCGCGGCGTCAGGCAGGCCCAGAGACCCGCCTCGGTGACCTCATTGCAACCGGCCAGCTCAAGTTCAAAGAGGCTCTGCAATTGTCATTGTAAACACACACAAACACATTAACAAAACTTATTGTGTCTTTCAGTATTCTTCTTTGGGTTTTTGGCTTTTTTTTTTAATTAAAAACCAAAGAAATGTATATTGTAGTAAAAAGGGAATATTAGAGAATGCGATACAGTATTATTTCATGTTTCTAATTACTCGGACATTAACATAATAATAAAAGTCTTTAACTAAAAACATAATAAATAGTTCTCAATGTTAGAAAACAAGTTATTTATAAAAGCTCCAACTAAGTTATCAAAGGCATTCTATCTTGTAATTCAGAGAATGCATAATGAATACGATAAATGTTCATAGGCACTTAAAATAAAAGAAATCATCATAATAATAAAATCCTTAATCCAAGTTTTCATATGTGTATTTAAATTTTGGAGCCATTAGAAATCAATTTAATTATAAAAGCCTTTAACCAAGTTTTCATATGTGTATTTAAATTTTAGAGCCAACTGAGTTTCTTATTTATATTTAAATATAAGTTCAAGTAGAATTTCTTGAATGAAAGCCTTAAATTTGAAATTTCAATACAAGTGTTGACAGCATGTTTGCATTTGAATATTAAATCGGCTATATATTATCATTTTACACCCCTTCGCATATGTAATCCTAGACTACAAGTTTCGCATGCCTGCATTTAAAAGGACTTGTTAATTTCACAGAATGACTCAACCTTTGACCTTTGCAAGAGCAAAACATCTGAGCAAAATACAAAGAAGGCAAGCAAAATATTTCACAATAAGTCGAGTACTGGGTAAGACGACCCACATTGCGTGCCAGACAATGTGTCGTCGTGGGACTCGATCTGGCTAGTCACCATTCTGTGGAGTACGGTTGTATGTCGTAGTTGTTGTTGTAGCAGGCAGTTTAGTACAGTTTCTGGGCGACACTGAAGAACTTTTGCCCCACGCCGCGGGCCAAAAACAAAAAAACAAGCAAAACATGTCAAATCAAAGCACAATGGCAATAAAGTTGCGTCGAAGAAAGCAATCCGGAAACATGACGCAAAAGCAAAAGCAAAAGTTGAACGGAAATGCGAATTGGCGAAAAATGGGAAATGGGAAAAATGGCAAATATACAATTGACGACATAAACAAGTGAGTAAATAAGTACACAAACATTTATCGCTAACTACATCAACAATTAGACAATAATAAGCAAGAAGCATTTGCTCTAATTATTACTTTTAAGTTACGATTAACTTTTTTGGCCATTAATACACAACAAAATTATAAACAACAGTTGATAATGAATATCAGTAATTGTTGAGTCTAGTCAATGTCTACTATCAGCAAATACCTCGAAAATGTTTCATTAGCTTAGCCATAAATATTTATATTAATTATTTATAAGCTTTTATCTAGTGAATTAAAGAGAATAATAGCTGATATAATATATGAAATAAACGCTGCTAATTAGTTAGTCCTACTAATTGACGCACCCGTCCACAAAATGACTTCATTGTTTGTTAAAATAGTCTGTGGGCTTTCATAACATTTTGCCAGTTGGCATTTATGGAGAGCGTACAAAACTTTTATACATTTTTTCTGTACACCCAACTGTGGCTGGCAACAAACGTATCCAGGGCAACTTTATTTGCACATGTCTGTCACAAAATCAATATGCCACATAGGCAACAAGAACCAAACACAAACAAAACGATACCACAATCAGATGCGTTTAGGTTTATTTATTGTATTTGTGGTTTTTGCTTTTTCGTCTATTGCATACATTTATCATATTTAATTCAAGTGGTTGGCATACATTTTTTTTATGAATATAATTACTATACAACTATCAGTTACTTTAAGATTCAAAAACTTTTAGCTACTTAATTTTGTTTTGTCTTTAAGTATGCATAATTTATGGGTCAGCAAGGTTCAACGACGGCTCTAAAGTATCCTTTAACTGTTTGCAATGCGGAAATAACGTATACGCCGCGAGTGCGCTGAAAAAAGGCCACTTATTAAATATGTATGCATGGCAAATGCTGTCGCATTTCCGCCGCATTTTCAAACTGAACCTATTCTGTAATATTATTACACTCAGCAAAACCGGTCGCCCCTTTTTTTTAAATAATTAGCATATAAGCAAAAAATAAACCCCAAAAAATTAGAAAGACTTCTTTTATATTTTTTCAGAAATATATTTCTTAATCAAAAGTAGAAATATAAAGCATTATTTAAAAACAAAACAACCGTTTCAAAATGTAAATACTTATTTATTTCATTTTGGAAAAATGCACTCAGATATTAAGCAAAGAACAATCTTGATTTTGTTTGCGATTTGTTTCCAGAGTGTGGGGACTGGACTTGTTAATGCAAATTAAAGAAGACAGATGCACATAATGCTCAACGCAGTCCCCAAGGTCAAATTTTCGATATATATATATATACACATATACATAGATGTATGGTACTTGGGACTCACTTGTGTTCGGGGTCGCTGTGCGTGCCATTCTTGTTGACATTTCCAGTGACAAGAACTTTGCAATCCAACCATTTGTCGGCCAGGCCAAAAGCACTCCTCCACACACACAGACACTAAGACAACAACAACAAACTAGGCTCATGAACATGACATGCATTCACATTAAATTAATGCCGACATTGCAGATTGACACGCAGCCACCAACTGGTTGAAACAACAACCACAAATATAAGGGATATATACATATATGTACACATATATGGGGTATGAGCAAAGCAGTCAGAATGTCAGTTATTTTATTTAACTTGGCCACAAGCAGTTCACAAACATTATCTACTTTACTCATGTGTATCTGTCTCACTCTCAATCTATTTCTATCTCCCCTTCAGCTGATGCTAGTGGATTATATTGCCAGATTGCTGTGAATTGGTCCATGAAACTGAATGGATTAGTTTCATTCAACTACAACGAACTCTGCTGTATTCTCAACAACTGACGGCAGCAATAAGGCCAACTAATTAGTTTGGGGGCGAGTCAAGTCACTGTCAGCTAAGTAACAGCAAACGATTATTGCTGCTTCATTACTATCTGACTATCTATAGGGACAATAAAATAGAAATGTGAAACGTTAATAGCACAAATATATGCAGCAAACCTAAGTTGTAATAAAATACTCATAATTTAGTTTACTTAAGACAAATGAGTATTTAAGAAGAACTAAACTACCAATGAAAAAGAAAGTAAATTTAAAATTTCAGTATAAAAAGCAAGTAAAAGAAATATAGAACATATATAAAAAAAACCAAATTTAGTTTAAATATATATATTTTATATATATAGCTATTTTTTTTTAAATATTTTTATCTTATATTTATTAACCTTGCATATCAAATTTTATGTTCATTTATACTGTTAATTTATTTCATTTATATTTATCCAGCTAACTTATCAAATTTGAATGAGTGTTCCAAATCAGTTTAGCTTAAAACTTTTGTCAGCAAACATTTCAAATTTAATTTGATGCATCTCATAAAATATACATCATGCAAATCGCACTCACTACACCCATATGTATGAATATTCTATTTAATTCATATATATTCGTTTTTGCACAAATAAGCTTAACAAAATATTTCAGAAAATTAAATAAAATTTATGGCAGTGCTTTGAAGTGATGTGCGCTTGAAATTGATCGCATCAATTCGTTATGTGATTGCAGCACACCATAGAAATTATCACTTCATATATATATATATATATATATTTGTTTATACATATATTTATATTTTCGGGGCAGTCTTTGTATGACACACTTTGCCGTTTAACACGCTTCATTTCGCTGTCGTAGAGCTCAAAATAAATTTGAAAATATTTTTCACTTTTTTTTTTGCACGGCGGCAGGAATTTCAGTGAGTGGTTTTTTTTACCCTTCCGTGGAATAGTATTATTTTCTTGTAAGGTATATAATTTTGATAAGCATTACAAGTCGAGTTATATCGAGCTATATCTTTCTGTATATTTCTTTAGTTGCTTAGGTTTAAAGCTATCTTGATTAAACTTGAAATATATACGAATTTACCTGCAGTCAGAGTCAAACGGATAAGATCAGTGCATTATATGACTTTCATGGCAAGAATAGGTCGATATATATTCTTTTACGAAAAACTTTTTAGTTAACCAAGCTATTCAGAAATCATTCACCAGCAATGGCGATAATATTTCTAACGTTCTTACATTTGAATATATAATATCGAAAAACAATTTCATATAGCTGCCCTAAAATTTATCGATTAGATTATTTAAATTTATAAAGAGTCGAACATTGACTTTGGTCTGTAAAGGTATCTACTCTTCGACGTACGCAATTTATTTGTTCTATTTATTTCTGTTGGCGTGTGACTGACCATCGTCAATTTGACAACGCTCTCTGCTCTGAATGTGGACAGCTTTTGGTCCGCTCTGATATGCTCCTCTCTTCTCTGCTCTAACAAGCCGCCCACGGTCATGGGAAGCGGCTGGGAGAATCACATTTGACGAAACGAACAAAAAAGATGACAGCGCACAGATGATAAATACAACATAATCTATCTAGTTTATCTGAGCTGAATGCAGCAGATGTTAGGTATAAGAACTCTATAATAATGGTAAGACAGCTTTGGATTAAGGAACATGACTATTGAAAGTGTACTAAAAATGGGTATAAAACAACCACAAGATAAATATATTAATTCAGAAAACCAGGAAAGGAAGAAGATATTAAAGTAAATAATTACTTCCTGTAAGGTAAAAATATAGAATATAAATATAAAATATATTAAAGCAAAAAATAACTCGAGGTGAGGCTTTAAAGAAATCCTTGAAAAACTATAGAAAGAAAAGAAACGCTAGCTGAGAAATATCTACTGATCCAGGTCCACGACTTAACTGTACTTTATGATTTAAGAGCTTTAGACTTACAATATGTTCAACAAAACGATCGATATATTCAAATTCAAAATAAACAAAAAATTCAATTAATACTTTAGGCATCATCTTCCCCAAAATCATAATTGAGTAGAAAAATCAGCTAATCCCAAATTAGCAAAGGATATTTTAATGAATATTGTTAAAATTAAGTTAGAATTTTACCATTGTATACTTAAAGTGAGCTTAATACAGCTTTTAAAATATTCTGTTTCACTTTCGCTCACCTGCAAATGATCCAAGAGTGTTTCCAGACCGCGATCACTGATCGAGGAGCAGCGCAGACTCAGCGAATGCACATGCTTGGAGGCCAGCGGAAACGAGTGGACAACATCGAGAGCATCCTCATCGGAAGCGCCGACCAGTCCAAGGGCATGGAAGCCTCGTCGAATGAGCGAATTATAGAGTTTGGCCCGATCACAGGCGGGCATCTGGCGGAGATCGCGACACTGCAGCGTCGGCAACAGTCCGGACCAATAGCGTGGACTCCGATAGAGGATGTCGCGCCACTTGATGCACACCTGGGCGAGCACACGACGCTCGTACGGTGAAAAGTATTGAAAAAATCTATTGAGGAAACGATCGTCCAGGAGCAGCGCATCGATACTTTGCATATGTGGCGGGTGCTTGTGAAGGATGAGGGCAGTTTGATTGACAGACGATGCCGTTGCCGCTGCTGCCGCCGCCGCTGCTGCTGCGGCCAGTTGATTGAGCTGCGTCTGGGATTGGGCAGCGCCACCACCACCATACGGATGATGATGATGCAGATGCGGATTTGGCAACTGTTTGCGCAATTGTAACGGTGTACCACCACCCGACGCTGCCGTCGCCTTCTGTGCCGCAACCATGCCCATTGTGCTGAATGTGGGCGATGAGCCGGGCGCTGGAATCATAATATTCATTTGCTTGGCAATCGATTTGACTGTGGGCGTTGGTGGCGCACCCAGTGGCATATTGCCGGGTGGCGCTGGCATCATATGATGATTGGAATTGATGAGCGTTGACCCAGCCATCGCTTGGAGTTGTTGTTGTTGTTGCTGCTGCTGCTGCTGTTGTTGTTGTTGCTGCTGTTGTTGCTGCTGCTGTTGTTGTTGTTGTTGCTGTTGTTGTTGTATTAGGAGTTGCGATGCGGGTGCCAATTGTTGCGCATTGGACAGGGAGATGAGCGTGGGTGCACCCGCACTCTGATTAGCTCGCGTTGGCTTATCGGGCGTTTGTTGTGTGCCCGCAGCTACAGCATTTGAGCTATTATTATTCGAATTGGAGTTGGAATTGGAGTTGCTGCTGCTGTTGCTGCCGCCGCATAGTGCGTTTGTCACACGCTCCATTACAGAGGTCTTGCCGCTGCCCGACGATGAGTTGGAGGAGGAGGTGGCACTGCTCGAGCTGTTGTTTGAGGAGGAGGAGGTGTTGTTGTCACTGCCACTGCCACTACCATTGTTGCCATGATGATGCTTCGAGCGCAAACCCAAACCGTTGATGCGTTTCGATAGTTCGGCGGAGGCTCTCTCGACCACGCCCTGCGCCGAGATCGATGACATCGTTTGCTGAAACAAATGCACTTTGTCACTTTGCTCTCGCCCTCTCTCTTCCTTTCACTCTGCCTCTCCCTCTCTCTCTCTCTCTCTCTCTCTCTCTCTGTCTCTCTCTCTCTGTCAATATCTTTTCTCTCTCTCTCTTATATAACGTGCAGCTGCAACATGTTTCAGCGTTTTTGACCTTGTTGCACCTGCTCCTTCTTCCGCCTCGCACTCAACTGTAAGCATGCAGAAAGGAATCGTTAAGGAATTGTAAATTAAGTACACTCAACATAAAAATATAGACCACTTTTGGTGGCTTTTCAGTTTGCTTACAATATTTTCTGTTTATATTAAGTTAGACACGTTAATCAACATATTGAACGCATAATAAAATTGATTTAAACATTGATTTTGTATATCTAATTCAAGTTCTTAAATCAAGACTTACGTAAACCAAATGAATTCATACATATTAATAAGAAAATCGAATGATCCACTGAGAATTATCTTACGCTTTTACTTGAATATGAAAACAATGTTTTCTCTAAGTGTAGCCTTGTTAGTGGTGCACTTTTTACGACCCTGCAGCGTCGTTCAACGCAAAACTCAAATCAGCGCAAATTTATGTTCCATTTCATGAAGTGCTTGCCTTGCTTTTGTTCCTTTTGTTGTTCCATTGCACGGCATCCGCCCTGCCTCATATCCCATTCATCACTCCCCATTCACCCACTTCCACCCAATCACCCACTCATCCATTCGGCATTTGCGATTTGTTGTGGCTGCTAAGAACTTCGGCAATAAACTAAAAGTGTATGCAAAAGAGCTGAAACTGAACTAAAATAGAACTGTGCCAAGGCAATTTTTACTGTTTAAAGGTTCTCTGAACCATGGATTCAAGTTTCAATTCACATTCGACATTAAAAGAAAACTAGTCGAGATAGCTCGATTACGAGATAACCTTAAGGCAATGATTTTCAATATAAATATACGATTTTGGTAAACAATAATCAGCATTTCTTATTCGATCTCAGTTATTGAATAATGTGCTGGATTATAATATATGTATATCTATATTGTTTCTATTATCTTTTGAAATATATATCTATTGAAATGCCTAATCTTAAGAATTATGTTTTAATTGCCATCGTTTGTATCGATATCGATATACGAGAAATAAATGCGCTTATAGATAATATGAAATACACTTAATTTGGTAAAAGCGAGATTATATAGCAAGCTTGATATCTCGAATAGTCTTTTAGATTGGCTTATTCATAGGGACCGACAGACACAAAAGGCTAAATCGACTCGACTTTTGATGCTGATCAAGAATATATATACTATATGTAGTCGGAAATGTTTTCTTTTGAATGTTGCATACTTAATTAAAACGTTTCTCATTTTCAATGAGTATAAATAAATAATAAATAACATAATAAATAATTTAATAAATAATAATCAGATCCGATACATATTTATTCTTATTGCATCTAATATTCTGAAATTTAACAACATGTACTTATATAACATGCCTTCAACCTGAATATCGCAAAAAAATGTTTATAAATTGTCATTTGCTATTCATTTTCCAGTTGAATGCGGCATTTCCGCCGAAGCAAGATAACAACATGTTTGCATTTATAATTTAAGCCAAGGCTGACAATTCAATTAGCCAAATGGCCAAACCCAACGAGAAAATTTTAAAAGGGGCTTCAAAAGGATGCGTAGCAAACCTTTAACTAATTGTTTAGCTATTTGCTAACAAAGTTACTTTAACAACTACTATTATTTATGTTTGCTTAAGATGATTATTCAGTTGCATACACGAAAAATCAAATTCAGCTTCTACAAATAGAACGTTAAGTCTTACATTGAAGTAGACAAAATTATATGTTCAGGCCAAAAACCGTGTCAAGTGTGTCTTTCTGTGTGTGTGTGTCGGACGAGGTCGGCAATTTAAGAACTTAACCTGCTTCCAATCTCAGACAAATGAGGTTAATAAAAATATAAGACTTGTGCAAAATGCTCATTAGGGGCAAACAAAAGGAAAACGGAGCATGAAAGACAATTTAATTGCCATAAATATCTGTGCTCTTTTATGCCACATTTTCTGCTAAATCTTGGTGATTGCCTTGCCACACAATGGGGCACACAACGAGCACGCTGACAAAGGTAAATGTGGACGGGGCCAAGCTGACTGAGACTTTGATGCAACACAATTGTTTGTGACTACATCCTGCCATATTTTTCAATGGCAAAACCTGTGTCCTTTTGTTTAATGCCCAACTGAAGTTGTCTGGGTCTGTTGCTGCCCCAATTCATGACCTATCGAACCTATCGAATCTGGCCGAGGTTAAAATCGGATATTTTATTAGCTCTTTATTTGTTAACAATTTCTTATATTTTGTTGAGATTATTTATCAAAACCATTGTTTACAATTTCTAAAAGTGTTTATTGTTTATCAAAGCGTTTGTTAACTATTTTTTTTTTATTAAAACTTTTAGAATTTTTGAGCAGCAAGCAAACAAATAATAAAAAATTGCTGCTATAAGCCACTGAATAATATGAATGGAATGTGATAGTAAACTGTGCTGGGGTCAGCAGCAGCTGTGTGTGTATGTGCCCATTAAGCGTCGTCGTCATTGGGACATGCAACTGAAATCAAGCAACACTTTTTATGCCGCAATTCGCGGAAGCAAGCTGCATGCTGTGCGGCTGTGATATTAGTGTGTGAATGTGAGTGTGTTTGTCATGTGAATGTGAATGTCACCACCCTGACGCCCACACACACACACAGTTTACTAGTGTGTCTACTTTCTCTCTATCTCTCTCTCACTCTCTTTCTGCTGTATTTATTCAATTTTTATGCTTTGTTAGCATTTTCCGTCTATTTTTGGAGTTGTTTTGAGTCGAGTTGAGTTAATGTTGTTGTTGTTGCTTTTGCTTAGCTTGCGTGCTTCGCTTATTGGATTTTACTTCATTCTCTGCCAGTTCGCGTCGCGTAACGGTAAATACCGCACGCGGCTTTAAATCGCTGCTCTGTGTCAGGGCCTGCTGCTCCACATCCAAATCCCTCTCCCCGCTCTCCCTTTCTTTACCTCTCCCCAACACTCCACATCCCCGTTTTGTATGCGTGCTGCGCCAACTCCACACACACACACAGACACATTTAAATCGATTTTTGTTCCGTTGTTTTCATTCCCACATGCGCTTTGATCTAAGCGATGATAAAAACAACAAAGTAAATCAGTCGCTTAGAGATGGCCACATAAAACATTTAATATCCTTTGGGTAAAAAGGGCATCTTTTTTATATGCATATATATTTAACACTGTTCAAATATTATATCATTTTTATGGAGCAGCCTTTTATTGAGCATTCGAATATTATATTGTTTTTTTTTTTTTTTAATTTTTATCCTCTTTCATTACTGTACGCAAGGGAAGGATGATTAAAAAACAATTGAAAAATTTATTACCAAAAATATTCGGTTGTTTTGTGAAAATTAGAAAAATAGGGTTATTCCTCTATCTTTATTGTATTCATAGGAAGAATACAAAAGAAAGCAAACAATTGAAAAATTTATTATTACAAAAATTTGTTTGTTTTGTGAAAATTTGAAAAAGCAGCTTTATAGCGAGGATAACAAAAACAAAAACATAAACTACTCTTTGCTACTTCCAGCTTGATAGCAAGCTTAAAAGTATGCTTTATAATATATTTTAAATACATTTTCTTCAAGAGCACTAAATTGACAGTTGTTAGCTGAAACCCACATTATATCCATAACTGCAATTTTGCAGTATTTAATAATAATAATAAAAACTTTGGATTTTAACGAATTTGTTTAGCAATACAAAATATAAATATATATCTAGTTTAATTGGGTAGAAATATGAAAAGCTTTAGTTACAAACTGGATATCAACAATAAAAGAAAATAAAGTAATATGCCGAAAATAACTTTTCTTAAAGGAGTTCTTACGAACTTGTGTTCCAAATTAATAAGAATAGCATAATCAAAGTGCATAATAATTGAAGTGTTCAAAGAAATTATATATTAAATTGATAAATGTCATGCTGCATGAAAAGGAGCATTGGTTCATTGATGAATCGATTGAAATTGCTTCCCAGCTGCCTGATCAATAATAGGCTGCTGATTCATGCAACAAATGGCATGAAGTTAGCACTTAACTGGGTCAAACTATGCAACTTTGACATATAAAATCACATACAAAGCTTGCACTATAGATATATATATATAAAGATATATGTGTAAATCGTGCAAGTCCAGGTGCAATTCCAAATGCAATAATTGAGCCAACAACCAAGAGTCGAGGAATGTCCAAAGTACCCTTATTACTGTGGTTAGTATGACATCACAAGCTCAACCCTCCTTGGGCAAGGGAGGGGGTGAAATTTTAACGCCCGGCTTACGAGACGGGGGTTGCTCAAAGACGGAGGTCTGGGAATTGCTGTGAGTGGGTGGATGGATGGATGTGGTGCATAATGGAGTCCGAGTGAAAAAGCAGACAGCGCCGAGGAAAAGGCAACAAATCACGTGCAGCAAACCCAACCAAAAATGTTCCAAAAAGAAAAACCCTCTTGAAACCTTCAAATTTGATTCATAATAGCAAAGATTTTTGTACAATCTGTTTTGTGATGACAAACACACCTTGTATTCAAAAAATAGATTTCACTTTTGTGAATATTTGTTTTTGTTTTTGTTTTTTTTTTTGGATTTTCTTTGCTTGTCTCGCGCAATAAAAATCAATTTTTACAAGCGCGTCGCGAAGTGTTTTTTGTTTTTAATGATTTTTTTGGTTTTATTTTTTATTTATTTTTTTTTTTTTTGTTTTTTTGTATTTTCAATTATAGAGAGATGAAAATATCAACATTTGGACCGTTTGTTGTTGTTTGAAGAAACTGCACCAAAACACAAAATGCTTGCGAGCATTACGTATAATAATTATTTCGGGGAAACCGCAAAAGCAACAATTACAAAACAATTTGCACGCTTTTGATTGTTTGTATGTGTGTGTGTGAAAAAAAATAAAACGTTCGAGAGCCGTGTAAAACAATCAAACCGAAAATTGGGCAACCGAGCATAAGCGCGCACGACTCGTAACTGCAGGCGACTGTCGCCAGCGAAAGTTGCAAAAATGGGGGAAAGCTTTCCACAGCAGCACCTAAGAGCGTAAGTGAAAGAGAGAGTGAACAGCTAAAAGGAGTTTGCGCAGTATCCTCTCTGCTACTCCTGTGCTCAGAGAGATAGAGAGAGCTTTTAACATGGGCATTGCATGAATAGCTTAAGTGGGGGTCGACTACAGAATTGTGTAAATGTCCCTGCTAACCATGCCACTGCATGTCGAGAGAATGCGCACTGCAGTTGTTAAGGTAAACAAGCAAAAAATACACCCCCAAGGATTAAAAGAGATAAAGAGACAGCGAATTGAAGAGAGTAAGTAGATTTTGCTAGCTTAAAAATCAGCGTTATTTAATTACACATTTTAAATTTACTCGTTTTAAAATGCATTTATTTTTTCCTGCTTTTGTTAATTATTTTACTTTATACGAAATAAAAAGTTATTTTTAATGATGATAAGCGATTATTTAATGAAGCTTGTCCAGGTTATTTATTTATTTTTAACTCAAAAAAACATATATATATATTTATGTAGAAAATACCTTGCTGTTTGTTTCGGCTTTGTTATCTTGGAACGGTACTCAAATAATCCAACAAGTATTTTCTCGCGCTCCTTCTTTGTTTACCCAGGCAATGTGCTTAATATTTCATGCTCTGCTGTCTACGCTCGTTTATTTTCTGACGCAAACTTTGCTGAGCTTCTGTGCTTCTGTGCATTCTGCCGTAATTCATCATAATGGCACAAAAACACACACAGGCAAACAATAAACAGCACTTAAGCTTGCGATGCAGACGCTGTTGAATATGGCTTTTATTTATGTGTGGCGGCTATTGATCATTATAACTCTGAAGCATTTTTAAGCAAATTACCAATCAAGCTATCAATAATTTTTCATTGTAGTACTATTCAAGTACTATTCATTATTTTACAATTTAAGTTTAATAAATTTTTATAATTTAAATATAGAATGTTGCAGTCGTAACAAATTTGCCGCCAATTGGCGCTCACATTTTGCGTTGCTCAGCACTGTTTTCGATAAGTCATCGCATGCTATCGATAGTTAACAGTAGTGTTAACGAACTGCTCCATCAGATTAACAGCAAGAAGCGGCAAACCAAGAAGAAGAATTATTCAGTAAGAGGAAGACCCCAACAAAAACTAAATACTACCAAATTAAATTGCTGCGAAAAAGTTGAGCACACACAAAACAAAAATGTCCTCAACATCGGCGGCTGCAACATCAAATGCAGCGCCGATCACAAAAACCGAAGTGCGCTACGTCACTGAGGTGCCCAGCAGCCTGAAGCAATTGGCCCGTTTGGTGGTGCGCGGTTTTTACTCCCAGGAGGATGCCTTAATCATTGATATGCTGGTGCGCAATCCCTGCATGAAGGAGGACGATATCGGAGAACTGCTCCGCTTCGAGAAGAAACAGCTGCGGGCTCGAATCACAACGCTGCGCACTGACAAGTTCATCCAGATCAGGCTCAAAATGGAAACGGGACCCGATGGCAAAGCACAAAAGGTCAACTATTATTTCATCAATTACAAAACGTTTGTGAATGTGGTCAAATACAAGTTGGATCTGATGCGCAAGCGCATGGAGACGGAAGAGCGGGATGCGACGAGTCGTGCGAGTTTTAAGTGCTCGGCATGCGGCAAAACGTTTACGGATCTGGAGGCCGATCAACTGTTCGATGTGGCCACATGCGAGTTCCGTTGCACGTATTGCGGCAGCTCCGTGGAGGAGGATAGCGCTGCGATGCCCAAGAAGGACTCACGCCTCATGCTTGCCCACTTCAATGAGCAATTGCAGCCGCTGTACGATCTGCTTCGTGAAGTGGAGGGCATTAAGTTGGCGCCTGAGGTACTCGAACCGGAACCGGTGGACATTGATACGATACGTGGGCTGACCAAACCGAATGCGTTGCGACCGGATGGCATGCAATGGTCGGGCGAGGCGACACGGAATCAGGGATTCGCCGTCGAGGAGGCACGCGTCGATGTCACCATTGGTGGCGATGAGGATAGCTCCGATGCGATCATCGAGCGAAAATCTCGACCGATTTGGATGACGGAGAGCACTGTGATAACGGATGGGGATGCGGGTGATGGCAGCGCCACAAATGATGGGGATAAGCCAGCGGGCGGTGGCACCTCGGGCGGTGGGCATCGCAATCGGAAGGAAAACGAGGATATTATGTCCGTGCTGCTGCAGCACGAGAAGCAGCCCGGGCAGAAAGAGGCGCATTTGAAGGGCATGCGCAAGGGCTCCTCGAACGCCAACTCCAGTGATTCCAGCGACGATGAGAACGACATCGACAATACCAAGATTCGTGAGTTGATTATTTTTTATTTAGACTGCAATGATTTAATTAATTGCTGTATTTGCAGCGAATGTCAATTTTGATAATTATATCAACTCGGAGTCAGAGGAGGAAGATGACGACGTGCCCACTGTGCTAGTGGCAGGGCGACCACATCCCTTGGATCAATTGGATGACAAACTGATTGCCCAGATGACGCCACAGGAGAAGGAGAACTATATTCATGTCTATCAGCAGCACTATAGCCATATATATGACTGATTCTCCTGCTCAATTGTTAGGCATTAAGTTTAGTCTCATTCTTAGTTTAAGTTGCACATTAAACGGATATGCAAACAACGTAAAATTTAGCAAATCCTTGTAATAATGGCGCCAAAAGTTGATTCTTTGATGCCAAAATCTGAACAGCTGATCGGCCTGTTAACTCAATTTACGTTACAATAGCCAAATGTTAACGCACATTTGAGCAACGCTGGCTGTCAATGCCAATTTGAGTCGTAGGTTTAGAACTATATAAGCGCTTATCAGCAGCACTACAGCCATACATACTACTGATTCTCCTCTTTTTTTTCTTCTTTATTCTTAGTTCACATTTGTTTCATGGCGCCAAAAGTTAAGTTTACATAGATTTCTGAGCAGCTGTTCGTCCTGTGCGTTAACAGAATCGTTGGATCAATTTGCAGCGCAAATTTTAACGTACATTTGAGAAACGCACTGCAGGCCAGTTTGTGCCAATTTGAGTTGCTGTTAGTTATTAGTTACTGTAGCCTGCCAACCAGCTGTTCTCGGCTTTTTTGTTTTTATGTTTTGCACATTCGCGTTCGAAGCATGTGCGTCGTTGTTGTTGTGGGCGTCTTTTGACACATATGTACGAAAAATTCGTCTGTCTGCTAAAGATAAGCGGCAAGTGAAAACAGTAATTTAGATATGCACGTATCCAGCACAACGTGTCAGTTGAACGTCGTACCTGGTGGAATTCTTACCGCATACGCATCAAATTGCGCGTGTTTCAAGTAAATTCGTAGCATGGAAAATGCTATATTGACGGACAAGCTTATTATAATGTTGACACCAGCGAATTTGATGGGAATACAAGAAACGTGATCGCGATACATACTTACACACCCACACACAATTGCATATATAAATATACATATATGTGTGTGTTTACAATTTATTCAAGTGCAATCGGATAATTTATGCTTAAGTTAGCTCTTTGCTTGAATTATTCAACACTTATTAAAATCAAGTGTGCAAAAATTTGTTATCTTGGGTGAAACTGTGTACAGTGTGCAAAAGTTGAATTTGGATTTAATGCATTGCTTATAGCCACGAATTAGAGAAACAAAGCAAACGAGTTAAAATGAAGGCAAGCATCGATAAGGAATTGCTGCCTATGAAGGCGCATTACTTTCTTTTCAATGCTGGTAAGTAATTAGAAAGTACTAGTAAGTAATACTTACAAATAACACACACACAAACAATTTACATTAACTAATAAGACATTATCTGATTATCTCGTTCAGACTGTTCGTATTATCAAAACAGTGTGCAAAGTGTTTCATAGATAAAAAAAATGCCGATAAGGCATCTAAATGTATATAAGTATGTATATACATATACCGGCAATAGATGTTCGCTTGGTAAACTTGTTTGTTTGATAAGCCTAATGGCCAAATACAGCTTATTTAAACATTTCACTTAATCACTTCGATCGCCAGAAGCTTTTGGTTTCTAAAAAATATATATATATATATATATGCATACACTATGCACTATACACTTTGTTAATTAATATGATAATATGTTGATAAGTGATTAATTTGTAAAACATGTCAGTTATTTGTGTTCAGTTAAATGGTTTGCACCTATTTTCTGTATTTTATCAATAAAAACAGTTTATTATTACTCAGCAAAGGCAATCAATCAGAAATAACTAAACTTTATATCTATATATATATTAACTATTATTCATATATTTAAAAAAGCATTCAAAGCATTAATTTTAAATACAGTTAATATATATCTTCATTAATATACCCACTATTCATATATACTTTAAGTAGTATTCAATGCATTAAACTTAAACAATATTTTAATGCATATATCTCGTATAAACTGGCAAGCCTAGGTCAAAAGTTGACATGTCAAGTCCCAACGGTACTTTGCCCTGTCTGCCCTCCTCAAGCTGATATTAGCAATTAAGGCGAATTTCTAACTCTTAAATTAATTAAAACACAAGTGAAAGTGGCTTTATTATGCACACCGACATTTAAATGTCGCTATAATCTTAAAATGCCGACCCATTGTTTCTATGTTAGTCATATGATATAGTACTCGATAAACAAAAAGGTTTTTCATATAATATCATATCAATTAAAATAAAATAAATATAAAAATAGTAAGAAACAATAGCAACGTCACCTTCATGACCGACAATTCACAGAACTATATACATATATATGTTTATAACCATATATATTTTTATGTATATCTAGTTTATGAAGATATATGATGCCCATTCCAATTGTTGCTTTATTTATCAGTCATAAACACCCACATTTAATATTTTTACACTTCTCGCTAATCGTCGCATGCCCTACACAATAAACAAACACATTCGGGTATATTCATGCGCTCTTATATATCGCATAGCTATAGAGAGTGCAAGGTATCTGATAGAACAGACACACTTTCGGCTGTTTAGCTCTTGGCATACTTAGATCTCGTCTTATCAGGCTGTATTATCAACGCTACCCACTCATCTAACTAATCTGCATATATTCTGTCTGTTTACTTTAATTTATTCCATTTGTTGAAACTGAGGCAGGCACCGCTCCCGTTGTACCCTTTATGCCACAACTGGCACAACAGCTCGGCTATTCCCCGGTAGTTGTGGGCACCATGTACATGATACTGCCTATCATTGGTTTGCTGGCCAAGCCAATCTTTGGTTATATTGCCGATCGGTAAGTGTTTACAACTTTGATATGAATATGAAATTAATATTTATTCCCAACTCAAATATGCGTGATAATTGAAATTTTACTCTTTTATAAATATTTATTCACTTTATTAATATGATTAGGCTTTTCGTTATCTTAGGACCCGAGGAAATATTTTACAGCAATATTTTATTTATATGACATGCTAGTTGATAGTACAGTTACCACTTGTAAAATACGGCATTTTGGTTAAATTAATAATACTAATCTATATCTTTATCCGGACATGCTCTGAATTGCTCCATAGGTTCTATGATTGGCCCACCTATTTATTTTCTTTATTTTATGTGTTTTGTATTTTTTCTGTTTCCTCAGTAATTGCATGTTAGACAATTTTCCATATTAAGTGTACCCTTATTTATATATTATATCTTTTATTTTTATTTAACATTTTTAATCTAATTGAAAATCCATACCCTTAAAATGTCTGGGAAAGAATATCAGAATTTTGAAAAAGCTTCTCAAAACATCAACATTTATTTAACATTTATTATAAGATATATGTATGTGTGTATGTATATATTATTTACATTGAGGTACGACAATTTCAGAGCCATAAAATTCCACTTAAAACATTGATTAAAATACATAATTTATTTAAGATTTATTATTAGATTTACATATGCATAAATTCCATTGTATCTATTGTAGCTATCATCGGCATCGATTCCTCTTTCTGGCCGGTCAACTGCTGACCGCCGTTGCCTTTTTCCTGATCATGTTTGTGCCCTCAGTGGAGGAGCCACAACTCACATGTCACGACGGCTTTACGAACATCCAATACTGCTCAGGCAACAATGCAGCGGACGCGAAGACACAGGTGGAGACGCATCGGGTGCTGGGCTGCAACATGCACTGCCAAATGGAGCCCACAATGTGGGACATTGTGTGCCAGTATTTGCTGAAGAACACAACGAGCAACTGCATAACAACGCGAGAAATCCTTGAGAGTGGCAATTGTCTACACTTTATGATACCACACGATCTGAGCACGCAGGACGCACAAAATGTGTCCATGTATTGTCCGCAGAACAAGGAGATGTTCAAGCCCAGTCAGGAGTTGTATCTGAAAGAAATGCCACCAAGAGTGATCAACACTAGCAACGCAATGGCCATGCCTCAATTCTGGTTCTTCTTTGGCCTCCTCATCGTCAGCTGGGTGGGCATGGCTGTGGTCGTCAGCATTGGCGATGCCATTTGTTTTGGCATCCTTGGCGATCGTCATCATTTGTATGGAAGACAGAGATTGTGTGGCTCTCTCGGTTGGGGCATCTTTGCGCTGCTCGCTGGTCTCCTCGTGGACACAATGTCCAATGAGGGCAGCGCGGTCAAGAATTATACCATTGTCTTCTGGATGACGCTCATTATACTCGGCTTCGATATGCTCGCCTCCACCAAGCTAAAGGTGAGTGTTTAACTTGATTAAAGTGGAGATGAATTAAATATATAATCCTCTTCTACGACAGCACACACAGACGCACATGTCGGCAAATATACTGAAGGATGTGGGTCAAATGTTTCTATCGATGCGTTGTGTTGTCTTCTTTCTCTGGTGCGTGGCGATAGGATTGGGCACGGCTCTGATTTGGAATTTTCTCTTCATCTATTTGGAGGAGCTGGCCGAGCACTATAACAATGGCAACGATTACATTAAAACGCTGGAGGGATTGGTCATGAGCATTCAGTGCTTTGGCGGTGAACTGCCATTTTTCTTCATGTCCGGCTGGATATTGAAACGGATTGGGCATGTGAATGCGATGAGTCTGGTGCTCTTTGGATTTGGTGTGCGTTTCATTTTGTACTCAATGCTAGAGAATCCGTGGTATATACTGCCCATTGAACTGCTGAATGGCATAACCTTTGGCCTCTTCTATGCAACGATGGCCTCGTATGCCAGCATTGTGGCACCACCGGGCACCGAGGCCACCATGCAGGTAAGCAGCATCAACAGTGTGTGTTGTCAGAGATGCACTTGCTTATATTTTTGTTGACACTTGCAGAGTCTGGTGGGTGCCATTTTTGAGGGCGTTGGCGTCTCCATGGGCAGCCAAATTGGTGGGCAACTGTTTGTTGCCGTCAGTGCTCGGACAACGTTTGAGATCTTTGGCATTGGCGCGTTTATTGCGTTCATTATCCACGTCTGCGTCCAAATGTATCTGCACCGCAATGGTCCGCCTGAAAATGGTAAGGGTAGATCCTCTTCAGCAACAACGCCAAGCAGCGCCAAAGACATTGATTGCCCGTCTAGCAATAAGCACAACGATGATTTTAGCGATGTCGATTTGAGTTGATTCACGCATAAAGTAGACACTTTTTCATAGTACAAACATGTCTCCAAAAGAACTTTAGTAATTCTCGGAAATGAGATACTCACAACAACTCACAACTTGTATTCAAAGAATGAGGCAAAAGTTGTCATAAGTTTGTTATCAGCTATGCCAAGCAGGCTTCCTATATAAAGACAATAAACCGGTAACTGAAAGATTTTAAAAACGACTAGATATTACAACTTTAGCACTTTTCAAGGTTATCAATTAAAATGTTTATAATTTACTTTTTCAAATCTGGTTGACTAGTTTATAAAAAATTGTAGTAGCTAGCAAGTGAAAACTACAAATTAATTTCATATAAGCTAATAACTCTCTTAGAATTTGGACAGGTCTACACCATAAAAATAGTAAAGAACGAATTTTCCAATATATATATATCCTATCCTTGACTATATATAAATAATCTAAATTATTGGCTTCAAATCACAGCTTTTATCATTTTAGTTACATTTTCCGAAAATAAAGCAAACGAAAATTCGATTATTTTATTCTTGATTATATACATAAGTTTAACTCAAAAAAATACTGTAAAGTCCTATAAAAAAAAAAAATTATAATAATAAAATTATAAATAAAATACTCATTTTATTTGTTGTATACATATAAAGAAAATCAAAGCACTTTCATCTCTGTTATGCAAATGATCTATCATAAAACATATTTAATCGAAGGTATTTATATTATTGATTATATATATATTATATATTTATACATATCTATGTGTGTGTAATTGTAACTAATAATAATATATTTCAAATATTTTTAGGCACTGTCAAATATTTTGCACCGACAGATGCAATGCACATGCTGAATGAACCGGAATATACAAGTAGCATTAGCTAAGCTGCCTGCCTATTCTTCTTTCTCTTCTTCTTGTTCTGTGATCTACCGATATATATATATACCATATATATATCCTTTGTCAGCGATTAACCAACACTTCTCAACCAAGATCGACACGCAAAAGCAACAACAACAAGAACAATGACAACGGCAAATTAACTAACTTTTCTTAATTGTATTTATAATGTTTATATCTAGTTGTACTTTACACACACACACACACTTATATTAGTGCATGTTTGCATACTTATTCCGTGCATATGCTAAGTTTATGCGTATTATAACCGTGATATCTCATTATAGTCGTACTTTTAACAAATATCATTCGAAATTTCGAATTCTTATAGCATTATCACGTTCAGTCAACGCATAGACGTAGTAAATTGTACAAATTGGAAAACTTAACTTGGCATGTCTTAAAAATTTTATTGATAACTTTGTAATTGTCACGTGGAATGTTTAAAGCGAATTTTTGTTAAATTTTAACTGCATGTGGCTTCATTTCAATTATATATATAAATATATATATATATATATATGTATTCTGTGAAATCTCGAAAGTATTTACCAAATTATACAAAAAATATATGAGAAATAATAGAAAAACAAATCTTGATTGTAGATATTGATTACGTGTAAAATGCTATACAATATTTATTAATTGAAAGTTTAGTGGTTGTAGTCGAATCCCGCCTTTTGTTTTACTTATAATACTATTTAGTTAATTATAGCAGACAACTAATGCGTCTGGCTGCCGATGAGCGACTCTTCTTGTTGCTGTTTGTCGAGTTTTCGCTGAAAATCGCGTTGCTTGCAGCTGGCAACATTTGCGGCTCGTTTCTGTAATTACAAATTTGAGATAAAAATACAAATACAATTAAATCAAACAATTTATGATTATATTGATACTTTATGGTTTTATGGAATGTAATAAAGACACTTTTTTTTTCTTTAGTTTTTTGGTTTCATTTTTAATTTTTCGCTCACCTTTAAAACTTTAGTGCGCTGATAAATATTCTGCATTTCTTTTTTGATTCGCGTCAATTTGTCTTTGTAGCGCTTCACGTCGTTCATCTAGACATGTAGATTGTAGATTGTTTTTTTTTTAATGATACTTCATGCAACATTGTTTCATTTATTTGCACCAAAATCTTAAATTTATTTTATGAGCAGGGATAAGAGATTTCTTTATTGTTTCAGGCGAGGGTAGCTCAAAAAATTACGCTCTTATACGTCTGATAGGAAATGTGCCGTTTGGCAACACTCACTATATTCAATATTAATTTATTGTTTAAGGCGGGGAAGTTCAAACAATTTCTCTTATACGACTCATATTTTTTGCAATACTCACCATATCATTCTTTATTTATTGTTCAGAGGGCAGAAATTAATCTCTTATACGGAATGCAGTCGTAATGCACACGTTTTGCAATACTTACCATATCATTGAGCTTGGCCACCTCACTGCAATCGAGCTTAAATTTCTCCTTCGACAAGTCAATGTAGATTTTGTTTTGCTTCCCGCTACAGTTAACATTTTTGTTAAGTTATTTGAATTTTTAATTTTCTTAGAAATGCTCACATTAATTCCTTAAGCTGTAGACGAGATCGTTGCAAAGGTGGCTCGGCAATTTGCAGTATACCATGGGAAAGTTGTAAAGCTGCCAAGCTGCATTCGCTTCCATCTGCGTCGAATAATTGGGCATGGTTGTTGTTGTTTGTTGTATGATCGCCGCTGGCAGCGCGATCAGCATCCAGTTGATTGATTACGCTATTTGATTATCGTTTCGTATAAATATAATTTATTGATATGATATTCCATAATTTACCTGTTTAAGTTGCTGCTTTTTATCATGGCGAAAGTCAAGCAAAACAAATAATTGACAAACAAGACAAAGGAAAGAAAAAAAACGGAACAGCTGTTGCATGCAGTATTGTATAACTCGCCAACAAAAAGCTTATATCGATTTGTGTCCCTTATCGATAGCAAGCTTTAACAGCCCTGCGCCAATCAGCTGATCCATTTGTTTATGCCTTGATTTTTAATTAATATTATAATGCGTTGTGCTGTTAGGAATTGCGGCAACAACAATCGAAATCGTGATAAGCAGAAGTGGCGTTACTTTCACTTTCCCAAAGATAAAGAGCAGCTCCAAAAATGGATTGAGTTCTGCGATCGCAAAATCGTAAATACGGCAACAGGTATAAAGTATAAAATCAACAATAAAATTGACTAAATGATAATAAACAATTTGCTAGCCTGCATCTGCAATGAGCATTTCACAGCCGATGACTTTGAGCGGAACATGCAATATGAGTTGGGTAAATATTTAAAATAAAAGTACATTTAACGATTGATTTTGAAGATCAACTCGATTGCAGGCTTCACGCGCAAGAATCCAACGAAATTGAAGCCTGGCTCGAATCCGTCACTCAATGAACCACACTACAAGCCACCTAAAACTAAAGTTAAAGGCATAAGGAGCAGAGTCAAAAAGGATGCGACACAATCGAATTTATCCCGAGATGGGAAGGCAGTCGGAGTAGAGTCCTTGCCGGATCTAGAATCCAAATATTCCGATTCAATTCAATTCGAGCTCTTTGATTGTGTCGACGATTTGAAGGAAAGAGCTGAAAGCGTTACCAGTCAGGAGCATAGCTATGAAATGATAGAGTATATAAGCGAATCGGAAGAGTTTTCAAATGATTTACTAAACGATGACGAGCAAATGCAACTAGAAATATTGGATAAGCTCAACACTCTATCAGATGCCGAGCATCAAGTGGAAATCATCGATGCAGAGAGAGACAACTATGCAAGGCATTTGGAGAGCGAAGTGTATGCGAAAGAAGCCAACAGCTTATTATTATTATTATTATAACAGCCAAATAATATATGTTTTTGTCTTTATACAGGAGCAGACTTAAGCGTCAGGTATTCTTTCTGCAGGATGAGCGTAAGAAACTAAAGGATGAAATTGAAAATCTTCGGGCAACCGTTCGCAATTCACGACTTAAACAAGGCGATGCCATGGAAAATCGAAATAATAAAATGGTCTGTCTTTTGCTTGAAATATAATATGGGCTTCAACTCCTTTGCCATACTTTACTTTATCAATTTTAATCATATTCCCTACTCTATTTAACAGGCAACCAAATCCAGAACTCAGAGCAAACCACCCATAAAGAAAACAGTCATGCTATTTACGGCAAATATTAATACCATCAGAAAACTGCGTGCAATTAACAAAACGACTGACTAAATAAACACACAATATTTGTATAAAATCTAAAATATATATGTTTCTATACACACAACCTCATTAGTCAAACAATTAATTTTGATCATGCCCGTCTTGTACGCATATGTTGATAATTTAGCAGAGATATATTTTAATATTTAAGCAATAGCTGAGGAAAACCCAGCAATAACTTGAACTCGAGTCGAGTGTCCCAGAAAAATGTACACGACAAACAAATACAGAGATATAGGTATATATATATATATATATATATAGATAAATACATATATGTATGTACTTAACTGAAACGAGCAATGAAATTGTGATTGTTTTGCTGCCTTTTTCTTGTTATCGCGGAAATTTCGCTGTAATCGCGTTTCACACAAAATTTCCACAAGGTCAAACTCATTAGGATGAGTAAGTAGGTATTTTTAAACATGTGCTCTTTCTCTGGACGACTACCTGAAGACCTATAAAAGAACTGCTTCGACTTGGAATCGATCTGCATTGCAAGCGGAACAGTCCAGCAAACAACATCTGAAGAAGAAAACTAATCTGGACGATGTGCCAAGATGATGGACTGCCGGATGTCACCTAAGTGCTACTGGAACTGTCACTGGCATCAACTATCACCTTTTCCAGCTACCACTTGCAATGCCAGCAATTTACAAAAAAAAAAAAACCAAAAAAAAATTAGTTAATTGTAAATAAATCCATATCCAAATTGTAAATAATCCTACAACCCCTCAAAAATAGTCAAATTTATATAGTTTAAATTGTACATAGCGAAATTTAGCCAATTGTTTAGTCGAATTTGTGAGGTATATTTTAAATATACGTGATATTTTTTGCAATAAAATATAATTTACACAAACTAAGCTATGATACGCTTTTTATTATTGTTTAAAAGTATATTTGCCTTAGCTTCAAATTCATTTCAATTTATAATGTCAAATGGAAAAAATGACACTTTACACACTTATATATTTTATCTAAATTTAAAGAAATGCAGCATATCGTTAAAAATAAAAAATAAAGAAAAATATATAAAATAAAATACAATTCAATGTTAATTTTATGCACAATTTAGAAAGAGAATTCAGAATACCATGTGCTAAATATAAGTTTGCCACTTATTGACAAAACATGTCCTGGTTGCCTTGGCAAATCCAATGATGCCCAGTTTGAACGCAGTTTCTCCTCATAATATTTGCATTGGATTATTACGTATTTTGCCTTTCTCAACGATGGAGTTTATATTTAAGAAGGAGCGTCGCACATTTGGATCGCGTATTCACTTCGAGGACAAGGATGAGGTCGTGTTTAGTGAGAACTCGAATCCCGAATTGGTCAAGAACTATATTCTAAAGAATCCAGTCGAGCGTTGCACACAATATGCTGGCCAAACCTCGCTGAGTGTGGCAAATACGGAGCGGGCCACGTACAAAAGTACTGGGATAACGCACAATGAGGGCGGCTGGCCAAAAGACATCAATATGCATGATCCGGAGCAGACGGTGCGCTACAAGCGCAAAATCGAAAAGGATGAGAATTACATAACGCAAGTGATGAATCTGACCAAACCGATGGAGCACTATATTCATCAGAATAATGCGGTCAATATCTATGAGAATTACTTTGAAAATATGGATCCGGCCCCGTTGCCAGAGCCCTGCAAATCGCGTACGGTAAACGTGTATCGGGATCCAAATCCGGTTAAGGTGCCCGTCAAGCATTTGTCCTGGTCACCGGATGGTGGCATCAAAATGGCCGTCAGCCATTGTGATATGAAATTTCAGGGCGATAAGACTGGGCAGCGTTGCAACTCGTACATCTGGGAGGTTGAGAATCCCAACGAGCCTTTTCTGACGCTGGAACCCAAAGTGCCCTGCGTATGTCTCGAGTACAATCAGAAGGATCCGACCAGTCTGGTCAGTGGCATGTATAATGGCCAAGTCGCAGCCTGGGATACACGGCATGGCAAGCATCCGGTGATGATTAGTGAGCGGGAGGTTTGTCATCGTGATCCGGTCAATTCGGTACTGTGGAACAACTCGAAGAGCGGCACTGAATTCTTCTCCGGTGGCTCCGACGGTCAGGTGCTCTGGTGGGATACACGCAAGCTGAGCGAACCATTGGATCGTCTGCTCATGGATCCGGTGAAGAGTGATGAACAGGATTTGTCCCGTTCCTACGGCATCTCGGTGCTGGAGTACGAGACAACAATACCAACCAGATTCATGGCGGGCACCGAAATGGGAATGCTTTTTTCATGCAATCGCAAGGGCAAAACACCCACGGAGAAAATACAAATTCGGGTAAGTCTAAGATAGAGAGAGACAGAGATGAGTTAAAGATTTATCCCAAGCGAAATCCCTTGCCAGATGATGTGCCATTTGGGTCCCGTTTATGCGATTACCCGGAATCCGGCATTTGTGAAGAACTTTCTCACTGTGGGCGATTGGTGTGCACGCATCTGGTCCGAGGATTGTCGCGAAAGCTCCATCATTTGGACCAAGAGTAGCTCATCCATGCTGACAGACGGCGCCTGGAGTTACACCAAGTGAGTAAAAGAAAACAGAAACATTTAAATTCATATTTAACGATATTACATACGTTGCGCAACACTACAAGTAGTCGATATATATTGTGGTGGTCTGCATATCAAATGTTGTCTTCTACCTACCGCTAGATGTCGCTGTTGTGCTATGTACACCATCTGAGTTAACGTTACTTATTTTGAACAGTTTTAATGATATATTAATTACTACTGTAGGGTCTCCCAGTTCTTCATCACTCGCATGGATGGTGTGCTGGATACTTGGGATCTGCTGCAGCAGCAAAATGAGCCGGTGCTAACGGTTAAAGTCTGCGATGAGCCATTGTATTGTGTGCGCACCAATGAGAATGGCAAATTTGTCAGTTGTGGCAGCAAATTGGGCGCCACTTTTCTAATCGAGGTCTCCGAAAATATGATCATGTCCGCCAAGAATGATAAGCCGCTGTTAACTGCGGTAAGCTGCAATTATTAAATATTGTTAAATAAATAATATTATTATTTTTGCAGATGTTCGAGCGTGAAAATCGTCGTGAGAAAATCCTGGAGGCCAAGTCGAGGGAGAGCAAACTCAAGATAAAGGGCAATCACGGCCAGGAGCAGGCCGATTTGACCATGCTGAATGGCAAAATAAATATGGTACCATTTGCCAGCGCTTGCGAACAGGCAGCCGCGGAATATTTTGCTGCCGTGGAACAGGAACGTTTGCGACGACTGCCGGGAGGCAAGCGTAGGTGAACATCTAATGATTATTCAAAATGCTACATATTTTAATTGCTCTAATTGCAGAGGATGTGGAGGAGGTTGATGTCTCGGAAGCGGAAAGTTCAAAAGTTTAATTTTGAAATTTGCTAATAAATTATTGTTTAATATTAAAATTTGTATTTAACGACATTTCTTCTCAACACCACAAGTAGTCGACATATATTGTCGTGGTATGCAGATGTATTGATGTCTTATTCGTGCCGCTAGATGCCGCTCTTGCGTACGTACATCATTTGAGTTAACGTTACTTAGTTTTTATAAAACCTTCATACTCAATATGTAGAATAAATTATATAATTGATAAATTCTACAAATTGTGCTGGATTATATTAATAATTTACCATTTTTTTTGACAAAAAATACGTAATTTTTGTAGCTTTTGAATAAAACAAAAAAAAAATTATTTACTTTTCGCAATTGACCGTTGTAAATTTATTTTTAAATCTTGAATTTTGTTAAGCATCGATAAGTGAATCGAGTAATAATCGACTAGATTCGATACACTTATAATCGATACTGTGGTGCTGCGGTGCATTGCTTGAACAGCGAACACAACATTGTAAAACGAGATCGTGGGTTGACAAGACGTGCGTGAAACGCGAGCGCGCAACGCTAACGAAATTGAATCGCAGAAAGCAACGTACCAAAAGTGCCACAACAACAACAAAAATACAAATGTACACAAAAAAAATCGTAACCAAATAAAAGCCATTGAATAAAGCGCAATTTGTTATAGCCGCTTAACTGTTCTTTGCTGTTGCCGTTGTTGTTGTAATTTCCGCTGTTGTTTTTGTGCTAATTAGAAAGAGCTGCTGCGCTGTTGACGGCTGCGCCGGCGTTTTAGAACGTTGGCCCAAAAACAAAAAAAAAAGCGGCGAAACTGGTTTTTATTTTTCGCATCGTTGTGTGTGTGTGTGAGAGAGAGTGTAAGTGTGTGTGTGTGCATTGGAATTTGTTAAAAACACCAGCGTATTAAGGTCAAAAGCAACAAGTGACCAGCAACAAAAAAAAAATATTAATTCTAAATAAAAATAAATTAATAATTAGAAGAAAAAAATTGCTGGCATTTTTTCAATCTAAGATTTTGTTTTTGACTTTTTTTTGCTGCCAACAAGAACGACAACAACAAAAAGAAGCAGCAACAGGCAACAAAAAAACGCAGCAGCCAAAGAACACCGCCAAAGCAACAACAATAACAGCAGCAACAACAAGAAGAACTTTCCGGTTTTCCATGCTTCATCTCTCTGCGTCTTCTGCTCATTTTTACGTTACGTGTGTTTATCGATTTTCGTGGCTTACGCGTTGTATTCGTGCCAGAAAGACAGAGAGAAGGAGTTATAGAAAGAGATCTGTGTGAAAATTAAAACAAAAATAAATCCAATTTAATTCATATAGCAAAGTCAACTGCAGGACGCGAACGAAGGGAAAAAGAAAAGCAACGAATAAGAATTAGAAAGATCACGCCGTCTTTTTGTCTGTGTGTGTGTGTGCGTTGCTTTTAAGCAAGAGAGGGAGCGGAAGCTGTAAGCAAAACAAAAATCATATTTTGCGTCAACAGGATTTGTACATAAATCATTCACGCTGGATTTAGGATACTACGAGGCTGTTAAAGGTAATAAACAACAATAACATGAGATCGATTTTATGTAACTGTTAATTAAGCTGAACTCAACTCAAAGCTCAATAAAAAATAGCAACAATGGGTCTCATTTATATTTTCCTACCAGATTTAACAGCGCCGTAAGGCAGCAAATAACATTGTATGCGGCTGTAAAATACACTGTTTTCTGGGGGAAAAAGAAAAAGGAATTACCGAAAAGAAATTTGGATGGTTTTAATTTTATTTTAAATAAATTTAAATAATTAACGTTAATATAATTAATATTTTATATAAAACTAAATATACCCCTTTTGCTACAGGGATCAGTGTATTTGGCTCATAACTTTTGTATGCAGTCAACGCACCTGAATGCCAGCCACAATCGCGCTGCGCTTTTTATGGCCACAAAAAAAAACCCATTCACAAAAAAAAAACAACTTGTTGCATAATCGCCGCCAATTCCAGTTAGGTGGAGCTGCTCAAACTGTACAGTTTTTGATTGATAAGGGCGCAGATTGCGTGCTTGGTAGCCACAATAAAAATTGACAGTGTCTGTCACACTTTTCTTATTAGCATGAGCGCAATAGCTTGATGCAAGAGAGACAGAGAGAGGCAGTTTACAGGTGCGCAGCAGCAGAAGCAGCGAATGAGAGCTGTGTGGTCATTAAGCCTGGCTTCGACTCAGACGTCGACGTCGACGCAGACGATAGCGCAGCTGTAAACTAGGCTAAATAGGGTCTGTAGCCAAGAGCACGTTTTGGTCTGAAGCCCGAGCTTGATTTTTGCCTGCCTGCTTTTTGCTGCTTGCTTTGGGTTTGGTTTGTTTTTAAACCGCATTCCGCGTGGCATTTTGTATTTGCCTGGGCCAGTTGTCCGCACACACACACAGCCAAACACACACATACGTACACATAGAAATACATGCATTTAAATACACGTTGGAAGCATTACCGTTAACAGCGAACAGTTTAAAAGGAACTGCTGGGCAGACAACGGCAGATTTACATATACACATATATATACACATACATAAAAATTATGTACATACACACATATACACATGTGTATAAAGACAATTGCGCTAAATTAAATTACGCTTTACGGGGGCAGCCAAAGGCCAACGAGGTTGAGGGAGATGGAGAGATTGCGTCTGGAGTGCAACTGCAATTGAATCACGTACAGTGCTTGTCAAACTGCCAACGAACACTGAAAATAAGAATGTGAATGTAAACTTATTGAAATATGCCAATATGCTGTTGTGTGCTTATAAAAACAACTGTTTATCACGCAGTGCTTGTAATACTACTGATGAACTCTGGAAATAAGAATGTAAATGTTAACTTATATATTGGAATATGTTAATGTGCTGTTTTTATTTTCAATATATTAACATAAATATTGGAATAACAAAAGTTGCTTATAAAATTTATGCAATTACTCGAATTTCGTTAAGTTTCAATTGTAAAGCGAGCAATGTGCTCAAAGAAGAAAAATAAAAATGCCTATTGGCAAACCAAGTTGGTCCATTTGATTCTTTTGCTGTGCTTTTGTTTTCTTTTCGTTATTTTCTGTTTCAGCTGCAGCTGGCTGCTTGCTGTCTCTGTTGTTGTTAATAGTGATGCTCTCCTTGCACTCCTTGCTCTTTTTATTGTTGGCGTCGCATTCTTTAGCATTTTGTGCAATTTGTGCGCTGTACTTTTTTTGATTCTGTATCAGTTTTCGGATTTTTATTTTTGTATAATTCCATACAGCAATTTACATTCACAATGCATGCTGAACAGCAGCAGGCGCTAAAATAATCCAGTTCCAATTTCAATTTCCAATTCGATTTCCAGTTGCACAGTCAATCAATCGATCACAAGTGTTTTTGATTTGGCCTTTCCATCAATCAAACCAATAATATTTCTAGAATTTTATTTCGCTTATCGGAAAAAAAGAGAAACCGTCACAAAAGGCAGTACAAGACCTCATTTAAAGATAATGATAAACAATATTTTGTTTTAATGATAATTGCTCAAGTGGAGTGATGGAAGTAGGAGGTTGAGGGAGTTGGGGGAAAAGGGTGGAAGTACTCGATTCTACTTAGATACGCATAATTAATTGAATAAGATTGCCGCCAGTGCAAGGGCAAAAGACCTTTTGAATTAGTCGCAACAATTGAGAACCGGTGCCAATTGAGCGCTGAAAAATTTAAAAATATTTCAACTGTCCAGTTTGTCTGAAATACTCAATATTTGAGTTGTCGCATCAAATTTGTGTCATAGATTTTGCATCTGATTATATTACACAGCAATAAAAAACGTTATCTGTCAAGTTTATTTCTAATTATATTTTTTTTTTTTCTATAGTATAAGTGAAGCACCCAGTAGTGTTGGGGTTACACAAACATATGACAAACTCAGTTGAATGATTTGTAATTTTATTTATTGATGCGTAGAGCAGGTTTCCGTCTTATCATTAATATAAAACAAAGTCCGCAAACAGTAAAATTTAATCGCATTTCATAAATAATGAATATATATTTATATATATGTATATATGTCTATGTATACATATGTATATTTATTCTATATATACTTGTGATCCAATATAGTATACCTACTTGTCATGCGGCATTGAATGATTGCAACAAATTGTTTGGCTCAAAATTGATAAGAAATGCTTCACACTTCATTAAAAAAAATGATTTGATTTGCAAAAATGACACTTTGAAGTTTATAGTTAGTATTTGATTGATAAATCAAGTTTTTATTTTTATCGCTGGATTTTCTTTCTAAAAACAGGTTCTTAACTTAACAGTTTATTCAGTTATAAATTGTTAACAGTGTATTCTGTTATAAATGTTAACAGTCTGTTCTAGTTATAAATGTTAACCGAACAGCCAGTTATAAATATTTATTGCTTTGCATTTGCATGTCGGAGTTCTACAAACATACATGTACATAAACACACACACACACATGCGATTGTATATGTTGATTATAGTGTATAGTGCAAAGATAGTTCCAATTGGCTGAAGCTGGTTGCCAAGTGTGTCAGGTGTAATTAGAAACAACCGCATGCTTAAATGCAAAACTGATACAATAATCTAACAGAGAGAGAAAGAGAGAGACAGAAAGAGGGAGAGAGCAATAGCGATTCTCATTTCACTTGTCTAACAGGCAAATTGCGGCCAAATGTTTCTTTTTTCGGGAAACGCCCGCAGAATCAAGTCTCCGTGGCATTTACCCCATTTCCACACAGTTCCTTAGATATTTAGGTAATTTTAATGATGACCACAAACACAAGTGAAAGGCAGACAGTCCAAGTAGAGGCTGGAAAGTAGGTCATTAAATTCTGTTAGCTGACAAAGCATAATTAATATTTATTAATTAGTTATTGTCCAATGATAAATGTAATTTTTACCTGCAGTTTTAATGATTTAAACTGCTAGCTGTTTAGCTTTGCAACAGGTTACAGGGTATTGGCTGGTCATGCCGTTTTCACTTTGCTTCTTCCTTTACCTGTTGCCAGCGATTTTTGCCTGTATTTCTTTTTTTGCGCGCGCGCCAAAAACAGCGAGTCAGTCAAAGAGCAGCAACAAATAAATGCACATTCAAGGCTACAACAACTGCAACAGCAACAACAACAAGTGGCCCAACTCAAACTGGTTTTTCCATCTTGTGGTTTGCTTTCTTTTTTTGTTGTTGTTTTTGTTGTTTTCTTCGTCGTCGGCTTGTAAATGCACGTAGCCAAAAAATATGCTAAAGTCATATCACAAAAAGCATTTTTTGTTGTTGTTTTATATTGAAGAGTGCACAGGAAATGCACTTTTCACATATGTATACAGATGTATACATAAATATATATATTAACTTATATACATTGACTTTATAAACAATTTGCACGATTTTACATTCGAATTGCAGTTGCATATTTGGGTTTTTGTTGTTTTTACTAGATTTTGCTTCTGTATCTGTATCTCTGTAGAAATGTGAAGGGTCGGTCAGTTTTTGTCTTAATTGTTTGCGTCGCACTTAAAACTGATGACGATGTATGGGATTTTGGACAGTCTGAAAGCAATCAACAAAATTAGCAAGTTATTCACATCTAGAGTTATTTTTTTGATATATTCTTCAGTTTATGCATATATTTATGATATGTTTCACTTGTGGTCTTAAAAGTTAACCCATCATATCTGAATAAAGTTTAAATCTTTTAAAGTATAGCTTGGTAAAAATGTAACTGTTTTGATTGTGTTTGAAAGAGAATAACAGACAAGAGACACTTCTTTTAAATATGATTCACTAGTGATTTAAAAGTTAACCCATCTCAATTTCAATCATGTTTGATGGATAAATTTAGAGATATTGGTTCTTAATCTTAACCGATACATAAGATATATATTTTATTGTGATTTTTTAACTAAGCCGATTTATTCTCAATTTTTTTTAAACATTCAACCAACTTACAGAGAAAGTTTATAAAATTTTCTTTATTTAGTTGATTTTCTTTTTTAATAGAAGTCTTTTAATTTTCTATACCTTAAACAACTTATAAATCATTATTACGGACAACCTCACTTTGAACAATATACCATTTTTAATATTTTGGGTGTTCCACGCTCATTTTGTCATCCAATTCCAATTCTCCTTCCCTTTTCAGTTTGAGTATAGTTCCCTGTTTGGTGGCTTAGTCAATTACAATCAAAAGGGGAACGAAATAAACTAAAAAAGAAATACAAAATCTGTTCAAACTCGCCGCTCACCTGTCCCATTATCATAGAAAAATCGGCTGGCAACCTTGAAACTTGCCTCGCCTTCCGCTGGCTGAGTGAAATTTCTTAACAAAAGCGTAAAAAAAGAGATAGAGAGACTTGATTCTCCTCTATCGTCGATCTCAGCCCCTCTCGGACTTTGCTTTGTTTTGGTTTTTGGTTTTACTTTTTCATTTTTTTTTGGCTTTTATAGTTTTTAATTTTTGTCTTTGCTTTCAAGTTTGGAGTCGCACCATAAATAATTTTGAGGAACTTGTTGTTATGTGCTCTTTTTTTTACTTAAACCTATTTATTATGTAGCTGTCTAGTTTTTTCTTTCTTTTTATTTCTGACATGTTATGGAATTTCGCTAATCAAGTCAAGTGATTACAGGGAGTGTTGCGAGGCTTAAAGATTTTTATATTTTCCTATTAAATTTCCATTTACAGATACAATCGACGATAATTTAAACAAAAATCAAACTGCCATACACTTCTCTTTAACTAGCTATAGGAAAGTTGGCCGGACAGCTAAGGAGTCATGCGAAACCGGTACTTAAAAGTGGCTTGGTGAGTGTACCTAGTGTGCCTATCACTGGGTACCGAATTGGGTACATACTACTGCTTGATAATTAAGTAGTTGGCCAGCTAAGTAGTTGTATGTATCTATCACACCATTTGGAAGCACACCAAAAGTTACAGAATTAGGTACCTACCAGTAGTACATAGTAGTGCATAGTACTGAATTATGTACCTACCACTGGTACATAGCAACGCATAGTGGGTACTGAATTATGTACATCTTACTGGGAGCTTCACATAATTTCGCATAGAGCACTTGTTCCAAGCTAATCTAGACAACAGACATTGAGTTTTCAACCAGAACTAGATGTGAATATAACTATCTCATCTAATTTGATAACTGTCATTGGGTACCCAATTCGGTATAAGTAGTTCGGGGTACCGAATTTGTACCTTTGTACGTTGCATTAGATTATTCATTATTTAGTTAGTTATTAGTTATTAGCAGTACTCATCAGTGGATAATAGAACATCGTAGTGGGTACCTAGTAATAGATACTTCATTTGGCACATATCTACATATGCACTTTCACGCAACTTCTGTATTTATAAATAATATAATAAAAAATCGCTCGTTTAATAATAAAATTCCACAGCTTCCTTGTGATAGCTGCACAGTTCAAGCACTTTTGGTTTACTAATAAATTGTTCTCTTTTGTTTAACGGAAGTGTTTAGATTTTTTGTTGTTACTTAAAAGCTTATCAGCACAGAGCGTCTTTCTCTCTGTGCGCCTAGCTGCAGTGGGCGTGCCAGCATATAGCAAAAGGAAACCCATTAAATAAACTTATCGCAGCAGAACTTTAGCCTTGAATCTGGCTTTATTATTTATTGGTCGCCAAATTGCTGGCAATCTGGGTCTGCCTGAAAAACAACAAAACGAATTTAATAATGTCTGCGAATAAATTGCGATGCCTTCGCATATTGATGTTGATTTTGCCTCTGTTGTTGTTGCTGCTGCTGCTGCTGGTGATTTGTTGCAGCAACGACCGCGAGAACAATCAAAATATTTAGCTTATTAGTTGCAAAAAGTCAACAAACACAGAAATCAAGACCTGAGGCCTGAGCTGTTGTCCATCGTAGCACATCGTGAGAGTTGGAGGCAAGGCACTTTTTGCCACATTTGTGCGCCGACGCAAAGCCGGGCAAAGATTTTTCGCATTAAGCATACGCCGCTTTGGCCGCCTGGGGAGCTCAGCTCTCAACTGTTAGTCGCCTCGGGCAATTAATTACATTTTGCGCACTTTATTTCCGCTTTACACGGCGCACTGCTAGAAATTCGTAGTCTCTGTAATTATTTTCCTAGTACGATATATATGCCTCATTTTTATTCTATCTGTGTTTTTTCTTCTGTTATTTTTTTTTTTCGCTTAGCTGTTTGTCTAAAAGACAAAAAAGAATAAAGATGAAGCCATAAAAATGCCGCTGCTTTTGCTTGCCTTCGACTACTGTTGACGGCTTTTGTATTTGTGCAGCTGTGCCTAGGAAGGTGTTGATGATATGCCCCCCAACCAACCCCTCCCCTTTTCATGGCGAGGGCATTGATTTTAATGCAACAGCAGCTACCAACTACAAACGGTTCTTTTGACCGAAACGTTGATGCCCTTAGCACTAAATGCAATAACAGTTAATATAGCCAAGTGATGCCAACTAATTAATATATTATGCTTAACACTTGATCATAAATATTAAATGTATGAGATACCTCTATAATAATAACGATGACTTATCTTAAACGCTAGCTTCCTGTTTAGCTTCAGTTAATATATATATATATATGTATGTGGAAAAGATGAGGCAATGCGCAGTTGTACGCTACTCGCAAATACTTGGCCCCCTTTTTTGCATACTTGCTTTCCACGTAACATATAAATGTATATATGTATGTATACGTATATACATAAATATATATATATATATATAGAGTGCCCTCAACATCGATCGAAATCAAAAAGCGTAACACCAACAACAAAACAGAAATGCCAAAAATTCTTGACTTTTGCTTCAAGCTCAGATCAGCTCAGCTGTGAAACGTAAAGCAAACAAAGACGACCCAAAAGCCAAGCCCCAAGTTAGAAGGCCCTGAGGGGCGACTTGGCCTGTCTTGCTCCTCTTTCAATTTGTATATGTATAAATGGAATTCTTTGACGTACATTTTGGCCCATGTTTTAAGCTCGTTCCACTTCTTACACATGTATAAATATATATATAAATATTTATACATATGTGAGCTGGTCAACATTGTCCCATGTTTATATAAATAGCATGTTCATGCAATTTTCTGTTATTTACTGTTATCATTTATCACTCAAACGGAAAAGGGGACTTTGCCAAAGCAAATTATGACTTGGGTTCTCTTTGTCCAACTCTAATCAGTGCAATAAAAAACTAACCTACTATCTGATGCAGATAGTGTTGTTGTCAGACCCAATAAACGATCGCAGTTGCGATACAAAAAAAAAAATACAAACTGCATAACAATCTATGCAGAATTTGCAGGCCATGATGTCAGAGAGACAAGTTTTAGTTTGTCTGAGTCATGAGTCAAGAATCGAATCGCAACTAGTCATGGGTGAGAGCTAACTGTCTGTCTGTTGTTTTGATTAATTAGCTGGGAGCAAGCGCTCTCTCCTAAGCTCTGATTAAGCTTCATCTCTCCTTTAACTCTATTTCTCTCTCTCACTCTGTCTCTCTCTGAGTTAATGATGATGATGTGGAACAAAGTCTAAAGACTCATGACAACAATTTACGTGAACACATTAAGCTCGACATTAAACAAATGTTTTGCATTTGCATTCAATGAGCGCTCAGCATTTGTGGATAAGTTCCTTACCTTGTATTTTAAGTTTCAGTACTCGTTTTCAGAGTTGCCGATGAAACAACAACAAATTAAAACAATTAAAATAGACACAGACAAACATACGTGTATTTCTGTTGCATTAAATTATAAATAACCCATTAGTATTTGTTGTTAAAGTTATTGACTGACTGGCTTAAAAATAAAATGAGGCATAAAATATATATATTTATTTATTTTGAAGGCCGAAACTTTTCTGCACTGAAAACCTTAAATATTTGCACAAATATTGCAAGTATTGTGTGATTAGCTGTTTGTTTAGTTAATTTAAGTGCAAAGATAACTTTTAAATGCAGTTAGTTTTCTATAAAGTTCGAACAGATACTTAATAATTTATTATTATTATTATTGGGTGCATAAGTGATTTAAATTTTATGCTTCTCTTTTACTTTAACTCAAGTATTTAATTGTGTATTTCCAAATTATCAAAGCATATATTTTTTCATCAATTAAATCTTTTACACATTTTTAAATATTATACTAAAATTCCTTAGATTACAATTGTTTTGATTGCTTGACAAGCTCTGCAATTATTATTTAATTCTTATGTTTTGATAAGGTTAAGTCACCCAACACCAAGCAATTATGTTTTTGGTGTATATAATAGGTGCATCTTGAGAACAAGTACTAAACACATTCTTAATAATACTTGTATAATTATGATAAAATGGATTAGCTGACATGTGCCTCAAAGCGTTACAAACCGTTTGACATGCGCGCCATGCTAGGCTAAAGGGTATAATTACACGGTTAAAAAGCCAAATATTTGCTTAAACGCTGACATCAGAAAGTAATTGCCAGCTGGGAGCCAGAGAGAGAGCGAGAGTGTGATGACTGAGTGAAAGAGAGAGAGAGACACCAAACTCGTGCCTCGTTGGTAGAATTGAAAAGGCGTTCTGAAGCTTCGAAAAGATTATTTACCGGTTTTATTCGCAAAACTGTTGCGTCTGTTTAGCATTGTAGCGTGAAGTAACACACATATGCATATATATATGTATATTTGTATAACTATATTTTGACGTTTTATTTGGCTTATTTATTTTTGTCGAATTTTAATACGACGGCATCGTCTCTTTATCAACGGGATATTGAGACAGTTTGAGGCAGCACTCTGTCAAGTTGCATTTGACGCCGAAACATGAAACACGTTTTTGCATTAACTATCCGAGCACATATCGCAAAATCCCCAAAAAAAAATTGAAAACCAATAAAAAGAGCACACTTTTGACAGTGCAAACTTGAAGGCAAGAATATGAGCAGCCAAGAACTAGCTAAGCAGCTTAAGATAATGAAATGAGCACAAAAGAGTTAAGAGATTCAACTGATAAACTTATAACGACTTTGCATGGTAATCATAGTTTTTATTGCACGTATCAACTTATAAAGCTACTGTCTAGCTGCGCTCTCTATCTCTCTTTGTCTTTCTATCTCGCTCTCTCTCCCCATCAGAAAACGACTCGTTTATAATTTATGCACAAATTCACTTTGAAGGAATTCTTGAAAACCAACTCATTTTTATCGCTGTTGTTCAATTTGTTGTTATATTATAACGTCATCAAAAATGAATTTTGTCATGTAATATTAAACGTTTTTTATTTGTTAATGTAGTTTGCGCAACGTGCTTTTGAATTCAAAATGCAATTGGCAGTTTAAAATTTTTTTCCATTTCTTGTTATTAATTTTTTTTTTTTTGGTTTTGGATAGGTCTGTAATAACAAACCCATATCAAAGTTCGTGTCTCATCAAAAACACATTGAAATCGTTTGAAATTCATTTAAAAAGCATAACTTGTGCTTTAAGGGCTTATCACATGGTGTGTTAACAATCTTCAGTTCTTCGCTGATGGGATACAAGGCTGTTCATTAAAAAACAAAATGTAGTACTTGAAATACTATCGATTTAAATTTATTAATGGCTTTTCTATAAACGAGGCAATTAAAATGTTATTGTTTAACTTTACAAAGTTGAATGACAAACAATATTATTATTTATATTTGAGTAAATGTTTAAAGTGGTCCCATGAAGTATGCCAGTTGACAGTTGTCTGAGTGTCTTCCGGGCTAAGCCAATTAAAAATTTCAATGACAGATCGAAAGTGCTTTCGAAAAGTCTCTTGCCATATCACAAACACAGACACACACATACACATACACACACACACACACAAACACACACAGTCACACAAATCTTCAAGATACAAGTTATAAATTCCTCATATATTTATTTTCAAGCATAGAGCTGTCAAAATGGAATTGAATTGTTCAGTTTGCCGCTTGTAGATCTACTTTGAGATCGTCTGTCATTTTCAGATTGTCGTGCTACATTTTAATTAACAACTAAAGGGGTGGCTAGGGCCGCTTCCTCTTCAAACTTCTAAACTGCCAAACTGATAGTGTGTGCCCATGGAAAGAACCTTAAAAGCTCATCAAGTTCTTCAAAATTTCTTAGTTTTTTTTTCGACGATAACACATTTGCTTTGGCAACTTCCTGAGAAATAAACAACGGAAATATTTATTGCGTTAGGGTTGTTATAGAGAGGAGCAAATATTTGGGCAGTGACTGTTTATTTGTCATTAGTACACACTTATGTGCTATGAGTGTGTTATTGATGTTTTTGTTTTTGTTTTTGTTTTTGTTATACCTCTTGTGACTCACTCTCCGTGCCCATATTTGGGCTTACACGTGTGTTTTGAGCGGCAAATGCAAATCATCACCCCGCATTGCTAAGAAAGAAATGGTGGCTGAAACAATGCTAAATTAACAACAGATCACACCAAAAATAGACAAAGTCTCTAGCAGCGATTTCTCAATAGATATGTAACTGAAGTAGGTCGCACTTAAGATGCCCATTTGGAAGCCCAGAACATCAATAAAAGCCTTTTTAAACAATGTTTAAAAGTTATCTTTTGCGTTAGAGATTAGAAATCGATAATATTAGTTAGGCATTAATTGTTAATTAAAACATGACAAATCGATATCATTAATTAAGTAATTATTAATGGTTAATTGAAAGCGGGTTTCATTAGCCATATTCTTAGTTTTCACTTAATCATTGTGCTTTAGATTTTTTCCTTCAAAATGCCCCTCAAATCAGTAGATGTCATTTTGAAAAAACTTTTTAAGTCGATAGTATTAATTATTATTTGTTAATCGAATGCTGATTTTATAAGCAATACTCTCAGCTATGATTCAAAGCGCTACGAAGAAATTTAATTGTATATCAACAAGTTTAATTTTCTTAAGCAGAAGCATGATGATCGTGCATTTATTCATTTATTTTGAAAATTTCTTACATTTTGTCGGCAGTACATACATATCTATATTTTATGATATCCAATAAATTATATCTTAGCCCGGTATTTTAAAAGTACCACTGTGATTGGTTTATATGAGTGTTATTTAAAACTTGATTACTGGGTCAATTGATTGAGACTTGCTTGACATTCGTTTATCTAACTGATTGTTGGCACATCTAATCAATAATAAGATTGTGATTTTTTTAAAGAAATAAATCGAGATAATGAGGTCAAGACTTGTAAGAGAGTTTTTCGAACTACAGTCTACAATTATGTTTAAGATTAAACCCACTTGTGTTTGTTTCGCTTTAATTGTAAAACTAACTTATCTAAACGATGTACAATAATCATTCAGCTCGATTTTATTCGTTTCGCTAGGCATTGCTAATTTCAGTGGTTTCTCTGGCACTTACCCAGCAGTTACTAATTACAGCCGTTAAGAGGAAATCAATCAGCTGTAAAACCGTTGAGATTCTCACACCTTCTGCTTGCCACGTAATAAGTCTCATCAGTTGTAAGAAGCGAACAGATTAATGGGCCTATATCCGGCATAACGAATCTTAATTACACTTTCATTAAAAAAAGATGAGCTTAAAACGCGTGCTGCTTAACTATTTGGCACATAATTAATGAATCTACCGCAGTCCCTTCTCGCCCATGGCATTTGTAGACTGATTAAAATTAATAAAAATAAAAATAAAAAACAAAAACCTATATACGCCTCTATGAAATCAGTTTATTATTCATAAAAATAAATAAATATGAATAAGAAATTTCACTTTTAATTGATCTTTATTGTGCCACAAGCAAAAAACTGTGCTGAGTGAAATTCCATTGTTTGTTGAACCCGTTGAATTTTTGGCTATTTTATTTATAATGGCGACCGCCCGCTGTTAAATGGCACAAGCTAAATTAATAGCTAAAAAAGCGTGGATCAAACATAAGAACCTTCAAATAGCTCTTTAGAAATTTGCAGAACTTTATGATGTCATCATTTGATCATTTTGCCAAACTCGCCAACTCCATTCAAGCTGATCATTTGTGTTAACCATTTTCCCACCAAAGACTGTAATTGATTTGTTGATCATGATTGTGATTGGGAAAAACCGTTTGAATGTGGCCAACAACAATTGAAAATTTCACTGTCAAGCTCACTGATGCGGCGCCCACTCAAATTCCATTTGCATGCCAAATGAGCACATGTCACGTGTGAGAGAGAGAGAGAGAGAGCTCGACTTGTAGATACCCTAAACTCAGCTGTTAAATACATTGTATGGTTGTAGAACATAGTTTGTGTCAAATGCAAATGATTTGCAGTTTAACGATCTTCAACTTTTTTATAGTTGATCAATAGTATTTATATTTATTGTGTATTTATGTTTATTGCTATCGGAAATCGGATTGTATCGATATTCGCGAAGAAGTCATAGTTATCGATACAATTAAATAAGCTAAATTTTAATTTAATTGTTCATACATATGCACTTGATTAAATTAACTCTGCTTTAGCTGCTGATCAAGTAGATGAATATATATCCCAGATGCTTCCCTCTACCAGTTACATACTGTTACACAACATCATTATACCTTTACATTTTTTTGATAGGTTTATTGTACAAAAACACAAAAAATAAAACAAAAACCAAACGAAAAGTAGTAATAAATAAATACAGTAGCGCATGCGCAGAAATCCAAAGCAAGCACAAAGAATTCAATTCCCTGCCTGTAGCAGCGTATGTATTCAACGTATTCGCATTCGTATTTGTATTTGCTAGATACTTGGATAGAAATGCGCAGCTGGGAATGATGTCATGGATTGGAGTTTGTGTTGGTCTTCGTTTTGGTCTTGTCTTGGTCTTGTCTTGTATCTTGTGCGCATGTTTACGGCGCGGGTGTAACGCCCCAGGGGGGCGTAACAAATGCCAAACAGACATAGACAAAGAATAAGCAGAGAAAAAAAGCCATTTTAAAAAGCATAAGTAATGACAATAAAAGCAAAGAGTGGCTTGGGGGCGATGACGCCTATTGACTAATTTTCGCAAATAACTTTTGGGGCAGCGCACAACAATAAAGCAAAGCCGACATAAAAATGAACACAAGCCACACACACACACACACTTAAAGACTTTTGCCAATGTGTCTTAATAATAATGAGCCAAAATATTTGGTAATAATTTTTTTAAAGCGCTTCAACAATTCGACTGTTGCAGCTGACAAGCGAAGTTTAGCAGCGGGGAGCGAGTCGTGTGTTTTTGCCAGGGATTTTATTGAAATAAATGAGTTTTCAGCGACAGATGCACAACACATTAAAAATGCCAATAAATATGAGCTTTATCATTGTTATCCAACTGTATAAGGAAAGCTAATGTCTTCTCTTGAAAATCTCAATCAAAAAAAAAAAAAAACACTCTGGGGTACAGTTATAAATTTGTAACTGCCAATAGCCAATTGTTTTATTTTTGGGATTCGGTTTCACAGTTTCCACTGCCATAACTCTTTTTAAATTGTAACTAATTTTCTTCGCTATAGAAATGGATTTTCTTTAGTTATTTATAAGTATGTTGGCACTTATAAATAAAAATACGAAATAACCGTTAGGAGTGCTGTCAGTTAGATAAAAGTTCCTAATAAATTCAAGGTTTACACAAGTCACTAGCTGAGAGCACCGAAAATTCAAAAAATAAAACTCTCGCCCACTTTTTCAATGAGGTTTTCTCTTTATGTTTTGGAAATTGTTTAGCATGCCAGGCACAAACAAAAGAATTTATAACATTGTTATTGTGTTTGGCTGACTGAAGCTGACTTTGAATTTGTTGTCATTATTGTTGTTGTTGTTGTTGTTTTAATTTTGGTTGTTGTCATTCAAGCCAAAACTGAATTTTAATTTTCGGCAAGTGATGAGGTAATTTTATGCACGAATTTTGGAAAAAACACCAAAAGCTCAAAAAAGAATTTATAAATCGCTTTGCTACAGGTCTGAATGCTAGAACTGCCAAGCTACTAAGGTGAAAGAAAGAGAGAGAGAGAAAGCGAGAACAGGCAGTGGGAACAAGAAATTATTGTAGACTGATAAAAAAAATGACCATCCAATAAATTTGTTATCTTTAGGGATCGCAAGGCAATAATTAAATTCGAATGATTAAACAAACGTTCCGCGCTTGTAAATGTTTTGCATTTTAGCCTAATAAAAAAACATACTGGGAAGAAAATTGGCTAATGCCTAATGTTTATTGATTTATGCAAATCTCCGCTTTGCGAGGTTATTGCACGCCTAATCAGCAAACATACAACTTTCCTATATACATATGTATACCCACACACACACAGGCACTCACACGCACGAAGCACAACTTCTGATGGTCACGAAGATCTTGAAAACTCAATGGGGAAGACTGTTTATAAATACAACGATACACAAATTTTTTAAATATCCACCTCCTCTCAAAATGTTGCTCAGCTGTCGACGACACACAATACACACATGTGTGTGCCGCATGTGCCCCTTATCACCCTCCCTCCATCACTCCCCCGTTTACCCGACAATCCTTGTGCGCCTGCGCGATGTGTTGTGTTTATTTTTGGTCTGCCTGTAAACAGGATGCGCTCTTCTCTCTCTCTCTCTCTCTTTTCGCTCTAAATGCATATATATGTGTACACAGTTGCCTGAGTGTGCTGTGTTTTTACTTTCATGTTTTATGGCCAGTTCTTCAGTGCTGCTGCTGCGGCTGTTGCTGCCTTTTAACGCTTTGCCACTAAAAATAGTCGAAACATTTTACAGCATTTTGCAGCTGGGAGGTGTTTGAATGCCCTGCAAATGCCCTTTGCCCTGGGTGTGGGAGTCTTATATTTCAGCTAATAAGGCTCCTCTTTCACAATTCTGAAAACTCCAATTATTGTGGGGTAACCCACAGTTCAGCCAGCTCAGATTTTCTCTCAGCTCCGCTGGGGAGAAAACTTTTAGCGTAGATGTTTGGGAATGCAATATGGCATGTCGTCGTCTGCACTTTGCATTAATGACTTTTCCTGTTAAAGCCTAAAGTTATGCCTTACTTTGTGTTATGTGTGTGCCTTATTACACACATAATATATGTGTATATATGGTCTATATTTGTTTGTTTCGAAAGCGCACTCTAGAGATAACAAAGTTTACGTCGCACCTGCTATCGGCATATGGTAAAGTTTACTGTCACGCTGTGATTTGTTATTGTTTGATTTTCACCTCATTTTTGTGCTTAATTGATTTTCATTTTAAATGCCCTACAATCTACAAAGTGCAAAAGTGTTTTGTTTGCACGAGCTGCTGCCTTCGAGTGCCTTTTGGATGACCTCAGCATGAGCTTAAGCACAATGACACAAGAATGGTTCAAGATAAAAATAGGCGTTCCAAAGATTAAGGGCAATTAAGAAATATGTTTTGTACTTATGAGATCATCATTTGTCAACTCTATTTTGGGTAAATTAATTTATTATTATACATAACTGTTGAAGTACTTTTCATATTAATTGCAAATATGCCTATAAATAACTGTAGTTTATGACTTTTTTTTTTGCAAAAATTATCAATATAATCTATAGGTTCACATATGTGCAAGGTATGTGAGAGTTATATCGATTCGGTCGATAAGATAAGACGATCCCTCTCCATCGTCCCCTCAAGCGGCATTCGTTACACATTTTTGCGTTATCATTTTTAAGCTTTTAGTACAACAGTCAAATGATAAGGAACAACGAGGAATTCACCATACGCAGAAAGAGTCAGAAACTTAACAAGAATTTGTTTTTGCCACTTTCGTTTTTTTTTCTGTCGTTTTTTCGATTTTCTTAGCCGCTCTAGCTTTAAGAAATATTTCAATTTTGCTTGCTATCTGATAAATCCACGGGAAAAAGCTCTCTTACGCCCAGCAAAAAAAAAAGCAAAGCAGAGCCGTTTCTCCAGTGTCCCAACGGCGCGGGCTGAGCGAGCAACTGCGTCCATTCCATCCAAAAGCGAAACTATCGAGAAAAAAACACGATCTTAAAGTGCACCGTTCCATAGAATAGTCTTTGTTTATACCTTGACTGCAATTGGCAGTCAACATTTTTACAGTGTATCCTGTGTATTGTTTATTGTTTTCCAGTTCAAATCCTAACCATGGAATATAACAGTATATTGCGTTCAAATTTTTCGCGCCATGAGTATAAGCGCTATATATCGTTTGAGCGTCAGTCTTTGGGTATGTTGAACTTGAACTTACTCACTGTCTAATTACACAACAAAGGCGACCTCCACCCACTTCTCCTTCCCATTTATCTCTGTCACGATAAGCCCCAAAACTACAATATCCCCAAATAGTAGCTGTCAACATAATGTATTACGTACAGTATACATTCTGGAAATATGTGACATTGTAAAAATCGGCGTTATATTATATTTAATAATGTTGTTTTTGGTATTGGCCAAATATTACGTAATCCGTACAAAGTTGATAAAAAGCAGAAGAAAAAAGTTTTTGTGAACTCATTTGGTATATATTAATTGCTGATAACGCTGATATTACGGCATAGACCGGAATGTTTAGTTTTTGTGGTTGTCGGGAAGTTGGTATCGTCGTTGGTTTTCGTCTTAATCTAAGGTACAACTGACTGACTGTATCACATCACCAAAATATAGCCACTGACTAATAGCTAAAAGAATTATGACAAGGCGTGCTTGCAATTAAAAATGACAGGTAGACAAGGGGAAAAAAAAGCTCAAACAATAAAAGTTGTTATTATTTTGGGGACATGAATTAGATCATCTCTATGTGATTATAGATTAATGATCAAGAAAGAAACAATTTAAAATAAGTGAACGTATCCTTAATAAAAGTAGAACCCAACTCATTAAGTAATATATGGATATGATTTTTATTGTAAGTATCGCTTGGCTATCGTTTAGTATTGTCAGCAAGTCCCGAACAAGGGCATTGCCTGTTCAAAATAAATATTGAGCATATCAACGTATATACATATAGACCTCCATATAATTCACATTAATTACTTTGACTTGCGATAAGTGGCAAAGTAAGAAACACACACAAGACAAAAAAGTTTACTGTTCTTATCATCGTTTAAGGAATGGGGGAAAAAAAACCCGTTTACTTGTATATCTATCTTTCTTCTTTTGGTAGAGCACCCTCTTTAACGATTGGGGGTTGTTGAAATCAAAATAAAGTGCTAAACGTTTAGCACTTCTAGGGCTTTGTCAAGCTTTTGCTAATCCATTGTTGGTGTTTTTTTGTTGTTTTTTGTTTTTTTTGCTTCTTGTAGCATCACAATATGAGCCCGGTGGCTACTCAACGCAGCAGTCATCATCGTCCTCCACCCGCGGCAACCATACGGCAATGACGCAACGCGATGGCATTATCAAATTCGAGAATGAGCGCATCAAGACGCTGCAGGAGGAGCGTCTACACATCCAAAAGAAGACCTTTACAAAATGGATGAATTCGTTTCTGATCAAGGTAAATTAACATAATATCTATGTAGAAATTAAATCTCAATTCTCTCTGTCATATTCTTTCTCGCAACTTGCAGGCCAAAATGGAGGTCGAAGACCTGTTCACAGATCTAGCCGATGGCATCAAGCTGCTCAAGCTGCTCGAGATTATATCGTCGGAGAAACTGGGCAAACCGAACAGCGGACGGATGCGTGTACACAAAATTGAAAATGTCAACAAGAGTCTGGCATTCTTGCACACCAAGGTAAACATGAGTGCAACAAAGTAAGAGCGAGAGAGATTTGTGGCGTGAGAGAGGGAGAGAGTTTGCTTAGGCCTCCGCATTTGTAGAAAGTGCAAGTCTTGAAGCAGCTGCGCGTAGCCCCTTTGCGTGCTTTGTTTGCCACATGAGTTAAAAGAAAGAAAAAAACATGACGGGAGAGTTATAAGCCATGTCTACGTACAAATTGACACTTTGGATGCAAGACTGCATCTGCCAAATGCTACATAACAAACACACACACACACACACATAAGCATATATCTAAGTGTACATGCAACATATATTTAATTACATTTGCTTTAAATATTTGCATACTTTCTAATGCATATTTGTTAATTTTTTGTTCGCTTTTAATTTAGTTATTATTTTTATTATTATTAATTTTTTATATTTTTTTTTGCTCTTCGTGTCGGCACATTTTAATTTTTGTGCACTTTCTTTGCTTGAATTTAATTTTAATTGTGTGTGTGCAGGCAGCTTAATGGAATCTACAGATGGAACCCCCCTCAAAGATATAATATCTTTCTATCTCTCTCTCAGTCGAACTCTCTGTGTATCTTTCTCACTTTCAGCTTAGCGTGCGACATAGTTTCGCTTGTGGTCTAGCTTCTGTTTGTTTTTCCTTAAGCCTAATCTAATTAGAAAAAATAATGGCGTTAAATGCATGTAATTTGTACGAATCGCAACAGCAACAACAATCAAAAAACCAATAACAACAACAACGACACTGTACACAGTGAAAGTTGTTGCGTTTGTTGCTTATTGTTTTTGGGCTTGTCTTTTGGTCACTGCTGCTTTTTATTTATTTATTTTTTTTTTTTGTGACATCGTCGTTTATTGCATTTTAATTGGTTTTTCAGCTTGACGAAGTTTGAATGCGAATCCAAAAAAGAGAAGAAAAAATATAGAGAAAAACACTTATCGCACAGCTGAGCAAGCATTTAGTTAAGGATCTTAGCCAATAGAGCGTAGAATCGATCAGCATTGCTCGACATAAATTCTTTCTTCAACTTCAGTCATTAATCAACTTGTTAAGTAGACTAAAAAGCTCAGTTTTTTATATGCGATAAAGATCAAGTCTGGTAACTTATGCTTTCTTCGCCTATTTCCATTTTAACTGTGCCTACCTGTTCACGCCGTGACCTACTATAAATTCAAATGAACCTGAGACAAACAGACAAAGCAACACACTCACAAACACACACACACACACGCAGCAGGGGGTCAAACACCTAGCGAGACATTCGCTCTGATAATGCGTGACTTGTTTGGTGGCCCCAAAGCAGAAACAGCAGCTCAAGTTCTCTTTGGTTGGTTCAGTTGTAAAAAGCGTAATTCGAAACGGTGCAGCTTAGCGAAACGTTGCAGCGAGACCCTCAGACCTTACCCCCCACCCCCTAACCCCCCTCTCCCACCACCTCTCCTCCCGGCCAAGTCTAACATTCTTAAGCACTTGTATTTAATTTCTTTCCCAACCAGGTACGCTTGGAATCCATTGGTGCTGAGGACATTGTCGATGGCAATCCCAGATTGATTTTGGGTCTCATCTGGACCATCATTTTGCGTTTTCAAATTCAGGAAATCGTCATCGATGTTGTAAGTTAAACTGCTCGTATCAATAAGCAACGGTTGATTAAGATTTAACTCTTCTGGAATTTAGGATGAGGAAAACGAATCCAGTGAGAAACGTTCAGCCAAAGATGCGCTATTGTTGTGGTGTCAGCGTAAGACGCATGGTTATCCGGGCGTTAATATAACGGACTTTACATCATCATGGCGTTCCGGTTTGGGTTTCAATGCACTCATCCATTCGCACCGACCCGATCTGTTCGAATATAGCACCATTGTCAATTCAAAGAATTCCAATTTGGATAATTTGAATCATGCATTCGATACGGCCGCTAACGAATTGGGCATACCAAGGTAAATAGATATTTGTATATATGGGCGTTACCTACGGGTATGTCTCTAAATGTTCTGTAAAGAGAAGCAAGGACAAATACTTTGATTTAAGCTGTTATGGCCTGTATATCTGTTTAGATAGTTAACAAAATTTAATTCTTTTACAGTCTGCTCGATGCGGAGGATATCGATTCGGCGCGACCGGATGAGAAATCGATCTTGACCTATGTGGCATCATATTATCACACGTTTGCTCGCATGAAGAACGAGCAGAAGAGTGGCAAGCGTATCGCCAATGTGAGTGTAACACACCTTTGAATTGGGTGCGGGGTGACAGTTAGTCAGTCAGGGTCGGGGGCATTGCATGGTTGCCGCTCTCTGCCCTGAAGCTGTTGCAGCGTAACGGACGCTCCAATCTAGTTAACGCTCTACTTCGCACAATCGATCGGGTTGGGCCTTAGAAAGTTGTCTAACTGCTGCTCATCCATTTTTTCCTTCTTTTTTCTGTTGGTGTTTTTTAGATTGTGGGCCAGCTTATGGATGCCGATCGCAAGAAGATGCACTATGAGCGCCTGACCACAAATCTGCTCAGTTGGATAAGGGAAAAAACGACGCAACTGAATCAACGCGATTTGCCCAACTCACTGGAGGGCATACAGCATGAACTGTTGGCCTTCAAGGAGTATCGCACCATTGAGAAACCACCAAAGTAAGTTGGAAATCTATCAAAAGAGATTTATTTATAACTAACTAACTAACTAACTATCTTATGCAGATATAAGGAGCGAAGCGAAATTGAGGCTTTGTACTTTACGATAAATACGATGCTCAAGGCACTGAATCAGCCATCGTATAATCCCCAGGATGGTCAGCTGGTCAATGACATCGAGAAGGCCTGGCAGATACTAGAGTATGCGGAGCACAAGCGCGAGGTCGCCTTGCGCGACGAGCTTCTGCGCCAGGAGAAACTCGAGCAGCTCAACTATAAATTCGAAAAGAAATCTGTGCTGCGTGAGGGCTATCTAAAGGAGATGATTCAAGTGCTCTCCGATCCGCGTTATTTGCGTCAAGTGGATGCGACGCTGAAAAAACATGAAGCCATATCGGCGGATATATTGGCGCGTGTGGAACGTTTCAATGATCTGACGGCCATGGCCAATGAATTGGAGTGCGAGAACTATCATGGCAAGGAGCGGGTGAAGCGACGCGAACAGGAGGTCATGGAGAAGTGGCGTAAACTGCTCGAGCTGCTCGAGAATCAGCGACTCAATCTCTCCCAGATGAGCACACTGATGAATCTGTTGCGTGAGATTGCCAGCACAACGGAATCGGTGCGTGAACTGCAGCAACAGTTCGCCTCCGAGGATGTGGGTCCACATTTGCTGGGCGTCGAGGAGCTGTTGCAGGCGCACTCGCTGCAGGAGCTTCAGGTGAACTCGTATGGTGAGACGCTCAAGCGATTCACTCGCCAGGCGCAGCCCTACAAGAATTCCGAGCATAAGGATGCCGCTTTGCTGGACCAACGACTCGGCCAGCTGGAGCAGGCATATGCCGAACTCTTGAAGCTCTCCGCACAGCGTCGTGCCCGTTTGGAGGAAGCCCGGAATTTCCATCATTTCATGGAGGATTATGATAACGAGGAGGGCTGGCTGGTGGACAAGCAGCGCATCTGCAAAACGGGCATTACGGCCAAGGATTTGCGTGCAGTGCTCTCGCTACAGCAGAAGCATAAAGCGCTGGAGGATGAGATCAAGTCGCGCAAACCGAAATCCTCCCAGATGTCGGAGGCGGGCAAACGTCTGATTGGTGAACATCATCCGCGTGCCAGCGAGATAAAGAGTCGCATTGATTCTCTCGCAGCGCATTGGCAGGCCCTGGAATCGCTTGTGGAGTTGCGACGCCGCCAGCTGGAGGATGCCGCCGAAGCGTATCAGTTCTACACGGACGCCAACGAGGCCGAGTCCTGGTTGAATGAGAAAATGGCCTTAGTCAATTCCCGCGACTATGGCAACGATGAGCCCTCGGCACAAGCGCTGCTCCAGCGTCATCGTGATCTGCAGGGTGAGCTGAATGCCTATTCCGGCGACATACTCAATCTGAATCAGCAGGCCGATAAGCTGATCAAGGCGGGCATTTGCACGCTGGAATTGACGGCCGCCGAGCCCGAACTGCCCGAATTGGAGCAGGAGGAGTGGGTGAATGAGACGCGTCTGGTGCCCAAGGAGGTGTGGGAGGATGAGTGGGTCGAGAAGCTCGAGCACAAGAAGGTAACCGAAACAAAAATGCTGCCTCATGTGCGCTCCCTCTTCCCCTTCGAAGGTCAGGGCATGCAAATGGAAAAGGGCGAAGTGATGCTACTCAAATCGAAGACCAATGATGACTGGTGGTGTGTACGGAAGGATAATGGCCATGAGGGTTTCGTGCCCGCCAACTATGTACGCGAAATCGAGGCACGTCCCGTCGCCTGCATTGTGCCCAAGGCGGAGAAGGTCAAGAGTTTGCAGAAGGTAAAGAAGACCATATTGGTTCGACAAGTGGTGCCCGTGAAGCGCATTCGCCCGGTCAGTGTCGATCCCAAGCCGCTCGTGCAGCGTCGCACCTCCAATCAGAGCATCAACGAGAATGCCGATAGCGTGGAGAAGCGCCAGCAACGCATCAATGCGACGTACGATGAACTGCAGGAGATGGCACAGAAGCGTCGAGGATTCGATCCATCTGTTTGGCTTCTATCGCGAATGCGATGACTTTGAGAAATGGATGAAGGAGAAGGAGCGCATGATCAAGACGGACGATGGCGATGGTGTCGACAATGCCAAGCGCAAGTTTGAGAAATTCATCACCGATTTGTCGGCCGCCTCGAAGCGTGTCGAGGAGATCGATGGCGCCGTTGACACCTTCCGTCAACAGGGTCACTCGCAGCTGGACAAAATAATTGCGCGTCAGCGTCAAATCCATCAAATCTGGCAGCGCTTGAACAATGCGAAGGCACAGCGTGAGAAGAGTCTGGAGGGTGCCTCCAGCGTGGAGCTCTTTAATCGCACCTGCGACGAGGCCAAGGTCTGGATGAGCGAAAAGATGCTGCAACTGGACACGGCTGTCATTACGCCCGATCTGAAGACAGTTCAGGCGCTGCAGCGACGCCATCAGAATCTGGAACGTGAACTGGCACCCGTCGAGGAGAAGGTGAATCGTGTCACCTATCTGGGCAACTCTGTGAAGAACGCTTATCCTGCCGAGCGGGACAATGTCAATGCTCGGCAGCAGGAGGTGCAAGATATGTGGCAACAAGTGCAGCTACGTGGCAGTGAGCTGCGTGCCCGCATCGAGAGCGAGGTGGGTCAACAGATCTTTAATAATAGCGCAAAGACGCTGCTCGCCTGGATTGACTCGGTCAAGGATCAGCTGAATGCCGATGAGTCGGCAAGGGATGTGGAAACGGCCAATAATCTGCTCAAGAAACACAATGATCTGGGCGATGATATCAAGGCGCATGACAACGAATTCGTTGAGGTCATCCAGCTGGGTAAACAACTCTCCGACGGCAAACCCAACATGGCCGAAACGGTGCAGCTGATTGGACGGCTCAAGGCCGAACAGGATGCCATCCATCGGGGCTGGAGTGAGAAACAAAAGTGGCTGCTGCAGTGCGTCGAATTGCAAATGTTTAATCGTGAAGCGGACAAAATTGATGCCACCACCAAGAGTCACGAGGCTTTCCTCGAGTACAACAATCTGGGCGTAAGTGAACAGTTGACAAACAAGAAGCTTCTTTATATGACAATTCTTTGCTTACAGTCCTCGCTGGATGAGGTGGAGGCCATACTGAAGCGTCATCTAGACTTTGAGAAGAGCCTCATGGCACAGGACAAGATTCTCAAGGGTTTCTCGGACAATGCGGACAAGCTCATTGCCAATGATCACTATGATGCCAATTAGTAAGTAGCCACAAAGTAGCCTTGACTACATGTTAACCTCATCCTTGAAATCTGCGTCCGCTTCCAGCATTGGCGAGCGTCGCAAACAGGTATTGGGCAAGCGTAAGGCTGTCAAGGATCGCGCATTTGAGCGCAAGCGTTTGCTGCAAGCCTCCAAGGACTATCACAAATTTGCCGCCGAGGCCGATGATCTGAAGGCCTGGCTGCAGGACAAGACCAGAATCGCTGGCGACGAAAGCTATCGCGATCTGTCCAATTTACCACGCAAGCTTCAGAAGCACAAGGCCTTCGAGCGTGAGTTGCGCGCCAATGAGGGACAATTGCGCAATGTGACTAAGGATGGCGAGGCGCTGATTCAGGCCGAGAATCGTGTGCCCGAGGTTGAGTCGCTTGTGGCCGATTTGAACCGAAAGTGGAAGGAGTTGCTCACCCTGTCGGAGGATAAGGGACGCAAACTGGAGCAGGCTGCATCACAACGCGAACACAATCGCGCCATTGAGGATGCCAAAAAGAAGGTGGACGAACTGGATTCGGCACTCAAGAGCAAGGATGTCGGCAACGATTTGCGCAGCTGCAAGGATCTGATCAACAAGCAGCAACTGCTCGAATCGGAAATAACAATTTGGGATCAGAAGGTAGCCGAGTTGGTGTCGACGGGCGATGATATGGCCCACGAGGGTCACTTCAATGCCAAGAACATTGAGGATGAGACCAAGGAGCTGCAGCAACGTTTCAAGGATCTGCGTGATCCAACCCAAATGCGTCGCGACAAACTCGAAGAGAGTTTGAATTTCCATAAGTTTGTATTCGAACTGGATGCGGAATTCCAGTGGATCAATGATCATTTGCCGGCAGCCAAGTCCAATGAGCTTGGCCAGAATCTGCACCAGGCGCAATCGCTGTTCAAAAAACACAAGAAACTCGAGGCCGAGATCAAGGGTCATCAGCCGATGATCAATAAGGCACTACAAGGTGGACAATCGCTGGTCGCCCAACAGCATCCCGAGAGCAAGAATGTGGAGGCGCTGTGCGAGCAACTGGAGCTGGCATGGCAGGATCTTGAGCTGCACTGTGGCGAGCGCACGCGCAAGCTTGAAATGTCATTGAAGGCACAGCAATATCTGTTCGATGCCGGCGAGATTGAGTCCTGGTTGGGTGAACGCAACAATGCCTTGCGATCGACCGAATATGGTCGCGATCGCGATTCGGCTGCCAAGTTGCTGACCAAACACAAGACCATCGAGCTGGAATTGGACACATATTCGAGCATTGTCACTGAAATGGGACACACTTGCGCCGCCATGGTTGCTGCCCAGCATCCCGACAGCAAAGTTCTGGCCGCCAAGCAGCAGCTTATCGAGAAGATGCTCAAATCGCTGCACAAGCTGGCCTCGCAGCGACAAATGCGCCTCATGGAGAGCCTCTCGAAGCACGAGTACTTCCTCGAATCGGACGAGGTGGAGCAATGGATTAGGGAACAGGAGCAGACAGCGTCATCGGAGGACTATGGACAGGACTTTGAGCATTTGCAGTTGCTGCAAAACAAATTTGATGATCTAAAGCATCGCGTTGAGGTCGGCGCCGATCGTGTGGATCAGTGCGAGTTGCTCGCCAAGAAACTCATCGATTCGGAGAGCTCCTATGCCAATGAGGTGGAGAAGAGACAGGAACAATTGAGGTAAGAGCACCCATAATGCATCCCTAAATATGCACAAATTAAAATTGTAATTTTAAAGGAAATCTATTTAATATATATGATTTCATAATATTATTATAAATAATTCAATCATCATCTTCTCTGTCGCAGAACGTCCTGGGAGAATCTCCTGAAGTTGCTGAACCAACGCGAACAGAAACTGCATGCTGCTGGCGAAATTCATCGTTTCCATCGCGATGTGGCCGAGGCGCTCTTCCGCATCCAGGACAAAAATGCGGCGCTCTCCTCGGAGCTGGGCAGGGATTTGAACTCTGCGTTGGCTTTGCTGCGCAAGCACGAAGGTTTCGAGAATGATTTGGTTGCGCTGGAAGCACAGCTACAGGTACTCGTTGAGGATTCGGTGCGTCTGCAAGCGAAATATCCATCGAACGCTCAGGCCATTGCCCAGCAACAGGATAAAGTGGTTGCTGCGTGGAACGATCTAAAGGAACGTTCGACGGCGCGTGGCGATCGTTTGGCGGCCAGTTCCGATCTGCAAACCTTCCTCACCGATGTCCGTGACATTGTGTCGTGGTCGGCGAATCTGCGTGCCGCTCTCCAAGCCGAGGAACATGTTAGCGATGCTGCCGGTGCCACGGCCCTAAAGATTCAACACGATGCCATCTATGGTGAGATTGAGGCACGTGAAGATAAATTCCGTTATCTGAATGAGCTGAGCGATTCGATGGTCCAAACCGGACACTATGCGGCCGCCGATGTGGAGGAGAAATGTGCTGCGATGTTGGATGAGCGACAGAAGCTGCACGCTGCGTGGAACAAGAAGAAGATCATGTTGGAGCAGAAAATCGATTTGTTCTGTTTCCTGCGCGATGCCAAACAAATTGATAATCTTTCAAGCACCCAACAAGCGGCGCTGAGCAGCTGCGACTTTGGCCAAACCGTTGAGGATGTCCAGAATCAAATCAAGAAACATGATGAATTCGAAAGGGTCATTCAAACGCAGGAGGAGAAGGTCGCCCTGTTGCAGGAGCATGGACGCAAACTGATCGAGCAGCGGCATTACGATAGCGCCAACATACAAACGATCCTGCAGGGTGTGCTCGCCCGTCGCCAGAAGGTGAAGGATTTGTGCGCCGTCCGTCGATACAAACTGGAGGATGCCCTGCTCTATGCCAAGTTTGTGCGCGACTGCGCCGAGAGCGAGTCCTGGATCAATGAGAAGCAAAAGAAACTGGAAGCGGATGCCGCCAGCTATGCGGAGGTCACCAATCTCGATGAGAAGATCAAGAAGTTGCAGAAACATCAGGCCTTCCAGGCTGAAGTTGCTGCGAATCAGGGTCGCATCAAGGAGATTCAGGACACTGGCGTCATATTGCTGAGCAAACAGCACGAATCCTCGCCAGAGATTAAGCAGGCGATCGAACGTGTACTCGCCGCCTGGCAAGGACTGCTTGCTGAGTTGGATCAGCGTGGACGCGGCCTGGAGGAGGCACAGGATATACTGGAGTTTAACAATCAGCTGGAAAAGATCGAGGCATGGATACGCGACAAAGAGATGATGGTGCAAGCCAGCGATATGGGACGAGATCTCGAACATTGCAGTGCCCTGATGCGCAAACTGGACGACGTCGACTCCGATATGCGAGTGGATGATCAGCGCGTGAAGCACATCAATCAGCTGGCCGACAAGCTCATCAATCAGGCTCAACTACCGGAGGATACGCAGAGCGTGGACAAGCGTCGCCGCGACTTCAATCACAACTGGCGTCAACTGCAGGGCGCTCTGAATGCATATCGTGCTCTGCTCGGTGGTGCTCACGAGATTCACGTCTTCAATCGTGATGTCGATGATACAGCCGAACGTATTGCGGAGAAGGCATTGGCCATGAGCTCAGCGGATACGGGTCGCGATCTGGCCGCTGTCGAGGCGCTCATTCGTCGCGAGGAGGCGCTGGAGCGTGACATGTCCGCCGTCAAGCAGAAGATTGATGAGCATGAAACGGCTGCTGAGTTTCTCACACGCAAATATCCGGAGCGTGGTGCTCAGGTCATTGAGCGTAAACTGCAAGAGCTGCACAAATCCTGGAATAATCTCCAGAATCTATCCGTCAAGCGGCAAACGGTGCTCAACGAGGCATATCTAACCCACAAGTTTGTGTCGGATGTGCGTGAACTGGAGCTGTGGGTCAACGACATGATCAAGAAAATGAATGCCACCCAGGCGCCATCGACGATCAACGATTGCGAAACGCAGCTGGAACTGCATCAGGAGCGTAAAGTTGAGATCGAGGGACGAGATCCGGCCTTTGTCACGCTCAAGCAGCATGGCGAGCAGCTCAGTGGTCAAGCCACGCAGCCGGAGAGCGTTAAGCAATATTTGCGCGTGCTCGAGGAACTGCATCAGTCGCTGCACGAGGCATGGAGTGAACGGGCGCGCGACCTGACCGAGGCCCATCAGCTGCAGCTGTTCAAGGCCCAGGTGGAACAGGTCGAAATTTGGCTGGCCAACAAGGAGGCGTTCCTCAACAACGATGATCTGGGCGACTCCTACACAGCTGTGGAGCGTCTGCTCAAGAAACACGATGCGTTCGAGAAGCTGCTCGATGCGGATCATGTGGATGCATTGCAAAAGTTCGCCAATAGCATTTTAGAGGGTGCACCCAAGGATGCGGATTTAATTAGCGAGAAACTGGCCTATGTGTTGCGTCGCAAACAGAAGCTATTGGATCAGTCGGCGGAACGCAAAAATCGTCTACTCCAATCGCTGCAGCTGCAGGAGTTCCTGCGCAGCCTCTACGAGATCGATCGTTGGCTGGTGCAGAAACTCCAAGTGGCGCTCGATGAGAACTATCGCGAGCCCAGCAATCTGCAGAGCAAGATACAGAAACACACCGCTTTCGATGCCGAACTCTTGAGCAACTCGCCACGCGTCCAAGCCGTGATCAGTGAGGGCGAACGTCTGATTAAGGGTGAGCACTTTGCCAGGGATGAGATTGCACAGCAGGTGAAGCTGCTCGAGGGCGATTGGCACAAGTTGAAGGCCGCCTCCAAGGCGAAGAAGGAGAAGTTGCAGCAGGCGCACGAGGCGCTCGCTTTCAATCGCAGCGTCGATGAGTTTAACAACTGGATGGACGATGTCGAGTTGCAGCTGTCCAGCGAGGATTATGGCAAGGATCTGGCAACGGTTAGTAATTTGCTGAAGAAACATGAACGTCTCGAGGCCGATGTGGCGCATCACAATGAGCTCGCCGATCAGCTGAAGCTGAAGGATGAGCACTTCTTCCAGGTGGATCACTTCCTCAAACATGATATTCATGAGCGTGCAATGTCCACAATTAAACGCTACAATACGCTCCACGAACCGATTGCCATACGTCGCGAGAATCTCGAGGATTCACTGAGTCTGCAGCAATTCCTGCGCGATGCCGAGGATGAGCTCCAATGGCTGGCCGAGAAGCAGCTCATAGCTGGCTCTCAAGATCTGGGCAGCAGTCTGTTGGCCGTGCAGGGTCTGCAAAAGAAACACAATGCCCTCGAGGCCGAGCTAACATCGCAGGAGCCCCTAATCCAAGCGCTGCTGCAGCGTGGCCAGCAAATGATTCGGGACAATCACTTTGCCAGCGAGCAACTGCAATACAAATCCGAACTGCTGCAGAAACAGCTCGTCCAGTTGCGAGATTTGGCTGCCATTCGTCGATTGCGTCTACTCGATGCCGTTGAGAGTCAGCTGTTCTATGTGGAGGCCAATGAGGCGGATGCCTGGATGCGCGAGAAACAACCCATTTTGGCAAGTAGCGATTATGGACGCGATGAGATCTCCGTGCAGGTCCATCAAAAGAAACTGGAAGTCCTCCAACGCGAACTGACTTCCTTCAAGCCCTCGATTGACAAGGTCAACAAATTGGCAACTGGTTTAATTGAACGCAATCACTTCGATAGTGCCAATATACAGGAGAAGAACGGTGCTGTTGCCCAGCAATATGTGGAATTGTTGCGTCTGGCCAAGGACAGAGAGCAGCGTCTGATGGAGTCCAAGAAACTCTTCGAGTATCTGCGCGAAACAGAGGAACTCCACGAATGGGTCGGCGATCAAATGACCGTTACAGCTAGCGAGGATTATGGCGAGGATGTGGAGCATGTGGAGCAATTAATGTTGGCCTTTGAGTCTTTTGTGTCCAATCTGAATGCGAATGAGGCGCGTGTCGAGGCCTGTCTGGAGCGGGGCGATCGTTTGATCCAGGAGAACAATCCGTATCGCAACTCCATCAAGGCCCAACGCGATAAGACGAAGCAGTTGTGGGATGAGCTCAACGAGCTGGTCAATGCTCGCCAGGATGCGCTAGCCGGCGCCAAGCGGGTGCATGTCTATGATCGTGTTGCCGACGAGACCATCTCACTGATCAACGAGAAGGATGCATCGCTCATTTCGGAGGATTACGGCCAGGATTTGGAGAGCATACAAGCGCTGGGACGCAAGCATCAAGTGTTCGAGGGTGAACTGATTGCCATCAAGGAGCAGGTCGATTCGGTGCTCCGGGAAGTCATTACACTGGGTGCAATCTATCCGGATGCCCGAGAACATATCGAGGTGAAGCGCGACGAGACAATCGAAGCGTGGACGGATCTTAACGAGAAGGCAGATGCGCGCAAGGGTAAACTAAATCAGGCGGAACAGCTGCAATCCTATTTCGATGAGTATCGCGATTTGATTGCCTGGATCAATGAGATGCTGGCCAAGATTACGGCACCCGAGCTGGCAACGAGTGTGGCCGGTGCAGAACTACTCCTTGCCAGCATCAAGGATCATCATGCTGAGATACGCGCACGTGACGAGACCTTTGCCAATTTCACGGCCAACGGTCAGAAGTTGATCAAGGAGAAGCACTTCCTCGCCCACGAGGTGGAGGATAAGATCAAGGTGCTGCAGTCGCGCCACGAGTTGCTCGAGCATACGTTGCAGCAGCGCAAGGAGATCTATGAACTCAACCTGGACACACAGCTCTTCCTCAAGGATGCCGAAATATTGGAGCAATGGATCAGTAGTCGCGAACCGTTGCTCAAGGATGCCAAGCTCGGTGATTCGATACCGCAGGTAGAGGATCTGTTGCGTCGTCACGAGGACTTTGAGAAGACGGTCGCCGCCCAGGAGGAGAAATTCCAGGCGATCAAACGCATCACACTGCTCGAGCAGCGTTTCCGCAAGCAACTCGAGCACGAGAAACTGGCCAAGCTCAAGGAGAAGGAACGTCTCGAGAAGGAGCGACTCGAGCAGCTCAAGCAAAAGGAGCTGCAGCGCCTGAACGATGAACGTCGTCGTGCCGAGAAGCAACAGGAGCATCGCAACAATGCCGCCACCCAGGAGAAGACACCCATCTTCTCTGCGCCCATGGTCACACCTGGCAACAGCAGCAACATCAGTGTTGCACCCGGCAGCGCCAGCCAATCGCCAGCCATTTCGCAATCCCATTTGCGTCCACCCTTCCAGGATCAGCAGCCGCAGGATGAGCATGCCGTACTGCAAAAGAGCAGCTCGAGCGGCATGTTCGGTGATCGATTACGTCGCGGCTCCGCCGATGCTAATGTGAAGCGGGCCGAGAGCATGAAGGTGCAGCCCAAGCAAGCCAAGCGAACGCCATCCTTTACCACACGGCGTCGTGCTCAGTCCTTCCGCAAGAACCAGAAGGGCGAAGGCTTCGACTTGCCACCCGTCGAGATACAGGGCATGTTGGAGCGCAAGCACGGACTGCAATCGGGTGGCAAGAAGGCGCCCGTACGCTCCTGGAAACAATTCCATACGGTGCTGTGCGGTCAACTGGTCTGCTTCTTCAAGGACGAGAACGATTTCCTGCAACAGAAGACGGCACAGGCGCCGGTCAATATTCTGGGCGCGAAATGCGAACGCGCCGATGACTATACGAAAAAGAAGTACGTGTTCCGTCTAAAATTGCCCGACGGTTCGGAGTTTCTGTTCGAGGCACCCTCACTGGACATTATGAACGATTGGGTACGCAAGATATCCTTCCACGCTAGTCTGCCGCCAAATCTACAGCTGCTCAGCTACGATGAATCAATGAAGGTGAGTTGGCCACAAAATCCAATGCCAATAAGAAGATAATCAATCTGAACAATCAATTTGAATCTTTCAGCAACAATCGAGCAGCTCACCGGACATTAAGGTGACCAGCGGCATGGAGTCGCCCGTCAGTTCACGCAATTCCTCGCCAGACTCACAGCGCCGGTCGAGTGTACAAGCCCCGAACTCTGCCGAAGCCACGCCACAAATGGCATTCCTGCGACAAATGCAACAGCAACAAGAATATCTGCAGTATCAGCAAACATCGCAGCCCAGTTCACCCACAAGCGATCAGAAGCCACCGATCCCACCGCGAGGAGCGCCGCCCGTGGCCACAACCCGCCAGAGCCAAGAGAATCTGGTTGTGCTGCGCAATCGCCAAAGTTCCAGCAATGGTGTGTTGAATATTATTATTATTATTATTATATTATATATATTATTATAGTTGTTGGTCTCGCAGATTTAAGTGAAGGACGCCTGCATCAATCGGCCACGTTACCCGCCCAGAATGGAAGTAGCAAAGATGACAGCGCTGTTCTCATGCGCAACAGCGAGTCGAGGCAGTCCGGTAAGTGGCCCAATATTGTGGCAGACCCCATTGTGTAGTCAGCTATATATTTGTGTTTGTACCACACACACACACACACACACACACACACATCCACACACACATATATACACACATATACACATACTTATTTGATCACCCATTTGTAAAAACGTGTACCCCTCCAAACAATCGACTTGTATATTAGATAATCCGCCGCCATTGCCCACAACGATGCCGCCCTTGGGCAGCGCCAGTAGTCATCATCAGAAACAGAAACAACATCCACAACAACAACAACAACATCCACAACAACAGCATCCACATCAGCATAGTCATCAATCAAAGCAAGTGCAGCAACGTATAAATGCGTTCAATGCGGCCGCCAATCAACAACAACAACAACAGCAACATCAGCCCGACTATTACAACAGCAACATTGTGAGGCAGCAACAGCAACAACAACACATGGCTTCACCACAACGTGTGCCGTCTCTCAACACTGGTCGCATCGATTCGACGCGCAAGTTCATTGAAATGGAGACGCATGCGCCGGGAAGCATTTATGCACACAGCAGCAGCAGCACCAGCAGCAGCAACAACAACAACAACAACAATGGCCACAGTTCTGGCAACAGCAGCAGCAGCAGCAACAATACAACAACAACAACAACAACAAAGCGCACTGTTAACTATTCAAGCAGTGGCGCAAGCAGCAATGGCAACGGTAATATCCAACAAAAAGGCAACAGCACAACAACAACAACAACGACAACATCATCATCATCATCATCATCATTGACAACAACAACACAACAGCAACAACAACAACAACAACAACAACATGCGACAAGCAGTCGCACGGTTTGGCATTTAACGAGCTCACCAACATCATCAACGAAATCTTCATCCGGCTCCGTTGATCATAACAATGCCATCAGTAATCCAAGCTACATGGGTCTACATCTAAATAACAATAACGACGGAATCGGTGGTTAGCACACATTACAAACAAACCAACAAACAAACAAGAACACATTTCCTAACAATTAAGGCTTGCATTTTGGTTGTTACTCTCTTCGACCTCTCTCTTTCTCTCTCTCTTAGATTATTTTGTTTTATTTTGTAGCATTAGTATACGGCATGTTAATTTTTTATATATATGTGTTTACCTCGCAAATCTGTTAATGGTTAATGGTATATAAGTTATTCGTCTCTCTCTATTTCTCTCTCTCTCTCTCTCTCTCTTTTCTCAATGATTTGTGCATGACTTATATCTATACATATATATATATGAAGGTTCAACGGTGAAATCGGTGAAAATAGCGCGAAGATCCTATCTGCGCACCAGTTTGCAAAGTATTCCACATATGTTTCTCTCTCTCTATCTCGCTCCCTTTGTCAACTCTAAGCTAAGAATTCGCTCTCTTCGTACGCACACTCACTCTTACTATATTTAATGTTAACATTATGCGCTCTCTTTTATGTTTTATGTTAACATCATGCGCTCTCTTTTATGTTATGCTGCATCCGCTTAGTTATCATCAGACGCTTTATCATTTGGAATCTCACTCAAATACTCATAATCTCTCTCTCTCTCTCTTTCTCTCTTTCTCTGTGTGTCTGTTGCATTTACAGGTTGGGGCAACAGTCGCTTTGAGGGCAATCGTCCCGTTTCGCTGCAGCCGGATTCGATTAGTTTTACGCGAGCATCGGCGGAGAGTTCCAGTGAGAGCGAAGCCCAGTCAATTTCATCGGTGTCGGGTGTAAAGGGCAGCAAGAGCAAAGAGGAGCGTCGCAGCGGCATGTTCCGCATCTTTGGACGCAAGGGCGGCGACAAGGAGAAGGAGAAGGAGAAGCGTCGCTCGAGTCAAACGCCGCCACAGTAGAGCAAATTGGAAATTGGCAATTGCAAATTCGTCACGGTTTCAGTTTAAAACTTAAATAACAAATTTTTTGGACAATTACATTGAACGTTTTAACCGTTATGGCGGTGCCAATTGTTTTTGTATTTTTTATATACATATATAAATAAATAATATTTAATTCTTTACCCACACACATTGCGAGCAGTGCAAACAAAAATTCAATACAAAAGAAAAAAAAAATTATAAATATAATAAAAAGATTTAAGAAACAATATAAATATATTAAAAACTGTGTCTTGATGAAGCGCTGAAAAAGTATAAACAATTATTATATTATACAGTCAATGTTTTAATTGCATTATAAAAATGTATCTGTAAGTTTGTTCGTTGTATGATTATGCTTAAATATAATTTTCGTAAAACAAAACCAATAAAATTATTATATTATATGTGAAATGTGATAGAATTTTATATTTAAAGGTGAAATTTAGTTTTCGACTCCGTTTTCTGAGTGTTGCGGATAAAATATGAACAATAGATGGCGCCAGCCACCTACCTAAAATATAAACATTCAACTTGTGCTTATTTTTCGTCGCATTTTGTATGCATTTTATTCATGGCAAGTAAGACTGCGTTTAAGCCTAAGGTGTATGGGATAATACAGATGTATGTATATTAGATATGATCAAAAATGTAATGGAAAGGGCCCTTCCACCAATGCGGGGATACTCGTATCTCTTAACTACAAACAAAAATAAACAACAATTGAGATAGTCAGCTACACAAGCTACAAGTCTACAATTTCATCAGCTCTTAACCATAACTCGCAAACAGATTGCCATTTGTGGATGTCGATTTGAATTGCATCAGATTGCCATGCGTCTGCACCGGCTGCTGATAGTAGGCCGCCTGGTGGTAGAGGGTGGGTGAGGCTGGCTCATTCACCTGAATCTGATGATAGTTGGTGATGGGTTCATGCTCGACAACCTCGCGCACCGTCTGGAACGGATGATTGACCACAATGCGACGCTTGTGGAACGTTTCCCTCTTCGAGCCGGCATCGGTGGGTGCAGCTGTGGCTGAAATGACGCGCTCATTGGGCTGCAGGTGTCGATTTAAGTGGCCGGCTGCGCCATTGAGTGACACATCCACATCCAGTTGCGGTTGAGCCTGAGTGGGTGTGGCCTGTGTGCTGGAGACAACGGTAGCAGCTGGTGCCTCAACTAGACGCTGAAATTGCTCCTGCTCCTGCAGAGGCTGTCGATAGCGTGCAGATCTTTGATCCGCCTGATCCTCGAGCTGCTGTTGCTGCTGCTGCTGCTGCTGTTTTTGCTTCTCCTGCTGATCACAATCGGGCTTGAGTGGACTTATTGTCGCAGTGGCCACAATCGACTGATCCCGGTCATCATGATTTGGTATTTGTAGTTGAATCTGTGCCTTTGCTGGCTCTTTTGTCTGCTGCTTGGGTGCCTCCAGTAGACGGCCAGACTCTGTATCCGGATCGTAGCGCATGCGTGAGTATGGTGCACTATATTCCAGATCCTCGGCAAGAGAACTACGGAGCCGTGACACTGCCGGCTGATTGTAGTAGTTGCCACGTGGTGTGGCAGCGGGTCGCACCGCTGACTTGGCGTACACCACTGTGGGACCCTGATGATTGCGCAAATAGGGCTTCACTTCGGCAACATGGGCAGGCAGCTCCTCCTGAATGCGACGCTCCTTCGGCGGCGGCTGGCGACTGCGACTCAAATAGATATTATGCTGCGATGGCGGCAAATGGATCTTGTGCTCGTGCTTGATGATTTGTGGCCGTGGTGCAGGGGCCTCTTCGAGGCGTGCTGGTTTCGCATCTACATTGCCGACATTGGCATTGGGCAGAAACTCGCCGCTGAAGTAGTCATCGTTGCTGGGTTGTTGATAGACTGGCTGCCGACCGAAGCTGTTGGTGCGCTGATAGCCACGCTGTGTTGGATAGCTTACCTCACTGCGTCCATAATCATAGTCCTTCTGCTCCGGCTCCACGCGTGTAAGCATCTTGGGTGTCAGATGCTTCTTATTGATCTGAAACTGATTGCCATTCGAATCGGTAGCAACAACATTAGAGCCTGAGCTGGTTGTTGAACTGGAGCTAAACAAGGGCGACTGACGATTGCCGTCGCTGGCATCGTTTCCCAGTGTGTGCTGCTGCTGCAGCTGTGACTCGACGAACGCATCCTTGGGCACCTGATCATAGGCGGGCATTGTGGTCACACTGGAGCCAACAGTGGTCACCTGTGCCTGTTCCTTGGGTCCATCATAGTTCGGTCTGTACTCATTGCCATTGTTGTTGTAGCTTTGAGTCTGCACCTGTACATTGTTGTTGTTGTTGTTGTTGTTGTTATTGCTGTTGTGGTAGGCCCCAGCGACAGCAGGATGTGGATGACCCAGGGGCAATAGGGTCTCACCCTTGGGTATCTTTGCAACCGGATGATCCAGTTCGACAACCAATGTGCCGGCTGGCTTGATCACAACACGTTCCTCAATGTCGTAAAACTCCTTCTGGATGGCCGGATGACGAACCTCATATTTCTTGGCCTTCAGCGCCGGCTGCACAATCTGGATGGTCTTTGTGACGAGTTGGCGGGGTGGGGCTGGCTGAACATAACCATGTTGTGGTGGTGGCAAATAGCCACCGGATTGATCGCCATAATCATCGTAGCTCAAGCTCTCGTCTTCGGCCGGCTGTGTCGGATACGAATCCTGATAGTCATCTTGTACGTCGTCATAGCCAATGTATCCGCTCTGATCATAGCTGGGACGATTATAGCTGTTGCCCGCATCGAAGGCAGGCTCGTATGAGGACTCAAAGCCACCACCACTACTGCCTAGCTTGGCATCATTTGGCAATGAATTGGGCGGCGGAGCAGGGGCACTGCCTGCACTAAAACTGGAGGAGGAGCTGGAACTAGAGCTGGCGCTTACGGCGGGTGCAAAGGCAACTGCTTTTACAGGCTCCTGTTGCGGTTCATAGACGGGTTTGATATCCTGTGCCTGCTCCACATTGGCGCTCTGACTTTGGGCAGCAGCTGGAGCGGCTACTTGGCGCTCAAACATGCGCAGCTGCTGTGATTTGCCACCTACAATGGACACTACATCATCTCCAGCAATGGAACTAGAGCTGTCACTGTTACTGCTGCTGCTGCTGCTGGACTGCGTATAGCGTTGAGGCGTTGGACTGGAGGATTCAAAGACCTGCACAATGAATTCAAAAAAAGATTAATGTTGGCTTGGTCACATTTTAAAGTCAAGTCGGTAAATTCCTTACGGTCTCCACGGAGGGTCCATGACTATGATAGGACTGAATGTAGCGCTCGAACTCCTGATTCTGGCGCAGCTGCTGGTTGCGTTGACGAAACTGGCCATTGTGCGGCGGCTGCTGCACCAACGAAGGTCGGCGACTATGCATACGACGACGTGTCTGGCGACCACTGTTGTTGTTGTTGTTGTTATTATCCTGATTAGCCGTTTGAGCTGGCTGCAGACCCAAACCCTGACGAGAAGTCAGCTGCTGTGTCGACTGCGACGACTGTTGCTGATGTTGCACCTGCTGTTGTTGTTGCTGTTGCGGCATCTGCTGCTGTTGCACTTGTTGCATCTGCTGCTGTGTTCGCTCCTGCAGGCGAGCAAAGCGTGGCTCCTCTTCAGCACGTTGGGGACCGGCTCTCAGCTCCGCTGGCGCATGTCCATCAATGAAGCTAACATCCGCCGGATTTGTGGCCGGCTGTTGGGCAATCGAAATGTTGACATGTGTCGCCGCATAGCTGCCAGCAACCAGCGCGAGCAGCAACAACACCACACGACAAATCATCATAACACTAGCTGTAGATCCTCCTTTTGGCAGTCTGCTTTGTCTTTGCCTATTGTCTGTTTGATGGAAACGCGATCGCACCCGCCGAACTCGTCTCGTTATGTGACAAATAGCGACGCATGCGCCGCATATTTATACGCGTTGGGGGAGCGATCACGAATCGAACGATTCGCAAGCGTATCAGGGTCAATGTCGGCACGGCAAAAACACCCTGTTTAGGGAGGAGATGCTGCTTGCCCCAGTTCTACAATTAAAGGCATGCGGCCAGATGATGCACACACATCAACAGCAATTTGTTAACACCTTGTGGCATGCGCATTTCAATTGACCAAAATTAACAGTGAAGTTAGCCGCTGCTGCTAGCCGTAATTGGCCGGGTGCAACATACATATTCACATAATTGTCGGAAGGTCAGGTCAAGCGTACGCTGCGTATGAGTGATGTTTACTACTATACCATTTACAATTTGAACTTGAAATTGCTGATCGCGATCGATTTTCTGAACGAGACGTTGAACTGCACATTGTGGAATTGGAATTTGAGTTTTGTTTTAAGTTTCTCCAGTTGTGTCAATCAAAAATAGTCTAATCAGTTGTTTCTCATACGCCCCATGTGGCCAGCAGTCAGGCAAACTTGCGCAATTGAAGTTGGTGTAGAATTCGCAACTACGTTTTACGTATTTAGTCGTATGTAAAGCAACAGATAAATTTAAAAAAAAAAGGTTAATAGTTACTTTGGGGCGTCCAACAATAAACATTTGACCAACGAAGTGTTGAATGGCCAATATAAATGTGCACATTTTACAAATGTAGTTCGAAGGTGCTCTTATTCAACTTAAACAAATAATAGATTGTTTTTAATCTCAACTTTAACTTAAATGCGTGTAACACAAGTGCAGTAGCCAATAAAATAGATACCAAAAAAAAAAAGACAATTCAATTTTATTTTTATTTCATTTAGCGCTATTTCTAAATTGTGAGCTGCATGCGTAAAGAAATGCATAATTTTGTGTGTGAACTTGAATGGAACAACTTAAGGGCCATCAGGTTTTAATGTATTGCACTATGCATACTAAAAAGTAAAAAAGTGCAGAGAAGGGCCAATAGATATTAGTTTAGCGCCCATAAGTCTGGCAAAGCAGAGCCATTTTCCAAAATTTAAGGAATTCTTAGCAAGGCTTCTCAAACTAGATTGAGATAAGTAAATTACAAAAACTCAGTGTGTATACTTTTAAATCAAATTTTCTTGCTAAACACTTTATAATATATTATAGCCTAAATGCATTTCTATGTTGCTCGTACACCTACTTAAAATGATAACCAGCCGACAGGCAATGTTCTAAAAATAGGAGTGGCAAAATACTCAAAGCATACGAGCAAGTGCCTAAATTAAACTCGCTTCTAACCAAACTTGGCACTAGCAACAGCATCTGGGCCAATAATATGCAGCAAGGAGCAAGTAGTAAGCAGCTTGGCGAGGATTTAGCTGGAATCGGGCCCACGTGGGTGCTGTGTGTGTTGCATACATAAATAACAATTGGAGAAACGACGTAGATAGCACCTAGGAGCCGAGACAATAATAAAAATAAAGTTGAATACAAATAGACAGACTGAGACGGCGCTGATATTTAAATCAGCTGCACGCAAGTGGTGCGGGTGCGGTTGGTGCGGGTGCCGGTCGTGCGGGCGTCTGCTGCCTGTTTACTATGCTTGCCACACCTGATTAAAATCTATTGGCACCAAACTAGAGCACGCTAACAAGAACCAAACAGAGGAAACGGAAATGCCCGTCCTCTGCCCATTGCCCTTTGCGGCCCTCCAATAATGAAACTCAATTACACGTGCCGATTAGTCCAAGGAGTCCGAGGACCAAGACAAACACAAACCAGCTGCAGAGTCGCTGGCGCAGCTCCCAGCTACACCTGTTAACGTTATATTTGTATTTGTATTTGCTTGTGTTCCCGCTTGTGTGCAAGTCGTACACAATATATACATGTATATATTTTATTATTATTAACTTGCACGCCCCCCCTCATTGTCCTTTATTGGCAAGGACATGCGCAAACAACACCCCGCCCACCCATGTCGACACACGGCCGCCAATCCCACCCCCAGCATCGAGAGCAGTTCATCTCTGTATAAATAAGACGACACATTGAGCACTGAGCCTCAGTTGCTGGACCGTGTTGCTCGCGTGCCCTTCTTATTCCCAGCTGTTGACATTCGTGGCTCTGGGTGCAGTGAATTCCGAAACCACAAACTGTTGCGAAAATCCAGCAGCAGCAGCAGCAGCAGCAGAAAAAGCCTCCAACTACCAGCCAGGAAGTTGATATTGTTTGCACATGTTTACAAATTGCCGGTGTGTAATTCGAGAACGGCTTTGAAGTATAATTAAACCTAAACCAGGTAAGACGCACATTTAATTTGATTTCGTTACTACTTAAGCTATGGAGGCGAAATCTGATTAGATACGCATTGTTGTTCAACCTGAAATAGGATTTGTTATAAACAAATTTAGTGGGGTGGCCTATAATGAAGTGAAAAACAAACTTAAATGGTTAACAGAAAGTAAGTTGATACTGCAAAAGGTGTTTAGGGTGATAATGTGTATATTTTAATAATACAAAAAGTAAAGTTTATTTATTTACTTGAGTCATTCACAAAACTATTTTGATCACTAGTCAAGTGCAACACACAATCTAACAGTGTACAAAATGATCATTGGATTATTATATACCCTGTAGTCAAAACAGGAGAACAAACAAACATATTTTACAACACTGCGACTAGTAAGTGCAATGCTGCCAGAGTTACAACTTTGCACCATTTGTAACCAATGCGAGGGAAAAGCAAACGACAGAAAAAAAAAAGCAAAACACAAAAATCAAAGAACACCCACAATGTTATCGAAAAAAGAAGAGTGAAAAAAAGAGTGTACAAAAAAACTGGTTTCATCATATGGCCCAAAAATAGTGGTTAAAAAAGCACAAGCACAACCACAAGCGTAAGCAAAAACCACCCCTAAGTGGCGATGAGTGCACGCTGGCAGCGCGACAGCTTTTCTAAGGGTTTGCAGAGCCATTCAGTTGAACAGTAAACTTCGAAGCGGACGGTTCACGGTTTGCAGTCGCAGTCGCGTTTCTATATTTCTCCAACCATTTTTAGAAAACTTCTCACACACTCACACACTCGATTCCATCGACGATACCAGCGGCGATAGGATAGGAGACCACCCACCCATCAGCGCCGACAGCAGACAGAGCTCCCCCTGAACATTTGCAACTGAGTCGTGTGTGTGTTGTGCGTGTGTGTGTCTCGTGTGTGTGTGTGTGTCGCTTGTGTGTGTGTGTGTTTTTCTTGTTCTCCCCTAAACGAACATAAGACGAAACGAGCGTTGAAAGTGCAAAGGCCCAAAGCAAAGCAAGATGGCCGAAAATTGCACAAAATGCAAAAAATCAATCAACTCGAAGGATGCACTCATCATATGCAATTCGGATGACTGCCTAAAGAAGTTCCACCGGACATGCTGTAACATTGACGATGCTATGTACGATATGATACAGAAGAATCCAATGATATCATTTAACTGTGATGAGTGCCGCACTCAAACGCCGAAAGCACTCTGCTCCAAACTGCAGACCATCGAGGAGAAGGTGAACAAGGTGTGCAATGGGGTTAACCAAATCCAGGGACGGATGTACCAACAGTATTTCCAATTTGGCAACCAGCCCATCATCAACAATCTTGATGGGAAAAAGCACCCGCAACAGAACAATCTCATCGTTGTCGGCAACAATTGCAATTCGGATCGATTGCACGTCGTATGCGACTACGGACGCTGGGTGCAAGTGGGCAAATTTGCGACAAACACCAGCGAGGATGACATTATCGAGCATCTCGCCGAGGAGCTTAAGATCAACAAGAATCTGGTGAAGTGCACCAAGCTGGTTAAGAACGATGCCAACTTATCGCAATTATCATATTGCAAATTTAAGATATCCATACCGGACTATCGCTTCAATGAGCTGTTCAACGAGGCGATTTGGCCAAGTGGTGTTATGGTTAGCCCCTTCACTCCACGCTCTCAGCTGAATCAGAACCGCATATAGAACGAGAGAGCCACGGAGAGAGCGCGCTTGCGCCTCGTCGCCAAGGAGGGGGGTGCATTGCACTGGGCGAGAGACAGAGAGAGAGGGCGCTCGGGAGCTGGAGGAGGGCATGAGGGTTGCTTGCCGGTCGGTCAGCGACAACAGCAACCTCTAGACGAGATGACAAGAAAAACAACAACATGAACAACAACAACAACAACAACAACTAAAACACATAGTTCTTTCATTCGATAACGTTTTTTAGCCGTCGCCGACTTTGGGAGGTGCGTTATCTGTGGAAGGGGCAGAGACGGCGGCGGGGGTTGGCTCACAAATTGTATGCAAATTTTTTGACTTTGACAACTCGAAAACTTTGTCTAAAACTTTCAAAGCTTACTCATTATTAAGAGTATGAATTACAGCTAATTAAAAAAGTACTTATCGAATTAACTTTGAAAATGCATTTTAAAATGTTTAAGCGTTGCGTAAATTATCAAAAACAAAAAAGAAAATATAATAATTTTAAATGCAAAAAAAGTAATATACTTAAATGTGAAGCAAAGTCAAATATTAGTCATCTATGCATAACTGTCGTATTTAAATTAAACAAAACGAAAGACAACTATTAAATCACACAGTCAGTAAATATTTAAACCAAAAACAAAAATAAAATAATATACATATTTAAACTATTTAAGCAAGGCACTAAATAATCCTTTGTTTTATAAGTTCTTTCAATAAATTTTTGTTCGTTTTTCTTTTCTTTTTTTATTGAACCAAATGAGTAAATTTTTTAATTTGAGTACTTTCCCGAAATTTGAAATCAATTAACTTTAAAACCAAATCATTATGTTTATTACAACTTACAAGTATATTCAGAATTATTGTATTCATATGCGTAGTTTGAGGCATTTTCAAAGCTTGTTCTCAAAAATTTCTAGAAATTTTGCGAACCCAATGAAATGGACAATGGCAAATTGTAAAATTTATTCAAAACAAATTTATATTCTGTATTCGAAACTATATATTAAAACACAAAAAAATAAAATTTAAATTCAAATAAACAAACCAAATAAAATTCCAAAAATATAGAGAAACCTGTTCAACACAATTTAACACCAAGAAAAACAACAAATGAGGTTTTCCATTTCATAGAACGCAGCTGGGCTAATTTGTTGCAATAAACTTAACTCAAGAATATAGAGATGTAATAACAAATAAAATATATATTTCGTAATTGATGTATATTTTTTACGCGAAACCAATTTCGCTAAAAACACAGGAACACAGCAATAGGATGGAAAATGATCGCCGCCTCAAATGAAAAGTTTTGGTAATGAACATTTTGGTAGGGTGGGTTCGTTTGAGGTGTGCATCTTAAGCATTATAAAAGACAACAAACGTAGATTTCTATTTTCGCAAGATTGAGTCAGAAACGACAAAGTCAAAAAAAAAATAATAAATTAAAAAAAAAACCATATATTATATATTTAGTATACAACAATATGCATGCATGTATTTATGTCAACTTTTTCAATAAATTCTACAAAAACCACAAAATTAATATGTAAAGCGGGTTTGTTATTTTTTATGCATGGGGTTAGAGGGTAACTGCTTGGAAGTTACAAGATTATAATTTGAAGTGTACTAAGAAATACGGCGATCGATTGAAACACTCAAATATTAAAGTGTATTATTTATTCCCACTTAAGCAGGTCTTGCTTTAAGCCCACCATCAGAATTATGACCAACTCGAAACGTAAGCAGCCCACAAAGCCCACTTCATCAAATGTGGCCACAGATAACAAATCGACAACCGCCGATGATGTTCCGGTCATGCCAAAAAGGGTGTCAGCTGCTCCAGAGCGGGCAACCCAAATTGCTCAATTCTTTAGACTGTGTTCAGGACATGAACTGGACAACTTTGACAGCTTGAAGAGTTTTACACGCTGGCTGAACCGGCCTGTGGATAGTGCCGCTTTGGGTGTCTTTCGGATGCTTTTCGGCGCCGCAATGCTGATCGATATAGCCGAGGAGCGGGGCGGTGGGCAGCTGGACGTGCGCTTTGGTGAGCCGCAACATTGCCACTTTCCACTGTTCAATCAGATTGAGGCCATGGAATATCCAATGATGGGCTGCTTGTATCTGGGCATGTGGCTGGGCGCATTGGGCATTATGTTTGGGTATCGCTTTCGCAGCAGCTGCCTCATGTTTGTGGCGGGTTACTGGTACATCTTTCTGTTGGACAAGCCGGCATGGAATAATCACAGCTATCTATTTGGACTCGTTGGCACATTGCTACTCTTCACCCAGGCACACAACTATTGGTTGGTAAACGCTAACAATGTTATCGATCAAATACTTTAGTCTTTGGCTTTGCAGCTCCCTGGACAGTTGGTTGAATCCGCAGCTGAGGCAGCCGGTGCCGTATTGGAATTACTTTCTCATCAAATTTCAATTCTTTGTGCTGTACATGTACGCCGGTCTGAAGAAGTTCTCGCTGGAGTGGCTCTCCGGCTATGCTATGTCCACATTGAGCCAACATTGGGTTTTTGCACCATTCCGACAGCTGCTGGACGACAACATTATCGATTTGCTTATTATCCATTGGTTCACGGCCATTTTCGATCTCTCCATTGCATTCTTTATGACGTGCGAGAAGACTCGCCTGCTGGTGACACCATTCATGATATGCTTTCATTTGATGAACTCGCGACTGTTTACGATTGGTAAGTTGAACGCAAAATATGAAGAAACCGAAGATCAAAATATCCTTTAGTAGAGTTTGATATCTTTTCTCTCATATTCAATTGATTTTTAGGTATGTTCCCCTGGGTTTGTCTGGCAGAGGTACCGCTCTTCTTCAGCTTTGACTGGCCACGACGCTTATGTAACCTGCTCAAAAGATCGACAGATGTGAAAAAAGATAAAGCAACAATCGGTGACCAAGCTGGACTGAAGGCTCAGCTGCGCAGCTGCAGCATAATCATCTATTGCATCCTGCAGCTTTTTCTGCCCTACTCGCACTTCATCACCAAGGGCTACAATAACTGGACGAATGGTCTGTATGGCTACTCCTGGGACATGATGGTCCATTCCTACGATACGGTGCTGACCTCCATCAAGGTGATAGACAATGACAACCAGCAGGTGCACCATCTGAATCCCTATGCCTTCACCGAATACGATCGCTGGACAAAGTATGCCGACATGGCTATCCAATATGCCAATTGCATTGAGAGGAACATACGCGACGAGCTGACCAAAAATCCGGACAGTAGTCCAGTGAAGAGCAGCAACATTTCCATTTACTTTGACATTTGGTGCGCCATGAACGGCCGATTCCAGCAGCGCACCTTTGATCCGCGCGTGGATCTGTTGAAGGCTCCCTGGTCGCCGTTTAAACAGACACCCTGGTCGCTTCCATTACTCACCGAACTAAATCATATGCGTCCAAAGCTGAAAACGATTGCAGATGAGGTGCTCGCATGGAACAACTACTCAGACGTCGTTTTTGTGGCCGATTTTCCCGGGCTGACGCTGAGCAATTTCATCGCTCCGACACTATTTAACTGCTCCCTGACGATACTCGAGGGTAATGTGCGCTACAAGAGCGACAATGAGGAGGAGGCATATTTCCTCACAGCCGGCAAAAGCATCAGTCTGGATAGCAATGTGACACACTATGTGACCACCATTGGTCAGAAGCCTGCCTCCTATTTGTACACCTACGTGAACAGGACTATGTTGGAGCAGGATATTGTGATCGATGATGCGGCTCAGCCAAGGGATCACCGGCCTCTGTTGCCGTTGTGGAAGGAGTTCAATCAACGCATTACAAACTACCAGCAGTTCCTTAAGCATCTGGCTGATTGTCTACTATATTTGCTATACGATGTACCCATACCGATTTCCATACGAGAGAGAGACTAAGAATGAAGCAGTTGAGATCAAATTCTGCCTGCTAACCAACGTATTTTCTTGCCTAAGCTTCACATATTTTGTGGGTGATAAAACTGATAATAAATGTTTAATGTTATACATGTAAGCGATGTTTTGGTGAATTATCGAAATGTAAAAGTCTTAAAACCCCATTTTTATTTTACAATTTGGATGCCACCCACCCAATTAAATCAATGGGTTTATCTACTATACACATATATGAATAACTGTATTTACAAACCGGACATAATAATATCTTCATCCTAAATAATTACACAATCACCGCGATGGAGCCTCAACTACAAATTCGGTTGGCTTTGTCAAATAGTAAAGCGCATTATTAAAACTTAAAAACCACTTGACCAACGTGGCCCAACGCTTGACTACAGAGCAGACGACTCTGCACGCGGACTACTGGGGTCAAATTGTTGGGTCTGCGTCTCCCACAGGCGGGCATAAAGTCCCTTTTGTTGCAGCAGTTGCATATGTGTGCCACGCTCTCCAACATGTCCATTTTCCAGCACTAGAATCTCATCCGCATCCATCACTGTAGACAGGCGGTGGGCAATACAAATACTGGTGCGGCCCGTAGTGGCGCGCGAGAGAGCCTTTAAAATATTCTGTAAATGGCATTGATTAGCTTGAGAATTTAATTATACAATTAGAATACAGCTCACATGCTCTGTAATTGAATCCAGACTGCTGGTGGCTTCATCAAAGATTAAAATGGGTGTGTTCTTCAGAATGGCACGTGCAATAGCCACACGCTGCTTCTCTCCGCCGGAGAGCTTTAGGCCACGCTCACCTACCTGTGTTCTGTATTGATTGGGCCAGCTCATTATCGATTCATGGAGATCGGCCATGCGTGCCGCATTTGTGACATCCTCGTGCGATTTGCTCAGGTTGCCATAGTGTATATTATGCTCGATGGTGTTGTGGAATAGCACCGAATCCTGAGGCACCACAGCAATGCATTTACGCAGACTGTCCAGGTCAACGCCGTTAATGTCCTGGCCACCGATCAGAATACGACCCGAATTCGGCTCGAAGAAACGAAACAGCAAACGCACCATAGATGACTTGCCTGATCCGGAGCCACCCACAATGGCCACATTCTTGCCAGCCGGTATGGTGAATGAGAGGTCCTTGAAAATGGCCTTACCCGGCTCATACTCGAAATTCACATTTTGAAACTCAATTGATGAGTTGCTATTGTCCACAAAGATGTGTTGCGCATTGGGCGCCGTTTGAATGCGGCTATCCACATTCATGAGCGTAAACATGGCCTGCATATCTAGCAGAGCCTGACGAACCTCACGATACACGCTGCCCAGGAAGCCCAGCGGTATGGACAACTGGAATAGCAATCCATTTACCATCACCAGATCGCCGACAGTCATGTTGCCCTGCGATATCTCCTTGGCCGCCAGCACCATAATCAAACTCAGAGCACTACTGAATATCGCGTTCTGTCCGAAATTAAGCATTGCCAGACTGGAGCTGGTCTTCAAGCTGGCCGCCTCGTATTTTTTTAGCACCTCGTTGTAGCAACCAGCTTCGTATTTTTCATTGTTGAAATACTTCACCGTCTCGTAGTTGATCAGCGAGTCGACGGCTTTGTTGCCCGCTTCGTTCTCCGCCTGATTCATGTACACCCGGAAGCGTGTTCGCCACTGCGTCACACTTAGCGTATACGCAGCATACACGCCCACACAGCCCATACTGACGCCGGCGAACGCCAGTCCGTATTTCAAGCCCAACACGCTAGAGACTAGTGCCAGCTCAAAAATCGTCGGCACTATATTGAACACCATGGCTGTGAGCACAAAGTTAATGCCACGCGATCCCCGATCGATTGTCTTGGACAAAGCGCCCGTCTGCTTGTTCAGATGGAATGCCAAGTCTAGATTGTGCAGATGCAGAAACACATTGGTCGCAATCTTGCGTATGGAATGGTGAGCAACCTTGGCGAACACCGCATTGCGCAGCTCATTGAAACCGGCGGCACTTGCTCGAGCAATGCCATCTGTGAAAGAATCAGGGGCATTAAATGGAGTCCCAAATCAGTATTGAAGTACTCACATCCCAATAACATTGCCGTTGCTGTGGACAGCACAACATCCGGCGCTGTATCCATGTTCAGTGACGTCATTGTGTCCACAGCGCCTTTGAATAGAAATGGCACACACACTATCAGCAGCTTGGAGCCAGCGAGCAGACCCAGCGAGATGGCCACGCTGTGGATGGATAGTTACTCCTAAGGTTCAAGAATTTTTGACATTTTCTTACCGTTTGCGCACGAGCGCATCCTCCTTGGGCCAAATGTATGCCATCATGGCACGCATCATATCCTTGGAGGTGACCTCCGGTGCGTCCAGTTTGCCCAGCGTTGAGCCACCATCGTTGCCACCGCTGCCTATATGAACGTGACAATTTCGTGATTGTTGCTGTTGTGTCGGCAGTCGATTTTGTTGTCGCTGATTTAGCACTGGAACCGCATTGAATTCACTTTAATGCAGCTAAATCGAAGCAGGCGCCAACACAACAAACGAACAGACAAACAAACTAGCATTTTGGGGAATTTTCAACTTTCAACAAGTGACTCAGTTAACAACAACAAAAACAAAATCAATTTGTTAGTCATATTTCTAAATCAAAATGCAATCAAAACTTAATTAATAAAAAGCATTATTTTTGCGCTTAGTCGCAGTTTATAGAAACATTTTCTGTTAAACACACCATCCAACTAAGAACACCTACCTTTTGCCTTCTTTGCAAAGACGCCACCAAGCAGTTTGCTGCCCGGTGTGGGCGTAAACGGTGTTATCCTTTTGGGCTTGACATCATCGGTGCTGGCGACCGTGGCATATAGCTGCAAGATAAACAAAATATATATTTAAAACAAATAACAGATTTTGATTAGAAACAAATTTGTACTTTATTGTAGTTTGTATCTTAATTATTATTAGATGCGCAATGTATTGACTCAAAGTCGTGCAGATAGCGTAGGCACTCCAAGAGGTAGCCATGTGCCACCGTGGCACTTTCCGTCAGCTGCAGCAGCTTCTCCAGTGCTGTCACAAATTTTTGATATTCGTTAATTTTGTGTGTCAGTAAATATGACAACTCTGGCTGCACATCGTCGAATTGACTGGCATCGCCAAACGCAATCTGATTGAGCAAATTGGGAAAATGTGCACGCTGCTTAAAGATGAGATGGAGAACAACGCGCAGATTATGTGAGCAGCCCTCGCTGATGTGCACAAACATTTGATCCATTAGATTGTGGTCCCTGATGAACTTGAAGATGTTGCGATGATAACTCTGCACAGCCAGCGCCTTATTATGTGTGATGAGCTGCTCAATGTCCAGCAGCGAGAACTCAAAGTAATCGTGCGCATTTCGCTTCAGATAAAAACCGTACTCGGTGAGTAGTTTTAGATTGGGTAACGCTCCATAGCTGATGAACAGTTGCTCATATGGTTTTAGTGTAGACGATGCCAGAGAATCGAGTCTCAGCACATAATCTTGACTCTTACTGCCGGCCAGCAGCTGCAGCTCAGCTGTGGTTTGCACCGTGTCCGAGTGATTAAATAGATCCAGAAAGGGAGCCAGTGCCAGGTTGGTTGTTCCGCTAAGCAACTCCTGAAAATGACTGCGTACTGGATGCAGTTGACGCGAATTCAAATAGACACTGCGACTGTTTACAGCAAAGTAGGCGCGCCGATACTCGGCCAGTGTCCAAATCTTTTCGCAGTAACGCTGCCCACAGCAACGGCAATGCTGTGTGCCCAGTAGGGACTTAAGCACCTGATAGCAATCGCGTATCTGACGATTCTGTGCCACTGTGCGCTCCAGTAATACCTCCGGCAGGCATTGCAGCTCCGACACTGCACAGAAATAGGGCGTTGTATAGCTGCGTGGCAGACTATCCAAGTAGGCAGCGAATGGGGATACTTGTCTAGCTTCATGCAGATGTTGTAAATGCAATAGATAGCAGGCAATGAGCGCTTGAAACGAAATGCGTGAATCCTTGTCAAACCGATCCGGGTCAAAGAGTGCCTTAAACTCTTCATCCGATTCCAGTGTGGCGATGCTTATTAAACAACCAGCGGGCAGGCGTATAAGTTCATCCCCAGTCCGAAAACATTGTGTTTTTGAGCACAGGCCGCGTCCAGTTTGTGGAAAACTTAACGCAGAGAGCTGAGTTTCATTGCGCCAGCCAAGTGAATGAAGTTGTTTGTAAAGCACGTGCAGGGAATCTAATTGCGCATCAGCTGCTAGACGACGCTGACGCCGGCGCTGGGTGCGTCCCATTTTCGTGTATGTGTGTGCTGTTTTGGCGCCCGTTTAATACCTTGAGATGAGTTTTGCTTGCTGCAACGAAAGAAGCAGAGTTAATTCTAAAATACAACTCCGAAAACAAACTCAACTCAGCTCTACAAAAGGGGCCAAAACAACACACACGCATATTGTTGCCTGACCTCTTTGTTAGTTAATTAGGCGCAGGATATGCAACTTATCTGCGCTGCTTTTGTACTAGTTATAAATAAACTTATGAAATCGTAATCTGTGAAACTTTATCTACCGAATGTGGCCTTGAAATTTAGATTTTTACTTACCACACGTGATTGGCCTTGTGTGCCAAGTGGATTGTGAAATTTAATGTGGAAAGTGTAGGAAAGTGTATTCTTTTTACTGCACAATTTTCTTAACTGTAATAGTCCGGCCATACTTTATGCAAAAACAAATACTAAATTCTAATTCGCTGGTGGGTGCTGCACTAAATATCGATACATCGCATTCGAATCGATGATTCTAATGGGTTTCAGTGTGACCAGAAGTGCAAATTAAGACAACATGTTGTCAGCTGTTGACGTTGCCAAGTGAATGGCACCACTTTTATTTATTCTAGAAAAGACCGAAGCCGGCCAAAATGTTTGGTTTAATAAGCTCAGGCAGATTGGTGAGTACTACTATATAAATTGAATTTAATGCATATGTAAAGGAGTTACCTACTAATAATACAGCCACAAACCGACTTTGTTGCGGTCGATGAGAACAAACTGCTGATTAACGTGCCCGACATTGAGGCGGTCAATTATGTTGTCGTCTTTTTAACTGGCATCTCGCCCATTCCACTGGGCACAGCGGCTGCGATTTACTTCAGCTGGCCCGATGCAAATGCAGCTCCCACCTGGCAATATCTGGGCCACATCAATAACAACAAACCATCTGCAATATTTAAAATAGCGCAGCTCAAAAAAGGCCACGAACTGGACGCCCATGGCAATGAAATGGTTTTTGGCGCCCAGGAAATTTCGCATATAGCACAAATTGGCATTTCCATAGAGCCCGAGCTAACGGTGGCACAACAAACCCCAGCAGTTGTATGTCCTCATTTTCATACCATACCAGTTATCAATATCACAACTAATCACAAACACTTTCCTTGCAGTCTAGTGCCAATGATAATAAACAATTCGGACAGCGCATGTTGGAGAACTTTTTCAATTACGCTTCCAGTTTTTGTGTGAGCGTGCCTGAAATTCCACCCGCCACAACTGAAACATTTGTGCCTTTCTCTGTGGTGCAAAACTGGTATACGAATTTTCAGCGGCGCATGGAAAGGAATCCGAATTATTGGAAGCAGTGTTGAGCGACTCATTAATTGTATCATAAAGATGAAAGTGCATATTGCAAAGCACAGAGATGTTGATAGATTTAAAAGGCAAGCATTTTTATTAAATTATTTCAAATATAGGAACAGAGTTTTTTATAAACAAACGACTCAATACTGTTTTGGAAATATAATGAGCACTATTTCTCGAAAGGATCGTCTGGTGCTTCTTTAGTTGTCTTAGCTGGTGAATTTTCCTCTTTTCGATGCTTCTTAGCTGGAGATGAAAATTTGAAAAGTTTAATAACCATTTCTCTAGCTACATTATTAGGTTTTGGTGGTTTTTCTCCCGCTTTTCCTGCCCGTTTTGGTTTACCTTCGTCAGTTGGCGCTGCTTGTCTGGGCTCTTTTGGTGATACTTTTTTGGGTTCTTTTTCTGTCGGTTTTGTTTTAGCTTGGCCAGTTGGAGATGCTTGTTTGGGTTCTTTTCCAGATGCTTTATTGAGTTCTGTTGCTGTGGGTTTTTCTGACGATGAAGCTGTCTTCTTTGCAACTTGCTTAGACTTGGCCTTCGCCAAGCTAGCCTGGGATTTTTGCATCGCATTCATTTGCTTCTCGTCCTTAATGGCCTTGAGTCGAGCTTTATTAGCGTCTGTGAGTCTGCCGAAAACACTGGCCATGTACTCTCTGTATTCGTAATAATGCTGTGCTTTATTGCCAGTGGCTGATGCCGAATTTGGTAATCGTCCACGATAAACAAAGCAGCGCCTGTAAATTGCAAGCAAATCAACTTTATTAAAAATTTATCAAGCGTGAAATAAAAATTGTGGTCGCTATTATTTATGTATCGCAGGCGGCACAATTTGGCAAGGTGGCATTCTAAATTTTTTCATATAGCGGCAAATGTATTGTGAACTTCTTATATGTATATATATATATATATGTACTGGTATATTCAAACAATGGGATCGTGGGGCTGCTTGGCACGAGTGGCTTTTTTAATTCTACTCTTTACCCGTCTTTATTTTCAATTTTTCCTCTTTTTTGTGGCTTGCTAAAAAGCAATTTGGCAAGCTGACACATATATCTAGTCTATATAGTCGAGCGTGCATACTATATAAAAATAAACATATATTATAGTTGCAGACACAATGAATCTTACATAGAGCAACAGAAATCTAGAGATGTTTTGTATTTCTAAACATAAAATGGTATTCCTCATATGTTGAGCAATATGTAACAGGCAGAGCATTTTAAAGACGTCTTCAAATGATTCAACAAATAACGAAATGTTCGATTCCTTGCAGCGTATTCAGAGTTCGAGTTTGATTACAAAACAAACCAAATTAATTAGCAAATTTGTATGTAGAGAGATGTGCATTGATTTAGCATTTGTAAATGCATTTGTTGCTACAACCAGCAACAAGGAGACTTTTGTCGGACTATTTTCTTGCTGCACAAAGGTGCCCCGTTTTGCCAGTTCGGGTTGCAACGAGCTGTTGTATGCAGCAAAAATTAGCAGCGCGTGTTTAAAACAGCAAAAATAAATAAAATAGGTCAACTACAGAGCACTTGCAATCAAAATAACAACGCGCGGGCGTTGTCATTCAATGTAGATCGCGAATCGGGGCAGAAGAATCGACCACAAATCGTGCTGTCAGCCACTAATAATAATATATTTAATCCGCAATATTTGACTGACGCCATCAGAAAACATAATTGTGAATCAGCCATGTTGTCAACAACAACCACAACGGCAACAGCAGCGAGTGGCTTTTATTCGCTGCCGGAAGTGCCACTTGATGAGCAACGATTTCCGCTGCGCCAATTACAGAGGACGCTTTGGTGTTGCTCAACACAACAGCAGCAGCAACTACAGCATGAGCAACAACAACTGCAGCAACTTCTTCTGTTGCATCATCAGCAACATGTGAAAATTGAATTGGATGGAAAATTCCCGTTACTGCAAGCAAAGTGTGAAAATCCCTTACAAAGATTTCCCATGCATCAGCCACCTTTCAATGATACCAATAACAACCGAATTTTGGCTCCCCAAGCAGTTTCTCGCTTCCCCGAGCAAGTGATTCACCTATTGTTGCCACAAAGATTTCCACTTGGTTGCCAATTACCCAAGCGGAATTTCAACAATTCTGTTCAATCAATAAGCCAGCGGGGTAGCAGCCCAACACACCTGACGCAGTCAAGGTCTGCGACACTCAAGCAATTTCCCACAATTAAAAAACAATTTGTCAGCTTTAGCGATAATCGGTGGCAAACCTGTAAGAATCAGCATGGAAATGGACAAGAAACCGAAGAAACGGATGTGGTGCCCACACCAGCAACAACACAAACAACAGTGACGCACAGGAGCCGCAATATGAGAACTAAAATAGACATGGAAATGTATATGGATGTGGATGTGGATGTGGATGTGGATGTGGATGTGGATGTGGATGTGGATGTTGACGAAGTTGACGATGATGTTGATGATGATGATGTACATAAGTCGACGGCATTTGATAATGAACTCAATGATCGCGAGCAAACATTAAACTTGAACGTGGAACCAGCTGAAGGCGTTGTTGGCGTGCAAAAGGAAATCGAGCATCAACCGGCGGAAAATTTTAATGACGCCTTTGGGTGGCGACACGACCACAACAACAACAACAACAAAAACAACAACGAAGGCAACGACGACGTGGGTACTGCCAAAAATAAACGCGAAATATGCGAGCAAAGCAAATTAGAGACGACGGCGACTGTTCATAATGAGCTAAATATGACTAAAGAGCAACAGCAGCAACAGCAACAGTCAATATGCTTAGCCAGTGAGCAGGAAAGTCAAACAATAGCCGAGCGAACAACAAATGCCTCTAATCGACAATCATCAGACGAGCGCGGATCGTCGACAGAGCAAGTGGATGGTCAAGAGCAAAAGTGGCATCTTAAATCGAACGTAACCCAAACCGAAAACGAGGAAACGTTGTCGTCGTCGTCGTCGTCGTCGTCGTCGAATATAAAATACTTAAAGTGTGCGGTTTGCGCGTTGCTAGACGAAAGCTCAAGCAGTGTTCCTTATCTTGTCGTTGATCTTGATTTGATTGACCTGGTGCAATTGATTGCCACGCCCACAAGCACGGGTAATATTTGGAGCGTACCATTGGTGGACGAGCAGGTGGTGGTCGATGAATGTGCGGACATGACGGTGACGAAAGTGAGTGACGATAGTGAAGCAACAGCAGCCGTCGTTGTTGACATTTATAGCGAGCATATTGAGCAGCAGCCAGCTGAACTGGATGATAACAACAACAACAACAACAACAACAGCAACAGCAACAGCAGTAGCATTAACGACAACAACAACGACAACCAGAACAACAGCGAAATGAAATACGAAATGCTGAAGAGCACAACACGCTTGCCAGAAACGCTACCGAATCGTTTATCGAGCACAGCGGCAACAGCAACAACACCCTTGACAACAGCAACAGTTGCACCCACGCCAGCTCTTATAACACGTATACGTGATGTGACTACACCGACGACAACCACAGCTACGCGTCCACTTCTTGGCGAACTAAAGCGGAGCTCCTCAAGTCGTGAAGAAATTTCGATTGATGTGGAATCCTTGCTGCCACAGCGTACACTTTTGCGACGTCAGCGACGCATGCGCTCCCAGGGGTCGGTGGAGGAGAAGCCCGAGGATGTCGTTCAACGTCTGAACAAGTTAAAAGACCGCATTTCGGGTGCGCTGAGCGAAGTCAAGGGTGTACTAAAACAGTACAGCACGGAGAATGAAGCGGAGGCGGCCGGAGAGAAATGGATGGGACCAACAACCTCAGCGTCTGCGTCAGCATCAGCTTCTGCGTCAGCATCAGCACCAGCTTCTGCGTCAGCATCAGCACCAGCTTCTGCGTCAGCTTCAGCGTCAACTGTTGCATCAGCTCCTGTGGTGAAGACGGAAACGGAGGAGGAGAAACCAGCTGTGCAATTTCGATTTCTTAAGAAAGTCCGTAGGCGTAGCTGCTTCGATGAGACGGAAGAGGAGAAGGAAAAAGAGCAGGAGACAAAGGATGCAGCAAACCTCGCCATAACTGAAGTCCCGACCCAGAAGGTTGAGGTCAAAGAGCGAGCTGCAGTTGAAGCAACAATAAAGACCATTGACGACCAAAAGAAACCAGCTGAATCTATTACAAGAACTGGTGTTATTGAGGACTCGAAAAACCCAATAGATGCAGCACGGCAACCTAAAATCAATGAAGAAAATAAGGAACCAAATGAATTACCCACAGCAAACAAAGTCAGCGAGAATCAGAAAATATCTAAAGAGGCTACAATTCAGAGCAAAGTCATTGAGGATGTGAAAACACCCATTGAAATTACCACAACGGGAAAGGACAATGAGAAGCAGTTGAAACCGACTGAAGCTGCAACGCCATCAAAAGTAATTGAAGAACAGAAAAAATTAATAGAAGTCGCGATCCCAAGCAAAGTCAATGTGGAGCAGAAAGAACCAATAGGAACAAGCAAAGTCACTGAAGAACAGGAGCAGGCAACAAAACAAACACAGGACGAACAGGAGCGAACCTCAAAACTGAAACTTAAGCCTTTAGAAAAACCTAAAGCTCAAGCCAAACTTGAATTTCTAGTCAAGGTGCAAAGTGAACTCAAATCAAAACCCAAGCCAAAAGATTCAAAGGAGCCAAAAGAGCTAAATGAGGCAAAAGATTCAAATGAGCCAAAAGAGCTAAATGACGCAAACGAACCAACAGCAGCCAAAGAGCTGCCCAAAAAGACAGCAACTTCACCAACAGCTGCATCAGCTAAAGCGGCTGTTACACCACCAGCACCTCTGACAGCAACCACTGAACAATCCCATCCCGTGGAGGCAATGGAAGCAACACCGCTAACTGCCACATTGCCCAAAGAGTCAGCCACGCAGCCAGCCACGACCGCAGAACCAACGAAGGCGACTAAAAAGAAAGTCACTGTCAAAGTGAAAAATCCGCGGCGTGCATCGATTGCCGCCGTGGAGCCATCGAAGATTAAGGCTGTGCCGGTGCAGATCGATGCGCTGGCACAAAGGCGACCCTCCGATTCGGAAGCGATTGTCAAACGCAAGAAGAAGCTCAAATTAACGACCAGCAGCGCTACGGCAACCGTTTCCGGAAGCAATGAGGGACAACAATTGCAAGAACAACAGCTAAGGCAAGAACAAGAGGCGACAACGATAAATGAACAAGTTGTAACTGCAAAGGTCAACAACAATACGATCACTGCCAAATGCGTAACAGCAACACCATCAACAATTGCCAAGAGCTCGAAGCAGGCTGTTGCAGCGCCAGCAGCAGAAACCACAGCAGCAACAACATTAAGCGAAGCGACAACAGCAATTGTGCCAACGGCGACAAAACAATTGCCAATCGATGCTGTGAATGACAATCAAGCAGCAGCCAGCGAGCCGAGCAGACGCGCCAGCCTGAAATTAGCGGAATTGGTGGGTGAAACGGTGCTGGTGGTGCCAGCAGCAGCAACAGCAGCAGCAGCAACAGGAACAGAAACCACAACGAGCACACAGGACATTAACACAAACTCAACTGCAGCAGCAGCAATCAGCAATTCATTAAGCCAGTCCAAAGAACCCATTAATCAGAAAGCAATTAACCTGCCACAACAAGAAGCAGATCAACAGGTGGTTGTTGCCGTTGACATTGAAGTCGCCCCCGTCGTAGCGACGACGACATCGACGACGACACAAATAGCAGCGACATTGAGCGAAGTCTCACACGAAGAGTCATCGCCACAACAACAACAACAACAACAAGAAGAGCAAGTAGCTACAAAAGACAACGCACAGGCGCAACAAAACAACAGTCTAATTGCCATGCCAGAGCTGAAAGTACTTGCGGGTCCTGTGCAGCCCGTTAAAATTGAGACGGTTGAACAGCCGCACGATGAATCCGATTTGGTCGTGGCCAAAAAGAAGTCGCCAAATCTCAAGAAACTCGTGCGTAAGAGCTCCATAGACAAGGGCAAGGAGAAGGTGGGCGACGCCATCAAACTGAACTCCATACTCAAGGATAAAAATAAAATAGCCAGTCAAGCGGACAGATTCAACAAGTTAACGCCACCCAAAAAACAATCGAAGACAACACCAACAACAAAGGAGCAGACAGAAGCAACCCTTGGGCAGGAGCAGCAGCAACAGCAGGAAAATGCTGAAGTATCCGAAGAAAACACAACCGAAACGCAACTCGAGCTGGAACTTGAGCCGCAACCGGAAAAGGAGCCGGAACCAGAGCCAAAACCCAAGAAACCGCGACAAATCAAAAAAAAAGTCATAATAAAACGACAGAAGCGAAAACTTTCAATTGGCGACACATTCTTCATACAGCAGGAGCCCGAGGAGCCCAAGGTGCCCGAAATTGAGACAATTGAGAAAGCCATTGCCTATGTAACAGATGATGAGGATGATGTGGAGCCCGAACCGGCGACGGAGCCATTAAAACCCCTCAAGTCCTGCCTGCATGTGCGTGAATATAAAATCGGGGATTTGGTGCTATATGCGGAGCGTTATCGAAAAACCCAAGTGCGCTGGAAACGTGGTCGAGTCTTGGAGCGTATTACCAGCATTTCGTATAAGCTGGAAATTGAGGGCAAGGAAGTGCCGGCCCACATAAGCTATATCAAGAAGTATACCGGACGCAAGGTTAAATTCGTTGGCAAGGAGTACCTGGATATCGAATACGAACAGGTTGTGGAGGAGGAGCGTCGAGCGCGCAGCTATAGCATATGGAATATGGTCTAAAAGGGGAACCAGCACTAACCCAATCCTATGTAATGTTGTAAGTGTGTTCCCACAAACTATGATCGTCGACCCCTCCTTTTGAGTGGAATTGAGAAATTTCGCAATGGAATTTTTTGATGATCTCAAATATGACATTCAGTTAATTGTATAGCTAGTTTTATATGTACTATATAAACCTGTAAATATCTGTATAGTATAGTTTATCCTAGTGTTAATGCCTTAGAATTCTATGTATGATATGTAAATTATGTATGTAAATTATTCCAAAGATTTCAACTCGTTGGAAAGTCAACAATCAAAAAAGCAACAAGTGCAAAAAGAGTGTGCCTCAAAATAGTAACGAATTTGTTATAAAATTTCACGTTGCCTTTCGTTTAAATGTTTAGTTTACATTTTAAGTTATGGTCAAAAAAAAAAATATATATATATATATTGGTAATAAAGCGAACCAAAAATATTTGAACTATGCACATTTCGAATTATTTACATCATCACTTTTGCGATCAGCAGCAACAACATCGGCAAGAATTCAAAATTCAATTACTCATAAACATTTTTATTGGTTTGTTTATTTAAAAGCTGTGTGCTTGATTTTTCGTATTGTGGCGTTCTCGACTTATATTTATAGATTTGTATATATACCATATACTATTGAAAAATGAATGAATAAAATCAAAACATGCATGAGTTTTATACAAAACATCAGATCTCTGACCTGTTCTCGTTCTCGATTATTATTTTAGCGCCTCTTCTCCTTAAAAATAGTCATTGGCTATATGGCTGCCGGGCATAGCCTGCTATATCTTATCTATAAATTTTGACATATATCGTGACATATCCTCCGCCCACTCCATCAACTTATGTGCCAACAACAAAAATGCGTGCCATTAATAAAAATTTGGCGTAATGCACGCAAAAACAAGCAAAGCAAAAAACATAAAAACTTTGCCTTGATTTTTCGGACTCGAGCATTTCGCATAATTGATGGCCAAGGCATTTGGCGCTTTCCGCTAGAGAAATCCCTCAAAAATTATTATTGCCTTGCCTTTCGTGCAAGAGCACAAAACAATAAAGGCATTTCTATATGAAAATATATATAGTATATATATAGTACTTATATGACATAAACACATATGTCTGTTTGTATAGATCTGACACTTATTGTATATGACATATTTGTGTGCGTCTGCGTGTGTGTGTGATCTAGCAAATATGCTACATTCCTGGGATTTAACAGCAAGTCTTTGTGTGCAGGGTTTTTCATTCAATTTTTCGTAGCTGGCAGCTCAACGCGTTGCGATTAATAATATATGCCTTAAATGTATATTTAATGCAATAACAAATTGTACCAAGAGACCTAAGCAATTTCATGCTGATTGAGAATCATATTTAAAGATAAACAGATAAATAGTGCGGGAAATCCCCAAAGCAGTTGACTTTAAAAATATTTAATATTAAGAAAAATGACACATGAATATGAATTATGGATCTGTATCAATGAAATTATTATTTGCATTTGAAAATAACAACAACAAACAAGTGAAAAAGTTAAGATTGAATATAAGTAAAGTTTAATACGTGTACAAATTAAGAATGAAAGTAGGAAATTAAAAAAAAAAAATTAAACACTCGACATTTTAGAGAAGTTTAGCTACACGTGTAGGAATTTTCGTAGCGAGGCCTTCACATGTTTAGGGAAACAAACTTTTCTGGCACTTCTGAGAGCATAAGATATTTCCATATTTCAGCGCACAAATCTAGCGAACCACTTGCCGACTAATAGCAGGACCATCGCATATGTATATGTATGTCGCTACATTAAATTTGATGTAGTTTTTGTGCGAGCAACATTCAAAATATGTCTACACAAAGAGAACGGGCAACAGCAAATCGCTAAATTCAATATAAAAACCGGGCAGCCACAAGATCAATTTGCGATTTGGGTGGATGGCGGATGGGGTTCGGTGATAGCAGGGGGATTGTTTAGTATCAAACGCCGACTAAAAACTGTGCCAAGTTCCTTGCGCTAGTTTCATGCGACAGCGACATGGACATCCACATTCACATCGAAATCCACATTCACATTCTCATTCACATCGGCATCAACATCAAATGTCTCGCAATTTGTTTCAAAGTGCATATCTGCTACAGCGAGGCCAGGCTAATTACTAACAACGCAAAAACCAAATTGAAAAGAATTATTGGAGCCTTCACGTTACGAGCATACTGCAATTTATCGCCATCAAATTTACAGACAGGGCATATTTGCCAAGCTTACTCAGCAAAAATTTTAGGGAAATAACGAGGAATCACACGATGCGTCTGAACTTTGTGAAGGCCAAATCAAATACAAATACATAACAACTTTCGAGAGAGCTCGCGATAGAAAAATGCTAGACAAAACCAGACATCAATTTGACGTTAAATATTATTGTGTGTTTACACAATGCGCGTATTTTCGATAAATCTAAACGCAGCAGATCAACCTTCAAAAGTTTCTCTTTTATTTTTTGTATGGCCTGTACAAATAAATTGCGTAGAACGGGTATGTTAATATGTACGTAGGTGTGCGACATGTTTATGGAACGAGCAACCCGTGATCGGAAAAACATTACAAATAAAATTGCTTTAATTTGTAGAAAGTTATTGCAGTGGAAAATTGTGGATTTTGGAATTTCTGCGGTGGAAAATGTGAGAACAGCTCAATGTGGATTTTTGAAAAAGATCTTTTGAAATCGCAAAGTCAAAATATAATTAAAAAGCACCGGCTTTTTTAATGTTGGTAATTTTGTACACAGCGATTCCAATTTTAAATGTTAAAATAATTAAAAAGTCCTGGTTTATAATTTATTTTTGACAAAGTTATGGCTGTCCCAAAGGCATTGTTAGGGCTAAAATTTAAGCAAGGATATCGATTCAGAATCGCGTTACCATCTTTAAATGTAGTATTATTCTACAAATTAAGCCATGTCTAAAAAACATAGGTTTTGTTTTTGGAATTCTGCTCATTTACAGGTAAATTACAGGGTATACACTTGGTCGTACTTGATATACCAGTTTATATTATATTTGGGAGCGACGGACGGATGGTTGGCACACGTTTCGGTATTTGGCGCGTTCGAAAATCGATTTAAGTGAAAAATCAGCTAGTTGCTCTTTGGTGTCAACGAAGACACCGATGAGGACGCCCGCCCGATATGGCGTCATGCCCGATGGCCGATGGCCGACGCCAGCCGCCCAACGCCTGACGCCATTTTGAATCATTGCAATCGATCGTCACCGAAAGCGCGAGAAGCGCGTCGTCAATGGACACTTTGAAGGCGCGTCGTGTCGCATCGCACCTGAATCATTATCGATGCAGCTGTATCGGTGTGTGGCGACAGTAGCCCAAGGTCTGATTAAGCACCTTGGCATTTAGATAACCGTTTCTCTTTATCAACACAAAAAGACATAGAGTGCAGCAAAAATAGCTGCAAACTCTTAAATACATACATGCACAGACATGAAATATGATCTGAGTAGATAAGATAGATAGATAGCTAAAATGTCGCTTACTTTTCATTATCGATATTAAGGAGCGTTGTGTCGAAGCGTGGCTGAACATAGGGCCAACAGCCCTGATTCTTGTGCTCCTCCTGCAGCCAAATCAGCTCGGCGGTTTTATACTTTTCAATCTCCTTGACAATATCGTCATAGGGGAACGGACAGAGCTGATAGAGAGGAAATGCAGAAAATTATAAAATAGTAAATGCCCTTGATAATTACCTGTTCCAGCCGTGCAATGGCTACGGTTTCTTCCTGCTGGTGATCCTCGCGCTCCCTGACCAGATCGTAATAGACCCTTCCAGAGCAGAAAATGAGCTTCTTCACACAATCGGGACTCGCTGCTGCCTTACCCGTTTCGGGAATGCAGCGCTGGAACGAGCTGTTCTCGTCAAAGTCCTTGAATGGACTCCTTGCCATCGGATGACGCAGCAGGGACTTGGGCGTGAAATTGATGAGGGGCTTACGAAAACCGAGGGCCACCTGACGCCGCAGCACATGAAAGAGATTCGCAGGCGTCGTCACATTCGTCACAAACCAATTAGCAGCCAACAGTTGGCGGGCAACAAAGTCAGAATCAAAGAGATCCGGAAAGCAGTCTTGATCATCGTTGCTGAGCTGCAAAAAGCGTTCAATGCGACCGGAGGAATGTTCCGGACCCATGCCCTCCATGCCATGTGGCAGGAAGAGAACAAGACCACATTGACGCACCCATTTCGTTTCACCGCTGGCCAAAAATGTGTCTATAATCGGCTGAGCTGTATTGACAAAGTCACCAAATTGCGCCTCCCAAATGACCAGTGTATGGGGATTGGCCATCGAAAAGCCCAGATCGAAACCCATGACCGCACACTCCGACAGGGAACTGTTGCATACGAAATAGTCGGCCTGATCGGGATACAGAAACTGAAGCGAATTATAGCTCTGTCGATCCCTAGACTGATGATGCAGCACATGATGGCGATGCGAGAAGGTGCCACGCTCCACATCCTGCCCGGACAGACGCACATGTATGCCATCCTTAACTAGTGTACCGAACGCAAATGCCTCGCCCAACGACCAATCTGCCATACACTCCTCCACCATCTTTTTACGCAATAACAAAATCCGCATAATACCCCTGAAAATATCGAAATAATGATATGATATGAAATAACACTATATCATACCATGGCAAACTCACCTGTGCAGATCGAACTTGTGCTCTGGGGGTGGCGGTGAGGAGTACACGTTGCCAATATGATGGATTATCTTGAGACTAACACCCGTTGGACACATCTTGAGACGATCCCGACCCTGAAAGAAGGCTGACCAAGGGGAATCCAACCAGTGCGAATTCTATAAAGGGAGGAGCATTTGAAATTGATTTGAGACCAGCTACAGCTGTGCGATAACTGCACCTCAAATGTTTTGATCTTCTTGGACTCCTTGAAGGCCTCATCACAAATCTTTTCATACATGCTGACCATTGCAGTGTAGTCCTCCATTTTGATGACACCAGTTTTGACCAGTCGATCGGCATACTTCATCGTACAGGGCTTCATCTTACGAATGCGCTGATACATTAGGGGCTGGGTGAACAGTGGCTCGTCGGCCTCATTGTGGCCATTGCGACGATAGCCGACAATATCGATGACCACATCCTTGTGGAATTTCGCCCGCCATTTAGCTGCAACGCGAGCACAATGAACACAAGCCTCAGGATCATCGGCATTAACATGGAAAATGGGTGCATTAAGGACACGAGCGACATCCGTACAGTAGCGCGAGGAGCGCGAGAAACGTGGATCTGTGGTGAAGCCCACCTGATTGTTGACCACCACGTGAATGGAGCCATACGTGGTGTAGGCAGGTAGATCCGACAAATGAATCGATTCGTAGACAACGCCCTGGCCACAAAAGGAGGCATCTCCGTGTATCATAATCGGCAGAACTTTGTTGCCACGGGAATCGCCACGAAGGTACATTTCGGCACGTGCCTTACCCAACACCACTGGATTGACAAACTCCAGATGCGATGGATTCGCCACAACGGTGATCCGAACGTTTTTGTTATTGAAACGATTCAGTCGATCACTGAACACACCCAGATGATATTTCACATCACCGGAACCCCAACCGCTGGGCTTGAGCGTACGGAATTGCGAGAGTATATCCTTGATCGGCCTGCGGCATATATTGGCCAGAACATTTAGGCGGCCACGATGAGCCATCCCAATGTAGACAGACTCAACGCCTAACTTGACTGATTGATCGATAATTTCCTTCACGACTGGTATCATTATATCACAGCCTTCCAATCCAAATCGTTTCTCCGAGCTAAACTTTTTCGCCAGAAAATTCTCGAAACCAGTGGAGCGTGTGAGTCGCTCCAGGATCAGCTTCTTCTCATCGGCTGTGAAATTTATAGAGCCTGGCTTCTCGAAATGCTCACGTATCCAGTTGCTTTTAAAGAATGATGTGATCATCATGTACTCCACACCAATGTGACCACAATAAACACGCTCCAAACGTTCCAAAATTTCTCTAGAGTAGCAATTATATTTCTAGGATTTTTGGATGTTTTGTCAAGGATTACTTACTTAAGTGGCAAGAATTCCTCATTGCCACCAATTAATGTGGATATTGGAAGTTTGAACAGAGCATTCAAATCATCTGCAAAAGGATCAGCTTGTAAACTAAACAGATTTCGCATAATATATATCTTACTGAAGGCATAGGAAAAATGCTGGCGCAACACAGCTTTGGTTGCCTGTAATTTCCTGTCCTCGATGGATAGGTAATGACCCGTTGGACCCACAATCCCCAACGGATCCAGATCAGCAGCGAGATGACCACGCGTTTGATAAGCTCGTATTATGGCCTGTACAGTCAAATGATCATCTATGTATTTCCAATCAGCATTGGGAGCAACTGTTGCAGTTCCAGCGGTTGCTGTGACGCTTCGCGATGAGTTCGCAGTAGGCTTCAATTCCTGATTTTTGGGCTTAGGCAGAGAGGAAAAGTCTCGTGACTTGCCCTTAAAGTACGCATCCCAGGACTAAGGGATGCTCAACATTGAAATAGGCTTATTAGTACAGACTACAGTATTACCTCATCAACAGAGCTGGGATTCTTCCACCACTTTGAGTACAATCTGTCGATGTAAACGGCGTTGCTACCATTGGCCAGGCTGTCGAAATAAGATCCCGGATTTTTTTGGCCTGCAAATATCGTGGCGGCAACTTGCAAACTGCGATGGGTCACATTATGGCGCCTATATTCAAATCCGAGCCTCTTGGAAAATATGGCATGTCCAAATTTGGCATTGCTAAAACTCATGGTTTCTTTTCCGAAAAAAAAATTAAGTCTATTTGAAATTTTGAAAACAGGATAAATTTTGAAACTATTTACTGTCGAGCATTTTTCTTTATTGACTTAGGGCAATTTTATTTGTCAAGGCAGTTGTTAATGACATAATAATTTCTGATATGTATCAAAAAGTGGGCAATCGGATACTAAAAATAACCATAACGTTAATTTCTTTACTTGCTGTCGGATGTAATTTCTATTTTTGTGGTTTTTCCGTTGGCTTGCGGTATTCAAAAATACGTTTATCATTCCGTTTCCTAAATTCCAAAGGCTTTCTCAATTGTCTCTTCTCTATAAGCTGCAACTGTGTTTTGATATAGTCCTTTTCGAGAGCTGCCTTCACCGTTTTCATTACTTCGAGATGTTTAGCTTTATTTTTATTAAAAGTGCTCTTATTTCCTTTATTAGATGGTCGTGTTTTTGGCTTAGATATGTGCTGTACCAGTTGGAGAATTTTCCTCTTTTCGTGGACTTAGGATTGTATGTCCTAGCAATAATACGATCCTTGCAATGGGGGCTTTTGCGTTAATTCAACAGCTGTCGATTCTGTAAGATTATCGATTTTTGGTCTGGATTCCAGAAATACTTTAAATGTATTTTTTTTTTGTTTACATTGTCACTGCTCCTTAAAATGTCACTAAAATATAGTTGCCTTGACTGTAAAGAAAGAAATGTTACGAATTTTAAACAATTGTTAATACCATTTTTATACTGTATGCACTGAATTAGGATCATGAATCCATTTTGAGAAAATATGTTCCATATATTCTGCATTAGCACCGCAGACAAAACTATTGGAGTAGCTTTTTTGCTTCGAACACTTAAAGGTATTTAATATTGTGGATTCTTTTCCAGTGTTTCCATCACTTTTGTTGCCCGCACTGAAACACTTAACTTTTAGCCGCGAATAAAGAAATAACGATGCAAATTTAAATGTGGTACAACTTGACATAGCTTTTTAATATTTACATTAGCAAATTTTGTTCAAAAAAAATGAAAATAAATTAAAGAGTAAATTCATATTTAAATAAGGAGCCTACTGCTTGTTGGTGTTGCAAAACATGCACAACAGTGCTATAAACCAAATATTTTTGTCATTTTCATAGTAGTTTTAGCTAACACAAGCTGGTCACACTGAAAGATAATGAGTTCCAATGAAACGGGTGCAGTTGCCCAACACTTACAAATCACCACAGCTGGACAACACAAGAAGAGATCCACGCTAAGAAACAAATATAAATTTTTGTTTATTAACGAAAACAAACCACAAACTGATCGAAATTATCACAAGCAATGAATCAGTTTCACACGCCCTCCTTCGGCGACGAAGTCTTCGAAATGAATGAAACGCCCCTGGAACAGACGACACAACAACAACAACAAAATGCTGTAAGTGAATGAAGAGAGCTCCAACAAGGAGCGAGGAGCTGCACCAAGTTAAGATAAGCGCCAGGTCAGATACGACAATTTCCCTTCGTTTTGTGTTAAGTTTTGTTCTTTTTTAACGGCTCGATTTAAATGATTTATTGTTGCATTTTGTTCAATAAAACCATTAAAGATTGCAGCTGGAGCTAGTAAGAAAACCGAAAAAAACGGACCGTTTGCTGCCAACAACAAAACTTGAACTGAAACGAATATGTTTTCTTTACCGATGAATACATACATCTGAGTTAATGATTGGGCTACGCCAACTGGATATCAGTTGATAATTGTTTTATAATGGTCGATTTGGAATCGCTCAAGTGGAGCTTTACCACTGTCATTTGCTGTGTGTGTGTTTGTGTGCTTGGCTGTGTGTATGTTGTTTGTGTGTGCGTGTTCTGAGTTAGTGTATATAGCACCAGATGATGGCATCAGTAAGCGCATGAGGGTTATCGATACAAACCAACAACAATCAGCTAAAAGCAAACGTTTGCTTATCAACAAACACACGCACACACACAGACAGAGACCAGCCAGGGAAAAACAAACAACCACACATACACATAGACAATCAGTAGGTTGGAACTGCCGCTGAGTGGTGCTCTGGCCAGAGCCATATGCGCCTCCGTAGGCAGCAACAAGCAGCTAGCAAGCAATACGTGTGCGTTATGCACAAAAAAGCACATGTACAAACAAATATACGCATACCACTGTCTAATGTTATAGCTGACGGTGTGAATAATAATTCAGTTTTGCTGTTGATTTGATTTCAATTTCGAATTTCAATTGACAAACGTGCATCTAAGATGAAGAAGTTACTAGTGAGCGTTTTCCACAAAATTAAAACCAAAAAAAAAACAAATTTAAAATTGTACTTTTGCTGTTTGTTTTTTTCAGTCACGTCGCATCAGCCGACTCAGCAGTTTCGATCATTCCACGCTGGGCGACGATGAGAATGGACACATGGAGCAGCACTATGAAACAAACAGCGCATACAGTAACAGTCACAATCTATTGTCAACAACAGCACAACAACAGCAGCAGCTGTTACCACTACAGTCACAGCAACAACAGACGCAGGCTCCATCTAAACCTTTAGCTCCATATGCGCTCTTCTTTCGCGACACAATGACGGCAATAAAGCAACAGAACCCCGCTTGTACGCTGGAGCAAATTACAGAGATTGCGCACAACATGTGGGAATCAATCGATGAGAAGCAGAAAAACGTCTATGATCAGCGGCATGAGCTGGAAAAGCGAGAATATATGCGACAAGTGCGCGATTATCAGCGCTATCAGCAATTGGGCGAAACAGGGACAGCAACAACAACAGGAACAGCAGCAGCATACGAACAGTCTTCGCCACTAACCGAGGAAGAGACGCCGTCAATTGCTGCTGTTGCTGCTGCTACAGAGCCCATTAACAGCAGCGGAGCAGCACCGTCAACGACGCCGCCGCCAACAGAACAAATCCAATTGTTAACAGAGGCGGCTGCTGTACAGAAATGTACGCGAGATCAATGCAATAAGCCGGCAATAATAAATCCTGATTGGGAGGACGAGTATTGCAGCAATGAATGTGTTGTCATTCACTGTCGCAATGTTTTTACTGAGTGGGCACGCTCCTTGCAGAACTCACCCACGTAGTAATTTTATTTAATAGCCACACTTTTAGTTATTAACTAAAGTATTTAGCCAAACAATCGCAATCGTTAATCGCGAGTATTGTCAATCAGCTGTTTTTAGCGCAGCGTTGCCAGCTAATTTATTGAAACATTGGAATATGGAATCTGAAACATGGCGCGCATTCAATTTGTTTTGTAAATTGTTTTTCTTTTGTTTTGTTCAACATGCTAGTATTATGCATTTATCAATAATAAAAGATGAGAAAGAAATGGACAGCATACGTTTAGCAAATGTAACTTTTAATAAATACACACATTTATTAAACTTTCACTTCATTATCATTGCATCAATATATATCAATGTCGGTTTGCTTACAAAATACATTTCATATCCTTTTATTTTAATATTTATATCAAATAATTCAAATGTATATAAATTAAAGAAAAAACATTTTCTTGGTTGCGCGCCCGATTCGCTGAACTACAACGAGTAAAAATTCAAATAAAGAACAGTATAAAAAATTGCAAGGCTTAAAGTAATTAAGATTAGGGCTTTGGGTAATATATAGAGAGAGACTGAATCATTATATATTTTATTTTTGTTAAAAATATGTTAAAGCTGCAGCGCAGAGACTACTTAAATGCGGCTGGCAAAGCACATAGTTAATATAAATCTTTTTATGATGAGAGTAGTACTTAAAGCACACACAAAATTGCAGCGAAAATTAAAACAAAAAATAGAAAATAATAATAACATAAAGCAAGCGCACACACTAAATAATATCACCAAATTTGTTATACTTTTTGACATTGCTTCGACTTCGATTCCGCCTGGCATACAATTTCATTACAATAATAAGTATTTAAATATGTTTTGTTGTATTGTATTGTATTTGGAGGAGGGACAATAAGTTGTATATTATATTATATATATATATATATATATATATATATATATATGTAACTGCTATAATTTGTAGTGGGGAGTGCACACATTGTTTGCCTTGCTAGTAACATGTTTTATCTCATCGTCATCATCATCTCTATTGATTATTATTGGATTTATTGTTAATATGTTTCCTGCGCCTGCAACTACATGCTATTATTGACTAGAGTTGCCTTATGGGACGTGTATGGGTGTTTATTAATTATTTATTCTCGTTCGGCTCATATTTGATATGACCTGTGAATTAAAGAAAAAAGATGCGCATTTTAGATGCTAGATTCGATCAGAATATTGCTCATTTGTCGCTATACCGTTTTGTATATTTACTCCACAATTTGCAGTTCGCTGACATTTATATTAAGATCGGCGCTGTCCTTGCAGAAGGTGCTCGATCTCTCCAATTTGGATTCGACTCGTCGTTCGCTGTTTTCCACCAGCTGCTGATGCTGCTGCTGCTGCTGGTCATCGATGAGCAGGTCCAGCTTTTGTTTGACCGCCTGGGCCGTTTTGTACGGATGCGAGCCATTCATCATGACACCATTTGTGGTTGGTTGCGGCTTGTGAGCACTAAAGCCATTTGTTGCTGTTGTTGTTGTTGTTGTCTTGCGCAAGTGCAACGTATTTGGCCGACGTGTGGGTATATTGGAGGGCAGACTGTTGCGTAGATTATGCTGCTGCAGCAGCATGCTGCTAACGGCGGAATGTGATGAGGAGCGAAGCGGTCCAGCAGAGGCACGCAACTGTGTCTGCCGCTCATCTCCAGAGCTGTGTTGCTGCTGCCGTTGTTGTTGTTGCTGCTGTTGTTGCTGTTGTTGCAATTTGTTCTTCTCGGCTCGCTTGGCGAGTATCTCACGCGACTTGGCCGACAGAAAACTGGGACGACTCTTGGCTGGTGCTGATTCACCGCCAGCCGGCACCGAAATGGAGCGCTGTTTGAACATCTCCCGGGTGGACAAAGTGCTGCTCACCGAGGACAAGCGACTGGTTGCCGATTTGGTTGTGTGCACCGAACTGGGACTGGAACCGTTGGAGGCACCACTGGCACCGATTGCAGCATTGTGTTGCTGCTTCAACTGACGTGTCGCCTTGTTGCCCACCGTCGAGGTGCGCTGGGTGCCACGCAGTTGCGGCCCAGTTGTGTGTGGCTTGGTGGTGGTGGTGACGACACCACCGTTGAGCTGCTGCACGCGCGCCAATTTCGAGCTGCTCGTCAGCGATTCGTGTGAGATCGTTTTATTGGTAATCACCGAGCTCTTCATGCTCTCCGCCAGCGAGTCCACATTCAGATCGGAGGAGTAACGCTCACGTGATCCACTCTTGGCCAGACTATCGGTGGACAGATTGCTCGACTTGTTGCCCAGTCGCTGCTGCTGGCCGCCATTCTGTTGGCCACGGCGCACTGCCGCCGGACTTGAGTTGCGCGAACTGTCGCTCGACGAGATGTGCAGTTTCTTGGCCTGTGCCTTGCGTGCCGCCGCCCCTGTTGCCGGTATACTGCCACTGGTGGCGCTGCGCATTGGACCCGCATTGGCCGTGTTGCCAGCGCTAACCGGACGCGTCTTTCGAGGCTCCATGTAGCGAGCACGCACCTCACCCAGACGCACAGGCGCCGCTGTGCTCCGTGCTGCACCTGCTCCGCTTTCCGTGTGCTTTGGTGCAGCTGCTGGTTTCTTTTGTGTCGCTGGCGGCGCCTCAGACTGTGTGCGTCGATGAGTTGTCAAATTGAGACTATTCCGTTCGCTGGCCGACTGCGAGCTGGCGCGATGCGTTTGCGGCACATAGGCGCGTGAATTTGACTTGAGCAATTTACCTACGGGAGAAGGAAACAAAAAAGAACAGGAGCATTTAAATTGGTATTTGGACAGACGCATGTCAGACAATAGATGCGGCTTGGCAAACCTGTCAAAGAATAAACTTTAAACTGCAAGTCACCAATAATCATTTCTGTAGAAGCTGTAAGAAAGACGCAAAAGTGGAATCTGCTGAATCACTTATTTTGGTGCTGCCTTGCCACCACTTGCAAGCAAGTTTGAGATGCAGTCTTTCACTAGCTTCAAGGAACAATCTAAGTTTAAATTTGTACTCATCATGGATACTCACTATTGCCCTCGCGCAAATCGTGATTGGCCTGAACGCCCCGTTCCGTGGTCTGCACATTGCCCGGCTGATGATCGTACGTGGTCTGGGTATGGATGGCCTTGTACTGTTGGTGCGTCTCGTGCGCCTGGGCGCGTTTCGATTGCGCCTGGATCGCAAGCTTGATTTGAACGAGATCCTGACTGCGTGTGCTGCCGCCAAAGGAGAAGGCCTTGCTCACCGGCTTGCCACCGTTGCGCTTGAGATCGAGTGGCTCCGTTAGCCGTGCCATTGTCTGGATCTTCTTGCGCAGCTCCAGATCCATGCGTTGCCATGCCGTAACACGCATCGCACGCGAACATTGCCGTATCAGGCACTGTTCGACGGCAAAGACGAGTGCGCTGACCAGGCGTATGTATTCCGGCTGCCAGTCGAGCTGCTCCTCTTGCAGACCCTGCAACTCCTTGGCCAGTTCACCGAGATTCTCGGGCATTTGGATGAGTTTCGCTTGCAGCACCGTATTCAAGCGTGTGACACGCTGATAACTGCGACAAGCCTGCTCCGGCGTCAGTGCAGCGGCAGTTTGCAGCAGCAGCGTCTCCAGACGTGGAATGTGCCGACTACGATCATGGCCCAGCGACAGAAAAGAATCGCTGGCAATCAAGCTGGCAAAATGATCACCCACATAGCCATAGGCGGCGTCCAAAATGTCGCGCACCAGCTGCTCACAGACATGACCCCAACGATAGGCGGACAACTGGGCAACCAGATGATCACATTCGAGCACCGTATCCAGCACCGTCTCGGATGTCTGCGGGAGTTCGAAAAAAAAAGATATGGCATTAGTTTGAGAGGAGATCGCTTTTGAAGTAATGGAATCCTTACCAAATAGGCAACAATCTGCTGGCGACAACGGCCGAGTATGTCTGGCGGCAATTGGGCAAACTGACGCGTGGGCCACACCTTGAGATAGTGGCGACACGTCCAGCGCAAGCACTTGCGATAGAGATCATCGAGCGCATGATTGAGTGCCACGGGCAACACCTGCAGTATGCCATCGATGCAGCCCGAGCACGGCTTATGGAAGTTGTGGCAATAGTTCGTTTTCAGCGCATGCGAAGTCACCTCCTTCAAACCCTCCAGACCCAGTAGATCTGCCAGCGCTGCCAGCTCCATTAAACTAATCCCATCGGGCGGATGCGAGGCGCCCGAATAGATGTGACAGAGAGCAAAGTGGACAGCAGCATAGGAGTAGCCCTGCAGGGAGACAACGCTCTGTGAGCCGTGACCGGCGAGCATGGCGGCAAAATACTGACATCGACTGCGCAGGATGCATTTGTGGGCGCGTATGCGCCGTCCATGCACCTCGACCAGCATATCGGTGGCAATCTCCTGCAGGAACATCTTGAGCAGATCTTCGCCTAAGCGACGCGGCTGACGGCAACTCATCGATGATTCATCCATGCCGGAACGACTGAAGCTCGATGCCAAACTGGAATCGCCACTCAGATCCGTTTGGATGTAGTCCAATTGTGGCTGCTGCTGCTGCTGCTGCTGCTGACCGGGATTATTGTTATCCAGCGCCATATCACCAGGCAACGAATTGGAGAACTCTTTGCTGAAATTGGGAAAGAGTCGGGAAAGACTGCGTAAATTATCGACGGAGCTGGCAAAGTGCTGGATCTGATTGCCACTGGAGCGTGTCATGGCCCAGGAATGCGGTCGTGTCGAACGATGCTGTTCATCGCGATAGAAACGTTGACCGTTGACGGCACTGGCGCTGCGTTGATTACCAGCACTTTTGCTCATCGCATCCGGCGATTGTTGTTCATGTTTGGCGGCCACCGGTTTATCCATATCGGAGAGCTTCACAAAACTGGCAGCGGCGCCAGTTGGAGCAAGTTGCTCGGCATGCTCGTTAACTGTTTCGAGCAATTGTTTCTGTTTCTCAATTGTGGCATGCAACGTTTCCATGGTATGGCCATTGCTGAGTGTTGTTGCTGCTGCTGCTGCTGATGCTGCTGATGCTGCTGTTGCAGCTGTTGCAGTTGCAGTTCTTGTTGTTGCCTGCTTTTTGGGCGATGCCGTCTCCTTGGCCTCAATGATCGTCTCCATGATGGAGGTGCGATTGGAGCTGCTGCTTGTCAATTGTACCTGCAGCGGCAACTGTTGTTGCTGTTGCTGCACTTCACGCAACGCAATCTGCTCATCCTGCTGAAAGGTGAGATCATCGGTGTCCGTATTCGTATTCGATGCCGGCGACATATCCTTGGAGAGCACACCCTCGGTGAGCACAGAGGCCAGACTGCTGCTCTTGTCATAGGTCTCATTTAGCTGTGCATCACGACGACGTTTCTTCAAACGTGCAGCAGTTGACTCCTGCTGCTGATGCTGTTGCTGCTCCTCCTCATCGGAGCCACAGCTGCTCAAGGCGCCAACGCTATAATCATCGTATGGCGACAGCGAGCTGTCCACAGACAGCGAGGATGCCTTCGAGATGATGGGCAGTTTGTCAATGATGCTCATTAGACCATTGCCACCATACTGATCGCCACCATTTGCAGTTAGGCTAATGGAACGCTTGTAATCCCCAGTTGACGGCGCCACCTGCTCCTTGTTGCTATTGTTGCTGCCCCAGCTATGCCGCTTGCTTGCCTCCTGCTGCTGCTGCTGCCTGGACATGCGTCTCAAGGCTGCCACAGTCAAGGGTTGCTGCTGCTGCTGCTGCTGCTCTAGATTGTTGCAACGATAATCGAGAGATTTGCTCTCCTCCTTAACCGGCTGTGTGCCGCTCTTGGCCATTAGTGTCTCTGTGGAGCTTGCACTGGACTTCATTAGCTCCTCGCTGCGACGCTGGGCAACGCTCAGCGAGCTGCTCAAGCGTTGCGCCAAATTGAAGGGCTCTTTGCGGCCATTTGTGGCACGCGGCTTGGCCGACTCCCCAAAGTCAATGAACATGCTAAAAATATTCTTCTTCTCCTGCTCCTGTTTTGCCGCCGCCGCCTGTTCTTCCTCCTCTAGCTGCTGCTGGTGCTGCTGCTGCTGCTGCTCCTTTGCGTGGTAGTCGCTCTGCGAGAGATTCACAAAGAAATTGGCTGCCTTGGGAGCTGTATAGGATTTGCTGAGTGTTTGATGCTGATGCTGGTGCTGGTGCTGCTGCTGGACTGGCTGCTCCTGCTCGGGTTTAGTCTTTGGCTTTCTGTCCATGTCATCCAGTGACACATAGAAACCGCAGCCGCTCTTGTGCGAGCTATTCGAATCGGAGCGTTCGCGAAAGCGTTCGCCGCGTGCCGCCGCTTCCAAGCTGGATGTTGAGCTGCTGCTCTTGCGCCGCTCTGGCCGGCAATCGCTCATGTCCACCACCCAGGATGCAATGCCGGACAATGGTTTACGCTGCTGCACAGTCTTCACACGCATCTCAACGCCCTCCAGTTCGGCATCCTCGGCCGCCTCCTGTTCATATTCATTGTCCTCATCATCCTGCGGCTGAGTGGCAGCAAAGTCCAGTGAAACAAACCCACCAGAGACAATGGGGCAGGTGTCGGTGCGTCGCTTTAAACTGGGACTATCGCAATGCTTCTGACGGAAATCCTCAATAGATGCACCGCCCGACACAATAGGATTCGCCTCATCGAACTTGGAGCGTTTGGGTGTGCGTGGCAGTGGCAACGGTGAATCGGTTGCATCACTACAATAAGCACCCGAATCCCGATGATGCGATAGGGATGAGCTGAGCGTATAATCTCTGTGTATGGAGCTATTGTTGCTGCTCGAGATGTGCTCCAGCACATGAACCATTGAATTGTGTGGTGTGTCTGTGGGTGGGGCCAGCGTTGGAGCACGTTGTTGTTGTTGTTGTTGTTGTTGTTGATGCTGCTGTTGCTGCTGCTGTTGCTGCTGCTGCTGTTGCTGCTGCTGTTGCTGCTGCTGCGTTGCCTGCTTTGACTGCTGCCTGCCGCCCTGCTCCGACCAGACCAGACTGTGTGCCGGACTACTGGAGGAGTAGTCTGTCGTATAGCTGAGATCATGATGCGCTGCAAACTTGGGACTACTACCCAACGGATGCACGCTAAATTGTTGCGCATTGTGCTGGAAACTGTAAGGCACCGGTACGGGTGCCGCTGAGCTTGGAGCACGACGTCGTCGTGCACTCATCATCAACGATGAATCCGAGGAGTCCGCATCAGCGGCAGCCAAAGAGACGCTGCTCGTATCGGCGCCACTGGCGGGCAACTGTTGTTCCCGCTTCCACAGTTTCTCCTCATCGGATAAGTTGTTGGTCGTGCTATCCGGCTGTGTTTCATCCGGTTCCACATCGGAACTGCAATTGGATTGACTGCTGCGCTGCGTTAGACTCGATCCTTTGCACTTGGCAAATGCCTTGTGAAACTGTTCTAATTCTAGCTCGGTTGCCGGCTTCGTTGCATCCTCCGACGGCTGAACACAGTCCAGACTGGGAAAGGTCGAGAGTACCTCATCCTCATCGCGCAACGAGGATGCATCGATGAAGCATGCGCTATGCTGTGATCCCGTCAACGGTTGTTGCTGCTGCTGCTGTTCCCGCTTCTCAAACTCACGCTGCAGACAGCTGGATGTGATGACCTCCTCATCACCCTCCGCCGCCGTTGGTTGTGGTGGTGGTGGTAATGGCTCCTCCAATGTGGGCGCCACATGTGCGGGCATATTTGGATAAACAGACTCCCAGGAGCCGGTCTCTGTGGACACTGTCGAGGTTTCCATGCAGACAATTTCCTCGTTCTGACGTTGTTTTTCCTCCTTTGATGATGGTTTTAATTTAGTGTCGTAACTTTTGTTATCTCTGCTGCTGCTGCCGGCAACAACAACAATTGCAGCTGCAGCTGTTGCTGCCGCGGCACCGTTGCAATCGGGACTGGAGACGGGTGAGAAGGTATCGCGTTCCTCCTCGCCCACATCCAATTCACAGGTCTTGTGCGATGAATGCGAACCACGCTGACTCTGGCTCTGGCTCGGCGTCTGACTTGGATGCACTGCAGCCGCTGCACGCAAATCTTCGCTGTATTGCGGCGCCGATGAGGAGGATGTGGAAGTGGATGTAGTACTGCTGCTGCTGTCGCTGACAATAGATGGACTGCTGGCGTTGCTGCTGTGACGGCTACTGCTGTGGGAGCTGCTACTGTTGCTGGTATTGGTGAGATTCGAGTAGTGCGAATGATTGGGCGAACCAATGGAAGATGCCTCCACCTGTTGGTCCAATGACCTCGCTATCGATGGTTCCGCTGGCTGCTGCAGCTGCTGTTCCTGCTGCTGCTGCTGCGTTGCGTCCATTGCAGTGGGAAGTGGGAGGGAAGGGGGTGGGAAGCAGCAACTTGAATTGAGTTGAACTTGGCTATAAGTGTTCAACTCATCGACGCTTTTCCGCTGCGCTGACTTGAATAATAACAAACGAGTGACTAAACTGACTGCTGAAGTGACTCTGTCAAGTGTGGGCAACTTTGTTGCTTGCTGTTGTTGTTGTCGTTGTTTCTATAGCTGTTTTGTGTTGTTCATGTAGTTGTTGTTGTTGTTGGCTTTACATGGCCACATGCCGCATTCGCCGCGTGGCGTGGCGTGGGCCTCTTGCAATCTACCAAGTATCTTTTCAGCTCTTCTGCCACACCACCAAAATAGCCAGAGCCAAAGCGAAATCGATACCGAGTCGAGCAAGAAGAAGAAAAAATACGTCTTCGCTGCTACTGCTGCTGCTGTTAATGGATGCACTACCACCTCCTCCTCCACCTCCTCCTATCCTGTCCTCTGTCTGCTTCGTTTTGGTTGATTGTTTTTCGTTGTTCGTTTTTCTTCCCTTTTTTTTTCTGCGGTGTCTGTTGAAAGTTCAAGCGGCGTCTGCTGCTGCTGCTGCTGCTGCTGATTTATCGCCAATTGTGCCAATTGTTGCACTTGTTGTTGCACAATAAAACTGCAATAAAGAAAAAGTGTTAACAACACATTATAAATAAAATACAATTGTTTAGTGCATGTGTGTGTGATTTGTCTGATAATTATATATATTTAAAGGCGTTGACTCAACACATCCACAAACAAACAGTAAAAAAAAAAGAAAAATAAACAAAAAAAGAATGTTAAATAATTATATGAGTCAAGTCCGTCTGCAATTTCGCAAGCTCTTAAGCTGCTTGGACTATTTTGGTTAAGTATTTTGAATATTAAGCAGAAATGACAGCGATCTATAAAGCGTAATGCATTAAGTGCTCTGCAAACACTTAAATGCCATCAACTTTTTTGTGGAAATCTGTTTTCCATAATAATCTGTTTAACAATAAGTTTTGGGCTGACTGCTGTCAGTTGAAAATACGTTCAAAGTTGCTCGGATATATATATATATATATATATATATATATATATATTTATAGTCACACTGTACTTATGCAACTAAAAGTTTAATTCAAGATTTAAATAAGCCGCTGCAATAAAATTTAAGGCCAAATGCATTAATTTAAAAGGCGCAGCACACAAATTACGTGTTCATAAAAAATAAGGAAATAAAAACTATAAAAACAAATTAATAGTGTCAATAAATGTACAACTAATAATCATAATATCTCATTGCATTTGTATATTTGAATTAAACACTAAATTTAAGATCAGGACAGCCGATTATTTTGCTCTTTTTACGACATTGTTATTAAAAAATGCATTAATTCTAATGTAGTATAAAAAAATAATAATAATAATAAATGAATCGTTAAAGATATTGAAATGCATTGAATGCTTATTTTTGAGCAGAGCTAATGGCACATAAACAATTTAAATGAAATGTTTTTTATTAGAAAGCTCCTAAATCCATGAGCCTTGAAAACATATGACTAAAGACGAAAATGATTCAGTTTGAAATATATAATGTAATATAAGTAAAATTTAATATTAATAAAAAATATATATTTAAATGAAATGATTTTAAAAGCATACACCTAAATCAATGAGACTTCAAAAAGACTTGACGAATATTATTCGGATTGAAATAAATCACATAAAAATATAATAAAATAAAATAAAAATGTATATACACAAATATAAATCAAATGGTTTTAATAGCAAGTTCCGAAATCAATGAGACTTGAAAAAATAACTGACCAAAACCACAATAAAACGCATTTATAAATAGCAGTTGATTTAAGTGTAATTACGAAAGTTCGCAATTGAAAATAAAAATATATTTGTAATGATTTGCATTTAATCAAATCAATTCAAATTACTTTTCAAAAACCCACAATTCAAATGATTTTTAAAAGCTTTGGACGTCAATAATGACGACGCACCTCTAATAAAACCCGAACCCGCAATCCAACTCATCGTTAGCCACCGTTTCCCGCTTATAAAACCCACTAACCCCACCCACTCCATGAGAAACCACAATGACAACAAAAGGCAGCTTGACCCTCGATGTTTCCCGTTGCTTCCTTTATCGGTGGTGCTGCCTGTCCGACCCATGGTCAAACAACATCTAGAATTTCAATTTGTTATCTCGGAAGTGCAGCAAGCAAGTGCATTGAAATTTGTTATTGCAAATGCGGCACAAATTACAAAAGTGGAAAAATGTGGTAAGCATTCAATTTGTCGCCTAAAAGCATTTGCTTAGTGTTCCAAGGAAACATTAACTTGAGTTTGTTTTTTTTTTTTGTTTCCTTTCTGTTTAATGTTTTTTTTTGTTTTTTTTTTTTGTTTTCGTTCTGCCAACTTATGTGGTAAACAGTCATAAAAATTATATACACGATATGCGATATATGTATATAGTGTATGTGGCATACAGACATTGTATAAATATTTACGCAGTTCACTGAAATTTGAATAAGAAAACGTTCACAGCAGAATGTCTGCTGTTTACGTACATATATCTGTGTATATGTATATAAAAATGTCGAGCTATACTTATCCAGTTTGCAATCAGTTTTCTTTTTATTATACCCCAAAGTCATTAATAATGACCAAGGGGGTATAACAAGATGGTGCACTAGTATGAAAGCAGGCAAAAAAAAATATAAAGACTTTAAATTTGGAATTAAAATTCTCGTTTAGCCAACTTAAGTTGATTTAATCGATTTCCGATAGAAATCAGACACAATCCTAAAGACACAGCCTTCAAAGTGATATAAGACATTCATTTAGATTGGATAAGAAATCAAATCGTATTTAAATTTAGTACAAAGGGTTGCATTCACTTGCAGGGTATCTGAAAGTTGACCTGTCTCCTCCAGAACTTGTAACTTTTTATAATCTACAAGTATTTTCAATCTGACGACTAATTCCTACTTAACTAATATTATTAATATTGAAAATTATGCATGTATTGAATTTATGATAATATGCCACGACACAACAATAAATTTGCATATAAAGGCGCGACTTTGACGTTTGAGCAAATCGCAGCAGAGCGTTTAATATGAAAATTAATACCTAAAAAGAGTTGAACATGCAAATCGGGGCAAGAACCATAAATAGGGATTAGTTTAGGGCAAAGATTGATCGATTAGAGTGTTACAAATAGTAGGCAATTAAATCAAGCATAAGTTAAAGACAGTATCAACTTACAAGAGTTGTGTAGCCAGTTGGGTTCAGAGTTCATTCAACCCAACTGAAAAAAAAAAAAAACAACCAAAGGTCACAGATCGTAGTCGCAACAACAACAATTGCAAAATCACTGAACAGATAAACGTAAGGCAAATTATGTAATTTATGACTTATTGCACGATATGCATGTTGAGGCGAATAGATACAAATAACAACAATAACAATAACTGAAAAGTCAACAAGATACAAGCAGCATAATCATCACAAAAGAGAAACAATTTCATTTGTAACTCAATAATTGCACGTTCAGTCAGATTGAACAACAACAACAACAACAAACAAATAAGAGCAACTGAATTACTCGAATTATTGTCGATATATGCACAGTTTATTGTTGGTAGTTGGTTTAATGCTTAGCATTTCATATTTCCAGTTCGCTCATTTATAGAATCGCCATCCGCACGAACTGCCAACTGCCAACTGTCAACTGCCAACAGTTAATAGCCAATTGCCATATAAGGTAAATGACTGATTTTGTAGAGCGTTTTCTAGCAGTGGGTATCCTAGATTTCTTATGAAGTTTGCATCCCTTGTGAAGTACACAGCTGCTACACCATTTAAGTAAATATATATATCGAGTATATAACTTTCTTTTTAAATGCCAACCCGTTTTCGATAAAACTAGGCATATAATCGTATTTTTTATGCACATAATACATATATCAAAGCTGATCAGATCCCGTCGTGTTATATATAACTTTTGTATGGGAACAGCTCTTTTGTTTACCAAGTTATCCGAACAAAACTCATTAAATATGCTTACATTTAAGCTGCTTAACTTAAACAAATTAACATCCACATAAGACTACGATATCATTTGTGTTTTCAAAAGAAAACACATCGCTCTTCTAAGTTTATTGTGACATTTATTTGTCGGTAGATTAACTGCGCTCTACTAGTGCATATAGTCTTCGGCATAACTGAAAAAAAATTTGTTCTTGTTTATTTCTTAATCACACACTAACAAATAATTACAATAATAAATGTAATGCGCATTGGAGTTGTGTTTATTGAAAGTAGCTGGAAACGATTGCAGTTATTGCAAAATGTTGTCATACCAAATGGAGCAGGTGCCAAGTGATTTATTCACTGGAAATATTAAATTATCGAGAGTTACAATTTTAAGTGTTGCAGTGTATAAAAGTAATATAATATTGTAGATTAAGAAACGGAGCAATGAAGCTTTAAAGCTTAGCAAATTGCTTGCTTGCAGACGGACATGGCTAGATTAACTTGATGCTGTTCAAGAATATATATGCTTTATGGAGTCGAAGGTGACTATTTCAAATTTTAACTAGCTTTAAACTGAGAAGGAAATAGTTAGATTAGCTCGATCAAGAATATATATTTTGATCTTATTAGGATGTCTACTTCAATCTTAACGTGGAATTTGATTTACACGACTATAAAAAAAGATATTCATGTGACGAAAATAAAATAGAGCTATAGTTCCTGGACTTATTTATGGTTAACTTTCTTGTCTTTTCAGTTGCATTCCGTGTTCTCTTGTCAGTTCAACTTTACTTATCTTTTCAGTTGTTTTCTTTCTTGTCTTCTCAGTTCAAACTTTCTGCTTAAGCTTTAATATTATTTACAATTTGTCCTTGTACTAATGACTCCTTATTTCTACTGCTCACTATACAAAATACTTAACAAATTTGCCAACATTTTGTAAGTGTTTTTTAAATATAGTGCTAAAGATAAACATGTGTAAGTGTAGATTTGTATTCATATAGCTGTTTGGCAATTTGCACGCCTCACGTTCATTAAAACACGCACATCTCTACATCGATGCCGCCTTGCGGCGCATTTGCTACACAATTTGTTCAGCAATTTGTGTGTGTTTTTGTTGTGTGTGTTTTTTGTTTTATGTTGTCTCTGTGGTGTGGTGTTTAGGCGTCGTTTCAAGTTGTCGCCGTTGTCGGTGTAGAAACTGAAGGCGGAACCTGGCTAGATGAAGCCGGAGGAGCGAGCTCAACAAACTCGTTGCTACTTTTGACAATTTGCAAACTCATCGCCAGACGAGTATTTTTTTCTTTTTCTTTTTTTTTTGCTATAGAAATGTGGCATTATATGATCATTATTATTACAATGTATACACACAAAGGTAACATTTGTGCCCCTTTTGAAACAGTTGGCAACAATGTGAACGCATTTATTGGAATATTTAAAGATATTTCTTTATCTGTCCCTATAAAAAAAATATATATAATATATTCCCTGTTGCCCCTTTCTTTCGCCAATGCATGCGACATTTCTTTCTTTTTTTTTTGCTATAACACATACCCATTAAAAATGTGTAAAACGGGTACAATGGTTTCTGCGAGCAAATAAAGTATATATAAAGATTATTGATTAGTATTAAAAGTCGAGTTGACTAATGCACAAGTCGACCACCTCAGAGACTATAAGAGGTAGACTTTAAAATTAGAAATAAAAGTTCTCGGATAGTCCGTGCACATCTATGGCGCGCATAGCGATATATATCGATTTCCGATTGCAATAAAAGCTACAATTTTAATGGAGATCCTTTCAATTATTATGTAATATGCATAAAACTACATATTCGGATAAGTTATAGTCCAAAATGTATTCTCATATTGATATTATTACTCTCAGCACAGGCGCAAGCATTGTGTGAAATGAGAGCACTTCTAAGCATGCTTACATTTGAGTGTGTCTAGAATAAATAAAATTGCTGATTACAGGGTATACCATAGCAAACTCACTCCACTAAAACATTATTTCTTGTTTTCTTCTTTTTTTCTGGTTGGGTTTCCAACGTCTCTATTCGATATTCAGCGCACGTTGTTGCCATCAATAAACTATACATATATATATTTCTTCTCTTTTTTTTTGTGATTAACTTTAATGCCCAACTCAACTTTCGCTTGCAATTAATTCTGATGTCCCCTCGAGCAGTGCTCTGTCTCTAAATTCTGTCTGCCCACACTTCCTTATTATTATGTGACAGAGATATTGTTGTATACAATATTCAATATCTTATACAATTTGATTTTACATGTTTATATTGTAATATTGTTGTTGCTATTATTATTTTTGTTGTTGTTGATAGTCGCCTTTGTCATCGATTTTGTAGTCGCGTCAACTTGTTACACCCATATTTGGCAGCATATTCAAACCTAACGCCTCTTTATCGAATCTATTGAATCTTGGTTCTATTTATTAGCTGCTGGCTCTGGCAATATTTTCTGTTCTAAGCGCGACAACGCATTACTCATTCCCCACACGACCTTTGTTTAATAACGCATATCTATATATATATTCAAATATATATTTATTTATATACCTATGCGCACAATTTGTATACATTTATAGTATTCATATAACCAAATGAGTTTTATATATATATATATATATATATATACGAATGCGATCTGTTTGATGCGAGACTCAAGAGTTGCTTCAATAACGTTTTATGATTCATTTTCAAAATATATAATAAATTTGTCTAGCATATTCAACTAAAAGAAAGTTTAAACTTGTTATTTTTTACGTCGAAGTTCATTTGATTTAAAGAATAAAAATATAAATTTGCTTGCAAATATTGACAGCCCACAATTTTAATTTGTGAGAAAAACACTTAAAGCTAAACAGTTTTTTTTAAATATAAATATTTGAAACATATAAATTTACAACTGGGCAAGCGCTAGTCCAAAACCGTGCGACTAGGAGATACCCTGCAGCCAGCTGATAGTAATTTATTCTATATGAAAATAACTTTTGGTTATCAAAATCTGTAATTCTTATCTAATTCTAATAAAATTGATACAGTTAATCAAAATATTTCAGGCTATATTATGTATCAAAAAGAAGAATATATTTTTAGAATTTGTACTTTATTGCCATCGTAATCGAATCGATAATCGCAAAACGAGTGCAGTTATCAATATAATAAAGTCAACTTGATCTGCACGAGAACTTTTATACCAAGTTTGAAATCTCCTGCTCTTAGAGTCAAAAATATATATACTTTATTGGTTGGCAGAAGATTTTTTCTGTATGCTATATACTTTTGTTCAACTTCGCCCTTTTTTAACGGGGTCAACACATTAAAAGTGTATAATTTAAAGGTCATAGTCCTCTCAAAATGACAGCTCCACTTACTATATACAGCAGAAGTTTGATTTTATAGATGTATTACTGACAATCCTTGTATGTACATGCAATATTCTAGAAAGTGCAGACATTTTTATGAGCTACCAGCAGCGAACACCTTGCCAAAAAAAACAACAAATACACAGAATCTCAATAAATTTGATGGCTTTCGTGCCAAACTAGAAATTCACTTTCGTCGGAGTCGGTGGTGGCCTAGAAACCAAGAAACCAATTGAGGCATGGCGCTGACGACTGGCCACCAATTGAGTGGCAAGTGAATAATGTGGGTCTTCATTCGCCAATTTGCCATTTGCGCCATTTGGAATTTGAAATTGCAACAGCAGCAGCAGCGCTTACGACGAGGTCAGTCAATGGGCCCTGATTTTAACAACCGGTTAGTTGGGTGGTTGAGTTTGATGGTTGTTGGTAGATTTGTGGGCTTAAGGACCTTGTGGCACGATTAAAATCTCGCATGTGAGTTTTGAGTTTAGAACAGTAGAAAATCAAATTGCTAATCGACAGGCAAACACAACAACTAAACTAAAATGACCCTGAGCGGAGGCTGCTGCCAACCAGCTCCTCAATAACAGTGAGCTCAAAAAAACGTAATTATTAATAAATCAAAAATATATTTTTCAACATCAACTGCAAACTTGACAGCAGTTTTAACAACGCCAGATAATTAAGCAACCAAATTTATGGAATTAAAAAAATACTAGAAATAAGAAGACTACGAATATTACTGAAAATATGCGTGCATTGCTGCTAATTAACGCTACTTGACCTTTGACATTGACTGTAGCATGACCTTTGACAAGCAGAAGCAAATACACCCCCAAGTAAAAAACTCCAACAATTGCAATTGTGATGGGAAAACATTTTTCGAACAATTTCATAATTAAATTCACACAATAAAAATCAAGCGAACCCGTTTTTTTTGTTGAGTTTGAGTTGTGTAATGCGAGGTTTGACAGTAAAGTTAGGCAACTTCAGTTTAATTGCCAAATTTGTTAAGCATTCAATTTTAACTGCTGCATAAACAATTTGTTCACATTAGAAATATTTGTATTCTAACATTAGAAAAATTTAGCACAAGCTTAAACTTCTGAGAATTGTATAAATATTGAAATTACCTCGACTTTAAAGATGTGGCCTTTGTTTGGTTAGCACAGCTGTCAACTTTATTAGTTTAATATTTTGCACATGCAAATCGTTTTTAAGCATTAAACTCCAAATTCAAATGCAAATTGAACTGAATTCAACTCTTGCAAATTAATTTGAATGAAATATGGTGTCGAAATATTGAAAGATAAACAATTTTATTACACCTTCGATATTTGATTATAAATTCGAGTGACAAAATGTTATGTCTGTCATACATATTAAGTGCCTTGGTAAATCTTAATGTACAATTTACATGCACAACACACACACACACATAAGAAAATTCTCGGTTAACCCTCGCTGTAAACACTGCATAGATAATTGTTGTTGTTATTGTTGTAAAAATTTGTAACTCAATCAGGCGTCAAAATGTGAAGGCCCTCAACGAATTCGAATTTGTATCTTAAACCAACCAACTGTTAAAACACAGCTTAGATCACAGCTGCTTGTGTGTGTGCGTGTGGATCGCATGTGGATTGTGTTCACATTTGTATAATTTGTTTTGTTTCAATTTTCAGCTGGAATTGGAATTTGTTCACACACATTTCTATGCATATTTAAAATGCGTGTGCGGCCCACGCTTCAATGATAATTACACAGCGTATTTTAATTTTTTCTGCATTTATTTCAATACATAATTTATTAGCAAAGTCGCCGACTTTTGATATTGTTTTTTTTTTCAATTGTTTGACCATATTAAGTTTGTTACGGAAGTTTATTGAGTGTTTTCTTTTGTTTATGTTTTTTTTTCAAGGGCTGTTGAGTTTAATCGAATTTTGGTTGAATTATTATTATTGAGAACAAAGCTGATTAAATGCCAAGCCAAAATAGCAACAAAAAAAATTAAAGATAGTCTGCGTTAATTAAATATGTTGTGGGTCGTGTTTCGATTTCGGAAAAAATTTCGCGACTACAAAGTTAAAATCAAATTAGAAACTAACAAACAAAGCGAGAAATCCAACACTAAGCGTGGCACAAATCAGCAACAAGATTATTTATTGAACGCGAAGTTTGTTTATTAAACAATCGACAGACAACGATTCGCGTTGACTCGCCAACGTAACGCGCGAGCGTAAAGCTAAAAACACACTAAGCTCATGCGGAGACGTCGACAGCAACAGCAGCAGCTGCGTCTGAGAGAGCGAGCAGCCCCATTGGGAGAGAATATGCTGAGTAAGTGAGTGAGTGTGGGAGAGAGTGGAGTGCATGCACTTACTACTATTGAGAGCGGGCGGCTGCGGAGTGCAGGGCGTATAAAGCTGTGTGTGCCTGTGTGTGTGTCTGTCGGTCTGTGCTTGCCGGCGTGTGAAACTTAATGCAAATTAGCCTGTATTTGTATATATGCGGAAAATAAAAGTTTATGCCACTCTGTGTTTGACAATAAAAACAAACGAAAAAAAAACAAAGAAAAAAACTGTTGCTGATACGGTACAATGAGTGTGTGATACACGGCCAAGCAAAATGAAAAAAAACGGCCTAATAAACAGCAGCAGTCGCAGCAGCAACAAACGAGAACCTGCCTCAATTTGTTGCTCCACTGATATGTCTACTACATATGTATGTGTGTGTGAAAAAGTTCATTGCACGTTGATTACACAAAATAGCTGGCCGACAACAATAAAAAAAAAAACACAAAAAGAAGCACAAATAAAATAATTCTGCGACTTTATTACAAACATTAAAACACACACACACATATATAGACACACTCGTAATCATTTGCTTGATGCTTTTGGTACGTGCTATTCAACACTACTATTAATCATCAAAAAATGTCCAATGAGCAATTTAGTTACGCAAAACTTTTGGATGGCTCAAAGATAATGCTTCCACCACCCACCGCATCCATATTTGTTTTACAGCACTATTCCGTTACCGCTGCTGGTGCTGCTGATGTCATCCGCTTAAGATCGACTGCAGCGAATAAGAGCGCGCATCATGCACATAGAGATATACATACGTATGCATACACATAGTACGCCGACTTTGGCTTTTGGCATAGTGTCAAGTTTGACAGCAGCAGCAGCGACAGCAGAAGAGGAAGCTAAAGAAATTCGCTTGGCATTAAATACAAAAATACAAAATTCAGTTTTGACATGCAAATTTAGCTTGCTGCTTGAGAAAAAGACTGCAAAATTTGCATATATTTTATTTTATTCGTCTCCTTTTTTTTTTGAAATGAAATCGAAATATTTATGGCCTCAAGGCGACAAAGTCAAAAGCAAATAAAACAGAAAGAGAAGACAGAAAGACAGCATAAAATGCAGTCGCCTGCATTTAAAAATTTTTAATGTCAGGTTCGACGACGACAAATGGAGATGAAGCGAAAAGAAAAATAATGATGACGACCCGAGAAGGAGGCGTAGTGGGGGCTGCTACGTGTGTCTGGCTGCTGTATGTGATTAAAGTGCGTGCCAATGAAAATATTTGGTTCACATTCAAGCATGAAATGTGCGTCGTGCTTACGAATTGCGAATACAGTGAAAAAGTTATTCAATTAAAATTGTAGAAGCTGTCTATCAAAATTATTTGTCTGTTCTCTTTTTTATGTGTGTGTGTCTGTGTGTGTGTGTGTGCGTTTTGGACTACGTTCAAGGTCAGCGCACGATTGCGATCGCTATGGAAGAGCTTTCGAAAAAACGCCAAAAAAAAAAAAAATAAAGAAGACGAAGCAAAAGATTAATTAAAAGCAATACATACAAAGTGAGACGGAGAGAGAGAGACAGATAGCGGGGTACACATGATAAGCGGTAGCCAGACAGAAATAGATAGCCAAAATATTGAGTATTAATCGAAAATGGACACAAAACTGGTAAAAAAAAAAAAAAAATATTCATATGAGAATGTTTAAGCTCGCTACTCAAATACCCTATAACAAAGGTGTGAGGAGTATATACATAAATTGGTCGAATGTCTCAAATAATTCTAATAATACACCAGTTCTAAATGTAAAATGTGTAACAAAATAATTATAAGAAATATTGTATGGTTATAACAGACAAATTCGTATGCTTAATGCTTATAGAGTAGGCAAAATAATAATAATGTTTTAACAGCAGACCACAAAAACGAGTAATTATTATAAATAATTATTAGAGCGCAGTGGCAGTTATACACATACACACACACACACAACACTTAGCATGAATAAGCTATTGTTATATGTACAATAAAAAAAAAACTTTTCTAAATATTACTCTTGCTGCTGCTGCTGAACATAGAGCATTGCTTGGCTGAGCACTTTAAGCACATTCGATAGATAGGCCGGCAAACGGAACGACGCGCGCCGCACGCTCGTTCTCGCTCACTCACAAACACTCAACTAACTTTCCATATTGTATATTTTCCATTGTTTATGATTAAAGTTATGGCGTTTGCTTTTGTTCCGTTTTATTTGTATTTGTACTTGTATTTGCGTTTGTGTATGTATGTGTCTGCTTGCAGCACCTCAGCAGCAGATGCAAAGTGGGCAGATAAGTGAAGCTCATTAAGCGCCGCCCGCTCTTTGCATCTCACTCTCTCTCTCTCGCTCATTCTCTCAAGAGGATAGATTAATTCTAAGACCAGTGTTGTATAGGGCATCTTCTAGTTCAGCATTATAGTTTCGTGTTTCTGATGCAGTTTGCACTTTGTTGGCCAACTTAAATGCTGAAAAGGAAATGCGCAATATTTGTGTAAATTTCAACTGACAGTGGGCGTGGTTGGCCCATTTGCATATGAAAAAATAAAAATAAAGCAATCGTTGTTTGCTCATTTGTTAATCTTTAGCTCTTTTTATACGCCACTATTATTCAACACTGAATGCTCAGGTACCGTTACGTTCATAAATCCAGCAGCTAATGCTACCCAACCAACTCTTGCGGTTGTCTGTCTGAGTTTCTACCGTTTGTTGTTTTTTTCGTATGTTGTTGCTAAGCAGCAAAAGCTCAAAATGTTAATAAACTTATATTGCGCAAAAAAAATGCGACTACATTTATTATAATTGCGCAATTTTTTTGATATGCTTTGCAAATGCAAATTTGCATACTTTTCACTAAGTGCCGCCGTTTTTATTAAACGAAAGTCGTGTCGACGGCGCTTGCAGTGATAAATATCGAAATCGATTATTATGATTATTATTAAGTCGATACACAATTGTGCATAGATGTTGGCTGTGGCTAACCTTCCTTTTTGGACAGTCAGTATTGACAGTCATAACGAAACGCCCATGCGAAGGCGCGCAATTACAAAAAAAAAAAATAATAATAATTACAACTGAAGAAATGCGCCTGAGCAGAGACACATAAGGCAGCACAAAGCAAAGCGCAGCCGCCCACGCAATGACGTCAGGTCCCAAAGTTCTAATGCCGCCCAAAAGGCAACCATCAGTCGCAGCAGCAGAGCATAAGGCACACCGACACATACACACACATGCGTACACAGGTACTGGAAGAAACAACAATCAAAAGAGGAGAGGAGGTTAATGAACTTCTGAGCGAGCGAGCGTCGTTTTCGTCTCACTGGCCAATTTTTATTGCCTACAACAAGTCAGTCGTAGTCGTACTTTTCAATTCGCTGTAATTGTGCCGGCAAAGCTTTCAATTTGCCTCAGTTAAGCGAAGCGTTGCATTGACAGCGAACGGCTGTAGTTAAAAAAAAAAAAATTATAATAAAAAAACTGACTCCATGTCCATAATTTGCTAATCACATTTGGCAAATTATGTTGTAACCCGCACCAGAATTGTACAATCAAAATGATGTGTGAAACGGCGACACACACAAATACACACACACAGGTTGACAAATTTGCCATAACTGAAGCTGATGAATGGAGAATGAAAGGGGGTCAGAGAGAAACGATTAACAGAACATGCAAAAAGGAAATGTGTGCGTGGTGGATAGAAAGAAAAGTCGCGTGAATCATATGCAAAAAGTGGAACACAGCAAAAAAAAGAAAAGAAAACACGTTTATGACCGGGGCCAGGCACACGCCCCACTGAGACAACAACAATAACAATAAGAACAACAAGAAGAAGACAAACGGCGAAAACTTGGCCATTAACAATTAATCTTGATTCGTTCTGGGACGGGGCGGAGGAGGTCATTAGGAGCTTACGCAGCATGCTGCCCACCGATAGGCGTAGGTAAATGACCACAAACTCATATCGTCATCGTCAGCGAATGTATTTGCTTGGCTTGAGTAGCTTTTTATTATTAAACGACAGACAGTTGATTGTTTTTGTGGTTTTGTAGCTACTATTTATTTTCAAATTGGAGTCAACATTAGTTATTTAAAATAATGTCGTCAAGCATGACACATTAAATACATTTTTCAACACACAACGTATTTGCATTAACATGTGTTGTGCAACACCAAAGCGAATGTCATCTTTTGTGACTGTTTCTCACTTACATCTATTTCGCTCCTTTATACAAAGTTGCTGTGTCATGTAGCTCATAATTTCTTATTCTGCGCAAAGGGTTTTTCAACTGGCTTTCGAAAAAATCGTGCAACTAAAAAAAAATCTATATAATAAAGTGCAATTTTTGAGTTCTTCACTGTTTTGTTTTCCGCCCGCAGCGCAGACCCATCGAAACTTTTAGCGAATTTGCCAAAATTTGCATAATTTTGCACGCGAGAAACACTTCAAATCAAATCGCATGCATATCGAAAATTGATTTTCGTCATAGTTTTTTATTTTTTTTATTATTACCTTACTGATTTCCGACGTTGCGCAAAATTTTAAAGGTGTTGAAGGTTATTTGAATTTACTGTTTTTGTTGATTCTGCTTTAAAAAAAAAAATACAATTTTTGTATATTTTTAAAATTCATAAATTTTATTACACCAAAACTAAAACATAAAATTAAGACTACATTGTGTACATATAAGACTTTTAAATAAATAATACACGCATTTTTTATGTTTTGATTGGCCTAATTGATTTTTCTCACATGATTTATGTGCTCCGAATAGCCCAACGATTTGAATGATTGATGAGTTGTGGTTATTGCCACTTTTATGGTACTTGCATAATGAAGCACTCAATTGACGTCAATTGGGAATGCGAATGTGAAAACGCAAAGCCCATATATATATATATATATATATATATATATATGTATTATTATAACGACGTTGAACTGACCACAGTCAAGGGCAGAGAAAGAAAGAAAACCCACGCAATGTTAGCGACTAATATTTACAACTTCCACAAAAATTAAGCTGTCGTAAAAATATGTGACAAATATATATAAATCATAGCCATAAAAAGAGCGTAGAATTTGCCTACGCACAAATTCCACAAATCGTGCCCAAAATTGGCGCACGGTTAGCCGATTAGCATCAACGGGAATGGAACGAGTGAAGAACACTCTTGTCTGACTTGACTCCAGAAGTCCAGTTCAGGTGTGCCCAGGTTGCGTGACACTTTTACACAAGCAGCAGCAGGCCACACTTTACCGGGCTAATTGTTCGCACCCGCTGCTGCCTGCCTGCCTGCCTCAAGAGCCACACCCAAAGCTTTTTAGCCATGGCTGAAACTAATCTGTAAACAATTAATTCGTACATATTTTTGTAAGATGATATGTGTATCTCTCTCATTTGTGGCAGTAATTCAGTATGATGGACATTTCAAATTAATTTGTGACGTGTGCCATTAAAATAATTAATTTTTAAATGGGGTCACAGCACAAAGATAAAACAGTTTAAATATCATTAATTAGCAATTTAGTTACACGCATGCACAGCCAATATAATTTGAAGTACATAATTCAATCATCTGCTCGTAACAATTTTTCGTTATTCTATTTTATTTTTGTAATGGAAAAGTACCCGTAAAAAAAGACCTAAGCAATTTTCACAAAAAAAAAAGTAAATAAATAAAAGTGAGCGAGGAGAGTGCTGATAAGAAAAGACAACAACAAATTGATTAAATCAACAACACAACAAAAGCGGTTGCATCGCTGCGTGAGTGTGTTTTGCTGTGTGTGTTGTATGTTCAAACGCATTTGACTCACTTTCACACAAACAAACGAAAGACAAACAACAGCAACAAACAAACAAACGATTCGAATTCAACGAAATACACAAAAAAAAAAGAAACGTATCAACCTCTTCTCTGTCTTCCTCTCTCTCTCTCTTCCTTTCTCTATCTCTTAGTTTTGATTGCCTGTCCCAAATTTATTTCGAGATCAAAGCATTACTTGCCATGCCACAAGTTTTTATGACATGCATAAATTAAAAAAATAAAAAATTTGATAATCAAGTTGTACAAAAGCATGTAAAAAGGCAAAAGTAATGAATATATTATATAGCCACCGGTTATTACCCACTTTGGTAAGTACCTACTACAGAACCTACTAGGTACCGTTCCATAAGTACCCACTTCTTTAAATTCTAGTAACCCAGTATTTAGCAATATGCTTGCTTCTTACAGTTGAACTGATTTTAGTTCAAATTATACTTCATAAGTACATAAAAAAAGCTTACATTCTAGGTGATTTGATAAAAAAATACAAATAAGCAAACATAAAAGCCCAAACACACACTTACGTGTTGATATTACAGATTTATTTAATTATGTTCGCAAACCCAAACAAAAGCTGTCCAAACCATAAGCTTATAATTCTTTAATTTTTTCTTAATCATAATGTATGTTGAAAAATCTGTTTACCAATTGTTACTAATCGAGTAATCTACAAAAAAACACATTCATGCATATGTTAATCAAATTGGGTGGCAACGCAACGGTAATAACACATGTCCAACTTTATTGTAGCTGCAATTTTCTCTTGTCAAATGTCAGCTGTTACCGCACTTGCCCTTTGGCAACTCATCTAAACACACACACACACATACAGACACACATGCAAAGAAAGTTTATTGAGAGTGTTGGGCAATATGGCGTCATTTCTTTGGGTTGCCACAGAAGAGTCGTCTACAATGGGACGTGACAATTAAATATAAGTGAACGACATTGTGCGAACGAGAGGCACACAAAGAATGCGACAGTCGACAACAACAACAACTATTCTAGGTCAGCATTTGAGTTGAACGCGTGAAAAGTTCGTGAGTGTAGAAAAAAACAAGAACGTCCATATTTATATATAAAGAAAAGAAACGATAATTTTCGTATTTCTTACTCATTAGAGTTCAATTGGGGGCGCACTAATTTATAGTCTGCTTATCGATAACATTGCTCATCTTTGATTCGCTGATAGCGCCCAACTTCTTGGCCTTCTTTCTTCGATAAACGATAAGTAGATCTAAATGCGTATGACAGTTTAAGCTTGCATTTGCCTTTGTTTTTTGTGTTTTTGATAAGGGCCCGCCTAAATTTTATGAGAGAATAAATATTGCATGCTATACAAGACATAAATGTATTTTGTTTGTTGATCGATTGCCGGAAATTCAACAGAAATCGGCAACACCACAGATAAGTCCAATATATATATAAATAGAACAATTTTTCACACATGCTTTCCGCAGAATTTCTGTATTTGTGGAGCACTTTAATTGAAACAATCAACAAAAATGATATCATAAGAGAAAAATTGTTGAAAATTAAAATGTTACAGTTGTTTTAGCAGTGTGGAAAATTCTTTTTTAATTTTTTTTTTTTGTTATTGTTCTTTGCTGCACCGATAAGAAGTAAGCATGCACTTATAATGGGGTTTATCTGCTGACGCATACGCAGAAAAAGCCACTTGACTTTCGGCCATCGAAATGACCCCTCCCCCCACGCACAAAATACGAATTTAGCCAAAGCGTCGTGTGAAAAAAGTTAAGTATTTTTTGTTAAACTTTAGCATTTGCATGAGTCATGAAAACTTTTGCTGAGGTGTTGATTTGTTTTTTGCTTTTAATTTATTCGCTAAGCATGCAGTCATATTGCTTTCCCTCTCACTCTCTCTAATTTGACTACATCTGTCTGACAGCCATATTGAAATTGGGTTAATAACATGTGTACACACTTAAAATGTTTGTAAGGCGCACTTTTGCTTTTTCTTATTTACAGTTAGCTATCCTAGCGTCAGCAGCTGTATTGATTTTTCTTATTTGCAGCTACAACAAACAAAATCGAAAAATACACATAAAGGGAAAATGCATGAAAATGTACATATGTACCTAAGTATATGCTTGTGTGTGTGTTAAAAGAGAGGTTTTTTCTGCGGGCAGCCGCCAAAAATACGCTGAGCATCGTTGGCGCTTTTACATTAAGCGGCTTATTTGTTTTATGTGTAGCATACACACACACACACATACACAGAAATGTGTAAGTGTGTATTCCTACCCCAATTCCTTTGTGGGGCTCCACACATACACACGCATCTCTAACAGCTGCAGCAGCGCTGATTTATCGATTTTTCACCCATAACTGATTTGAATTTGGGCAATTATATAAAATAAAATAAAACCAAAACATGGCCGAAGGAATAAATATAAAAAGACATTTATTATCTGAAATTAACAACAATTATCACAACAAACAACTAAACCACCTGCCCCAGCAAAGAGTGAGACACAGAGAGCGCTAGACGCCTTGTCTTTATTTATTATTTCTTTTTGCACAAGAACAAATCACGCGTATAATTTCTAGCTGCTGCCCTTGAGCCTTATTTATCTTCTTAATGTAGTGCGCTCTTCTACCTGCCTTTTGCACACACATACGCAGAGGCGGCCGCCGCCTCTTTGACTGCAAAGACGCCAAAAACCCACACACAGTTGAAACTATTTATTTTTTGCTTTTTTTTTTAAAGGCTTGTACGGTGCACATGCAGCATTTTTATGTATACTTGGCTTGTACTTACTTTTATATTTTGCAAGAAATTCGCTGGAAATCGGCTTTTGGTCGTGGAGCGGGTAGAATCTGGTTTTAAGTGTTGTCATGGAAAATGTAACCTTGTCTGCTTATTGTTGTTTTGGCCATTTAATTAATAAGCGCTAAAGCACACACTTTTAACAACACTTTCATTTAACATTTCATTTTGTTTGCTATAAAAATGTTTCGCTTTTTTTCATTTTGCTCAACAAAAAGGAAATACTCCAACTTCGCATACATAACTGGTTTTCATTTTTTGGCACCTTGCTTTTCGTTTGATTTTTTATTTATTTATTTTTTTATTTTACTGGTGTCTGTCCTGTCCTATAATGTGTTGTTATCCATGCACCGTTTTTTCCTAATAAAACTTTTAAAACTGTTTGTATGTTAAAATCAAATTTTCTCTCGGCAGCGCATAAATTTTCCCATTGCGCGTTCAACGCGCTCACTATTCTGTTAGCGATGCGATAATGGAATTCTTGGGGTGGCCAAAGACATCATGCGAATCGAAACCCCCAAGGTGCATACACGATATATTCTATAATAATATCGATATTATATTCGATTTATTAAAATACTAAAAATATGTGGCTGCATTGCGAAAACTAATTTAAATTTTCAACTTATTTAACAGTGCATTTATATAAATAATTATTACATAAATTATTGCAACAGGCGATTTAATTAATTAAACTTAAGAAACTGCCTTAGTATGTGCAATATTTAGGCTGTATACAAATATTTGAGTTTTGATCCTGCACCGCTTACTTTTGCACATGGTCACATTGTTAGCGACATTCCAAACTAAGCACCGCACGGTCACACCGTACAGACGTGTCATTTGACGACGGCTGTAAATACATAAGTTTTTTGTTTTAAATTCGCGGCGATTTGGTGCAGTTGGTCGCAGTGTATTACATTTTTGGGACTTAGAAAAGACATCCCAAATAACAGATCAAACAGATCATTCGATAACATATAAGACGCGCGCAGTTAGAAGCTGCCAGCGTGTGCCAAACATCAGCTGGCTCCCAGCCGACCGAGGAAAGAAAAAAGTCAAGTCTGGAGACCAAACCCAAAGAAACTAAACGTTGCATTTGTAAATAAATTACGAGGGACCGGCAACAACAACCACAATTATGGCGGGTCAAAAATTTCAATATGATGAAAGTGGCGGAACATTTTATTATTTTGTGTTATCATTTTTGGCATTAATATTGATACCAACAACGATTTACTATTGGCCACGTAAAAAGAAAGAAGGTTCGTTGGTTACTGATTATAATCACACACTGCACGTCCCCCATTCTCTCTGTGTGTGTGTTTGAGCTTTTCCCCCCACACACACACTTATACAAACATGTGCGCTACGTAAATGGACACGTTCCAATAAGTTATTCTGCTGACGAGCTCAACTCAACGGTGTCTTCGTGTTGGTGAAAGCTGCGATTGCAGCGACAAGAACAACAACGACTTGAGCCAGCTCAGCTCACTTCACAAATGGGGCACACACACGCATACACTTGCACACTTGTAAGAGAGATAGAGTGAGAGAATTAAGCTCTCACGATCTCTCAAGTTTTTCGTTTTTACTCGCTCTCTCCAAATGCGTATCTAATCTAATTGGCTCTTTCGCACCCCCTTTATATAGATCTCAGCAAAACGAAGGACGAATGCCAATGCCCGAATTGCTTGAAGAAGAAGATCATTTTGGCAAATGCGGAACCTTATCGCATCCTCAAATCAGTTGCGATCAAGCTGTCCATTGTGCTTGGTTGGGCTTTGCTCCTGCTGCTCACGTATCGTGTGTCGCAGTTCGATTACGAAATGGCCAGTTTTGATCCTTTCGAGATATTGAGTGTGCCGCCAACGGCGACCCAGGCGGAAATTAAAAAGGCCTACTATAAACTATCAAAGATCCTGCATCCCGATAAGGAGACGGGCGATGAGAAATCGTTTATGATGCTCAGCAAAGCGTACCAGGCCCTCACCGACGACGTGGCCAAGGAGAACTATGAGAAATATGGGAATCCTGACGGGCCTGGTGCGATGTCTTTCGGCATTGCGCTGCCCTCGTGGATTGTGGAGAAGGAGAACAGTGTGTGGGTGTTGGGCTTATATGGATTGGTCTTCATGGTTGCCATGCCCTCAGCGGTGGGCATCTGGTGGTATCGCTCCATCCGTTTCAGCGGCGACAAAGTTCTGCTGGACACCACACAAATGTATTTCTATTTCATCCACAAGACACCCCACATGCTGCTCAAGCGCGCCTTAATGGTCCTTGCGGCTAGTTTGGAGTTCGATAAGCGACACAATTCACAAGTCATCGAACGGCAGACGGACAACGATGAGGTGCCAGCGGTATGTCCTAATCCTAGATACTAATATTTAATTAATACAAGGTCTGTTAAATAACTGTTAGTGTTTGGTTGCAGAACAGCTGCTAAATAACAGTCAGTGGAATATGCCTATTCACAGGTCCTATTAATGTATTACAGTTAATGAAAACGCTAATATGTGGGTAAAGCTCTGCTTAGTAATTGCTTATGTTCTCTTACAGAAAAGTTGTAAAGTAACAGATCGTGAAATATACCTATTGCCAGATTCTAAAAATGTAAAACAGCTTATGTAAACATATAAGCATATCTCTGTTAAGTAACTCTCTGTTATTGAACATCAGCCAGATCCTAATAATGTACTAGTTTAAGTAAAACGACAACAGTAGGGTGAGCTCCGTTAAGTTTAGTGTTCTGTTAAATAGTATCGCATATTCCTTTTCCTATTGCCAGATGTTAATAATTTAATCCAGTTTATGTTCAGTAGAACAGGCAAAGCACTGTTAAATAAGTATTAGCTCTTATATACTTGTAGTGCAACAAATTTTAGATTTATAGCTGACATCATTCATTCTCCTCACTTAATTTCTATTAATTCGGATCAGTTAATTAACTACTGTTAACAGCTTGCAAACAGAACTGTGTTAATAACAGCCAGTAGAAAGCTTTCCTTTTATCACACAAATTATTAAATTTTGCAAACATTTATTAATGTTATTTTTTATTTTATTAATTGTACACAGCTCATTCGGCAGCTACCCAATTTGAATGAGAAGTGCAAGGAGCATCCACTCTGCCGCATGTACTCGATAAAGGCGCGTGCCATCCTCCACGCCCATCTCTCGCGGTTACCCCTCAATCCAGAGACTTTGGAACGGGATCGTCAGTATATTGTGAAGAAGTGTCCGTATCTGGTGCAGGAGATGGTCAGCTGTGTCCATCAGCTGATCATGATGGCCTATGCGAGACGAGTGCCCCGCCTGCCCAGCATTGAGACAATTGAGAACTGCATGAAAATGTCACCGATCATCATTCAGGCCCTGTGGGAATTCAAACCACCGCTGCTGCAGTTGCCCCACCTCACCGAGGATCATTTGTATTTTATGAACAAGAAGCGACACGTGAAGAATCTACAGCAATTTGCACAGCTCAAACCGGAGGAGAGTCGTCAACTGCTCAAGAATCTGACGGACTTTGAGTATGAGAATATTATGCGTGTGCTGGGCAAAATGCCCCTCATTGATTTCTCCATACGCTGTGAGGTGATCGATGATGAGAACACAAATGTGGTCACCGCTGGAGCAATTGTCACCGTTACCGTTAGCCTCGAACGGAAGGATATGAAGACGCTATTCGGGGATACCAAAGTGCCCGAGAAACAGGGTATCAAGGACGATGCCAATGAGGAGGGAGCTGCGGGCGAAGAGGATGAGGCTGCTGCTGCTGCTGTGCCCGTTAAGAAGGCATCTGTCTGGGCGAAACGCAAGGGGGGCAAGGGCAAGGGTGGCAAGAAGCCAGCCAACAACCAAAAGAAAAAAACGCAGCCAAAGCAGACAGTTGCTGCAACGACTGCTGCCACATCGGCAACAACAACCGATGAGCAAACGGCTGCCAATTCGGAGGCAGACTCCGATGCGGGTGAGCAGCACAGCGATGTCGATTCGGTTGCCGGCGGTTCTGGCAGCGATGATGATGACAAGCATAACAAAAACAATTCCTCGCTGGATGACGATGATGATGAGGAGTGGGAACGTCTGCAGGCGAAACTGAATAAGCGTGAACGGCTCGAGGGCAAATCGCGCACATCGCACACGGTGCATTGTCCCTTCTTTCCGGAGGAAAAGCAGGAGTACTGGTGGACCTACATCTGCGATCGCAAATCGCGCACCCTGCTCACCGCCCCCTATCATGTCACAAATCTCGTCGAGAAGGAGGAGATTCAGCTCAAGTTCACCGCGCCACGTTGGCCCGGTGTTTATCCCTTCACGGTCTGCCTCAGATCAGGTGAGTTTAACGGCGAAATACACTCGTAAAAAAAATGTCGTAAATCGCCAATGGTTTTTCATCTATTTATTTGCTAGTTCTTTTCTAAAATTAATGTTTGTGGCTTTTGCATTTCGAAATTGCTGTTTGGAGTTTCTAAAATTTAGAATAAAGTAAATTATCAGGGTATTGTTATCTATGTGTGCACATAGAAGAAATCTTAGATTAGTAAAAATATTAGTATTTTTAGGATTTTATAATACATAGTTTACAAAATTCGTACAATTTTACTTTACTACTTTACTTTACTCTACTTTATTTTATATATTAGAAATGTTTTTTTTTTTAATAATAGAAAATATTTCTATTGATAGTTGATTTGAGCCAAGTCTTTATAAATTTGTAAAATATATTTCCAATTATATAGGTATTGTTGGTAAAAAATAATTTTAGACATAGAAAATATCATATTGGGATTTTCAATTATGGGCATTTCTAAATTTTATAAATCGCTTCGCTAATATTTAAAAGTTAATTCCAAAATCAGGAAATACTTTCTATTTTTAGGGCAATATACTAAAGTTTAGGTAGTTTTTTTTCGGAGTGTACTTGACCCTCAACAACTTGTGTCTCTATCGATAATATACAATTATAATCCTTGACTTTCGCTCTTTGCAGACTCGTATCTGGGCATGGATCAGCAACAGGAGCTGAAGCTGGATGTGCAAAAGGCGCCAGCACCACCGACAGATCATCCCCAATGGGATCTCAGTGAATCGGAACCGGAGCACACTGATCAGCAGGAGAATCTGAGTGATTACACAACAGACACATCCGATGCGGAGGATAGCGATTAGAGAGAGAGAGAGAGCGAGAGAGATCTACAGAGAGAGTGAAAGACAACAATCACTAGATCCCCCTCCAACATGCTCCTTCTCTGCCCGACACTCATCACATCTTAGTCCACCATTAATCAATCCTCTTTGAATTTTTTGATTTTGTTTTCGCCCCCGTTTTTTATTTTATTAGAAAATGATTTTGCGTTGCGAATTTTGTTCGCATACATTCTTTACTAGTTTTTGTAATGGATAAAGAGCCCGAAACTAGAGCGTACGTAACTAAGTAAGTAAAAATAAAGAACTTCATTTTTAATGTCACTGTACTAAATATAATTATAAATGTACTGTATATTTAATTATTTGGATACAAGAAAGAAATAACAAATACAAAAAAAAAAAATGATATGTGTGAAACGCGTCTATTTTAATTGGCATTTCTTGTCAATAAGTGGAGAATATAAAAAGAAACATTTTCAAAATAAAAGCAAGAAAGATGAGTTAAAAATTGTATATAGTTTTTTCTTATTATTGCGCAGCTGCGGCGCGTTCCAGATCCAAAAGCTGAGCCGAAGCCAAATTGGAAATCGTTTCTGGAAGCAGAATTGGAACGAAGGGTTTTGTTGTTGTATATGTTGTTGTTGTGGCTGCGTTCAGTTGCTGTGCGGAAGAAAAAAGTTATTTTTAAACGTTTACAGTTGCTTGCATTGCGCTAATTTGCATTACCCTCCACCACCGGTTTTCTTTTTATTCTTATTAGTGATTTCTTTGTTTTCCTATTTACAATACATGTTTTATTATTTGCTAATGTGTATGTGTGTGTGTGCGCGTGAGTGTGACTGATGCGACTACAGGTGCGGTTCATTTGATGAGAGTGATGAGTGCGAGTGGTGTATAGTTTCGGAGTCAATTCGTTTGTTCGTTTTAATTTGGTTTTGGCAGTTTCTGTTTACTCTTCTTCGCTTTCTTCTTCCTCAGATGATGTTTCTGCTTTCTTTTCAGCATCTGTGCTTTCTTTCGTTTCACCATCTACCTTCTCCTTAGTGTCCTCTTCGCCCTCTTTGGGCTTCTCATCTGGTGTGGAGTCTTCTGGTTTTCTTTTTTCTTCATCTTTAGTTTTATCATTGACTTCATCCTTTGGCACTGTTTCCTCTTCGGTTTCTTCTTTCGATTCTTCTTCCGTGGTTGCGTCTTCCTTTTCTTCCACTTTGTCGGCTACTTGTTCTTTTTCCTTAGCAGCTTCTTGCTTTTCTTCCTCTTTGTTTTCGTCTTGTTTATCTTCAATTGTGGATTCTTCCTCGGTTTTTTCATTATCATCCTCTTTTTCTTTCGTTTGCTCGATTACTTCTTCTGCCTTTGATTTATCTTCATCTTCTGGATTCTCCTTTGGTTCTTCTTCCGTTTCGGTTTCGTCACATTTCTCTACCGTTTCCTCTTCTGGTTTCTTTTCAGTTTCATCAGATTTCTCTTCCGTTTCTTCATCAGCTTCTTTCGGCTCTTCTTCGTCTTTCGATTTCTCTTCCGTTTCCTTACCTTTCTCCTCATTTGCACCCTCCTCTTCCTCTTCACCGTCCTCATCCTTTTCACCGTCGTCATCCTTTTCACCATCCTCCTTTTCAGTGGATTCCTCTGCCTTCTCTTCAGCTGCTTTGTCGTCTGTTTTTTGGCATGGAGAAATGTTAACTTGAATTTCTCCCATGGTTGACTTCCTTAACATTACCTGTTGAGTCCACTTTTTCCACCTTCTTGTCGGATTCTTCACCGCCTTCTTCTTTGGCTTCGGTTTCAGTCTAATGTGCAATATTGTGTTAAATGTGGATGTGGTGCGTTATATATTCAATGGGAAATGTGGGGAAAATGTGTATAACACAATCAGTAAGGAAGTCTACTTTATAGAAATTGAAGTCAGCAATCTATGTTGCAATAACATGCCGGGTTAGCTTCTTGATCGCAACTATTTGACTAATGTTAACTGTTCTCTCGTTTCATGCAGTACTTTTTCTCAATATTCAATATTGTCGCTTTACCTTTTCTTCACTATTCTCGTTCTTCTTGTCTTCTTCGTCGTTTTCTGTTTTCTCCTTATCTTCACTCGCTGTCTCGCCATCCTCGTCCTTATTCATTGAAAAAGGTTTTTGAACATTAGCTGGATCAACTCTCGCTGTTACTTATCATGCGCTCTTAAACAACTGTTAGGCGCTACAGATTTGAGACGCGGCTTTTTGTCTCCTAATTTTTGTGATTAGTTTGTGTTATTAGCAAATGCATTGATTTTTAGTAAATACAAATATATTTCGTTTTTATTTTTGTTTTCATTTTATTACATATGTACTTATATATTCAGCGGATTTTTATGTTTTCGCATTAACATAACTCAGCCGCACAAATCGTACAGTTTTTACTTTTTTCTACATTTAAATGTAGAGCAAATAATCAATCGGAAACTTAAATCTGATTTTTATTCGTTTCGTGTTGATAAACATAAAATGTTTCAATCGTATGATGTTAAATACATACACATCCATACAAAAAATTAAGTGAATGAGTGTGAGAGTGAGTTGCATATATCATAAATAAATATGTATGTATGTATGTCAGTATTATAAAGAAAAGTTGTAATTTCCTTCAGTGTGAACACAAAAGCTTTGTAAAAGATTAGTGTGTTGTAGTTTGCATGTCATAAATACATATATATTTATGTATATATTTATATATAAATATATAGATAGTAGCTTAACTTAAAGAACCGCAGTAGTGGTAATTAGAAGCACATTTGCCAGAAGAACATTGCAACAAAAATTTTTTTTTTCATATTAGTGCTTGCTACTGCTGTTATCATGGATGCTAATTCTGGCTGATTGCTGATTGCGTCTAGTTAGTGTTACGTAGTAGAAAAAAGTTGCTGTTACTGTTGTTAAAATGTTATTCTTGTTGTTATTCTTATTATCATTGTTGTCATTTGTGGTTGCTTCTGTGCAGGCTTGTTGTTGTTGTCGCTTCATAACAGAAAACAGAAAAAAAAGTACAATTTGCTCAAAAGCTCTCAAACCTCTGCCTTTTCCTTCTCCTCCTTATCCGCATCGCCCGTTTCAGCTTCACCTTCACCTGCGTCCGCTGGAGCTTTCACCTCGTCTTTCTCACCATTCTCCTGCTTCAGTTCGATTTGAGCACTGCTCACGGCCGTTGTGTCGGCTGGTGCCAACTTGAGGAATACCTCCAGGGTGTCAATCTCATTGGCCATATCGAAGGCATCATAATCGCCACAATATTCATTATCGTTAAACAGTTGCGGCGGCAACGGATGCCTTGGCTCTGGATCACTGACTGTGCCGCCATTGCTAGTTGATTTGTTTTGCATCATCTCCTTTTCGCTCTCCTTGCCGGGCTCTGTGATGTCAACCGCATCATACTGAATATGCTTGCTGTCCAAAATCATTAAAACGCGTTGTTGGCGTTTCTTCACCTAAAAACAAAATAATACACATTTTAAGACAGATTGTTAATTTTGATTTGGTGCCCAGCCCTCGTTTGTCAATTACCGGCAAGCCCAAAACAAGAACACGCATACACGCATACACACACACACATACACACATTCATGTTTCATATCGCAGCACAAGCAGAGTTATCACTGCTGGCTTGTAATTGACTGTTGATAAAGTGCTGATTTTATTTATTGTTCTCAATCGCAAACACACAAATACATATGCATGAGCTTACTCTATTTTAAAAGCTGACGCGTCTGCAGCGACAATAAACAACGGCACATAAAGCGCAGTCAAGCTTCCAAGCAACGCTCTCTCCCCTTCGCTCGCTCAATCCCTCACACGCCCTGCTCGGACATTGTCAATATGCTTTTTGCACAATGACCGTTGTTTAAGTTGGCGAATCAAACAAAGATGAGGGTTTGGCACAATGAGAGTCGCTTCAAGTGAATCATCCTCTCTCTCACACACACACAAACACACGCAAGCATGTCCCCACGCATATGAGAAAAAAGAAAAGAAAAAAAAAAACTGTGATCAATGAATTCTTTTACGCTTCATAGTTCGCAGCATATAATTAAATAAGCTTATATGGAAATGTTTGCGGTCGTTGCGCTGCTTCTTGCCACCACCAACACGCACACATACACATGCACATGCCAATCAAAATACCCACTTGCTGTTCTGTTTTGTTCAGAGAGGGAGGGAGAGAGAAATTACGTTTTGACTGTACGTACTACATTATCATTTACACACACACACACATTAAAACAAGATGTGTGAGTACATAAAATAGAATATGCAATTGGGTATTTCTCTTTTTTATCTGTTCCGCTAAGTTAACACATTCCATTAACATGACACTGACTCCTACTACAATTTAACATATATGTGTGTGTCCACGCCCACACTTAATACTCACCTCCTTGTTGCCGGACATGCCGCTGACGTACACTTTCAATACCATTTTTGCAATTAATGATGCGCTGTCGTTGCGTTTTTAATTTAAAGCTTTATTTTTATGTTGTCGTTGTTGCACGAAATAAAATATGCGACTTTCACACGATTATACAAAATATTTTTAGAACTTTCTTTCTTTGCTCTGCGCTACGCCTGTCTTTTTTCTACTGCTTGCTCTTGGCCCCTAACGCGATACGTAATTTTGATTTATATGTATTTATATGCACGCACTGGGCTAATTGCTGAGTAACGATGTAAATTCGTTCCAAAAAAGCGTATATAAAGTTCTGTACTATAAAAGTGTAAAAATATTTATTAATATTAATTGCACAAATTTGCTCTCGAACTCTGCCTTTTTATTCCTACTTTATTCGTTCGAATCTGTGTGACCTATTCCGGTCAGCGGAAAAATACCACATCTTTGCAGGAATACACTAAATATTCGATGCTATCTATGTTAGGATTATATTTAATTGCAACTGCAACAGGCAAACTATGATTGTATCTCCTTATTGTCAGACAAAATGATAATAATTAAAAGAATACTTATTAATGGGCAATAGCTTTATAACTTTTATCACAAACTATTTATGAGCTGCATACCCAATTCAAGGCACTATAAATATCGATAGCTCGCTAGCGTCGATGACAGCCACTACGATATCTGTCAAAACGGCGTGGAAATTGTCGTTTAACCATCGCTAGGCTCGCCTCTCTGTTCACGAATCGTCGTCACGCATGCATCGGTCGTCCATTTTCCGTAAGAATCCGACAAAAAGCTGAAAAATTACATCGCAAAAAAAAAATACAAAAAAAATAAAGATATAATTGCATAAATCAAACAACGCTTTTCAACAACTCACTCTCTCGCTCCCAGCACAGTGCATTTCAGTGGCCTTCGAAATACTGCTCAATCCAACATAAGCAATATCAATCTACAATTAGTCTTACAAATAAATCAAAAGTAAATAAAGCGCGTGTGAAGTGGTGCAGAAAATCGAGGCGTTACAATACAATTATAACGTAGGTGCAAGTGTGTAATAATTAAGTGTGCTAGTTACTTATTTTCTTAAATATGCATAATCTATAGAGCTAAACGATAATGATATGCGCTGCGACCATTTTTAAAATTTCACGAAATCAAAATTCCAACTCAGCTGCAAGTGTGTGCGTGTATGTGTATGTGCGAGCGAGACAACCATTGAGCACCATAAGCTGCTGTCATTTTGTTTTCTTTAAAACGATTCTTTTATTTTATTTTTTTTTTTCTCGTTTTTTTTGTTAGTCACGTAAAAAAGCACTAATCATTTATTATTAAAAAATCTTGAATATACTGCAAATAAAGGTAGAATGAATGAGCAAGCAACACACACACACACACGCATACAATCGCAATGTAATTTGTGTTCATTAACAGCTTTTGCATGACTGTTTGTGTGCTTGTTGTTTGTAGTGGTGTTTGCTGTGTGAAAACAGCTGGTACAGCTTAAAGGATACGCATACATGTTCTTAGTTTTATAGTGCGTCGTGTTTGCTTGTGTGTGTGCTTATATTGGTGCTGATGGTGGTTGGCTCGCATCATTTACAGTACGATTTCTTTGCTTCTTGTGTGCCTTCCTTGCGTGTGCATTGCTATGCATGTTTTGTTGTTGTTGTAGTAGTAGTGCTGTAAAGTTCTTGTTGTTGTTGTAGGCAACACTCCCTTTAATTGCGCATCGCTGCGGCGTTCGTTTTTCTTTGTAAATGCCCTTTTACGTAGTTAGAGTTGTTCCAACTCGTTCAGACGTAAGTTCAATTGAATAATTTTTTAGCTACGTCTGCCATTACAGTTGTTTTTCACATAAAACAATTAAATTAGGCAACAATTACTTATAAAAATATCAAGTTTTTAAATAAAACTAATAGGGAAAATACAAAATTGAATGATTTTTAATTAAGGACCACACTGAACTATCCGAATGACCCACTAAAGACCGTTCAAAGTCAAAAATGAACTACTGAACTCCTTGACTTACAATTGAACTAGAAACTGCAGCTCTAATTTTACGCAGCTGGAGTCGAATTCTTCTTTAAAAAGCAGCTGCCATAAATCGATGCACCATTTTCTTTTTTTTTATGCTCCTTAAGTGTGTGTATGTGTGCGTGTGTGTGTGCTCGTCAGGTGAATCCTGTTTTCCTTCAAACCAGTTTTTTCTTCTTTTTTTTTGTTTCGTGTTTGGTTCTCAAATTTTATTTTCGGTCTCAGTTGGTGTTGCTGCTGCTTTCTGCTAGTTTCTAGTACTGAACATTTCTCCATTTTTATTCTCATTTACAGCGAACGCTTCCAAGCAGCAACTGTGGCAATAATAACAATATATATATAAATATAACAGAAAGCAATTTATTAACAAAATAGCAATTAAGAATATTACAAAAAAAAAGTATATAAGAGTATATAAATATATTTTAAATAAATAGATAGAGAGAGAGAGAAAGAGAACTATTGGACCACATTTAAGATAACAACGATGGCCTGTGCAACACTTAAACGCGCCTCCGACTGGGAGTCCCTCAATCAGCGACCCAACAAACGTCGACGATGCAATCCTTTTGGACAATCGCGCAGCAATTCACCATCACGCAACAACAGCAACAATGGAAACAGCAACAGTGATGGCAACAACAGCAGCACAACAACTACAACAACGCCAAGCAATCGCTATGCCAAAGGCAGCACCGAACCAAGTCCCTTCTCCGAGTCAGCACTGGCCAAGATGTCGCCAGGTAAGTCCAATTTGTCGCGTCTCCTGCTCGAATTTGATATACACAAATGTTTTTCTATTTCTTTCGAACAGATAAAATGGCTGAAAATCTGTGCAATGAGATCAAGAGACTGCACAAGCGCAAGCAATTGCCAATAACATCGTCTGCATTGGAGCGCATGCAGGACTCGGAGTCGAGTGGTTCCGAAATGGGACCGGAGAGTCCGCATCGTCCGGACAGTCCACCCAATCATTTGATGATGCGCCAGCATGGCGATAAGACTCTGTTCACGTTTAAACAGGTGCAACTCATCTGTGCGGACATGATCAAGGAGCGCGAGGATCAACTGCGTGAACGCTACGAATGCGTCCTGACAACCAAACTGGCCGAACAATATGATGCCTTTGTCAAATTCACATACGATCAAATCCAGCGTCGCTACGAGGCAGCGCCAAGCTGTAAGAAAAAATATATTCACCATATATCTATATATTCATCATTGATCCATTTTATTAATCACTTTTCCCCATTGCAGATTTGTCGTAAGGTTCGCCTATATATATATGTATGCATATATATATTCTCAAAAAGAAATGCACTACGATCTTATGTGGACGGTTGGAAAACTGTTTTCAACTGGCAAACAAAAACAAAAAAACAACATCAACAAGAAAAGCAGCAAATGCAAAAAGTAAAACACCAACAGCAACAACAAGAAAATCAAGAACAGCAACATAGAAGCCCTCATTTAATAAACAATAACTACAATTGTGTTTATTATATATATTTTGAAATATGAAACAAGAGTTGTAGTTTAAAACTATAGAATAACATATATACAATTGAAAACCTGTATTGAGAAGAGAAGAGAGTGGAGATCATTAAAGGGAGAATATACTTTAACTGCTTACGCTGCTTAGGCAAAGCGAACAGCAATAACAACAGACATTAAAAAAACAAAACAACTTGTTACATTTACGTTTTCACATAACGAAAATTCTAAATAAAAATGACAAATATCTATATAGTACATATGGAAACAACAACACTGTGCAACATGCTAATATACAAAAAGAAAGAAAAACACACTGCAACAAGGTGCAACAACAACAACAAACACACACTACACACATCTATAAAGTACTATTAAAAACACACAATTCAAAGAAACCTCAACATTAGCTTCGTATATAAAAAAAAATAAAGCAAACAAAAAAAAAAGAAGAAAAATCAGATTTGGTAAACATATATGTTAAGTACATATACGTAGCATATAAGGTATATTTGTAAAAGGTATCAAAACTATATTGTATTTCAAAATAGCAATGATGACGGAGAACTAAGCAAATGAAAAATTAAATGAATAATAAGAAAGAAGAAGAACAACAACAATGCAAAACTAAGTTAAAACAAAAGAACAACTACTCATGAAATAACTTTTTCATAGTTTATTTTTGCATAATAATCATTTTCCTAAAAACCAAACAAAACAAACAAACAATTAAAGCGAGTGAAGAATAATAGCATCTGTATAAAAGAGAAATATGTTTTTTTTGTTTTTCTTGAACGTTTAATTGTTTCTTCCTTTAAAATGTACATTTTCGCAAATTAATGAAAAAAAAAAACAATAGAAACCATTTTCGTTTGCAATTTTTAACTTGCTTTAAAATGTAAAACAAACAAAACAAAAGAAAAAGAAAAAAATATGATGTATAATTTAAGTCAACTTGAACGCTTTCATCTATATACGCTTGGCAGAAGACGTTTCATGTTCATTATAAATATTTTTCACTTGATATATACACACACATCTATATATTTTTCAATTACCGCGTTCATACATACTTTACATTAGTAATTTAAAACTTAATATTAGTAAAGAAATGCCATTTTTATATTAAAATAAAAAAGCGATGAATTGAGGAAACTAAAAGTTGCCTTTTAATTTTATACGTTTTTTTTTGGAATTTGACATTTAAATAGTTTTTGTGGCGCGCGCAAATAGATCGTTAAAGGCTGTCAACCAATGTTAAGTCATCACAACGTGAAGTTGGCTGCGCGCAATACGTAGCGCACTTGAAGTTGGGCCTGCTCCACACCTAACAGAATTTGTCCACAGTTGTTAAACAGCACAATGTAAGCCGAAAAGAAAGAAAAAATAAAATAACAACAAGCAGTCGTTGGATTTCCGAGAGCACCAAAAATTGAACGTCTGTCGTGTGTGTTTTTTTGGGAAAGGCAACCGCAAAATTATGTGTGGCTGATACGCAAAAAGAAATAGCTAATAGACGCTTAACATGCTGCACTCGTGAAATATAACAAAAACCTATCAATATCCATTGATAATCCGCGAAATCTGTACAATTTAGATACACAAAGGAGAGTAAGAGCGAAAGAGAGACAGAGCGAGAGAATAGAAAGCTTTAAAAATGTGCGACAATGACGGTGAAATCTGTGAGTCAGCCGTTCAAGCATCGCCGGCAAAGGCACAACTGACAATCGCCGCCACCCAAACCGATGCCCAATTCCAGGATCTGAAACAACAACACCAACAACAACACACGAGAAATGGAACGCATTGCATGCATTCCAACGTTCCAGATATTCTGGAAATCGATCAATGGCATCTGGAAGAAGTGGAGCTTTGGGTCTGCAGCAACATGAAACACTTTTCCACGGAGCTGCTCGACTGTTTGCGTCACGAGGCAATCGATGGCCAAGTGTTGCTGGCGCTAACCGAACGCGATGTTTGCGATATGCGCTATAAGCTCAACTATAAGCTTACCATTGGTGAGATGAAAAAGTTCTGGCTAACGGTATTCGAGCTGCAGCTGCACTGGAAGCAGGACAAACGGCAACAGCAACAAGAACAACAGGATCAGCAACAAGACCATTATCAGAAGTCGACGCATGGATACCCTAATAATCATAATTCGGATCCACATGCGTTGCACTCATTTGCCACAGTTGGTGGCAACTGTTGCATGCCACTGTTACAGGCTGCTGTCGATCCATGTCCCTGTCCATCAGCCGCCGTCGATTATACGAGCATTGTCAATGAGAGCGACTCATTTCGACAGAAGGGCAAACGTAGCGTTGCCCCCGAATATTTTAAGACCGCAATTAGTTTAGGTGAGTATTTCAAATTTCCCATTCTTCCAGTTGGTCGGTCAAATGCGTCTCTTATCGGTCATCATTTGGCATAAGCTTGCATTTTACCCGTTGTCAGCTTTACCAGTATATGGCCAATTGGAATTTGATTTATATAAAATAAATTTGTATGTGCGTTGTCAAGTTCATTATGAATTTAGTTACAGTTTTATTGCTTCACTGTTATTTTTATTTGGAGGTTATCTGTATATTTGTTTGTGTATTTGTGTACATATTTAAATGCATGTGTCTTGTTGCCTTCCCGCTCGCACTCGCGTTGTTCCACCTCTTGTATTTCTGCATTTAATTTAATTTTTGTTGTTTTGTATTTGTGTGTGGTAATATTGCGTGTACAAATTTTCAAATGTTTTAGAAGAGATGAGCGCACTTGCACTTTGTCATTATGTTCGTCATTTATTCAAAGCTATTTAAATTTTTGTTTATCTGTAATGTGCAATTGATGTGCTTCCAGAAATGGAAAATTTAAACTGAGAAATAAGAGGCATTGGACATGTTTTCCGCCTAATGTAAAACTTGAAGCCAAACATATATATATATTTATCACACCCTCTTAGTAAGTGTAAACAAAATGCGATGTGAAAAGTTTATTTGTTTGTTTATATTTTCGTTGAATGTTTAGTGATTTATTTACCCATTGAAAATGTGTATAAAGCGTTTAATGGTTTTGTGCAAATGTAAGTAACAGGCAGAAGGGGGCATCTCGGACCCCATAAAGTTTATATATTCTTGATCAGTATATATATACCCTCGAGCTCATTCTTACTTCTTTTTAATTACGTTTCCAATTTGATTTTTTTCGATTGTAGGGTATTCGTTTGTGGTGACATGGATAACATCGTTTGTGATGGTGATTGTGCATGAGCGTGTGCCCGATATGAAACGATATCCACCGTTACCCGATATCTTTCTCGATAATGTGCCTCACATCCCGTGGGCATTTAATATGTGCGAAATAACGGGATCGCTGCTGTTCTCCGTGTGGATCTTTGTGCTCATCTTTCACAAGTATCGAATGGTGTTGTTGCGTCGTTTTTTTGCACTGGCTGGCACCGTTTTCCTGCTGCGTTGTGTGACCATGCTAATTACATCGCTTAGTGTGCCCGGCACACATTTACAGTGCAACCAAAAGGATTTTGCCATAGATGATCCGAATGTGGATGTATTTGGCGCACTGGTTATACGGATGACGCGTGCCTATCGCATCTGGAGCGGATTGGGCATGTCCATACAGGGTGTCCGCACGTGCGGCGATTATATGTTTAGCGGTCATACTGTCGCCCTAACACTGCTTAACTTTTTCATCACAGAATGTGCGTCGATCTAAATTAATAATCATATATATATATATATTTATATTTATTTATGTATATTAATTCCATTTCAATTCTTGCAGATACACCAAGGAATCTTTACTTTCTGCACACCTTGACCTGGCTGTTGAACATGTTTGGCATCTTCTTTATACTGGCTGCGCATGAGCATTATTCGATTGATGTCTTTGTTGCGTTCTATATAACATCGCGTCTGTTTCTGTACTATCACACACTGGCCAACAATCGGGCAAGTTCCAGCAAGGATTCACTTGATAATCCTAATTCTAATTCTTAACGCTCTTTCAGGCTCTTATGCAAAGCGATTCGACACGCACCCGCATCTGGTTTCCCATGTTCAGTTATTTTGAGAATTCGGTGGATGGCATCATACCCAATGAGTTTGATACGCCTGGCTCATTGATTGATTCGCTGCTGCAACAGTTAATCCGTTTCAAGGACGAAATCCGATCAATCTTTCAAAGCTTTTGGTTCTCGAAGATCACCCTTACGTCGGGCAAATCATCGTGGTTAATTTTTGGCAGTTCGGAGTTGGACTCACGAAATCATGCGCATGCAAGTGTCTCCAATTATTTGTCACCGACGCAATCGCTGCTCAGCACAATAGCGTCTCCTCCAGTGCCCCAGCAGCAGCAACAGCAGCAAAAGGAGACATCGATTGATGCCGCCGTCAATCCTTTTGCCGGTGGTGGCGTTGCGGCGGAAACGCTGATAAATAATGATTTGAGAACACCGTTAACGGAGAAAAAGGTGCTGTGATTGATTTTGCTGTCGAGTCTTCCAAAACCGGATTCAAAATTCTTATTTCTTTATCGTCGTTCTTCAAAAAGAGATTGCGGAAAAACAAAACATAAACATCAAACAAACACACACCGACTGATAATTTTTACATGAATTCTTATTTGAATACTTTTCTCACATGCAGCAGCAGCGGCAGCAGCATCATCTGTATATCTGTATTATCTACTATAATAACACACTCGTAGTGCCTTCCGGGTAGTCTCAACTCTGCACAGCAAGCCCTTCCTTCTTTTTAAGTAAATAACATATTGGATTTAAAAACATTTATATATATATATATATATGTATGAAGTTCTACTATAATTGTTTATTTGATAATGAAGATAAACCTCATTCCGCTCAGTTTAGTTTTAGTATTATTATTAAAGACTAATACATTATTATATAATTCTAAGCATGTACAACAACTTTATTTAAGTTATTTAGTCATAAGTTAAAAAGTTTTTGTTGAATGCACAAAAAATCCAATAAATTCATGTTTCAATTGTGGAAAGTAATCCACATTATTAAATTCAAATTGCACGTACTGCATTGATCGATATACGCATTTTAATCGATATTAGTATTTTAATACTGTTTGCCAATCAGTTAGCTGTGCGATACAGTGACAATCACATTTGTCAAATATATATTTCAATAAGGGTTTATTTATTCTAAAAAAAAATATTTACTGAATGCGCACATTCATGTGCTAAATTTAATATTTTTGAAAGTAAACAAAAAATAAAAATAAACGGAAAATAATTTTTGTTTTCTCTCACAAACAACTTTAAATGCCTACCGGTTAAAAAGTTGTGAATCTTTTTTACGATAGTTGGTTGATGTGCTTTGGGTGACTGGCGATTGCCGCTTCTTTCTTTTATTTTTTTTATTGGCGTCGGCGTCGTATTTTGTAGCGGTTAACGCGAATTTATTCTCGTGTGTGGATTTTGGCAGTTCCAAGTTTGCCCACACAGAATATGAAGAAAATCAAACCACAGTTACATGACCACTTGATAACCAATCGTGTGAAGCAGGTAAAGTATAACAACAATTGCAGCTAATTCAAATAAATTTCTGGTCAGGCAGTAGCCGGCTAACGAAATGCAACCAAAGAATAAAAAGCAAAAAAGCACTCAAAAGCAAGGTTAGTTTTTGACAGACTCAATTATAATCGTAATTTTGTTTTATTGTCAAAAGTATTTGGAGGAGCACATTGACGAGACGTATTTGGATGTGAAGCAGATGACCAAAGAATTGATGCGCAAATATCCCGAATATTCTCGTCGCAAATTTGGCCCATTCAGACAACTGGTGCATCAAGGTAAAGTGAAAAGTAAATATTACAAAAGTTTCTGCGCATGACGCCACCAAAAAAATAAGTTAAAAACGGACTTCCGCAGTGCAATGTAAGAATGCATTTTTTTAGTTTGTCCCTTAGTCGAATTATATTTGAGACACATGGCGAACTACATTAAATACATATGCGTGTATATAAGAATTGTTATGCCAGCATTTATTGCTATCAATTCGTGGAAAAAAACGTAAACATATCGCGAGAATCGTTAAGAATTTAAATAATATTAATAATGTAAAAACTTGTTTGTTTTTCATGAATATTGTGCGATAGTAATGATATTTGTTATGTATTTATTTGTGCGAAAAGTTATTAAATATTTACAATTGTCTTTCAGCGTTCTCGATTGTTTCCGATAGTTATAACTTAGATAAGGCGACTAGCTCAGACGAAGAGGAAGACTATCTATCTGAGGAAGCGGACACAACAACCAACAACAGCATAATGAATAATTTGATGCATGGCCTGTACACCAGTCAGCCAGCTCGAAAAGCACCAGCCACAAAACCCAGCAACGAACCAATTGACATTTCCAGTGGCGATGAGAATGAGGACGAACCCTCGGTTAGTCCACCAAATGGTGGCAGTTTGGCAGCCGCAGCTGCAGCCGCTAATATTGGCGATATGACGCCATCGAAAACGCTAAAGCGTCCATTGGAATCGTCTGCATCGATAGCTGGCGGACAGCCGAAGAAAGGCAAGTCAAGAAACAGTTAAGCAACATCTAAATATAGTTGCATCAACAATATCAATAATTAAAATTATTAACAGGCCACACGCCAAATTTTAGCTCTTCAAACAACTGCCCCAATACAGCAACTGCGCCCAAGAAATGTGAATAACCGAGCTAGGATTATCAGAAGTTGATCAGTTAATTATAATAGTTGTCTCTTTCTTGGTTTGCAGTCATTGCCGTTTCTGCTAGCCTTAGCAAGGTCAATAGCGATGCTGGCCCACGCAAAGAGACACAATCGCATCAGGGATCATCGCTCTCATATCAGCAGCAGCAGCAGTTTTTGCAGCAGCAGCAGCTGCATCATCATCAGCAACACCAGCAACAGCAGCAACATCAGCAACAGCAGCGTGTGCGCAAATACAAAAAGGAATTGGAAGTGTCTCGCTCCTCGGAGAGTTTCCGCGATATTGGTGGCATGGATGGCACCTTAAAGGAGCTGTGCGAAATGCTTATACATATCAAATCGCCAGAGTTTTACTTTCAACTGGGTCTGCTGCCGTCACGTGGTCTTCTGCTGCACGGACCGCCAGGATGTGGTAAAACCTATTTGGCACGCTCCATTGCCGGCGTGAGTAGCAAATAATATATATTTATATATATGTATATTAAAATGTTTGGTTTGTAGCAATTGAAAATGCCGCTGTTGGAGGTGCCATCTACAGAGTTGATTGCCGGCATCTCTGGGGAATCGGAGGAGCGCATACGCGATGTCTTCGAGCAGGCAATTGATCATTCGCCTTGTGTGCTTTTCATTGATGAAATCGATGCGATTGCCGGTAATCGTCAGTGGGCTGCCAAGGATATGGAGCGTCGCATTGTCTCACAGCTGATTACCAGCCTGGATCAGTTAAAGGCCACCGAATTTGGGCAATCGGTTGTTGTTATTGGCGCCACCACACGTCCGGACACTCTGGATCCGGGTCTGCGTCGCATTGGACGCTTTGATCATGAAATTGCCATACACATACCATCACGCAAGGAGCGTCGCGAAATATTGCGTATTCAGTGCGAGGGTTTGTCCATTGACCCAAAACTGAATTATGATAAAATTGCTGAACTGACACCGGGTTATGTGGGCGCTGATCTGTTGGCTTTAGTCTCGCGTGCCGCAACCATTGCCGTGAAGCGCAGATCGATGAAAAAGTTTCGAGAGCTGCACGCAGCCAGTGAGATGAACATGACCACTGTGACTCTGGATGACGATGAACCGAGTGAGGACAAACAGGAGGAGCAAACATCGTCGGAAAAGGATCAGGCATTGAGGGCAGAGAAGCCACCAGTTACCGATGAGCACCAGCAGCCAAACACGGAAACCGATAAACCCGTAAAAGCCACAAATGGTGAAAAGGTCAGTGATGAGGTGAGCAGCGGGGCACCCATGGAAGTGGATGATAAAGAAGTTAAAGATGATGCTGGAAATGAGGTGTTGCCGGCGGCAAAGGACGAGCCGGAGAAACAACCAATTTCAAGTGCCAAATCGCCGATACTATCCGATGATTTCTACGAGCCCACATTGGCCGAGTTGACAAATTTCCTGGACAATCCGCCCGAGGAATTTGCTGATCCCAATTTCTGTTTAACTTTGGATGATTTTACGGCCGCTATTAAAGTGATGCAGCCATCGGCAAAGCGTGAAGGCTTCATCACGGTGCCGGACACCACCTGGGATGACATTGGCTCGTTGAACGACATACGCGAGGAGCTGAAGCTAGCTGTGCTGGCGCCCGTCAAGTATCCCGAAATGTTGGCACGCCTTGGCCTGGAGGCGCCATCGGGTGTGCTCCTCTGTGGACCGCCTGGCTGTGGCAAAACTCTGCTGGCCAAGGCCATTGCCAACGAGGCGGGCATCAATTTTATTTCCGTCAAAGGACCCGAACTGATGAACATGGTGAGTGCTCCAACTTGGACTTAATCCTCAGATGACGTCTTCTTTAAATTGATATCTGATTTCTTTTGCAGTATGTGGGCGAGAGTGAGCGTGCAGTGCGTGCTTGTTTTCAACGTGCTCGCAACTCTTCGCCGTGTGTCATTTTCTTCGATGAGTTCGATTCACTGTGCCCCAAGCGCTCGGATGGTGGCGATGGCAACAATTCGGGCACGCGCATCGTCAACCAGCTGCTTACCGAAATGGACGGCGTTGAGGAGCGCAAGGGTGTTTATATTCTGGCGGCCACCAATCGACCGGACATTATTGACCCGGCCATTTTGCGACCGGGTCGCTTGGACACCATTCTGTATGTGGGATTGCCTCAGGAACAGGAGCGTGTTGACATACTCAAAGCCACCACCAAGGTAAGTAGTAAAGGATTATTTAAGATTCACTCAGCAAGCCATATTTTGTTATCAATTTAGAATGGCAAGCGTCCCGTGCTCTCTGAGGATGTGGATCTAAATCAGTTGGCCGCTAAGACCGATGGCTATACAGGCGCCGATTTGGCCGGCTTGGTTAAGCAGGCTTCGATGTTTTCGCTGCGCCAATCGCTCAACAATGGTGATACCAATGTGGACGATTTGTGCGTACGCCAAGAGCATTTCGAGGAGGCTCTCAAGCAACTGCGTCCCTCGGTTAGCGAGCAGGTAAGCTCATATATATTTCCCATCTTTCCGTAACTCGGGCTAAAGTGACATCTTTACTTGACAGGATCGCAAGGTGTATGAGAAGCTGCGCCAGAAATATGCTGCACCGCGTATACCATCGTTCGAGGCAAAGTGAACAAAATCTCGGCGCTTGGCCCTGTTGTACTAGTATTTAAGAAATCACCCAGACACACAAACACACACACATACACACGGATCTAAACACACAGGCATATTCCACATGGTCCTCATTTGAATTAAAAAATATGTACAAATACCACGTTAGAGTCCATCATAATGGAAGCAAACAAATGCACACAAAATAAAAATGCCCAAGCGAAATAAAATTTGGGACCAAGCCCAGCTCAATTGCCAAATACTTTATATATACGTATATAATTCAGATACACACACACACACACACACACTTGGAATCATGGTCTATAATGCTACATCGCCTCTTCCGGAACGTGCTCCACCCAGTGGCGCTGTCATCGCCCTCCTCGGCATTAAAGCATTTTGCATGTGCCTCTTCTGCAGCTCAAGAATTTCCGCGTGCTGTGTTAGCAGCGTGCGCTTGACGCGTTTCTTGAGTTTCTTTCGGATCGGTGACTTCTTTTTATCCTCGTTAGCATTAGTCGGGACAACGGGAGACTGACTATCGCCAGCGCCCAACTCCTTGTGGCCCGGCGGTGGCTTGGGCGCATTGGGCTCCTCATCTCGCCTGATGATCTGGCCCAAATCGAACGCATTCTTGCACATCTCCCGTATGCCGAACCAACTTTCATGGCCAATCTGACTGATCATCTCGACGGGCGGCTGAAAGCCAAGCTCGCGCGATGGCAGCTCCATTACCAAAGCCATGGGCGTCTTCAGAACACCATATACGTAATCCACAACGGAGCCGGCAATGGTGCGTTTGGTCAGGCCACTAATACTACCCGTGCGATATTCGCGGCCATTGTACGTCTTGATCGCAGTGCGTCCGGCAGTTGCAAGCGTGTGCAGCTCGCGCCAATAGTATGCCGACTCGCGTGAATAGCCCCAGGGATACATGATGCTCTGGCCGTACGAGTGCAGCGACAAAAAGAACAACAAATTCGGCGCCAGGCTGTCCAAAATGGTGCGCATGGCACGCGTCTCCGGCTCGGAGAAGGGTCGCTCACCCTTGTACGTGTTGCGATTGGTTCGCGTCGGTCCGCACTCCCAAAAAATGTCATAGTTGCGATTGCAGTCGGTGCCCACAATTTTGGACGCCTTGTTCGGTCGTCGATTCTTGCGCCAGTTGCGATTCTACAAAGGATTCGAGTAGGAATAAAATACATGGGCTCATCTTTACCTGATTTGGATTTACCTTTGTGCGTGAGTACTCATAACCATCGGGATTCACTAGTGGGACAATTATGAAACGCAGATTGCGTAGCATCTCAATGTTGCGAGTATATCGCTCCGTCAGTTGGTAGATGCAATTGAGACTGGTGCTCACTGTGATCCATTCGCGTGCATGTGTTCCAGCCTCAATGAAGATGACATTGCGATTCTTTTCGCCCATCAGCACGGTGGGACCCTTGACGCCGTTGAGCTTCTGCAGTTCGGACTGTTTGGCCGCCTGCATACGCATCGTGATTGGTAGTTCGGTATTATTTGGATTCATCCAATTGATTTCCACGGCGCGCACTTCCCGCTTCTCGTGGGTTATGCCCAGCGTATAGAGCTTAACGAAGTTCGAATAGCGATGCACTATATATTCCAAATACTGATTAATTTGTCCATACTCCAGATACGTGTGCAACACGTCCGGACGGGGTATGACCAATCGCCTTACGGGATTTTGAGGCACTGCAATGGTGGTCAACTTTTGGCCAGCACGCGCTTTTGTCTTCTTGTTGCGTTTCGGTTTGTTTGTCGATTGCATTTTTAATTTTTATGGATACCATGGGAGGTTTTAATTGGAAAAAAATGGAAAACAATACGCAAAAATGTTACTATAAATTTTAATTTTTTTTTTTCTCACAACACAACAAAATTAAGAATTTAATATATATATTTTTTTTAAATGTTTTCACTTCAGCTGGGAGCTGTTTCGAAGGCCTGCTAGGATAAAATGCTCACCTGGTGCTCGACTTGAAGCAGCTGCTCTGCGAGGACGAGACGTGCGAATCCCTTGGGCCTGTCTGCCATTGTGCGATCCAAACGGATTGCCAGTTGGAGTTTTTATCAACAATGCATTATAAAAGAAAAAAACAGAGGGAGCAGAAAGAAAGTGGCACACTGCCACAGTGCCACAGTGCCCACATAGCGTGGGCGTTCTTTCACAGGCAAAGAGAGAGAGAGAGATAGAGAGAGAGAGTTCGCATTTAGGGTAAATTGGGACAGCGACAACGTTTAATAAGTTGGGCACGGCAGGCTTGTAATGCGGAATTGGATTCGTATTCCCGCTGTCCTTCTGGCTGGCCTGCAACTGGCTGCCACAAAACGCAAATATGCTAAATGTCAGACTTGGCCTATGGAATGGAGGGAATGGCTTGGCTGGTGGACAGGTATACTAGAGGTATATGGCTAGAAGCGCAGGCAGGTGCTATGCAAATAAAAAAGGAAGCGCTCCAATATTGGCGTGCCGTCCCGGAAAAGAAGCAGTGGTCTACGGGACAGGCCTTTAGGCACAAAATTCATTCTGGAGATTGCCTCTAAAAATCACTATGCTACAGCGAGTGCTCAAAAGGGGTTGTGAATCTCTTAATCAAAAATCTCATTCATTAATTATTATTATCATTAGCCATTAATTTAATTTTTTTTTTTCCAAATTTACACATTTTTAAGTCATAATAATGTGTAATTTCTAGTTTTGTTGCACAGTGTAACTTTGTGCCCGACAAACGTCATGTCAACGCAAAAGTCAAAAGTGCGGGGTCGGAACAGTCGGAGCAGACAGATTTACATATGTATTTATTTATATATATATATATATATATATATGGAAATACACACACACACTATGTATAGGAATATCGTTCGCGACGCAACCAGTTGATTTATACAAAAACAAGGTTCGTGTTGACTTTCATTTAACGGTCCTTTAGTCAACTTTCTGACACAGTGACTGCCATATATTTACGTCTGGCTATGCTCGTAACTACATAATACGTACCCTGTAAATTCTTAATTGTGTACGCATATTGGTGTTGTAGAAACTTCGATGACAATTAACAAATATTTGTTATGCTCAACTGTCAGCCAGAATTGTATCTTTAAAAATGTTTATTAATTCTCAAGATTATCGTTTGGCTGCAAATATCTTTTCTGATTTGGTTTATTAGCAGCAACTTTCCGATCATTCCCTGCTGATAGTTTGGCAAGAACTTCCTGTTATACATTCAAATTGTTCCCTAGGTTTTTTTTTTGTCCCTACATTGCAGAGACACGCAAAGGCCCAGACAGGTTGCCAGTCAGTTTGGTCCCGTCAGGGGGCGTTTCTGAAGTATGCACATTATGTCATTAGTATGCTGTCTAAAATAAAAGGGCCAAAAATGGCTAAATGTACCCAGTTTTCGATGTTCTCTTTGAGCTTTGTTTTGCTTCTTTTTTTTGTTTTTGTTGACTTGATGACAAAATGTTTGGCAGCATAAAACTGGCTACAAATTAACGAAATGCCAGCAATTATGCCAAACAAAATGCAAAGCAAAAGTTGTCTGGTTGCTGTGCAACAAACATGCCTCAACAAAGGACAACAACAACAGGATATATGGAACAATGAATATTTATGCAATCCATGTGACATGGCAATTTAAGTTTGGAATGCAATTTGCCATAATCGGATGACGTATAAAGTAATGCTGATTCTGTACACGTAGATATGACAGGCAGTTAACATCTTATGCGGTCTTAATTAACCTACTGGCAGAATGTCTTTGGCAACAGCTGTTGACTGCAAATCATAAACATATCATATCATGTCTTTATATCGATTTTTGCTTTCGCCCTTGCAGTTTTAGCATGTCTATAATAATAATAGAGACCCTGTTTACAACTCATCTTAGTCTCTTTCACATATTCTTCCTAAACAATAATTTAATATTAGTTCGAGTGCCTGAAGATTATTTTCATGGTTAAGGTCGCAACACAAAGTAGTTTATGGCTTGGAGGGCTTTATTTTATGTTGATTGGGGAGTTGACAATGACAAAAAAAAATACAAAAAGATTAATTTTGGAAAAGGTTCTGAATAGAATATACCCTGTATGCTACATAATTCTGTATATATTTCTGACCAATTAAAATTAAAAAAAAGAACATTAGAAACCGATTTCTAAAAGAGTTTCAGAGGTATATAATTTTTATGTGCATTTATAATAGTTGTTATAAACATTTAATGGTAAAGGGTGTAAAAGCAGTCTTAAACATGTCTGTGAGCAATCTGCGATAAGTATGTATTGTATGATAATGGGATTATTAAATAATAATGATGTGTGAGTCGAAACTTTTTAAGACTAAGCAGTTAAGAAGAAAAGTTGAATGCCCTGAGATTTGAGTTAGTTAGTCTCAGGTGAATTAGAACTTAAAACGAGTCTTCAAAGTTATACCAGCTGGATAAGCGACAGAGCTATTAAATAATGCAGTGGGCATTCATTTAAATTGCAAATTACAGCAGATATGATATTTCGGAGCTCCGGAAGTGGTCAATTTTAACTATCTTAATAGATTGGACAACGAGTGCCTCGATGACTCCTACGATTGTATACACTTATTGATCTGTAGCAGTCGATAAAATAATCGCTGGTCAAGCGGAAGTGCCCAAAGCGACACTCAAGTGTTATAATAACCGAAACATTTAAGATTATAAAAAACAAACCAAAAACAAACAGAAAAAAAAAACCTAACACGCAGATAAATGAGAGACATGTCATCCAAAGAGTGGAAAACGAATACTTTGATGATGAATTTGTGAATGGCTTCTGTTAGCCATGACGTTGAGCCATTTACAAATTAGTCTATCTATTTATGTATAATGCCAAACACTTAATGTTTTAATGAACTCAGACCAGACATTATTTTTTACGATTATCTGCGGATATCTTTAATGGTCTCATCAGCAGCAGCTTCTTCAGCTCGTTGTGGTAACTGTAATGGACAAGTATTTTTTTTTTAGAGCGGCAACATAAACTATATTATCGCTTCCGGCAAACTTCGACAAATTGACCTTGCACGCGCCATAATGAAATCAATAGTTCATTACTCGAATTAAGCCTGGCTAACAGCTGCAAAATTAGCTCTTTGAGCGCATCTTGATTTCGTAAAATTGTTCAAATTGATTTGACTAGAACAGGAATCTGTTATTTGCCCCTATTAATATTGCCGGCGGCTCTTTATCTCCATGTCAGACCGTGACATTAGGAAGACAATGTGCAAAGTTGGCCCAAAGCATAACACAAATACACACACACACACACACACACATCTCGATACAGCACAGATCACACATACGTATAATTCAAGTTCTTCTATAAAAACCAGTAAACAAACAAGTAACGGATTCAGAATTGCTTTAAGACCAGTGACACGCGGATACAAACGGCATAAAAGAGTAATCATTATTGAACTAGACCCAAAAGAACTCAGCAAAAAGTGATCAAATTACCCAAACTTGTTTATAAAAATAAATGAAAAAAAAAAACCAAAAAAAGCATATCCAATTCTTTAAGGGAAAAATAAAAAAAAAAAACTTCATTAAAAATTAAAGCATTAGATTGGGCTTTGCATAAATTATGCAAAAATAATTAATTAGAAAGAACATAACAAATTCTTATCGACAGATATATGCATATAAAAAAGACGCGTGCCGTGAACTTCTTGGAAAAAATAACGCTTTCCGCATTATGTCTCGTGACGCGTTTACAAAGCGTTTTGGATTTTAAAGTCTTCACTTCGAAACTGGCCACATATCATTCATTTGGAGAGACTGGACCGCAACACCACGCTGACCTTGACACTCACATTTCTAAAAAAAAAAAATAAATACATATATATAAACCATACAAAGAAACGCTACAAAAATATTTTTTTTTCGGGTTTTTGGCTTTGGCAACGCGTCTTCTTTCTCAGCCGCGCTTTAAGCTGCTCGACAGTCTTTGGCCGAAACGGAGATGAAACACACGAAGCGGTCTGCGTTCAGTTTAGCATAACTTAACTGAACTTAAATCCATGCAGTTGGGTTTTTGTGAATTTCTTACATAACTCTTTTCAAGTGCAACGTGCAAATAAACAAAAAAAAGAAAGATACAAAATACAAAAATTACAAAGCATAAAGAAATCCAGTGAATCTGTGCTGCAGCCACACAGCTCAGCTGCATATTTAAATACATAACGTGTAAATTCCACACAATCCACAATAAACAAACAAAAAGATACAACAAATACGAGCAGCAGCTGTGGCCAATTGTTAAGTGCACAAAATGTGTTATAAAATCGTGTGTAGTTTACTGCTCTGCCTCGCCGGATTGGCGTACTCCAGCAGCTCCAACAATTTGGCTGGCTATGAAGGGTAATTAACACAATATATATATATACTTATTAAGTAATAAGCACACCAACCAAACAGCTCACTTAGAGCTTTAAGGCACTGATTTTATTTCGATTTTTATTTATTTTTTTTAAATGTTTTTTTTTTGGTGATTTTCAAAATTAAGTTTTAGTTTAATGATTGCCGGCTAGTTGAGTAAACGGGTTTACGTTTCTTATTATTTGTCCATCACTTTAGAAGCTCACTTTTTGGGTCAGTTACAAACGACGGATTTCGCGCCTCAGATAGTTGATAGATCCAAGTGTTATACAAAGGTACATCAGACAAATATCGAATGTGGACAATTGATTTAGCTGGCATTTAAATGTTAAATACGGAATGGCCATAATGGAACCGAGTAACGCATTGCGATACAATGTAAGACCCCAGTTAAAAATGAATTCTTTTAGTTTTTCAAACATGATTGATGATGATTTTATTTATGTATATATTTTGTTCAATACTTTTTAATAATATGAAAGAGCTACTACGATTAAGAGCTTGTGGTTGATTTTGCTTAAAGCATTGTAATAGTGATTGTCAAAAATACATATAAGAAACTTACTATTGGACTTGAAAATATTAGAGACATCGATTTTTAATTAAATATAAATATATATATATAATCATATGTCTAGTGACTATTAAAGCTTAGCAAAAAGTGCAGTAGCTAGATTTATTCAGTAATGTCTTATTTGCGTTGCATCTAGCGATGAATCTATATTCGTTGTATAAAGCAACGTGTTTTACGAACTCTTTTGACAGCCGATGATTTGTTGACATACAGAAACGATTGTCATTGCCAGATAATTAATGGTTGCCATTGGCATTAGCACTTGGACTAAACGTTTGCCCAGTTCGGGCGTACTGTAGAAAAACAAATCCCAAGCACGCGCCCATGACTGAGATTCGAATAGCGATGTTACCGCAGCAATAATATGTAAATGCCAACAGATCGCAGTACAAGTGTTTGCCAAAGATGTCAGCTCAAGTTGTATGCAGTCTGTCACAGCTGCCGTTTGAGGGGCATATACACATACACAACATAATGGAAATGGAATTCAAATCATCAACTCGATATTTAATTAGCACGCAAAACGTTTGCTTCCTTCCGTTTTTGTTAGTTTTATTGCTGCGCCACATATTGTTTTCAGTTTTGATGTTCAAAAATAGATGTCCAATATGCAAATATACATATATATCTATATATATATATGTATGTATAAGTGTATGTATATATGTACATAATTATAGATACTTTAGACAAGGCCGACTACTGCAGCTGATGAAGATCAGCGTACAACAATGGCTCCTCATTTGTTTATAATTTATAGGAAAATTACAACCAAAACTAATTAAAATTAAAAAGAAAAAATACTAATCTCAAATAGACAGCAACTTTATGTCGAAATGAACAAAAATACGTTACCGCCAACTGTTTTTTTTTATATATATATATTTTTTTTTTATTATTTTTCAACCACTCTTTGCCTGTGGTTTCTATTGCTGTGAGAGATGTATAAACATAAATATGGTTGACGGGCGTTGAATTAAATTATATATGTTTTCATTCATTGTATGCCGGTGTCGACTGATACCACACGTGATTAGCCACGTCATTGTCTTCTGTTTTGTTTTAGTTACTATTTCCTCAGGCTTCTCTCTCTCTCTCTCTCTCTGCACCCCCGCATCCAGTAGCGTTGCACATGATGAATATGCATAAGTTTTCAATAGCTTGTAGCCTGTTGCTCGTTGCTACATCTTGTTGTGGAATTTTGTGAAATGACAAATTGGCCACAAATTCATTCGAGGTGGCAAAACGCCAATTGGCCAGGCGACGACATCGAGAACGAGACTGTCTGCATAAATTTGTGAATCAACAACTCATATCTTTTTTGGGCGCCACAAATAAATTTTGTTGTCCAATTAGCTTGAAGACATACACAGCTTATGTGTATATGTGTTGCAATTGATTTTGGGTTTTTCGCATTTTTAATTAGATACTTACAATATTTACAAATTGGTCTGCATTAATTGCATGTAAATGGTTTTACCCATTGATCAATTAATCAATCACAAACTCATCTAGTTTGTTCGAAACACATAACATCTTGTACCCGAACTCATTTGGGAATATATATTTATATAAACCGGCTAGATTCGACAAAATAAATATGCTTGGTCAGCAACCAAGTTTTAGTCAACAACCACTTTACGAAATGATGATAGCATTTTGATACTATTCTAGTTTATTTTTTTTTTCGGTGGGAGTGTTGAACTTTGAACAAAGAAAATGTTAGAGTTCATCGCAAATTAAGAGCAGTGTATTTTTAAAGATATGTTATTATTGAATGGTGAAAACAGAAGAATAAAATGAGCTACGATTTGGATTTATAAGACGAACGACGAGAGTTATATAAATGGTAATAGCAACTTTCAATTATATTCTTGCAGCTATACGAAATACACCGTGCAGCATGGCGATGACAGCGCTTTTCACTATATGGTTGATCTGCAGACAAACGATACCGAGGTGGACTTTTGGTTACTCACTCGCAACATGTCCGTCCTGACAGTGGGTCCGCAGCGGAAGGCACAGTTCGAGTCGCGTCTGTCGGAGTTGGGTGTCCAATATCAGACACAGCAACTGATGGATTTGATGACATCGCTGGAAGGCAACAGCACCTACCCCGATGATGATGTGGATGAGTGCCAATCTGGTGATTGTGAGTCGCAGCGTCCCCATAATCGTCAGCGTCGCCAGGCCCGCGGCTTCTTCTCGCACTATCCACGCTATAATGAGATACTCAACTTCATGAGTGGACTCGCGTCTCGGTATCCACAATTCTGTCGTTACGAATCGCTGGGGCGCTCCAACGAGGGTCGTCACATTGCCGGACTCTCGATTTCCCTGAATCAGCGAGTGCGTCCCCGCCGAGTGGCCTACATTCAGGCAGCTGCCCACGGACGGGAGTGGATTACGACTCAGACGGTACTCTACCTGGCCTATGAGCTGCTTAGCAATTTGCGCGCTTTCCAGCGTGTTCTCAATGATGTGGAGGTATTCCTAGTGCCGCTCGTTAATCCAGATGGCTATGAATACACGCACACAACGGTAACAAATAGAGTTTAGCGCTTTGATAAGAAAGTGGCATAAATATGATTACTATAATAATAATAATATATGAACACAAGTTATCTTATTCAATAGAAATTTGAAAGATTGCTAAGCGAAATCTTAATCTCATGATCGTATATATATATATATATATGTATGCTTCTTCAATATGATTCATAATTTTTGAAATTCAACTACATTTAGGATCGCTTCTGGCGTAAGAATCGCCATCGCTTCCCTGGACATTCCTGCACAGGTGTGGATATCAATCGTAATTATGCCAATCACTGGAACTATCAGGGCGCCAGTCAGAACGTAAGCAACCTGTTGTCAAATTTGACTTTGACCTTCATTATATGAATACGATTTTCATGAAAAAAAAAAACAAATACCAGCTCTGCTCGGAGGTCTATTCGGGCACGTCGCCAAATTCGGAGCCGGAAACATCGGCGGTGGTGCGCTATCTGCAATTCAATCGTAATCGTGTGAAGCTCAGCCTGGATGTGCACTCATTCGGCAAATTCATTTTTTATCCCTACGGCTATGCGAAGTAGGTGTTCTCCGCTTTTTTATTTTTCTTTTTCTCTTACGTTGTTCTTGTTTTTCTGATTTTCTGTTTTTTTTATTTTTGTATTTTTGGGCTGTTGAGCGGCTCTGCTTCGAAAAAGAAATTCAATTTACTTTTCAATTAATTGCTAAAAGCAATTAAAAAGTGAATATTTTTCGCCTGGCATTGTATCTGTGCTTTTTTAAATTTCACACCCATTTCGCCCCATACAGGAACACAGTGCCGCCCACACTGGGCACATTGCGCTCGGTGGCGCTGCGGGCCGCCAACCAAATCACCAAATATCGCGGAACTCGCTATACCATCGGCACCTCCGCCTCCATATTGTACGAGGCTTCTGGCAGTCTGGATGACTTTGCCTATGGCAACTTGGGCATACCCTTGTCCTACACGCTCGAGCTGCCCGGTGACGAATTCCACGTGGCCTCCTATGACATCATACACGTCTGCAAGGAGACATTCGCCGGATTCATTGAGTTCATCCGGCATGTTAGTCTGTATTAAGTGTACTCCCCGTGGTGTACATGCGTTGGCTTCTTTTAGCATTTAAACAATTGAATTTATAATTGTTAATTTAACTAATTAGTGTCGTCGTTGTTAGGCATTAAATTTTAGAATGTGAGTTGAAAATTATGGTTTTATTGTTGCAGCGCGTGTAATAACTTTCAACTTGAAGAAACTTTAATTGCCCCATTAAGAAGTTACCCAAAGTAGTTGGTTTTCTCGAATTTATTTCTCTTCAATTATATTTTTTTTTTTAGTTGTTAACTTTGTAATACATGATTCGAACTAACTCAATTAATTTCATTGATTTAATGATTGTTTTGATTTGCAATCCTTTTAATCTAAAGTTGTTTTTAATTCACTTTTTATATCTTTAAAGAACTGGTTCATTTTTAGCTGTCCCTCCCTGAATGTTGTTATTTAACACATGCCATAAACAGAAGCGTCTAGTAGAAACGATAAATGAATCTATAAATCGGCAACAGCTCCAATTAAGTGATAAATACATATATAGCTTGCCTTTGCATTTGTATCGAACATTTTGTGACAGTTTTGTTGAAACTTTGTTAGAACAAATGACATCGTTTACCCTGTTGGGAGTGCTGCTGGTGCTGCTCTCGCTGCTGTTCAAAGAACTGCTGGCCTGGCAGGATTACAAGGATTATAAGGTGTTTGAGATAAAGCCACACGATGACACTAAGCTGCGCCTGCTGCATAAGTTGGCAAGGGAGAAAGCCCACTGGGATCTCATCGCACCACGTCGCAATTACAATGAGAGCGAATTGAGGGTATTGGTGTCGCCCAGCCAAGTGGACAGTCTACTAAAACTACTGAAAACACATTCTATAGAAAATCAGCTGCTCTTAGATGATTTATCCCCGCTGGTAGAGGCACAACGTGCTGAAAATCAACGCAGTAAATCGCTTTATCCGTCGGGACGGCTCGATGTCCTTGGCGGATTTTATACGCACGCCGAGATCAATGAGTATTTGGATAGTCTACCAAAGCGTTATCCTCAGCATGCGCATGTCAAACATTTCGGTTGGAGCTACGAGAGGCGTCCATTGAAACTGCTGACCATTCATAATGGGGATGGACGATCAAATAAACCGGTGATCTTTATAGATGCTGCCATGCATGCTCGGGAGTGGATAGCGCCCTCATTTGCATTATATATCATCCAGCAACTCTTGGATAATTATGCGGAAAATAAGCAACTGCTTCAGGATTATGACTGGGTTATAATGCCGGTGGTTAATGCGGATGGCTATGAATTTAGTCATACGGACTCACGCTACTGGCGCAAAACTCGCAAACCCACCTGGGATCCCGAAAACATTGGCACCGATCTTAATCGGAATTTTGGCTATGAGTGGGGCCACGATGAGGGCTCCTCACCAGATCCCGCTGAGGAGATTTACCGCGGCGAACATGCCTTCGATCAACCCGAATCGCAGGTGGTACGCGATATTCTGCTCCATTACAGCGGTCGCTTGACCTTTTATCTTTCGCTTCACTCCTATGGAAACTTCTTTTTGCTGCCGTGGGGTCACACAAGGTAAGCCACTGAGAAATGCATGCAATGCTCTTCAGATTAGGATGATTTCAATTAAAATAACTGGTTTCTTTACTCCCGCAGTGATTTACCCAAAAATTACAATGATATGATGGAAGTGGCTAATGCAGGTGCTCTGGCCATCGTTCAAGCGACAAATGAAATTTATAGCTATGGCAGCGGATACCATTTAATGTATCCCACCTCCGGTGATTCCACGGATTACGCTGTGGCCGTTGCGAATGTTACAGTGGCTATCACAATGGAATTACCGGCTGGCGGTTTTCTTGGTTTCGATCCGTGGGTTTCGCACATCGAGGGCATTGTTACCGAAAGTTGGATAGGTGTACGAGCGATGGCCATGGAAGTGATAAGGCGTTATCAACTGGAATCGTAAATAAATATCAGAATAATGTCTACAGTAATACATATTTAAAGATTAGTGGAGGGCCACGATTAGATAGGATTTGGCTATTTAAGTGACTGACTTTGAGCCACGCGTGTCTATAGTCCGGGGATCACATAATGGCACGATTGGGCCTGCTCACACTGCTGTTCGGCTTGGCTCTGGTTGCCGCCGAGCAAGGATATGAGGGGTAAGTCGCATTGGGATTACTGAGAATGGCTTTTCATGAGCTACTCTCAATTGCAGCTATCGCATCTATGAGGTTACTCCTACAAATGCGGCACATTGGGAATTACTGCATGGTCTTAGCCAGCAGGGCTACGACTTCCTTAGCCTGAGCCGGTCAGTAGGACATCCTTCTCGGGTCATCGTTAGTCCCGCGCAGCTGAGCAGCTTTGAAGAGTTGCTCAAGGAGCAGTTGACTAGTAATCGCCTCCTCAATGACAATCTGGGGGCTACCATTGCTATGGAGTTTGCTCAGCGGCAACTACAACGACGCCTCTCTCCAATTACGGGAAAGGGTCGTTTAAGTACGGACCGCTATTATTCGCACGAGGAGATCATCAACTATATTGATGACTTGGCCAACCGGTATCCGTCGCGTGTGTTCGTCAAGACCTTCGGCTGGTCATATGAGAAGCGTGTTTTGAAAACCATTACAATTACAAATGGGGACGGGCGTCCCAACAAGAAGGTGATCTTTATGGATGGTGCCTTCCATGCTCGGGAATGGATCTCGCCGGCAGCTGTGCTGTATGTGATTGATCAGTTGGTGGAGCAATTCGATAATAATGCCGATTTGCTCAAGGACTATGACTGGGTAATTTTGCCAGTGGTTAATCCGGATGGGTATGAGCATACCCAGAAAGGTACAATGGCGCGTATATTCCGCAAGACTCGGCAGCCCTATAAATTTCTCGGCCAGACCTGTTATGGCGCCGATCCCAATCGCAATTTCGATTTTCATTGGAATGAGGAGGGTGCCTCATCGAATCCTTGCATGGATACCTATGCCGGGCCGACACCTTTCTCCGAACCGGAAACAATTGTGGTGCGTGATTTGATGCACTCGCTGGCGGATCGAGGGGTTATGTATCTAACCATACACTCCTTTGGAAATTACTTGCTCTATCCTTGGGGCTGGACGAGGTTGGTAGCGGATATTACCTCTTGACTAAACATGATTTAATATTTGTTTTAACACTACAGCGACTTACCAGAATCTTGGATGGATCTCGATGAAGTGGCAAGGGCTGGCGGTGATGCTATTGAAGCTGCCACTGGCACCATTTACGAAGTGGGTAGTTCCACCAATGTCTTGTATATAGCCGCTGGCGCCAGCGATGACTACGCCTTCTATGCCGGCTTTAATATATCCATCACAATGGAACTAACTGGTGGTGGTGCAACAGGATTTGACCCACCCGCCAGTCAAATTGATGAGTTCGTAACGGAGACTTGGATTGGTATTCGTGCCATGGCCGAAAAGGTTATCGAAAAGTATTAAGATTTATATGTTACATACTTTTGATAGCTTAAGTATCTTTTTGTAGAAGAATAAAAATGTGCAACAATCAGTTTGAGTGAAGATTTCTGAAATATAAGTACATATGTATATAGTACATTGCACTTTTTCTGCTCATAAATAATACCTAATTATACTCTGACACCGAAGGTATCATATTATACTGGTTTTGTGCAGTGTCCGTCTGTCCGCCCGTCCGTCTATATGAACACATCTTTTTTCGACACACTTAGAGCTAGAGACTTTCTGGTAATCTCCTTCAAAGATCTGTATTTCTTAGCTACACTCATACCCATTTTTAATGCTGCTGGTACTGCTCTCGCTGCTGTTGAAAGAACTGCTGGCCTGGCAGGATTACAAGGATTATAAGGTGTTTGAGATAAAGCCACACGATGACACTAAGCTGCGCCTGCTGCATAAGTTGGCAAGGGAGAAAGCCCACTGGGATCTCATCGCACCACGTCGCAATTACAATGAGAGCGAATTGAGGGTATTGGTGTCGCCCAGCCAAGTGGACAGTCTACTAAAACTACTGAAAACACATTCTATAGAAAATCAGCTGCTCTTAGATGATTTATCCCCGCTGGTGGAGGCACAACGTGCTGAAAATCAACGCAGTAAATCGCTTTATCCGTCGGGACGGCTCGATGTCCTTGGCGGATTTTATACGCACGCCGAGATCAATGAGTATTTGGATAGTCTACCAAAGCGTTATCCTCAGCATGCGCATGTCAAACATTTCGGTTGGAGCTTCGAGAGGCGTCCATTGAAACTGCTGACCATTCATAATGGGGATGGACGATCAAATAAACCGGTGATCTTTATAGATGCTGCCATGCATGCTCGGGAGTGGATAGCGCCCTCATTTGCATTATATATCATCCAGCAACTCTTGGACAATTATACGGAAAATAAGCAACTGCTTCAGGATTATGACTGGGTTATAATGCCGGTGGTTAATGCGGATGGCTATGAATTTAGTCATACCGACTCTCGCTACTGGCGCAAAACTCGCAAACCCACCTGGGATCCCGAAAACATTGGCACCGATCTGTGGCCGTTGCGAATGTTACAGTGGCTATCACAATGGAATTACCGGCTGGCGGTTTTCTTGGTTTCGATCCGTGGGTTTCGCACATCGAGGGCATTGTTACCGAAAGTTGGATAGGTGTACGAGCGATGGCCATGGAAGTGATAAGGCGTTATCAACTGGAATCGTAAATAAAAATCAGAATAATGTCTACAATAATATATATCTAAAGATTAGTGGATGGCCACGATTAGATAGGATGTGGCTATTTAAGTGACTGACTTTGAGCCACGCGTGTCTATAGTCCGGGGATCACATAATGGCACGATTGTGCCTGCTCACACTGCTGTTCGGCTTGGCTCTGGTTGCCGCCGAGCAAGGATATGAGGGGTAAGTCGCATTGGGATTACTGAGAATGGCTTTTCATGAGCTACTCTCAATTGCAGCTATCGCATCTATGAGGTTACTCCTACAAATGCGGCACATTGGGAATTACTGCATGGTCTTAGCCAGCAGGGCTACGACTTCCTTAGCCTGAGCCGGTCAGTAGGACATCCTTCTCGGGTCATCGTTAGTCCCGCGCAGCTGAGCAGCTTTGAAGAGTTGCTCAAGGAGCAGTTGACTAGTAATCGCCTCCTCAATGACAATCTGGGGGCTACCATTGCTATGGAGTTTGCTCAGCGGCAACTACAACGACGCCTCTCTCCAATTACGGGAAAGGGTCGTTTAAGTACGGACCGCTATTATTCGCACGAGGAGATCATCAACTATATTGATGACTTGGCTAACCGGTATCCGTCACGTGTGTTCGTCAAGACCTTCGGCTGGTCATATGAGAAGCGTGTTTTGAAAACCATTACAATTACAAATGGGGACGGGCGTCCCAACAAGAAGGTGATCTTTATGGATGGTGCCTTCCATGCTCGGGAATGGATCTCGCCGGCAGCTGTGCTGTATGTGATTGATCAGTTGGTGGAGCAATTCGATAAGAATGCCGATTTGCTCAAGGACTATGACTGGGTAATTTTGCCAGTGGTTAATCCGGATGGGTATGAGCATACCCAGACAGGTACATCGGCACGTATATTCCGCAAGACTCGGCAACCCTATAAAGTTCTCGACCAGACCTGTTATGGCGCCGATCCCAATCGCAATTTCGATTTTCATTGGAATGGGGAGGGTATCTCATCGAATCCTTGCTTGGAAATCTATGCCGGGCCGAAACCTTTCTCCGAACCGGAAACAATTGTGGTGCGTGATTTGATGCACTCGCTGGCGGATCGAGGGGTTATGTATCTAACCATACACTCTTTTGGAAATTACTTGCTCTATCCTTGGGGCTGGACGAGGTTGGTAGCGGATATTACCTCTTGACTAAACATGATGTAATATTTGTTTTAACACTACAGCGACTTACCAGAATCTTGGATGGATCTCGATGAAGTGGCAAGGGCTGGCGGTGATGCTATTGAAGCTGCCACTGGCACCATTTACGAAGTGGGTAGTTCCACTAATGTCTTGTATATAGCCGCTGGCGCCAGCGATGACTACGCCTTCTATGCCGGCTTTAATATATCCATCACAATGGAACTAACTGGTGGTGGTGCAACAGGATTTGACCCACCCGCCAGTCAAATTGATGAGTTCGTAACGGAGACTTGGATTGGTATTCGTGCCATGGCCGAAAAGGTTATCGAAAAGTATTAAGATTTATATGTTAAATACTTTTGTTAGCTTAAGTATCTTAAGTCTACACCTTAAGAGATTCAAAATATTTGATATTCTCAATACGCTTCTTTTTAGAAGAATAAAAATGTGCAACAATCAGTTTGAGTGAAGATTTCTGAAATATATATAATAAGTATTTCATTATAATTTTATTTTTCTCAGTGTGGAGAAGAGTTAGAAATTGATTGGTTAAGTACACATTTGAAAGCATATCATGAACCGATCATTTTGACCCATAATAGTTAGCGGGTGAGCTTTAAATTGATTGCAGCGTTGATAATCTACGAGCAATGATGATTTGTGAGGTTTTACAACCCAATTTGTTGATTACACGGAGTGGGCTAGATAATTTTATGATAACGATTTTGATAAGAAATCTTATGATTGAAAAGTTTGGTAGACTGCCGCCAGTAATTTTCGAGTTGGCAAAGTGTAAAAATGAATCTATTGGGGTTAGCCTTATGTTGCCTGTGTCTAACACTATCCCATGGAAAGGGAAGCGTTTATGATGGGTGAGTGTGGAGTGTAGAGAGAATATGACTTCTAATCTAATTGGCTAACAGCTTTAAGATCTATGAGTTGGCCAAAAGAAGTCGCTCCACTGGCATAGATTTCGTTGTATCGCAACTGATTAAGAATGAATCACGCTATGAGCTGTACAATGATGATGGAACTTCTGCGCACATTATGGTGCATCCAGAGGCACAGCCGGAGTTTATAAAGTTACTGGATGGACATACGTTAAACTATAAGATCGTTAACCAGGATGTTGGTTCAACGCTGCGACGAGAGTTCGACACGAATCGCATGTTGCGCAATCGGCATCCCTTTCAAGGTCGTTTGGGAACAGAGCGTTATTATTCACACGATGAGATCAATCAGTATATTGAGCAGCTTGCTCAACAGCATCCAAGTCGTGTGTTCATCAAAACCGTGGGCAGAAGCTTCGAGGGACGTTGGATGAAGACGATCCGGATAACAAATGGGGATGGACGTACCAATAAGAATGTAATCCTGATGGATGGTGGCATTCATGCCCGTGAATGGATCTCACCTGCTGCGGTAGTTTATGGCATCGGTGAGCTGGTGAACAACTATGAGGCACATGCGGACCTGCTCTTAGATTTCGATTGGGTAATTTTACCGGTGGTGAATCCGGATGGCTATGAGTACAGCCAGCTGTCGGTGGACACAAGACTGTGGCGCAAGACTCGCCAGCCAAGCAGCACTGATTGCATTGGCACCGATCCCAATCGTAACTTTGGTTTTCACTGGAACGAAGCGGGCTCTTCAACGAATCCATGCTCGGAGACATACGCTGGACCAAAGGCCTTCTCCGAACCGGAGGCTGTTGTGCTGCGTGATGTCATCCATAGTCTGGCGGATCGGGGCCAGATGTATCTGACGGTGCACTCCTTCGGCAACTATGTACTCTACCCTTGGGGCTATATCGAGTGAGTTTCTAAGCACTTCTAATATCTTATTCCAGCCAACGTATTTTGCATTGCAGCGAATTGCCAGACACTTGGGAGGATCTGGATGAGGTTGGACGCGCTGGCGCAGATGCCATTGAAGCGGCCACAGGCACCATCTACAAGGTGGGAGGCTCTACCGCTTTGTTGAATGCAGCTGCCGGAGCTAGTGATGATTATGCTTTTAATGCTGGTTTTCCCATATCATTCACGATGGAATTGCCAAAAGGTGGAAATAACAATTTCGATCCACCTGCATCAGATATTGACAGATTGGTGAAGGAAACATGGGTGGGCATTGTGGCTATGAGTCGCAAGGTTACGGAAAAGTATCCGCTTAAATAAGTTCAGCTTCATATGGCTGATCTTGTCTATAATCAAATTATGTCTGCAATAAAATTGAAGAAAGAAATTTTAACTTTAAATATATTATTATTCTAAAGTACAAGCCATGATTTGAAAATCGGGTGACTTTTAAAAAAGTCAATTCAATACTTTTTGAGTATTCACATAAATTTGAGCGTTTGAAATATTTGATGGATAGGCAATAATAATATACGAAATTTGATAAGCCCTAGAAATCAGAGATCAAAGAATATCTATATGCCTATATTGAAGTATATTAATATTAGAGGTATCGTATACAGTCGCTTGATGGGTTAAATGTTAATCAGTTAATTAAACAGCACACAGTAAATAAATGAAATTATACAATTACCTGTAATAGAAAAAATTAAACAGAAGTCACTTAATTTCTTTGCCATTCAGCGATAATTTCAAGTGTAAGCACATAACTCAGCACTTCTTTGAGCCACATTTAACCAAAGTGTGTCATTGCTGCTGTTCAGCACGATGAATAATAGAACGATTCAAGTGTGGCTTCGTGGGGGGCACTTATCGTGACCAGACTGTGATCGGAAATGGAACGAATGAATTCCCAAATGACAAGTGGTTGTAATTCAAATGTTAAAAAAAATATCGTTGATTTATTTTTACAGTGTTTGTATTTGATTTAGTATTTGTTAATAACAACCTTTGCCATGGCCTCAATGCCAGTCCAGGTCTCTGAGACGAATGGCAGAATTTGAGCTGTGCTTGGATTAAAGCCAGTACCGCCAGCTGGCAGCTCCATGGTAATGGATATTGGGAACTTGGCAGTGGCAAAGGCATAATCATCACTGCCACCAGCAGCGGCATACAGTACATTGGTGGAACTACCCACGGTGTATTTGGTGCCGGTCGAGCTCTTAATGGCAGCAGCACCCGCCTGGGCAACCTCATCAAGAGCACGCCAGTCGCTGGGCAAAGCAAGGCCAAATAATGAAAAATGTGTGGTGAAAGAAATCACTTACGATGTCCAGCCCCATGGATACAACAGATAGTTGCCATATGAGTGCAGTGTCAAATAGAATTTGCCACGTCCCGTCAAGCCGAGCAGCAAATCGCGAACAATTTGCGTTTCGGGCTCCGAGAAGGCGGTCTGTCCCTTAAAGGTGTCGGCGCAGGAGGAGCTGGAGGCGCCAACCTCACCCCAGTGGAAGTCAAAGTTACGATTGCCATCGGTGCCGGTGCAGGTGCCAGCTGGCTTACGAGTCTTGCGCCACATGCGTGAGTTGGTGTGCGTGTACTCATAACCATCAGGATTGACCACAGGCAAAATGACCCAGTCGTAGTTCTTTAGCAGATTGGCGTTGGGCACAAAGTTCTCCACCAGCTGATAGATGACATAGAGTGCGCCCGCTGGTGCAATCCACTCACGGGCGTGAATGCCAGCATCCAAAAAGATGACATTTTTGCCTTTCTTACCATCACCATTTGAGATGGTAATGGTCTTTATATTGCGCCCCTCATACGATTTGCCAACAGTTTCGACACGGACGCGGCTTGGATAGGCCGTGGCCATTTCATCCAGATAAGCGTTGATCTCCGCATGACGATTGAAGCCAGTGAAGCTGATGCTACGATTAGCACTACGTGGCAACATCCAACGTTGGATCTTATTGTCCAGATTGTCCTGCTGCAGTGTGAGACCAATGTTCTCATCCAGCACCATATAATCCATAAAGAATCTTTGGAGAGTCTGCTCGAACAACTCCTGATCCTTGGGCTGCACCATGACGCGTGTGGCAGCTTCCAGAGAGCGTGGCATATCAAAGAAATCGTAATCATCATTATTGGCGAGGCGCAGCAGCAGCTGCTTCTCAAAGGAGTTGCGCGCATTGATGTCGTAAATTTTGTAACTGCAAATTTGCAAATAACACTTAGCTAACTAAGAAGATGTGGCCACTTCACACTTGACTTACCCCTCGTAACTGTTGGCGGACAGCGCCACAATGCCGCAGAGCAGCAACAGCAGGCAGGTTTTTATAAACATGTTGCTTTCCGTTCCGTTGGGTGGCGACTCAAAACGCCTATTAAATTGTAATGCCTCAGCTGTTCTCTTTATATAGTGGTGTGTGCTGGAGTCCGCACCACTTGTCGTATGCGCAATGCCAGCAGCAACTTTGCCAATTGATAAAATTTGATCAGAAAAATCTTATCAGCCTTATCAGGTGAGTACGTTTGAGTTTAATGTGTGTGTATGCTTGACTTGAATTCAATAGAAACATAGGCAAGTATTTTTAAAATTGTAAAAAAACACTTTTGAGACAATACGTTATTGACTTCTTACAAATAATACTCAGCGAACTGCTTAAAGATAATACCCGCCCATAGCTGAATGAGTCGTAAAATTAAGAGGCAGCAACCATTTTCCGAAAATATTAATATATATAGAAATAAATCATACGAAATTGGTTTTTTTTTATTTCTAAGAATACCATTTACTGATTTGCTGATTGGTATATCAAAAGTCTTAAATGCGTTTGACTTCTCTGTGTCTGCTTCACTCGCTTCATTTAAGTCTGTTGTAAATTTGTCATTTAGGAATTACCAAATAAACAATTGATTTATTTGGTATTTGGACAATTTTTAAATGTTGGCAGAACGGAGCTTTATCAGTTTGTCGGTTTTGACTTACTGTGTTACTGCACCAAGCCAAAAACTCAGTCAGTCAAAAAAAAAAGCCCTTTGACGTGAAAAAACTAAACCAATGGTAATAACAAATATCACCGTCGAACCGCTGATACCCTTCAAATCTTATTTACAGAGTTTAAAAACATCTTTCTCACAGGATACGAGTGACAAAGTCATATTGTAAGTGCACTTACTTTCTCAAGATATTAAAATCATAAAAATAATACCAATTCATACGTCTAAAAACTTCACAAATATTATGCGAAAAACTGTTTATTCATCCTTTCAAAGAGTAGATGAAAGAATGGAAAAAAAATCTAGCTTTTCTGCCGCGTACACAATATATATTTGAAAATTTATTGCATTTCATGCGTTTTTCCATATTTGTCTGCATTTGTAGGCAGTTTTGGTCGACAACTTTTGCCGTCTGCTGGGCTAACAACAACAAAACAGGACTAACAGAAACAGCAAACAAAAAAAAAAAAAAATGGAAAACAATAAAAACTAGAATAGAGGAAAAAGTTGCTTACTTAAAACTGACAATGAGCGCATGGAAATGACAAAAAACACTGCGGAAACTATTGGCTCGTAACTTTGAATGGCCCATTGGACGCGACAGGCACTGTGGCAACCTCCCCTCCACCATAAAGTTTGATATACCCTGTACCGAAAACAGTGGAAAAGATATTTATTTTGATTAATTGAATATGAAAATTAATTTATGATGTAGAGTATAATTTCGTCGGTCCAATACATTGGAATTGATGTATAAATTATATATAAAGATAGCATAAGGTTGATTTATATTCATTAATTTAGCACAATAGATATTGTTAATTAGCATAAAATGACTATATTTTTTATATAGGATAGAATTTAGTCCATCAATTGCTAAGTTTAATTATTTTGAACTGCATGCAAGTGCCAGGAAATGTGTGTACGTACTTTGGAGTGTGGTTGTGTTTATATTTTGGCATTTTCTTTTTTGATTTTCTGTTGCTTTTGGAAAAGTTTGTTAAAAGTTTTTCCGTACTCTGCATTGACAATAGATAAAGCGGCATTGTTTGCTATTTGCTGTAAATTATGCAAAAATATATGCAAAACAATTTGATGAGCTGAGTTGTGGCCTTAAAGTCGTAAAGTCTTTTGCTTTAATTGATATTGATAGCTGAGCATGGTAGATTACTCGTAAGTAGTTTCGAAAATTCATTTACACGGTCATTTGCATAAATATGCACAGCAACATTTCGAAAAGTTATTCGGCAGGAACTCTTTAATCTTAATTTTGCATAAATTAAAAGTCGAATGCCGACAATGACTAAGCCCACAAAAGGACCTGCTATGCCCTTGCCATGAACTTGCGGCTTTATTGCTCTATTAACACCCAACCCCATTGGCCAGAAAGTTGAGTGTCAAAAATGTACCACAACAGCAGTGGTCTGTGCCGGAAGGGGTTCGGCTAAGTCTTGCGGGGGTTACTTGAAAGTTGGCGTTGCGCAAAGATTTTAATTAAAATTCATCTTCACATTTAATCAAATCATTGCAGAGAGCAGAGAGCTGCCACTGACATCGACACTCGCTTCTAATTAAGTGCGAAAAATCGTTAAATGTAAAATCAAATCGTGCAAAAAGTAATTGAGGAACTCTACCCCCTTCCTCGTATAGAGTCAAAAGGGGTGTTTCGCAGCACACCCGCCAACTGACTGTTTGCCATGGCTTGAACTTGACGACTCACCGCCAGTCAAAGTTGTAAATTGAGTCTGGTATTTGTTGTTATTGCTGCTGTTGTTGGATTAAGGCCACAACAATAGCGCACACTTTCGTGGTGGGGTTGAGTAAAACGCGAGGTGGGCAACGATTAAAGCCAACCTGGTGTCAAATATTTACAATCTATTATTTGCACTTGTACATTTGTTGCTAGGTGTTAAACGCCAACAATTGGCTAATTAAAACAGGCGCTGCCTGTGGCCAATTTTCTTAATTGGCAGCTGAAAGATTTATCTTTCGTATATTTTTGGTGAATCTGGCCAGTTTTGGTAGGTATCCACTATTCCTAAGGGAATATATGTATATGATTTTATACGTATACCTTACTGATACGTTGAGGTAACTAAAAAAAAAAAACGCATAAGCTCGTTGCAAATTAAGTCTGAGAGTCGTGAGATACAGATACATTTTAATTGCAGAACGTACCCATTCGAATTTATTGATCAGCAAACAATGAATGGGAGCTTAGCTTGTACACACACTCACTTACAAGTCTATGTGTATACACAAAACCCAATTAGCTTGTTTGAGCTCATTTGTAGCGGCAAATGTTATTTGAGAAATTAAGCTTTAATTAAGCCAAGCCCGAGGATTGCAGGTAAACAGACACAAATGCGGCTGCCACTGCAGCAGTTATAACAGTAAAAAAAAAAAACAAAATGCTGAAAAATTAAAACAAACAATATAAAAACCAGGGAATCAGAGAACGACCAACAGCAAATGCCAAACAAACTGCAAAAAAACACACACACACACACACATACACATACACATACACACACACACACTCGTACACAACAGAGCCAAGTAAGTCGTATTAAATTTAATTGGATTTGAGTGTTTACCAGCGGCACAAGCCGTCGGCAAAGCCACAAGCACACCAGCCGAAGCTTCCCAGTTTTCTTTTAGTCTCCACAACCAGTGCGTACGCGTTCTCGCTCGACCTACTTTTTTTTCTTTCATTTATTGTGTCATGTGTGTGTGTGTGTGTTTAGTTGTTGAGTGGCAGAAAAAATATCATACATTTCATAGGTAGCAAGAGGCTTAAGCCGGATTTTATAGACTCACAACCAGCCCTTAGGGATGGTGGACAAGCACACAGTAAAAGTGTTAACACAAAGCAAATATTGCGTATACGCCAAGGCAGCCAAATGCAGAAAGCCAAAGCACGTGGTCAGCCAGTGTCTCGTTGCCAGCGCAACGCTCTGAAAGAGACCAATTAGCGTTATAACTAAATGCCAACTCATATGCCAATTATTCCATCTGGCCAGACGCAGCAGACCATCTTTTTTATTTCTTTACTAGATTCATATGGTTTTACGTTTACAGGAACAATGAAAAGTAAATAAAGTAAAGATTTAACATATGTGATAATAAAAATAGTGTTTTTAAATTCAAATATATTTAAAATTTAATGATTATTATTGTTAAGCATCGGATTGCTTAAAGAGGTGACTGTAATTTAGATAAACCAAATTTCTAAAAAACAAAAAGACATCAATATTGATAAAATTATAATAAAAAAACTGTAGTTATAATTATAAATGTTGCAATATTTGCAGCAATTACAAATGCAAAATTTGAAGTGTAAAACGCGTTGCGAGTAAAATGCTGCATGCAAATATGATAAATCACCGTCATTATTGGGCCATCAATCAAAATTATGCTGTCTGCATGTCGCTCTCTCGCTCTCTCTCTCTCTCTGGGTGTGTGTGTGTGAGTGAGTTTGGCAATGTGTGGGTGTGCAAAGTGTCTAATTGAATAACGAAGCGTGCAAATTGAGCCGATGTCTGTTTCAATGTTCTCTCTTTCTCTCCCTGTCTCTCTCTCTCTCTCTCTCTGTCTGTCTGTCTCTGTTTCTATCTCTCCACTCTCGCTCTCTGTTGCTCATCTGCTATCTGTTGTGGGTGTCTGTGCCTTGTCCTTGTCGTGGGACTGGCATAAAAACCGTTAGCCGGCGGCAGTTAACGACACATCCGTAGAGATTTATAGAGACAGGGCTGACACTCTCCAATGTCTGCGGTTAGTGTTTGTCCCCAGAGGCAACGAGTGTTACTTGTTACTTGTTACTTGGTTTTAAATTCGCTTAAATTCAGTGCAGCTCACACATTAACATAGTTTTTAGTAGCAGTAGCAGCAAGCGGCAGCAAGCAGCAGCAAATGCAAATGCCGTTAGAGGTTTACCAGGCTTACCAGGTGTAGAACAGCTCTGCAATCTACAGACTACTGACAAAGCCGCAGAGGCAACCGGTTTGCCGGTTACCGTTACACGGTTTGTTTTTTAATCCCGTTGCATTTGATTGTATGCAGCTGGCACAAAAAAGTAATTTAGTTCGAGTAAAGCGATAGAAGTGTGTGTGTGTGTGTGTGTGTGTGAGTGTTTGTGTAAGTGTGTGAGGGGTTCTGTTTAATTTGCAGCATGTCAAAAAACATGTTCACATGTATGTGTGTGTGTGTGTGTTAGTGTGTGTGTGTGTGTCTGTTTGTCTGTGTCTTTGTATGCATATAATTATTGCATTTCTGGCACGTTCGGAGACTGAAACAGAGAACATGAAACTCGACACTCGAGTGTTTGTTTTGCAAGTTGGCAAATGGCACATTTCCCTCGCTTTGCCATTGCTTTCATTATATTTTTCTTCTCCTTCTGCTTGCTGTAAGTATTTTTTAATGATACATAAACTAAAAAGATACACTACAACTATTTATGCACATAGTTGTGTGTGTGTGTGTGTGTGAGGCAGTTGGCAACTCGTCTAAATTATTTACACATCCGTTTTGCATTTGCACTGTGCTTGTTGTTCCACGCATGCTTCTGCACTTTGTGGTGTCTGCGTTGTGGCAGCAAACCGCCGCAGGCTCTAGCCTCGTTTTCCGTTTTTCTGTTTTCCGTTTACCAAAGCTTTTGTGCCACTGCCACATAATGAATGCAATTTCTTTCAGCTCTCTTTATCTCTTTGTCTCTCTCTCTTTATCTGTACTGCATTGAGTGGGTTGCCTTCGAGTGTATTTGGAGCGAGGTTTCGATTATAATATCCATAAATGCATATATGGCTGGATACACATGCATATTCATCAGATTTTTACTAAAAACTACACTACGATCAAACTATGGTAATTTTGTTGGTATGTAGAGCCAAAGAATATTAAATCTTTGTTCACATTCATTAATTGGCTAAAGCGGAATATTTTAGAAGACAATTTGATTCACAAATAAATCTTTGCTTATTACGGAAAATGGGAAAATTCAATAACTATAATCAAAAGCCAATTCTCGGCTTATTCCCTCTTCCTCTCATATCAAATCCCAATAGCTGAATCGCTTATTTAAGTTGTCTTCACAATATGCCGTAAATCTTTCATTTCTGCATTCTTACTTAAAAATAATCGCAACATAGACTTGGTTGAGATTGCGATTACGTTGTGTCGACGAGTGTTTCACTAATTAAAACCGCAATAGCCGCCAAGTAGCCGCAAAAAATTCAAGGATTAGCTTCGGTTGCTGTTGTTGATGCAATTAGAGGGTAGCCGGAAATATGGCCAGCTAAGGATTTGTAACACACTTTTAGGCTAACAAATTATTTTTGCTGTAGTATTTCAACTGTTTTAGTGTTCAGTTTGCAATTGTTGTTTGCAATTGTTGTTGTTGTAGTTGTTGTTGCTGCGGTTAGTTGCAGATAAAAAACGCGTCCGACTGGCAATTGTTACGTTAGGCACACAAACTAACACCAAAGCAAAGGGGCAACAGACAATGGCTTTAATTTAACTGTCGGAAGTGAAACACAATGCAAAATACGAGTTGAACTTACAAGCAATTTGCCTTATACATTACCCAGGCGAACTACCATACCCATGCCAAGGAGACACGCCCATTTCTCACTCACACTCGCACACACACACAGACACACACACACACACACACAAATATCACCAAACATACTATAAATCCTATGCCGACAAAAACGTGGCGCAGTTTCTGCACTGAATCCGAATCCTGAACGCCGTTGCACGCATAGAGAAGGGGGTGTTGGACGGACAGGCTGTGGGAATGAGTCAGGACTTTGACTGGAGCTGCTGCTACTGCTGCTGCTGTTGAGTTGCTCCTTGTTGTTTTTTCCGCTGACTTTTGCTTTGGTATGTTCATTATTTTTATCTTTCGCAATGAATGCGAAACTACGAAACGAAACGAAACGAATCCTACAAAAACAAAAAGTAGGAAGGAGGTGGTATAGAGATGGGGGTGGGGGGGGCTTGGTGGAGTATATGCCAAGCTGGCACACAAATATGCAAAACAGTTAAAGGATTCATGGCGCTCAAATCTAGGCGTAAAGTGTGAATAACGCGTAGCAATGTGAATGAGCTGATGGCGCTTTGAGGCGCCAACCAAACCCCTAACTGAAGACCAGTTTCTCTCGGTCTTACGTGGCTCTGTGGTGCCCGGGAATGCAATCAGCGGAATTGTAATTTAGCGTAAAAGGAAGTTGAGCTAGCTCAAATTGAGGTTTTATTTTTTTTTTTTCCCCATTTTTGCTATTTGCCCCGCGCACAAAAAGCAGCCTGCCTGCAAGTAAACAACTTCCGCTAGATAATAGCAAATGCCAGACGGCCAGCTAGAACCAGCTTTCTACACTGTTCTCCTCGCCCGCTTTCCAGCCAGACACATCATGTTAAATGCGCTGCAAAATTGCATTAAATACGCACGCTTGTCACTTTTTGATAAGGGAATTAAATTTTGTGGTTTAACGCTGGCGGCACACAATACCCCACACAAAAACAACCACACTACGTGCCCCCCAATGCTGCAACTGCTCCGGGAATATTGGCCATGCTTATGCCGCACGCTGTCAAGGCTGTAAGCCAACTGAGATGTCGAGACTGTCAACAGCATACCCTTCATTATTGCCGCTTATTGAATTTGCGCTGTTTTTAGATGAAAACAAAAGAGAAGTAGTCTTGCCACATTTTGCGACGTTAAGAAGTTGTCGGATAGCTTCTTAACCTAATAATCAAATCTAATAAGGGCTGTACACATAGATTGAAGAATCAACTTTTGGGTTACGTAGATCGTTCTGATTCTGATTTAAGATTTTAACATTATATTTTTGTATATAACAACCTAATAAAATCAAATAAATATCTATATAACAGTAACTATAAAAACTACTGTTAGACTGGGGAATAGAAATAATTATGTAAATACCACGATCATTATTGGAATATGAAAACAAGTGGCAGACAACTTTAATATACATAACTTTAAACATTTTTAAAACAGAATTTTTGATGTTGCTCACACATTGGATTCAGAGATTGGCTTATAGACCTCTAGGATATATTTCAGATACCACGGCAGATTTATCTGCTACGCGTTTGGATAAAACTTCATTCGCTTCCGACTTTAAAGCTCTGAGAAGTAAACTATCTTGACTGGATAGCAAAAATTTTCTTTCGTAAGAAATTATGGATTTTAGATGGTTGACTAGAGGATCTAGTAGAGTTTTACGCATATAGCCGGACAACAACGGTGATTGTTTTGAAAGTACTTTGTGGTCGTCTAAAATGCCAGATACGGCGAGGGTTACTTGATTAGTTATATCATCGAATTTCTGGCTGTAAAAATGTATGTCTTCTGCTTCGCGAGGAGTCTTTTGTACTTCTTGAATATGCTTGTTTAGCTGCTGCACTGGCTTATCATTGAGGAACTTTAGGTGTGGCAGGATGAGCTGCAGTTGATTTAGTTGCTTCTCCTTAATCTTGACCGGATTACGTTTGAGATAGAGTTCACGCAGCTGCAGTTGCTCAAAGACGCGTAGTGTATCGAGATCCTTCAGCTCGTTGTCTAACAATGAAATGTTTTGCAGCTGTCGCAGACGGTTCTCAACGCCTTCAAAAGCTGCCAAACTTGTTAGAAAATTATTGTCAAGCACCAGTGATCGTAGTTCCGGCATACATTGCTCCATAACCCCGATGGCCGCTGAGAGGCAATTGTGTTGCGCCAAAATGCAAAAATCCAACGGCAATTGACGATCTCGATGGAAACTGGCCAGATCTAATTTTTGATTTTTCATGTCGTAGCGCTTCAGCAGCTCTAAACGCAAATTCAGCAAAAAGCAATCATTAATTTCAACTTGTGGCAATCTGTTGTTGACCCTAAGGCGCATCTTCATTGCTTTCGGCAGACGCAATCGTTGCAGCTCTACGGCCTGCCTAAATTTCTTTACATAGAACGTGAAACTGGCTTCGGCATCACTTGCTACATCCTTCTCACCCCCCACATGGAAATAGTAATGGGCACACATGCGTAGAGATTCATTCGAGGAGCCATCCAAGTAATCTTTCAGCTGCCGATAGCATCCATCCAGATCGTTAGTGGAGCTGTAAGCCAGCACACGATACCATCCGTACTTACTAATGCAAAGAGGATCCTTGCGTGCGGCTGGCTTTTCTTTAATCGGTGTGGAATGGGAGAGTGGAGGTGATAGTTTATGTGATGAAATCATTGCTTATACGATTTGAATGCTATTTGGTTGAAATATGTTTTCTTAAAAATAAATAAACACCTTTGATTACTAAATCGCAGCCATTTCATAGATTTCAGTATGTTCAATTTACACCCCTCTAAAAATAAATGATTGTGTACAAAACAAAAGTACATTGAATTCACTATTTTGAAATTAAAAAAAAAATGAGATGGATATTATGCAGGTAAATGAAAAGAGGTTACACAGTTTGAATTTTAATTTGCAAGTAGATTTGCATTTGCATTTCCGGCTATTTACATAGAAAGGCAACTGCGAAGCCGGCAGTGCATAATTACCTCTATAAAGAGAAACCGCATAGTGGTTCTCGTAAGTGGGCCATAAAACAAACTTTTTTACACACAAAAGTTTTATTGGGCCGTTGAATTAATGTGCATATGGCACGCACCAAATGTCAGAGAGGATAACCTCAGATAGCAAACACGAGTATGTGTCTTAAAGGGGTGGCACTGGTACTTTAACTGGGACTTGGTAGGGGCTGTATCTGAAAAGGCGTTGCTGCAGTGCGGCAAAGTTAAATGAAATTATGATTAATTTGATTAATTGGCCGGCGCTCATAAATCATTAAATACATGCAGCATATTATTGGTGCCATTGAGCCGATGCTCAAGGGGACATACATTAACCCACAGCATAAGCCAAGGAAAATCTCACAGAGAAAGTGTCCCAGCCAAAGTCACCAACCCCCCCCCCAAAAAAGTCTTCACAAGGCTTGACAAATGGCATTTTGTGGTGTTCCGACGTGCCGCTGAGCTTGGGCTAAATATTTTCGTAATTACATTTCCACGTAGAGTAATTAATTTTGTCTCGCTTTGGTTTTTGCCCTCCGTGCCCCTTTTTGTTGGTCCTTGCTGTTCACCGTTTTGCTGTTGACATTTGCCATTATGTGTTGCATACTCTTGTGCGCTTTTTGCTGTCGTTAAATGTCACAAAGCGTTTGCTTCACATTCGGATTAGTTGCAGGCAGCCGCATTATTATTATTATTACTATTATTATTATTATGTTTTATTATTTGATGAGCACTTTAATAAAAACAACAACAGAGCAGCAGCAGTGATGCTTATTCTTGAGCCAAATCTGTTTTACTGCCCCCAGCTGCCCCCTGGGAACCTCACACACTCACGTAGAGCCGGATCCATAAAAACCTTTTGCTGGCTACTTAAGTCGTTTGCCATTGCCAGGTAGACCCAAAAATTGTCGTATAAATTATGCATCAAGCTGGCCATAAAACAGAGACGATGGCATGTCAAATGGCAACGTGGCGTATGTGTAATTAAGCTCATAATTTAACCTCAGAAGGTTTCTTAAGGCGAGCCCAAGCTAAGCTAATGATGGGAGAGTTTCTACTTTAAAGTTTTACCTTCTATAAACATATATGCATATTATGTTTGGGTTGCCTATTTAATATTTTAGAACAAGGAGCAGTGCTCTAGTTGAGAGACAGCTCAACTGGCACCATTATTTACAAAATACTTTTTATCCAATTTACTTCGGTTGATGAAGCTAAATAAAAATAATTTTATTTTCTCTTAGAGATTTTTGTATATCACCAATTATTCCATAATTATAATACAACCTGTTGAGTACACTTTAGAATTAGAAAAATATAGAATTAATTCCATTCGAAAAAAAACTGCTGCCTGTTAAGAACAACTTTCACGTGAATATTCTGTGATTTTGTGTATTATATTTACGTGTGCTTCAGCTAAACTCTGTATGTGGATGCCTCAGAGACTCACAGGCTGTTGTCACAGGTGCGACAACATAATTTGTTGTTAATGTACTTGGGAGTCGAAACTGGCACTCGTCCAGCTACTGACTGACACACACATACACACAGACGGTAGATGACATTTTTAAAGTCCAGGCGACACATAATTAACCCAATTAGAATGTGTGTGTGTCAACGCTAAGCTAAATTTATGTGAATTTTTAATTATGCTGGAGCAAGAAGACGGCATCCTTGCCGACCAGTTGGGCTGGGTTGGGTTGGGTTGGGACCGCAAAGCAAACAACAAAACACAGCACCAAACCGACCGAACAGCACAACGAGGACAACCAGAACAAACGACCTGAACCTGGACCTGGACCTGGACCAGTTGCTGTTGGTTAAATGAAAAACGTAGTAAACTGTGCGCAAAACACCTGAGGATTCACCATGGCGACCAGGCGACCAACACTGAGTGGCCAACTGGCGGCTGCTCCTCCGGCTGCTGTTTGGTTTGCTGCTTGGTTGTCTGGTTGGTTGTTATAGTCAAGCAGCTTTGCCATTTCCGGGCGTGCCTTTTGTTTGCTCGTTTACCTTTTGCATTGTTTCTCTTCTTGTTGCTGTTGTTGTTGCTGTTGTTGTTGCTGTTGCTGCTGTTGTTGGTTTAACTGCATTGTGCCTTGTGACTTTTTGTGTGCTGCTGCAGCCGCAAATAAAAAGCAAAGCTGCTACTGCAGAGATAGAGAAAGAGGCAAAAGTTTTAAGCAAAATGTTGCCAAGTGTTTAACATTTTGTACGGTGTCAGTTGCTTCCTGTATGCGTCTGACTGTGTATGTGTGTGTGTGTGTGTGTATGTGTTTGTGTGTGTGGTTACGTGTGGGCACCTGAGGGACTTTAACACAACTGCAAATGAACTTGCCCAGTAGGCTAAGCGTGCGGATAAATGTAAATTAAACAATGTTCAAGGCGCCCAAGGACTGGCACAACTTGCAGCCAGGTCGGTACAAGTTTTAGCTGGCGTTGATTTTTGACACACTCAAGTGACCAGAAAGAATGTGCTCTATGTGTGATAATGACAAAAGCGGAGGTCGATTTTAATATTGTTCAACGGTATTTAAGCTTAACAAAAAGTTTATAACATCCACTGGTTATCGATACTCTTAAGTGGATTGAAAGTTTGCAAGTAGTATACAAAAAAATGAATAACAATATTTCCTAATTTGTTTTTTCGTATACAATATTTTTGATTGCATTTATATACCATCAATAGATATTGAAAATAATGCAAACTTTTAATAATATATTATATGAATATATAAAATATAAAGCATTGCATTTTATTTTGTGATTATCTACTTCAAAAAAAACATGGCAGCCCTCGGCTGTGTGCATTTTGTAGTGCCAACTTTAATAATTTATTGCAAACCAACACCCGTTCAAATTCTGTTGGTCCGCTGACAAATGTGAGCATATTTTAGGGCGTTGATTTTGATTGCCAGTTGTCTGTTCACTTATGGAATTTCATTAAAAACTTACATATGCGACCACGCTGGGGACAGACAGTCAGTCCTGTGTTCGGTTTAAAGTTACTTACTCGTGGATGCTTGCATGTGTATGCCAAATTAAAAGGAGTCCAAGCAGACAATGGTATAAAAATTTATGAGTCCAATCTTTTTGGCGAGGCAAAAGTCAAAGGACAGCCCCTCAGCCCACATTTATGGGTGTTCCGGCCAAGCCTGAAGGATTAACACGAACAGACAAATTTCACGAGAGTGTGGGGTGGCATGCCTTTATTTTTTCTTTTTTGGTTCAAGGATTATCATGCTACACATCGCGTGCTGTTGAAATTCAAGGAGTGTGTATGTGATTTTTATCATGCAAACTGGCGGAAAATGACCCCCAACCTAGTTGGACAAAAAAGTGCTAAATGAGTAAGGTAAATGAAATTACCTGACCGAACACACCTCAAAAGTGGACAAACTCACACATATACACACACACACACACATAAATGTGTGTGTCCAGTTGTGCGTGTGCTTGTTTTATTTCCGTTTATATTTGACGTCGTTTATCGTGTGAGAGTGAGCAAAGTTTTATTAAAGAGCGGAAATTACAAATTTGTCCAACACTAATGGATTTCCATTTCAATTTGCACTGCTTTCGCCGCGTCAGTTTTTCTTTATTACTTTAATTTATTTATACATATGCATGTTTTTTGGCTTCACACATTTTAAAGTGTTGCAAATTTCAGCAGGGCGCGTCTGCGATGATTAGCTGCACAATTTATGCGTCCTCAAAATGTAGCGAAAATTAAATTTTGGCTTTTCTTGATGTCCTCAGTGGTGTCGTCGTCATCGTCGTCGTAGTCGTCCTTGCCACAAAACGCTAACGACTACAAAATTGCAAGAAAATTACCCGTTAATGTCCAACATTTATGGCCTGGCTGGAAGACGTCGTCGAGGAAGCCACCTTCTGTCTGGGCTCCAACTTTTGCTTGGTCTGCCGGTCGAAGTAATCGCGGCTGCATTTTAGGCAAAATACTTACTTGTATATAGAAAATAAAAAAAATATAAAAAAAATAAGAGAGGAATAACTGGCAAAACTATTATGGCCCTTGTGCTTATTACTTGCTGACATGCAAACACTTGCGCTCTCTTTCTAGCCACTTTGGGCCATCTTGCTTTAACAGCTGCTGTCGGTGCTGTCTGTGCTGATGCCAAGGACAAGGACAATGTAGCAAAAGTAAACGGCAAAAACATTTCAGGCCCTGACTTTAGGTCGCGTATGTGTGGGTGGGTGTATGTGTGTGTGGCCGCCATACTTTAAGGGCTCCATCTATTAAATATTTAAGATATTTTGGCATTTAATTCACGGCACACAATAAATAATAACATGACACATATCAGCCCGTAATTTATAAGCACAAATCGAAAAGTAAATAAAATTGCTTTTCAACGAAACTTAGCGATCCTGACACACACGTCGAGCAGTCATTAATAATGTAGGTGGATGCCACATTCAAGTGGCGTTGCAACCACATCACAATAAAAATCGACAGTCCCCCACAAATCGAATCGTGTATCGGAAGGAAGCAAAGTCGAGCTCAAGTGGAATGTCAAACGTGCCGCTTGCCACTGTCAAAGTAAATTTATGCACCCACAGCCAACCCCGCTGCTGCTTGGGCTTGGGTAAGGAATGCCAGGCAACTAAAAGTATTTTGTAGTTACTGGGTTCTCAATGGAACAACTTTACCACACCCTACACCTACATAAAATTTGCGGCCTGACTTTTGTGGTGTCTGCAACTAATTTCAATATCATCAAAAATTAATTTCACTAATTCGATTAGAGGCATTTCTCTATGTGGTATGTTAAAGCTGCACCACTGGAATGGTGCGTGGCCAGCAGTAACCTTCCGACCGAGCTCTGAATTCATTAATTTAAGTCAGCTCCCAACTTGTCCCAACTGGTCCAAGGCATACATTTACCACGAGCTGGCAATTGCGTGTGTGTTTGGTTGTATTGCCGATAATATATGTGCATTAGCTCAATGATAGTTGGTAAGCTCATTTCGAGCAAAGCAAATTGCTTTAGAAGTTGTATGTATAAAAGTCGTTCTGCTTAAGTTTGTAAAGAGTTCAGATAAAAAAAAAAATTGGGTTAATTCAATAACGTTTGCTTTCAGAATTAACTCAATTGATTTGCGAAAAATATACACAATTTTTCTTTATAATTATTCTAACGAATTAATTTTCTTATAAATTACAGTTAAATATTATTTCCTCCTATCCTTACTGCTGTCATATTTTCCAAGTCTCACAAATCCACACAATTACAATTTCAAGCTATTGTCATCGTCTTGTCCCATGGCTGTGCATTTAATTAGGTCTCGGGAATAAAACCGCCTCTTAAAAGTCGAATTACACAAAACATTTGTGAAACATTTGCGTTTTCATTTTAAAAACATGCTTACGCAAATTAAATCCCAGATAAAAGACGTGGCACTCTTCATATTTTAGTGTCTCGCTTCTTGTATGCGATGAGTACGTTTGGTTCTTTTTCTTTTCGCGTTTTTCCTTTTCCTTTTTATTTTTTTTTATTTTATTTAATTTGCCTTTATGGGCGCTGACGCACCTTATTTCATTTTGAACAAACAAAGAGACTGCAAATAAAAAAAGAATGTAGAAAATGCTCATGTGTGAAAAGGCATTTGAAGCTGAAGCTGGAATTGTAAAAAGCCAAAAATAAAGGAAGCTAAACATATCTACGTCCAACGCCAAAAGTCACGAAGTAGGGCAGAACCAGTAAAGGTAGTACCATCTACCCCCTTTCCCATTCACTTCCTCCCCCTCTCGTGCTGTAGAGTGCGGGGGTAACTGAGGCAAACGTGTGCTTGGCTTTCACTAATTGTCTTTGCTGTGCGTGCGTGCGCGCTGTAAGGGCGTGTGTGCGGTGGGGGAGTGTGTGTGTATATTTGGGGTGTTCTGTGGTTGGGGGTTGAGATGGTTGCATATATTTTACGGTTGTTTAGCTTTGCGTATGCGGCAGTTGCCTTTTATGGCCCTCTGAACGCCAGCCTCTCCTCAGCCGCAAAATTTACTTAAAAATTCCAAATGAAATGTAAATTCTTCACTTGCTCTACTCAAGTCGTTTATTTTTTGTTTTTAGATTATGGTTGAGTGCAGCTGGCCAATTATGCACTCTATTTATAAAATGGTGAAATCTCGTTATTCACTTAATGATCAAAAATACAATTTAATAACGGCAAAGGTAAGCGAAACTAGCGATTCGCTATGTCAGGCATTTCCGTTCGGTTGACTCAACAAAAATATACCATAGCTAAAGCATAAATATAGATCAGTTATCATTTACAATACTATATATGTTTATATATATATATATATATATATATACAGAAATCTATTTACGCCTGCACTTACCGCATGTCAATCAAAAATATCCAACTGTGACGCGCACACCACAGGATTCAGTTTATGGGGATCGTCGCACTGTTTGCTTGTTTGTCATTCTTTTTACTTTGGCTCTGGGGCGAATTCCCTGTGCCAATTAAATGTCGCTTTTAGATTGTCATGCGGCTGGCCAAAGGCAAAGACATTCATATGACAATGGCGCAATGGCAATAAGGCAAAATATAGCAGAACCACAACCAACAAGACAAGTCACTTCGTCAACCAGTCAGTCAGACGCAGGAACTGCCTGCTCAGCGTGTGCTCGCATGTCCTGCCAAAAGTAAATTAATTGCAGACCCTTTGCCATTGCCGGGGACCTGTTCCCATTTTCCTGTGGCATCGCCTCGTGCAGCTGATGTGCAAATTAACATTACCATCAACAAGAAACCGCAATAAGTATGAGTGCCGGGCTTTGCAACTAAACTTGCGTAGATTAATCGGCCTGATTAGCCACACGCATACCCCTTCCCCTTTCCCATCACAAAACGACACAAATCTCCCACCCAGAGGCGCATCCGGCTTGCTCATTCATTATGCAATTATTTTGAATGACTCTCCTAAGTGATATTTCCGAGGAAATTTCAAGCTGACTTTTTGTTATATGGAATGCATTTCATTCTGTGGCAAACTTCTGGTTATTTGTCTAAATGCCAAATGAGGTTAATGAAAAGTTGGGCTTTCAGCTGGGTAACTCAATGTTTATGAATAACTCCAAATAATTAGTGTAAGTTATTCCAGTAATTAAAAATATTATTCCATCTTGACTATATCCTCTCTTGCTTTTAACCCAAATCGGATTATTTAAAATAAAATTTGTGCATGAAATCCCGAGCTGTAGTATTTTTTTTTAGAGGTTAAGCCATGCTTGTAAAACCCGATTTAGCTTAAGACAATTCGAACCTCTTCTTTTTTGAGTTTTTACTTGCTTTTTATTTGAAAGTTAAGCTACTCACACTGCTATCGCGTTGTTGTATCGAAAATCGTCTATCGATATATCGCATGGATACAGTGTTGAAGTGAGCTAAGTCGAATTCAGTGTTGTACAGTGCAGCTCAAAAACAGCTGGATGATGAATCAATTACTTTTTTGTTTTCTGATTCACGAATTAGTTGTAGAAAAAGTGTTGATGGAATTACAAGTTATAACCTAATATGGAGGCGAATCAAATGAACATATTGGACTTAAATGACTATTGTCTTGGTCGCATTTTAAAATATCTTCAAATCGAAGATCATGTAAATTTTGCGGAAACGTGTATGCGATTTCGAGAGGTCTTAAGAGACTGGTCTTATGTGCTCTATCCAGAGTTTAAGATTGACAATGATACAGATTTCAAACTGAAATTGAAATTGTTTTTTATAATTTGTGACGTCATTAAAAAGCTGTATCTGACTATTGACCCAAATAAAATGGAATTTCCCGTACCAGTCTTTTTTTACAATCACATTAAAACCATGGAAAATTTAGAGTTCTTTGCATATAAAAATGAAGCATTTCCCACTTTGAAACAATTTAAAAAAGACAATAATGAGAAAAATTTAATGGTAAATGAAACATTTAATGCTCTCGAGCATTTGCCCAAATTAAAAAGTGTTAGTGTGAGATGCACAAGCAGGTGAGTTTAAATATGACTAAATGCATTTTCCACTTGACATGTTTAAATACCTCGCTGCTATTTTTAGATTCAAAGCGTGCAACATGTTGCAACTAAAAGGCTTGCAAGAGATTTCGTTAAATGCAGAAATCGCATCAGAAGACCTAGTTGACATTTGTAAATCGAATGGAAACTTGCGTGTTTTATGGTTACGAGTGGTTGTTGGGGAACTGAGCGACATCGTCCCTTACTGTCCGAAGTTGGAGGAAATTTCTTTCCCTATGCTTAGGAACCATAAATCCTATGTTGGCCTTGCAGAGCTACCCAACATAAAAAAACTCGTTATTAATAGCACAAGCTCCACTTCGCCCTGCACAAAGCTTTTAGACCTTTTCAACGCATTTGTTGATAAGAAACAAGGATCTCAATTACAGAGCTTAATGGTGTTATCCAGTTTGGACTTTGATGAGACCAATAAACTAATTGAATTAAAATCTTTGCGAGAATTGCGATGTGGATTCGAAGATGCACGTTGTATTGATCTCTTGACGGACTTAACTGAGCTTGAAGGTCTTTACATTATGCTGGGGCGATCAGTTGCTGGCTCCAAGGAATGCATGAATATACTTAAATCTTGCAGAAAACTTGAACGTCTGCATATAAACTCTAATTTATCAACAGAGTTTCTGGATAAGGCCGTGGAAGTATTAAGAAACGTGCGCAATACTGAAAAGCAAAAGCCCTTGCAATTGTATTCAACAGGACTCATGCATTTGTGCAACGAAGAAGAGGTAAGCATGACCACAACTTATAAACGATTTTTCATAATAATATTCTGTTTATCTACACACTAGAAACTTGTTGATAACGCCTACTGTACTGTAGTTAATCACTCCGCGTATCTGCGCGCAATGCCTTGGCGACTTTCGAGCTAAGATGGTCTATAGATAATGTTAAAAGTTTTTACTTTAATACAAATTAAAACAATTAACAAAATAATACTTTGTATTTATAACAATTAATGAAATAAAAAAAAATAACAGCCGATAGAATTCCAGGAAAAGTTTACAGCTTTATTGTCACTGAGGAAAGACAGACGTCGCATATCATTATCTGTTTCTTATCAGCAATGTGAATTAAATAAGTCATTTGATTGTGAGTCACAAAAAGTTGTAAGAAAGTTTTGAATGTATAACAACTTACAATATAATATGGAGACGAATCAAATAAATATATTGCATTTAAGTGACGATTGTCTTTATCGCAGTATCTTAAAACAAAAGGTCATCTAATCTTTGCAGAAGCCTGCACCAGATTCCTTGCGCTTTTGAGAGACTGATCCTGTGTAGTCTACACAAACGTTGAGGTATTCAATAAAAAAGATAAACGCAAGAGCGAAAGAACTTGGAGCTTTAAATCGTATGCATAATATATAATTTGGAATTAAAATTCACGTATGAAATAGTCGGCTACAAATATGTATATAAATTAAAATTATTTTGCGAAGCACATTAGCACATATTTTAGAGGCACTATTAAGATTTATATCATTTATAATTGCAACAATTAATTTGTAAGAGCGCGTTGAATATATTTTTGCGGTAGTAAGAATCATAGCAATTCTATCGACATTCACCTACACTATATAATGTAACACTGAAAATAAAAGCCGACAGATTCCAAGAGATAATTGTCAGTCAATTTTTAACTATAGTGACAAAAAGCCTGCAACTGAGCCACATCTAAATACCTGATTGGTCTTTGGACGCATGCCAGTTTGGTTTGCTGTCACATTTTGAGGACTAAACACAATGTAATTAGATGTAACAACCCAGAGCTACAATAAACACGCACAACACATGTTAAAGCAACAACAATCAATTATGTTGGATTTGAAGACACCCTGTACTAACATGTACTTTCTAAGTGTTGAGTGTCAACCATATTATCCAATTTTTATTAATTTATAAATATTTACCTTTTCGGCTATATTCTTTAATTATTACCAATTCCATGCGTAATTTCCCCCTTTTATAATGAAACGGAGTATTCTAAAAACAGACCCAACTGAATTAATTCTCTTGAAGGCACATTCAAAATTATTTGCTCGTACGCATCACCGCTTACTAATGAAGACACATATATATATTTTTTTTATCTAGAAACTTGTTTTTTCTGTAGTCGAATATTTTGGCAATGAACCAAAAAAAGCGGCCACAACAACAGCAAGAAAAACAACTGATTTGTACAGGTGTGAAAAGTCTGTGATCACAACGACGGAAAATCGAAGCCAATGCCCAGTTTGCTGTGCGCTCTCGGCCACATTTGAGACTCTGCTACCTGTACAGGTGATCGTGCCCTCAATGGCGCCTGTATAATGACAGCTTTCTGGGTCTTTATTTATACTTGTAATCTTACTGTTCTTGGCTCGCGATATATCAAATGCTATTCTTCATTAGCTTAGCTGCGCTTTTTTTATGTATTGCTGGGCATATGTTATTTTTTACTTAAAAACTTATTTTCTCAACAAATTTCAAACTTTAAGTATTAAACACATTTCAAATATTTCATTTAACCTGCGTAAGGGATATACTTAATTAAAATTACAAGGTTGGAAATTCATATGTAATAAATTGAAATGGACATAATCATTTGAAATACTAAACTTTCAACTTTTTGCAATTGTAGAGTCAATTTCTCATTGCCTCATTGCATTTAAATGAGGTTTGTAAGTGGTACACAGAATTATGGGGCAATTATTTTGGTATTGCCTTTAAAAGTTCAAAAGCCAACGTTAAACAGATTGCCCAACATACGCATCGTTTTGGCCACGCCCACAGTGTGTCAAACACGCTAATTTACTGTTACATTATTTACATACACAGTCACAGACAAATTCACACGCACATACACACACACACACACACACAAATAGGGGGGAACGATAAAACTGAAAGGTTGTCACTTTGGAGGCGTTAGGCGGTCGCTCGTTTTGTGGTGTTGTGCAGTGAGGGAAACACATAATAAGAAAAACAACGAAGAATTCCCATCAACGAGGCGGTGGCAACAGGGCGCATGAGCAATGTCATTGTTGCTGGCAACATGGCACAAATAATGTTGCCAAGCAGAATACTCCTGATATTCTTTTCGAATTAATAAAAATACGATTACACATATGTTGAGCAGCTTTAACCAATTCATTTTTATGACCAAAACAAGTGTACATTAATTTTGGATAATTTTGAGCAGAGCTACCATAAAATACACAAAATGTTGCTAAGCTGTCGAGCGTCAAAATGAAATAGCATCCACAAAGTTTCCCGCCAATTGCAGGCCAAGCCGAAGTGTATACAAACAAACACATACACACACACGCACACACATACATACGTATGTACGCTGTAGCAACCCCGAAAAGCCGCAAAGCAAACAAGGGGGAGGGTAGAATGGTTGTGTGGGCTGCGATTGGGTTGGGTTAGGTTAGTCTTCGTCGTCCTCGTCGTCACCTGACGCTCTTTTTTGTTGTTGTTGTTATTCTTGTCCTTTCGTACGGTATCGGTATGGGCATAAGATCTGTAAAGCTCGAACTGAAACCAAAAGCCGGCAACTGGCTCGAACTCCCCTCAAGCGTCCCGTCATCCACAACCCTCCCTGTTAGCACTGCACAGCACTGTTATTTACATTTTGTTTTGCCGGCTTTTCTTCTTCGCCCGATGTATGACACGATGGGCATACGAACAGTGCCGACAGCGCTTCGGCTGTGCTGTCGTTTCATGTTCGCATTGTGCCGTTAGTCTGGCAAGTGCCCGGGTCCGAATCCATTCGAATATCACATTAGTTGGCAACGGCCCTCGCGCTTATACGGACGTGTTTCTCTACTCGACTTTTTGAACAGGCTCTTTTTGAGGTGGTGTGTGTTTTATATTTTAAGTTATCGCGATTTGCGCCTAAAAGTGCAATTAGTGTCGCAAAATTTAGAAATTTGTGCAATGAATTAATAAATTTGCTGGGCTAGCAGGCAAATAATTTGCATACATACATACATACATACATACATATAATATATGAGAAGTGTTTAACATTTTGAAAATTCTTCTGTGAATTTATGTTTTTCAAGTGAATTCAAGAACAGCAGCAACAGTGGCAGCAACAGCAATCAGCTGACATAAACCAAAAGGTAAACATCTAGACTAGTTTCATTGGGCCATATTGTAATGCGGCAAGAATAAAAAAAAGAAGATTTGTCGCCCTGCCAGTGACAGAAACACAAACCGCGCATGTTAATTAAAGACAGGCACACAAATGAAAAAAAATTCATAGTATGAGCAATGTTATTGAGGATGCCATAGCCCGATTCATCCATCACTCAATTGCTTTTTCAGTATTTTGGACTTTCTGTATATATGTGTATATGTATATTTTTCAGATGGCGACATAAATAATTCTCTATTTGCTTCTGGCTGAGTTTTTCCTTTTCGGCTGACGCCCCTTAAAAACTGTGCCTTAAATTAAATTTCGAAATTTGAATTGAGAGCACATACACATGTGTTTTAATGTTTTTTTTTTTGTTGTTATTTTTATTGTATTGTGCACCACTGCGTCAGACTCTCAATAGCCAATACCCAATTCCAGACCCATTCGTCTGGCTGTTAGCGATAAATAATCAGCAGCCGCTTTGATTTGGGTCTGGTGCCATAAATATTTATGCAACTGGACGCACTTGTTTAAACAGCCATCCGAACACTTCATAAGGATCCCGTTCGATCGGTCATGGTTCAATTGGTTTGGCATATTATAAACGAAATTTGTTTATGCCTTATGCAATTTACTTGGCCACGCCTCTCCAATTAAAACTTACTACTTCAGCCGGTTGGCAGGTGAATGTGAAATTATCCTTCATTGTTTTGATGTTATCAGCTGAGCCTCCTCTTCCTACGGCTATTCTTATTGTTGTTGTTACTGTTGTTGGTTAGTTGGTTTTCCTGCGGCCTGTTTTGTTGCATGTGGGCTAACAAAATAATTGACAAAACAAATCATTTACGTGGCAAAAGTTTCAGTCCCAATACCGCCCAGAGTTTAACTGCACACGGCGGCAAAACACGCAACACGATGCACGACGAGTAGAGTATTTGACGACATTCAATACAAAAACAAAAGCAGCCAAACACTCACACACACACACAAATTTCTGGGTGGGGGTACAGAGACAAAAACTGTGCTGAAATATGTATAAATAACAGCATAATAATGAGAGACAACAATATGAATTCCAATGCTGCAATCTATGGGGGCCTGTGCAAAGGGGCAGGGTATGGCATGAATGCAATGACATTTTGTGTCTAATTTGTGGCACGAACGAAATTTGCATCGAATTTAAGTACTCATCTTGATAAGCTGCCTACAGTTTATAAATACATATATCAAACTAATGGAACGTGTCTAAGCTTTCTTATTCATATCCGAAAAAAAGATTGCCATAAACATTTAGATGTCATAGCTTAATGGAACACAGCTCTCATTCATCCAAAATTATAATAATATTTATTTTCTCGTTTCCTAAATAAATAATCATAAATAACAATTACCAAAAAATCAATTCTTTGAAATTTTGCATATTTGCACTTCTTCTTCTCAAGAATAGCAAACGATTTGAGCACAATCAATATAAAGACTTTTCAGGAATTGAATTTTACTTGGCTTTTGTGCTTGAACTAAATGTTTATATCTAGATTTTATATACACTAATTGAGCAATACACATAATCCATGTTCATATATATATATAAATATATGTGTATGTATTTGAATAATGCTTAATAAATTTAATCGTCTGATATATTTTAAGTTTTATGGCATTTTCCGGATAAAGTGATGTGATGACTTTGATTTCTTGTGAATAGGTTTTCTGTGAAACATATGTTGAGAAGTGTGCTCCAGTGTTTTGGCTATAAATCTGCTTGTCTGACGCCTTATACGTATCAAATGCTAAATGGATTATACGCAGTAATATTAAAATTAGATAATTAGCTATATTTATAATATTTATGTTACTCTAGAGATGAAGAAACCAAACGTATTGTGCCGATTCAAAAGAAAATATGTATGTTTATTTATACATATATAAAATTACAGCAAACGAAATTTAACCGCAATTTAAATTATATTATGGGAAAACACCACAAATTTGCCGCCTGTGGCTGGTAATGTCAAGGGTGTTTATTTGGTTTGCGGCTCACAGTCGATTGCCTGATTTACACACACACAGACACCCAATAGTCGACATGTTAACACGTTAACAAGTTGTTAAACACACACAATTTTTACAGCCTATTTTGTATGAAAATCCCAACATTTATTGCTATTAGTTTTCGGTTATTGGCCGCGCCACGTTGTTAGTGCCGATGAATTGCAGCGATATGGCATGGGAACCCAGACGAAGTGACCCCCAATTCCTCGTCATCCTGCTATATATATATGGTGTGGCATTAGGGCCAACAAATGGGTCTGGGTCTGGGCCTGACAAATGTCGGCTGAAGTACCGCCTCCCCGCTGCTTGACGAGGTTGGTTTATTAAAGTCGAACTGCAACTTATTGGGCACACGCTATAAGCGCCTAACAGCAGGCAATAGTTTTTATGGCAGTCCCATTTCTGTAATATAATAAAAATAATAATGCCCATATAAACGTATTAGTGCAAATTTTCGTTATAAATTATAAGCAAAAAGAATCTTATAAAGATGTCAGTCATCTATCCGATGTTCCAAAATGTTCTTGAAAGGTTTACGGTCTATCATAACATATTAACATATATCAAAATATATTTTACTGGTTCTCAATGTAATAATTGACATACAGTATTTCAGATCTTATACTCATTACAATCTTGAAACTACTTTACATCTGTTCTACTTTATATTAACAAAATACAGCTGCTTTTAGTTTTTGTTGTCCTTGAGAGCATGTGTTCCGAAGATTGAACAAATAAATACTGGGGTACACAATTTATATATTTTCGCAATGTTTTATGACGTCGAGTAGGGCGTAAAAATCTTTATAGCTATTTAATTGTGTTTGTGGAAATGCTTCAAAGTTAAGGAAATAAGGCAGCCATGTTGGCCTTTGAGTCTGTCTCTTAGCCAATCAAGTTTTCTTCGCTCTTTTTCAGTCTCGCTGTTTATTTATATGGATCTAATTTATATATTTCTAGTCTGGTTAGCAGCTTCTGCACACTTGATAGTCCAATTTTGTAACGATAATATAAAAATTTCAACGGCTATAATTACCTTAGATTTGTTCACACACCATGCGGAACACCGAATCGGAAATTTAGAAAAATTAAAAAATTATATGAAAAATCTCCTCGAAATTACCTGCACATTTTTGTGTAGTTACAGCATCAGCAAAACCCTCCGCCTCTACCTGCCACTGACCCAAAGAATGCGATTGCAGCAGCAGCAGCAGCAGCAGCAGCATCATCATCAAAGCACCCGTCGTATTAACTTTTCATCTAAACAGGCCAAAAATTGTAGCTATTAAAATCAAAAATAGTGTTTATGGGGTGCGATGCAAGAGGGTGTCGGTTGGAAAATTCCAAGCATATCAAAACCATTTGGGCCACAATTGCATCGGAATCGCAATTGCGTTTCAACGCAGGTGCCGAGATGCTCGCTAATTTATGAGCTGTGTGCATTGTGGCTATATGTTACGGTAAATTGCATCTTTGAATTAAACAATACCAACCCCACAGATGATGTCCATTCCCTCTTCTCCATTCACCCCACCACACCCCCCCCACAACCACTTGCAAGGTCGTTAAAGGAATACAGAGGCACAAAGGGTGCCAATAGTCATGCTCCAATTAGCAGCAATGGGAAATTAATCCAAGCGCTTAAGAGCGGCTCATTGAAACCGAGTTAAAACACTGTTAATTCTATGCCAATTACTTGTTTTGTTATTTGTACGGCTTTCAAACGATTAAAAGAGTTTAAAATAGCTGGTAAAAGAACGGTCAAAGTTGTCGCAGGTAATCGTGTTAATGAATGCTTAAAATCCACCTCAAAGATATCAATCGAATTGAGTTGTTTCTATAACTAGACGAAAAATCCCATAAATGATACTTTGATCTTAAAAATCTGTGCGTGCAATATTTACAAATAATGCAAGCATCCAATAAGACAACCTTAACAAGAATTCAAAAAATCCATATTAATTTGCAAAATGAATTTCACTTTTATTTGAAGCACGCGGGTATTAAATGCCTAAATACAGAATTACCGTATATAAATAAATTATTATCTGATTGATGTTTTAACGTAAGGAAATGATTTGCCAATGGCGTGAAATTTACTCTCACTACTTTTATAGTTATTCATTCCGTAATTCTTGCTGGAATTGCACATGGTATACTTTGTTGGGGGTTTACGTGTTTGGGCCATGGATTTGTATCGGTGTTTTTTTGTTTTTGTGTTCTTTATTGATCGGAGTTTGAGCCACTTGAGTGGGAGTGGAGCAAAGCGTATCGAAATAATTAGCAAGTAACTGCCAATGTTAGGTCATAAATTCAACGCTGACATTTCATGTCAAGGCTCAACGGCGAATCGATTGATAAATTAATCAAAATTAGGCCTTGAGAGTGCATAATAAATACTTATAGCGTTCTTATAACAACAACAAAAATCCTTAGTTCTTAGTCCTGCCATAGACTGGCGTGTATCAGTGGAAAATTTTCAATTTCAACTGTAATTTAAACGTCCATCAATAACCAGCTGAAGGCAGAAGGCAGTCGGCGATTCTAAACGGGCAAATCGCCAACAAAACGTTAAGGCACAGATTAAACTTCCATCGCGTATTTGTTGCGGGCCATATTTTATGCTTTGTGTATTCTACTACTACAACCAATGCCAAGAAATGAACTCCGTCTGACAACGAAGCCACTTAAGCCAACATGGAGGCATCGCACTGAGCACCACAGACGCAGGATCTAGCTGTCCTGGGCGGGTGCGACTGACAAATGAAGACTGACATTTACAAAACAGCTGAAAAACAAAACCAAATCATTCTCGTGCAACTTGTCACGACAGTTGAGTTTTTAAAAGCAACTTGTTGTCATAAGGCCGCGACAGTTTACATTTTTTTCTATATTGCAGATTTATTTTATTTTTGTGTGCTGGAGATTGGGTGGCTGGGGGCTTGTATTGTTGTGTACGTGAAAGATTTAAAATAAAACCACTTAGCGGCAGCTTCATTTTTCGACAATTGCTAGAGCCTTAACATAGCGTGATAAAGTGTCCTTAGAGGATTTCACGCGAAGGGTGTAGAGCATTTTGTAAAAATTATGTCATATGCAAGATACTTTCATTTGAGACGCTTGTAAATTGAAGAGGCTCTTCGAATTAACATATTAAGTCAAATCATTTATATTTATACAAACATTATATGTAATACAATTATAGTAAATTGAAATGATTCAAATAGTAAACGTATATATAAGTTTAAATCGTTTTTCTTTGGCTCTTATTGGCATTTAAGATAGATATGTTGTCCAATTATTATTGTTAAAATTCTATTTTTCTGAACATACGCATTTAGTTTGTTTACCTTTTGACGCCAATCAAACAATTAATTTCAGTCGACGGACTCGTTAAATAATTGGGTTCGCTAGATGCTAGTGCTTATTTAAACAATTTACCTAATCAAATTTATTGAATTTCATCTCATGGGCTTTTCCCGATCCTATGCTTATTGTGTACTTATTTATTTACAATTTAATATAAATAAAACTGTGTTGGTTGCGAAATGTGTGGCTAATTTAAATATTTACAAACAGCTAAGCAGACATATAAATAAGAGAAAAAATACTTGAGCTGTGTTACAATAACAACAATGACAATCATGTAGCCGGGGGTGGCACGAAAATAGCAAACGGCAAACAACGAAAATAAAGAAAATAGTTTTTCTATGTGTACTTTACGTGGACTCGTTGTCCACCTGCGGCGCGTCCAAGTGGTTCATCATCATCATCATCATCATCAACACCATCATCATTATTTTTGTGGCTGTCCATTTCAATATAATTTATATGTATTTTTAGCGCAATTTTCATTATTAACTGAAAACTGTCAGTTAAACACACACACACACACACACACACATACATACACAGAAAACTGCCTGCACACCTGCAAAAAACAAAGAAGAGAAGAAAATCAGAATTTGCAGTGAGGCAGTGATTTGAATGTCAGGCTGGCAAGTTTTCAGTTTAGGTACGGGCGGCTATTGTCTGGCCGCCGAGTGTGAGCGGAAATTTCTGTGCAGTGTTGCAGAGTTGTCAAATGGCGCAACAAGTTGCCCGTAGTTGGCAACAAAATGGCGGAAACGTATCGCTGTCGTCGTCGCCGTCTCTGCTGACGTCGGCCAGACACTTGAACTAAAGTTTTTCTCTTTTTGCTATCGTCGAGGGCCGCCTCTAAATTTATGAAATGAATTTTTAAACGAAACTTTAAAACTTTTTTATTGCTCTGAGAGTATCAGCAACTGCTGCTTCTGATGATGTTAGTTGCATCCTAATTGTGGTAAAGTTTCGCAAACGCGTCATATCCTGAAGTCGAATCTGATAGTGTGGCAGCTGGAAGGCTGTCTGTGTTTGGTGAGCCTCCTGCCTGCATAGCTGTCGTTGTCCCTGTCGCTGTTCATTGACTTTGGCAGCAGCAACAACAGCCAGGACAACGTTGCACAGAAAGAACACACACACTACACCACACACCCTCACTCACACACACACACACACCCACACATCCACACATCCACACACACAATTGGAGTGAAACGCAGTGTGACTTTGTTTTTAATACACTCCAGTGGCCGTTGCATCGATCGCCCGGACAAACAAGGCGCCTGTCTGCACCGAGAGCCGCAGTTCATTACTCCTCCAGCCAGCATGTCCTGTGGCCAGCCCGTACTGACTTTTCATGCTCATATTTTGCACACACGCCACGCAATACGCGCCGTGCTATCCTTTGGCTCACTTGAAGCCATGACAAAGATTATCAATAACCAAGCAAAAGCAAAAAGGACGAGAGAGCTGTTCATTGTGACTGCAACGGATATTGGCCACGCTTGAAACATTGTTGTCGTCAGCCTTAATCCAATATTCGACATCCACATCAATATCAATCACCATTGCAATCGCCTAGTCACATTAGGTTTATGTGTTTCCTCATCGCCTTATCGCTGCATATCGGGTAAACCTTAAATTGTTATTACCATATTTAGCTGAGGCATTCACAGAGTCCCCAGACTACCCTTTAGCTCCACCAGTCAGTCGCAAAATTCCCACAAAATGTTAATTGAATTTAAACAGAAAGGCCGCAGATATTGATGCTCTTTCAATGAGACAGTAAATTATGTCTTGAATATAGTTATTAATTCATGTAATGATATTAGAATTTCTATAATCCGATTTGTATTGTTATTGAAATTTTTAAAAAATTTTTAAAAAATGGGCTCAAATATTAAACTTAATTTTATTTCACGATCACTAACAATTTTTTTTTAAGCAGTTTATTTAAATGCAAACCAAACAATAATGTTGCGCTGACTTCGCACTCTGTGAGAGTAGTGTTTGGCGAAAGCAAGCGTCTGTTTTATGTTAAAATTTGGAGGACATAAACATATTCTGTGTGTGGCTGCGATGTTTGGCATTTTGGCAGTTTGCAGCAGCCACAGGCCGCATCGTCATAATTTGCCAAAGGCACAGCGCCGGCAGGAAGTTGCCGCTGAAAAATATGTAGATACAAGTAGAAAGAGCTGCAGGGCTTTGGGAGGCGTGTTGAGGGGAGGGTGAGGGTAGCAACCTTGTCATATCCTGTTGACGGTCGCTGACAGACGCTCAGCGCTCAGGTGGGCCGCATTGCCTTTGTCTCTGCGTTGGTTGCTGCCCCTGGTCGTAACACGGCGGAAGTGTGAAATATTTTTAGAGCACTCTTTTTACCTGCTTCAAATGGAATTTGTTTCGTTGGAGCGTATTTTATTGGCATTTTCGCCAGCACATTTTGTGGACGGACTAAGAAAATGCCACGAATTGCGTTCTACACTTGCGGCCCAGCAATTTTCGTATTAAATTTCTCATTTTACCCAGTTGACTTTTCAAACATTTTCGCTAAAAATTGCTGTTGCATTTTGTGGTGTGCGCACTGCGTATAATTGATTTAGCCAAATTGCTAAACGAATCAAAGCTGGCAAATTGTGCGTGCGGCCAATATGCACCCTATTGTACCCGAATCAGTTGTTCTGCACTGCAGTGCTGAAGAAAAAAAGGACACTGGCCAGAAACTGTCACAGACTTCAGGGGGATGGGATGGGGACACCTTTTCATTTTGTTGCCGCACACGTTGCATAAATTTGTTGGCTGGTATTTTGCATAATTATGCGACAGTTGTCAATGAATTTGCATGCATTTGCAGTTTAGATTTTGGGCCAAGTTTGCACCACAAAATTTGAATTGATGGAGATTTCCCAAAACTGCAACAAATTAACCAAAATTCAATTAGTAATTAGAACAATACATGTACTCAAAAACACTGTATTGATAACTACTTTAACAAATTGCACATGAATTTCTAAAAGTGACTTTTTCATATATTTATATTAACTATTTATGTATATATCGCAATTTAAAAAATTTATCAATAAATAATTATTTTTCCGTCAAGAATTTTCTTAGCCCCAAATACTTTCTGTTTAATATTTGAATGCCATTATTTATTTGATTTTCTGCCAATTTAATCATATGAATTTATAAATGGATAGGTTATTGGGGTTCTACATTTCCCCTAATTAAGTAAGTGCTAAAACTTTTGAGTGGATGTTGTCTACGTTTTGTTGTATTCGAAATCGGATGGTTCGTTGAAAATGTAATAGATTGATGAACCAACAATGTTGCATGTCTAACAAATAATTGCTGTAAATTCCAAGCCTGTCAGCGTCGACAACACAATTTAGCGACATTTTTATTACGGATGTTATTTTGTGTGTGTGCCAAAGCAACATGTCGTAGTTGTTCTATATATATGTTTGTTTGGCTAATTAAATCAAGTAAAACCAGAGCAAAAGAAGAGAAAAAACTTAAATAATGATAGCTACAATTTCTATTGCACGTTGAGCCCAATGTCTGGCCCACACCTTTGCCAGAAATTGGTCGCTGCATTTTAGCTGCTGACGCTTTGAAATTTGGGTCAATTATGCGATTTGTCGCGCCACAGACGACGCACATCCATCAGTCCGCCTTACGCACATACATATGTCACTGGCATTGAATTGCTTTTGGGAAGTGTAGGGGGAGGGAGGACTGAGGCTCTCCTGTCTTTGCCAGATGCACAGCAGGTTGCGTTTGTCGTAATTATTTGTCAAATTCACACACAGTGAAAATGGCCACTAACGAGCAACAGGCAGCTAAACAGATAGTGGAACAGGCCAGCCACCCCCACAAACACCCAATTGGCAATCAATCAACTGTAATGGCGTTATACTCACAATGACCCATGTATATAAATATAATATATATATATATATATATATATATATATATCTGCATATTGTTGCTGATTGGGCAGGTGTATCCCGACATCCGCTCAGCGGACCGGAAGTATTTATAAATATATTTGATGACACATACAACTAATGATGATAAAACAACCAAGATAAGATTAAAGCTGAAGGAATTCATATAATTCCAAATAGCAGCCTGAAATTATGCAACTAAATTTGCTGACTTATAGACAAAACTATATGCATTATATGCTTTGTTTATTTATTAAAAAAAATATACAGCAGTGGGGTTTTTTGGTTATTTTTTTTATGTACACATTTTATTTATGTTTTATTATATTTATAACAGTAAATTATGTGTTAATATAAATAAATTGCGTGTTTTTTTTTGTTTTTGTTTGTTTGTATATCGATATCAAAATGGGGTAGTTCATTAAACACATAGACAAAAGCACAGTTTGGCAAAAGTTGATGCATTTAATTAATGTTTTTTTCTATGTGTGTGTAGTTTGCTTATTATGTATTTATTATACATAAAAATCATTAAATAAATAATAATAAAAAAACACTATGCGCATTTAAGGCACAAAATGCATTCAAAATACATATTATGATTCTTGTCTACAACTGTTTGCTTTTCTTATTGCACTCTACACTCATAATCATTCATTCATTCAGTACAAATTAAAATCAATTTAATAGTGCCATTTTTTCTGTATTATAGAAGGGTAGTATGGTATATTTATAGGTATGTGCCAAATAATTATTGCTCAGACCGATAAGCGGTTTCGGTTACTGTTATCTATGTATTGCTTTTTGCCAAGTTTCAAATCATTATAAATTTATTTACAATTAATTATAGCTTTTTTTTTATTTTTACTTCAATTTCCATAGAAATTATAAGCGCATTTGTCATGCAACAATCTTGTTTATGGTTTAGTTTGCTGTACACGCTTTTTATTCAGGAAATCAGAAATGAAGAAATTAAATAATTTTAAAACCCTATGAAAACCTATCAAATTGCTTAACTTAAGTCATTGAATTTTAATTTCAAGTACATAACACTTCTATGTATTTGTCATTATTCACAATTTTGCAAATATAAATTTATAGTATTTAATTCTCAAAATTGAAATCACTTCTGAAACTAGAGCGTTATAATTCACCCACGGCCACTGTATATGTATTTGTATTTGTATATGCATATGAGTGTATCTACGTGTGTATGTTTATTTATGTATATCAAGTTGTCGAGTGTGGTCCCCAACTCTTATGACGCTTACGTTTACAAATTTAATGCGTTGCCCCCCACACACACATACACGCGTGCACACACACACACACACACACACAGAACACCAACTACCACAACAAGTAAAGCAAAAAGAATACATTGCAGTTGTGCGTGACGACTCATTACTCGCTCTCGCTCTCTCTTCCTCCCCATCTCTGTTTCTGTTGCACGCACACAAAAAACTGTAACTGTAACTAAAGCGATTGAATATTTTTTGCAAACTTTCTGAGCTTTGTTACCGCTCCCTCTCCCTCTCTCTCGCTCACACACTCGCTGTTTCTCTCTCGGAGAAAAACAAAATTGAATTGTGCAACATTTTAGAGCAAGACACAGCCGCGCTTGTGCGGCCGACGACTGGGCGGACAAAGCACCGAGCGTATTGCCTCATCGAAGACAGTCTTCAGTCCCTTCTGGGTGAGAGCTGAGCATTCCAGATATTTAACCGCGGCAATTTCCTTGGCCATTGCCAGTCCTTGCGGATAGGTGATGGGTGTCAGTTTCTTGTCCTTGAGTTTCTCAATCGTTGGCTTATCATCGCGCAAATCGAGCTTAGTGCCGACGAGGATGATGGGCACATTGTTGCAATGATGACGCACCTCGGGAAACCATTTGGCGCGCACATTCTCAAATGAGGCGGGATTCACCAGCGAGAAGCAGATGAGGAACACATCTGTTTGTGGATACGATAGTGGTCGCAAACGATCGTAATCCTCCTGTCCGGCCGTATCCCATAATCCCAAATTAATCGGTTTCGCATCGACCATCACATTTGCCGAATAATTATCGAATACAGTGGGAATATATTCGCCGGGAAAGGCATTTGTCGTATAACTGATCAGCAGGCAAGTTTTACCCACGGCTCCGTCGCCAACAACAACACATTTGATTGCCTGCATGACGTCGTCTCTTGTTGTTGTTGTTTCTGTTGTTGTTGCTTTAGTTTCTTTGTGGGTTGTTTAATAAATTTACACGCAGCAGTGCGAGGGAGCTAGCGAATTCAACAAGTTTTTTTTTGGCGATTATACAACTTAATTTTTTTTTATTGTTTGCTCACGCATTCAAACACACACACACACAGTTTCAGTACTTGTGTGATCATTTATTTGCACTTAATCTTTAAATTTGTTGCCCTTTTTCGAGTCACTTGTTTTTTGTTTTATTTTTTGTTGTAATTAAGTTTGTAAGAGAAATTTTGCACGAGCGAGCAAAACTAAAACACACCCAAACGCTGTGAAATCGACGCTGCCACTGAGCAAAGCAGAGAGCGTAAAACTGAAGAAAAAATTGTGTGTGTTGCTTTTTTGCTTAACAGCTGCACTCGATTTCTAGTCGTCTCGCTTGCGCTTGCATGAATTAACCGACTGCGCAAAGTATGCCGCGCACGCTCCCACACAAAACAGCAGCAACAGCAACAAACAACAGTCGCGTCTCGCGCAGTGTGTACAGTGTCAGTGTGTATATTGCTCGATCTCTACATGAGTCATGTAGCGACAAAGAGAGTGAGTGTGTGTGTGAGAGAGAAAGATTGCCATGCTCTTTATTTAGCGCTGAGCGCGTTCAGTTGACCTTGCTTTGGTCTTATTTGATGAGGTTTTTCTTCGAAATTTGTGCGCCGCTTTCCATGACTTTGTTGTTGTTGGCTGACTGTTTTAATGGACCACAATACATATCCGACAATCGACAGCGACGCCCTTGTTGTGGCTACTAACATGGTAACCAAAACGAAAACAAAAACCAAATACCAAAATCCGAAACCAAAACCGAAAGGTCCAAAAAGCGCAAAACCAAAATCTGCATCCGCGGCGGCCCAAAAACGATAGGCCCAACAAAAGCCTACGCAAATGCAAACGCGCTGTTTCCGCATATCCGACCACGCCTCGCCGCACCCTCGATCGCTGCAATTTTGCATATGAAAATTGTTAAAGTGGCGCGCAAAAATTAAAAATTGCAATTCAACAGCAACAGCAACTTCAAATATAAATATTTTTTTACATTTGAAGTTAATTTCTTCTGGCGACGCTTGTAATTGGATAATTAAATAGGCGCTGTGAATTAAATTAAATAAATTGGCAAATATATATTAAGTGGATAATGGAATTGGTATTCACAACAATTAAATCAGCAATGCAATTGTTCAAGTATCATATAAAATCAGAATATGTGTGTTTTATCAGTGGGTGGTAAATTTTTTATTTTTATTTTTTTTTAGATATGACATTTAATGCGATTGAGTAATGAATGTATTGCTTATATAAAATATAATCTATCAGGTTTTTGTTATTTTAAAAGTGTTTTATTAATTTAAGCCTCTTAGTTGAATCGGATATATAGTTTTGATAATTTAATTCTTTACATGTCCTTTTTATTTTTATTTAGGGAACTTTGCTATCCACTATCCACGTACTGCAAACATTTTTATTCAATTGGTTTTTCATTATGAAAATAATTAAAGTAAAGGAGTGAAATATCTGACAGTAAATTCAACAATTATTTGATTACTGTCGCAGTCGTTGCCTCATAATTGACAAAGTGAAATATATACGGAAAAATGAGTGTACAACATATACACTCGCCTCCACACATGCTGCTGCCACGCCCACAAGTTTTCACATCAGGAGCCATTACGAAGTGTGTACAAAGGGAGAAGGAGTTCAGAGTTATTCATAATTGTTGTTGCTGCAACAAAAGTGGCAGAGAAATGCATAACAAACTGAAAAATATGCACGCCATTTTTATTGCCACACCAGACACATACACACAACAGCACACACACACATGCACACAATGATATTGTTGGACTATAATGTATGAATGCGCAGCTAAAGAAGCCGCAGCCTGCTGCTGCCAATGTCGACCCCAAAAACAAATATAAGCCGCATGACTGCTGACCAATAATAAATTTAACACTTTAACTGCTGTGTAAACAACTGAATAAATCGCAGATTCGAACGGTAATGCGACTATATATTGCATGAGTTCCTAACGTCATAATCTCCTTAAATTCCAACCCTTAAAATCGCTCAGAGCTGGCTAAAAACAAAAAAAAAAAAGATTAGAGTAGATATTTTACTTTAAGATCAGATCAAGATTAAAGATTTTCTAACTTAGTAACATTTTGCAAGGATACCATAAGAAATATTGTATATATTATTATTATAATATAAATATACTTACCTGTAAGTTACATAAAACTGTTAATCTTGAAAGAGTAAAAGTAAAAAATACATAAAGGAAATAAAAACCATGCAAGTGTATCTTGTTATTTGATCAAAGCTTTATATTTAACTTCGAAATGAATAATTATAAAATTTGTGCAGATTCATTTGGTGAACACTTTTGCAAATTAAATTTGTTTAATGAGCAGCGCAATAAAACGCATTTACTGTCAAGTGATAAAATGTCATTTCACTTTGGCTGCCTGCAGTTTTATTATTTTCATATATATATTACATATTTTTCATTTAAATATATACATATATATATATATGTATGTGACACATGTTGCAAGCGATGTGAACTGGACCCGCCCCCCCTCTCGGTCCCCACCCATTTTTGAGCCCTTCTCTCCCTGCCTGCTTTTTGGCTGCTGCCTGTTGACATGCAGCAATTATTAACTTTTATGCGGCTGCTGTCATGACGCCGTGTGTTTGTTATTAATTTCTTGTTATTTATGCAAATAGTTGGCACTTAATACGCTTGTGCACATTTTTCGTTTTTTGCTTGCAAATTGCTTTGCGCATTACAATAAATTAACAGAAATAGCAACATACATGCAACAACAATGACGCAACACGTTTCATGCTTATCGACAACGTCGCAGCGCTTATCGAGCTTTTCTCTGGAACTGAAAAACCATGTTGCATACCGTGAGGCGTCTGGGCACTTTGACTCTTTTGCTTCCATAAACTGTGTTGAGTTATCGGTGGCAGACGTGAAGTCATCTCTGAATGCTGACCATATAAATTCCTCGCTAAAGGCGGCCAACGAGTGCTTCTATAGTTTTAGCATCTGTTTGGTTTTGTTGGGGTCTCGTCTGTCCATCCGTCTGTGTGTTCATCTGTCTGTTTGACTGCTTATGAATAAAGTTGTTTGGCTGGCATGCCTGTTAATACAGACATGTACACACATTTATATAAACATATATATATGTGCTTTCCAGCCATCGACATCAACATCATCATCATCATCATCATCATCATCTTTGTATCCGCCATCCCCATTCAATTGGGGTTATTTGTCGCTCTATCTAGCACGGTCTTGTGCTTCGCTTTGTTGACTTTTTGGCTTTCAATGGCCGCAACGTCTATTCAATTTTTTGTATGTCCCTATTAGAGCCAAACACTCACCACACCAGCCCAGCTTGGACCCAACCCAGTCACCCCTAAAGCGATTTGAAATGAAAAGTTAGCTGCCATATTAACAGACATACGTGGTAAAAAAAGAAAGAAAATAAATAAAAATAAGAAAAGGAAACAAAAATGATATGTGCTGGCCATATTTGTAGGCAGTAAATAGCAACAGCGCTCGGTGACGAAATGTGTCCTTTGACATTTGATCGCACTCCAGCAACAACTGATAATCCTGGCCAGAACCGGAGTTGGTGTCATCGTCACAGTCACACTCAGAGATGGAGGGGTAGAACTGTCTTTTCAACATCTTTTCGGCCTGCTTAATGGCCTGCTGCATTATTTAGCACGTCGCAACCCAATAAAATGGCTTTAAAATACGGTCCCGTTAAGTTGTTGACTTTCAGGTATGGCGCATTAAGCATCCTGATATCACACTATAGCCCAGGATGACAACAAGTAATTACACTTTCTTAAAAAAAGAATTTATTAAAGCTCTTATGTGGATTGCCCTGAGCACTTAGAACGGACTATGGTATCGCCTGAGCACTTAATTATATAACTCAATATAAAGCAACATTTATTAATACATATTTTATGGACTCTAATTAAGTTTTATAGTGTAATAAAAACTACAAAAAAAAAAACAAAACACTTTTCCGAATTTCCATACGAATTTAATCGAAGCGCCATCATTTTTATTTTCATATTTAGCTCTCCTTAGATAAAATTAAAATCAATTTTACCACTTAAGAAAATGCTATGAAATAACAAAAAATGACCTTTTAAATTTACATTACATTGAATGCTTACTACAAACAGATAGCTTCATTGTATCAACAGCTGAATGGCTGTTGAGAAAATCTCAAGATAATTTCCATTTAAAGAGTCTTTAGAATTCGATACACAAATGTTGCTTCACACTCAATTATAGAGCTGGCACATGTGCAGTTACTAAGCTGTTGAATTGGCGTTTTTCAAGTTTTAGTCGGGACGACTTTTACTTTACTCCGGCATCTTAATTTACTTTTGCACTCAGGCAGCTGGAAAAAGAAGTGCATGCTCTGGCCTAAAACAACGGCAGAATGAGGCAGGGGAAGGGGCAAGCAGCGCAGGGGTGCATAGAATTACGGCAATTTCCTGCGCAATTTCTTGTGGCTGAACTTGCCTGGCTTCGTCGTCGTCGTCGCCGTCATCGTCGTCATCGTCGTATTTTAACAGGCCAGACGCCTATACACACATATGAACTTCGCCTTTTATTTTTTTTTAGCTGGCGCTCAGTAGTGCAGTTAATTATAATTAAGACGAGTTAACTAACCACTTGCCAGACACTTGAAAAGCGCTAGAAGGGTTAAAGGAGGGACTAACAGCAGCCGCAGCTTTATGTGTGGTGCAATTTAAATGTTGTCGTTGTTATTTGTTGGCTTTAATTAAAGCTGCGTTCATTAAAACGATTGTTGGCTGCGCCCAAAAAGTAGGCCACAAAAAGTGTTGCATATTCAAATAGGGAAGGAGGCAAAAACCACCAACAACCACAGCTACAACAACAACGCTCGACAGTTATTCAATACGGCTTTGGATTTGTCCTGGCTGTTGTTGTATCAATGCAACAATGGGGCATGTTAGCCGTCAAGGAAGCTGCGAGCTGTTATGCAAAGCCGCCAGCGGCGACATGCCTTCATTTGCAAGGACAATGCGACACAACGAGGCAAACGAGAATGTCTGACAAAACAACACAAAAAAAAAAGAAGAAAAGTAGAAATGGAAAAATACACATAGAAAGCGTCGAATGAATGAATCGGCTGACTGAGTGCAGGCAGGACACGCTGGATGACAGTACAGTAGAGACAGGAATGCTATTATAATAAATAAAACGCCTTTTACTCATAACTGCCGCACAATGCACAAACCAAAGCACTTTTGTCTATGTATCTGTATCTGTATCTGTATCTGTATCTGTATCTGTATCTGTATCTGCATCTGGATATATATCTGTGTCTGTATCTGTATCTGTATCTGTATCTGCATCTGTATTCTGTATCTCTGTTTGATTAAAGCGGCGCAGCAAACAATGCAAACAGTTTTAATATAGCTGATGGCAAGCACTTTCCATCGATGGCTTTAATCAGCTGCAAAAGCCTATCTTAAGGTGTGACTTCTAATGCAATTACAGCCAACTGCTGCCGCCCATAAATATGCAATAAATATCTAGACACCCTCACACATATTTGCACCCACTTATGTGCTCTGAGGCTATTGCATAAAAATCACATTAACAATTTGCTACTACACGAGTATTTTATTTTTATTGCTGCCTGTTTTATTTTTATATCATGCATCGCCTTTGTAATACTATGCAAAGCACACACGCACTCACACACACACACACATTGTACACACATGTTGCCACCAACAGCAGGAAGCAGAAGTTCCTGCCCAGGATCAGAGCTGTGTTCTGCAGTGTTGCCATCGAAAAGCGCAATAAAAACGCTTAATTTTTCACTTTTACACAAACGTGAATAACGCCTTCATTGTTGTTGTTGTTGCTGTTGCTGCTGCTGTTGCTGCTGCTGTTGCTGAGTGTGCTGTCGCTTTTGTGTAAGCCATTTAAAAGTTATTTAATTTAATAACACGCACAAAACATGCTCCAAGTAAAAGCAAACGAACATAAATAAGAGACACACTTTGAGAGCTGCATTGGCGACTAAAACGAGGCAACAACAACTGCCCGACAGACAGCTAAAGAGGCGTGTGGGCTGTGTGTGTGTGTTCCATTTAAATCCTTATAGCATATGTGTGTACTTACTCATATGTGGTTGCTGGAATATATATCTTAAGCAAGTGTTAAAATTAAGCATAAATAGATTTTTAGACTCAACCAAGCAAATATTAATCTTATAGCAAGTGGTTAATTTTAAGAAGTTTAAGTTAAAGTTAATCAAAGGTAGATTTTTAAACATAACCAGCAAAAATGATTTTATTATGAGCCATGAAAATATCATCACGAATAATAGTTCAGTACAATTCATCACTTGATGGTTACATGTATTAAGTTAAAGCCAGTTCAGTTAATTTTTTTTTATCGTATCTGCCAATTTTTGCAACCTTTGAATGGCTTAAAAAAATATGTATATCTGACTTTCAATTAAAATGGCATTTTTGCATTTTAATTGCATGCCAATAAGATTAAATTCACGAGAATACAAACAAACAAACCGTACTTGAATAAATGAAATATAAACGAGAAACGATATGCCTCGCAATGAATAACCATTGATATTTAAGCTGCGGCAACAACAATAACAACAGCAATACAAAAATAAAATAACATAACACAAAAAGCAAAAAAAAAAGAAAAAACAAAAACGATAGCAAACAAAAGTGATTGTCAATTTGTATTTATGCTGGCTGCTGTTGTTCTTATTTTACAGACTTAACAACAAAACAAACAAACTGCGGCCGCACACAGATTTCAGATTTTGGGTTGAAAAGTGAAAAATCAGCAGTGCCCAGGACACAGACAGGACAAGGACAGCACGCAAATCCGCAACCACCCACAGTACCCAAGGCCAAATGCAATAAGCTGCAGCGAACGCATACAAAGCCATACACAAAGCCAAAGCCTAAACCCCCAGAGCCAAAAGAGAAGAGGAGCAAACAGCTAGTAGTCGTTGTTGGTCTGGGAGCAGCCGCCAGGATTGCGTTCTTGTACTTTGGACACACGTGCGCCGCGGCTGCGCCGTTGCCATTGCCGTGCCCGTTACCCGTGTCCGTGTCGTCCTTGCCAGCGTCAGCGTCAGCGCCGCCATCGCCTTTTGCAACGGCGGCTACAATGAAGCTGTCAAAACTGTCCAACCAGACGAACTCGCAGGATCCGCAGGCGGTTAACTCGCGCATCTTTGTCGGCAATCTGAATACATTTCAATGCTCCAAAACGGATGTGGAGCGCATGTTTCAAATTTACGGTCGACTGGCAGGTAAGTCACCATCTCAAACACATCTTTCACCTATGACTCATCTGTCGTCTTCCCCCTCTCTCTCTCTCTCTCTCTTTCTCCCTGCAGGCATCTCCATGCACAAGGGCTATGCCTTTGTGCAGTTCACCAACCCGTTCGATGCCCGAAACGCCTGTCACGGCGAGGATGGCAAAACCGTGCTGAGCCAAACGCTAGGTGAGGCTTATTGTTTATTTAGGAATAGTTGTGATATTCTTTAATAATTTATTTAAATAAATTATTATCTTACCGAGTTGTTAAATAAATGAACTCAAAGTAGAAGAACGAGGACAGCGTTACAAGTACACAAGTTCTATGTACCCAATATTTTATAATATTATTTTTGAAAATGAGGTGAGGAAGCCCATCAATTTTAATGCCTATAGTTAATAAAGAAAATCCTGAAGAATATAAAACCTTAAAAGTTCTAAGAATCTATGCTAAGCTAACATAAAGATATAATATACAAATTTGGCTGGTAATTATGATTTCCTAAATATCAATTTTTTAGTTTTACATATAAAGTGTGCACATTAAAATTGAGTACTGTACTTCCCTTACTTAATTGATTTCGACTTCTAAATGTTTGCATATATCATATATATATATACAAGAACTTGAGAGTTTTTTTGTAGTTATATCTTGGTTACTTTTGTGTATATGGAGTTGTTGTTTTGCATAGACATTGCAGACCTTAACCCTCGCATAGTTGCATGTCCGATGTGGCAGAGTTAGACCAGGTTAATGGCCGCCAGTGCCGGAAGTGCAGCACTAAAATCGAACAAGCGCGCGAAAAAAGCAACTTGGTGACTTGCCATTGGAGCAAACGAATAATAATGGTAGTGTAAGTAATGCTCCTCCTCCGGTTCCGACCCTGGCATGTGTAGTGGCCATATCTTAGAGCGCGCCCCGCCAACTAACTGTCTGCGTATTTTGTGCAACGGAAGTCGCTGCATGCCGCAACTTAAAGTGCTGCCCCAACATAAATCCTTGCGCGATACTTTTAATGAAATTTCAATGTTGTGTGCGAATATACGTATCTGCATGTATGTGTGTGGATGTGTGTGTGTAACTGTCTGTACTGACTACCTGGCAGGCTGACAACTGACTGTTTGTCGATTTAATTTAAACGCTTTATGAAATTTCAAGCCCCTTCGCACGTCACATGCAGCTGCAGTGCAACACAGACAGTGGGCCAGATGATATACAGATAGATGACAGAAGGCAATGGTGGGGGAAGGCAGTAGAGAATCCTTCGCATTCTTTCGTGTGCCTTATGTGTGTCTCGGGTGAAGAACAACTTAATGCACTTAGCGAGCTATGTCATGACGACTCCGATGTGTGATGCGTGATGCAGCATGCTGTCATATTTATACGACCCGTTGGCGATGCGCAATGAAAACTTTTACAGCGCTCACAAAAAAAAAAAAAAAACGTTTTTGCTGTTGTTGTGGTTGATATTCCTTTCACAGTGCTTATGCAAATGCAGCAATGCTAATTTCACTGATTAGAGCCAAGCAAAAAGAGAAGCTCAAATAAAATAATATCCCGCACAGAGCACTCGAGTTGAGTGTCCGCTGTAATATTTCATTGCGACGCACCATTGACTTTTAAGCGGCAGTGTGGCAATGTTGCCTGGGCCAGCGTTAAACCGATTGCCTTAAAACTTGCGGAAATCCTTCTTACGCTTTTATCCTTAATCTTAATTATAGCCTTCCAGCAGCCCAGTCCCAGTTCCAGCCAAGGCAAAGTGCCGTTTCAGACAAACAGCAGAAATTCTTCAGAACAAAAAGGCAGAGGCAAAAAAAAAATAAAAAATATATGCAAAGCTACCACACCCCATAGTCCAGTAATTTGTAGTTATAGCAACTACCTCACAATCAACCACCCCCCTTGACTGGCGCTTGTCTTCATCTTCTTCTTCTCCTTTTTTTGGGCGCGCTGGTTCACAGCCACCCTGCGGCGCAGCCGTCGCACTTCAAACTTTGTCATGAATTATGATGAACGAGCGCGAAACGAGCCGAACTTGCCACAAAAACCTACATATAAAAAAAACAGACGACTGTCGCACCCTTTTCATTGAAAAATGAAATGTCTAATGCATTGGGGCACGATTTTGACTTTTGCTAAGGCTGGCTTGAAATGCTTATATAGAGTATAGAGTAGATCGCGTTTGTACTGGCTCTTAAAAGTAATATTTATTTTTAAGGCAAAAAAATATATCATTATTATTAATTAATTATTAATGTTATCTTATAATTTTAAAGGAATCTTTTTGAGTGTTGTCATTAATCTGTTTCTTCAAATTTAAATTGAAATTCATATTTCTTGTAGTAGTGTATATAAGGTTCGGTTTTCAACTGTTTTAATCACAATTTATCCTTTCATTCTTTTGCAAAATCTGACAATGTCTTTGGTCGTTGTTAACTGCGTTTCTCATTTATATTTTTTGTTTTATTAAGATTAATGATTGCGAGTCACACGGCCTGTGTTTTGTTTTTAATCACTTAGAGTTCTCAACATTTGCATAATGGAAAATCAACAAAAATAAAAAAAATCGAAATTTGCGCATAATAGAAACGGAAATGTCATTGTCTCCATTCTTACTTAGTCAGCCACTTCAAAGGCACAAAATGTTTTTGTGGTTTCGGCTTGGAGTCTTTTTGGGATATGGCAAATGTGCTATTGTTGCCTAGTTTATTTTGTGGGAATACAGTTAAATTTTATACTGGGTTTGTTGCCCTCTCTTCCATTTTCAGATGTCAACATGGTAGCGGAGCCGAAGGCCCATCAAATTGGAAGGAAACGTCAGAATGTCAGCAAAACGGGCAACGATTGGTGAGTGCCTGCAAAAAATGAAAACAATTTCGAATACAATTTCATGCTTCACATTTTAATTTAAATAAATGCCTGTGTTTAGAGTAAGTTTTTGCGCAATTTAATGCGGCCATGTGGCGCTCATTTGGAGTTTATTTACATATCATTTAACGGCTTGGCTTGGGACTAGGCTGAAAGTTTCGATTGTTTTTTTGTTGTTGTTCATTTTGGGCGACAGCCGCACACACAAATAAATAAATAAATAAAGGAACAATCCATCAGGGCATGGACATGGACGTATTCGTATTCGTATTCGTCTCCTTTGTTTCAACGCCGGCTCACATAAAAAATTTCGGCTGTCAACTCTATGCGAGTTTTTCGTTGCCACTTCCGCAGCTCCGTCTACGTATATAACTCCGTTTGTGTCCGTGTCCGTGTCCGTGTCCGTGTCCGTGTCCATATCCATGTCTGTGTCTGTGTCTGTGTCTGGGTCAGTTGTGTGTTGTTTCGAGTGCTGCGTCCACACACTGTGAAACTGTGTACAAGAAATAAAACAAAGAAAAAAGGAATGACTGTCTGTGAGTGACAGTTGCAATGTATGCTATAATATCCTTGCGCTTGGTTCTGGTGCTGACATGTGCACTTGCTTGTCCCTAGCGCGGCCTTAATGATGACAGAGCGAGCGCCCCGGCACCATTCACAATTTATTTCGGACGACTTGCAACTCGTGTGGAAATATTTAATTTAAGCTTAATGACACCGAAAGGAAGTGCGTTAAGGCTTTAAAAGGGTCGAATAGGACACACTGACAACGACTTGATTGTAATTAAAACGCAAACATTGGTGACGCTGTCCAGGTGCCCGGTCTGTTTAAGGGCTCGTGTTTGTCATTTAAATGCCTGCTCTCAGTCCATTTGACCGCATACAAATTGACCGTAAAACCACAATTGTTTGGCCCCGACATCCACGTACCCTACCCACATTGGCCTCGGTGGCCAAACGATATGAATACTGCTTCCAATATTCGACCACAAAGTGGATACTGACGCTGGCATTTGTGTCAATCACAGGCAACACACAAAACATGCAATCGTCTGTTGGAACTACATTCGATGGGTGCGAAAGGAGACGCCCTGCCAAAAGGGGAGGTAAAGTGACACATAATTGGCAAATGACAATTGTAACGACGACATAACAGTAACTGGGGGTGCGTCCTTAACAAATATTGACTGACGAGCAGGGAGGCAGTTGGATTGATAGGCAACAGTTGGCAGACTGTTCATTTTTATATCCAATACCCAAAACTGGTCGAAACAGAAGCAACTCCGATCTTTATGTTCTAGATTTTATCTCAGCAATAGTTTTCATTCCTGGTCTGAATAAACCTGAAACAACATTTCTTATACGCGCAGTTTTTAAATGTTTGAGTTTGATAGAATTGCTGCAGGGTGTGTCCAAGTCGAGGTTTCTGCTCTTACATATTTGGTTAGCATTCATTTTTGGGATGTGGTTGCAGTGACACCTCAATTACAGCACTTGCCACAACTAATTAGCTGTCACTCCTTGAATCTATTTTTGCAGGGACTACTTCTATGATAGCTACTGCTCATCAGCGTTGCTGCGTGGCGGCGGAGGCGGGGGTGGTGCCAATGGTGTGCGTCCCAAGAAACGCAAGCGTCTGATGGCCAGTAACAACAGTCTGGCAGCGGTTGTGCAACAACAACATCAGCAGCAACATCACCATAGCGCCGCTGCAGTTGCAGCAGCTGCTGCTGCTGCTGCTGTACATCATCAGCAGCAGCAGCAGGCGGTACAGCAGCAGCAGCAGCAACACCAGCAACACCAGCAACATCATCACCATCAGCAGCAGGTTGCTGCTGTTGCCATGGCAGCGATGGCCAATTTGTTGCCACAGCAGCAGCTGTTGCTGCATCAGCAGAATTTACTATCAAATGCGGCGGCTGTGGCCACAACAGCGGCCACGACAGCGGCGCCCGGCACACTTCACTGGTCGCAATACAAACAGGAGCAGCAGCAACACCAACAGCAACAACAACAGCAGCAACAGCAACAACAACAACAACAGCAGCAACAATTTGTAGCTGCTGCCACAGGTTTCCAGTTGAAGAGCGTCATCGCCGGGCAGTCAACGACTTCGCCACAGAATGCAAAGTCAGCAATAATTGCTAATCAAACAGCACTCGTGGAGCCGTACGGTGCCTTTTCCCAACAGATATCGCATCACCAGCAGCATCAACAGCAACAGCAACAGCAACAACAACAGCAACAGCAACAACAACAGTTGAGCTGCCTGCTGCAGCCGTTGACTTTGGCATTGTCCCCACAGCAACCGCAGTCGCTACAATTGCAGAGCCAACTGATGCAACAACAACAACAACAGCATCAGCATCAGCACCAACAGCAGCAACAGCAACAACAACTACATCAACATCAAGAGCAACAACAACAGCAGCATGCACAGGAGCAATTAAGTTTGCATCAACAGTGGGGACCATTCAAAGTCTACAGTGAGTATTGACTTGATTTGTTTACTTTTAGTCTATCTTTATGATGATAGCAGTAATCGATTGCTATTTAAGATTTCCGCATTGATGAGCAAACAATTCGACATTAATTGAGAACATCTATAGAAATCGTGTACTCTCTAAATTAAGGTTATTAAATATATTCTTTATAGAACGGGTCACACAGAGAGTAAATAGTTGTCATCTTCATTATGCCAGCTTTAGTATTATTCATTATTTCCATTGTGCTCATTGTGCTCGAATTTGGCTTTGTTCAAGTTGTCTAATAATGCCTGCTGACGACGATTAATTGCTTTTGTCTCTGAATATGAGAAATGTGTCAAAGTCACAGACCTGGAGTTAATACATACTATCTTCTCGCCGTTTTAATTGCATCCTGCATCCTGCAAGTTGTCCACGCCGAACAGCCACAAGTGACAAGTGAAAACTACATATCTGCAATTCCTTCGCAGCAGCGTTTTCCGTCCGCATATGTTAACGGTTTGCTCAGGCTCAAAGCTAGTCTGTTGACAAACAATTTGAAGCACCTGACCAACACACAATCACAGCAGCAGAATTCTCCAGTGCACATTTCGGATTTTCAAGCAATGAAATCCTTGCAAGAGGAGAACAAGGATGGACTGCATCAGCAGTTGAACCAATTGGAAGTGGATCTGAAAAAACAGGATGACCAGCTGCATCAACGAGACTTGCAGTTCGCTGTCCAAGTTTCCGAGGAGCAACAGCAGCAATTGCACCAGTTAATTGAGAAGTTCGAGGCACAGAACCAGGGCCCCCAACAAATGCAAATGTCAATAAGCACTCAAAAAGCAGCGCAACCAGAGATGAAATTCGAGCTGCCTTCATCTATTCAAGCGAATGGTACGCAAAATTCCATCATTCAAATGCAACTACTGCAGCAACTTTCTGACTACTTTGGCCAAGGACAGCCACAACAACAGCAACAACAGCAGCAACAAAAACCAAAGCAACAATCACAACAAAATCAGTAATTGCGTTTGAATGTTGCACAGTTGTCACCATCATATCTGGATGACCTAGAAGGGGATGCATATCCCGATAATGAAACAACAACGGAAGCAGATGAGTGCGATGACATCACATCGGTGTCGTGTCCATTGATAGAAACCACGAGACCAAGGCCAAAAATCACAACATCAGCGCCATTAGATAATATACAAGCAATAACAATATGTGTGGAAAATGGCCTATTAAAATCGACGACCACTGTTCAGCCCAAGCTTCAAAAGTATCCCAAAACGAAGCCTCAATCAAAGCCCCAAAAGAAGCCTCTAACGAGCACCACACTCGAGGCAAGCTGCGCAACAGAGATTGAATCGAAGACCACAGACAATCCTTTTAATATGAGCAAACTTTTCAACTTATCGCACAAGTTGTTCGGAATGAAGGATGACCAGAACACGTCCCAGCAACGACTTAATCGAGATGCAAAATCCAACAACGAAAGCTATATAAAAATTGCTGCAATTGCAACGCTGCTACGATATCGGAATCGGCATATTGATCCATCTCAAAATGAGCTCAAGGAGGCGGCTCCACAGGGGGAAACACAACAACAGCCCCAAAAGAGCAAGAGAAGAAGAATAACTAAGGCATGGAGAAAGGTGAAAAGTCGCAGGCATCGTGGGATGGTTAGTAGGAAACAGATGCTGCAGGCTGACACCAAGATTTGGCCTATACGAAGTTCATATTAGGATTATACAAATATAATAATAATAAATATATTTTATAAATTGTGATCAGTTATTTTATATGATGATGATTTAAGAAGTATTTTTAATGCCGAAAAAGGTTTTTTGAGAAAATTTAAGTGGAAGTGATTTCCTGTTGCGCGATATCCTTCTACTATTATTTGATATGACATGTGCTATATATGTGGCAGTCATGCCAGGCAGCTTGCTTAGAAAAATGGCATTAAAATCCATATTTTATATCTGTTTCGTTATTGTAGGCAATCCGGACACATTAATCTGTGGCAACTGCCGGGAATGCTTCAGCGAGCTGGCTGAGTTATTGGACCACAAGAAAAGTTACTGCAAGCTGAGATTCACATGCAAGTGCCAGGATGTGGCCTTTGCCGCAAGTAAGTCGTCAGCAAAATGGGGCGTGGAATTTGCTGTCTGCAATTAATTTATGATTGTTAAACACTTTTTGCCAAGGCATTTGTTCGCCTTATGTCCATTTCTGTGTGTGTGTGTGTGTGTGTGTGTGTGTGTGTTTATCTAAGGCCACATTCTATGGAGATTGCTTGTTGCAAGTCAGCAACATCTGTCTGCCTGTTTGTCTGTTCGCTCGGCGCTTTGCAAATTCATTTAAAATTGAGTTATTTATGCGACTAAGCCCAGCCCAGTCCTATTTTCCGCAAATTCCAACTTAAATAACTAATTAATTCTTGCTTGTTTCGCCCACACACATGTATGTATGTATATAGAAACGCCGCCAACGAGCGCCAAATTGCTTTGCGCCGTTTGCAAGGATGCATTCACCAATCCCTGGGATTTGATGGTGCACGCACAGGCTGCACACATGGTTAACATTTACGAGCTGGGCGATGAGGCCGCCAACGTTGTGACTACCGCCAATGGCAACGCCAATCCCAGTCCGAGCAACAACAACAACAACAATGTAAACGATGGCACTGCAATTGCTGGCAATGTTGCTGCTGCTGCTGCTGCTGCTGCTACTGCTGTTGCTGCTGCTGTTGCTGTTGCTGATGATGAGGCAACAACCATAACAAAGCACATGCCAACGTCAGCAACACTTAACAAGGAGCCAAATAACAATAACAAAATTAGCAACAATAACAACAACAATAATAACAACAACAACAACAACATCATCAATGGACACATGTCGCCCATTGCAAACGGCAGCAACAACGATGTCGTTGCAGTTGCAGCAAATGGCATTGATGTTGCTGCCGTCGCAGTTGCTGTTGCTGCTGCGGCCAACAACAACAACAACGATGGCCATGTCAGCAGCGATACGGAGACGCACAGCATGGACATCAAGTTTGGCCTCTGTGCCAGTCCCAAGGAGGTGCGTTAAACTCTGCACAAGTATAACAAATGATGGCTTTTACTATAGCCAAATGCTTTCCCCTTGTTTTCTTTCTTACAGGATCAACAGCGTGACGATCTGTCGCTGGATGGACGACTGTCCAGCAGCCCGCAGACGCATCATTCGGATGATATCAATATGAATATTAAGCTACTAAACGGTTCGGTCTCCTCGCGCGGCAGCTCGCCAGGCTTGGAGTCCGATGAGCCGCCGGCAACGCGCGCTTGCATTGTCCGCACTCTGAGCATTGTGAGTATGAGCATTAACATATGGGATACAGCAAAGGAAAGAAATAATATGAGTTGGTTTTTATAATTGAAACATATTAATAATAATTTGGATTAAGTGAGAAAAATAATATTTTTAACAAGTTGCTGACTGATTAAATTAAAAACCAAAACCAAAATTCTGAAAATGATTAACACAATTCCCTATTATTTTCTTATAATTTCAGGAGGCTGCCACAGCTACAACCACGCCAACTGCGAATGCTTTGAGCCTGATGTCCAATGGCCTCAGTTTGGCACTGGCCCCGCAATAGACCAACTCTTAACCGACCGGCTTCAAGAAAAATCAAAGGCGTTGCATTCGCATCCCGTTATATAATGAGTTTAGATAATATCGTATGTGTTAGATTTGTGTGCAGATTGAGAGAGTATTTAAAATGCTCATATTGCTTTTGGCTTTTGTGTATTGTATTGAGAATAAGTATGTTATCGTCAGTGGGATGCAAGTGCAATTTATTCAGTATTTTTGTACTAGACTTAAACTGAGAAATGAAAACGTAAATTACCGAAAAACATATCATTTTTAATTAGCAACTAGGTATTATTGTAGCTATAACAATTACAACTAATTATATATATATATATATATATATATATATAATAGTATGTATATATCAATGTATGTACTATTTAAATTATATAAATACATGCCTATTTAGTCTGTTTTCGTTTTTGTGTTCAAGAAAACGTATTTTGGGTTTCAAAACTGCATATGAGAACAAATAGGTAAAAATGTAAGGACAAAATCAAAAAACAGCTTCGGAAACTGTCGTCAAAAGTTCATGGATTATGAGTAAGGATAAGTTAAACTGCATTGTGTAGGACAAATGAGCTTTGTATATATTCACAAATACAAAACAACTAGCAAAGTCAAGTTCTTAATTATTGTTAGCTGACAAAATACCCCTCAAAAAAAAAAAAAACAGTTATATTTTATATACAAATACGTATAATAATTTAATTAATATTTAATATGTAACAAGCCAACAATATTATTATTCAAAATACGTACCATTGTATATCATATGTAGCATAGTGGCAACAGGTGTTTCAAAAACAACAGCAAAACTTCTGCAAATGTCCCAGCAAAAAAAAAAAAAAAAAAAATTAAAATGAAAAATGAAAAAGGAAAAGAAAAAACCCAGAAGGTTTAATGTTATAATTATATAAACGTATTAATATTTAAAGTTAACATAAAAAATACTTGCATACAAGCGTATATACAATATTTGCAGCTATGTAAATAGATTAGATCTACAATAAAATAATAAATATAATATAATGAAATACTGTAAACAAATAACAACATTCAATTCAGTGTCCTCCAGCTAAACATGTAAACAGGCAGAAAAATGTATTTAATAAAAGAATATTATACAAAAAAATCTTGTTAAATATTGTTTTAATTGGAAAATCCGCTTTAACCAATAACAATCGAGGGTCTTCTGAAGAAAAGTGAAAGTAGCATTTCTCATTTCATATGGATATGGTATTCTCAGTGAGATTTCAGTTTCGGTGCACATCTGAAATTCTATTTTCAAACTCTCATTAAAATAAATGATGATCAACTGCACACGACGACACTTGTGACTAGCAACAGACGACGGGCGACAGAGTGTGTAAACAGCAACAGCAGCAGGACAACAACAAGGACATTGCAAACATTGTTGAAAGCAAAGCGAACGATAATGAAAAGCGCCAACAAAAGGTGAGCGCAAGTGGGTGCACAAAGGAGAGGCCAGAGTTGCCAGAGACTGCCAGAGACTGCCTCACACTCCACGAAAAGTTGTTGGACACAATGCCAAAATGCAGTTAACTTTATTAAAATGCGCAACGAAAACGAATCGCACCGTGTTATGTTACTGTTTGGATGGTTGTCCTTGCCGCTGGCTCTTCGTCCTGCACCCAAACATTTTTATTGTTTGGGTCTGCAACGTTTGGCGGACATTTAGTTTCTGTTTGTGCTTCTGTTTGGGGGTCGAGCTAAGCGCCTGCGGTCGAGCCACATCCTGGATTTAAAATGCATAAGCAAAGGGCAAAATGCAGCAGCCGCTATTCAATTTGAGGCCGGGCAACCTTAAAGTGCGCTGCGGCTAATTAGAATGCCTCGCCCAGGTGTGCCACAGTTCACAGTCCGCAATTCGCAGTTTCAGTTGGCGCAAAGGTAACATTTAGCCAACTGAAATTACGAGTGGCAGCTACCGCTGACTGGGGACCTTCGCTTCACTTTACTTTACTTTACTTTACTTTACAATGTGTATTTGTGTGTGGAGTTCTCGCAAATTACGCGAGCTTAGCCCAATGAAGTAATTGAAATGACACCGAAAACTGGAATTCACACCTAACACACACGGCGTATGCGTGATGCGCCAACCGTATGTGTGTGTGCGTGTGTGTGTGTGTGTAGAAACTAAAGGCTATCCCTTTGGGGCCACCGCGTACCCAGTTGTATAATAAAAAAACGCCCGTTCAGCAAAGAGTATATAAGGCAAAGACTGGACATACGCTCGCCTGACTCAGTCGACATTGCCAGTACGCATCGGAACAGTAAACTCGGAATCGGAATCGGAATCGGAATCGGAATAGTAGTAGTCGAACTCCAATACGGTTATGTCGACGAACAGCACACAGCCGCCAACGCCCATTACTGGGCTGGAGGTGCCCAGGAAACCGACTTTTGCTGCCTCTAATCAGTGGAAGAGGGCGGCCCTGATGACTAGAAGTGCATCGGCTGCCAGGGACAATTCGGATGACAGCGAGGAAGAGGTGGATACCAAGCAGCAGATCAAATATGGCAGCGGCTTCCAGGCGGCCAAAGCGATTGTTCACGAGTATTGTGACTATAGTACCATTCATGGCATACGATATCTGGGCGAGAAGAAGCGACCCTGGTTGGAGCGTTTGTTTTGGGTCAGCGTATTTCTGCTCTCGATATTCACATGCTTCAAGCTAACACTCAACATCTGGGACAAGTGGAACAACAATCCGGTGATTGTGAGTTTTGCAGAGAAGTCGACGCCAGTGTGGCAAATACCCTTTCCATCCGTAACCGTCTGCCCCGAGACAAAGTCTCGCCAGAGGGCGTTCAACTTCACGGACGCCTATTGGCAAATTCGCGATTTTCGCGCCAATGTCAGCGGTGTATCTGATCTCACCGAAAAGGAGTGAGTAAATTGTTGATGACTACACTTATTTTAAATAAGCAGTAGAGTAGATTTAAAGCTCAAGAGTATTCTTATGTGTGCCAAGTCAGAAAAATCTAAAATATTTATTATATATATTTCAAAAACTTTCACAGAAAATCAACATTCGGAGCTGTGACTCAAGTGTGCGATGCTCCGCTGCATGACATTGACTTCGGTATGAAGACCCGAAAGGGAATTGAGATCATCGATGAACTGAGCGACGTAATACCTCTGTTTGATGAGACCTATCTGGACTGCAAGTGGCGCAATGCGCCCATCAAGTGCAATGAGATCTTTCACAAGTTTGTCACCGAGGATGGCGTCTGCTACAGCTTTAACTCACTGAGTCCCACTGAGATCTTTCGAGCCGAAGGGTGAGTAGTAGCTTAACTTTGTAGTTAAAATACTAAGAATATTTATTTAGCATTATACCCGACATTGTCTTTCGCGAGGAGAATCGTCAGACCACGGAATGGAATGTGGAGGATGGTTATAGCATTAGTGCCAATACAGAGACCTATCCGCATCGTGTTCTAGGTCCGGGCGCCAAAGCTGGTTTGTATCTGTTTATGGGTGGCATTGAAGAAGATTTCGATGATATGTGTCGAGGACCAGTGCAGGGCTTTAAGGTGTGTATGCCACGAGAATGTGTTGCATATGTTGCATACATAATACATAACATTGTTTGCCAATTAGATTCTGTTGCATACGCCAGGTGAGGTGGCACAGGTGACACGACAATACTTTCGCATACCCTTCGATCAGGAGGTTCTCATATCGATACGACCCAAAATTATTACCACCTCGGATGGCCTGAAACACTATGAGCCCCATCGGCGACAATGCTACTTCCAGAAGGAGCGTCATCTGCGCTACTTCAACATCTACTCGCAGACAAACTGTGAGCTCGAGTGCCTGGCCAACTTTACACTAACCAAATGTGGCTGCGTCAAGTTCTCAATGCCGCGTGAGTATCGAGCTGGTATTTGCAACCTATGTTAGACTAATGTATTTCTTTGCAGGCAATGTGAATGTGCCCGTTTGTGGTGCTGGCAATTTGAAGTGCTATAACGATGCCGAGGATGAGCTGTTGCTCAAGGAGTTCCAACAGGGAATGGCCACTGAGGGTGAGAACTATCGCGGCCAAACGGACTGCAATTGTCTGCCATCCTGCACATCCATTGCATATGAAGCGGAAATCTCTCAAGCTGATTTTGATTACAAGACAGTTGCCAGCAAGGACAAGGCAGAGGGTGGTGCGGAAACAAAGCGCGAAGAGTAAGCAACATTGAAAATTATAGCCCCTTATCAGTCTCAATTTTGATGATTTTATTTGGCAGCATGAAAATGTCGCGTGTTTCGATATTCTTCAAGGAGGCACAATTTCTTACCTCGCGACGCTCGGAACTTTATGGCACCACCGATTTTCTTGCCAATTGTGGTGGTCTGCTGGGTCTGTTTATGGGTGTCTCCATGCTGAGCATTGTGGAGCTGGTGTACTTCTGCACCGTGCGTTTGATTTCCAATTTGCGTATGCGTCGCAAGACACGCAAAGAGTTATCCCAGACAAGGGATCCCAACAAGGAGGCCTAGTTTTGGGATACGTTCAACGCCGAATTGAAGACAACTGCTTATCAATAAACTGGAGATTTCCCTTTCTCTTCGTACATATATGTTTCTGTGTGTGAGTGTGTTGTATTTAAACTGCAAACAATGGAAATAAATTTGTACTCTTAGCACAGTCAGCAATTGAGCTCGCAGTTGGAGTTGAACTTTTGGAATAGGATGCTACTTGAGATGGCTGATAGGATAGGACCCGCATTGCTGCTGCAACTGCTGCTGCTGCTGCTGCTGCCAAAGTCAAACGTTTGTGGTTTGTTGTGTGTGCATTTCAAATGGAATTAATTATTTTATTGTGTGATTTGCTGCTGCAATTCAATTCGATTGCCAAAAGTCAATATAGGCTAGTCGTCGTTAGAAATGGCAAGCTCGTCTCCAGTCTTATATGTTATGCAAGAGCAGGTCTTTGATTTGCCTGCGAGCAGGCAGTTAGTAGAAATGAGATACAGATATCTAAAGGGATAAGCCCCACCTTTAGCAATGCAAACAACTCAACTCGACTCAGTTCAACTCAGCTCAGCTCAGCTCTTAACTCAAGTTGTGTGCGTGCGGCTCTAATGGAAATCCAATTGAATTAAGTTAATTATGATGGCAAATATTTAAACAATAGCTGCAATTTATGTATACACTCACACACACACACACACACACACACGCACACACACACACACATGCGCACACACACACACACACAAACTGTTTCTAGTAGTGGCTTTAAGCTATGAGCTGCAGTTGACATTTGGTTGAATTCAATTTGCATGCTCGACTCGCGGCCATTATTAGCATATAATTTGCAATGGCAGCACGCAACTTGTATGCAACTGTTGTGCAACAGTTGTGTGCCGGCTACGTGCTCAAAAACTACTGAAATATGCATGACACCAATACACACACATACGCACACACATGGCCTACTTCGCGCTGTTGAGTTCATTATGGCAACAAGTGTCGAAATGTGTCGAAATATTGCAAATAAAATTGACACATTTGCATACTACTAATAAAATGATGCATGCGGAAAACTGGATGGCGCTGAATGCAACAAAGGTGGTTGCACGTTAGTTGCAGCCTTATTCTGCCACCAGCCATATATGTGGCACATATGAATGTGCGTGTGTGTGCTTGTGTGTGTTTCTGTATGTGTGTGTGTGTGTGTGTGCAGTTGGCACTTTCCACTTCAACGCTTGATTCGTGCACGCCAATTTCATTCATATTTATGTACATATATAAGTTAAAATGAAATTTATGACAATTTCATATTGATGATGGCTGGCGAGGCTGTCTCCAGAGGTTTACTGATCACATACATTTCACATAATTGTTATCTTTCAAAGAATATAAAATAATAAAATTCATTTCGATGTAAAAGTTGTTGGGCCTGTTATTTGTTTACTTAACATTATTATTGATTATTTTTTTTTTTATAAATAAAATATGTTTATTAATTCGATCAGTAAGAGTTCGAACCCTGGTAGCTATATACTGAGATGAAGAATAACTTCAATGGATACAGTAATGCCAATATGAATGTGACAACTTTTTTGGGCAACACTCGAAACAGTTCTGTGTGTGTCGCATTACCAGCCAGTCTGTGAGAGAGACATAATGTGACATTGGCTATTAAGGACTGAAAGCAGCTCGTCAACTCTCGTCGATGTCAGTAATCAATTTACATTTATAAACCAGACAGCAGAAGGCAATAAAAAGCGTATAAGTCCTGAATAACATGACATTTCACATTGGCAGCAGCTGCAACAACAACAGCGGCAGCAACAACCGTTATTTGACAGGCGCAAAACTCTATAACAATATCAATAAAAAAGTTGTTTGGCAATTGCAAGAAATTGCTGGGAATTTGTAATTAAACTTTTGCAACACAATGCAATGCAAGTTGCTGCCGCTGTCCGCAGTGTCTGGCAGCAAAAACAACAATCAAAATGCCTGGCAACAGGCAACAAATCAGCAACAATAACAAACAACAAACAATCGCGGCATTGGACAAAGTTCGCTTCATTTGCTTGGCATGGCTTTAAATTTCCGGTTTCCGGTTTTAGACGCCGCTCCTCCACCCGCCACCCATCAGGCAACGCTCTCCTCAGACTGTGTACCGCTGTTGGTCGCCATTGGCGGCCATGTTTGTTTGTATTTAAGTCGGTTTCTGAGCAACATTTTGCGGCATTCAACAGCATGAGGCTGTCATGTCACAAGCGGCTCACCTGCCCAGCCACTCAGACAGCCAGCCGGCAAGCTAGGCTCCTAGTTGAACTGACTGCTTAAGCGGAAATGACTTGAATGCTTTTGCACGGCACACACACACACACACACACACACACAGAATCACATAGTCGACACACTCGTGTCACACAAGTGGCATATGTGGAATTTCGCACTCGACGCCTACCTTTGTAAGGAGCGTTAGCAAAACTTTTGTGTAACGCGATTAGCGGTTTGCATTTTGTTTGCTGTTGTGTCTGATCGTTTGCATGTATATAAATATATATATCTATATACGTATATATATGTGGAAGACAGTTAACTGCAACAGACAACAACAATGTGCACTGCAGTAATTGCAGATTTTAGATTCTCAGCCGTAGTTTGAAAAGTCATTAAAAACTTCTGCGTGCTCTCACAGAAACTTTGAAATGTGAATTCGAAATTTTTGATTAAATCGTTTGGCGGCGCATTTCCGCAAGTGAAACACGAAAGATGTTGCGCCAAGACAATTAATGAAAAATGCATGCCAAATGGCAAATCAATGTTTATCGTGACATCAATTGCGAATTGACAAACACACACACACATTTGTGCAAACACGTATTGTATTATACATATACATTGTCACGCACACATATCCTTGTTGTGGTTGGTGTGATAAAGCGGATGGAATTTGTATGCAAACCGCGCACTAAATTAGATTCTTTTTTACTGCATTGGCATCGCCTGTTGATGATGAGAACGCCATCATCTAGGATGCGGGTATACATAGATTACTGGCTGCCTGGCTGGCTGCCTGTCTTTTCGGTTTGTCCTTGCAGCAGGAACAGCAGCAACAGCAGCACGGACAATAAAATGCGTAAGCTCGTTAAAATTTCAGGCGTCGCTCCTTTTATAATACGAATAATGATCGACTGATGGGCGGCATATATATATAGTGGGTGGTGGCGTCTCCGGTATTGATTTGACTTTTGTCGTAATGCATAGTGAAATGTTTGATTTCGCCTCCAGTCTGGATATGGTATCAATAAACCCAACCCTCCCGTTAGGGTGGGGGAGCGCATAAAATGTTAATGAGCGTGTGAAGCGCTTATTAAATGTGCTAACCTGTAAAACTTGTCTGTTAAACCGGATGTGTGTGTCACATACATTTTATACTCCAAAGAGTGGCATAAGGAGCTACACTTATCGGCAATCAAATATAGTTGGAGTATTGCAGCTGATATATGTAGCTGACTGGTTATCTTAACACATAACAATTCAAATTAAAATTCACGCATATACATATGAATATTTAAACAAAACAAAATTGAATATTCCTTAATATCGATAGGTATAGATTGTTTTTAATATTAACACACAAAAATATTGAAAAGGCTTATCTATTAATATTTAATATCTGTAATTACTGTACTATAATATGTAAAGAATATTATATGTATATATATATAAATATTAACTATTCATAATAATTTTTAATTAATTTTTGATTAAATAATCTAAGCGTAAGCTAAACAAAGAGCAAAAAATCTAAAACCTCAATATCTCTGTCCATACTCATCCTAAGTTGTTTGTTCATATCTTTGCGAGAACTGCGCTCTGTGGGCCCAGAAAACATAAATGAAATACACTCGCATACAGACTGGAGAGACTTGTACTTATTATGCATTACCTAATGAAAAGTGGGCTCTGACTGTTGGAACTCTCCATGGGGTTGGCCGAAGACGGGGCGGGGTTGGGCGGTGTGGGACGTAAGCAAATAATAAATAAATAAATAAACGAAAAGCGCAAATAACATTTGAGCGCCAGATTTAATTTCTAACGTTGAGTGCGCATATTAAAACAGGCAGCAAGGCCGCAGGACAGGCAGGCAGGCGGAGAGAGAGAGAAAGCCAAAAGGCATCGTGGCTGTGAGCAACAAACAAAGATGATGCGGATATCACTGCGTCTCTGGTGTTAGTGGAACTGCAACGGAAATGCGGGATTACAAACAACGATGGGGATGGAGGAGGCTGCCTGTGTGTTGACTGCGGGCTGGCGGAATGGCTAGGGGAAGTCCCACTCCCAAAAAAAAAAAAATAAAATAAAAGACAATAAAAGCGCTGGCAAATGTTGAAAATTAAACATGCCAAGAGCAGAAGCAGGGAGGCGTGGTGGAAGGCGTAATAGAAGTTAGCGCGGATAAACAATGAATTACGGAATCATGAAAGCAAATTGACTTTAATGCAAAAATCAAATATTTACATAGTGCGAGAAAATCGGAGAGGCAATGCAATTGAAAATGTGGTAAGATGCAGAGACAAGCAGACAATGAGTCAGACAGATAGACAGACAGATAGACAGACAAATAGTCAGATAGTCAGACAGATAAAAGACACAGAAATACAAACACAAACAAAGTGAACACATATAGCCACAAAGTGAGGTTATTTTAGACGATGCTCTGGCCCCAAAAACTCGTTTCGGCACTTAAATGCCAATACACACACACACACAAGCACACACACACGCATACATGTCTGAGCTTAGATATGACTAAGGGAGGATTATGAGAGGGGTGTGGGATGTGCGCCGTTTGGTCTGTGGCGTATCCGGTTTTTGAGTGTACGTTATTAGCCCGCTGCTGTGGCTGTCCGGCGTGTCTGAATTTTACGATTTCATTCATTTTTGTGGCTGCCATTTTACCCCACAAAATATGCAACAAAATTTTATTTCCAGAACTCCGCACATCTGCAATAGGGTAAATAAAAATAAAAACTATTATCTAATGTTCTGTAAAGAAAATCGCAAACATTTGAAATGCAACTCGCAATTTGTTCAAGAATTTCTCAATTAGAATACAAGCAAACAAATATTTCCCGTTTCGCTCCAAAAACGAAAGTGGTTTGGAATGGATAGCAGTGGCATAGAAGAGGATGCATTGCACAAATCTGAAAACCATAAAAGTGTCGCTTTCAATTGTGTAGCACAAACCCAAACCAAAAACTAACAAAAAACAAGTCCACAAGCGACAATCGACAATCGAAGCCAACAAGTGAAATTGAAACATTGCACGGCTTCAAATTGATGATGAAGTGTTTTGCGAGTCCTGTGGATTTTTGGCCTCTTTATTGCAGAAGGCATAACGACTCTGTTGGCTGCTTTGTTTTCCGTTTGTGCCAAAAGGATGGTAACTCATATAGATGTGCAGTTTTGTGGCTGCGAGTTCGAAATTTATTAGGCCACAATAATTGTTATAGTTGTAAATGTATTTTTGTTTTCAAGTTTAACAATATTGTACTATATTTTCTTGCTCTTTACAAACTCATTCCTTTATAAAATAACTTCTTTTCTATCTTTTGATTTGAAAAGAGCATTTTAGACTCGACTACCAGTCTTTCAGATACATTTATTTTTTCTTTGTCACAAGTCCACATATTACTTTTTATGGCGATGCCTGGCGATGATTGACAGCTCGTCTGGCAATAAATTTTTAATTTTCAAAGCGCCGTGATAGACTGGCTGACTTACACCCTTGCTGACTGACTGACTGGCTGACTGACTAACTGAGGACACGCTCTCGATGCTGGGAGCTTGTTAAATTCAAATTAGAGCCTTGCTCTTTCATAGAGTTTGCCGCTGACAGCGAAGATAAATGACAGTGCTGCTGTGCGATCGCAACAAATTAACCTTGTTAGGGGCTGCAGCCAGCAACAGTTACAAGTGTATGTAATTTTTTATCGTCTCCATAGCAGACACACACCACCCCACACTAGCCGCACACGTCTCAGTCAGCTTCAAGAAGCTGCAACTTACCCCACTGACTGACTGACTTACGAATGGCGTGTGGCAGTTGAGTGTGTTTGGGGGCAGAACTGTTTTCCTTTACTTCACATCAATAAATCAGTTTGTATATCAAATTGAATTCACGAGCGTGCACTTGACACCAGCACACGCACACATTTATCAGCTGGCTGTCTCAGTTAGTGGAGAGTTGCATTCGCCATTCTATAGCGGAGAACAAAGCAGAAAACATGCCGTTTGTTGGCGCTTTAACTTGGCATGAAAATGAAAGCCGCAAAATTTTAATTTCCACTAAAAGCGAAGAGGCAAAAATATTAGCGCTTTGCATTATAAATTATTCATTACATTTCCCTCAACCACGCCCAGCAACTCCAACGCCTCCCACGCAACCTCGCCTTGCTGACGGCTGCTCGTTTGCACCTAATTTGATTTTTAGTTGTGTTGAATGGCTGCGGATTCCGTCTCTCTCTCTCTCTCTCTCTCTGTCTCTCTTTCTCCCAAACAGCCTCCTCACTCTGACTACGCTGCGGTTGCCCCGTGGCAATCTTTTTGTTGCTGCCTCTCCACCAGCCAGCCGCAGCAGCGGACGAGGCGGCAAAAAACACATGAGCGCATGGGAGAATTGGCCACGCCTTCAGAGCAGCGCTTTATTCCTTGCCATCTTTGGGCTTCATTCATTTCGACTCCGTCGAAAAAATGTCTGTTATGTGGCTGGCAGAATTTTGCAGTAATTAATGGCAACTGTTTGATTAAAAAATTCCATAGTCGGCACCAAACCAAGCTGAAATTAACCGGGCAGATAGTCAAGTAAAGACCGCAGAAAATCTATGCAAATTCCAGAAATTGCTTTAACTTGATGCTCATTTCAATCACAATTTCATATGGCGGCGTATTAAGCAATTCCTACATTCAACACAGCCTGGGCTTATAATTCAAATCATATCCATTTTTAATGCTCAACATTTTTTTTTACAATAAGAAGAGCCACACTAACAGCTGAAAATGTATCAAGTAGAAGAAGCTGATAATAAAAATTGGATATTGATTTTTTTTCGTTTGATTATCCTACTAAACGTTATCGGTTGTTTGGTTAGTAACTAATTTTGAAATAATAAATGTATATAATGTAATTTATTTGTATTTCTTAAATAGACATGCAATATAAGCGACATTTTGTGCCACGGTCAAATTATCTATTACTACTCGTATCACACGGGCGCTGAGTTTATCAAATTTGAAGTGGCGGTGCTCATTACAAACATTGGAATGATACCCATCCTTATTATTGGCATTTTACTCGTATTCAAGCAGAACATTAAACAATTGCGCTCAGTGAGTGCTTCTGCCTCATAAAGTATTAGGATGAATTCTACTTATTCCCATATTTGCAGTACCTTACGATACTCTTTCTGTTTAGTTGGTTACAAATGCTGCTGATTATTGCGCTGACACAGCGTTTTCCACTCACCCGCACAGTTCATTCGAAATGGATGAATCAGGAGAGCATTGCCACGTATGAAACTCAGGTTTGTCAAAAGTATGCCACTTTTTTTTTATTGGTTTTCCTTCAGCTGTGCGTATTCATTTCTAGTACAATTGCTGTGGTCGCTTTGGACCAGATGATTATATTCTCAAAACGGGTCGGGTGCCAAACAGCTGTTTGGTCGATATCAACAACTTGGAGTCCAAGGATATTCATACCACTGGCTGTATAGCTAAGGATGATGTTGACGCTGACATTATTTCCAACGAGCTGATTACCTCATTATGCCAGGTGAGATATGGGCTAGATACATACATACATTTCTGAATTTTTAAGGAGAACTTATTGCAGTTAATTTTGGTTTTTTTAATGATCTGCCATTACTTTTATCTGAAGAGAATCAAAGCAGAAAACCGTTCATTTCGTGGCCTTTGGCGTGACCACATTTTTTTATAGTTTTGTCCCAGACAGCAAAATGTATTTGCATTTGCATGCAACACAAATTGGTTGGCATTGAAACTGAGGAAATTGGATGAGAATTGGCATTGGCAGCAGCTTACACTTCTCATATTTCACAAGCTGCAATCAATAACGATAAACACTCGAGTGTCTGAACCAGCCAAATCCCGATTGCCCGAGTATCCGCCTTTGCATATGCATGAGCCAATAAAGAAATCAAGAAAGCATAGCAAGCGAATCTAAAATAATGCAAATGCCGTCAACACACACCGGACCAAGGGCTATAGGACACTTGTAACAATATGCAAAAGGAGAATGCAGCCAAGCACATGTTCAAGGACAATTTAAATTCTCGGAAGTTTTTTATTTGCACATAAATTGTATTGTTGTCAACATTAAATTTGTCGTCATGAAAAACAATTTTCAAGCATTTTGAAATGCATAAAATATGCATACGAAATGCTCCACAGAACGACCAACTTTATGGCTAAATAGTTTGCTGTTGGCCACTGTAGTTAATACTTCTTTTTTTTTATGTTCCCCCCGTATCTGAGTCAGTCCCAACGATTTGGACAAAACTTTTCCGCCATCGCCAACGCTTTAGCCTCACATAACCATAACAATAACAACAACACTTTGGTCAAGCTGCTGAACTGCTGAGCTGCTGATGGGACCCATCGCAAAGTTTATGGCGGCAACGGCAACTTGCCAAGCTGGACAGAGCTGCTGAAAACCGAAAAAAGGGGTCATTTGGCTCATTAAACTTTGGCCAACAATTTTTTGTGCGCCTCCCCAACCAAAGACAAATAAAAAGTTTTGCACTAAATATTTTGAGGCCATACGAAAAAAAAATAAAACAAATATATTGTAAGTAGCGGTTCATGGGGATAAGCTTTGTGGGAGTGGCATAAAATTATGGCACACATACGCACCATTAAATTCGAGACAAATGTGAAGAGCAGAAACTGTGAAGCAATGGGAATGAGATAGAACGATGGATACAATTCTAGCAAATAAAGAAGTCCATTCGAACTCTTCATCAACTCTGGTTATCAATCAGTTTAATTACACATTTTAGATTTGTCAAATTTTATTATAATGATGATTGTTCGAACAATCACTGATCACTTTAAACAAAATAAAAACGAAGCAAATGTGTTTTGTGCAACTAATTTATGGTTTATTATGTTCAATTAATCAACAAGAGTGGTTTCAACAAGTAGCGGCTAGCGCTAGAGTTGAGCTTAGTAGCCCCAGTGTGTACCAAAGCCATCGAAGCTAACGTGGGCAACACCAAGAGCGGGTGAGTATTTCACATAGGCGCTGGGAGCAGCGACTGGTGTCGAATAAGCCACAGCTGGTGCAGCATAGGACTTGGCATACACTGGAGCAGGAGCAGCATACGAGACAGTCTTGGCCACAACTGGAGCAGGTGCAGCATAGTGGACTGCAGGAGCAGCATACGAGACAGTCTTGGCCACAACTGGAGCAGGTGCAGCATAGTGGACAGCTGGAGCAGCATACGACACAGTCTTGGCCACAACTGGAGCAGGTGCAGCATAGTGGACAGCTGGAGCAGCATACGAGACAGTCTTGGCCACAACTGGAGCAGGTGCAGCATAGTGGACAGCAGGAGCAGCGGCAGCGTAAACAGACTTGGTGACCACAGTTCCTGGTGCGCTGTACAGAGTCTTGGGTGTGTAAACGTTGTTGGTGGTGCGTGAGTCCACCTTGCTGACGCTGGAGTAGGGTGTGACGACGTTCTTCGAGTAGGTGGAGACGGTGCCACCGAAAGAGCGCACCACATTCTGCTGTGTGGTGCCGACGGCATCGTAATGCGGCTGAGCCAGTTGGGTCACCACCGGAGATGCCACATAGGTGGCTGGCGCCAAGAGGCCAGCATTGGAGGCGCCGAGCAGAGCGCAGAGGGAGAGAAGGACGTACTTGAATGCCATTGCTGGAATATGTTGATTAACTGCAACTGGAAACGTTACTGATGCCTAACTGGGCCAGTTGTGCGGCTTAAATAGCAAATAAAAAATATATTGCTATTGGCCAAAAATATTTCACGGTCACTACGACCTCACAAGTGTGACAGCGCAAATTAGGCCTAAGACTAAGCCCCTATTGAAAACTGGTTCAATGGGTCGGCAAATGACGGCGCGCAAGAGCGACGCAATAGAGGAGTTTCGGTTTCAGTTTGAGTTTGAATTTGAGTTTGAGTTTGAGTATTGAGTTCGAGTTGCTACCCCAAAGTGAATTATTTTGAATACTATCAGCAGCTCATAAATTTTCCAGAAAACAACACGGAGTGCAAAAACTTTTATTGCTCTGGCGTATTTTTCCATTAAATTGAGTTCAAGTCAGGCAGCAAATATGCCACAGGACAACACCACCAATCACTCCCCCACACAAAATTCAAGGACTCTCCCGTTTGTGTCAACTTTTTGTGTGGGGTGTGTTTTACTTGTTTTTCCTTCCATTTTGTTTGCTGGCAAACGACTTGTTTATGATTTTTGTACTTTTCGTGCAAGTTTCTCAAAATGAATATCCGCGCTGCTGATGCTTTCTTCTACTCCAGCTCCTGTTGTGTCACGGGGCGCATGATGAATATTTATTGAAATTACCAAAGTTGCCGCTGCTTCAAATTGAATTGTGTTGCCAACTTGGGATATCTTGCAACACTCACCCCCCTCTCTCTCACTCTCTCTCTCTCTCTCTCTCTCTCTCTCTCTTATTCTCTATCCCTAACTTTCTCTATATCTTGTATATATTTTTGTTTTTTGCTTTTATTGTGGCAAATTGTTATTAATTTTACACGTGTGCCATTGAGCCGCCCTCTAAACCTAATTACCACGTTTAAATTATGCACTCGAAATTGGCTTTCAAATAATTGCCACACAGTCAAATATGTGGACAGGTTGAACAGATCAGACAGACACCCAGACAGACCCAGAGCCAAACGAAACTCGCATCTCATTGTGGGCAGCAACAACAATTAGAGTTTGGCACGCGTCAGTTGCGTATAAAAACGCCAGCATTTTGGACAAATCAACATCAGTCAGTTACAGTTGCTGCATCAGTCGCAATCGAAAGCTTCAATCGTGCAATTCATTATGGCATTCCGTTACGTCATCTCCTTGTGCGCCCTGGTGGCCTATGCCAATGCTGGCCTCCTCGCCAGCCATGTGGCTTACGCTAATCCTGCCGTCGATGCCGTTGCATCCACCCAGCAGAATGTGGTGCGCTCCTTTGCCGGCACTGTGTCCACCCACTCAAAGGCTATAGATACACCCTACTCCAGCGTGCGCAAATCAGACACTCGCATCCAGAACAATGTCTATACTCCGGCCATTGCGAAGACAACCTATGCGGCTCCTCTGTATACTCAGGCAACGCCTGTGTTGCAGAAGACGGTCTATGCTGCTCCTGCTCCTGTTGTGCACAAGACTGTGTATGCTGCTCCTGCTCCAGTGCTGCAGAAGACTGTGTATGCTGCTCCTGCTCCAGTGCTGCAGAAGACTGTGTATGCTGCTCCTGCTCCATTTGTTGCCAAGACTGTCTCTTATGCTGCTCCAGCTGTTGCCTATGCAGCACCAGCCCCAGTTGTGCACAAGACTGTCTCTTATGCTGCTCCCGCACCAGTTGTGGCCAAGACTGTATCATATGCTGCTCCAGCTGTTGCCTATGCTGCACCTGCTCCCGTTTACACCAAGTCATATGCCGCTCCAACTGTTGCCTATGCTGCACCCGCTCCCATTGTTGCCAAAACTGTGTCGTACGCTGCACCACTGGCCACCACCAATGTGAATCATGGACCGGCTGCCACCACCTACACCCACAATGCACCCGCTCTGGGCGTGTCCAGCTATGGCAGCACCCAGACCGTTCGCTACTCGCCTGCGGAGAGCGTCTCGCACATGAGCTTCGATGGTTTCGGCACCCACTGGGGTTTCTAAGCGGACGACCGTCTAATTGTTGTTACAGCTTCTTGTTAACCATTTCTCGTCCATCGAATAAAAAACACATTTGTTTTGTTAAACCGTAAAACCTTAAGGCCTTGGCAAAGCTTCCGTTTTAGCATCAGTTTCGAGGCTGGGCAGCAATTATCTTGAGCTAAGCAAAATGTAGCCAAACAAGCAACAAACGCGCAATTGTCCAAGCTGCCCAAAAGTACTCAATGATTATATCAGACCAACAGTTTTCAAATTAGAGCTTGAATTGAAGCCGGTTTTTGCGACGTCATCGTTGGCATTTTTGGGCGGCCTTCGGTGGTCTGTTAAGCGGCTTAGTACGATAACTCTTGGCGGGGGCGTGTCGTGTACAATGTTTGCGCTTTATATTATGTGGCATTAATTGGATTTAATATTTTTGCACACCTTCTTTGAACTGGTATTGGGAATGAAATGTTTGCCCTCAGGTTGTGTTGCCCTTTGTTGATCTATAAAATTGATATCGAAATCGCAATCAGCTTCATTGCCATTCAATTAATGATTTTAGCCGGACATACAATTGTGACCCGATTTTGCAGTTGTTATAATTATTGTCAGTTAATTATTGTCTGTTTCAGCTGACATAACAGCACTAACAATGAAAAAATTTCTTTTGTTGTCCAATTGTTTAAGCCAGACTTTTATCGTGACACTTAAATGCATTTATCAAGTTGTCGCAGTTAACTAATGGGCTAAAATATTAAAGCCATACAGCAAATTGGTTAATTCAAGGCAATTTCCCTAATCGCAATTGTTATATGTAGAATTAGGGTTAACGATCTGTGAGTGATCTTGAAGTTACTTAGAAACAAAACACAAGGTTACTAAATATTTATGTCGACAAATGAGTTGAGTATAGACGTGATTAGCGGCTCAGACAATTTGCTGATTAACTTATATTTTTTGTCAATTATGGCAAATACAAATGTTTATTAACATTTATTTTAAACGCAATTACCCTTACCAGACCGATTTCTAATTTGAAATTATTTTGTGTATTTATTAGATTGATTTTAGACAAACATGTAAATTTTAAAGTCATTGCTTTCATTCATTCAAAAAGAAATATATTTTCGAAAAAGGGTTTTACTATTAACTATTATATATTTTATATAGACCAACGCCGTATCTAATTTGTGAAAGTGTTTAGTCATGCTCTCGTCTGTATGAAGATGACACTCATAAGTAGCTGTCTCGTACTCTGGCAAATTGTTCAATCATCTAATTGAAAGCTGCTTAAAAAGTGATTGTGGAACACTTTATTTAGGATTTTGTACACTTGACAAATCGAATGCACATTCCAAAGACCCCTCTATCGAATTTGACGAAGATTATATGACATTGATAGGACAATTCCCCGGATAATGCAGACACAAACAATCAAATTAAACGAAGATAAGAAACGGGGCAACAAATTAGCCGCAGTTGTTGTAGCTATGCTTGCGTATACGACTCGTGGGCCCACACTCTTGGAGCTGCAGCAAATGCTGTATTGTCTGTCTGCCTTGACAATTAGTCAATAATTTATTTCAATTTCATTTGGCATGCCAAGTACACACACACACTCACACACACACACTCACTGAACTAAGTGTAATTTAATTACATTTGCATTTTGGCCTGTGCTTGTATCGCTTTGGTTTTTTGTGCACAAAACTGCTTACGCATGCAGTTGAGCACCAACAATTGTTGCAATCCAATTTACGTAAGCGAATTTTCATGATTTAAATACAAGAGCATTATGGTCTATTGTGCTTATGAGACAGAGACAGAAAGATAGAGAGAGAGAGAGAGAGCAAAAAAAAAATGCATTTTCCATACCATTCGCATTCAGTCAGCCAGCTTGTCTGGTGTCTGTTCAGCTATGTCCTGGTGTAATTAAATTATGAAAGGACATAAGACGCATAATAAGTCATAAATCAAATTTACCTATCCCACGGGCATGCCCACTGAAACAGGCAGCAGTCAGACAGCTAAACTAGAACCCAGACATACTCCAGACACATGGACACATGCATATTGCGCATAGTCTCAACTCTGTGGCCGTAATTTGATGGACATTATGACGACTCTGTCTCGGCAAACAATTAGACAATTGATGCATCTGTGGCCATTTGGCCAATGTCATTTTGTATTTGTATCGGGTACATCGGGTCAAAACGTGAAAAGGGCCGACCCCAAAATGCCAACAATCTATCCGTTCAACTGTGATCACTGTGTATGTTGTGTGTGTGTGTGTGTGTGTGTGGCTGAATGCATTTTATGTTTATGTCCACGTCATAGCCAGACGCTGTTGAAGTGTGCAATTGAAAAATTCCTACATTTCAGCAAACGACAAATGTAAATTTTGTGAGTGTGACCAGCGTGTTTCACTGTGCCTGTTTATCCTGTTTCCCATATTGTATACCAAAAATATGCTTGGCCCGATTTGCCCATCGACAACTACACCATATTGCATTTGCATCGAATTCTTACACTGTTTTCAACTAAATGGCAATATATTGTGCCAAATACATTGCCAAATGTTATGTTCTTAGCACAGATATCAGTTAATAATATGCACAACAAATTGTGTGTTTCTAGCCAGAGAAATTGTTCAGTGAAACTTAAGCAGTTCAGCTTCTGTTCGGGCAGTTTAAACAAATTTGAGCATGTTTAACGCAAATGCCAGACGAACTGAAGCATGAGTAGAAAATAAAAGAAAAGAATGGAAGAAACCAAAGACCTCAGACGACTGCCATCGCGATATGTCATAGTGCCAGACAAAGGGCAGCCCCAGCAGCTATTAGGGGATGGCAGGGGATGGCATGGGTGGGTTTCGAATGCAGATGCTGAGGTCTTAGCAACCTCGACTAACTGATATGGATCATTGCTTGGCCCGCGGGCTCTGCTTGCCTTCTTCTGTCTGTGTAGATTAAAATTTAATTTTTAATTTAAAGACTGTTTGCGTTTTATTTGCCTCTTGTTGTGTGAAATAAATAAATGAGCGAGCGACCTTTAAGGTTTGGCTATGACTACGGCTTGTTGATTTATCATTATTCTATGCAAATTTAATGCTCACCTTTTCCATTTTATCAGCGGCATCATCTGTGGCAAGTTTGTCCCTTCTTTATCTGCCAACAGTGAACTCGACAACGACTGCGGCAGCCACGTGCAATGCCAATGCCAAGCGATTAACATTCAATTAGCTTTTGGCTTCATCAATGATTTTATCGCCAGCTATTAGAACAGGGTCGTGACGGGTGAGGGGTGAGGGGGATACAAGTGCCCCTGTTGCTGTGGCTGGTTTGATTGTAAATTGTGGCAAATTATCATTAGCTTGTTGTTGTTGTCCCTGCTTGTTATGGGTGTATGTGTGTGTTTTCGTCTGTTTGTGTGTGTGTGTGTGTGTGTGTGTGTGTATTTGTGCCTTGACAACGACATCTTCACATCTTCAAAAGGTTTTTATGACATCAACAGCTGTCGTTGACAGATTATTGTGGCGATTATTTTAGCAGACACAGTTTGGGGCCACAAAGCAAATGGGCAGACAACAACAATGAAACAGGCAAAGCCAGAGGACGAGGGACAGAGAAGCTGGGAAACAGGCAATGATATCCTGTGCTGTTGGCTTCAGCCTGAGGGGCGGGTTAAAGGAGTCTTGTCTTGCTGTCTTGTGCTGCTTTGTGCGTTCAACTGGAAATTGTCAACATTGTTGTCATTGTTGTTGTTCGCTGTTGGTGTTGCACATATGTGTGGCCTGGCCACTTAAAACATCTTGTGGACTAGCACTTGTAAATAACTATGTTTCACTTGGAATACTTGTCATTTATGTTGGCACTTTTATACACTAACAACATCAATATCGACATATTATTCAATATACTATTAGTATCGGTAATGTGCATCCGATCAACGCGTTTTCTTAAAGTCCTAGCCGTTGTGCTCTTAAGCATCCATTTGGTAAGCTTTTACAGATGCCTGCCTTTCAGTTCCATTATATTGATCTGTATGCAGCAATTTTGTGCTATTGAAATCTGTGTGGATATCGACCATGGAATTGAAGACAATGGCGATAGGACATTATTGATGATTTCCGCCATTGTAACCACAATTTTTATGATTTTATTCTCCTGCTTGGGCATTTTTGTGGTGTTAGGTGATCAAGTTAATCGACTGAAACTGGTAAAGTTTAATGGGCATAGAAAATTTGAAGCACTAAAAAATGAAATGAACAACTTTTCCTGATATTTTAAGCTGGCAATTGGCCTTATTGTCTTCATAGTTATCAAACTCACTTTGTGGGTACTCTTCTTCTCACTTGCCAACAAACTCGAAGTGGCTAAGAGCACCCTCTGGTTACACCTTACGAACTTTTGGGCAGCAAGTAAAACAAACGAGAGCTAATGTCCAAATGCAACTGCCTTATTTTCCAGGTATTAAGTCTGATTGTGATTATACTTTTGATCATAGCACGAATGCGTAGCTAAGAGATTTGTGTCGCCTACACCAACAACATCAATATTTTGTAATACACAAATGTGCTTCTTAGGATTACGTCTACTTAAGGCTTATATGCATATTCTCTCTCTGTTGGTCTTGGTAAGTTAAGACTTTTGCAGATAAGCCATAATAATTCAATTGAGTCTGTTTAGTTTTCCAATGTTATTGACCTTGTAATCACTATTAAAAACCTGGACGAATGCAAGGGAACAACAAAAATCTGGTTGATTGTGTCAATACTGCTAAATACGCTACTCAATTTTGGAATTTGCATGGGCAATTATGGAGCTGTGATAATGAAAACATTATACCTGAAGCTGGTATGTTCAAAGCACTTAAAATTGAATTAATACTCTATAATCACTCGCGAATCAAATATTCAGTATGTAGTCACTCTAATTGGTTTCCTAATCAGCAAGTTAGTTCTTGCAGAAGCAGCCAGTTTTTTAGAAGAGACAATTTACAATTTGTTAGTAGGAAGTTGGTATTATCTTGATACATCATTTTCGGTAAGTGACGCTCAACTGAACAGTATATAAATGCTGAAGATTTCTTCTTTTATTTTATTTCAGGTTCTCTGTTTAATATTCGTTGTATCACTTCTTTTCAAAATACGGAAACGAAGGGAGACTTCAATTGTCTAAATTGTAAATAAATACTTGATGCTTGATCAGATTAGCAGATTTTGTTTCTAAATTAAAAGAAAATGTTAATGTAAATTGGATTGTACAACATCTATAATACAAAGCTTTGAGATTTGTGTCCGTTTATTCAGGGTGAAATAAAATTAATAATATAAGTATATATTTAAGCGCACAAATGTGCTTTATTGGACTAAAAGCACTTAAGATACTAACGCTTTTAGTAGCCGTCATTCTTGCTGTAAGCTATATTTGAAGAAAATATACTCTAATATAAATTTAAAAAGGCTTTAATCTGCTCAGCTGTGCAATGTGCTTGGCATCAGTGTGTCCGTTACAACTATTTGTGAAACGGAACGAGCTGTCAAAACGGCTCTATTTGCATCAATTGTGTTGGATACTCTCGTAAATTTTGGAATTATTTACGGCATTTATGGAACTGTTCGTAATAATACCTCAAAGATAAAAAGGGTAAGTAACAAATATTCTTGGCTATGCTAACCTGTGATTGTTATCTCTAGTTTATATTTGTATTGCTTATCTTCTTTATCGGCAAAATAACGATTGCAAAATTGATTGCTGAGTTTGATGACAAAGATATTGAAATCATTATTTCCATATGGTATCAGTTTGATGTGGTGATCACTGTGAGTTTTATTAATTGTAATATGATAAGAATTAATAATTTTGTCTTTTTTTCAGGGGATTTGTTTGGTTTGCGCTACTCCATTATGCTTGAAAATATTGGAAAAAGAGAATCGATCTTTAATCCAAGTGTAAATTAATATTTATTGTTAAGCTGATTCTAAATTACAAAATGCAATCTATATCTATAAAATATAGAACACCTTAATTTTCCTATATTTGCCAACTTTAACTTAAACACACTTTACCACCAGAATCATTTAATGGTTAAGATTTTCGATAAAGTGTTGCAGATAGCAAAATGTGTGGCAATCTGTGAGTTGTGTGGGAGATCGAATTACATGCGGAATTATGGACACAAAACACCCGCACGATAACAGACTCACCAACAGCAACAGCAGCAGCAGCAGCAGCGGTGGCAGCCAATAAAGATGACGATGACAAGATAAACGAAAGTTTGTGGCCCAACGCAAGGGCGTTGGGGGGAAGGGGTCAATGGGTGAATTGTCGTCTGTTTTAAATGAAATTTAACGATGCCCACAAATAATGGCACTTTGCATTTTAAAACACTTCTGCGAGTCCAAATGGCGACTACAGAGACGGTTAAAAGTCAGCCAACGGACGCGACATTGACATTCAATTGGTGCCAGGACGCAGGACGTAGGACGCAGGACGATGATATTCTTGTGCTGGTACTGTGAACTCTGATGCTCATTATACGCATATTCATTTGACACTTTTATTGGCACAGCTGTCCACTGCTGATATTTCACGCTTTCCTGCTAAGGGAGGGGCCCGGGAACTTTGGGCCAAATTAAATGCGTAATGCTGTGAGCTCCATTTATGCGGGTCATTTTATAGCCAGAAACGGATGCGGATGCGGTAACGGATATACCGATAAGGCCATTAAATTTTTGCAGCACTTTTGCTGTTTTCCCATAAACTGGCTACCACATCACTCAGCCATCAGCACCACCAACGCCCGAAGCACTCAGCCAATTACGCAAAATAAAAGAAAAATACACTCTCTGCTCTCTCGTCTGCCACTTATGTGGAAACGTGTCAAAGTGCTGAAAAATGCAACAGCTTTTACAAGTGAGTGTGTGGGTGGCCCACAGGAGTGGCTCATTAGGCGTGTTGGCCTGCCCCCAAGGTGTTGCTGGGTAAATTGTGTGGAAAAACGAGCACACTAAGCCCACAGTCATTTTCAAAAATTTAATGCGCATTCAACTATGATATATTTTGTGTAACAAAAGAGATATAAATATATTTGCCCCAAATTGTACGATTCCACTTTCACAATCGCTTAATTAAGGCCCTGTGAGCTGTGGGCGATTTTCATCATTGTCAGCATACTGGCAAAAGTCCAATTGTAGCCAAGCAGCGCAGCTGTTTCAAATGCTGTCCCCAAAACAGCATGTCGTCTTCGTAGCTGTCCTTGCCCGCCGTCCAGGCGCATATCCTGCGGCTGATTAAAATCTATTAGAGTCAAAGAGATGTAAGACACTGCGTCGGCCTCCTAAACACTGAGTGGGTGGTTGACTGGGTGGTTGTTTGTCTGCTTTGGCCAATGACTTGGCATGTAAATGTCGACGCAATTGAAATGCATGCGGCGGAAACTTCCAACTTGCTATAACTTAAATACATAATACATACAATAAGCCTTACGGGTTTCTCATTAGGTTCGACAAGCAGTCAACATTAAGTAGTTTATAAAAGTAAGTGAAATTGCTTAATTTAATTGTCTAAAGAGCCGCTGCTGAGATGCTTTAATGGTAATTTTAAGAAATCCCAATATTTTTCATATAAAAGTCATAAGTCATAATCCCTCCATCTTTATAACTTATTTCAATAAATTTGCTTTCCCTTTTAATATTTCCATTAATAATCATTTATATATTCATTTGCTATTTTAAGACAGCTCTATATTCTGCACGTTCTCTATAATAGCGTTTTCTATAAATACTTTTTGATATCTATAAAAAAATCAACTTGGCATGTAAGAGTATTCAAGTGCTATTTGTTGTTGCAGGCGTTGCGGTCCTGCCAAAAGTCGCACACAAAAACTTTGAGAGCAAAGTTTTTAACGGAAATTGTGCAGCTGTTTTGTGTGCGACGACAACGATGTAAAAATAGGGTGGCGGTGGGTAGGTGTGAGAGGGTGAGGGGAAGGGGGATGGTAGCACTTGTTGGCTACCCAAACCTACAACTTTATAGATATTTAGATGTAGTAGAATGAAAAGCTTCTTACAAAATTTGTTGAAATTTTAATTCAATGGCAAGGCTGAAAGTGGCGCTCGTTACATTTACAAATGTTACTGAGTGTGTGTGTGTGTGTGTGTGTGTGCATGTCTGTGTGTACTTAAATATAAACTTATATATGTACCTATATGTTCCTATCGTTATCGAGCATGTGCCAACATGTGCCGCCTCTCAATATGAATTTTCATGATTAAAGCGCGTGTCGCTTGGCAATTTTATCGCTAAAAGACAGCTCCGGAACGTCGCCGGTTCGAGGGCTTCGATTGAGAATTTTCTTATAAATTATCGTTGGTAACAAATGTGTCCACACAGCCATTGGCACGCATGCATAATAAAGTGATTTTAAAGGGCACTTTTCGAGGGCTTGCGTAAAATGTTCCATTTGCGCGGCGCTCTGAGTGGGGCACTCAACTTTATTGGAATTGAAAGTTGACTGGGTTCACAATGCTTGGGAGCATATGTGAGCATGTGCGCCGAGCTCTAATGTGACTTGGCTTTAACAATTCATTAAAATTTCATATAAATGGTGCAGCAATAGCCGCATCAGAATGCATTACAACGCATCAACTCGTTGGCCAGCTGAGTAAAGTAATCCACTTTGTTATTAACTGCTATTTACAAATGTGCATCTAGTGTCAGGGAATGCAGGACAATACAATAACAAAATATATTAAATGCAGCGCAAAAGCGTCAAGTCATAAACTGCTCATCAGTCTTGGGTCTACAGTTGGCTAGCCATTCCACCTCCCCCAACCCTCTTGGCTGTAATTATGCGCGTTGCTGTTGCAAAAACTTAACTATCACTATCACAACTCATTCCCATTCTCATTCTCGTGCTCATCCTTGTTGTCATTGTCTCGACGCGCAGCAGGAAGCGCCAAAGCACCGCAGGGCAGATGGTAGCTGGTGGTGGTTTTGGTGAGTGGGGTCCTTTTGACGCTGATAATGCAATTTCCGCGTACAGCGCGTAATTTACTGTTATGCAATGTTTCATTTTATTCCTGCTCTCTGACTTTTGCAAAGCACAATTTTTTAAAGCGCCTCTGAGACAATCAACGCTTGTTGCTGCTATTTATCTACATAAAGTTAATTGAAAACATTCAAATGCTGAGGGAACAGCATTCTGCCTTTTGGATCTGGCTGCTGCGTGATGTGTCAACATCTTTCGAATGCCACATAATCCTCAGCATGCCTGTCTGGCTGCCTGGCTGACTGCATGTCCACTTTTATGTCCGTCTCATTCGTAGTCTTTATTACAAATTGGTTTTCTGCACTCGCTCGCATGTTTCGTGCGCAATTTGCAGCCCCAGGCAAATGAATATGAAAGCCGCAGAAAAAAATCGCCAGCACTCGACAAATGTACAACACAAAAATAAGAAAAAAACAACAAAAAAATGTTAAGAAAAAACAAAATAGTAAATTGCAGCCGGCAAACGTTGAGTAACCCACACGTGGTAAATTCCGGAAAAATCTCCGTTCAATGTCGAGAAACGTGTTCACTTTGCACGTTAACGAACTGAAATCGAAAGTTTTGGTTGCGGTCAGTGTGGGTATTGTCATAGCCGTCTATTTGTCTACGAGTCCGTCCCCCATTCGCATCATCCTTGTTCCTCCCACAGTAGTGACTGTCAGATTGAATGGTTTATGTGCGACACCTTTGACCGGTCAGGTCGAGTTGCCAGCAATATAAATTAAACCTGCAGCTGAGCGCTGAACAACTTTAAGCCATATCCCAAAATCGTTTTACTAAGATAAAAAGTGCGCGTATCTTTGGACGGAATGTGGTCTTATGATTCCTTTAACAAGTTGGCTGAAATTGAGTATTTAACTTTAGAATCTGTGACTCTTAAGCTTCAGAAGCGAGATTCTTTGAGCGAAGTTGATATATGTTTCAATTGAAATTGTTCTTTTTCGTATGCTTTAATTTTAATTTAATTTAATTAATTAGTCTTAACAAAATTAATAACTTAACTATCCGAAATACGGTTATGATTCGAAAAGCATATTTTGATTAATCTTTCTTTTCGCCTGAGCACATAAAAGGAATGTTTCGGTTCAGCTGCAATTTCCACCCCCAATTTCGGGTTTGCTTTTATTTGCCCAGGAAAAGTCACGTGGCATTCATAATTCTTAAAATGACGCCATCAGAAATTATGTAGCAATGCTAAGTGCACCCAACCAGCGACAGCTGCCCCAATGTCCCCTAGCCTTTCCCTTTATCAGAGTACCTCTCCCGATTCCCCCATCGACTCGGGCTTGTAGTACGTGACCAGCATTTGTCGCGCGCAGCAAAGTATGCTATGATTTTTGGACTCTCTCGAACAATGGCGAATTGATTTTGCCTTTTGGGGCAACTGCCGGAGCTGATTATGGAATTAAAACATATTTTTGTCGCTGCCAGAACTTAAAACTTTAAGTGGCAAAGGTTGTTACCGTACGTGACATTCTTCTGCTAGCCGAGTTTATCACACACACACACACTCACATAAAATGCGTTTCATTTCCATTGTTGGAAAAAGAGAAGAAAACAAGTTTCCCATGTGTCAGAAAGAAATGAATAAGTGAGCGAAAACTACAAAGAAGTTAACTACAAAAGCGCACTGTGAAAGTGAACTTGGGTTACAAAGGCTTTCATTTGTGTAAGAGAGAGAGAGAGAGGAGCGTGGCAAGCAGATAAATAACATTGAATGCGAAAATACGGAGAAAAACGAAGAGAACGAACAAAAACGAATATAAAAAAATAAACAATACGCCTTTTGAAATGCTAAACGTGACACACACGCACACAGTGTCACTCTGGACCCGGAGGCACTCTTCACACTCAGCCAGGACGCGCACAGGACTCGTGTATTTATTTTTATTAGCCTCCTCCCCTCATTGGGCCGACACCCCCGCCCCTCCCACCACTTCGGCACGTCAGTTTATCTTGTTACTTTGGCGTGCGCTCAGTGCCAAAAAACATTTATCTTGTCGTATTTATTTTGTAGCGCATTAATTTCGTCTCATGTTTGAAATGGGAATTGACTTATTTGCATTCTCTTTAATTCTTATGGCCGTAAATGGGGGCTATGAAAAAAGGCTGCCGTTTTTTCCCAGGAGCTGGTTGGGGTTGCACAATAGCCGCAGGTGCTACAAGTGTCAAAATTGTGATTGATGGAAAAGCTGTACAAAAATTATGAGATTTGTTCTGGGCCTGTTTATAAATAAAATAAAGACAATACTTCCAGATTGATTGATTTTAAGCAAATCTGTGAAATTTTGAAAAGAATAAGAGATAAAATTATAAATTCATTAAGAAATAATTTTGCAGAGCTTAAGCTGAAAAAAAAAGATTTTTACTAGTGGGTGGCTTGCTTTTTGAAGAGTATTCAAAACTGTACATAAATATTAAATCTCTTTAAGCACTTGACTTAATCTTTCCTATCGAAAAAAACCGATGACTCATTGTGTAATTTCATACTCATATACATACGAGCAGTTTATATATTCGCTCTGTCGACCAAAATGAAATAGCCACATTAACATGGCAATTCCAAATGAAGTTATTTGGGCAACTGGTTGCAGTTCACAACATGTAACAGCAGACAAATGCATTTTTCATAAGGTAGACAACGATAGATTGCACACACACATACACACACACACACACACACACACACACGAACACAAGTAAAATTAGTAAAGTGAGTTGGGCTGTAGGCTTTCGGCCAGTTTAAATACCTGCGGATCGCCGGGGGCAGCAGTAACATCGCTGACAATGGCCAACAGCGAACAATGTCAACTGAAATTGCGATTGCATTAAAACTCTATAAATACCAAAGTAACATGCAACAGCAACAGCAACAACAGCAGCAATAGCAACAACAGCAATAACAGCAACAGCAGCAAGGACATGCTGATATTGCAACAACACAATCTAATCCGGTTATTGCATTTTAAATGCGGACGAAGCTTTCATTTGGTTAGCCCCACGGCGTCGACAACAAGCGACGCGTTGAACGCCTGTCGTTAGGCTATGATTTAAGGTAGTCGTTGTTTCCTCTTTTTGCGGCATATGAACTATATGACACCAGCCGAAAGCTGATTAATATTTGTAAATTAGTTGGATACTTGACTGCCTTTTATTCATTATATCGGCTATTACGAATGTTCCCCTCTTTTGTTTCCCAAATACAGCTCAGCTAAGTCAAAAAGCCGTGTATCAGTTTGTTAACTATATTTGCGAGCTTATTAGGAATTAGATTTTAAAGCTGCCCAGCTTTTAGTTAGACAAAATTAGTTAGATTATGCGAAGGTGGGTAAAACACACACTCAATCGAAATTCTGATGCTAATGCGCTTATCTGCATAACAGGCAGCAGGCGAGCAGACCGCAAGGCAACTCTTTTCAAAATGTAATGCAATTTCACAGTATATTAAACAGCTGGAGTCTGTAAGCTTAGGTCGTGCAACAGTTGCTGGTGCTGTTTGCCACCACAAATCGCAAACAAATTTCAAGAACACTTCGCCGGTTTAAGATAGCAAGTGAGAAGTGGCAAGCAAGCCGGCAGCATCTGGCGGCCGCCACAAGGTGAAAAGCCAATCATAAGTAAGTGCCAGAGTGAGTGTGAATGCGATAGTAAGTGTGTGTGGCCAGAGTGGGGGTGTTCTCATGAACTTGCAGAATGGTTAATCAATTGCTCACATTTTGTGCACAAATCAAATTACAAAACTTGCCACACCTTCTCTTTTTTTTTTTTAGCGTTTGCACAAAAGTTCTCTGTGAGTTCAACTTTTGCTCAATTTGATTTTTCACAAAGCATGCAAAAAAATGAAGAAGAAAATACGAAGATAAACTTTTAACTTTTTACCTGCGTTCTGCGTTTTCTTTCTTTTGCCTGTCGTTAAACAAACTTATCCAATAAAAGTTTGTCAACATTGATTTAAAGCTGAGACGAGCGCATATATCAAACAAAAAACAAGGCGGCAGTTGGCCCACTTACTTTCTGTTTGTTCTTATCTTGTTTTAAAAATATGGTTACTGATATTGGATTTGTCAGACTGTCGCAATATTAAGATTTTCCAAAATAAATAGATTTGTAATGTGATTTATTAGTTATTAGCGAGTGCTTAACTACAAAAATAAATACATTCACAAATTATGTATATTTAATTCGTTACATATATCTGCTACTCTGGTACTCTCACAATTATTCACATAAAAATGCCACTTATTATACACTTAAGCCAGCTTTTGCAGCTTTCGTTTCAGCCAGGACAACAACAAAAAGTGTTAAGCTTGGCGCATAAGTAGCAATAGTCCAGGCCGAATGCTGCCAACGGGCAAAAGTTTCCATTGCAACACCATTTTGTTGCCATTGTTGTTCCTGTTTTTGTTTTTGTTGCTAAAGAAGTGCATTTACAGTTATGTGGAGAGCTGAAACTGCAGCTTCTTGATGCACATCTACTTAATACTTTAATAGTTGCAAAAGTTTGTCCGGTGTTCGCTTAAGTAGCTGTTACTTTGCTTGTTGAACTGTTTTGCTTCGTCTTGTTTGTTTGTGTTGATATTCTGCTGGTTGGTTGGTGTCTGTTCTGCGCGGGATACTGTCTTTAGGTAGTGCTTAAAATAACTGTAAAACTGCCAACATAAATCTAGCCACAACATCTTTTATGTTTGCACTAGCCAAAAAGTTAATGTTAATGCTATTCGCCTTGGGCCAGCACGTGTGCTGACGGCATCCTCAAGCAGCGATACTCCACAGATCTATGGCAATTCTCTGTTCGCTTTAAGACAAGATTAAAAAGTTAGGGCAACAAACTAAAAATTGACGGGCTTGTTTGTTTTTTTTGTGCATATTGAATAAAAAGTAAAATTGTGTTTGGCATATTAAACGAAAATCATTCGAAAATCGAAAGCAAATCTTCGTCTCAGCTTCATTTCACTCCAAATCCACCCCGCCGTCTGGGCCAATGTCGAAAAGTGATTTTTCTTGTTGGACTTTCGGCTTAGCGACGGAGCAACGTCTGCGATTTTGGATAATAAGTTGACAAAGTTGGCGGGGAACGGAAATCCAGTCGATTGATCGAATGTACAAATAAGGCAATCGGCAATTGTAAGCATTCAATGTTTGTAATTGTGCATGAAATGATTTTAAATAGCGCAATTCGTTGATGCTTAGTGGTGAATTTAGTGAATTTAATTTTAAATCGCCTTGGATGAATTTCGAAAGTATATCAACTGCTTTCAAATTCATTCAATTTTCTTGTTTCCGCTTATTTTTAAATTCAACGTTTTTTTTTATACAATCGCACCTGTCAATTACATTCTTGTTGAATTGGTACTGTTTGCTTGGCGCTATTTTTCTTGTGCCATTTAATATTGTTGACATTTAATTATGACTATAAAATATACGAAAATATTTTAAATAAATATTTTACTCACCGCAATATGCTATAATTCAAGCTTAAATTTAACGCGCTGCTGTGCACCAGAAAGCAAACCGCATTATTTTGTCACATACCAAAATGTTACAGTGACAAGAATAACAAAATTACATGTGAGGAGCTCTTTAAAAGTACTAAAACTGATAAATATAGTTTTTATGTATTTAAAGAAAATTAAAAGAAAATAAAGTAAAGTTGAGGACTTTCGCAGCCGGTAGGATTCGAACCTACGCTCCCAGAGGGAATCTGATTTCTAGTCAGACGCCTTAACCGCTCGGCCACGGCTGCTGTTAGACAGCGACTAAAAGAATTCAGCTATTTTCAAGACACAATAACAATATAACCCATACGCTTATTTATAGATAAAACAATATATATATATATATATATATGTAAGTATAAAAATAAATAAGATAAGAATTTAATTGGCTATTGATAACGTTGATCATTTTAATAAACTTTAAAAATAAGATAGCTGCTTTAACTATACACATAATTGACAAAAGTTTATTTTTAAAGCACATCTCGCAAATGAAAACGTTATAGTCATAACTATAAATTTTACTATATTGCCACATGGGGTCCATCGAATTTGCCGTTGCTAATGAGCCAAACGCAATGCAAATTGATAGCACTTTTTGTGCGTGGGTGAAGTTGGTTGGACGGTGGGGGAAGGGGGGGTTGGAAAAGAGGGTTGGCTTAAGGGATTAGCATCATTATGCGCAGTTTATTTGTTGACATGGTGGATAGCTGCTGGTAGTACTATATTTATGTTGGTGGTGTAAAATGTAATTTCGTGTAATTGTTTTTAATTTCCATGCATTTATAATTCATTCAACATTCACGGCTCGCGTTTAGCTGCCGCGGCTCTTGAGTGTCATGAAAAGCTCATTTACTTTGTGCCACATAAATTAACAACCGGCCGCCCGTTTTGCCTGCAGGTTATGAGTGTCGAGTGGCCCAGTGTCGGAGTGTCGGAGTTTTGTCTACTTCAAAAAGCCAAAACGGTACAACGTGGTGTATGCGCAATGCGCTAATGGGGCGAGTTTTTTTTGGGGGGGTGGGGGTCGTCCCACCCTCATCGGTAATTATGCAAATTTTTAATGAGTGTGAAAATTATATTTCAGCGCAACACGTGCCTGTCGACCCGACCAGTTGCTGAAACTGCGTCTCCTGCTGTTGACTGACTAGGCCACCTGACAGAGACATCATTGACTGCGGCTAATTTCATTCAGCAGCTTTAGTAAGCACATTCACTCCTGCTCCTGCTGCTGACGCTCCTTCTTTACTCATTGCAAATCCGGCTCATGTGCGAGCCAGTTAACTGACTGCTGCTTGTAACGTCATTTGCTCTTTAGATTTAAACGGATTTTGTAAAACAAAACATGAATCTGCACTTTCAAATATGGCGAATGTCGAATGGCGAATGGCTGAAAGCCGATTTGATAAAAGCGTCGCACACTTTGTCAGTTGGCCTATTCAAGTGCCCGTTTGCTTTAAGGGAAAACAATTTTCAGTCAACAGTTAAAATATACACAAAATATGCATAACAAGATAGGTGAATGAATGAGCGCATTAGAATTATCTCAATGGTCTTAGTTACGTAGTTTATAATGGAAATCACTTAAAATGCCGAAAATGTTAGCTTTGCTATTTAATTAGTGGTAATCAATTGTTTGTCACAAATCCAATAACTTCATAAAACTCGATTGACTGCATTGCTTTTTAAACTTCAAACAAACATTTAATGACATTTTTTGCTAAATGGATTCTTAAATTGGCAATTAACTTAATAATAATGACGAGTGGTTCACCTGAGTTTATTAAGCGCATTTAAAATAAAAATTAATATTAAAAAAGAGACGCTTTAAGTGTCAATTCGTATAAAATTCAATTGGTTATAAATAGTTTTTGGCCAGCAAATCCACAGCAATATGCGATTTTATGGGAATACTCATATATTGCAACTGTCTTTTTCAATTAATACAAATGCCACACACACACACACACTCACTTCAGCTCGTATGCAAAAATATATTCAGCGTTTCGGTTAAAATGCAGATGCAAATTTTTGCGGCAGCTTTTCGCAAACAGATTGTAAACAAATAAATGCCGCCAGCAGATATACAAAGACAGATGCACCGATACAGTCGCACATACACACACACACACATGCGTTGAGTGGTCAGCGTTGTGGCAATTTGCAGTTGGATTCAGGACATCGCCTGGGGGCCATTGGCACAGTGCCTGTAAATTGTGAAACGCGCTTGACTTTACACATTTTATTTGACTTACATATATGAATGCATACTTCATGTGTGTGTGTGTGTGTGTGTGTGAGTGTGTATATTAATGTATCGCATGCATATGCATAGTGTATGTATATTTGCTCTGGCAACGTATTTCACACTTAAGTGGTTAAATTGGCTGTGATAAATTGTCGCGCAGTCAAAGTTGTTGCCACAGTTGCGCCGCGGGGCACCTTAAGTCGCAGTGGAGCTCTGTGTGTGGCATAAGCCCATAAGGATATGAGTGCCATGAGTGCTTATTCATAGTATATTCACTCTCTCTCTCCATCTCTTTCTCTCTCTCTCTCTCTCTCTCTCTCTCTGTCTCTTTAGTAATCTCTATCTTGTTGAGTGCCTGCTGCTGACAGTAATCATAACGCACGCATCAGCTTGTATTATTAGGGGCTGACTGACATATGACAACGGGGAATTAATATGCGGTGGTAATAAGTTGCTGGGCTAAAAGTAATACCAAAATGAGACAAAAGTCAATGGCATAATGGCACATGGGCGTCAAAGTGTGTGTGTGTGTGGCATGCCTGCCTGCGAGTGATGGCAACCTTTTAGCTGCACAACCAAATTAAATGTCTAGCCAAATGTACTTAGTTAACAGGCAGACAGAGTCGACTTACAGTTCATCTTGATTAACTGACAGCCACTGCAAGCGAACTGAGAATGTCCTTAATCTAAACTTGACTCAATTAGTGCAAGGCAGCTGACACTAATAAAAAACAATACAAGAAGCACTTTGCTCAGTTGGCTCGAAGTAAGCAAATTCTCGCGCTTATCGCTCCATTGATATCAGACAGTGTTGATGTGCATATCATTTTTATGGGCATTTCATGCAAAACGCTTCCTGTCACCAACGACAACAGTCACTGTGAAACTGATGACGAGTAGGCTTAGAGACAGCCATAGCGACTATCAAATGCCCTACGTAAATAGAAATTCAGTATATGCAATACTTTTATAAAATTCGTTAGCTTCTTGAAATGTATCAGAAGACTTATTCATATTTAAATTAAACACTTTGCAATCAGTTTACGTAAACATTTTAAGAGTATTGTCTAACTTTAATTAGCTAAATATTCTTTAATGTATTAAATTGTAAAGAAATTAAAAATGTAACTAATTGAAAAGGGGCAGAATAATAGCAAACTAATTAAATAGGCTTTAAGTAAATATAAGTAAATACAAAGCTTGCTTAAGTTTGCATTAATGATTTCTGAGTCTTTAGCTCAACAGTTATTTACATAATTAATTGAATTTAATTTTTCAAATAAAGAGTAGAGTATTGCTGAGTTCGTTGTGAATTGCAGTAGCCATTTTTAGGCTCCCCATATATTTGATTTTTTTTTTTGTTGGTCGTCGCTGCTCGTCGTTGTGTCTTTTGCTGTCTCTAACTTGCCGGCTGACCGACTGCATTTGTAATTTATAAGCGTATATGTATGTATGAGTAACTAGTATGGTTGTATCTACTATCTGCGGCGTTGTTGTTGGTTGTTCCTCTTGTTTTGTTGTTGTTGTTGTTGTTTTTAAAGCACAACTGACTGTTGTTTTTCTTGCTGATGTGTTGCTTGCAAAGGGAAACAATGGGAATGTGAATTGTTTTTATGTCTTTGTTTTAACACACGATATGCCTGCGATATTCGGCAGGCCGATGAAAGGGATTTGCATTCTGTTTGCCATTTGCGTTTTTTGCGTTCGCCACTCGAAAGCCGCATGCAACAACAACAACAACAGAATACAATAAGAATGGTCAGACTTTTGACTGTGTTGTTCTCTTAGTTTTCATTGTCGCCGCCGTTGTTGCATTTTTACTTTTTTTTGTTTTTTTGATAATTTGCATACGTGCGAGTTTCAGAAGACGTAAGGACAACGTGGCCATTTCAGTTTGCTCCTGACATTGACGTATGAATTTACATTTACATGTAGTATGTATGCAAGTACGTATGGACATAAATGTTCAACCTGGGGTTCAACAAACCCAGAGTGCCACAATAAAAGTGGCTTCATTAGCCCAACATTAGCCACAAGAATGTTTAAAATGTGATACACATTTCACACGATATTAAATTGTGCAGAAGGGAGCTGTGGCAATAGAAGCTACCTTCAAATGCTGCTGGACACATGGCCCTGGCCCAGGCCCTGGCCCGGGTGCTGGCCAAAGTGCGTGTTTGTGCCATTAAAGTTTCATCAGTGCGGCAAAATGAGTGTAAACAGAAGCAACAGCTAAGCGCCACAAACCTCTCAAATCCCCAAAGCCCTCGCGGGCAGGACCGAAGAGTTGAAGGGTTTGTAGCGCTGATGCTGATATTGTCATTACATGCTTCGAGGATATTTCTGTGGCGTAACCGAGGCAAATGTACTTTTGACAGTTGGACTCTTGAAAGGGTTGACCGACAGCCCAAACAACACACAACACACACACACACACACACATAAAACTTTACGCAGATGCAAAAGATTTAAATTTTGTAGCTCTGAACAGCAACAGCTGCTGCATGGAAATGCCGCTGGGGATATTGTGGATAAGGCTGAAGCCACCCCACAATCCACACAGCCCAATCTTTGAGACAGCTCCTAAATTGCTGGGCTTGCTTGTAATAGTTTTGGAAATGATTCTGCTAGCAGCAGCAATAAATGTTTGTGGAGTGTTTAAATATTTTATCAATGTGTACATTGTTAGCAGATTATACATAGAATCTGTGAATTTATTTGTATTCATTGCTAACAGAAGCACGACTTGGCCAATCACGTTAATTGCTTATGTATACAAACTGGAAACTAGCTCATCAATTAAACAAAATTGATTGAAAACGAGTCAGGAAAATGCTTGCGATTTTTATTATGAGTGTCTTTAATACCAAACACATTTAATTTTCAAAGTTCTTCAATATATAGCATTGAATTCATTCAAAATTTAAATGTTGCTAGCTAACTATAAATGTTGCTATGCCAATGTTGCTGGCAACATTTTGTGGAACGTATCTGAAAGAACAAAAATCAAATTATATGTTTGCGTTGACGTGCTTCATACTTACTTAACTAGTGATTGCTCTAATAAAAGACATAAAAATTTAAGACTTTATTGGTAGCGATACTAGAACAAACACTCTAGATTGCAAACGCCAAATAATTGTCAACAATAAACTGGTTTTAATCTGCGGTGGCATAAACGAATTGCACCAGCACTGTTTGCCTCAGTTGACAAAATGATCTTGGCCAGCCTTTTTGTGTGTTTCTGTTTGGCATCGGCCTTTAACTATTTTCGTACCCGTCGACAGCGTAAACTTATTACAAATCTCAAGGGACCCTTTAACTGGCCCCTGATGGGTGCCGTACACAAGATTGTCCTACTCACACCGAAAAGTATGTAAAGTTCTCAAGTATGCAGAGTAGTTATGCATTGCTTGCTAATTGTTCAATAGATTTTTTCAAGCGTAGCTCTGATTATCTTGCTAAATATGGAGCATTAACGCGCTGTTGGATCTTTGATCGACTATTCATACTCGTCGCTGACTTGGAACTGGCAAAACAGCTGTTGCACAGTGAGTCGCATCTGGAAACGGGACAAAAACTGATGAGTGACTGGCTGGGAGACAGTGTGCTCATGTGCCAGCAAGAGGACTGGTCACAGCGTCACCAGCAAATAGCAGCACTATTTAATTCGGACAATATGTTGCAGTTGAGAAAACTATGCCAGCAACAGGCCAAACAACTCTGCCCACAACTCGTCCAGCAAGCAGACACTCGCGAGATATTCGATGTGTGGCAAATAGTGTCAAGCAATGTGCTGGACTTGATGTTAACAACCACTTGTGGAGTACAGCCGAGGGCCGAATATAAAAAGGCATTTACTGAGTAAGTATTGAGTCTGAGGAGATATGGAGCTCTAAGTAGAATATACTTAACTAAATGCAACAAAAATAGCTAACAGTTAAAAAGTGCACTGATTTACATTAGCTCAAATACATAAATTTCAATACTTTCTAAAAGTTTTGAATTTATTTACATTTTAAATTGATACATTTTACTGTATTATATTGTTATGTTCACAGACTTACGGAGCTATATAGAAATCGTTTTCTGAGCATGAAGTCGGCAAATCGCTTTACTTTCTGGCTGCTAGCTCCGATGGTGCGTCGTCGTCAAAAGCGACTCATTAAAGTGATCAACGCTGAGAATAAACAGATCGTGGAACAGTGTCGTCAACAACAGCAGACCAAAATGCCGATGAAGAGTGAAGTTTTCATAATAGATCTTTCTGTGCCGACAACACCAAGCCGCGAACACCAATCGCTGCTGGATGTGCTCCTGGCAAATGAGAAACTTTCTCAAGAGCAGCTGTGTTCCGAGTTGAATACCTGCAACTATTTGGGGTATATGTTGTGCAGCACAACGCTATGCTTTGCTTTGATCCTCATAGCTCGTCATCCGTCTGTGCAGCAGCGGTGTCTGGATGAGCTGCGTGATTCTCGCAGCGATAAAGATGGGAATCTTCCAAGTCTACCTTACCTGGATGCTGTGCTCAAGGAAGTTTTGCGATTGCATCCGCCCCAGTTGATTGTGGGTCGTCAACTAAGTCAGGACTTTACATACAGTACGCTCACTTCCAAATTGATAATGAATATTGCTCTTAACTTAACCCTTATATCTGTTACCAGCTCACTCTTTGGTTGGAGATGGTGTTTTGCCTACCGGCGCCGAGATTTATATTAATCTCTACGAGCTGCAACGCTGTGAGCAGCAGTACGGCAATAATGCCCAACATTTTGAGCCAGAACGCTTTATGGATCATCCACCAGAGCTCCTCAGCTTTAGCCTGGGTCCACGCACCTGTCCTGCCCAGCAGTTCAGCCTGTCACTGTTGAAAACGCTGCTGGCACCTCTGCTGCTCCAGTTCGAGCTGTTGCCACATGGCGATGCAATGCGTCCGAATCAGCGACTGATTCTCGGCTCACAAAATGGCTTTCTGCTGGCACTTAGGCAACGCTGACCAACCAAATCGAAACTCATATTATTAAACTAAATAAAAAGTAATATAGGAATAAAACAATGTTTAAGTTACATTAAATTTATACATAATTATCAGATGAATATACATTAATAATCCAGTTCAAACTACCTGGTAAAATTTCTGGTTTCACTTAAAAAATAATGATATGAAAGGCAAAGAAAGAAATGACCCCGAAGAGGGTCAATATATAATATCAATATATATATATATATCAAAGTAGATATGCATACCAAATATACGTGAAATACTTTATTTGGTTTCTCCGGGGCCATTGCGTCTACGCATGCCCAGCTGAAAGCCATTGTCTGATCGCAGGACAATGTTGACCACAGGCTTAACTGCGTCACCCATTGGCAGCAGTTCGAATTCACGCACAATCTTCGACACCATCATCTTCACTTCCAGCTGGGCAAACTTCTGGCCAATACAGTTCCGTGGTCCGGCACTAAAAGGCAAATAGGCAAAGTTTACGGCACGTTCGCCACTCTCGTGCCGCTCGGGCTTGAACAGATCCGGCTCTGGGAAATGCAAGGCATCATTCTGCGGACCAATTATAGCGACTAGGATCTCTGCGCCAGCGGGAATGATACCATCGCCCACCTTGGAGTGGGCTGTTGAGAGAAAGTCGTTCTAATGAAAGTAGAATGTAAAGATGGAAAATCTTCACACTTACTGTACTTAAAGTCCGAATTCAATTTGCGTCCCAAAATTGGCACTGGTGGAAACTGACGCAGTGACTCCTTCATGACACAGTCCGTGTACTTCAGTTCGCTGAGATCGCGTGTGGTGATTGTCCGGCTGCGATCGGTGCCAAGCACCTGTAAAATCTCCGCCAGCATTTTGTCCTGGACATCTGGATGCCTCGAGATACACCACAGGCAGAACGAAATTGCACTGGTTGTCGTATCATGACCCTCGAACATAAACGTGTCCACCTCCTCGCGGATCTCGTCGTTGCTCAACGGTCGCCCATCCACGGTCGCCTGCAGCAGCACATCAAGCAGAGCCATGCGACGCTTGCTGCCCACTTCATTGTCCATCTGATCCTGCGCCAGCTGCTGCTTCTGCTCCAGTTCCTCCTGCAGGGCTTGACGACGCTGCTCGATTACCTTGGTGGTGAACTCGTGCATGGTTCGAATGAGCTTAATTTGACGCCATTTGAGATGCGGATGCGTCAGCGTGAAAAGCAATTCGATCTGCAGATAGGCGGACATAAAGCGCCAGGCCATCAGCGCAGTGCATCTGACAAGGAGAGAAAATGAGTGTTACAAAAAATAAAATAAAATTGCATCTGGTTGTTTGTTTAATAAACTATCAGAGCCAGTGATAAACCAAAGTTCAATTTCTGCCATAAAAATTTGCATTTAATCTTTGAACATGGTTAGATAGAAATAATAAATACGTAAGTTGGTATTAAGTGATGCATGATCAACTATCAACTATGCAAATAATAATGCAACTAGCTTCAGATCACTGTAGCTAATTCAGTTGCGTAAGATTGCTACTAAAGGTTCGCACTTACTCATTAACGGCATCTGCATAGGGCGTACTCTCGGCCAGTTGGGCGTTCACCTTGGTGCCCATTGCCGTTTCCGCAATGATGTCCAGCGCTGCCAGGCAGATGAAGGGATACACATCGAAGGTAGTTTTGCCATCGGCTTTTTGCTGTAAACGCTGAATGCAGATATTCGATTGCTGATCGAAGACTTCCACAAACTGATCGAGTATCGAGAAGTGAAACGCTGGAGTGATGATCTTGCGACGCTGATGCCACACTGTGCCATCGCTGAGTAGAAGGCCATTGCCCAGCCACTGGCCAAGGAGCCTGTATACCGTATGCTTTACCAGATGCTCTTGGCTGGCAAGTATCTGCTCGGTGAACTCCACATCGCAACTCACAATTTGCAGACGATTAAAGATCCAAATCCGCTGCAAGCGTCCCGTTTTATTAAAATTCTTTTTGGCCTGTGCTAAAAAATCTGCGGGGGGGGCGAGCGAGATTATTGAATTACAGTAGCTTGATAACCATTGCAAAAATACAGTTTTTTTTTATTTATTGCCACAACGATTGCCAGTATAATCCAAAGATCAATAAGCGAGTGCTTAAATTGTTTACAAACAAGTTTTTGTCGGAATGCAAAAAATAAATTTGTAGGAAGCAGATAACATCTAATTATAGCACTCACAATAAACACCAAAACGATTAGGGTTCTTAAAGCCTATCAACTAATCTAACCGAAAATAAATTGTAGATCGATTGCTTCCTATCTGACCGAATAACGTGCATACACTTTAATACTCAATTAAATAAATATTTTTAATTAAATCAGCTGCATATGCGGCATATGCATTATTTATTAAAGTGTATACGGTGTCTCAAAGCTTATTTCATGCAGTGTCAAGCAAACAATTCAATGTGCTGTAAAGTTTAAGCGAGTAAATTTTCCGTTTATATATTGAGGTACACATTCTTGCTCATTGTTGTTCCAATAAACATCAAATTCCCGACGCCGGCTGCCGAGATAGATGCCCATCCCATGGCACTTCCTCCGCCGTGCTTGACTGTTGCCTTTACGTTTTTGGAATTTAGTTCAACATTGGATTGTCGCCACCCATAATTCCGTCCGTCCGAGCCAAAAATGTATGCAAGTATGACTGTGTTCCAGAGCTCCAAATCCATGTTCAAGTGGCATTTGGAGAACATCATCCTGGTCCCTTTATTTTTTGCGCTTACAAAAGACTTCTTCCGTGGTACTCGGCCATTAAAGTCATGGTTGCGCATAACCTGGCGCACAATTTTTACACTTACTTTGACCATAAATTGATCACCCGGCCTAGATGGTGGGGAAACCCCAGTTTATTGGGGTCATATATTAATTTTGGTGGTTAATATATGTACCTGCCACAGGACTTTGGAATTTTTGAAAAATAATGTATAATTAATTTTTAACAGGCAATGACAATTTTTGCTTGACACTGCTTGAAATAAGGTTTGAGACACTGTAAGTAAGAATTGTTGTTGAGCTACAACCACTTTGCAGATTTAATCAGTCTGCTAAGAATATTGCACTTATTATATGGCAATTAAATTATATAATTACTGTTACTTGCCAGTGCATTAGCGCAATTCAACACAAGTACAATTGAAAAATTGTTTATATGGCTTTAGCACTTGCCCTAAACTGACTATGTGTGTATTGGGTATCATTTTCGAGATGTGATTATGCATAATACGTACTCTTTGGAGTTAGTTTGAACACCCGATGCAGGGCACCAACTAAGGGCGGACAAATGGGACCTGGCAGATTGGCGACCGCCTCCCGACTCCTACGCTGGCCGCGATGAATGAGGATAGCTGCCGTCAGAAGAAACACGACTATTGCAATCAAGAGCATTTTGCACTATGAATCGGTTCAAGCTAAATCCAATGCCTCCCAGAACACAGTCCAACAATCTTATCTCTGCTCTCTACCGGAAAGCACGGATAGCACTTGTGAGTTAAATCAACTATTTGCACGCGATTAACACATTTTGTAGTATAAATGTACTGAATGGATTATATTGAGTATGCTAATTGTTTTAAAATTCCGTAATGTTGACATGAATGACCAGAATTGAGTCATTTGGCTGAACTTGTCTCTTTTTTTGAGTTTTAAGTAATTTCCGTTAGAGACACTCGGGCGGAAATTAAAACATTTGCAGTGCCCGTCAGATAACCGAGTTCTGGGACTGGATGGATAGCTGCCAAGGCGGGCCAACTTCGGGGACTGCCCACGCAACAAAAAAAAAAAACTAATTAACAGTTGCTTCCTGGGCGGGGGTCGAAACAACTTTGACTTTTGTAATGACGTTTTCTGATATTATTTTAAATGTCAAAAGGTTCAGGCCCAAGATAAACAACAACTTCAGTTAAATACGTATAAATAAATGTAGTGTAGTTTTATACAAGTATCTAGCGTAAACCTGTTTTTAATTGTGCCACGTAAATTTGCATTTTCAATTTGCACAATGACTGTTATAAATAAAATACAGTGGAGCTGTTTTTTTTTTTGCATATACCCTTGTAGAGGTAGGTATTATAATATTTCCGTGCAGTGTGTAAAGGATTGAACGAAACGAAGAAGTGTACATATATATTCATGATTAACATTATTATAATCCCGTTAGATCAAACTACTATATTCCATAGCTCCCATAGGATCTTTTGGTTATCAAATTCAAACTCATAAGTTATGCGTGATTTTATGCCCCAACATCGGACTACTATATTATGTAGCTTTCATAGGAACAATCGGTCGCATTATTAAATCCAGTTCAATTTAGAAGATGACAGAGTGAATCCTGACTAGAAGAGTATGTAATCCTCGGCGTTTCTTAGATGGACGTGGTTTCTTTGCGTTTTATTGTTCCTGCTTTTGTCCGGTTGCGTTGAAAAAAGATATTCCACATTAATTTGTGCATATTAAAAATGCAATTTGTTGCGTTAATTGCAGCATGCGAAATGGATCAGACAATCGCAACGAGATAGCACAGACAGATCCCAGACCGCCCAGGGTTCTCCATATAGAGTGAGAAGATGCCGTCAAGTAACGTTGATAGCCATGGCAAACAAGCCATCCGACAAGCCAGCCAGCCAGACACCGAGGCAACCAGTGCATCGAATTGTGGATGTTTCCCCAGCCACGTGACTCCAGTTGCAGTGCAGCCAAATGGTCTACTCTTTATCTGATTCAACTGCACACACTGCCCCATTCCCCACTGGGTGCATGTGGCGTGGATTTAAATATACATATATTTTTAAATGCGAGTCAGCTGATATTTCAGTTAAGGCGCCCAACTGTCAGAAATTGATATAAATGAAAGGATTCACATGCAGCGAATGCAATTTATCAGCAATTAAAGTCGATTCGCACTTTAAGTTCGAGATAACCGTTTTAACAGTTTTAATTAAAATGCACACACATACAGCTCATAATACTTTATATTGCATGACGGTGTCTGATAGAAGTTTGTTAAATTTATACTTTACTCTAAATATTTTTTATAAATACTTTACAAGCTAATATAAAAGTATATGTTATTTTGTATGTTGTTTAAAATCCTAAGATTATTTTCTATTTTATCTGTGATGACATCTCAACATCAAATATTGTTGAAAGTTGTTATTAAATATTTAAATTTAATCAATTAAAAAAGATAATGCATCCATGGTAAGTTGCTGACAGACGTAATTAAAGTCAATACTGTCTTAGACTAGTTATGTTCGTTATTGGGAGAATATTGTTATAGCCGTTAGGAGCAGTAGAATTTTAAAAATATTTGCTAGACTATACGTTGATGATGATCTAGTTTGATTAGAAATAGACTTTGCTTCTTTACTCAGCGGCGGATAATATTCAATGGCCGTTTCGGCCATGGCTTTAATGCCCACCCACGATTCCTGTGCCAGCTCCTTGAGCAGCGTAGTTGGTGGCCAAAAATCGAAGGTGTTGCCATTTCGCTGACCGGACAGTTCCAACGCATAGGAGAGCGGAAAGCCAATGGAGTAGGCGTAGTCGATACTGGTGCCACCGAAAAAGTCCGTTAGACCACCTTGCTCATAGCTGAACCTTGTGCCAGTCGCCATGTACATAGCCTCTGCTCCCGATTTGGCCACTTCACGCAGTCTTATGGCATTGTCAGCGGGCACACTAAGCGATAAAAGATAAAATGTTAACGCTTTGCTAGGATCAGCTGGGTCTATTGCATTAGCTACCTCTTATAAATCCAGGGATAGAAGACACTTGTGTGATGGGAGTGCAAAGATATATACATGAGTGCACGTCCTGTATCAACCATTTCTGTCATTATATCTCTAACCGCTCGTGTCTCGGGCTCCGAGAAGGGTTCATTGCCCGCATAGTGTTCCTGACAGGGATCACTCTGTGCCGAATAGCCTGTTCGCCAGGCAATATCATAATTACGATTGATGTTGGTGCCAAAGCAGTTGCCACCATTTGGGGAGCGAGTGCTGCGCCACCATTTATCGACGGTGCGGGAGTACGTATATCCATCCGGATTAACCATTGGCATCACAATCCAATCGTAATCTCTTAGCAAATGTGAATGCTCCTCATGCCCAATAACCAATTGTTCCACGGCATATAAGGCAGCCACTGGCGTCAACCATTCGCGAGCATGTGCGCAGGCAACCACAAATATTGCTGGCTTCCCAGTGCGTCCATCACCATTCGTAATTGTGATTGTCTTCAGCGTGCGATTCTCATACGTGGTGCCCACTGTATGCAACGCCACGCGCTGACTGTTATCAGTTGCCAACTGCTCCAGGTATTCCAACATGCCATCATAGCTGTAGTAAACATCAGTGTTCAGTTTCGGTTTCAACTCAACACTGGCCAGGTCAAGGGAGAACGACAGTTGGAAATAGGTTATCGACAAGATAAGCATGCATTGAGCACACAGCGTATTATCGCTAAATAGCATTCTAATCAACTATTTCAGTTCAAGCCAAGCAGCGTTTTTCCAGTGATTCATTTTCAACTGAACATGTCACTGAACTGAACCGTCACTCAACTGATTAACTTTTTATATATATATATATAAATATATATATACATATGAACATATAAAATATCGTTTCGCGAGTGTACTTGCAACAAACTTTAACTGTTCTCGCTTAAAGGCAAACACCGACTAAACTATTTTTTTTGGTGTTCTGTTTACAATCTAGACGATCAAACTGTTGGTTCCCTCTCTCCTTTTATTACTCCTGCTCTTTTCTGCCGCTCTTTTGATATCCGCTAGGGAGCTGACACATCATCAGATAGCCCCTATTTTCAGCTGGCCTTAATAGTAATTTGTTATTGTTTGGTATTCAGATAGTAGATATTTCTATTATGAGCACTGTTGACTGCACTCTTAATTGTTATGCTAGTACAAAATTTTATTTTTAAAATCCTTATCTAATTCCCCGACTCGACTAATTGAGTTAAGTTTAGCTAATTTCAAACATTCCTCTGAACTTGTGCAGTTGAATGGCTAGTCAGTGAGAAGAGAAATAAAAAGAAACAGTATCATAAAGCACAACAACAGAACCAGGATATCTTCTAGTTTTATGCTCTACTTTTATCTCATTTTGCAGCTTTGCCATTTTGCGGCTTAAAAAGCCATTAAAAATTGTAATTATGTTGATAAATACGTCTTACTGGGCATTTTGCATTATATTTGTTTTTTATTTTTGCAACTTCCTTTTAACAGATAACTTCGAGGGGAAAGTGGTTCCACAGGGGCATGTGGCAAGGAACGAGGGCGAGGCTGTTGCCATTGCCACTCAACTTTGGCCGCAACAGCAAAACAACATGGCTAAAACAGCCGCAGCAACAGCAAGAATACCAACAACAACCACAACAACACTTTGGTCTTTCTTCATTTTTTCCAGGCAACTTTTACTTGGCGAGGCAAATATTTTATCATTGCGCCTTTTTTGCAGTCAAGTGGCGGCAGCAGGACCTCAGCAAGGACCAAGCCCAGCAGCAGCAGCTGACTGCTGCATTTAAGAGCTGTTTATGGCCGTATTTTGTTTCTTTAGCGCAAATTTTTCTGCAAATTGTTGCAAGCTACTTTTTCAATTTAGCACGCAAATTTTTGGACGAAAATTTATTCGCCTCCAGACATTTTTTTTTTTCAAAATCCCGTTTACTGCCAATTTAAAAGTGCAACCATTCAACTGATTGGCATCTAAATTAAGCCATCTTTCATTTATGCCACCCACTGATGAGCTCAGAGCTTGAACAGAAATTTCCTTTAGACTCAATTCTATTTTTTTTTCCAGTTCTTCTTTTGCTTACTTGGAAAATTAATGAGGTAGCAAAAATGTGATTTCAATTTATAGATTATGACCCTCCAGCCAGGTCCTAGGTTCGAATTGCAATTGTCAACGTGCATTATTTATAACGAGAGTACCTGTGACTCCCTGAGCAGCAAAAGAAATGTAAAAAAAAAAAAAAACCGATTAGTTCACTTGATGCTGTGTCCATCCTCCTGCTGGGCTCCGCATGTCCTTTGGGCACTCTCCAATGCGAGTCACGTAGTTTTCATGTCCGATTTTTAAGTTTGTGCTGCACAAATCACGTAACCCACTACCAGCTGTAAGAAGGACTGGAGATGGGGTAAGTGCGGCTGTGGTGGAGTGGGGGAGTGCCCCTTAAACATTAACACAACAACAAGCTAATGTCCTACTTGAGGCTATTTGTAGTGCACTTTGTGTGGACTTTTGTGATTTGTTTATCCACCAACATGAAGACGTGAGCAAAATCTGAGTGAACTGACAGCATTTTTGAAGAATATATTACAGAAATTAAATACAACATTTAATAATAAAAGACGTATTTGCAAATCGATTCCCTTTCGAATTTAGCAAGTTGCTTAATATAAGCATAAGCTTATAAAATCATTAAATAAAGATCATTTAATTTTTTGTGGACTCCTAAAAATAGTTTATTAAGTTTATTTAATTTTGAAGAATAATATACTATAATATATACTATACTAATTGTGCAAGGCTTATATTGTTATTCTTGTTATTGATTTCGATTCATCGATTCCCTATCCAAACTGGGAAGTTGTTTAGAACGTTTCCTCAGTTTTAATTTATAATACAATAAGGATATTTAATGAAGAGGATATTATTTATTTCAAAACTCTTAAAAATAGTTGATTAAGTTGAAAAATGTTTTACTTAGAAGCCATAGTGAGTGCCGAAGCCATCGAAACTCATGTGGGAAACGGCCTCCGCAGGCGAATAGTGAACCACAGTGGGTTGATGACTGGCATATGTTGCATGAGCAGCTGGAATATGTTGCTGCTGCTGCTGCTGCTGCTGATAGACTGGAGCAACTTGAGCCACTGGAGTTGCCTGGGTGAAGAACGTGGGTTGCTGGTGTGGTGTATACACCTGCTGATGTGGTGTGTAGACCTGCTGGTGGGGTGTATACACCTGCTGGTGTGGTGTGTAGACAGTGGACACTGGCGCTGGAGCGGCATAGGACACCGACTTGGCAATGGCCGGCTGATAGACATTATTACTGATGCGTGTGTCCAGCTTATTGACCTGGGAGTAGGGCGTGGACAAAGATTTCGCATAGTGCGAGACGGTGCCATCGTAGCTCCTAACCACATTCTGTTGGGTATGTGCCACGGCATGCTCATCATTGCCCAGGTAACTGAGCCCAGCCCAAGCGGGTGCCAGGAGCAACAGCAAAAGTGTTGCACTCAGAGTTAGGAATTTGTATGCCATGTTGTAGCTGTGAAGCAAGTCGATAAACTGTTTGCTCTTTGCCACTGCACAGGGGTCTTATAAACATTAAGCATTGGCCTGGCCAATTATTCATACTCAGTTGGCCCAGTTTCTTAGCTGTTGCGTCTGTTGCGTGACTTTCATTAATCCATTTCTATCTCGAGATCGTGGCAAATCAATTTACAGCTGGCAGACACAAAGTGACAGCAAATTTGAGGGCGTGTCACTTTTGTGATCATTTATATGTGTATATACATATCTATTTGTCCATTACATAACCAAAAACAATTGTGATTATTATTGTGAGGTGGGCGCACCTGCTACATGCCACATTTCGCTGTCTGGATGCTTGCCGCTAAAGTGCCCTCAAGCGCTCAAGCCAGCTACAGCTTCAACTTTGGCTATGGCCGAGCTTATAACCAGGCCAACACAATTTATGGGCCATCGGAGATGCATTAAGGATGGCAAATTGTTAATGCATCTCGACATCTTCGAGTTCGAGTGCTTTGAAATGCCTTTGAAATGTGGGGCAACAATGATAACAATGCACATAAGTAATACACAAAAAAAAATAATAATAATAAATAAAGAATAGTTACAAGCAATATGCAGAGTCATCTAAAGCACTTGTAAAGAGACCAAAATATGTCTGAATACTCACATTTGGGGATTACCATGAAAAATCAAATATTATTTAATATTTATTCATACAAAAAGTGAAATGAAACTAATTCCCATATTTCTTAAAATCCTTTCTGATGTTCAGCTTTCAGTTTGAAAAAAATTGACTGCAAAGAAATAAATAAAATCAAAACTATAATTAATTATTTAAGCAGTATGAATTTTAGCAAATAGCTAAAATATATATATAGCTTTACAGAAAGACTTTCATTCAATAAAAAGTAATACTTTATTTGATTTAACAACTGTTTACATTTTTGCACACAATTTACAGGGTATACAATCTGTGTGTGTGTTTTTAGAGACTCGTTGCCACACTTGAGGTATAGTTTTTATGTTGCTCTTGTTATCCTGCTCAATAGTCCAACCAACACTCGTCCTGTGTTCGTGAAGGAGTCCTTCGATACTTTTATTCATTCCATAAAAATCGCTCAGCTACAATTGAGTTATAATGCAATTGGCAAACGTAAAGCAAATGTTGTTAACTTGCAACAAGCTCAACAGGAACAGAGCAGAACAGCTGAATAGAAGCAAGCAAAGGAGGAGGAAATGAGAAGGGGAAGTTAGGGAGAATATCCAACATTGTTGCCACGTTGACCGGTCTGCGAAAGTTTTGCGCAATGAAAATGACACATAAATAGCATCAACATTCAGGATTTCGGCAACACAAATGTGATTACGATTACGGATCCAACTACGGGCAAAGGAATCGACAATGTGGAAGTCACCTTTGTTTGTTGATGACTTTTGCTTGATTTGTGTGTGTGTGTATGTGTGTGTGTGTGTCGTGTGTGTATTGTCGTGTATGTGCGTGTGTGTGTGTGTGTGAGTCCATTATGGCTCTTATGAAATTTGGCACATAAATTGTATTATTGCATTTATGCTTGATTTTATTTCCGTTTGCCTCACAATCGTCATGTGATTGTGTGGGTGTTTATCTCTGTGTGAGTGTGTGTGTGTCCTTTTGTATTGACTGTTAAATTGGCTTTACGTCACTTAAGTGAATTTACGGTGAATTCGTCTTCGTTTGCGCTTTTAACTTGACTTTGCCTTTCTTTTTTTTCCGCCTGGCCACACACACACACACACACATAAGTAGTTGTTACATTTCAACGGTTTCTTTTCTTGCTGCTAAGCGCCTTATTCGAACGGCGCGCACAATTTGAACTTCAATTAGCTGCATTCGCCTGGCCAATAAGCGTTCCACTTACTTAACCTCTCGCCTCCCCACTCTATATTCGGTCACTCTGTCTCTCTCCCTCTCACTCTCTCCCACACACTCGTCGTATACAGTTACAAATGACGCGCCAGCAGCAGCAGCAGGCTGAAAGTCAATTAACGGCACTCACATAAAAGCTCTCCATGCGCCTCGTCTGCTAATTGGAATTGAAACATAAATTAAAAGTCAAAGTCGAAAGCAGACGAAGACGAAGACGAAATTCTGCTGAGACTAAATGCAACTAAAACTTTACGACTTCCCTATGTGTGTGTGTGTGTTTGTGTGTGTGTCAGTGCTGGTCAAACGTAAAACGAGCAATACACGTAACGCTTTGCCATTTTACGTTTGTCGTATTGTGTGCAGCCAATTACGTTAGTTCCTGCTTTTGTTGCAGTTTTGTTTTTCTATTGCTGTTGCGTTCGCATTGACAGCTCAGATTAAGTGTTGACTATAAATTTTTGTGGTTTTGGCTTTTAGCTCTTGTTCAAGATCGCGATATTTATGAGACTGTTCGGCATTGGCCAAATTATTTACCAACAATTACAAATACGACCCAAAAGTCTTTACGTAGCCAACTCACACACACATATATATATAAGTTCACACACAAGCACACTAAAGCGCGCTCAAGGAGCTTTTTAAATTAACCCTTATGAGTGATTTTTAGGCACATTCTATTGATTAATAAAAGTGTTTTGTGCAAGGAGTGCTTTAGTGAATTGAATTAAAAAAAATTTTATTTTTTATATTTATTTATAATATTTATTAAAAAAGCTTGTTGCATTAGGGTTAAAGCTCGATTTGAGCGCTTGCGGTTTCGGGGTGTTAAATTGCCAATCAGCTAGCTGCCAACTTTAACCTTTAAGCAACCCCAGCGTCAGTCTTATTCCCACACACACACTCCCCCTCCCTCTACTTTGTATTTCTGTGTGTGTGTGTGTGTGTGCTGCTCTTGGTTTATGGTACAAAAGGGAGTTGGCTTCAATTTTCTTTATATTATAGCCTGATTTAATTTGACGTGAGACTTTGGCTCCAGCCACTTGTGCTTCTTCTTCATCTACTACTTCTTCTTGACCGCTATGTAAAATGAGAGAAAAACGTAGAGAGAGCAAGAGGGAGAGAGAGCCGTAAAAGTTGTCAAGATGAAGAAATGGCTACAAGTTAAATTTCTCAATTCAAATTTCCATAAGCGAAATTATTAACAACAACAAAAGTAAAAGTCATTTTCCAGCTGCCAGATGCACGACACGATAATAATAATAATAATATTTTGGGGGATGAGTTGGCAGAGCTGCTCGATTAATATAATTTCATTAAGTCAACCCCCAAAATCCAACTGGCCGGCAATTATTATTATTGTTGTTTTTCCCATTGATATGTCAGCGAAAGCGACACGCCCACTCTTTAACGCCCACTTCGACGCCACTTTCAACACGGGGCAGGACAAAGTTATTTTTAGGGAAATGGCAGCGAAAAAATACAACTCATAATAACAAATTCGAGAAAAAAGATAATGAAAATGAAAATGCATAAACAGTTGTTGTGGGGTGTGGCAAGGGGGAGGGGTGGTGTGGATAAAGTGTGTCGAAAACTCATTAAAACTTTTTACAGCCCATTTAAAAGCAATTTGTAAATTGCGAGCCCAACACTTGGCAATTGGAAAGCGTGTCAAGAAAAGTGAAATAATTATTATTTATATTTTTGCTTAGCTAATAATTATAACAATAAATACTCATTATATATTATATCTATAGAGCAAACAAAATTCTTTAATTCTTTTTTTGTTATGTTTAAAAGGTAAGACTTTAGCGATAAGCTACAAATATTTTGAAATGCATATTAATTAAATTTCGCTGAGCTACAAACCTAAATAAATGTGAGTTTCCATATAGGCAAAACCAAATTTAATAATATTTACTTATATTTTTGCCTTAAAAATCTAAATGACAAGAAATAAATGTATTTAATATTATTTTTAAAGGGTTAGATTTAAATGAATCCAAATGCATTACTTTAAAACACATCTAACTTTTTATATGCTACACATATTATTAAATGTATATACATTTCATAAGCACATCCTTCTTTTATGCAACAAATATTATTAAATGTATATTCATTTCACACACACATTCTTCTATTTTTGTGCAGAGCACCAAACAGAAATGCAGGCAAATTTTTTGGGGGAACCCGAAGGACTCTCAATCGCCAACATTAAATCACATTTCCGCACATTTTTTGTGGTATAAGAAAAATTGTGTTAGCTGCGCTTCCCTTTGCTGTTTTTCTCTCCAGCCATGCAACCCCTTCTCCTGCCCCTGCTGCCTTGCCACTTAAATATTCAAAGCGTAAAGTTACTCTACACCTTTGCTGCGGCTTTTCCTGCTTTATTTCTTATTATTCATACGGCTGTTATTTTTTTGTGTGTGCGGCGGCCGAAAATTCCCACAGGATGCAGGCTCTAAGGTTGGGGTTAATGTACGTCGTGGCATGTGCCTCAATTGCTTCATTTTTTTTTGTATGCAACAATAAATTTTGCAAGCAAAAAAAAAAGAAGCGGTATTTCACAATTTAAACTTGGCGCCAAAGTGTGCTGTGCCAGGGCTACATAACACATAGAACCTTGCCAGACAGCTACAATCGTAAGTCGGCCACATATCGATATGTTGCTTGTGGAGCGAGCACATTCGCACAATGTGACTGCATTTTAAACCGAACATACAACATATTCAACACAAAATTTTAGACAGTATTTTTTTTTTTGGGTAAAAGTAAGCAAAAGTCAGGTATTCTCTGTCACAGCCGACAGCTAATGTGAAATTGTTTGTCAAAATTAACCCGGAACGAAATAACAATTTGACTGCTGGCAAATCGCTGGTATTCGGTGTTGAGTTAGCAAAGTGGATTTAGCGATTTGACAAATCACAACGGAAAAAAGAAAACTCTTCCTCGGAAAGAAAAAAAAACACATACACGGCTTAAAGAGAGAGAGAGAGAGAGCGAGCGAGCGTGTGTGCGTGCGGGAGAAGCAAGAAGAAGGGCAAACGCAATTCGATTGGCAATAAAAAAGCGACTCAACGATAGACCCACGACATCGACACCGATTCTCATCCCCTCTCCCCAGCAAGCCGTAGTTGCCGTCTGTTTAGATTCTTCTTTTATTTTTCTTTGGATTTTTTCTTGTGTTGCGGAGAGAGAAACTAATTTCACAGTTTCGCGTCGCAAATTGACTAAAGACGGCTGAAAACCGATACAGACGGCCGACAAAATGTTAATAAATCTAAAGGTGAAGACTTTAGATGCGCGCACACACGATTTTAGCATCGACAATGAGGTAAGTGCTTGTGTTTGTGTGTAAGTGTATGACTGCACATATATATGTATATATGTACATGTGAATGTGTGTGTGCGTAGGCATAAGTATTCCTACATACCCTGAAAAACGATCAAAAAGGGTATATTGAAGTGCTGCAAAAGTAAGTAACGGTATATATATTCTTGATCTGCATCAATAAGCTGATATAGCCAAGTGTATCTCTATTTAAATTTAATAATAATTTAATTTTACGTTAACAGTATTTATCTACGTACACATTCATATATATACACATCGAAAGAAAGCTTTTTGATAAGAGAGAGATTTTTTATATCCAAGCCTAAAGCTTTGACTCAGAGGGTATCTGCTAGTCGTGCGCTCTCACTTTTCTTTTATTATTGTTTTTTTTTTTTGAGGTTGTGTTGTGCGACGAGAAGCTTCTTAAAGCTCATTTCTATTTTTTAACCTTTTTTACAGCTTACCATTCGTCAGTTCAAGGACCAGATTGCCGTTAAAACGAACATTGCCGCCGAAAATCAGCGCATTATTTATCAGGGACGTGTCTTGGCTGATGATAAGCAAGTGAAGGAATACGGTGAGTCACACACAAACACACAAGTACACATGCATACACACGCACAAACATGCATATACATAGATATATATATGTATACATTTCCACAGATGTCGATGGCAAAGTGCTGCATGTCGCCGAGCGACCGCCATTCTCGCAACGCGGCGCCAACGCAACAAACAACGATGAACCGATGCGAGGCTTTCGCAGCATGGCCGGTCGCCCAACGCCACGCAATATGCGCAACTCGCCCTATTTCCGAGCACTCGATGGCATGCTCGTGGGCACCATGGCCATACCAGTGAACAATGGCAACCTAACTGCCGCAGGGGTGAGTTCTCAACATGCATACAACAAGATCGGCTTAGACTATATGTATATATGTGTATCTGCTCAAATCAAGCTTGGAATTGTTTTTGAAGGTTTCCTTTTTAAATTTGCAAGTTTAAGAAAATTTTGAATACTTTTTAGAAGTGGAAGATGACTTAAAAAAAATAATTAGAAAGGTTAAACCACAGTTATCAGTCTCTTTCCAAGCTAAGCTTGGATATGTATAATAGCACCACTCTTACAATAAGTATTTTCAAAATTGTGCTTTTTAAATTTGTAATTTATAAATATGTTTTTAGAAGTTGAAAGTGACTATTAAACGATCAGGAAAAAAACACATAGCAAGACCAGCTTAAGCTATATTGCTTAACAATGTCTGCTCAAAAGAAGCTTGGTAAAAAAAAAAGAAATGTTTTCAAAGGTGTTAGTTTTTATATTTTCAAATTTAAGGAACTTTTCAATTTATTCAAATATATGTGAAGAAATTGTGTATAAATACACTAGATATCTTTTAACTCAGCTCACTGCTCTTCACATCAAATCGATGGAAATTCTAATAGATTTGCTCATCATATTTGCAGACCCGCACGCCACCCAATCGGTTTCCGAACTCATCATCCTTCTGCATCAATCGGATAACCGTTGCCCAGCATATGATCGACTGTGCCAACAATATTGCTGCCTATATGGAGAATCCGGAGATCGGTTTGAACAATCAACCGTTGGATATATTGCAGCGTGGTCACTGGACCATGGAATCAACGGTGGTCGAGGTGGGCGTCTCTTCGACGGATATGCCACGCAACAATAACATCATCGATATGGTTCAGGATGCAGTCACCGCTGCGCTCTCCCGCAATACGCCCGGTCGCAACTATACGGTCGTCCAGCTGCCCACGGTCTATACGAACGAGGGAAGTGGCGGCAGTGGCAGTGGCGAGAACAGTATGCAACAGCAGTCGCAACAGCAGCAGCAGCCACAAGATGAGGAGGGAATTAGTGGCGAAGCGGCCTCTGCCTCGGACTCGGCTGGTAACAGTGAGTCGAGTGAGGAGACAACAGCCGCCGCTGCTGTCATCATCGAGGATGTAATTGTGACCGATGAAGACGAACGTTCCGCTTCGCCACCATCGACAGAGGATGCAACAGCAACAGCTGGAGTTGCAGCTGGAGCTGAAGCTGATGCTGGAGCAGGTGCTGCAGCAGGAGCTGGTGCTGCAGGTGAAGATCCCAATGGCGCCAATATGACTGGCGTCGATTCGCGTCGCCGCACACGACCCCAGGTGCTGGCGTCTGTCATTCAGCGTTACCGCACTGTCGAGTCGCGGCTCGCCCCCTTCGTCGATCGCTATCAGGAGATCCTGTTGCAGGATCCGGAATTTGGAGAGCAGAACAACGTGGAACGCGACAATGCCCAGCGCACCTTTGACCGCGTCTCGGAGGCTCTTCATTATTTGTCGCATGCTCAGCACGCCATTTCCGATCTGATGCTGGATCTGTCGCAGCCAGGTCCACGCGTCCTCACCTGCCGACCCATTCTCGTTGAGCAGAGTGGCTACATTCGCTCCAACAATATATTTACGCCCAATTTGGTTGCGGCGCCGTTTAGCGATCTGCTCTTACCTGCCACAGAAGCGGCGGCTGCTGCTGCTGCTGCTGCTGCAGCAGCCGCTGGCAATGCCCCCGTACCGATACCCGCCACAGGCAGCAACTCTCTGCCGGCTTCAGCGCCAACCGCACAGCCAGAACAGTTGACTCTGCATCAGCTGCTGGAATCCTTTGAGTCGGACAGGTGGACAGCTGGAGCAGCACAGCAGCGTGGACCGTTTCAGCCAATCTCTCCACCCTATGGCCCCCAAGCAGCTGCAGCTGGAGCACAGCGTGGTCAGCCGCCATTTGAACCCACTTCACCCCCCTATGGCCCGGGCACAACTGCTCCACGTGCAACTGCAACTAGCGCTGCTCCAGCTCCAGTTGGAACACGACCTGGACGAGAAGCATCGTCGTCAGACTCAATGGAAGAGGATGAGGAAAGACAACTGCTGCTGGCCGATGCGGCAGCTGCACTCGTTGCTGGTCTCGGCCAGCGTACCGATAACGTCGAGGATCCCGTCGATGAGCCCATGGTGGCTCGACCAAGTGCTTCCAACGCACCTGGCACTCAGCCGCAGCAGCAGCAAACGCCGCGACCCGAAATGAGTGAGTATCCAATCGAATGGCAATTTGTGTATGTGTGGTGTGTGTTGGATTTGTTGCACAAAGTATAAACCTTTTGTTCCTATTCCATGTTTGACCATTTTCTAGATGAGCACGTGGAGCAATCAGTGGAGTCGGCTGATGAGGAACCAGCACGGCCCAGGTTTCGCCTCTATATGCCAGTGCCACTGCCGTCGCCCAGTATGTGTTCTTCTCCAGCTTTTCGTTTCGCTTGTGCCTCTGGCTGGAATTGTGAAGGAATTTATTCCTCGCTCGCTGCTCGCTGCTCCTTGCCCCCGATTCATTGTTTAGCAGTTGAGTCGATCAGTTTGTTCAAATATTTTCGGAACGTTCGCCTGGTTGCTCGCTTCAAAATGTATTTGTGGCCTTAAATCTTCTTCAAATCGAAGTGTAATTATGTGACAAGTTTCGCTTTTGTTTCCATTTCGCTGCACTTTATTTGAAGCAGTTGAAAACGTGCCTAGCAATATTTTGATATAATAATATGATATTCGATATATTATAATATTTTTTGATGGCCTTGTTATTAAATCTTTTTAAACCCAAAGAGTAATTTTGGCCAGATTCCGCTTTTGTTTGCTGTTTGTTGCATTTGATTTGAAGCAGTGACTAATAATCCAAAACTGAATCAACCATTTATTTTAGCGTTGTTTCAATAATATTATAAATACATTTAGCTTTAATAATGATAGCTAACAATTCGACTGGCTTAAGGCTTAAAATAAGTTCGTTTCTTGCTGTAACAATTTGCATTTGTATTTGCAATCGAATCCTAGATTCAAATAACTCTTAAATCGAATTCTTTGTAATCAAATCCTAGATTCAAATAACTTTTCATTCGAGTCCTTGGTTCAAATAATTTTACAATCCCATCCTCGATTTCTAAATGTTGTGACAAATGTTTACAAACGCATTTTTGAGGGAGACAAAATTGAAAAGTTCCCAGCATAATTTAAACCATTTCAACAGATGGTTTTCTCAGCGTCGTCGTTAAATTTAATTTGTTGACATGTCGATCATATTGCCATAATTTATATTTTTAGCTAATGATTCCCTTTGTTGACTGTTCTGTTCACAGATCCGCATATGCGCATGGCTCGTCTCATTCAGGCCGTGGTTAACAGCGCGACGAACGATCCGGATTTGCGTGTTGAGTACAATATGCCCAATGTGATCAATATGCCGGTGCATGTGATTACTGCCGCACTGCATCCGAGAGCAGCAGGTGCAACAGTGGCCAACGAGGGCGCTGCAACGGCAACGGAAACGGCGGATGCTGCAACAACTGCAACTGCAACAGTAGTTAGCGAACCAAACGCAGCAACAGCAACTGCAGCCACAGCTTTGGGCGCCTCTGGTGCCGCCTCAACATCGAGTGGCACGCGCAGCGGGGAACAGCGAGCAAGCACGTTGCCCACAACAGCAACGCAGACGCGTTCCACGTCGAGGCCACAAATTCAGATTGGTGGCAACAACAATTGGGCTGGTCGCATTGCGCCAACGCACACCGCCTTCGATCGTTTCTTGCCGTGCAATAGTCATCACATCCGCGAACAGGAGCCACTTATCCAGCAGACCAACAACAACAACATCAGCAGCATTGGCACTGGCAGTGGAAACAGTATTCGCCGTGGCGCCTACAATAATGCAGTCAACAGCCGCGCAACAAACGGTGAGTTTTCTAGCATAGTTTTACAAATGCCAATTGTCCACTAGTGTCCGCTAGTTTAAGTAGACATCATCAAAATATGTCTCGGCCGCTGCACGGCTTCGACTCCGTCTCCGGTTCGCCACGTTGTATGCTTTTTATCATCCTCATCCAGACAACATTCACCAGAGATGTAAACCGCGTTGTCTTCAGACCAACAACCAGACCAGATACCCAAGCAAAGGTTAACTTTTTATTAGAATAAGAAACGATCAAAATCATTTTTCAATCGATTGCTCGATTTAAATAACTTTTCAATAGATCGCTTCAGATAACTTTTCGAACGAATCCTAGATTCAAATAAGTTTTCAATCGAATTCTTGATTCAAATAACTTCAATTGAATCCTAGATTCAAATAACTTTTTAATCACATCCTCGATTCAATTAACTTGGCAATTGTGAAAATGTATTCTTGAAATTTAATATCGAATGGAATCTAGGCTCAATTTCTAATAGCTAAAAAAGATGTATGAGAACAATTTGATAACTGACACACAATACATACACACACACACACAGACAGACATAGGACAGATAGGGAATATAGGGTATATTGATGTTAGATGGTCTCGCGCCGGTTTGCATCTCTGACATCTAATTTGCATTCTATATGTGTCCTGTGTCATCATAGTCATCGCAAGTCGCTTGCCGCGTAGCCACAGCTACGCGAATCTGTCGCGTCCAATGTCAGCTCGACGTGAGAACCGAATTGGCGGCATGCCAATGGTAATGGCGAGCGTTGGTGCCGCTGGCAGCAGCAGCAACAACCGCAGCAGCAGTGGTGCTGTGAGCCGTGCTGCTCTACCGCCGCCCATGCGCAGACTGTCCAGAATTATATCCGCAACGTTTGAAGATTTTTTATTAACTACTTTGAGAAATCATGCGCAAACAGGCTTGGGTGGCACTGGTACGGCCAATGTTGCCACCGCAACCACTACCACAACCAACAACGCAGCACCTGGCATCGGAGTCGTCAGCAATGCAGCAGCCACAGCAAACGCTGCCGATGGTCCAGCCGCTGGCGCAGTTGCAGCATCTGGTTCCGGCAGCAACACATCTTTGGCAACCACCTCATCGGCAGCAGGAACAGGAGCACAAGCCGCACGTAATCTGCGTGCCCAGGTTCGCGGTTTTCTGCATCAGATTGTCTTCGAGGGTGGACCGATCAACGAACAGACAATACCCACGGCAATTGATAGGGCGCTGGACTGGTTTGCCGATTGTCTGCTGTTTTTGCGGCAATACGAGCGACCCGAATACAATTCACACGACTCTGTGCGCAACATGCTGCGCCGCAGTCTGCGTCTCATCATCTCGCTGTGCAACGGTCCCAATCACTGTCACATTCACTTCGAGCATAGGCTCAAACAGATTTGCGAACAGTTTCGCATACGTCTCTATAGTGTGCTCTTCCTCTGCCTTGGCAATGACAATGCGGAGCTCTTCTGGCGCCAACTGATGCGAGTCCTTGGCGTGCCACTGCGCTCAAGTGAGTAGAAATAAAATACAGCAGCTCTATAGTTACAGCTATTAATCCTAAAACGCTTCTTCAGACTTTCGCAATGAGGCCCTACAGTTCTTGTGCATCTACATTGATCCGAGAATACCGGCGCACACGGATACCGCCGATGCCCAACAGTTCCTTGTGCTGCGCAATGCTGCGCAGTCAACGCTACCCACAGACGACGATGTAAGTCAAGGGAGTGTACAAATGGAGAGCTTAAATAAAGCGCAACTAATAGCAACCTTTTGTTGCGCCACCGCCGCTTGCCTTTAATCCACAGCCGCTAGAACAACAGCAGCAACAGGAGCAGCAGCAGGCGGCGCCGGAGCAGCAGTCACTCGATAGCGATATCGAAATGACCGAGGTGGCGAGCAGCAGCAACAGTGCCACCGAAATGGAGCCATCATTACCCGCAATTACGCCCGGCTCCGAGCCGTGGCACAACAGCTTCCCCAACGACTGGCTGCCTGTGATAACGCGAGATCTACAGACCCAAACGGAGGTAGATTCTAATTGTGGTAGTGTTTATAAATCAACTAGTTAATGATTCCCATCTTTTATAATGTGCAGCAAAACCAAGCACAGCCACCGTACTCGGATGCGTACATATCTGGGATGTCAGCCAAGCGTCGCAAGATCATCCAGACAGAGAAGCCGCCCACAAATGTGGAGTGTCTGATTGCGAGCGGTGTGCAGCGAGCCATTCATAGAACGGGGCTAAGCAGCAGCGGCGTCGGCGGCGGTACAGCTACCAATCCAGCTATCAATCCGGATGTGGTGATCAATGCCATTGCCCATGATGCTGTCGTCCAGACATCGTATACGGACGCTGTCCGTACGAGTGTACGCGATCGCATTAAGCATGACATTGATTACAAGTCTGGCAAATATCCGCAAATCACCAAGTTTACCGAGCAGAAGTAGACGGGCCGGGAAGAGTCCTGGTCCTGGTTCGGGCAGGTTGGGCGGTTAGGACTCTTAGTGCTTAGTGCTTGTTGTAAATTTTACTTTAACGAAAAAATATTGTATTTAACTTAGTTAATGGATAAGTTCTGTTTAAAGACTGCAGTCGTCAGCCTGAAGCGGAAGCGGTCCACGGTCCAAAAGGAGTGCATGCAGGTGGCTGTTTCATTGCAACACACACAAACACACACACCCACACATACACAACCACGTATGATATACCGCTGATATATATATATATATATATATATATATATATACAAACATATAAATAATAATTGCAAAACTACACGAAATTAAAGGTCAAACACTTTAGGACAACTGCATAAAAGAAAGCTAAATAAAAAGTACATCACCAAAAAAAAAATAATAATAAATATTTAAATTAGTATGCCTAATCCTTTTGCAAGTGCCTCAAATTGATCCATGGCGTCCCCCAGTCGGATGACGCAGTGGGCAACAGACAACAGCCGTGACGACAGCCAAATTCCAGCAAAATATTTTTGGCCATTGACGTGAAAGATTGGCATATAATGATTTCTCTGGAATTTGCAGTTACCATCTCGAGTGGCTAAGCGAGGAATGCGCCCAACAACAATCTCATCTATCGCAGGCATATTTTTGGGTAGAAAATGTATTTCGCATGACATGATAATGCTTCGGCAACGGGCCAAATCGGTCCAACAGTATTATAAAAAATAAAGACATAAAATTTGTCACACAAAATTTGCGAAATAATTTATGTGGCACTCAGACACCGAAAATCTGAATAAATAATAATTAATATATTTGCTGTCGTTGCTGATTTTGTTTTTGTTTTTTTGGTTTTTAGGTGAAATGATTGGACTTTAAATTTAGCCCATCTACGCAATCGTTGTATATTTTTAATATACGATTAATCTACTATTTGTCACAAGGGGGCGTGTAACGGTCACACTAAAAATAACCGTGCAACGCTTGTCCATCTTCTCTGACGTATATGCGTGTGTGCGTGTGTTTGTGTGCGTGTGTTTGTGTGCGTGTGTTTGTGTGCGTGTGTTTGTGTGCGTGTGTTTGTGTGCGTGTGTGTGTCATCAAGCCGAGCTTCAGTCCGAGTCCGAGTGGAGAACAACTTGCTACCACAAGCCATAAGAAAATTGCCACTTGCCGGCAGCCAATGATTAATTGCAACAGCAGCAGCAGCAAAAGAGGGAGAAGAGTGGCAAGAGAAGAGTGCAGGAGTGGGGGTATGGGAGTGGGGAGTGCAAGGGGTGGCTGGCTGCGCTGGCACGCGCATTGCAGCCAGAATTTGTGAGGAATTCGCGGCGACAGACGATGGCATTTTTAAGGGGGCTTTGGTTAATTATGTATGCGCTGTGCCCAGCAATGGCAACGGCCAGAACTTCAAAATAAATTAAGGCTGCGGACTTTGATGCATGGTGCATGCTGCTTGTGGCTGCTGCTGCTCCTGCTTCTGCTGCTGCTACTGCTGCTGCTGTCTCTCCTGGCGCCTCACGATTTAATGTGACGAACAGCAAGCTGCTATGAGGCGGCGCCACAGTTGCCACAGTAGCAAGTTGTTTTTTTATTTTTTTTTTTTATTACTGTGCAACATTTTTGGCTGGCATTGCAACGGCAATTTAATAGTAGGTACAATACAAAGTTGATATCTAGTTCAAATAGCAAATTATTCACAGTTAACGCAACATTTGCATGCGATTATGCGATAGAAGAAAAGATTACTACTCTAAAGATACCCTGTTGTGATCTGTTAAGAAAGCACTATGATAACCGAGTAAAAGCTGGCTTAAGGACATTAAAAACTGTATTAACTTAAATTAAAATATTAATTATTTGTTCGGAATTAACTTTATGATTATTTTTTTTTGTATAATTTGATAATTTTCTTATCTAAATGTTCCGAAAAAATCGTCCTGAATTTTAGAAAATCCAAAAAGTAGGGGTTTTCTTTTCTTGACTGGAGGATAAAATCTTATAAAACTCAGAGCTAATTGGCTTTACTTTAATATGGCAGTCGGGAGAGCAAAATTCATTACCCTGTCATACATTTCATAATGGATTCATTATTACCAACCATATTTTGCATTTCTACTTTGTAGAAATATTTTCTATTAATAAGAAACAGATATATGAAAAATATAATAAACTGTAATTTTTAAAAATTTGGTTGTTTATATTCAGAACTAATTTCTAGAAACAAGAAATGACTTTTAGTTCTTAAATATATAATACAGGGTACTAAGATGGTCTGTCAAATGTAAAGAAACTCAACGCGCGATTATTATCGAGATGAACAACAAGAGCAAATCATAACAACTCGGCTCATTCAGTTAATGTGCTCCAAGCATTACAAGATGGTTTCTGTGCACAGTTGGGAACGTCATAATTGAAAACATTACTCAAAGATGCTAAGATAGAGGTACACATATGTTTGTATGTATGTATGGATTTATATATATGTGTGTAAGTATGTACACATAAACATGCTACATGTGTACTTACTGATTTGTAAAACGCATGTGGCAGGCGCTTACGTGTGCGTGTGTGCATTTGTGTGCGTGTGTGCGTGTGTGTGTGTGTGTGTGTGTTAAGGATAATTTATCAACAGTGCGTAAGAGTGGAAGCCAAAGACAAACATAAGCAGAGAACAAGATGTAAACACATGATGATGATAATAATGCCCCATACATAGAGAGATATAGATATAGATATAGATATAAGTATGTTTTTGTATGTATGTATGTACCACTGCATGGCATGGCATGGCATGATTGTGCCTAGGTTCCTAAGAAACATAACTCAACACAACAACATGCACATGTGGCTGCAACACCCATCAGCAACAGTAGCAGAGGCAGCAACAGCTCAAAGGGGGCATCTAAAACACGCACAAAAGAGAAAACGGCGCCGGCGCCGACTTGCTGCCAGATTGCTGGGCTTGTGTTTTGAGATTGAGATTGACGCCTGGCGCCGCACACAGAAGGAACACATGTAATTGAGTGTTGCCACTGGACAATTACATAGGTAATAGCAGCACCAACGGCAGCGGCAGCAGCAACAGCAGCAGCAGTAGCGAACGACGTCAACAGCACCAGCAGCAGCAGCAAAAACTTTTGCATTCAAAAAGGCGCTCAAAGTTCTACAAGAACATCAGCAGCAGCAGCAGCAGCAGCCGAGAAGTTGGCGTCAACATCAGTAGTAGCAGCAGCAGCAGCAGCAGCAGCAATAGCCAGCAAACAACAACAAGCCACACCAGCAGCAGCAGCAGCAGATGGCGCCGACGACGCTGCCGGCAACGCTGCCAGCATACGGATCCTCAGCGTTTTCATTATTTTTCCCAGTCGCAAACGAACCGTGTTGGACTAAAGACGTGAACATCGGGTCTAGAAATCGTGCTAGCGCTATATACCATATACATATATATATATACACCACAACAACCACAACAACAACAGCAGCAACAGCAACAATAATAATATCAAACATATATATACACAAAATCAACTCACACTCCACACTCACAATCTTCTCGCTCAATACTCGCGGTTTTTTTTTTCGAAAAAAAATATACAAAAAATAAAACACAAAAAAAAAAAACAGAAAACAAAAAAAATATATATAATGAAATAAATAACAAATCAACAGCAAGTACAACAACAATAATACGGTGTGTGTATGTGTGTGTTATTTTATTATTTTCCTTCGTTTTTTTGTTGTTGTTGGTATTGTTCTTAGAAGATTAATAAATATATATATTTATACATATATATATATATTTATATATATATATACACAACAAGCCAATATACATAGATGTGCGTGTCAAGAGGTCACCCAAACGATTGAGCGAGCGAGAGGCGACAGTGCAGCTAGTAAATATAAATATATGTACATATGTACATCTTATGTACAACACCCAACTCACATCTGTACAATCTTAACGGTATACTTATGTATATGTGTGCAAGCATGTGTGTGTGTGTGTTTGGGATTTAAGCGTGTTTTGATTGAAATTTGATGCCGCCTACAGTTTGAAAAGTGATTAAAATTTCAAAAGAATTCCGACAACACAGCACACGAAACGAAAGAAAGGAAAATAAAGCAAACACACACAGTGACACAAACACACACACACTGACACAGTCACACACACTCGCACACACACACACACACACACACATCTAAGTATGGGAACTCCCGCACATATGTTCGAATACGAGTAGAAAAACGCGTTGCAGAGAGTTTTCCCTCGCTAACGAAACATTTGGCTGGTAAAAATAGTCCTGTGTGAAGACAACGAGAATTGACAACAACAACAACAACAGCAATAACAACAAAATTGTGTGACGTGTGCTCAAAAGATTAATTGTACAAGATTCAATTGGTATTTAACAATAATAATAATACAAAATGACTTCGCTGATGTATGCGGTGTTTCACATTGCAACATTGCAATGTGCTGTCCGTCCGGAGATTTCGCCGTGCACGTGCGAAACGGGTAAGGCGTTCAATCACGTGGAGCTCGCCTGCGAAAAACTCGAATCCTTCAATGCGGTCGTCGACAGTTTGGCCAATAAGCTCAACCCGGACATGAAAATTGATTTGAAAATAACGCACTCTCAACTGGACGACCTGGAGATGAGATCATTTCGGGATATGAACTTTAATATGTACAAACTACGCATGCAATGGAACAATCTAAGGTTGGTTCTCATTCTCTTCCTACAATTCTTATATCATTCGCATGGAATGCCGTAAAACAAATTGTGTGATTGTATTCAAGGCCGGACCTTTCTTCCTACACATATGTTGCACAGAATTGACGTATCAATTTAGGTTCCTTAAACCCAATGGAAAAAAATAGCAAAATATTTACAGAATTCGAGTACAATGTACTGTACAATCGATGGAGAAAAACATGCTTTCACGTGTTTACAACCGATTCCATTGGTGCATGGATACTAAAAAAAAAGAAAGAAAAAAAATAAAAAAACAATAAAAATAGCAATAACAATCGCAATAACAATAACAATAACAATACAATAACAACATTTGACAAAAGCCACCGACACTCATTATCAACTGAGACTCAATTGGGTCTCAATTGAGTTCTGGGTTCTAATTATGACCTGAGCCAAAGTAAATGATTTAATTTTTCAATTAGGAAAATGTCCGCCTGTGGCGGGGATCTCCACATGCAATTGAGACAGAAGTACAGGCTACTATATACTAGTTTTGGTCATTGCGACACTTAAAAGTATTCAAGCCAGCAAGTTCTCAAGATTAGATGACAACGTCTGAAACAGCCAAACAAACATTTGCTTCAAGTTTCGATTTTTTTTGTATTTTTGTCTTATTGATAATTGAATATAGACACAGAGCCACAGCAGTGTCTTATCAATTATTTATATAAATATGTGGATTTCTCTCTCTCTCTCTTTCTGTCAGTTACCCATATATAGATGGTAATGTGTATATAGTAAATCCCCCCACACACTTATGCGACGTATACTTAATGCGTATGCAAAACTGATAATTGCAATTATTGTTTTATTACTGGGAGCGGAGCGAGAGAACTGCACGTTTTCTCTGAATGAATTATTAATATTTAACGCACACAAGCAAACGCATATTAAAAATAGCAAATATAAATAAATATTGACAAGTTTATTTTCATAAGATTTGGGTTCATTGAAATTTGACATTTGTCCTTTTTTTTTTGTGATGGGCGGCCAAATCAATAATGGCCAAAACAATTTTATCAACATCTGCACCATGCCTCATTTATGTTGCATGCGTATGTATGTATGTGTGTATGTATTTGACAATAAATTGATTAACTGCAAGCTTCATTCTGGCCGGTTATACAATTCGCTGACTCTGGAAAGAATCATTTGTCAAACGTCATCCATCAGTGCAATTTGTATGTAAAATTGAAAATGATTTAATTACTAGAACTTAATCGAATCAGTGCTATATATCTATCTATATTTATACATATACATACCATATGTGTATGCAATGCCGATTCGGTTCGATTCGATTGACGAGCTCTGGCAAAAAGCGTGCTGCTGCCCAACCAGTGAACAACTTTTTTACATTGATGTCAATTTATAATAATTGACCTATTGCCTTAATATCGCGCTCTGAACAAATCATGCCAGGCCAGGCCACCCCACACCAAGAGTCAGCCAGGAAAAATACTCTTCACTGCAAGTGACTTTATAACTGTATGTGTGTGTGTATGATGAGTGTGTGTGATGAGTATGTGTATGTGTGAAGTGTGTGATATGATCATGAATCGACACGACGCGTCCAAGCCACTCATATCATTTTCTGGGATTCAAAATTCAATAGAATCCAGTCGGCAAATGATAAACAAAATAAAGTATACGTTTTTTTTTTAAATAATATAATTGTTATAGTTGGAAAACCCCTGCACAGATTCTGTGAAAAAAGTGAAAATCTAAACTCGATTTGAAATCGTTTAAAATAAGGTTGAGATTACCAAAAAAATTAAATGAGAAGATTACGAGAAGTAGTAATAAAGTCTCGTTGAGGTTGTCCAAAAATAGGATGGGAAGATTATGTTCCATTTCCTCCAACAAGTGAGAACTTTATAAAATAACTTATTGTTGACTTGGTAATCTTTTTGACCAAATTAAAATCTCAAAAGTTATTGGAAACAAATCTAAAAAATAAATTCTGTGCAATTTTTATGTCAAGAGTTAAAAAAATGTTGTACAAATAGTTTTTTGGCCTGAATTTCCATTGGTATATAATCAATTAATGTAAAATGAAAATATGATTGTGATAAGATCTTTCAGTGCACAGAATGTATTTTTTATTTTTACCAACTTTGTCACAATTAATGAACGTAAAATAAACTTCTTATTTCTTACGTTAAGCTAAGCCATATTATTGGAATATATGTGTGTATGTAAGTTTCTCTGTATATATGTATGTGTACATATGTATATATATGTGATAAGAGCAGCTGTTTTAACGATTGGCGCTCGTCATAAGTTTATGACTGGCGCCAAGTTGATAATGTGAATTTAATGATCACTTTTACGATCACTCAATGATCACAATGCGACTTCAATAAAACTGCTGTGGTTTTTTTTTCCCATTTTTATTATTTTTTTTTTTTTTTTTGTCAACAGCTTTAGAGGGAATTTCTAATCAGAATGCTAAAAAGGTTAAGCCTCAAATAGTGTGCCACAATGTGTTGAACACTTAGTTATGAATGCAGCATGTGGCGTCCTGATGCATTGATTGCAATCGTATTGTTTTGTTTTTCTCAGGCTGATAAGGCAACACTGGCAACATGCTACAATGTCTTTATATGGTAAACTCATCGTGCTATATGAATATGCATATATGCTTCTGATTATCCCGTTGAGAAGTATAGTTCAATGCAGTGCAGCCCTGAAAAGTGCGAAAAGTGTTGACAATTGATTAATGTATGATAGCTATACATAATTTCATATTATTATGGAATATTCCGCTTTCCACGCAGTCCAAGTGATAACAGTCAAAGTCTCAACTACTCGATCCGATTCTACATATTAAACATATATATATTTGTATATGCAATGTATATTATAATAAGGCCTTAAGAAAGTAAACAATCAACAAGAAAGTTTATACAAAACTTTGTGTTTTCTTTATTTTTTATTTTTGGGTTAATGTTTTTCTCGCTTTTGGGGGAAAAAAAAATATGAAATGAAAAAAACCCAAAACCGCCTAATGATTACTTGGAAATGGAATGTTCCGTTGTTTCTTGTTATTGTAATTGTTATTGTTATTGTTATTATTGTTTTTTTTTTTGTCTGGTGGGGTCAGCTCAGTTTGTGCAAAGAGAGCGAGAGAGAGAGAGAGAGCGAGTGAGAGAGTGAGACAGCAGAGACCCAATTGAATTTTATTATTACGTTCAATCAATGATCAAGAGGCCAGTTTAGGTCGTGTGACAATTATATGACTGACGTTAAGGAATTGTCTTTCGCGCATACATATACATCTATATTATGCATGTATATATATGTATAAATATATATATATATATATATATATATATATATACATGTGTGTGTGTGTGTTTATCTTGTACGATATGTGCTCAAGTTCAACGCGCGAGCTACGTCCGCACATTATATATACAATAATCGGTATCTATTGCTGTCGTTTATCATCCTTGCAACTTGACTTGCTGCTGTCTGCTTGCCGCAGACTCCGCTTTTCCTCATTACATAATCAATGCTTGACAAGACACTAGCAATCAATCAAGATCAAGTGTCTCGACGCAGGCGCAGGCTAAAAATAGCTGACTGCCAATCAGTGGACATTGTTGTTGCTGCTGCTGGCGTCGTAGTCTGCTGCCAATAACGGCGCCAAGGATGTTCACTGGGATGCCAGCGGGCCAATTTGCACGCCAGCCAGGCCCAGTTCTCATCATCATGAATAATGCGACCATTTGGCGCCCCGACGGCGACTAGCAACTTAATAGCCATCGATAAAGATGCAACAACAAACACAAACAATTCCACACCAGATACATATATTTATATATATATACATATATAGGTACCCAAACAGACTTAGATCTAGCCCAATACGGTCGCTGATAAGCTGCTTCATCGACTTTTTAGGGGATAGAATTTCTGTTCAACATTTTCGTTCAGCTTGACATATCGAAAATAAATGGTATGAGAGTTCTATTAAATTCGTTGCAAAAAACAACGACATAAAATTTATGAAAAATATATTTTAATCAGTTCCTATCTTTTTTCCTATCAATGGCAATATTTAAGTTATTTTTGAGAAGCGCAATGAAATCTTCGATGTAATTTGTTGAATAAATTGAATAACTGAATTCTCTGTATCTTATGAATTTGCCTTAATTTTTTTTTAAGTTTACAAATAATGTTAAAATAATAAATTGCCACTTTTAGTTCATGTCATTGTGAGACACGTGCCCCAAAGTATGCAACGTTAAATCATTAAATTTAACCCTTTTATAAAAAACCACATCTTAATATAAAAAGCAATTCATGCGGACATTTGTTTTATTTTCCTGTTCTACGAATTTTCTACGATTAGCTGTTTATAGATGTAAATATATCTAAATATTCATATACCGATCAACATTGAATTTCTGCTGGCCTAAAATTTATTTATGATTTTAAACATTTCACCCTTTAGTAAAAACGCATTTTTAAATCATATATATTTTCTTAGAGCTTGGTAGGTTTTTCCATTCACAATACAATTTTTTTATGTGTATAAGCAATAAATATTTTAGTCAACATTTAATTTCTGCTAGACTATTTATAGGTGTAACCCGAATATGACACATATAAGATACGTCAATAAAATATCTATCAAATCTAAATAGTAAATATACAAGTCCCATTCTTATCTTTAGCATGTGTTCTCAATCAAAATCTGTTCACGGCATCTTTATAAATATTTTGTTGTTGTTGATTTTTTATTTTTATTATGCCTCACTTATTATTATTAATACATATTGTATATTTTGTTTGCTATATTTAGATCGCTGCCAGAGCTACCATTTCGTGGGTTATCGAATGTCACCTACTTAAGCGTCGGCGACAACGAACTCGACGAGGTGCCGAAGCATGTCTTGAATCACATGCCGCTGCTGCAGACGCTTGATATTGCACGTTGCAACATCCGAGCCGTGCAGCAAGACGATCTCAAGGGCATACAAATGGTAACGAATCTGATATTGCCGAGCAACAATATAACACGACTCGATCGAGGCGCCTTCCCCTTGAGCCTGCTCATTCTCCATTTGGGCCGCAATCAAATCGAATCGCTAAATGGATCCTTACACGATCTGACCAAGTTGCAATCGCTGTTCATCAATGCGAATAACATAAGTGATCTGGATGGGCAACTGCCGGATAAAAGTAAATTAATATTGCTGATGGCGCACAATAATCGTTTGGAGCGATTGCCGGCGAATATGGTGACTATGGATAATCTGGAGACGGTTCATTTGCATTTTAATCGCTTGCGATCCTTTGATCGTGTGCTGCGGAATGCCCCAAATCTGACCGAGCTCTTTGCGAACAACAACGAATTGGAGTACCTGGCACAGGATGAATTCCAGGCTAGCTGGCAGATGGAGACATTGAATCTGGCGTGCAATCATATTGGGTCGTTGAACTACTCGCTGCATCCCATGTTCAAGCTGAAAATTGGCAACTTCTCTTTCAATGACATCGAAGAGTTCTCCATGGAGGAGCTGCACGGCTTGCGCTCCCTAAAGATGGTTGATCTCTCCTACAATCGCATCAAACGTCTGTTGCCCGGTCATAAATCCATATCGGAGTTGCCATTGATCGATCTGCGACTGGATCACAATCAGATTATCACCTTGGACTCGGCTCTGGCCGGTTTAAGTTATCTGCGCATACTCAGCCTATCAAAGAATCGCATCGAATCCATTCTACCAGGTGATCTGACTGGCATGAATCGTCTGGAAATACTTGACTTGACTGCAAATCAATTGGTTGACCTTAAGCAACTGGAAACGGTAAGAAAACGGTGCATCTTCAGTTGGCTGGAAAATAATCCCGATTTGGATCACTCTTTTCACAGACCTTGCTGCCGAATTTGCGGGTTTTGAAGGTGGCCTATAATAATATTAGCAAACTGGAACGAGACTTTTATGGGCTGCCTGTGCTGTGCCAGGTTAATCTGACCAATAACCAAATTACGACCATCTCAAGCGAACTAGTTACGAATACGCGCTGCAGAACTCACAATGTGCCCGGCAAACTGGAGATAAATCTGGATGGTGAGTGATCAAAAAATAAATCAAATATATGTCAAGGTACACTCGGAAAAAATATCGACCTAAATGTTAGCAAATCACTTCCAAATCAGAGTCGGCCAAAGGAGTAGAAAGTTTCTTTAGTTTTTAAAAATAATTTCTAAAAATTAGAAAGGCGAAAAATCGAATTTTTTTGTTTTAAGTCGTAAAAAAAATGTAATATGAGAATTCATGCTGGAAATTAGACATATTTGATCTACATTTTAGAGAAGTGCAGCCTGAAATTTAGAAATTAAAATTGTGATTTTGAGAATCACAACCACATATTTAAGTAATCTACTTTCTATATCTAATTGTATGGCGATGTATTTAAATGAGCAACGATTTTATTTTTCTGATTGTAGAAATGGGTTTTCTACGCTATGTCTGCTGCAGATCAGCCAATATAATTAAGCATCTGTGTCCCAATTTTCAATTTTCTTTTCAGACAATCCCATAATGTGTGATGTGGGCTTGAACGAGATCTGTCGTTTGATGGCGGCGCAGGATGCCAGAATTAGGGGACGTTCGCAGTGCTTTGAGAATGATCAGGAAGTGTGCACGGTGCTGCCCATGCTCTACAAGATCGATCTGCCGCTGATTGTTAAGATCGGCGATGCGGAGAATTCGAAATTACAGGAGCTGTTGCCACCATATATAAAGAGGCTAGGACAACCCATAATAAATCCATTGATTATACCGGCGGTTGATGCCACAACACCTCCACTGCTTGCACCCGTATTGCAGTTGCACGTGTCGCTGGTTAACAACAATGCAACGAGCACAACGACAACAACACCAGCAACAACAACGACAACAACAATTGCAGCTGTAGCTGCGACAACAACAACAACGATAAATCCGATTGCTGTGGAAATGGTAACAACCACGGCGCCAACAACAACTTCAACGACGCCACAGCCAAATGATACGCCGCCCGTCATCCTGGACATCGAGGAGCCCAATCTGACAACATCTAATGAGGCGCCCGGCGAACCAGGACCTGGACATAGTAATGCCACCTCAGTTGACTTGCCCATTGAACAGCAGCTGGACGAACAGAAGCGAAACATGGAGAAGGATCAGTTAGAGCAGCAGCAGCAGCAGGAGCAACTGCAGCCGCCTCTCGAGGAGGAGGTGGCCAAAACGGAATATGAAACAGTTGACTATATACCGAATGTGGTGTTGGCGCCAACGTCACCATCGAGCATATCGAATCTGTTCGAGTTGGACACCGATTCGCAGTCGAATTCGGTGCTGCTCGGCGATCTGGAGGTGGAGCAGGCGGCACAGAATCTCCAAATACCCGAGGAGCCGCCGGAGGTGTGAGCAGGCCGCAGAGGAGGCGAGCTCGGCAATTAAATAATTAAATGTGAATGGCTGGCATTGGCTGGCCATTTTGGGCCAAGTTTTTTGTGGGCAAGATGTGGGCGGCGGCGGCGGCGGCATTGTTGGGTGCTCTTCTTTTTTTTTTGTGGGGCAGTAACGAATGAGTTTTTGGATTGTATGTTTTTTGTCGTTTAAGTTAATTTAGTTATTATTTCGATTTCGATTGTAAGCCGAGTTTTTTGTTGTTTACTATCAGAGGAGGATTATTCTGATGATGATGAAGATAAGGATGATGATGGACCCAACAAAAAAAGGACATTGATAAGGAACAGGCTTAAGTTTTAAGTTGATTGCTGGGGGCGCAAATTAATCGATTCACAGCAGCGAATATAAATATATATATATTTAATAACTATATACACATATATTTATACATATATATATGTACGTTGAAAAGTTTAAAAGTAGGTACTTAGCATTAAACGAAAAACGAAAACAAACACAACTTCTTTATACCCTGTTTCCCGTTTTTAATGGGTTCAGCGTGTAAACAGAATATATTTAAAAAAAAAATACACACACACACAAATACAAATACAAATCAAACGCATCGAGATGTTATAAAAAAAAAAAACGAGAAAAACACACACACTCACACCAACCGTAGCAACGCACATACACACGACAAAAAAAAAATTAAAAAATATATTGTTATCAGTTGGTTAACAAATGAATTTAGTTTGTAGCGCCTAATTATATAAAAAATGAAAATGGTATTCTAAATAAAGTCGTAAATAAAAACAAAACATTATTATCTAGTCTTATTTCACAAAGCTTAGAACTTCTATAAAATTTTAAATTTTCAAATTGATAACAGTTTGAGTTGCTGAGCTAACAGTGAATAATCTTAACAGTTTCGATTAACCGGGGCTGCATAACATATCGCTGTTCATGCCGCTCAGCGCTGTTATGTTAACCTATAACAATGTCCATATTACCGATATGTTTAGTTGATCTGCTCTAAGCTGAGACGACGGTTCGCTGGAAGTAGTTGTCGTCGCTGCTTTCTTAAATCACTGCTGCTAACAAGAAGCGCCCACATAAAATATATTTTATTGCTGTAAAAGACAAAGCTAACAATTCGTTGCTTAATGTCATTAAACATTTATATTATCATGTATAACTTGTCTTGACTACAACACAAAAAGAAAAAAGCTAAAAATGCAGCATTAACTTGTGCTATTTCGTTGGAATTTTCCCAGCTTCACATTATTTAAGGGACTGTTCAAGCATTTGTAGTAATCGATAGTTTTTCCCCAGCGTGTATCGATGTATAATTATGTTTAGTAATACCATCATCAGCGAAAGGAGACGGGGCAAAACAGCAGCAGAAAAAGAAAGCAAATGCAAAAAGCCATACAAAACAATAAAATCATTGCTCTGCTCGGCGCTACTCTTATTATATATTTGGCAATATTTCGTGATTTGTGGTGCAAAGAGTGTATAAATCGCCCTCGCGTGCACTTCAACCATACAATTATATTTTGTGCTCGTCGACTGCAAGTTTTGTTGACGTCGCCGTCGTTGTTGTCATCGTCTTGTGACTATCGGGCATTAAAAAAGAAAGTCATAAAATTATAAAAAAAAAGAACAAGCTGGGAGGAGTATAGATGTCATTGTTTTTGTTTTTTGAGCTATACACATAGCCATACACACACTCACAGACACTCACACGTACAGAAACGAACTAACTGCAGCAGCAGCGCAACGCAGGAAAGAAGCAGAAGTTGAAACCGCAGTGCAAGAGACAGAGACAGTGGAAGAGGAAGAGGCAGTGGAAGTGGAAGAGGAATAGTCAGAAATATTGCAGCAGGTAAGCGGACGTGGGCTGCGTTTGGGGCGAGAGCATTTCTCTTTAGTTGTTTTTCTCTGTGTATTTGTGTTTTCGTATTTAGTTGCTGGCATTTTGGCACAAGCTTTATTTATTTAATTATTTATTTTTTTGTTTTTAGATTTTGCTTCTCTTTAAAAAAACAAACATATTGCACATAAGTATAATATACATATATATGTATGTGTGTATGTTTGTGTGTGTGTGTATAAAACTGTTGTGCTTTTTTTACTTAGCGGAAGTTGTTATGTTTGTGTCTTGTATATTCTTATATATACAAATTCACAGTGATTTTTAGTTGTAGCTTTTTTTTGTGGTTGATAACAAGCAGTTGCCACAAATATTATTCGCCGGTTCGTTCGTCGTCGTCGTCGTCATTGCCATCTGTTTATTGTCTTGGCGCTTAGTCATCGCCCGGCCCATTTTTAAACGGGTTTCTGTTACAATAAATGACTAATAATCATAATGAATAGTGGAATTCTCTCCAAAGCACCCCATATCAGTATAAATTCTAAATTGTAGTTTATGAAATCTAATCGCATATTTTGTTGTTTTATTATCACACGCACAGACATAGCGATACTCACGCCCCAAATTGTTAGTCCGCCTGCACAAAAATGCACTGTTAGAAATGGAGAAATAAAGAGGGAAGCAAAAGAGAAAAGACGGAAAGAGCGTAAGATCAGGTTTGCTGCACAGTGGGACCATCTTGTGTTATGCGCAAGCTAACCTTCGACTAGACATTTTCGAAGCGCACATTATCGATTGCACAGACATTCGCAACACTGCGCTAAACGATAAACGTCGACGAAAGGGTTCCTAATAGCATTAAACCACAACAAAGCAAAGCAAAACAAAAAAATATATAAATCAAATTTTTCAAAAGTGCAAAAGTTGCTTGTTTGTTCTATGTTTTTTTCGTTGTCGGTCGCTGGCCGCCATTTAAATCACATTCGTATCAATTCGCGTCACGCATTCAGTCGCTCATTTGCTCAGTCTCGCTTGTGATCTCGATCGGGGTAAAGCTCTCGCTTGCTGCAGTGCGGGGTTTCCGCTTGTTTGTTTAATTTTTTGTTTGCCGAGACGTTCATTGAACCTGCTGTTTAAATTCAAGGTTCCCCCATTTTGGAACAAAGTAAAACACAAGACATTCACATAAACATACACACAACATTTTTGGCAATAAAAGAAACCGTCGCCGTCGCTACAAAAGTCAAGTGCAAAAATAAAGCGCCACAACAAAGAAAAAGTGCCTGTTTCTCACTGCCACCCCACAAATTCGCTGCGCTCTCTTTCTCTTTCTAGTACATTGCTGCTTTGTCCCTGGCATTCAAGTTCAGGCAACAGACGAGACAACAACAACGCACCTCCCGCTCCCACTCAATTCCAATTCCTCTGACTTCATTTGCTTGGTTTGTTTTCTGTTCTTTTTGTTGTGGTTTCTTTTTTTTTTTTTGTGCGACATTTAATTCAATTATTCGTTTCTTCTGCAGATAGAGTGAGAGGGGGAGAGAGTGCGATGGTCTGTGCAAGAGGGCAAGCAAAGCAAAACAAACAAACCGTTAACCACCGGCCCGCATTTAAAGCTCTTGCTCCCCCTCTCTGTCTCCGCTGATCTTCAGGCACGTTCCATTATTACAACCGACGAGCGGTCAATGAATCCCACAGCATTCACAAATCTACAAACACTCACACACACACTTATGCATATACATACACATACGCATATGTGGATGCAGACCCGTTCGACTAGTTCGAGTTTGAGCTTTTGAGTTTCCAGTTCGAGTTCTTTCAAGCCGGCTTTGCAATATATGTGTCAAGTGCGTTCTTCGCACTTAAGTGTGAACTATGAATTCCAACGCGCATCTATCTGTGTGAAAATGATACATACAAATAACCTAAGCTTTTAACGCTATCTGATAATTTATCAACAGTAAATTGGCATCAATATGATTTCATATGTGTGTGTGTTTGTGTATGTATGCGTGCTTGCCGTATCTTCTGGCATAAATAGCTGATTATTTTCTACGTTGCCTCAGCCACTTTCGCCAAAGTTGTTTTTAATTCTTTAACTAAACAAAGACAAAATTGCGTTTCGCACTTTGATTATCTTGGAGTGAATAAACGGCGATGTGTTTGCTATAATTGCATCCTCTTCTTACACCGTTCGCCTCACACAATGCATAATGCAGCTTAGTCGGCATTTTGCCTATTCTACAAACTGTTCCCACTTCAGTTCTATTCTGTTCCCAATTGCATTTATGGGGCTTCTTCAAATTCAACTGCTTCAACCGCTAACAGGGCATGAATAAAGGGCAAATAAGCCGGCTCGTCATATTTACAGTCTCGTCTTTTATTAAATTTGAAATAATCGGACAAGCCTTGAGTTCGTTTTAGCTGTGTTGTGTTTTTATTCAGATTGTGTTTAATTGAATCAAAAGAAAGAGAGAGAGAGAGAGTATCTGAGAGTCGACTTTCTAAATTTTTGCACGTAATTTCTTGTTTATTTTTGCACTTTGCACACTTTGCTTGTACGCAAATTGAATTATAAAATGACCAGTTTTAATATTTCTCATTCTCTCTAGTGGTAAAGGGTAATATCTTTATTTTCCCCTCTCTCTCTGTCTCTCGGTTTCTTTTTGGAATGGAGTGGAGAATTTTGAACTTGAACCTTTGGCTGGCACTGTCAATCTCACTGTTCTTAAATCTTTTGAGATTGTTAAAAGCTTTAACAAAGTTTTTTTGTTTTCTATTGCTATAAATTTTGATTTCATCGTACATTATCTTTTTTCTTGTGTGCTTTATAATGCACACATGTAGAAAAGAAAAAACAATATTATTTATCTTTATATATATTAACATATATATACGTACTTTTATACAATGTATTTTGACTGTATCTATCTTGTATCTCATACTTAGCTTGCTTTGGAGCACTTAAACAGCAAAAACAAAAACTAAAATAAAAACCTTAAACAAAAAGCTAAAGAAAGTTGCGCAAAAATTCAAGCAACTTATAAAAAGACAAATATATATATCGAAAGAAATCTACTTGTATAAGTCAAACGCAAAAAACAAACGAAAAGTAAGTCTTAATGTTTTCTTTGCATAAATTTTACTAAATACACCGCCTATATAATATATATATATACTATGTATCAAATAATTGTTAAACTCTACACACAATAACTTACTATGTGGGCAATATTTGTCATTCATTATATGTATTTATTATTATTTGGTTTCTTGCTTTGATTGACACCATTTTGTTAGCACCTCTGGACTCTATCGAGAGTGAGGTTTTTTCTTATGAAATTAACTAACAGATAGAAATAAGTGACGTAATAGCAACTAATAAAAGTATTTGATTTGGTTTTTTTGTTACTTTAAATGTAGACATGAGAAATCTTTATGAAACGAGTCCTAAAAATACATACTACTCATTTGATTAAATATTTACAACAGGACTATCCAATAAACAAAGCCATTTAAGAAATCCAAAGAATCAGCAACACATTAAAAATATATAAATTACATTGAGACTTTGACTATTCTATTCACAAATAAATTAGTAATTTCCGACATGCTCTAAATAATTGGCACATACTACTTTTAATGAATTTTAAGTTGAATATATTTAAACTCAAGTCACATGCAGATTCAGTACACATAAGTAGTCAAGTATTTGCCTCGACTTACAAAACTAATATGAAAACGACACGAATTTGTATTTGAGTTTCGAACACAACACACAGATACACACTCACATACACAGAGTTGCACAATCACCCACACACATTCAGTGTAAAATTCTAAAGCGGATGCTGAGCTCCTGTGCAAAATATTGGGATCTAATTGTGTTTTCGTGTTTGTGATATTGTTTTTCCCATATTTGTAAAATGTGACATTCATTTCAGCACAGAATTTTTTTTGTGTATTAACTTACAGACAAAATTATTAAAATAAAAAAAAATACAATAAATAATTATACTGAATGTTGCGGAGCAAAGGCGTGGAACAGTTACAGATATATTAGAAATATTTAACAAACAAATGCTAAAACAAACATAATCTGTAGATGCAGCCAATAGACATAGTCATAGCCATGTTAACAACTCTCCTAACTCTTCTCGTCACACAGTGAGGAAACAAAAAGACGATATGCAGGTCAATGTCGCCGGACTACGCAGAAACATCAAGAATCTCGCGCACAACTATTCCGATGCACAGGTAAGCAAGGTTGCAAGTTGTAAACATTAATAAAAATAATAAATGAAATATATGCATCTCAGGTTAAGGTGCGCGAGGCCACTTCCAATGATCCGTGGGGGCCATCGGCCACAATAATGGCCGAAATAGCGGATCTAACCTATAATGTGGTCGCCTTCTCGGAGATAATGCAAATGATATGGAAACGGCTCAATGATCACGGCAAGAATTGGCGTCACGTCTACAAGGCGCTCATCCTACTCGAGTATCTGATCAAAACGGGCACCGAAAAAGTCGCCCAGCAATGCAAGGAGAACATCTTTGCCATACAAACGCTACGGGAATTTGTCTACTTCGAGGAGGGCAAGGATCAGGGCACGCATGTCCGTGAAAAGGCCAAACAGCTCGTCAATCTGCTCAAGGACGACGAGCGGTTAAAGAATGAGCGTGTCAAGGCGCTGAAAGCCAAAGAACGCTTCGCTCTGCATCCGAGCGGCTTTGGCAGCGATGGCTACATCGATGGGCCATCGCAAAGGGATTTGCCGCCCGGCTGGCAGGAGGAGCCGCCGAAAAATGCCTCCGAGCTCGAGATGGTGCGACCACAGACGGCTGGCGAGGAAGAGCTCCAGCTACAGCTGGCGATGGCCATGTCGCGCGAGGAGGCCGAACAGGAGGAGGCCAAGCGACGCAGCGACGATGTGCGTCTCCAGCTAGCGCTCAGCCAGAGCGAGCAGGACTTTAAGTGAGTACTCCCCAAACGAAATATTCACTTAAAATTCAAACTTAATCACAATAGTCCAACCAACACGCACAGAGATCCAAACGGACGCCCTGCACCGGCGCCCAAGAAGGAGGAGCAACAGAGCCATTTGCTGGACTTGCTGGATATCTCGTTGGGCGCAACGAGCATTTCGAGTCCACCGTTGGGCGCTGCAGGCGGTGCACCTGTTGTTGATCCCTGGGCAGCGCCAACGGGCCGTTCGGGTAGTCAACTGACGGATCCGTGGCCAGTGCAACCTTGGCGTCCGGATACAGCTGCAGCGCCACGCACCATCATGAGTGCCGGTGTTCCTCTGAGCGCTGCACCTCCTCCAGCTCAGGTGGGCGGTGATGCGTGGGGCTTGCGCACACAGTCCCCATCTGTGGCGTCCGGCTCCTCCAACGAGGGCTGGCTACAGACAAATGGCAATGCCAGCCAAAATGGACGTATGCCAGCGCCTGCTCCACTCGATCCCTGGCTAACGAAATCAACGGCAAGCGCTGGCCTTGTTGCAGCAGCGCCTCCGTCACATGGGGCCAACAATGCTAGTAGCAATGGCGTCTCAGCGGATCCATGGCTAGTCGAACCGCAACCAGCACCAGCAGCGGCAGCAACTCCAGCTGATCCCTGGGCGGCAGCGCAGCCAACAGCCACAGCAGCGCTTGATGATCCCTGGAAGGCAATGCAAACAGGCGCGGTTAAGGTGAGTTTGCTTGGAAGAACCTTAATTTATTATAGATGCATATTTTAAAGACTTTTTAAATTGCAGAAACAATCGCCCGACTTTGATGAGTTCGATTTGATAACCAATCGCAATAAGAGTGGTGAACAAAATTCCAATGCCTCCAATAACAACAACAATGGTTAGTTTGTCTGTGGCAACTCTCTGTTTCTAATTTTTAACTGGTTTGTGCTTTCACAGCTTCGCTGCTGGACGATATGGATCCGCTTTCGACAAATTATGGCAACAATGGTGTATCAGTGCATCCATCGACGGGCGCCACAACCAAGAAACCTTATCGGGACCCGCTCGCATTTCTCGGCGAGAACTCGGCACTGGTCAATCTGGATAATCTGATTAAACCGAATACGCCGCAGACACAATCGGGTCTGGCACCCGCCTACAATCCGTTTGCCGACAATGTGATGCCACCGAAAACGAATCTATTCCAGCAGCAGCAGCCAGCAGTGAGTATATCCGATATAATTAATACCATATAAACTAAATGCACACTGTTCATTTGGGTTAGGTGCCGTCCATCAATCAGTTGAAACAGCAGCCGCCCTTCCCCGTCAACATGAATCAGGATCCTTGGGCGCCGGTTAGCGGCGGCGTCAGCGCAGCCTCTCAGGTGAGTGTGCGTTTGTGTGTGTGTGTTTGGAGTAGGGTATATATTTTAATTTGGGCAGAGTTCATTTAGGTAATTTAGTTAATTTACTTACTTTATACATATATATCTAAATATATATATATTGTGTTTGAGGTTGTCTGATATCTCTAATCATTTTTCTTGGTAATTTTTACTTTATTCTTATCGTTCCACCGACCCCTATCCCTTCTCACATGCATTTTGTTTCCTTCTTTCGTATGTTTGCTTTTTTTTCTTTATCTTGTTGTCTTCACCTCTCATCATTTCGAGCAACTGTGTTGCATGCAACGCTCAAATCCAAATTCGAATCCTTAAAAAAAAATAGGCAAAGCCGTTGCAGCCACTGCGTCCGACCAGCTTGAAACTGAGCGATGATTTTGAGCTGTTAAGCGTATTCAATAAACCACCACCAATCGTGTCCTCCAACCCACAGCCGAGCACGCAGCTCTACAACAACAATCACAACAACCATAACAACAACATAAGCGACAACAACAACAGCTACAACTATGGATTCAATCGGAGCTACAACAGTCCGGCTGTTGACAGCATACGCAACATGGACATCTTGAATGAGACGCAGACGGATCAACGTTCCTATTTCCCTAGTCCCACGGCGCCTTCGACTGGGCAATACAGTCATAACAGCACTCCAGGCGGCTATTCCAGCTACACTCAGTGCTACAGTAGCGCTCTATCCGAATCCCTGGCCGAGACACCGGGCGTTAGCATTTCACCCATTGTTTACGATGATAGTGGTTTCTATGGCAACTCCTCGAACACATCCGCAGGCGCCAAGTACTGCAAACTGGAAGTGAGTTCTCTGAGGGAGTTTGTAGTCTCGATTCCAGTCGTTTGTCGCTCGTCGCATTCTTCGACAACCGTTGTTGCTCTTGTTGTCGTTTATAATTATTACCTACTGCTGCTGGTGTTGCTGCTGCTCTTTGCCAGAAAATGATTTGTGATTTGTGGTCGTTGCTTTTGCTTGAGTTTTATTTAGTTTGTTTCTTATTACTATTGCTTTGTTTGAATTTGATTTTGTTTGATTTCTTAACTGTATGATATACTAGCTAATAAGTGCTTAAGAAAGTCCATCTGGCCAGGGAATGAAACTGACAAAAAATAATAAGCTTCTTCAATTTCAAAATTCTACGTAAATCTGTAGTAAATGCTTGCGAAAAATATTTAATTCCCTATCTGAAATGTAAAGAAAATGAATTTAATTTTACAGCTAAACGGTTTCATTCCCTGCATTTGAATAATTACGCATCTTTACTCACGTACTCATATTAACCAAGCAGCGCTGCTCTGCTAAATCAGACCAAAAAAAAAAAAAGAAACACAGTTGACCATAATATTTTCTAATTGTAGCCAACAATGGAGGCTTGGACGCTTAAATAAAACACATACAAATATGCAATAATGCAAATGGGTAAAATGTTTTTTTTCGAATGTGCATGCTCTCCTCTCTGCTCCTCTCTATCCGTAATAACAATTCCTCTCTGTACATCCACTTGTTGGCGAACTCAAATACACTAACTAACAAACTAATCAACTGTTAAATATTTACCAAAATAAATAAAATAAATGTAGCTGCTAGCAAGAACTGCATGTAGTCCAAAATTTGCTTTCCATCTTAGCTCAAATTCTTGCAAGTGTTTTGCGAACTTTTTAATTGAATTTCTTATTTCAAAATATTGCAGCAAAATAACAACATGCCATGGATTAAGCCGGAAGCAGCCGCTACGAATCCGTTTCTGTCATAAGTGGGAGGAGTCAATCAATCGGCAACAGAAACTAAAACAGCTAAAACAACATCGACAACAACAGCAACAACAATAAAAACAACAACAACAAATTGTCGAGGTGGTGCATGGGACTGTTTAATAAGAAGAGCAACAACGGCAACAGCAGCAATAATAACAAAATGAAAATATGAATTAATTGATTACAAAATTATATGTAAGAAAGTATTATTAAACTGTAAAACATGTGATGTGTTGTACAGCACCAACAACAACAACAACAACAACAAAAACAACAACGAGGACGAGAACAACAAAAACAACAAGAAAAGAAACCAAAACACCAACAATAGCTGCTACAGAATCCAATGTGCAATGTGTGTGTAGCTTAAACAGCAGTTTCAAAACTTTTTAACATATTTGTAATAGCGCTTTGAAATAACTACTCCAAATGTATAGATAGTAATATTAATAATATGAGTATAAACAGCACTGAGGGTCTAGAGCCTAAGCTCAACAAATGTTGTTGAGTCCAAGTCAAATCGGTTACCCAAATTGGCAGCCCATAACTAATTTATTTCATAGCTTGTTAAACGTTGTTGTATAATTTCGTAATGGAAACGATTAAAAACCAAAAACAATTCAACAAAACTGAGAGAAGTAAAACCAATATAAAAAAGATCAGTTCAACAAAATTTGTAAATGCAGCGCGATAAGGAAGAAGATTGTTATATAGCTTTAAATTGTGTGCATTGTCAAAAGAGATATTCACATTAACAACCACAACAACAACAAAACTTTTTTGTGTATGTGCTTTGTAATTGTAAACGTTTTTTAAATTTTTTACGTTTTTTGCGAGATTTATTTGTTGCAAATGTTACAAAAATAACTAATTTTTTACAAAAAAAAAAAAGGAAAACACATTTTTATGTAATTTTTTAAATAGGATTTTTGTGCGTTTGCTTTTGGGCCACCTTTCAAAAATCAGGAAGAAAAAAATAATGCAATGCATATAATTTTTGCTGTTGAACATTTTTATAGCAAATAGTTTAAAATTTACAAGAAAAACCTTTAACAATATATTATAAAAAGCTAAAACAAAAATGGTATACATTTAGGTTAGAATACGTAAAAATTGTATAAGCGTAACTTAATGATAAACAAAATATATAAAAACACAAAAAATCAAACATAAATTGATATGGAGATGCTTAAGAGATTTACACACATCTATATATATATATATATATTAACTTACATATGTAGCTAAACATATACAACAAACACACACACATATACACTATATACATATGCATATACACAACAAATATACATGTATACACACACAAACACGCATATATATACACACACGTGCTAAAACAAGTAAAATTTTAAAGCATATTTTCATATGATTAAAACTTGATTTTAACAAAAAAACAACAAAAACTAACAAAACACATTCAAAGCAAGTTGCATCAATTTTTGATGCTCGCATTGCACAACATTGTTGCAAGCAAAAGTGCTAAACTACCAAAAAAAAAAAATAACAGCTCACCCCCTGTGATCTTATATGCCTGGCAGTTACCACTTGACAGCCAGCGCCAGCACTCAACACTTTGTTTGGTGGGGGCGCCAATTGTGGCCACAATAACGGTCGGGCAGAGGCTGAGCACGATTATGTTAATTTCAGAGAGGTGTAGGAGCGGCAGGTGGAGTACGAAGAGGGTTTCCAGATTGTAGCAGCAGCAGCATTAACGGAGCACGCCCACCGCATATGGCAGCGATATTTGGCCAGCTGAGCTGGGTTGTTGTGGATATGGATATGGATGTGGATGTGGATGTGGGGATGTAGTGTTGCGCAAGTGGCTGCCCCGACGCGATTTGGTTTTGATATTTGATATGCGCTGGGGGCCATCAGGAAACTTCGCTTAAATGAAATCAAAAGTGCACAAATACATAATTTACACACATTTGCGGCCGCCAGCTTACAATTGTGTGTGTGTGTGTGTGTGTGTGTGTGTAACAAACTAAACAGTGAAAATAATCTTGTATCAAGGAAGGAAGATGAGCTATGAAACAACGAAATTCATCTAAAAAGCCAAGCGTCAAGGTTTTTAATGAAAACCAACAATTTGGATTTGCTTCGATATAGATAGTTATATAGATATATCTCTAGGAAATTGTACATTACCATAATTTGTATAAGCACTGCACTTATGGTAATAATTTTGTATTTAGATCAATTTCAAAAACATATTAATATGGTAATTTAACTGAACTTCGTTACAATTTCTTTAAAAAGAAAAAAAAATCAAAAAACCATTACAAAAATACCTTGATATTTTGTTTTTCAGAGAATTTTATTAGCAGAATGGATAGCGCAATATGGTGCGGAGTATCCAACTTTTGTAGTCCACGGTCCGAGTATAAATGCCCGGATATTGTGAGTTGCCACAGCCAACGCCAAAGGAGACGATGCCGATGACTACTTGTCGACTGTTCACCAGCGGTCCACCTGAATCTCCAGTACAGCTGTCATGGCCACCACTACGAAGGGCGCACAGCATTTGCGGATAGATGCGGATGTTGGCTTTGCGATACAATCGCTGGCAGCGATTCTGAGGCACTCGACAGACCCTTGTGGCTCTCAAATAGCGCTGGACATCCGCAGAATCCGACCTGACAAAGCCAAATCCGCTGACTAGAAAGCAATCTGATATGCTGGGAAAATATGGCAGGCGTGCCGGTTGCACACATCTTCCGTAACGGAGTGGACGCTTCAGACGGATCAGTGCAATATCGTTTCGCATGGTGTAGTTGTTGTAGTGGGCATGTGCCACAACCAACGCCGCATCACGCAACTGTCCGCCACGACGATGTTCCGCGGAGCCGACACGCACCGTGTAACGACCAGATTCGGTTACACAATGGGCAGCGGTCAGTATCCAACAACGGCTCAATATTGTGCCGCCGCACAGAAAATAATCGTTCAAATTGATCGCCGCTTGGTAAGGAGCACGCGTACAGGATATCCGTTTGCCATTCACAATGCGAGTGGGTGATGTATTCATTTTATCAATGGCCGTAATATTGGGATGGCTGGAATAGATGCCAAGTGTTATTGGATTCATCCGGCGGACTAGGAGCACAAAGTGTGTGCCATTGTCGTAGCCAAGGTATGTATGCCGATCCTGAGCAGCGCCCTCAACCAAGACCAGCAGCAGCAGCACCGGCAAAAAGATACCGCAGCAAATCGAAATGCGATCCATAAGCAATTCTAAACTGTGTCAGGTTCGCTAAGCAACTGATTGACGTTCGCACAGAATTTCAACTTTCAACCTTCAACCATAAATTCGATGGAGTGCTGAAAAATCTCGTTTGCAGCAAGTAGGTTAAATGATATTTTATTTTTTTTTTTTTTTGCCACACGTTATTGAACCAATTCGCTGAAAGTTGCGAAAAGAAAGAATTTGATTTATATTAAGTTTTTGTTTTTTTTTTTGCAATGTCTGACACACACATCTAAAAAAAACTTTTTAACAATCTATGTTTATATTATTTTACTGTGATGCTAATAATTTAGGATCAGTGCCACCGGTATTAATACGACCCACAGTCAATTTTAAACAGCGCGACTTTCGCTGAATTAATTAATAAATGCCAGAAAGTGAGAAAAATATAAAGCATAATTAGGGGCTGAATAATAAATTAACTATTAAATGGTAATTGTAGAATTAACAAAAATAAAAGACTTAGTTTTAGCATTATTATAGATAATATTCAGTATTTGGCGTTAGAAAGTAGGTTAAGCTACATCTTCATTAGAATCTAATTTAATTAAATTATGCAACCAACTTACAGTTGACTTCTTTTAGCCATTGATTTCTTGTTGTTATGCAATTGGCTGCGCAAGTGAAATGAGCCAAGCATTAAATTACTTTTATTTATTTATTTTTATTTTGAGACTTTTGCGCAAATTCCACAATAATTTCATCTCGACTGCCGCCAATTGGCGGCTTCCAGCGCATAAATCTTGCGTGTCTTTTTTTCTTGTGTGTTGTTAGTTTGGCTAGTAGCCGGCGGTCGGCTAATGTTTTTAGCCATTTTTGGTAGGGCGCTGCTTCCGCATGGCACACGCCAGCGATCGGAGACAAAACAATAAAACGATTAGTTTCATGTAAATTTCTGCGCAATTTAATTATGTGCGAAATCTCAGCCAAACAATGCAATGCGGGAGGCGAACGCAGTGGCCAACAGGAATAATTAGGCAGCGCACTGTGCAGAAAGTGAAAGGAGCAGTGCAGCCTGGACATGGAAGATAATGATGATTATGTAATCATCACAGTCGTAATTTACATTAGACTGGTGCGTATGTAAATTTTAATACAATGGCTACTACAATCTACAAGCCATCAAAAGCTAATTCTAATGTTTTAATTGCATTTCCATTTCCATACCCTTACTGGAGGTATCAAATAAAGTAAAGCATTGAAGAAGACATCTCTGACTCCGTAAGGTATATGTACATATAAATTATTGATTAGCAACTTGACGAAAGTTAGAAGGTATAATTTGAATATGAACTTGTAGCTGGAAACGCGTTTGCAGCATCGAATGTAGCATTTATGCAGATGTCAAACCATAATTAAAATGGACATTGGTTTTTGAAAATCGAGTAATTTTTGAGAAAGTTATGGCTCTGGAAAGTTTTGACCCGTCTCTGTAAATACATTTTGAGCGTGTAGCTGTTCTCCGATTCCGAAGGTATAAGATTAGTAACATTTTAGTTAGCATAACATTTTTGAGGTTAAAAAGGGCAGCTCGCTGCCTGCAAGCCTGCACTGCTCAGCTCTGGCATTATGAAAAGGCAAGTTTAAAATAGTTTTGCACAGTTTGTTTTGGTTCGATGGTTGTGTGCCGTCAGCGTGTCTCTCCATGAAAAATTGCAATTTGTATGGTTTAATTAAAAAATCTGTCAAATGCCAGTTTGTGCGCTCATTAATGAGTTTCTATGACAGTAGGGCAGGAGACGGCAGCTACACTTAAACACTCAGCGCCGAACCAACAACAAAATCATGCTTGACATAGCGTGATCTCCACATAAGCTACAGACTTGCTGTACAAATATATTATACTATATATATACATATACATCGGCATATATAAATATAAATATATTTGAGATATATGAGGCTTGATATGTTCAGCTCACGTTGATGCGGCTGTTGCTGTAGATCTTTTGTCTGCATCTTTGACAAAACAAAAGACTCTGGCAACAAACTCTCTTATTATTAGTATTATTATTATTAGATACATATATATATATGTATATATATATATATATTTAATTTTGTTGACTTGATGCTCTTGCATAATACACGTTTTGTGTGTTTGTTTGAGGCTGACATGCGCCGCTTCTAAGCGCGCCAAATTGATTTTTAATTATGGGTTGTCCAAAGATGAAATATAAACGAGATGCTGTTCTCTTTTCTGGGAAATCAATCCTTTTCGAGAACTTGAATGTTGTGGGTTGCTTAGATCAGCAGACAACAGTAAACAAAAGATTTCGTTATGTTTTTGAATATGAAACGAAAGTTTGCTTGAAGACTTCAGACATTGATGGGATCTAAATTGATCACTATATTCGCTGAAAAGGCTGAATTTAACTTGTTGGAGTCATGGGGCTTCTAAGCAACTAAAAATGCCCTTCACAGAGAGCAAAAGCCACATAACCTTTCCAAAACTTTGGTACATTTTTAAAGCTTAGCTTAATTGAAATGAAAACATATGTGTAGCATTGTCTGGAGAGACGCATTTGGCAGAGTTTCCCATCGTAGGTCTTCCACGGAATTGGTTAATTATTATTATTATTAAGCTCTGTCTTACAAATTTGCACATTGTTCTTCGTATTATGTGTATCTCGGTGGCAACAGAGATTGCGTCTCTTCGCGCACACACAATTAAGCTGTTCCATTGAAATATGGCAACTTTCATTTTTGAAATCATTTTGACGCCGCCAGCGATAATTGAAACATATATTTTATAGTATAAAATCACGTCGGGCCAACACTTGAGCACGAAGCGAGGCGACACAAAACACATTTCCAGAGACTGTTTGAGTTGGGGCGCCACAACTACTACTCGCTAGCCAGAAATTTCACCCATTTTGCACGTTTCACGGTGGCGAGTTAAGCACCAATTTGGTAGGCTATAATCAAACGAGGAGGCTGCGTAAAGGCAAATGTTAGTTAATCACTTAATTTCATTGCCTGCCTTTTTTTTTTGTCATGTGCGATTTGGAGATTCGACTACGACGACTGCTGCTGCTGCTGCTGCTTCTGCATCGGAAGCAGCCAGTTTAACACCCATTTCCAACCATATCACTAATTATCAGCAAAGCCATCAGACGAGCCGATAGCAGAGGCAGGCAGTCAACCAGGCGGCAACCAAACAGGCAGTCAGCACACCTTGTTGCATGACACCCCAAAAAATACCGCTGCCCCATTGCAACCCGCCCAGTGCTCCATCAAGCAGCATGTGTGAGTTTGAGTGGCAAGCCGTCGTTTTAGAAAATTGTGACATTTAGACACAACAAATCATAGCAGGCGGGATCATTAGGCTCTTTACTGTAGTTGTTGGTTATTGGTTGTTGCTCTGCCCGGTATTTTTGTATGTCAATGGGTGTATATAGAAATCGAAAGTTTCACACTTGTCAATTAAGTGTACCAAGCGGCGTTTGTCGCTTGTTGTTGTTTTTGGCTATGCCTCATCAGGCGAGCTGCAGTTGAAAAGCGGCTGTCAATGAAAATGAAATTTTATTGAGATTTTTTTATTTCGAAATTAATTAGAAAAGTGCCTGTGTGCGTGTGTGTTTTGGTAGCTTAATTGCTTTGACGTCTGTAACTGGATGGGATACGCCTGAAAGTGTGTGTCTGTGTATGTGTGTGTGTGTGTGTGTGGTTATATAAGTCGTAAAATATTTAAGCCATAATAATCTGGTATTGAAAAAAGACGACTATCACTTTTACTATCACTCGTCGCCGAGCGCCCCACAGTCGCGTCGCCGCATGAAAAGCGACAACCAGCAAGCGTTTATCATATGCTGCACTTCTAAGCGATTCTACAGTGAAAGCAACTCTGATTGCAACTGCGTGGGAGGCAGAGAAAAGGGGGAGGGAGAGAGAGGCGTTATCAAGACGTTGTTGACAATACTGCCGTGTGCGCCTTGTTGCTTATGCAATCTCATCAGTCATCGGATGCATGACAGGCAACTTCAACGGCTCATTAAACTTCACATAATTGTTGTAAATACATGTATATTATAGATACTCTACTTGCAGCCCTCTATCTCTCTCTCTCTCTCTCTCACTCGCACATCGTGACACACACAGGCACACACACACTGGCTGTCAGTCTGGCAATTTTCACATGGTCGACCGGTTGCATTTCAATAACCAAACATGGCTTAAATAATGCACTCGCACTTTTACTTGCTGCCAACGAAAATCACCAAAAATAAATACACAAACAAAAAAAAAGTGCCCAAAACGAAAGCGAAAGTTCTTTTGTGTTGCATTTGCTTTTTTGGCCAAGCATCGATTCTTATCGATGCGTCGTCGAGTGGCAAACGTTGCTCGGTGAATGCTGCGCCTGCTCAGCTTGCAACAGCAAGCAGCACTGGCAGCAGCAACAGCAAAGCGGCAGATTTATTTATGCACTTTTCATTTCACTTAAGACCACATGAAAAGCTGCCGCTGGTCGCTGTTTTTGCTGCCTGTTGCTGCCACTGTCGCTCAACTTTCTTCCCAAAAACAACAACAACAACAGCAACAACAACAACAACAACGACGACAGTAAAGGTAATCGAAATTATGCGCATATGGGGGCGCCAACATTGGACACTCGAGATGCGATTCTTTAAATTACCACTTGCACTTGACTGATCGGCGAAAGAGCAATTCGAGCCAGTGCACAGTGGAACCGATTAACAAAATGCTCGGCTTAAATCAAATTTTAAAACTGTTTAACTAATTGTCAACTAGTTTTAATCAAATTTTAGAATTATGCTTTACGTACAATTTTTAATAAATAAGCATTTAATTACATTCAGCCTCATTTAACTTAAGATATGATTTACCATTATATTGTAGAACTCAAAGTATGCAGCTCATTTATAAAAAGTATTGCTTAGATCCTTGATCTACTAATATTTCTTTTGCAATTTTATAAAAAACTTTAATAATCATAGTAAAATAATTATAATTTTTGATATATGCCTTAGTAAAATAATGAAAATTATTTACTCTTACTATTTAAGCAGTAACTGTACAAATTGTTCGATAGTCGGTGGCCACCCAGAATTTCCGACCCGTTTTAGCTCCAATTAAATTTGTCGTATTTTAAACGAGTCGAATGTGCAACAAGTCGTTTCAGTTGTTTTTTAGTTCACAAGTTTTTTTTTATTATTCTTTTTTTTTTTTTTTTTTGGGGCTTGGGTTAATTTGTGAAAGTTTTGTGTAAACAATTGGAGTGCAATGCAGGGCAAGCATAAATTCAATCAGGCGTGGCCCAAACCAACCAAAAGCCGGGCTGCCTGTGCGGCCCTTGTTCAATACATTGAGCCATACATTTTGGCGGCGAGTCGACTGGCCATCAGGCTGCATCCTTTATGTTGACATTGCCTTGCAAATATTTGGAGTAAAACTGATTTAATTGACGCTGCAGTTGCGTAATGTGCAGCGACCCAGCAATCAATACAACCAATGCAAATAATTTATCCTATGCGATAAGAGGCGACTGCATTTAATGTGGCATAATTGGCCAACGCAAATCTCTGCGGAGGACTTAAGTGGGTTAGTGGCGCCGGCGCCAAAACTAAAAAGGAGAAAAAAAAAACAAATCCAAAAACACACATACAAAGCTGAAACCGAAGCTGCAGTTACAGCTTAAGCCGAGGCCAAATCGCCAACCAGTTCGTGTCATGTGATTTTATCGTTAATAGGAAACAACTAAAGCAACAACAAACAAATAAAATAAAATAAAAATAAAATAAAAAAAAAAACTGCAGCAGAGACAAGTACAAAGCCAAAGCGCCGCCAATGGCAATTGTTATTACAGTTGTTGCTGTTTTTTAAATGTTTTTTTTCTTATAGCCAAACAAATGTTGTGGTAACATGAAAAGGGTTTTTATTCAATTGCAGCCAACATGCACCAGAGAGCTGTACTCGACTTTTCGTCTAACTAGAAACTGATGTTATTGTTGTTGTTGTTGCTGTTGTTGATGCAACAACTTACAACTTTCATATTAAAATTCAACAACAACGCATTGCATTTCAATTGTGAAATGCAAAGCAAAAATCTACGCAAAATGTTTTCGACCTTAGCTTCCACCATTCTCCAACCAATTGGTCGATTGTCTGTCTGTCTGTCCGCCTGTCCGCCCGTCCGTCCATCAATCCGCTCACATTCACTGCACTAACGCTGATTGACAGACAAGGTCTTCTCCATCTGCCTAGCTGCGTCTTCGGATTGTTGTTTGCTTTTCACTGCAATTGAAAGTTCTTCATGGCTTATAAAAAAAAAAATCAGTGAATGCACTTCGCCTAAACACTGGCCTCAAAGCATTCAGATTAAGCTTAACATTTTACTAAGCTTACAGTTTTAATGTACTTATAAAAATGAATTCAGAGATTTAGTGTAGTAAAAATAATGCGATACATATTGGCTTGTGTTTAATAAAGTGTTAAGTAGTAAATTATCAAAGTCTCAAAACTGTAAAATTTCTTTTCATAAACTGAACTAATCGTTAACTAATCACAGGGCTTTTAGCAGATTCACACATATTTTTCACAAACACTTTTTACACATTCCGAATATTTGTGGGTTAAGCGAAGGCAATCTCTGGGTCTAGGTCTGGGGCAGGTTGGAAGCAGTAAAGTGATTTTTTTTTGTGAGAGCTGCTGCTGTTGCCGGCAGTCAGTTGGTCAGTTAGTCAACTCAGTTAAGCATCAGTGCAGCAATTGACTTTCGTTTTTGTCTTTCTTTTTTTCACGTGTTGACAAAATGCAGTACAGCATTCTGTGATGATGCACAAGTGAGAGAGGGAGGGGGATACAAAAGAGAGAGAGAGAGAGAGAGAGAGAGAGCAGCCGCTGGCAGCGACGACAACGTATGGAAATTAATTATAATTGGCCACCGTAAATATGGCAAGTGTATGTTTTTTGGCTGGGGCACGAAAATGGAAATGCAAATGGAAAACTTGTTGGCAATCAGCGAAATCAATCAAACAGGTGAGCAATTGACGGGCGCCCGCCAGCAGCCAAATGGCCAATAGAGTTATCAATTTTAATGCCAATGTGTCACAATGTGTCACGCTATTCCAGACAGCCAGACTAAGCGAGCGTGTGCAACGGGACAAGAGAGGGGAGATAGAGAGCGAGTGGCAAGTTTGTGTGCCACATCTAGGCAACCTTGACGCCCGTTTTGTTTTCATATTGTGCATTACTTTTAAGTGCCGCGCGTAGTCAATAAAATTTCATTTTATAGCGCCAGACATTCAAAGTTGTTAAACAAAATAAAGTTGTTGCCGAAAGGCGGTAAAAAATAACGACTGCAACAGCGATAACAACTTGCAACGCACGCTCAAGGTGAAGTGTCGCCTCTTGAGCGCCTACCGCGCCGACTGGTGTCGTTTTATGGCCACACCACCCGTACCACGTTCCCGTCTCGCTGCACTTTTATACATTGTTTACTTATTACATTTTTACACTTTTCATATTCACTTGTTGACCGTATGTTAATTAGTGTGACCGCATGCAGATGAAAACAAGATCAATAAAAACAATAATTGAGTTTTAACGAAATAAAAAGAAACGTATGCTGTTTAATTATAATTAAAATTCATAGCTACTTATAATCGAATTGTTAATTGGAATAACCGCAAGAAATATGTCTATAAAAATGTAAAAGTCTCTTTGCGATCAATTTAATTGCGGGTTTTACGCAATTTTGGTCACACTGCAATTAACACTTTGCGATCACCGTTTTGTTTGTGGTGAGTGTGCGAGTGTGTGTGTGTGTGTATGTGTGCTTGTGTGTTGCACAATCCACACACTCATACACACATTGATAGCACTTACCAATTGCAGCCAGGGCCTTCTCTTGGCTTATAATGTCTCAAGTTCGTTGCCTGAGTCTTTCGTTTCGTTCATTTCTGAAGTGCATCGCGGCACGCATTCGAAAATCTTCCGCATGTCAAGGTCAATTAGCATTCGGCTGGCCTGTGCGTGATAAAAATGTCAAAAGGTTTCGATCGGTATTTTTGTTGATGTTGTTACTGCTATTTAGTGGCTTAGTTGCAGATAAGTGTTCAGCCCCAAGCACAAAAGTCCACTTCAGTTAGCCAACCTCTGTGATCCGAGGTGCTTTGTGTCATTGAACCGAACATACACTCACTGTGTGTATGTGTGTGCGTATATCTAAGTATATTTTTGTGTGCGTGTGTGGTGTGTGTGTGTATAGAAAGTGGCTGCCGCGACAATCCTTGGTGATCTATCTTTGTGACCAAAAAACTATGTATACATAGTCGCACTCGCACTCACACTCGCACTCAAAGTCATACTTACAACAAAAATGTTTTCACTCCTTTCGCTTTCATTGCAATTACCAAATACGATTCTTATTTTCAATTTCAATATGACGACGACAGCCACAACGCTGCCACAGTGGTACCAATGCAGTCCTTTATGTGGGTGTTATCAAAAATATTGAGTACGTCAAATCGGGAGAATTTCTATGAGCGAGTTTTTGAGTTGCAAAGTTACATTACTTATTACTACTTAATTCTTTAGAATGGATTCAACTCAACTTTTCCACTTAAGATTTTAATTTTTCGTTGCGTGTGTTTGTTAATTGTTCTCTGCCAATGTATTTTCTCTTCGATTTATTTTATCAATTTGACTTTTCATTTAATTCCAACTTGATGAATACTTAAATATTCTCCATATTCATTTGCATCGCATTCAGATCCTTTATCATTGACTTAATTCAAATCTGATTTGAGAGCTTTAAATATAATAGGCTTAAGCCAGTCTTAAGGCCCCATAAAGTTTTTTTTTATTTCATTGCCAGCTTACGATAGCTCCTCCAATCGGTAACCACTGTGCCGATGTCCATGACAGTCTGCGAGGAGCTATAGGAGCTATAGGAGCTAGAGGAGAAGAAGAGAAAAAGGCGACCGCGACAACGCAGCTTCAGTTTCGCACCAAATTTGGTGCGCCCGGCTCAAGGAGTATGAGAGCCAGGCCAATAGCAATTGCAATAGCAATAACAATAATGGTCGGCTCTGTTTTGCAGGCTCGTTTTTTGCTGTTGTTATTGTTGTTGTTGCTGTTTGCTGGAGCCTATTACTGTTTGGCTTAGTCAAATCGTTTGTTATGTTTTTATCTTGATGTCCAGTCACCTTGATTTGTTGTAGAAAATGCAACTTTTGGCATCGCTGCTGTCGTATGTCTGATGGGTACGTCGTACCGATGGCTGGCTACCGACGCGTAGGGTGCATCCATCCACAGCTTTCCCAGTCAGCGATGCTATCCGAGTGGATGATGATCGCTGACGGACTGCCAAATGAAAGTGAAAACTTGCAGCCGCTTAGAATTGAGAGAAGGCGATGCCAATAAATCAGTGTGTTCATTGTTAGCGAAATCAATCAATTTATGGGCTTGGCATTTGAAGTTCAATGCACCTGGACTGGCTCATGGCAATGCCAATTTTGTGCAGTGTATGCAACAGTAATGAGGAGCAGTTGTCAGGTGGGCGATGGGGTAGAAGGGAGTTAGGGAACGGGAGCACCTCGGTTGATTGGTTTTGTTTTTTTTTTTCCGGGCGATGTCAGAGTTCAGCGCATGTTGTTTTGGGGGTGGTTGGCAAATCTAGAAAAATGCCAGGCAAGAAAAATACACAAAGAAAACAAAGCGAATGACAAAAACAAATAAAAACACACACAATGGGCAGACGTTGGTGCTGCTTGTTAGCTGACTGGGCACAAAACAACAACTTGAGACAAACAACAAGCAAAAGCCGCAGCAGCACTAACAACAAACAATAACAAAAACAAATGCAAATACAACCACTCGAGGCTAAGCCAAGCAGAGAAGCAAATAGCGCGGGGGTGCAAGTGAGAAAGAAAGAAATATATATATATATATATAGAGTGAGAGAGAGAAAGAGAGAGAGAGAGAGACCATTTTTTGTTGCCTGTTTTGGTTGCTGTTTGTGTGGAGTACGAGTACGCGAGTATTGTCATTATTTATTTATGCTCAATACGTTTCATTTTCATTTGGCCAAGGGAGTCTTGGTTGTGGTCGTTGCCAAAAAATCAAAAAAAAAAAACCTGAAAACTGGGTTACTGGCGCCTGTTTCGGGCTACAAGATCGTGTCATGCGATTTCTATCTTTGTCGTCGGCGACAACCAATGCTGTCGAATTGCTGAAGAAGAAAAACTCTAAAAACCGAAACCGAAACAAGCCCAACAACTGACAACTGGGAATAAACACAGTTGTGTGTACTAAGCGACGGGAACGGGGACTTGGGACTGGGACTGTAACTGGGACTGGGACTGGGACTGGGTCTGGCTCTGGTTTTTGGGGTTTTGGGACTGGCGCGACTCTTTGAAATCAAAAGTAAAGTGCCTGCTCCCCTCACGAGAGCCAGCACATACATGTGAGTAATATATATTTGAATATATTTTAAAATGATATAGCATATGACTCACATGGAGCAGTAGCAAGTCAAAAACGTTTTCGTTTCTTTGGGCCTGGCAGCCTCTGACAGCGTCTGACAGTCAAGCTTAGCATCCGACTCCCTCAATTTGCATTGTGGCATAATTGGGGTACAATAACTTTGCATTGAAGTTGGCCTTGTAAAGTTTATTTGAAGATATTTTTTTTGGCATTTTAAAGTTAAGGAAACTCACTTAGAAGATGCATGATGATAAATTGCTGCTATTTCTATATACATTTTGGTGCTGTTTCCAAATTTGAGTTACACTTAAAGTTGCAATTTTAACTAAGCGATGGCAGTGAACAATTTGTAGTCTAACCCAAAGAGAATTTTTTGAGATACATTTTTCAAATTCATTTCAATTGAGAATCGTTGTACGCATTGTGATAAAAATCTGAAAATAATAATTAATTTGAAATACATTAAATTATGAGTTATAGTCTTAACGATTCATTTCGAAGTTTTCCCCCAGCCACAAAAGTGCATGCAATCTTCGTCGAAACAAGTTCTGCATTCTTTTTACTATTTTTGTTAAATTTGCTTAAGCTTAGGGTTTTTTAGCTTGGCAGTCGCAAAAACAGCAGTAACAATGTACCACAAAGTAGTCACGAATTAGCGTAGTTCACTTTGAAACAGACATTGAGACGGGGACTGGCTCTTGGATAGGGACTGGAATAAAGGCTGGTTGTGGGAGAGGCCAATAAGTATAGACTCGACACATATGGGTGAGAATATGCTTGTTCCAGATGCAGCTGTTGCCACATATTTATGTTTGTATTTAATGCGAGTAGGTCTCAGTCATAAAACGCATTTTGTTGCAACAGTGTCGCGTTCGTTGCCTAAGTCTTTTGTTTGCTGACGCATGAGCGAATGCCCGACTGGACGAGTCAACGAGTGGCGGCTTGAATGGATAGTTGAATGTCTGACTGTCGTACTGATTTATGCGCTTGACCGCACAAGACACCTACGCACTAACACATCTACTCAAGCACACGCACACACACGCACACACACACATAAATATCTGCCCATTAATATTTCATGCACAGTGAAATACGATTATTCGTTCACTCCGAGTTTTCCAGTTATCAAAACTGATAAGTAGCTTATGTAATAGCCCGAAAAAATGGGTTAAAAGTCGCACTGACAGTTTAATTTGACATACGCTTTCGAAGAAGAGATAAAGAGACAGAGAGAGAGAGAGATAGAGATGACAGAGTACTTCATGTTTCTTTCCAATTTTCTTTCGCATTTGGTTAACAAGATTTGCTGTTGTTGTGCATATTGAATTGTCATTTCTTTTGACAATTTAATTTGGATTATGCCCCAGCTACCGAAATACCATCCAAAAAAACAAATAACAAAACAAAAAGCAAAAAATAAAAGCTAAAGCCGCAGGTAACGCTGAAGGCAGATAAAAAGCAGATGTTTTTGTGTGTTGTATGTGGCTTGCGGCATGTCGCCTGTGGTCTTGTGGCTTGTGGCCGGGGCACGTTTTGTGGCCAAGTCCATTAAAAACAAAAGGCTCTCAAAAACGCATTGAAGATGTGTCCACGTCGCGTCGCCTGTTTGCAACTTGCAACGTAGTATATAATACAAATTATTAATGGCTGGCCACATCTTCCATTTCCGTCTTGACCTGCAGTTATGCAAAATGTTAGCCAAAAGGCCAAACGAAAGCAACCGTTGCCGCCAACTAGAAATGTTTGCCTAACAAATGATTGCTATTTTGCCAGGTCTGCCAAAGTCAGATCCAAGTGCGTTCACCAGTTGCAACTACCACTTGCAACTCATAGCTTGCCACATTGCAATATTAATTGAAAATACGATTGCTCTGCCGCCAAACTTTGAATTTCAATTTTAAATAAGTCTGCGACTGTGCAATAGCATTAATTTTGGTCGAAAAATGTTAAACGCCAACAGCAGCCGTTAACGCTGTTATGCTATGTTATTGTTAACATGTGATGTTAAAATTGAAGTTGCCTGTTGCTGCCGTTGCTGCTGTTGCTGCTGCTGCTGTTGCTCATGGTGCTGTTTGAAAATTGTAACAACTTGTAGCGGAAGCCTGCAACTCTGTTATGGCCATTGTCTTTTGATTTTATCGCCCAAAAATCTACAATCAGCTACGTGTTGCATAAACATATTGATTTGACTGGCTGCTGCTGCTGCTGCTGCTGTTGTTGTTGTTGTTGTTACTGGTTGCTGCTGTCGCTGCACATATAAACAAATCAGCTGGTGGCTAACAAACAATTGCATAAATCAATTTTGCAGCAATAAAAAAAAATGATTATTAGTGTGTTTGTTGTTGTTGTTGATAGCTGGCGCCGCTGCTGCCGTTGCCATTGCCGCTCTTGTGGCACAGCCCACAGTGCGTATAGCATAAACATTATTGGCGCGTGTAAATTTGATTAAAAGCTCGTTTTACCACAATAGCAACCACAAGGCATTGAAGTGCTAAAAATTATGTATTTTATTTTGGTGCATTGCTAATTTCAACTGTCTTGAGCACAAAATGACGCTTCCATTTATGATAAATGAAAGTAAAAGTACAAAACACTTACACTTCACAGATCATTAGCGTTGCTTGTTGTTTTTGTTGGTGGTGTTGTTGGCGGCCTCTTATGCGTGGCACGTTCAATGAACCAACAATAACAGCTGAGAGACAGTCAGTCAACTAGTCAACAAGTCAGCTAGTCAGATTGGATATGTATGTATGTAAAAGTCGTAGTCATTAAAAATAGAAATGCTTGCTGTGCAATCCAAAAACTTGTTCTTTCACTTTCAATGTCACGCCACAAAAACGAAACAAAACAACAACAACAACAACAACAACAACTACAATTAAACACACAAACAAAACCAAAGACCTTCAACTTCAATTATTTACCTATTTGCAGCGCCCCTTGGCACTTCCAACACCACTTCTACTTCCACCTGAACTAACTCTGGGGGCCACTTTTGCTGCTGCTGCTGCTGCCGCTGCTGCTTCTTCTTCCGCCTGGAAATTAATTGCGGCATAAGCCAAACATTTTGCGAGTCAATGTACGTAATTTGAAAATCGTGCCAAAATAGTTGCAAAGCCAATTGCTGTGACTGGCTGCTGGCTGCTGGCTGTCTACAGACTAGCTACAGGTGCAACGGCATCGCTTGGGTCTAACGATATGACACCCCCGCAAAATGCTTGACTATCTGTAAATAAGTATTTGTATTCGTATTCGTATTCGTATTCGGATTCGGATTTGTATTTCTATTCGCATTCGCTGGCTGGGTGGCTGTCTGGCTGGCTGGCTGGACGTCTTGCCTTGCTTGTTGCTCTCAGCTGTAGTCATTTGTCTGCATGTCGCTTTGTTGAATTGTCTATTTGTTTGCCAAAAAGTGCCAGTAAGACAAGTTGTTGTTGTTGTTATGGTTGTTGTTGTTGTTGTTGTTAGTGTTAGTGTTGTTGCCTGAAAGCAATTTCATTTGTTGCCTTGCCGCTGCTGCTGCGACTGCTGCTGGTACAACAAATTACTATCATTGCTGTTAATAGTTCATTAAGTCACGGACGGCAGACGTGGCGCATGTGGTACGTGAAACATGAAACATAAAACGGACATAAAACTGCAAAAGCCGAAATTTCAAGTGGCAGAATAATTGAGTGAACGGCCAAAAAGATAAACAATTCAATTTTGGTTATTAAGTCATCAGTTAGACAAACCGATGACCGGCACATGAAATTAAGCTAAATTACGATAATAGATAATGCTAGATACTGCTCATTATTCCGAATTTATATTAATAATCTATCAATTACGTATTTTCTTTTGCTTTTATTAAAAGTTTTAAAATCGTTGGGTTTCCTATTTTAACAATTTTATATAGGTAGTTTTTGGTTAGTATTATAAGCAAATTCTCACAATGAGCATTGTTAAGATCTAAATGGCAGTTGCTAAATTACTTTCATTTTAGCTGTAATAATTAATGATGGAGATTAAAAGTATAAAATATAATATCAAAAAATATATAGCTACTGTAGAGTTAAAGTAATAATTCTGTTTTGCTCGAAGAATAAGTAATTATCATATTCATTAGTAAGTTTTCGAACAAATATACAACTATTTCATCACAAATTCATTAGAACAGATTTCACATCGCTCGAGCAGATCATGGGCTGTTTTAGCCGGTGATTTGAGCTCCACAACGCCACAACCGGTAAATATTGGCATCTCCTTGCGGTCCGCTTTGCGTCTAATCCAGGGTGAAGTGCGTCGAGAATCAAGCAGAACTGCGGGATTTGAATTGCGTTCCATTTGCGAATTGGAGGATCGTAGCGACTGCAGAGTGGTTGTCGAGCCACGCCAGTCGGCCAAACGGGCCAGAGCTGCCTCTAAATCGCTGTCATCATATTGCGTCATCACAACCTGATCGGGGGAGAGGGATGCAGCGCTGGGCGTATTTAGATGACTCAACTGTCGTATGACTATCTCTGTGCTGCTGTTCGAAGAGAGTCGCGATGATGCACGCGAGATGGATGGGGACTTTGTTTTGGGGTTGCTCGTGGCATAGATTGGGGCAGCTCTGGACTGAGTCCTTGATGGATTGCGTTGAACACAGGCCACTTTTTGAGGTGTCGCTGTTGGTGTTGAATTTGTCTTTGGCAATGTAGGTTGCCTTTCCTCATGCGTGTCTATCGGCGCACATCTCAGAGCTGCAGGCAACTGTTCCGCATTGAGCCTTGATGGCGTGATTGTGGGCGTGGCTTGCGTGACAGTTGATTTGCTGTGCCTGCGTGCTTCCGCTGCCTCTGCAATAACAGATGCGGCACGCGAGGCCAAAGGCGATGGCATTTTGTTGAAGCCTGCTGAAGTATGTTCCGTGTGTAACTTGGCGGCTGCTGAAGGGCTGCGCGGCAATGAGGTAACCGTTGAGGGCGTGGCCAACAGCGGCGCCGTGCTTATGTCACTTGCTGAGTTAAACAATGATTTAAACATCTTACTTGGTGTGTCTTCGTTGCCGGCTTTGATGCTGGATTTGATTGGCTTGCCGTTGTTACTGACAACTTGAGGTCTTATGGGTTCGATTAAAGGCGGCTTAGAGGCAGTCTTTTCCTTTTTCTTGGGCAAGATGACCAAATTGGCATTGTTGCTGACAACTTGAGGTCTTTTTGGTTCGATTAGAGGCGGCTTAGAGGCAGTCGTTTCCTTCTTCTTGGGCAAGATGACCAAATTGGCATTGTTGCTGACAACTTGAGGTCTTTTTGGTTCGATTAGAGGCGGCTTAGAGGCAGTCGTTTCCTTCTTCTTGGGCAAGATGGTCAAATTTGAGGTAGATCTGGCAGTTTGCATATTATGAACTTCTCGATTAGCATGATGTCCAACTCCTGCAACCATACTGCTCCTTCTAACTGGACTATAAGTGTTTTGGGGTTCCTCGGGCAACACAGCTGGCTGCTCTCGGGCCCAAAGGGAACGACGTCCATTGAGCGCGGAGCCGACACGACTGCCAGCGCGGCTTGTAATTGGAAGACTGATGCGTTCGCGATGTGGATTAAAGTCAAAGGTCCGCATGGTGGTGCCGCCCACATTCGAGAGCCGGGAACTGGCACGCGACACACTGCCCGGCTGCTCAGAGCCCACGAACTTGGCATAATCACGGTGGCCCCGTCGGGTGGGCGGAGCTGGTGTTAAGTGGCCGCTGGACAGGTCCGACTGTGACTGGGAGGCGCTCGACATTGAGTTGCCATCGCTGAAGTGGCCATCGTAATGGCCAGGCTTATCCCTCAAGCTGGTGTAGTCTTTGTAGACGGAAAATTGATTTTTGGTATGCGCAAAACTCTCGTAAGGCCTGAACTTGCGACTCTTGGCCAACTGATCGGCCAACTTCTCCCATTCGGTGGTATTTGGACGGCGCTCCTCCTCCTCCTCCTCCGTGTCTTTGTTTCGAGCCCAACGCCTTCTGCTGTGGTGTGTGTATAAGTATCGTGTATATATATATATATATATATATATATATTTATTTATGCGTATGTGTTTGTTTGTTAATAAGTATATTTTTTTTTCTTGTTCTTTCTTAGGTATTTTGTTTAAAAAACTCTTGATAATTTAATCATGGTTATAAAAAATGAATGTCAGTCTGTGGATCGTCTGTTATTTGAATACTTCAATTGCATGGCAAGAACAGAAAAACAAATCATTAGCCTCAGGAAAACTTTAAAGAAAAAGAGCCTCTTAATTACAGAGATAATTACAAATTGCAGTTAATTGAAATTTCTTAAAGTGTTCATTAAAAAAAAAAAATTAAATTGAGCAGTTGTTGCTAATATCCTAAACTTAAAAACACTAAGTAAAGTTATTATATTTTACATTTCTTTCAGACAGTTAATTTATAATTATTCAAGAGTTTTTTTTTCCAAGCTTCGACAGGCCAATGTTGAATTATTTAGTGTGTGTGTGTATATATGACTGATGTATAGATATATATAATTAAATATTACCAATACTACGTACAAGAGTTGTTGCTGTTGTTCTTGTTAGTTAGCTAGTAATTGCTAGATCGCCATAATAAGAAATGCAGAGTATGTGATATGTACATAGAGATAAAAGTTATTTATTTACAATTTACACATATTTTTTGAAGAGAGAGAAGGAGAGAGAAAGAGAGTAGTATATATATATATATATATATATATGTATTTTATATAGTATATTGTATGATAAGTATTTAGTTCGCCTTTGATAACTACAAACAATAAATACAAAAGCTATACTACAAACTACGCGATAGATTATGATGCATCAGAGGGTGCAGCAGAGATTCTACGGTTTTGATTCAGTGGCACTACGTGGCTCTATGCAGCGTGGCTCTATGTGCTCACTAGGCTTACTTACTTCGCCACGGTTGCCGCCACAGTTGTTGCCGCAGTCTCGTCTGTGCTTGCCACCACAGTGGCAGCCACAGCGGCAGTCGCATCGCTGCCCACTTGAGTGCTCAGCTCGGCCATTTCTTCCAGCGAAGGTTTGGGCGTTGGTGGCGCCTCCTCCTCATTGTCCGCACTGTTTGCCAGCGCTCGCTCAATCTCCGGCTCTGGCGTCGACGTCTTCAGACTGTCCGCATCCCCATCGAGCGCTGGTGTTGGTGCTCGCGATGCACTTGTTGCCACATGCTTTGCATCTGCATCTGCATCTTCATCTGCATCTGCTTTTGTTTCCAGATGCAGTCCCTCCATCACTTTGTGCTTGACCTCGCCCAGTGCTTCTGTGCCATCCTTGAACACAGTGCCCAGCTCATTGGTAATGCCAGCCACTGCTGTGCTGACCGTCTCCTTTGCCGTGTCAACTGTTGCGCCAATCGCTTGTGTCGCATCTGAAATAGAGACAAATTCGTAAATGTTTTGTTAACACGCACTTTTTATTGTAATTGTGTGTTTTGGGCGTATTGATTAATTGGCGTTAGTCGGTCGTTAACCTGCCTGTCAATCAAAAAAACTGCATTCAATCGATAGACGACAACTAATGACAAATGATGTGAGTTTCGATGGAGGAGATACACTGTACACAGCTTCGTGTATAGCTGCCCTGTCTTTGAAATAATAAAAGTTGTAAATAAAAATACTACTTGCTATAAGCTAACTAAAAATTATATATAAAAATATATTTATTTCCATGTGTATATTTTCTTGGATGAACATATTTTGTAATTTCATTACAACCCTATATATACTTTTTGAACAGCGTACAGGGTATATAATATTTATTGTTTGTGTTTGTTAGTTTCCATTAGGCTTCCAACCTACTGATTAGATGTTAATCGTGTTGGAAATATTAACGAATACAAAATGAATGAAATATATTTTGTTAAGATCGACTTTAATCAGCTTTAAATATGAGACAAATTGGCTTTAGTTTGATTAGGCTGCAAAGTTAATTCGACGTGACTTTGACTGCGTGTAGCAGGTCTACAATTAGTCGGGTTTTCCATGTAATTAAATTTTATGAATTTGCGTAATTTGCAAAGTGAATCAATCAATCAATGTGCTAGCAAAATGCCACTAACACTAACACGTTTATGTAAATTTTGACTTATGCATATTATTTAAAATAGAAGCAGTGCGCTCCAATTTGCTGAACTCTGCTCGGTCACGCAATAAACTCGTTTTTCTTCATATGCTTTTAATATAAATATGTATATAAAATATGTACATATTGAAGTGTATTAAGTACGTAGTCCTTGTAAGCACGTACACATACGCCGGAGCTACTCATAAAAGTGCTGAAAGGAAGGACACGCAGCTTTTGTTTTGGGTTTTTTTTGTTTGTTATTTTATTTCGCTGCTTGCTCAATTGTCCTTAATAAGGTGGCATTACATTTGGGCCAGGCTAATAATGAGCAACGTGTATTTAATAATTCAACTGGTCAATGATGGGTTTGGTGTCAAGGGTCAGCAGTAACTTTATTAGGATAATGTATAATATTTTCGATTGATTTGCCGTCACGCACTTATGCAAATATTAAGTATACGTAAACTGTTTAACATTTGTGGGCCGATTGCACCCGTTTTATTATTAAGAAATGCGCTTTTAAATGCCAACCAGACAAACACACACACACACACACCTTCGACGGCGGCTTCGCCTTGTTTCTTGACATCGCCTGCCACATGAGTGGCGGCTTTTAGCATTTCACTGCCTGCAGTTGCCACCATTGGAGTGCTGCTAGCACAGCCCATAGCTAAAGGTGTTATATATATAGAACTACAGTTGTTTAGTTTGACGTTTTTTTTCGTTTGTTGCAGCCACTAAGTGTACAAAATTGAAATCATATCGAAAAGCAAAAGTGATATATATGAACACAAAAAAAAAGAACTTCAAATATGAACGGAACACAACGCGCCCGCCTTTGGTCACGAACTAAACGCAACTGAACTGACCAAAATGGATAGAACCATAGGATAGGGTCAGTTAGCCAAGTCCACTCGGTCAGGTGGAGCATGAGTAGCTCTACCTTGGTCAGTACGCAATAGTAATAGCAATAACAATAGCAACAGCAATGTCAGCACAACAGCCACATACCTATTTACACGTACACAACATGTACTCGTTGTACTTGTGGGGCACGCAACAGGACCTCGGCTTAGAGTATTTGACCATTTGAGTGTAGGCTTGTGTGCCTTTGGCACTTTAAGTAAACCAAATTGTTGAGGTCATGCGCGTTGTGTGCATATTGATAGGCCAGAAGGGTTCCACTTCAGTTGCTCCTGCTGTTGCTGCTAAACAAACAAACAGACTATCTTAGACACGCCGAAGATTACATACACTTGCAGGTATGACAACCTGCTGACATTGTAAATTCATTATATACATTTAAAAATAAACAAACGATGGCATTAAATTCTAGGATCCGGGATCTAGGATAGCAGACAGACAGCTTGGCATGACCATATCTACTCGGCTAGTAATATTGCTGATAAGCAGCATATTCTCTGTGGTGAAGTGGAATTCTCCGTCTCTGCGCTACAGTCTGTGGTCTGCACAACAAAATGAAACTAACCTCAAGGGTATGATAACTGTAGAAACAAAAATAGGCTAAATATGAGTAACTCGCATGGTACTTATAGCGTGTCTAGATGGCGTGTCTGACTACGCTTTGATCCGCCGATAGATGGCGTGCCTTTGAAATTCTACACACATCTAAATGTATGCGTATGCATAAGTTCGTGCGTGTGCGTGTGTCTGTACGTATGTGTGTGCGTGTGTGTATAATCAGGCAAAAGCTTTTCAGTCTGGCACATGATGTAGTTTTTCACTTGTTGGTCTAGTTTGTGGCGGTCTCTAGAAAAATAGTACGAACAGCAAACGATTTCTAAAATGGCACTGATTTTGAAAATCTGTGTAGTTTTGTCGAAGTTATGACAGTGGACAATTTGGAACTGTCCACAATTTGACATTTACACCAACAAGAATTGTGGGCATAGTTTGGCAACACTATTGAAAGCTTCGTTTATTTTGATTTACCTCGTTTGAGCAGATAAAGTGTGTCTACAGTTCTACAGGCACCCCCTTATATTTTTTTTTTCTTTCCATTATCTTTAAATGTTTCTGCTTAGTAGTATTTTTTTCTTCTAAGCATTGGCTATTGTCTTCTGTGCTAGTTAACTCAACAGCTACAGTGAAACCCACACAGAGACACAGAGGAACAGATCTCGATCTTCACGATGGTGGATGCCAGTTAAGATTTGCCACGTCGCGTTGCGTTGTTCTTTTTGTCGCTGAACATTTACGAAAATTGATATTTGATTTATTTTTTGGTTTGTTGTTTTTGTTGATTTTTGCGATCGTCTGGACGTCCATCGATTTAAGGCTGACTGAGTGAGTTGGTTGGTTGCTGGGTAGGTTGGTTGGCTGCGTTGGCTTTTCAGCTGACTGGGTTCGACGAATGGTTTTTTGCTCGTGATTTATGTCAGTCAGAGGCAGTGACAGCGCTTTTCATGAGCCAATAAAGTTGTCCATGTCGCTTTGTCATATTCATATATCATTGCCATACACCCGGCGACTTATGTCACATGTTCCACTCCGATTTCGACTCCATCTCCAACTCCAACTCCATCTGCATCGCCGACTTGAAATGCGAATACAAATATGAGTGCTCTATTGGAGAGCCTGCGTATAAGCGAGGCTTAAGTGCACGATCGAATTGTGGACGGTTAGATGGATGGATGGACGGGCAGCAAGGGTGACAAAACACAATTTGGACGTTGCGAGCTGAACACTCAAAAACTCGCATATAAATCAGCGCACGCAGCTGGCCAAGACTCGCTGCGGTTCATTAGACTTCAGCTTTTGGCTCTCATGTCTGTCTGACGTTAATTATATAAGCTAAGCGGCGCTTAATTATGTGCTCAACAATAGCGCCAAAAGTGCTCAAAACTCACATGATGTAATGGCCCCCTCCCGGTACCAAATGGTATGCGAAAGTTGATTGTTGTTATACCCTTGACGGCTGGTTACCTTAACTTGCTAGCAATGCTTGATGCCCAGTTCAAAAATATTCCACCTGCTTCACAGTAGCAACCATAAATCATTTGGTGGAATTCCAAAATGAATTGCAGTTGTGAAACTACGAGATTTGATTGGTAGAAAGAATATTTCTATTTCTTCCTCTCAGAAATCAAACAAACGCAATCTCATGGATACTAGATACTACTTGAAACATCACGAATAGTTTTCCATAGAGATGGGGAAAATACTCAAATCAAGTAACAAGTTTTAAATTTCACTTTGAATTGAGCATTTGACTTACATTTGCTCTAAACAATTGTGTACATACATATATTTTTGAAAACTTTCGATTTATTGGTGTGACACACATTTCGGCACTCAAATCATATTCAAGGGTATTACATTTTCAGCATGTTATTAATCAGTTTGATAAATTTGGTGGCTGGGTATGCGTATTCACTTTCAATACTCCCAAGAATAATGGCAATTGTTAGACAGGTAAACAAACTGGTTGCGAACGAGACTGAGACTCAGGCTCAGACATGAGACAAAAAAAGACAGACAGCTTCCTCAACCAATTTGTATGGGGCTTTGTCTTTGGCGACAGCTTCCTCAAAACATGCTTTTGAACTTGGCACGTATATTGTTGCACAAGTTGTTTGTTGGTGCTGTGGTTGCTGCTGCTGCTGCCCCGAAGGGGCATAAATTGTAATTATGCCTGCCACTGTGGCAAACAATAAATCTCAAAGTATTTATCGTGCAACATGACAGAAGTGGGTCGTACCTGGGCCTGGGATACAATTGCATTCAACTAGCGCCTTCCCTTTTTTCATGCTGTTGTATTTTTTATTTCTATATATTTATTTATTTTTTATTTTTGCATATGGGGACTAACAACAGCCGAAATAATATCAAAACATAAATGCGAGTTTAGAGCTATGTATGTGAGTGCTGCCAACTGCAACAGCAACAGCAACAGCAACAACAACAACAACAACAATGTCGACACAATTGAAATGCAGTTATGACTAAATGCAATAGTTTTTTTTTTTTTATGTTGGTGTTGTTGTTTGTGTTGCTGCTGTCGCTTAAAATTGTGCGCATAACTTAAAACACGAAAAGTTACTTAGAGTCGCGGGGGCCTTTAATTAAAAGCGACAGGTTTCAAGAAATTCTGCGTTATTTGCATTGATGCAAGCTGCAGTTTTTTTTTGCAATTGCAGTTATTGTAATTACATATATGCCGAACGAAGCCTGACCAAATGCCGCACCCAGTCAGAGTTTACAGTGCTGACACACATTCTGCATATGTTTGAAGATGCAAATGGAGCCGGCATTGGCGGTCAGGCGCCAAATTTATGTAATCAAAACCAAAGCAAAACAGACCAAGCCAAATCAAACCAAAAGACCAACTCCATGGAGCGGCATTAAATTGCCGGCTCTAGAGCCAGCACTTGGCTTTGATGATGTCAGTTTAGACGACGCCAGATATTCAGAGTCAGGCAATACGAAAAAACCTAAGCAAAAAGGTTATCGATGCCTCAAGATCGCGGGAGTGAAAAGAGCCAGGCTGGCAAAAATTTCACCCGTAATGCAATCACACGCAATGTCCGTGGCCCAAGACAAGATCTGCATTACCAGCTCTCTTCCAGTTTCTCTCTCTCTCTCTCTTTCCCAATCTCAATATCTTTCCTGACCAAAGGGAAAGCGACTGCGTCTGTTTGCGACGTTTCTAGCCTGGGTCTTGGTCTGATTGGATGAGCTTGTTTTTTATTTGTGATTTTTTGTTTGTTGGCTTTTAATTATATGTCTATAGAGTATGGTTAGCTATACTATATAATGTTCTATGCCTGTGCAGCATAAATCAAAATGCTGGCAGGCATTTCACACTTGAACTTAATTAAAAACCTTCAAGAAGTTGGGCATAGAGCTGGATATTTTTGTTCAAAAATATCATAAATCAATGCAGTGCGAAAGCAAACGAATAAAATTCAATTTGTAATCAGAACTAATAAAGTGGAAGAAGAAGAGAGACCTGCAACGCCCTACAAAAATAGTATAAGAAGAAACAGAAGTTGTGGCTTCAATCAGCGTTGCCAAAGCCAGAATTACCGCAAGCCAGTCTTCTAAGAATGCACTGGATGAAGCCAAATAGAGGTTATGTGGGGAAGAGTTATATATATATATATATATATATATATATGATGTATGTATGTATTGTAGATGAGGGGCTGTTGCTCATAAAAATGAACATGCCAAGCGGCTGTCAAAAAGGCAACGGCAACGCTTTTGAGTCGGCTACTCAAAAAAGCGCGGCCAAAACGAACTGTGTGTGTGTGTGTTGATTTGGTGTGTGGTGTGTGTTGATTTTCATTCTTCTTCTATGTTTTTGGAGTGACGTTTCGGGCTTGGCATTCAAAAGAACAAAAGCCAGCGCCGATGCGAAGCGATGATGCCCCAAGGGGGCCTAGAGACGGAACCGTGACGGATCGTGAGAGCTACATCTGTATTTGTGTAGAGTACAAGTGTTTGCTGTCAATGAAAAGTGGAGTATATGCAACGTTTATAATATGCATAGATCATTATCTTATTCATAATTGACTGGAGAACTTACACTTGAACCAATTTTAAAGCAGCACTCATTTGACAGGTACTTTCTCACTGCTTACATATGTGGAACAGACTTTAATCTATCCTTGTGACAGAGTTGAGTTGTGATATATATCCCCTGATTTATGACTTATCTTATGCCACATTCAAATTGAAAATGGCTTGGAGAGAAAATGAAAACAGCAATATTCAATTTCAACAGATATTTTCCATAATATGACCGTATCAATCTATTCATTTCAATTTTAGCCTGTGTTGGTAAAGAATCTTTTGTTTGAATGCCTTATGAATAAATACAAAATATCAATTAATATGTTAAAGAGGCTATTTCCAGAATTCTTCAAATAAAACGAGCAAACCAATAAACTTAATGCCATCTCTAGCCAGAAGCTTCTCTCAGATATTGGACTAAGGCGTGCGCTTCATTTGATTTGGTTCCATTTGTTGCTTTGTTTTGGTCCGTTTGTTTGCGCCGTTAACCTTGGGGGTAAGAGCCGATCGGAGTTGCAGAAGTTTTATGCATGCCAAGCCAAGCCAAGACAAGCGAGCGAATCGAGTCGAGTCGAGTCGAGGCGAGTCGAGTTGAGTAGAGGCGGCTAAAATAAAAGTGCCAAAGTGATTGACGTCTTGCAACGCTGACTTTTCTTTTCTTGTATTTTTCAATTTGAGATCTGAGTGCACAAATTGAACTTGCAACTTGTCGGTGGCTGTTTTACTGTTGTTGCAGTTGTTGCAGTTGCTCTATTGACATTTGTGGGTCAGGGTCAGCCAGACAAATGTCAAACTAACACATGCAACACCGTCTATATGGCAACGGGGCAACGGGGCAACGTGGCAACGTGGCAACGTGGCAACGCGCCAATGTTGCATTAAACCGCAGGCAACAAACAGCAGTTAGCCACTGTGGGTAATTGCACACGCACGCGACCACGTTTGACCACATACAACCCAAATGTATTTCGAACGTTCGAATAAACGAATGAGTATATTAACATGTCTACATCCACTTTCTTTGCAATTTATATGGGTTTATGGGTTTATCGCTTCTTGCTAATCTGCAAGCGGGCAATCACCAACGGTGACAGTTGCGGCTACTCCTACTTGCCTCCCTCCCTACCGCCTTCAAACTACTAAAAAAAAAAAGACTGCGTCAAGCCCAGCCCAGCGAAACAAATCAAGTAAATGCACTCAGTTCGAAAGTGCCATACTGACAGATGGCCTGTAAACATCCCTTCGGGAGTATGCATTAAAAATTAAAATAGCTTTTTATCGATATTTTGTGAAATTATGTTCTGTGTTTTCTATATACAAATAGCCTGTTGGATTTGAACTGAACTGGGATGTTCATAGTAATCAGGAATATAATATAAATATAATGTACTCAATGATGCAAGCGATGTCTTCTTAGACCTGCTACCCTTTCTACGCGTCTTTCAATGCCACAGGGTATGTAAAACGACGGCGGTTGCATGATTTATGACGCGTAATTTGCGTGCGCATGCGCAAATTGCGGCACAACCTTTTTTGTAAGCTTGTTGCAACAGCAGAAGCAGCTTCCTGCTGACAAATGAGTTGCCTGCTATATGCCAACTGCACAGCTGCCAAATGGGGGCAGAAAGCGATTGAAAAGTGTGTCACCTGCATTCTTGGCATCTTGAATTACATGAGCAAAAGGAGCAGCAGCAGCAGCAGCAGCAGCAGCAACAGTTGCAAGCAGAAGCTGTGCGCCCTCCTGTGCCTGGACTGATTTATAATTTCATTGAACTATTACCATGGCTGGCTGGCAGGCAACAACAACGTCCGCGCCAAATTGATTAACAATCAAAATAAATCAATACACAGCCCCAAAGCCAAAAAGTGTCAAAACTTGCAACGAGCAAATTGCAATTGCAACACTTTCGCTGCAGATTTTTCTGTGTTTTTCACACTTGATTTACATTTTAAATTGAAAACGGCCGAAACTGAAACCGAACACCCGCAACACCCGTTAACCCCACCCAGAGTCCGATTTGGAGACGGAGCTGGTGTTTTAACCAGACAATTTCCAGGCCGGCAGGCATGAAAACTGCAAGACGAATTGGGCGACATTGTCAGTGAAAATTGTTTGTGGTTGTTGTTGCTGTTGTTGTTGCATGGGCTTGGATTTTTGGGGCAAATGCACAACTTTTGCCATAATTTTGCCCATAGCTGATAAAGAGATCAATGGCAGCTTTGCTCTGCCTTTTTACCTGTCTGCCCTGTATCTCTCTATCTCTGTCTCTCTCTCTCTCTCTCTCTCTCTCTCTCTGTCTGGCTCTTTATATATTTATCTCTCTCACGCTCACACTCTCACTCATTCTGTCGCGGTTTTACTACAGGTGAAATGTCAAATCCTCGACACATTTTACACTTGCCGGCACCCATACTCATAATTTAAGTCTTAATCGTCCACGCCATAATGTTGTTAAGCGTCTAATTGAAGTTTCACTTTTTTTTTTTTGTTGCTTTTCGTTCGGAGTCCAAACTGTGTCTGTGGCAACTTCAGACACAGATCGAGACCCGAAGTGACCTCTGGCCGCTGCGGCAGATACATTAATTATCTGTAATGAACGTTTACACTTATTTATTGGCATTAAATCATCGTTTAACGCGCTTTGAGCATGCACTTTTTGGCTGCCCCCAAAAGAGACCCCAAATCAACGTCTCTGCCACCGACTCCAACTCCAACTACAACTGCAACTCCAACTCTGACTCTGACTCTGGCTTCAACTTCGACTCCAACGCTGTCGCTGTTTCTTTCTCTCTTTCTTCAGCAATGGCCTTCAACTGCGTTCGCCTTCCTCGGACTTTTGTCTGCCACATCCATTCCCCGCACTCTCTTCTACATTTTTTACTGCTCTGATATGCATGTCAAGCGGCCGCAAATTATCGCCTGCCTGGGATGGCACTTGAGGTCGCTTCCGTTTTTTGTTTTTCTTCTTTTTTTGTCTTTTTGTTTTATTGTTTTGGTGTGCAATGAGTGGCTTTTGTAGCTGGTTTCTAAGCCATCGTTAAAAAATAAAAATGGTGCCGCTTGGCGGGTTCATTGGCATTTTGTGCCACATAACAAATGCCTGTTGTTTAAAAACGCTTATGAGTTATGCGCCACCAGTTAAGCCGCTAAACAGCCAGCCTTCCGACTACACTGGCTCAAAGTGTTCAAAATTAAATGCAACACCAACATTGGACAAGAAATATAAAATGAAAAATTGGTTTGCGACTTGATAGTGGGTAAGAAAACAAAGTTATTATATAATAAAAGTAACTATTGAAACTCCTCAGTACATAATTACAATCATTAGTTTTAATAGTTTAATCAAATGAAAACAGTAGTTTTGAAAATTAAATATAGAACAAATTGTATTACATATATTACACAATTGCCTTATAAATTTAATTGCTTCACTTTAAATGTATTTTTTTTTTAATCTGACATAGTAAATTTCGTTGCAACAAACAACAGAAATCTCATGATATATATTTATTATTGTCGTAATATTGAAATTAACTATTTTCATTGTAATATTTATTGGAAGTCGCAGGAAATAAGTTCAAGCGGATGTTGAAGAGAGTTCTGTTCCACAGTGCGCGCATTTTTAAAGATATATATATTTTTTTTGCCAATCAGACGGTTCACAATCATAACCATTATGATCATCTTAGTCATGTTTTATGCATGTGCTTCGGGCTAATCAAACAATTAATGATTTCTCAGTGCCGATATATCAACAACTGTCATACTGTTGGCAGGTGAAAATGTTAGATTCTTTGGGAACTTAGCAATTGTTATGCAATGGCTTAGTTTGTACCTAGGAGTAGTTGTTGACGTTGACTGGGTGTGTTTTATAGATCCGCTTCAAATTGATACGTCAAAACAATGTGGAAAATACACGGCTACAGTTGTTTAATTCAGCATTTTGTTGTTTGCTTTGTGTATTTTTGTCGTTTTCTTGGCATTGGCTAATTGCAGTCACTTGTATGTCATAAAGATTTTTAATGTTTCATACATAAATATGTTTATGCCAAGTGGCGCGACCGGGCAACAAGAGCAACAAGAGCAACAACTGCAATTGCAACAATAAAAACTGTGGTAAAGACTAAAAACACTGCATGTTGAACACCCACAAAGCATAAATAACAACGGCAACAACTGAGTGCCGCCCTCGTTTCCCCCCCCCCCCTCCCTCCCCACCCAACCCCTCGCAAAATCATCAGACAGCCAAGGCGGTTGGTCTCACAGCCATCGTGGCGAAGGTGAAAGTGTTTTCAGGCTCGTTGCAATTATATTGTAAATGATTTTATTATTTATTTGCCAAATTAATTTCCATGACTCGCACTCGTGGCATGGTCGAAATGTGAAATATTCCATATAAATATTTATGTTTTAATTAAAAAGGACACAAGGAAATTGAAAATTACGTGAATTTAGTATTTTATTTGGGATGTGATTTCCACTTGCAAATAGCTTGCAATCGTGCCACCGCCCACCCTCTCCGTTAGGAAAATGTGTCATTTATATCTTTTTTACAACGTGTAATTCATTAATACCATTAATCCAAATTACGCTCTGTAATTGAGCATTATTTACGATCAACATGCATTATTTTGTACATACAACTTGCGTTTATTGAGGCTATCCTGCGGCAGATAAGTGAAAAAGAGTCAAATGGATAAAAATAAAAATATTTAATATGAATTTCTTACATACAGAAAAGTGAAATATTAATAAATATACAAATTAAGAGTTTTTTTCTTAACAAACACATTTGATGAATTTTGATTTAAGCAAAGGAGCTAGCAAATATAGTATTTTATTTTCCAGCTGTGCTTGAGTGCTGTCATTTATTGGATCGTAATATTTCTATATTACCTTGTTATGTAATTTACACATGTGACATTTCCACGAAACTAGAAACCTCTGTGGTTTCATTATGCAACAGATTATCAGATACATCATATGAATGCTTTTCTTTGCAAACAAACTGACTAATTAGTGCTGGCCTATCTACTTGAGTCATCTGCTGCTGATGGCATTTATATGCGATAATTGGGAATCGGGATCATATTTCAACATAACACATTTGGCTGACAATGTTGCGACCTTCATTTGTGGCGGTACTCAGTTTGTCACTGGGGCGCATTGGGCACTACATAAACCTTAAATTGGGTTCACTGGCAACTGGCAAATGGCAACAGGCAGCTGGCAACTTGAATGGAACTGAAGTGGGGCAGGCTATAAGTTTTGGCAGTGGGACAGCTGCTTGAGCATCCGCAACAATTTGCAATGATTTTTGGTGTGTTCAGCGACTGGTTTTGCGCAATTTTTACGTGTTCATTATCATACAAATGGAGAGTACTGAGAGCAGATGCACATCCACATCGACATCGACAGCGACATCGGCATCGGCATCGGCATCAGCATCCTCATCCACATCCACATGCCACATGTATAGCGTAGCTGTTTTTTGGACACAAACGAAAGTGAACTTTTTAATGCCGGGGCCAGAGCCAAAGCATTTTTATCTGTGATGCTGGCAGGCCGAAACGTGTTCCATGGAATGGCCTGGCCTGGCCCGGCCTGGCCCGAAGCTGGAGCTGATGCTCGAGCTGAAGTGGAGTTTTTTATTTATCGTCGTTTTATTTTTTTTTTATGATTTAACATATGTACGTGTCGCTGTCACACATATATGTATATGCGAGTACACGCACCCAAAACATGCTTATATATTAATTTCATTAATAATAAGTAATTTCACTTTTCATTTCACTGAAAACAAGCCAAGAATTCGCGAACTTTCGTTGCGGGTGAGGTGAAGCCTGGTGCAATGCGCCTCCACCCTCTGCCGCTGCCGACTTCACTTCGCATCCCCCTGCTCCTCTATTGTTGGTGGTATCAGGAAAGGCCAAGATGAGCGGTCAAGCTAAATCGATGAGCAAATTAATTGCTTCGACTGTCGGGCCACAAAATCACGTATGCGTATACGTAATCTCTTATTATTGACTATTAATTACATGCCATTTTTTTTCTTTCTTTCTTTCTTTCAGCTACCAACAATTTGATTTTTTTTGCAGTGTTTTTTTTTTTTGTATTTCTGTTTTTGTATATTTATTTGGCGCCAGCAGACAAATGTTACAAGTTTACCGCCAACGATCGATGTGTGGGCTTTTATCGGCTTGCGGCAGATCAGCAGCGCCAGCCATTTTAATTGCTCCCGAAAATTGAGTTATTTTGAGTTATTTTGATTGCAGCCCGTTGACCTTTTTTATTATTGCTTGTCGTTGCTATTGCTGTTGCTGTTGTTGCTGTTGTTGTTATTTTATTCTTGTGTGCGGGCATAAAACACACCCAGCAAAATGTCAGTGTTTCTGTGTGGTTTGGTTTGGTTTGGTTTCGCTTGATTTGCGGATTGCAGACCGTTTGGGCCTGGCCAAGATCACTTCTGGCGTTTGTTTGGTTTGGCTGGGGGCTGGAGTCGTGCATAGCGATGTTTATCGCCTTAACTTTTCATGCGAGTGCTGGCCAAATAAAATTGTAAATTAAAATTGTAGATTGATTTCGATTTAGTGTGCAGCAACAACAGCAACAACAGCAACAGCAGCAGCAGCAGCAGCGGAGACATTCTCAGCCCACTATTTTAGTTTTATTGTCATTGTCAAAGTGCTTAGGCAATTGGCTGGGAAAATTAATCATTAAACTTGCCGTGGGCGGTGGACAATATACATTTTTGCTTTACGGAAATTGGCTTTAATTTGTTATGTATTTTTCATGGGAGTTTTTTCTTTTTATAACCAGACGCACATGCAACTGCAACTGCAACTGCACCTGCAACTTGAGTCTCGCAATGAAAATGTAATTACGCCTTCTAAGGCTACACAATTTCAGCAACTACAACGACAATAATAACTAAAACAGCAGCAACAACAGCAACAGCAACGTCAACGCACCGGCAACATTAACCGCAACAAGTGGCAAATGCAACCGACGCGCCGGCCTATGCCCCTGACACTGTGGCAACCATCAACATTAGCAACGCCCTGTGGCTTCTGCCTTGGCCTCTACCTCTGCCCCTACTACAAACACATTGCTGCAGCCACAACCTGAGTGTTGGCCATGTGATTGATTACACATGCGCCGCGTAGGCCGTTGTTAATATTTACGTTGATACTGTTGTTGCCTCATTGCCACAACAGACTTTTTATGTATGCAACACACGGTCACCATGATGTCATGCGACGAATCACAACAACATTTGCATTCAATGAAATATTAAAATAAAACATGACGAATTATAAAAAGATAATTTAAAATCTTAACAATTTTGTTAGGTGCTCAAACGAAAGTACATTTTAATAGCGACAGCTTAATATTTTTCTTTATAGCAATAACTATTTTTTTTATTATCTTTTGGGGTGCAATATTATATTATTTGGAATCACACCTTCCACCAAAACCTTAAAATAATTGCAATTTTAATTGACCATCTTTATAGTATGCAATAAAAATCGTATTTATAAATCTTAGTAATATGAACATGTATTTGAAATATGTGGGAGATATATTGTTTAAAATTATGACATATAATAATATACTAGCTATGTAATAACAAATGAATTTATATTTTTAAGTGCCAAGTCAATTTTTAATGTCAAACCTTAAACAAAATTGTACGTCGCATTTGCAAAGCTCTCTGCAAGTCAATAAAATTTTAGTTATGATATAAAAACAGTACAAAAATTGAACAGACATCGCTTATATTGTTTTAAAATTGCCATTTCTAAGTTAAAACAAATTTAGAAAGATCTTGGAACTTGTATACAACTTCATTATGACATTGTGTAACGGTTTTGTGGTAATTTACTTTCGATTTTCAGGAGTATAATTCTTGCGATTCTTGTTTTCTGTCACTTGGCTATTTGCATCAAAGATTACCTCAGCCGCAACAGTAAAGAAAGCGAGGGGAGTTTTGGAGGATTGAAGCAGCAGACAGAGTCTATAGACTTAAGCCACAGCGCTAAATTTCGCTTTCCATGCCAAAAAGTTTGACAGCGTGCGGCTAACATTTTGCACGTTTGACCAAATTTGGGCGCTTAACAACAACAACAACAACAGCAGCAGCAACAGCAACAGCAACAATAACAATAACAACAAGAGCTGTGGCCAAATGTTTGGTGATGACGATGACGATGACGCCGCTGACTGCTGCTGGGCTGGCTACGTCTACGCCTCCTCCCACTCCTTGTCACCTCCTGCTGCTGCTGCTGCTGCTGCTGCTGCTGCTCGTTGGCTGGCGTTGGTAGCTTCTTGTCGCCGTATGTCATGCGGTTTTATCTTGATGCCGCTGTCGTCGGGAGTCATGCGCCTGCGCCAGTGCCTGTGCCAGAGCTTGAGCCTGAGTCAGATTTCGCTGTTTAACATAGTTAGCTGGAGAGCACGAGGGATTTTCACCACAAATAACACAGTAGCCGCTGCTGCTGCTGCTGCTGCTGCTGCTGCTGATGTACTGAACTACGTAGGTTGAGGTGGAGGTCAGTGCACCCTGGTGGCACTCACAACTTATACTCGTACTCGTATTTTTCACATGTGATTAAAAGCTAAAACGAAAGACCATCATAAATATCAAATGCGCCACAATTTAGGGTCTACTTGTTGGACCTGGGTTTTCATTTTCATTTGAAGTGATTTCCTTTTTTTTTTTGCTTTTTTTCGGTTTTTCTTTTTTTTTCTTTCTTATTTTTACTTTTGTTGAATGGTGAGCGACACCTGGCGACGAGTTCGCGTACCTAGCTAGCTAGTATGAAACAGCAACCAAGCACCACGTGAGTCACACAGGCTGTCACAATGCAATACCTGGAGCCCAAGCCCCACAAAAGTGCATCATAAATTATGTTTTGGCTTTGGCGCTTTGCTCAAAAAAAAAAAACAAAAACAAAAAAAACTAAAATAAAAAAAAACCTTTTTTTTCTAACCATTTTCATTTGCTAAAGTAGTCACACGGTCAATTGCCTGGTGCGGGGACCAAGCAGGGACAGATGGACAGACGTAGCACATTTGTCGCCGGCCAAAGCGAAATCGAAATCGAAATTGAAATCCTGGTGCTGGCTGGTAAGTTCCAGGCGGTGGAGCATTAGCCACAGCAGCCGTACTTTGGTCACGAATGTCGGTCAAACGTGTTTTTCGCTATTTTACAACTTTAAATATGCCAACAATGGACGGGGCCACAACCACTAAGCACCACCGCCATTGCCATCGCCATCGCCACGGATATCGGTTTGGATCGCCTCACTTTGGATACTTAATTTGTGCGCATATTTTTGCAGGGATTATCATTGTCAACAGACAGACGGCTGCGGCTACGGCTTCGGCTACTGCAACGGCAATTCGATGCGCCAGCTACTTGTGGCACATGTGAATTCTAATTTACAGATTTACCTTTACAGATTACCACCAAAGGGGAAAGTCTTTTAGCCACTCTTTGGTTAATATGGAATTAGCTTTGTCTAATATCAATCAGAAATATCCGAAATTAAAAACTATTCAGTATTCAATTCATAAGCATATTTCATTCGTAATCCCTTTTGTCTAAGAAAATAATATCCAAATTAGCGTTATGATTTGCATTTCTTTGATTATTTCCCATCAAGTGTAGCTTTAAACATCTAAATAAATTGCTGCTATTTTAATTTGCTTACTGCTCGCGTGTTTATTAATAATAAAAGCGTAAAAATCATTTTCAACATTTTTTTGTAGCATTTTCGCGCTACTTTCAACAATTCTATAAAATTGTCTCAAACCCGACTTTATCATAATTGATTACCTTTATCACAAATCGCCATTTGTGGCGGTGCTTAATGGAACACTCCATGGGTGGCCCCAATATCCAGCTGTTATCCAGACCCTCTAGTCAAGTATGGCAATGTTTTTTTTTGTTTTTGTCGTCTGTTGCGCATACGCCACGTTGTACCAGAAAAACCAGAGCCCGATTGGGAGAGTGCCCAATGTGGTGGGATTGAAATCAGTAAAGTATTTAGCCCACTAACAAATTTCTCACATAATTCACAAAACGTCGTAATACGGAAGCCGTTTTTGTTTTTTTTTACTTTTTTTGCTTTTGTTTTTTTTTTTTTTTTTGACAAATTTCACTCGTTGATAAGTGCGGCAAACTAAATTTGCAGCACTTTGGCACTCAAATTTGAATTTCATGTCCCTTTTATCGGTGCGACTATCTCAAAGCTCTGCTTAGAAGTGGGCATTGTTTTGAACTGTTGTGGTTGCCACTGTTGCTGTTGTTGGTGCTGTTGTTGGTGGTGTTGTTGGTGGTGTTGTTGCTGTTGTTTGTCCAATTTGGACTGCTGCTAATAACGGTGCTTCGGGGGGCTTTGCCTTATTGGGTGATCGGTCGATTGGATTGATGTGCCGGTGAACAGCCATTTTTCGGCTACCGCAAAAGTTATAAAATATCGAAAATTATGCGATTCGACTACCGTTGCTGTCGGTTGTCATCAAAAGCGGTGGCGCCGCAGCGACAAACGTGGCAACTCTGGTTGTGGCAAAAACTGTGGCTGTGTTGCACTTAACACCTTTTTGACACACAGCCAACGACGTCAAATGCAAATGAAGATAAATCGCTGCCTGTGATCTTTTTAGCACCTTTTTGCATATATTGCTGGCAACAGGCAACAACAGGCGGCAGGCAACGTGGAGGCATGGCGCAGGCAGGCAACAGGCTGTGGCCGCTGGTGACAGCCACAAACATGCAACATTTTGTCGCCAGTTGTACAACTGCTGAGATTATGCTGCTGCTGCTGCTGCTGCTGCTGCCTCAACTTAACCCAGCCCCTGGTTTTGTTATTTTACTGCTCGAGTATCTAATAATTTCTTATGATGTTTGTGACAGGCATATCGTAATCTAACAGATTTATATATTGTTACCATCTTGTGATATTCAAATCTCTAAATTACTCGTTTTGCTGCACGTTGCAAACTGTTCAAATCCAACGGTAGATATTTGTCAGCTAAATAATTATGACTGTATAAAATACTTGAGTATTTTATTGTAAGATTAATCAACTGTTTTCTGCACTTTATTTAAGGAGCTTTGAATATGAAAAAGAAATGTGAGTACGTATGAATCTTTAACTTTGAATTTCTCAAACTTAACGAAAGCCTTGCTTTAAATGGATTCAAGTTGGAATAGTATGAATAGTATTTATCTACTATTTATGTACATTGACATACATTTGTATATTTTTCTAACAAAAGGAACCAGATCAACAAAGTCTAATATTATTATATTAAATATGTTTTATACATTCGTTCTTTTTTCTGTTAATGACACTCCACTCATATTTGTAGCTTAGAAAGAGTATCACGTATTTGATGTCTCAACTGCACTCTTTTGTGTTCAGTCAACAGCTCGGCAACTGTTGTCAATAAGGTCATGGCGGGAGGGGGAGAATCAGTTGCATGTATGGGGTGCCCCCTTGTCTTTGTTTTGGGGGTCCGCCTTTGGAGTCACTTTGCATATGAGCTGCTCGCTCGGCGCACAATCAAAAAAATTATCAGGCCGAGCTCCTGGTCGTTGTCATTGTTGTGCCTGCTGCTGTCTTTGGTGCTGGGCGCTGGGTGCCTGGCTGCGGATGAGGAAGTTGTTTGTTTTGTCTTTGGGTTTTGGGCTTCGACTGGGACTGGGACTGGGACTGGGACTGGGACTGGGATTTGGACTGGCATTTTGTTATGTTGCTGGCTGCCTAACTATCGGGCGGCAACTATCGGTAGTTTGTTGCGTTTGTGTCTGAATATTTATTTTGTTTTTTTTTCTTCTTTATTTAAATTACGAAATGTTTTGTCAACAATTTGTCGGTTGATTTATTTGCAGCAGCAGCAGCAGCAGTGGCGGCGGCGGCGACTCCTTTTGACTGCGGCTAATCAGAGGTGCAAGTTATCAGCTGACAGGTGCATAAATTGCGTTTAAAATCGAAAGTTGCGCCCAGAATGCGCCATGAAAATGGAAAGTGAGCGACGTGCATCCATTAAATGTGTGTCAGTTGCTGTAGACATGGCACCACTTTGGTGGTGCATTGACATCAACGGCGTCCCCATATGCTGCACTGCACTGCAGCTGTCCATCACAGAACTTTCGATTTCGATTGCGTAGCAGAGGCAGAGGCACAGGCACAGGCACTGGCAGAGGCAAAGGCAGTGGCAGAGGCAGAGTCAACCAATGCTTTCCATCGTTTATTGAACTGCCGGGTCCAAACGAGTGCCAGCCAACCAGCAAATGAGCCGCAGATCATGTCCAGGCTGCCGCAACACGATCCACAAGAAAAAACACATATTTTCTGCCAGCGCTTTTTTGAAGCCTCTGTGACTGACACACAATTGCGTTGTGTGTGTTGGTTTTTTCTGTGCTGCGCATAGTTCCGTATTTGGTCAAAGATAATGATGTGAAATGCAGCAGCAATCAAAGCAACACCAACAACGAAAGCAAAAAGAGGAGCATTGACAACAATCACCCACTCAAAAATTGTTTCAATGAAAAATGGCCAAGTCCTGAACTGGCAATGCATGTAAATGCGTTAAAATGCTTGTACTTATTTTAATTAGTGTGCGTTCCACAGAAATCAGTTGCCATAGATGCAACACGTATCCAAGCCAATGCCAATTCCAGGGGAGAAAACCAAATCGACGCATGCTCAGTTATTGCCATGGCAGACAGTGAGAAATGTGAAAAAGTTAAGTAAACAACAACAACGAGAAATGAAAAACATTTCGATTCTCATCTGATACAATATACAACATGGATGACTATGTGGATTCTGTTGCGGATGCGGAGTTCGGCATCGAGCCGGGTGGCATCCATAAGCGACGGCCCTATATCAAAAAGTTTATGCAGCCCGACTCAGATGAAGATGTTCCCGATTTATCGAGACTGTTCAATGTGCATGAATCATGGCGCACCCTTCTCTCACTGAACAGCTGCCAGAGGGTCATGGTCACGTAAGCATAAGGAGCAATATGTCCAATGTACAATGCCCAATCCTCCAACAAACCATTCTCACACATTTCGCAGCGCGAGCGTGCAAAAGGCACTGAAAATTCAGGTGGGTGTCAATGTGACGCAGGAGTTTCCGTGGCGGCAGGTGCAGTTTAAGGATCTGCGCGATGTACTCTTCGAGGAGCTGGAGAACTCCGCTGATCTCCTCAAGTTCTTCAAGGGCTTCAATCCAGAGCATTATGTGTTAATTGGCTATTGTCCTACACTCACCGAATCGGAGGAGGAACCACCTGAGGGTGATCCCTTCATCTTCTACATTACCAGCAAGGATACAAAATTGGCAATGGGCATCATACAGAATATGGAGGCTTTCGAGCGCTGGCGCATGCAGCGACGTCTGCGCATGAAACCGCGTCGCTGGGTCAGCATGGGCACCGAGGACGAGATGTCCATTATGGTGGAGCGTTTCCGCGAGGAGCCCGTCGATGTAGAGATCCAGAGTGTCTATCCCATACAGCAGCCTCGACACATTGCATTTTCCTATCGCCTGGCTCGCGATGTGCGCGATGGCGTTATCGAGCTGCTCCCGAAGGAAGATGTCAAGTACGATAATATCACCAGGCGTCGCATCTCTGTCGGCGTTCAGTCCGCTCCAGCCTGCATTCAGCGGGAGCAGCAGACGAATCCAACGTTTCCCTCAAATGCCTGGTCACAGTATCTCTATGAATTAGATGATGCAGGTGAGTTGCTGGGTTAGTCTACTCCTGCTGAGAGTGTCTGCTTAAATGATACACGATTAGATCTCGAGCTGGACGAATCGGAGGTGGAGGAGGAGGAGGTGGGCGAACAAAAAAGTAGGCCCGGCACACCGGCGGTCAAAGAGGAGCCAAAGCCGAAGCCACCGCATAAGATGTCCGAGCAAATGATGCTGCTGCTGGAGACACTCGATTTCAATCAGATTGACAGCTATCGGTGGGTTTTCTAGTCCAACTCTTTTCGCTTGCCTCAATCAGAAAATCAATCATTCAACTTGCAGCAACGACTATCAGTTGATATCCAATACACAACTGGTGCACTACACCAATCCATATCTGCAGGAGTTCATCTGCTTTGCCAATATCTCGAAGAGCGACAAACGCTTTGTGGCCACCACTGATTGGTATCCAAAATTGAGTGGACTTCTTGCTGTCTCATATGCTTTCACCACTCCCGTAACCGAAGACCTTGCCACACATCAGGTCAATGCAGTGCAGCGTGCGGTGCTCGAACCGAATCCCGTCCTGCTGTGGAGTTTCGCTGATAATCTCAACTATAAGCTGGAGTTTGAGGCACCATTTGAGGTGACGACACTGTCATTCTGTCCATTTAATGGCGACATTTTGCTTGGCGGCTGCCAGAATGGTCTGTTAGTGGTCTGGGATCTGCAGGGTCGTTGCGACCATCTGGACGATGAGGAGTATTTGACGCCGGCCCAGGCCAAGTATCGAGCATTAATCGGTGAGTTTCTAAACTGGACGCTCGATACCAACGAAGAGGTGGTTGTCGAGCCGGCAAATATATCGCCCTTGGAGGAATCACCGAACGGCGCCATTACTGGTATCTACTGGCTGGGCAAACATTTCTATTTGAATCATTTCGGAAAGGTATTTAATGATCCCGATAAGCGCAGTCGTCACAAGTTTTTCATCACGTGTTCCTTTGATGGCACCGTCGCCTTCTGGAATCTGGATGGCGAGGCCTCAAAGAAGGATCGGGAGGCCCAGCAGCGCAACAAAAATCTGCCCAAAGAGTTAACCCAAAACGAGTCGCCTTACAAGTCCAAAATAATGAAGCCCACATATAGCATATTCTACAATGAGCCATTGACTGGGATTGTGGCTGATTCTTCGGTGTTCTCCATTGAGACACCCGCTCCCAAGACAATCTACAACTCACCCTCAAACTATCCCATTACGATGAAGGCCAAGGATCCACCCGAAATGCGACCATCCCTCATCCTGTCCACCTATTATGGCAACATCATACGCGTCGAGTGGCAGGGTATGTACAACGAGGCGGGTACCAGAGAACAAGTCAACAGCTCTGCACAATTTTCAATGGTTCACGATGGTCCCGTTGTTGCCATGAGCAAGAATCCCTTCTACCCAGAAATATTCGCATCGATTGGACGCACGGTGTTTGCCTTGTGGAAGGAGGACTATCCAGATTCGGCGATTATCTGGCGCAAGCGTCCGTGCGATCTGACTGCAGTTGCCTGGAGCGAGTCACGTCCGGCTGTCTTATATTTAACGCGAAAGGATGGCACCCTCGAAGCTTGGGATATTTTGGGTAGGTGTTCAGTTCAGCAAGTGGGTTTCTTATCACATAAACTTGCCTTTAGCTCGGGACGATGCTCCAGTTTTGACTGAGGTCCTTGGCGGCGGCCTCATCACAGCTGTCACCGAGCATCGTCCGTCGCTGCCAAACAAAATCCTGGGCATTGGCGACTATAACAGCAGTATACGAATGGTCAAACTGCCGCACACCTTCGATGTGCCACTGGACAACGAGCTGCAAGTAAGTATTCAAGCTGACTTCAATATCCTTTTAACTATATCAATTTTTCGGGCAGAAACTAACGCATTATGTGACGCGGCAAATATCGCGGAAGATGAGCATCAAAGCCTGGGAGCAACAGTATTATGAAAACAACAAGGACATCATTGAGGCGAAACGCGAGGCGGCGCAGGAGGCACGCAAGGAAATGGAACGTTTGGAGCGCGAAGAGCAAAACACTCGCAAACGCACGTCCGATCCTGAACAGGAAAACGCGTAAGTAAAGATACTGATTTGATCCTTGAGACTGAAAGCCACCATTCACCATTGCAGGGACAAGAGGAAGGGATTCGCTGGAGCTCCATACAACGAACGCATGGCCAAGAAGTTTGACGAACTGAATCTCAATCGAATGATGACAATTCTCATGTCACGCAAGCAAATGGATCCAGACAAGCTGGCACGCGAAACGGCCCTGGAGAAGGAGCGTCTCAGCTACGAGACGGCCAAAAAGGAGTCGCATGCTAAGCTCCTGGAAACCGTTGAGGACGATGTGGCAAACATTCGGGCACGTCTCCTGCCCGCCGATGTGCAGGACATGCAACGCAGCGAGATGATAGCGGAGCGTGTCAAGCGTGAAATTGAAATGTCGCCAACCTATGAGGAAGTGGCAAAAGAGGCATTCAAAAAGCTAAACAAATTTCCCGATCTCAAATCCCTCGATTACATTGAGCTACTCGAACGTGGCAAACAGCGTCGCCAGCTGTTGGATCAATCGCTGGGCGGGAATACGGAACGCTTGCGCTGGTACCAGGAGAAGATGCGCGACAATCAGCTCTTCGAATGCGATTTTGGCGTTGATCTGCTCTACAACAAACGCAAGCTCTACCCGCTGCCCAAAAAGGAACCCACCACTGAGACCATATCCATGGTGAAAATTGAAGAGGGGTTTCTAAAGCCGGAGCGCGAGAGTGTTGACTAATTATTGTATTTGTGTGTTTTGTTAATGAAGCTAAGCAAGAGCATTAGTTGTTGTGTTCCTTTTTTGGTTACAGATAGTGGCAGTGGGCAGATACGCATTTCAATAAATTATAACTAATTTTTTATACTTATGCCTAGCAAATTAATTAAACGTAACCACAAAAAGATACAGATACGATTCAAACATATTTTGAATAATACTTCACATATTTACATATAAATATATTTTGAATTGGAATTTAAATATTATGAATTGGTTGCTTGCTCGTTCCAAAAAAAAATAAACAGATAAACAAAACGAATTCAATAGGTTTTTGATTATTGTTTGCAATTTGCTTTTTGGTCATTGCCAAATAAATTGTATCTTAATTAAACGTGCATTGAACCATGACGCTGAACTTCCGCTACAAAACGGCGCGAGTTCAAGTTAATGACATTTCTAAGCGGCGCACAAATGAAGTCATCTCGTTACCCGGGGCGTGTCATAGGTTTAATGAACTGGCAGCTGCAGACAGAGTGGCAATCGCAGTTGCAGTCGCAGTTGCAACCACTGACCCAACCACAGACGATGCCACTGCAACCGCCGTCACTTTCCCACGGCACTCAGCTGGCTGCCCATCAACTGCTGCTGGCTTAATGCACATATCAATGGCAAACTGTCCAACAGCTCAACTGGACACAGCTCAATTCCAGCCACAAACACAGTTTGGGTAGAGGGGGAGAGGGTGATTGTCGAGGTAAATGTAAGCACGTAATGATATACATTTTAGCAGCAATGGATCTGAACTTTACAATAATTTTGCGACCATTATTATTGGCTACGATTTGCTGTGGTCGTGTTGCCGCCGGCCAGCACTTTAAGGTTGCGTCACCATCATGATCATCATCTTCATCATCATTGCCATCATATACAGCAGCGTCAACATGATCGAGACCACCTGTTGTTGTCCTTAATGCACAGCCAAGTAATATTTTTTAATATATTGACGCTCGCCTTTTTACTTTTTATTCGTTACTTTTCGAATTGCATTTTAATACACTGCAAAAAAATACTGACGTATATCTGCATGTGAATTTAGCTTGAAGTGCAATTTTTACATACAAAAACGGCTGATTTGTTTTAAGAAAGCATTTTAAATTTTAAATCTGATTTCTAAAAACTAATTTCCAAAATCTTTATCTAATTAAAGTAGACTTTAAAATAGTCGATAACAGTGCATCTGATAATCGAACCCATTCGCCTAGAGTATTCTTTCCTGATTTGCATTATTTATTTATAAATACTTTGTGCATCACGTTGCGTGAGGCAACTGCAAGCTGGCTGCAAGTTCATTTTGTACATTTACATAACAATTGGCCTTTGAATTGAAATTGTTGGAAAGGATGGGCAGACAGACGGACGGGAGGACGGACGTATGCGGCTGACCATTCAAACAGCAAGTGCCGAAGTTGGAGCGAGTTGCGAACATTAAAATCGTTTTGCCGCCATTTAAAATAATTTACGATGCTATGCAAATCGGAGAGATGCCTTGATGCATTCGTTGCATCCACACGATGTTGCCGTGACTCGGCATAAATGGTCGAACTGCCCACAAATTAAACACACTCGACCAGACACACACACACACACACATATCTACATCAATTATTCACGCCCATTGTGTGCAACAGCTAAGAAAATGCTTCAACTTCAAGTGTTGGCCTGAATTGGAATGTTGTGGTCCTAAGTGGGTTAGGCTCTGTTAAGAGTTTTAATTGTTTTTTAAATTTTAGCGAAGAACATTTGTCTATTTTACTACATTCGTAACATTACGTTTTATTTTTCAAATAACCCATATTTGTTTATTCAATTGTTGTCTCAAATTTACGAGAATTTTAGTCATGCACACTTCCAACTACATTCTCTGGTTATATTCAGTTACTACACTCTGCTGCACTTGGCAATTTGCAACTTGTTGCAAATACAACATCATTAGCAAAGTTGTCCGTTGACAGTTTGGCATTATGCGCAGGCAAACACTCGAGATTTTCTATTTTTGTGGCACACGGTTGATTTGGCATGACTTGTGTTAAGTTGAAGTCAAAACAATAAAAATATGAAAGTTAAGTAGAACTAAAACTAATTCACGCTGTGCGCTGAATTTTCCTGGCCCAAATCTTTGCCAATGCTTTCGAGGCGCTGCAGCAACTGTTTGCAGGATTCGCGCTCCTCATTGCCGCAATTGCTGCCCGGTCTGGCAAGATCAGCAATGAGATCGAGGATATCACTTAGCTGACTATTGAACTGCTCCTCGTATTCGAGGACACCCGAATCGAAGTTGGCGCTAGTTGCCTGCTGCTCCATGAAACTGCTGTAGTTGAGGCACTGTTGGCCCAGAATGAACAAGGAGCGCACGAAGATGACAGGCTCGCAGAGCAGACACAGCAACTGGCACCGGTCCAATGTGCTTTGGAAGAGTTGCAGCACCTCATCCACCAGCTGTGCCTGCTGCATGGCCAGCAGCAGCTTTTTCCAGCGTGGTTGCACCACATCCATGATCATATGCTGCTCCAGCTGCTCAATGCACTCAATCATGCGTCGACGCAGCTCGCAGGCACGTGAGTTGGGAATGACCCCGGCGTGGCATACGGATTGGAACTGGTGCTGCACATAGCGCAGATAGAAGAGGACGCGATGTAGCAGTTGCAGCTGCTCCAGGGGTACCTCGTGGATGACCAGACTAATGGGCCACTTGGGCTCGTAGCGCAACGTGAATGCCTCGTAGCCACAAAGGGTGAGCTGCTCCGGCAGCTGATTGCTAGGTGTGTCCATTTCACTGGACGACGCACTGGTAATCAACTCTTGCTTGTCAGTCGTCTCCTGCTCGACTTGCCGATTTGTTGGCTTTAGTCTATTGCCCAGCTGGGTGGCCACATCGCAATCCATTAATTGGTAGCGCAGAAAATGCTTGTGCGGATTGCTGCTCAACTGCAGCGCATCCAGCGTTATTCTCTGAAGCTTATCCGGCTGCAAGTTGTCCACATTTTGCTCCAATTGCTTGGCACATTTCTCGAGCAAAGCATCGATAAAAACTTGATCCTGCAATATAAAGTAATCGCTAAGATTCTGTAGGTGCTCCGCCAACTGCTCCTGCACAAGAACCTCGAGCAGCTTGCGAGCCGGCAACTCATACGAGCTGCGTATGAGCTGCTCGTGGTGTGCCTCCTCCACCTCCTTGGGCACATAAATGAGCGTCTCCTGCATTAGTTTCATGTGCACATTGCATTGTCGCAACACATTTAGATATTTGCCCGCCAGTAGAATGCGTTCAGCAAGCGGTTCCAGAAAGGTGGGCAACTTCTCCATGTGCAGACGATATCGTTGCGCCCAGTAGGCGTGGCAACATTGTTTGGACGAGAGCAGAGTGCTGCTCATCGCACTTGCACTGGTGTCCTCAATGAAGAACTCGCCACGCACATCGTAAATGATGCCCTTCTGTGTCCACAGCTGTACAATGGTCATATAGTAGCGAGAGATGTCCGTGAGCAGTTGTCTCAGGCGGTCCGATTTGAAATGCTGCTGCTGCTCATCGATCAGCGAGAGCAACTGCGCCGAGTTGGGCTCCAGGCGGCGAACGCGACTCGTGAGACTCGCATAGGATTGCATGGTGGGCAGCCAGGGACGCAGATGCTGCACCAGCTGGCGGAGATTTAGTTTCTGCTCGTGCAGTTGCGTCTCGAGCGTTACCTGGAACTCAAAGTACTGCTGCATGTCCTTCTGCAGAGCATTGCCCAGGAAACGGCTGCAATGCCGCGTCAAGCTGGTTTCCTCAATGAAGCTCTGCACAGTGATGTAGTAGCCAATCAGCGGGAGCAGCTCGTTGGCCAGCGTGCGAAAGGCTCCAGTGAAACGTTCATCGATCTTGAAGCGCACCTTATCAATATGCTCGGTGGTCAGATAAGGTATCTCCTCGAGCGGTATTTCCGGTTGAATGTGCGATGAAGGCACACCCGAAATGGCATAAATTAGATCACGGATAAGCAGCTGCTCTTGCTTCCTCAGGGACAACTTACTCACATCCTCCGTGGGCAGAAAGAAGCCGCCAACACTCTCGAATTTCCACGAACCCGTATTGTGCTTGAAACGAGTTTCTGATGTGGATTTCAGCTGGTCCGTCGATTCCACAAAATCAGAGCTCGATATTATTTGGCGTATCTCGGACTTTACTTCGCATTCCTTTTCCAGCTCACAATCAGCTGGTTTTCCACCATCCATAATGACATTCGAATACGTATATATGTATATATATTCTGTATTTGTTAAAACTCAGCAAATGTGGAAAAGTTCTGAAAATGTATTCGTCTTTTCAATACTTGAAAATTTAACATTTAAGTATTACAAAAATTCTGACTTATGAAACTTAATAGACCTCTAAAATATTTTGTTCGAGTCATCCTGGGTTGTCCTTTAGATATTGTGCAGTTACTTACATATTTGTCTGTACTTATTGTAATACCCGAGAAATGGATTTCTATTAAAGGTGAAAACTACACCAGAAACCGTACCAGAAGATTTCTCGATATATTTACACAAAATTGACTTTGGTGCCATAAAAATCACAAGCATGGCATTCATTTGCAAGTGGCAAGTGGCACGAAGCACGTACATCTATCTCACAATGCCCAGCGGCGACATCTGCGGCAGATACCAAGAGGCAGACACCGCATGAATCAGCTGTGTGGCAGCCACCTTCGTGATCCGTGTGGCAACACTGGGGAAACGCGTTGAGAATTTTTTCATTATTTTCACAGCGATGGGAAAGAATCGAAAAGAGCCCAAAAAAAAAATGCTGATGCACAGTGCACTTTCTTTGGCAAGTAAATAAATATCGTACTCGAATATCGTACACCTCATACACACATATGCGCACACACACACCGATAACTATGAGAACACTTTATTTATGGGCTTTGTCGCGTGAGTGCCACTTGTATTTGTTGTTGTTGCTGTTCTCATTCTAGACAATGCAACGTCAGCGTCGATGGAGACGGCGGCGTCGTCGTCGTCGCCGTCGACAACATTAGCATAAATAAATAAATAACTGTTATAACAACGACATGTAGTGCAACAATAAAGTGCATTGGCAACGCGACCTAAAGTAAATAACAATAACAATAACAATGATAAACACGAAGAAGAAGTACCAATAAAGCTTTTGGGCTTCTGTTACTGTTGATGCTTCCTCTTCTACGAACTGCACAAATGGCACTTGTATGTTGAGCTTTTGTTTTCGTTCTCTGCTCGCGCATTCTCTTTCTAACTCTCTCTTTCAGGGAGTAAATTAGAATTACGCACACATGCCTAAAGGAACTGTGGTGCTAAATACATGTATTGGGAATTTCCAAATGAGCACACCGAATTTATTTAGCCTTTTACTTATTGTCCTTGACAATGGTAGTAAAATAAACCTATGACTAAAAATATATTTAATATTTGTATTTTGATTTAAGTAAATTTTCTTAAATAAGTAACTTATGTATACAAGTAAATTTTCAGTATTCAACTCTATGACAAGCAACCACTGTGCATCGGCCTATTATAACAGCAACACCTTGACAGCACTAACTACAATAAAAACAACAAAAGCTTCCTTCGCATGCATTTATTTGTATGCTGTTCTTGTTGTTGTTGGCAATAAAATTGAGTGCAAAGCTCAGTTTCAGTTTCGGCAGCGAAGGGCTGGGCTGAAATGAGACAGCGACAGCAGCAGCACCAGCAGCAGCAGCGACGTCGGCTTTGAAGTGCGCGATGTGCGCTGACTGCAAAAAAGTGCCGTTTAAGGTTTCGGGGTTTTTTTTTCTCGTTTTTTTGTTGTTGCTGTTGCGCTATTGCTTATTGCATTATTTATACACTTTCTTGGTCTCCACACACGCACACAAGTTATAAACAAAACGCAGAGCAACGATATCAACAATAGCAAAAACTATACCAACAACAACAACAACAACAGTATTGGTGACAACAACAAACACTCTCGGTCTCAGTCTAAGCCGCTCTCGCAGTCAGCGATGTCGCCGTCGTCGTTGCCGTCGCTGTCGCCGTCGCCGTCGTCGTCACTGTCGCAGTAGCGGCAAATGCGACCGCATTCTCAACAGTCAAACAACAAACGCAACTGAAGTAACAACGCTGTCCGCGTCGCGTCCATTGCCAATATATAATTATTGAATACGTCGCCACCCTGCTCCTCCTCCTCCACCATCCCCCCTGTCACCCAATCCAAAGTGCGACTACGAAAAGAAAGTGTTTACAGAAAACACACAAAAGCTTCAAGTTTCAAAAAGTGATGAGACTGTTGTTGCTGCTACCAGCCGCTAGAGTGTGTTGTTCTTGTTCTTAATGTTTCGTCTGCCAACGCGTGAGGAGTGCGTCGCTTGGCTGCATTCCGTTCTCGTTCTGATCCTGCACATTTGGAGCTTTTGCAGTATGTCGCTAACACGCAGTCGCCAAACGACGCTCAAGTGGATTAAAAAGCGTTTTGCGCTGCCGCGTCGACGTCACCAGCAGCAGCAACAGCAGCAGCGGAGGGTGAGTGTCCTGGGTGCAAATTGGGTCAACTCTCAACAGCAAGACCAACAATAATGCAAGCTAAAAGCTTATTTGATTATTGTCCAACTTTGAAATTTCTGGTGAAATCAATTAATTGCGCTACACTGGCCAAAAATTCAATTAAAGCCAATAATTTTCAGCTTAATTTGTGGTAAATTTAGTTTTTCCTCTGAATCGAGCAAAAGTGACGGGTTAAAAGTACTTTTGCATTGGCGTGACAGAGTTCAATTTCTCAAAAAGTTACTCAGCAGAAGCCACCCCCCAATTGCCTCCTGACATTTTTGTTTACCGTGACGTAGTCGAAAAGTATCTGCGGCGCTTTTTGTTCCGTTTCCGCTTTTATTTGCTAAATACTCGCCACTCTCCTCATAGGCCATGCCACGCCAGGAAGGTGTGTCCACTGCCCCGGCCATGTTCTACTTGTTGTTGTTGTTGCTATTTTGCATGTTCCTGTTGCCCTGTTGTTTGTTGTTCTCGGCTTGAGCGATTATCGCTGTCAGTTTGAAAAACAGTTCGGGGCGCTTATCATTATTCAAGCTAAACGAACTTAAATTTCGAGCCGCATTGTTAGAAATCAAAATTTATGCGAATTTTATGAAAGTTATTTTTGTTTGTTTTTATGAGTTTCTTTTTTTTTTTGGCAATTATTTTGTGCGATTTCGAAATAGTTTTTTTTGGCGTATTTACTCAAAACTATGCGCATTGCAGGCACAACACGTAAAAGGCCAACACCCCTGGAATATCAAAGAGTTTTCTACTGCACTCACACAGATAGTGTTTGTATTATGTATTTAGGGTATATGTAAGGGTAATTTGTTAACTAACAACTCAAACTTTAATTCCGGTTTTCGAAATCAGTGTTTTGTAGTAGTACGAGATGAGATAATTGTTAAATTACAGCTGACATCATAAATTGACTCACTACAAACTACAGCCGGAAATGCAGTTGCAAATGTGCCAAGATGACTATTTAACTTAAATTATTATTATGTGTATTCGTAAATCTATCTATATATTTATGTAATATATTTTAAGTTGCTGTAATTCTTCGTTCCTTGCCAAATTAAAGATTTAGAACCTTTCAGAAGTAGATCACCGTTTCCAATAGAGATGAGTATTATAATTATACTTTATAGTTTAGAGAGCATTTAGAATCGCGCATTGCTAAAATATTTTGGTTATGTTTATCCTGTGTGTCCAAATGTTTATTTCTCACCACTTAAGGCTTTCAGCTTGGCTTGTAAACAGAAATCGCATGTGCCGATAATCGAATTCGCATTAAATACCACACCGAATGGAGCACATAAGGGCGACCGTTCTGTTGCCGTAGACAAAAGGCCTGTCAACAGACACACACACCCACACTCATATATTTAGATATATACATATATATATATATAAAGGGGGAATACATATCAATATTGAGTATCTAGGTTTTTTTTTTTTGTTGCCAAGTTCAAGGCGGTGGCAGATGTTGCTCAGTGGCGCGCTCTTGGCACTTTGCAATTATGCCAAACAATGTCGGATCGTGGTAGGGATAGAAACGTTGGGCAAACAATAAACACTTGGAGTATTAAACAGAGACCAGAGCACGCAAAACAGACTAACAATAAAAAAAAAAACATACCTCCCCCTCCCCTCCCCCCATAAACAAAATTTCAGTTAATCTGGGTGTGTTTTTTTGTAGTACGGCTTATTCATTAATCACTATGCAACACAATAAAATTAAGATGTTAAAATTGTTAAATATATTATGATTAACATTACACATAAAACCAATCGAAAGTTAATAATTTTAAATATAAGAAACTTTTGATTAATTAAACAATTGGCTTGAAAATATATGTTAATATATTAATATTAATAAATACTTATTTTCAGTCAGTTATATTGTTGTTTAGTGTATTTATTTTTGAATTTGACTGAGTGGCATTCAATCAATTCAAGCGCTCAGCGATTCATTCGCTTTTCAGTGGATTCACATTGAAAATCGTTCGCACGCATGGAAAATCATTCAAGCCTGCGAATGGGCGAGTGTCCGTGTGTGTTCAGATATAGGTGTGTATCTACACGTGTGTGTCTGTGTGTGTGTGTATGTTATACACCCCCTAAAATATGTGTGTGCGACTATTCCATTTGACGCTCAGCTCATTTCAATTTAGTCGAGCGCCGCAAACGCTTTGAACTTGTTTTTCGCCGGACAGACGCGGACATTTCGCATTCACAGTGCTCAGTACTCAGTGTATCTAGTATCTAGTATTCAGTATTCAGTCTCAGCTTGCCTTACCAGTGTCAGGCCCTGCCAATGATTTCGACTCAACTGCCGGTCGCGTTTTTATTTATTTTCTTTGTTTTTTCTTTTTCCTATTGATCTCGTCGCTGGAATCGCGTACGCCTCCCCCAAAAATTTGTGCGCGTTTTGATTTTTTGGCGCGTTTTTCATTTTGTCGTTGTGCTTGTTTTTTTTTTTTTTTATTTTATTTTGGCCCCTCGCACATTGCACGTAGCTGGACCTGAACCTTTCTGGCTCCGTCTTTTACCCTAGGCTACAAGCTAAACCAAAACAGAAACGAGTCAAAAAAATAAAAAATAAAACAACTATGTATTGATAAATTGCCAGTCGACGATTTCCGTCGTGACCCGCGCGTTATGCAAAATGCTCGAATGTAAATAAATATTAAAATAATACAAAAATCACTAAGCCGACTGCCACAGCAGCCCCCTCGCCCCCTCGCCCCCTCATCCCGCTCGGTGCAACGTGGTGCCTTTGTTGGTTTTTGAGTGTGTGTGTTTTGTTTTGTGAAAAATGAAGTGAATCTGTCTTTTGTAAAGTGAATCGCCATTGCCATAATAATAAGCAATAATAATAATAATGTAAGCCGACAAATTTCGAGTCGAGTTAAATCGAGTCGAGTCCCTGGCAGGCTTTATTTTCTTTATTTATGAAAACAATAAACGCAACACAAACTACGCATTAAGCGAATCCCCTGCGGATCACGCGCAGAGGGACTCACCCGCCTCCCCTCTTCGTCTGGGGAGTCAGGAGACGGTTTCCTGGCAGCAGCAGTCGAAGCAAGGCACGCATATAATTTGCATGTGGATATCTTGTGCTGCCCGCATCGATCTTTATGAGTTGCAGTCGCCCGTCTCCGCGTTGCAAGCAAGATGTCTTATGTAATCTGGAAACTATTCATGAAGCAATATGCTCGCCTGCGTCTGCTCGGCCACAATACGCAGCAACAGCCATTGAGGCCGACATTGATCTGGCATTCGTATGCAGCCATTGAAGCGGTAGGTGGCTCTCTGTCTTTAGGGCACATCCAACAATGGCTATATGAATATTGCATTGGTTATGGGCTTATGGGTTTGGGCATGGGAATGAGGGTCACCTGGACATTTGAGGCAGTTGAGTTGAGTTGAGTTGAGTTGTGGCGCTGCGCTCTTTTATTGATTTAAATTGAGTAATTTGTAACGGTACCCATATGTAATATCAGTTTAATCTTTTCAAATTAGTCATAACTAAGCGCTTAAATTGAGAGATCATGTACAAAAAAAATCAAGACGTTGAAGCTTGATTTGCTTATTAGGACTGCAAGATTTTGCCTGAGGGACTTGAACTGATCAGACAGACAATTTCAAGGCGAAATGACTGACTCCAGATCAAGTGTTTTTTTGTTGATTTATGTTGGATATATACTCCAATATATTTCGAATCCATTTGCAATTCGTGCTCAGTGAGAGCTTGTGGGGTTTAAAACTTAAGTTTTATTCATGAATTTCGCTGAATAAATGATACTGCTGCTTTAGTTTACTTAAAATCAGTTTTTTTTTTTGTTATTTATTTTTCATAAACTGCATTCGTTTTCAACATTATTGATAATTTCTTTACTCACATTTAAAATTTATTTTTATGCGACATTTGTTAATGCAATTTTTGCGTGGTAACATTATCCGCACATTAACTCGCAGCAAAGCAAGCCGCAAAGGAAATGCAGGTGATTTGTGAAAAATTCAAATCGAAAGCACCAAAAACAAAAAAAAAATGGATTTTCTTCAAACACAAACAAGCGACCAGAAAACAAAAAACCAAAAAAAGAAAGACAAAGTAAAAAGTTGGCGCAATTGACGTACTCGTTACCGTTTTTATTGATATGATATGAAGAGCATGGGAGTGGAGACCACCAACAGCCAACGAACATTCGACATTGGCCACTGTTCACAGTGTCCACTGGCTATTGGCCATTTGGCAATTTGGCTGATTCCGTTCCGTTGCCTGTCTGCCCCATTGATAATAGCAATCTTGAAAACTAAAAGATGCAATAAGTCAGCGCTAAGTGTTAAAATGTCGATATTAATTGTGGACTGCTTGCCACCGGTTGGCTGGGCAGCAGCAGCAGCAGCACCAGCAGCAATTGCAGCCAGAGCTACTGCAACCATGCTTGTCTCCCTCCTTGCGACATGCCCCGCTAGACTCGGTTGCATTTAAATAAATTGCGATTATGGCCGCAAATGTGGCAGGGGCAGGGGCAGAGCCAGTGAACCGAGCAACTGCGCTAATAATATTTATCAGTGCCTCATTTGTTGCACGGACAGCCACTGTGTGCCACAAGAGCGGCAACAGCAGTCAGGAGTGGGGGAAGTGGAGTAGTCGATGGCCAATAAACCCAAAAAAAATAAGCAAATAAAAATTGTTGCCAGCTAATTGTGAAATGGTTGTTGTTGCCTCGTTTTTAGGTGGGGGCTGCGCTCTTTTTGTTGTTGCAGTTGTTGTCTGTGGTTTTTGTTGGTGACTTGTGCATCCGCTCGTCAGTTTTCGGTTGCCGTTTTCCTCCACATTGTTTGGCAGACAACCCCTTGCATATACATACATATTTATTGCAAACTAAGTTTTGCATTTTAACCAGAAATCATGCAAAAAACTGAGACATGCAACAACAGCAATAATAACAACAACTTTGAACGGCTTTCAAATCGCATTTCAAAGCTGTTAACTGAAGAAAGAGCCTGTGAGAGAGTAAAATAGACATGAAAACTGTTTAAGTTTAATATTTTCCCGCGCGCCGCACGCACAACGTGGGAAAACTCATAAGAAATGCACAACCCATTCGAATTGAATACAAAATTTTGCATGCCCAATTCCAGTATGAAAATAAGTAATAAAGAAAAAAAAAACTTTGCACTTTATTTATTTTCTTTTATTTTTGCACTCGGACTTTAGTTGGCAATAGTTGCGATAGGGCAGAAAAGCCGGAAAATGCGTCACTGATAAGCTGCACGGCATAAGGAAATGGAAGAACTGCTCGCTTACGCTTATAATTAAGTGCGATATATATATATATATATATATATATATGTGAAATCTGATAGCTGAAACTTGAGATGTAGAGAAAAAACGTATATTTTAAAGTTAAGAGTATTAAACAAGTTGAAATTAAGCAGATTTTGCCTAAGGTGATACCTTTAAATAAAAGTAGATATACATATAACTCAAATGAGTCTTCCCTTTGTTTATTATGCAATGATGCATTTGCATTTCATGAGAAAATTAACTAACTGTCAAGACGAGAATAGCAAAGTTAGTTTATTTCTGGATTTGAGTATGCATTTCTATAGCCTGAACGCACGAACATGGGTATAATTGCAGTGTAGCATATTTGTGGAATGGGAAGGCAGAAAGATGCATTTCCAGCATCATAAAGTATATACATACATCAACTGCCAAGTCCATTTAGCAATTTCTGTCTGTTACTCTTACTTTATACAGATTTAATTTATTACATTTTGGAAAGCAATAAGAGACACAATATTTTTTTAGATTTAGCCTTCAAATTTATATATAATATAGCTTGACATATTATTGACCAACTGCAACTACTATCAGGAAATCAACTGTGTAATTAAGATGTCTATGTTGATCGAACTCTTTAGACTAGTTTTTTATATAACTGGCCTGCTACTAAGACAACATGGTTGTGTCTTACACAATAACTAAGCGAAATTGAATTCAGATTTTGCTTATCAGCGATGGGTCCATTTAAATTATAATCAAATAATACCCAAGCCCGTATTTATGTAGAGCATATGGCCATCGTTTACACATTTGTCATTTGTCATTTGATATAACGAGCATTTTTCTTTCTTGTTTTGTGGATGGACGTCTTGACATGCAAATGGTTTTCACACATCATTTCCATTTACAACAACGATCGACCGCAAATCATTTCTCTTTCATTTTTGGGGGCAATCAGAGGTTAGACGTTAGCCATTAGCGACACGCATTTCCAACTCGCAGTCAACGTTGCAGTCGCTGTCAGCATTCGCGTTGTAGTCAAGTAATTTTCAATTTCTTTTGGCTGTTTGCTGTCACTTAATTTGGCAGCGGGAGCAGTTGCAGTTGCCACCCACACACACACACACACACACACACACACACACACACACTGGCAGTGTCGCCAACTACGTCCACTTGAGGCGAGGGCGCAATTGCAATTTGCACCGCCAACGCATAAAACGCACCACGGCACCACCAAGGCTAAGCAAGCGTTTCAGCCACATTCAACTTGGCCAACAGTTACCGCCGACGTCGCCTAACAAATTAGTTACTGACGCAATATATATTTATTTTTATTTTTTCTATGAGTGTATTCCGCTTGTCTCTTGCCACTATCAAAATCACACGCAATAAATTGAATTTGACTATTTTCTTGGCTTGTTGCTGTTGCTGTTGCTGTGGTTGTGTTTGTTGCTGTTGCTGTGACTGTGGGCAGCAGGTGTCTCTTTGGGATTTGGGATTGGGCACTTGGACTTGAAACTCTCGGGAAACTGGCGGCTACGCAGGTTATCCAATTAATAAAAAGAAAACGCAGTCATAATGTTTTGATTAAACCACAAATGTGACAAGCGACGCATAAAAATTAATTGCCAAGCTTGTTTTTTGTTGTTGTTGTTATTTTGCTGATCACGAGCGAAGAGCGTAGATTTTGATTTGGTTTTCTTTTTCTTCTTTTTGGGATGTGGGTCAGCAGTGTAACTGTACACGCGTGAGAAGCTAATGCTCGAATTATACAAATAAACTTAAATATATAGTATATGCAGTAGTTGTGTGTATATGGCAAACATCAAATCCAATTTCAATCGCCGCAAGGTTAGTTGTCAAACTGGTCAAGTGGTCACTGAAGCGACCTTCCTTTAATGGCCAGCAGCAGTTAGCCAGCCAGTCAGCCAGCCAGTCAACCAGCCAGCCAGCTAGTCAGTTGGCCAACTAGTGCAACACATTTCGATTTCCTTTCCTGCTCGTAATTTGTGAACAGCAGCCGCCCATAAAACTTGGCCAACAACAACAACAATAGCAACAGCAATTGGCGCGACCCACTGGCCAAGACCAATAACTAAAGTCGAAGACGACACGCACGCATGAAGATGCCTCGAGGCGCCTCTGTCGGAGTACGAAGTCAGAGACCGACTTTGGTCTTGGGGGTAATTAATTGATGATCTGCGTCCGACTGCCAGCAAATTGGACGTGGCGAGGGGGGGGGGGATGGTTGGTGCCACAGAGGCAACATTGGCATCTGCATTTGTAGCCCAATCTGAAACTAAAAACTGGCACAACCGCTAAACTGCAAACGAAAATATGTTTTCTTTTTGATATATTTATTGGTATTTATTTTTGCACTTCAAAGTTACCGACTTGCAACACACACACACACACAAATGTTGTGGCAATTTATTGTGGCGCATGCGCTACAATGCCCCGCTGGCGACATCTGGCGTCTGCTCTAGACAACACAGACTTGCTAGGACTAAGCACCAGGACGATACTCGACACTCGACCCGACGCGACTCGACTCTCAACGCTAGCCTCAGTTTAGTGGCTACGATACAAAGTGTTGCAAGCACGTTGTACGCTGTTCCCAATTGTTGTGGGCGTAAATTGTGTGTGAGTGTGTGTGTGTGTGTGTGTGTGTGTATGTGTGCGGCTAATATGGAAAGCGGCCGAAAATATAAAGTGTCACATTGTCACCGTGCTGAAGCTTAAAGTATTTTTAAAGCCATAGCCAAGAAATCCCGCTACCCAAAAACCAAAAAAAGGCAGTGGCATTGTTATGTGTTATGGTCAAAAGGAGGCGGCGGCTGCTGTTGCTGCTTTTTGGATTTTATTTTTTTTTTTTTGGCCACTTTCACTGCAAATTTGCAATGTGTGTGCAAAAGAAAGTGAATTCTACTGTGCTACACTTGACCTATGACAACAATAACAACAACAATTGTTGCAACAACAACAACAACAACTGGAAGCATTTGACGTTTTGAGCCTCAGCAAAGTCATTTGATTGTCATGCAATGCAATTGTGCAGTGCAAAATGCGACTGTTGCAGTTGCAATTGTTGTTATTTGTGTTGTTGTTGTTATTGTCGCCCACTTGCCACGCCTTTCCCACGAGTGTGTTGTGTGTGTTGTGTTGTCTGACTGAATCGCTTTGAAATCGGATCAATGCTGTCCCCAATTGATTTTCTGTTTAACTTTTAACATGCACCCGGCCATTGGGGACTGTTAGCAGCTAGCAGCTAGCCGCCAGTTGGCAGTATCTGACTGTTTTTTTTTTCTTTCTTTTTTTTCTGGTAGTCCCAGGCAACCCAAAGTCGCGTGTCTCTCTACATGTGTGTGAGTGTGTGTGGGAGTGTATGTGTGTGTGGGCTTAAAGAACCTTTGATTTTGCTGTTATTTTTTTTAGTCTTGAATTGGTATTTGTGGTCCCAATTGTAGCACACCCTTTTATGAGTCTGTTTCTCTTGACAGTTTTTATCATATGCAGTCAATTTTAAATTATAGTTCCGCAAGATCATTCAACAATATTTCTCACGAATATGTCTATTAATTCTTAATAATAACTAATACCCAATAATGTATATGCTTCCAATGTTAATAACGTAAATCATACCACTAAATAAAAGTATACAAAAACTATTAAATTTGTAAGTCTTGCATAGAGAGTTATTATTTATAGATAACATAATGATTTAAAAAGGAGAATTTACAGTTTCTCCCTAAGAAGTGCTTACTTATTTGCGTTCGTATATTAAACTATTGTATATCCTTTATAAGCTATTATAACGCTAAAAAAAATAATATAATTATAAATTATGTATAAAGGTGATTTCCTCGCTAAACAAACAGACCTTACTTAAGTTTTTTTTGGGTTCCTTAGTAACCTAAAAGCATATTCCTAAATTGCATTGCATTTTTAGACTTTTGCCCGCAAATCTCTTATACAACTATTGAACTTCGCACGTGTCTTTCTCTGTCTTTTCTCTACCCAATGCAGACTGACACAAACAAGGCAGCAACAACAACTGCAGCAACGACAACAGCAACAGCAGCAAAGACAACCACAACAACAACAGCAACAACAACAAACACCGACCCAGGAGCCGAATTAGTGGATCAGGGCCATTTAAGCGAGATCTTGGTGCTGAGTGACACTCAAATCGATGGCCAGACCGCGACATCGGCGCCGCTAGCAGTGGCCATCGATAACATGGACAACATGAACACGGACAGCGACACGAACACAACGAGCTACAACAACAACAACAACAACAATAACAACATGAAAGAGGCCACAGCGTGCCACACAGCGCCAATAGCGCGCGACGAGGATGTGTATGACGATGAGGATGGGAATGGCAAGCTTGAGGGGGTTGAAGCTGGGGAGGAACAGCATGAGGAGGATCCAGAGCTGCAACTGGAGATGTTGCAGCAACAACAGCAGCTGTCGGCGCTGGCCAAACCGAATGCTAATTATGTGTGCTGTCAATGCCCAGCAACAGCCACAACAACAGCAACAACTGTGAACCGCAGCAAGTCGCTGGTACGCAGCTATCTAAAGAAATGCAAGCAACGCCTAACGGGTCAGCAGAGCAAACCCACAACAACAACAAGAACACCAACAGCAACAGCAACTACAAGAACAACAACAACGACAACGGCAACAATTACAATGATCAAGAACGGGGCGGAAGGAACAGCACCCACTATAGAGGAGCTAGGGAAGCACATAGAACACGAGGAGCATGAGGAAGAGGAGGAAGAGGAGGAGCATGAGGAGGACTCCAGCTGTGCCAGCCGAGATTCGGCAAGCGCTTATATCGACTCGCTGCCGCTCGACTTGAGTCTGCGACGAGCGCCAGCAGCACCACAGGAGTCCAGCAGCAGCGAGAGCGAAATCGAGGAGGAGCCAATGGAGCAGGAGGAGCAGACGAAGCAAAATAAGGTGCTGAACGAGCTAACACTGGTACGTCTACAACAGATAGAAACAATAATAACAACTCTGAAAATTGCTTAACTTGGCCCTTTTCTTTCTCTCTCTCTATATATATATATATGTGTATATGTATATATGCATTTATATATATCTGCCACACAGCAGGCAGCAAATGCAACAAATGTTGGACGAGATGTGGCTATGGATGTGAATGTGGATGGGTTGCTGGGTGAACTGATTGACAGGCATCTGTCGCACATTTATCCCATCTACTGGGCACGCACGCGTGCGATTTTAATGCGGCAGGCACGTGAGCTTCTCGTGTGCCACTTTGAGGGCTCCCTTTCGTGCTTCGAGCAGCGATTCCTATGTAAATTTGCACAAATTGCGGCAACGTTGCGCGCCACTCATCAAATTGGCGAGGTAAGTGCCCCCCACAAGGCTCCTTAGAATTTACATGCAGAAAGACAGACAGACAGACAGACAGACAGACAGTCAGTCGGAGTAAGAGATCGGTCTGGAGATCTATCATTTAGTGTTTCTCCGGGCTCGCAAATTAGCGCTTGAGCAATTTAACGATCCCGACTATGGAAATGATTGGAAACAGCATTGCGAATTGAGCTTGAAATGGGGAGTGGGATTTGGGAATTTGCTTTATACATATGCACATTAAATCGAACGAGCGCAATTTATTATTACCACTTGATCTATTTTGATTGAAAAGATATATGAGTCAAGAATGTGATTCTGATTTCTGCGGCGAAACGATTTATTGCCAGAATAAATGAATGAATATCTCCATTTCCAAACACATAAAATCTAAATTTAAAATTAAATTCTGTTCAGGTTTAGTTCGAAAAAAAGGCGCTTTTGTGTGTATCTAATTCATTATAATTATTTTTGTTGAAGCAAGTTATATGTAGAATTTCTATCAATTAAAAAAATATATATATAACTATTTCAATCTGCAGCTTATAATTAAAAATAAGTTATAATTAAAGCGATCACAGTGCGAAGTTAGCCTGGTAGCCTGCAGCCCTCGCCGCTGTTAAGTTAGGTCGAAAAGTAACAGAGCGATGCATCACTTAGCAGTGCCATTTCGAGCGCAGCAGTGCCAAATTGAGTACAACAGCATGCGCTTGCCAATTGGACACACACTGCCCCCAAACGAACTGTGCGGCGAACGCAACAACAACTCGTCGTGCGACACACGAAGCGGCCGCGAGCAGCGCTTGTTAAAAATTTAGATTTTTTTCGAAAAGGTCGAATTGTGGAATTCGTGTTGCCAGTTTGAGATTTGAATTCGCGGCGCGCAGTCTTGTGAGCGGCTGAAAGCAGAAAAAAGCAAGCAGACAAAGACGAAGACGAAGAACGTGCAACGCCGCATTATTCGTATTTCGTATGTTTCTTCGCACTCGCCTCACCAATGAAATGTGCAACAGTTTCTCACAAGGAATAACAACAGTTGGCAAGCAATTTATAATTGTTGCCCCAGTGTAGTGCTCTCAAAAATACGTATAAAAAAACAACGTTTTTAAAGTGCCTTTAAAGTGCAAATTAAATGCATATATAAAAAGATAAATATATATATAAAAAAAGAAGTATCCATTAAAGTGCCTCTAATACTTGCACTTGAGATATAAACGCATTTATGTGCACATAAATCAAACTCTTTAATAGTTCTTCATTGCCTAAGGTAATATGCGGACTTTATTTATGTAACTAAAACAACATTTAAAAAAAACCCAACGATCTTAAATCAAAGCTCAAATGCAAACCAAGTTTATTTTAATGTCTCTTTAAAGTTGGAATTTATGATTGTTACGACTAATTATTTTAAATGCATGCCTAAAGTGGTATATTGTATTTTAATTGATTTTTTTTCTAACTGTTATTTCTGATTGTCCCTGAACTGAGCAGGGTAATTAATAAACTGCCGTTGCTTTAACGCATATGACAATTACAAAGCCCGGAAGCCAAATGAAAGCTCAAAAGTTGCGTCCTTCGACCGACCTACGACCTAAACTAAAGCTTACAAATATATAAATGTGTTTTTTTCATCTAGAACCTTCAGTTAAATACTGAAAACACGAAAGACCAAAAGTGCGAGGCGAAACACTCGTAAATAGGCTTTGGATTCGAATTCAATGACAAAGCCAAAGACAATGTGTGGGTTGCCTTTCAAAACCGACTCAAAATACACTTCAAAAATCATTAAAAAAATGACAACAAAAAAAATTGTGGCAAATCGAAATATTGTCTATTACAAAATATATGAATTTGTTCTTGACGAATTTGTGTTAAATGCCGCTTATCAGCTGACAGTCAACTAGTTGTTGTTGTTGCCGCTGCGTGTCTAAACCGTAATTTATGGTAATTTGCGTTACGCATACGCAGTGTGGTACGTACTTTGTTGAAACGAAGGCGATTGCCACAACATGTGTTGCACATTCTCTGCGCTCTCGGCTACTCTAGACTGTGGGAGGCTGTAAAGTGCTCAAAGTGACCTACATACAACAACAGCCAAGCAACAGCACCAACAACGGCAACTTTGACTCGGGCAATGTGTGTTGATTTTTTTTCATTTGAATCAATCAGCAAAAATTACTACGCACATTTGCAGCTGATTTTGAGAAGCCGTAAAAAAAAGAACGTTGCAACAATCGCTGCTTGAACCCGCTAGCAGCAGAGGGCGCTGCATTCTGCTTGCCACCCCCCCCCCCTCATTTCCCTCTCAATTTGCAGCTGCCTGTTGCATGTTAATTGCCTTTTAATTTCTCAAGCTGTGTGTTCTGCGTTCTCCTCGTATGCGTGATTGTCTGTGCGCGTGTGTGTGCGTGTGTATGTGTGTGTGTAATGTGTGCTTTAATAATGAAACTTAATGCAACCGCTTCAAATATTCTTAGCTGGGTGATGGCAGCTGTTTGTAGCGTTTGATTTTTATACCCTCGTTTAATATTCGTGATAGGCTTTTAAATCTCTGATTTTTTAAGAGCCCAAATTAAGGCATTTTGTTGATCGCATCTGTTTTGATTTTTAAGATTTATCAAGTGACTCGTATATTCTTGTGAAACTTATATTTATGAATAGTAAATGGCTAATGCATATTTATATCTTTACCGACAATACAAAGAGATGACTAGAAAAATCTGACTTTTTAACTTTTATTGTATCAAGAGATGAGTAGTTGATCCAAATTAATGAAATCATTTCCATTTCATTTCCATTTAAAATGGAAATAAAGTTTAAGTTCTTATCAAAATACAGCACATTAGATTTATATCATATTTATATCATATTAAAAAAGTTTAGCACTTCCCCCAATAGAAAAATACATTTAAATGGATTAAAAATTTGATATTTTGAAATGATATTATAGATTAAAAAAAGAGCACAAAGAGCTGGCGAATTAGTGCGTATTAGATTAAAATTAATCATTTGACTTGATTATTAATTTTAGCAATCTCTTTTAATAAAAATTTTGAAAAGGAATAAAATAAGATTATAGAGCAAAAATGCAGAAACAACAGTCAATTTAGTGAATATTAGATTGGAAAAAAAATTCTAAGATCTGAGATCTTTTCTTTTAAAGATGAAGTAAAAATTAGAGCGGAAGTGCAGCTTAAGCTGATTTTAGATCGCTGCAGTTTTTTTTTTGTCTTTTTAAGGGGTATCACAGAGCTTGGCACACTTTGACAGAACACTTTTACTTGGTTATTTGTATTTATATGTATGTGTTTTGTGTGCGTATGTTGTTTTTTCAATGAAGCACGTTCTGTAATTTAATTCGGTTTTTGTGCGCAGCCGCAACGGCAACACACACTTTTAGAGTACTACATAGAATGGAAAAAGGGTCGCAACTCTCCTCGTCAGGTTTATTTTATAAATATTTTTTGTTTTGTTTGGTTCGAGTGCCTCAAATTGTAAGCGGAAATTGTGTATTAAGTGGACGTTGGAAAAAAAAAATGTTGGGGTTGCTGTTGCTGTTGCCTTTTGTTGCTGCTTGCCCCGTCTGGCTGTCTGTCCAAACTGATTAGGCCCGAACTCTGTTTCTGTTTCTGATTCTCTGTGTGTGTGTGTGGTGTGTGTGTGTGTGTGTGTGCAGCTGCAGTACATGGCATATCACTTAGACGTACAGCAATTACTGTCGAGCGTTGAGCGTAGATAGAAAACAGCTTCCGAGTTTAGCCAAAGCAGCAACAACAAGAAGAGCCCCATCATCAATCCGCACAGAGCTGATAAACACACTATCCAGACCCAATTCCAAATGCAATTCCAAATTGCCAGATACTGAGAGAGAGAATGAACGAGATAGGGAGAGAGGGATGGAGACAGACACACAGTTCGGTGCAGATATTTTTTGCAGTCTGGCAATAATTTTAGCTGGAAAAAGTGCTTTGAACTGTGTGTTGAACACAACATGATCGGCATTTGTTAGCGATAATGAATTGAACATTTCTGAAAACATGTTTGTACATAATTTGTATGCAGGCACCACTCGGCACCACTACGGGACTCACCACCACCACCCCCTCTTTCATCTCCCTGCATCTGTCTTCCCATCTCTGTTTGCCTGCCTATGTTGGTCTAACTAAGAGCTGAGATACTCGATCTGTATCCTATGGCTGGCTGTTTGTTTTGTGAACACAAGCAAACAAAACAAAAAGAAAAAGACGTTAAGAGAGCAAGTAAGAGAGAGATAGAGACAGAGGGAGACAGAAGGAGACAGAAGGAGAGGGAGAGTGTGAGAGGGAGCGAGTGCAAGAAAGAAATGTGCAAAGTGTAAAGTGCATATTTATGGCTTGCATAAAATAACTTGTAAAATGCATTCACGAGTGCGCACTCACATTCATATATGAATAGACACGTGTTGTGCATGACTGAGTGTGCATGTCTGTATGTGTGCATGTCTATATGTGTGCATGTCTGTATGTGTGTGTGTGTGTGTTGTGCGTGTGTGAATTGGCTATAAAGTCATGACAATCACACAACGAATTAGACTTGAAGAGGAAGTTGTCGTTAAGGATTCGAAAATGGATATGGATGAATTATAATGTCTATATATGAATCGCATATGAATAACGAGCTAATCATTTCAGTGTTTACAAATACTAAACGTGATGTAGTTTCTTTCAATTCTATTGCTTAAGCTAACTAAAGTCACACGCTTTGCGACAGCTGTTTAAATTTGAGTTATGACTTTGTTACATTGTAGATTTTGTTAGTTGAGCCTTAGTTAGCTGTATTAATATTGATGCTTGCCTAGATATTAGCGATATTACATTTGTGTGTTACTTTCCATAAGCAAATTTGTATAAGCTTCAGAAACACAAGTAATCGGACTTCAGATTCACAATTCTTGTTAGGATTAAATTTAAATCGCTTAATTATATTACAAATTGATGGGATTTTCTTGTAGCTATCTCTTTCATATACTTAACATAAAATTTATTGCCTTTGTGAGATCTGCCTACAGTTTTTTTTTTCTTTTTCTTCTGAGCTATATAAACGTAGAGATACTTGTACATTAGCCACTTCATTATAAAGTACTTAGTTATAACAGGAGACGCTTCGCAGAATCCACGTAGTTGACGGCAATGACAAACGGAATGGCAATCCCGATCCCAATCCTCGCTGCCCGCCCCGCACTCTGCCAGCCAGATTATGTTACTCAACGAGCTTAAATGATGTTTGTGTTTTATGCGAGGCGCTTCTTAATACTTTTACAATACAGGAAAAATACTAAAAAAAAAAAAAAAACAAAAACAGATAAAAAGAATTGCAACTTGTGAATGCGCAGCTGTGCAGTTGTTGAAGTTGGCAATAGATGCAGCGTAGAAGGGGCATAGAAGATAGCCTTGAATTATTCAAGCGCGTGTGACTTGCTTAGTAATTAACCTAGCACACAAAAGCCGCAGGCTGATGATGAGGCGCGGTTTGGTTACGTGGCTGGGGCATGCGGATGAGGATGGAGATGGGATTGGGAATGGGGATAGGGATGGGGGATGGGGTATGGGGTATGGGGTATTGAGAATTGGGATTGCGGACTGGGGAGCTGCAGCTGTGGCTTGAGGCGGTGACCACATCAAGTGGCAGCAGTGGCAGACACCGAAACCGAGACATGCAACAAACACAACTACAACAAACAAACACACATTTGTTGTGTGAATAGTTTGTATTTCTTTTTGTTTGACTGACTGACTGGCTGACTGACTGCCAGTTGTTGTTTTTGTTGTCTGCTGTTTGTTTTACTTTGTATGTGTTCGTCTTCTTTTTTTTATGTCATTATCGTCATTGTCTGCCCGCCTGTCCGTCTGGCTGAGGTGAATGCTTCCTGCAATGCCAACAGGTAGACAAAGACAAAAGGCGAAACGACAAAAAAAAAGCAACTCTCAGCGTCTGTGTGTGAGAATCGGCTGCTTCAAATGCTTGCAATACTTTAAATGCTACAGGCACACACCAAAAAATTGTTGTATCTATTTGTGCAGTACAACAACTAAACACACACATACACACACACATATATATATATATATAAACGAAGCCGTCAAATCCAATGAATGAATGACTGACAAGCAGCAGCGACATTTGTGTGTGTGTGTGTTTACCATAGACCACGACAACGACACGGTTTAATAAATGGTTCAATAATAAATTACAGGCAATTGGATTTGCCGCCAGGATTTGTTTTTTTTCTTTGTACTTTTTTTTTTATATTTGCCGTCACGTTATTTGTGCATTTGTCAAGTTCAAGCGTAACCTTTGTTACACTTAGCAACAATTTTGAGCTCAAGCTGCAGTTTGACATTTGAACTCTACAATTTGCTGATTTACAAATTAACTTTGCATTGTGTATTTAGAATTATTCCACAGTCTAGCACTTGACTTACAGAACATACCAATTAACCTCTTTAAAATATAGTTTTCTTAAAGCAAAGCACAGCCTTAAAAAGTCGTGTATAACTCAGCTTTAAAAATAATCTTTCAGTTCAGTCGAACTTTATGTGTTATTAAAAAAAAAAACGAAATAGATTATATTTAAAACTTTCAAAATAGCTTTAAGAGTGCCTCATAAAACTTATCTTTATAGCCTTGAGAATTATCTAAATTCAAGACGGGCTTTAAGTGAGATTTATGCATGAAACATTAATAAAAATAATAAAATAGATAATATATAAAACCTTAAGAAAAATAAAAAAAAAAAACAATTTCAACTTAGCTTTATTGCTTTACGAAATATCTACTTTCCACATTTTTTTTTTTACACAAGCAACGAATTAATCTAATTTAACATAGATAAACACAAGCAAAAGTGATTAATCTTAAATATATTTGAATTGTTATCACTTTATTTGATTCAAAATCTGGCATAGCTATTAGTGGAATTTTGATTAAATCTATTAAAATGGAACTTGTTGCACGGTGTAGACAGAGTCTACGTCTCGACGTTTGTGCAGACGACACCGACACCTTGCCTTGGGCCAGTTATGAGTAGGATGTCAGATCGCGCCACCTTCGTGATTTGTGGCTTAAGGGCACATATGCAGCCGAGCATGGAATGCTGAACTGCAGCAGAACCACTCGCAACCACCGGGGCAGGCAGTGCTGAGACCGCCCGGTTGTCCCGACGACTCCTGGTCAATTGAATTGCTCTTTGTCTGTCTGTCAGTCTGTCCCTCTATCCGTCTGTCTGTCTCTTTGTCTGTCTGTCTGTCTGTACGTATCTTTGTCCATTTGGCCGCCGGATTAGCATTGAAATTGACTTCGTGCTGTGCTCATTAAAATTTTACGTGCATAAAGTTTATTTCGATTTGCTCGGTGTTGTCGTTGTATTTGTATTTGTCGTTGTCGTTGTCGCTGTGGTTGTTCTTGCTGTTCTTGTTGTTGTTGTTGTTGTTGTTGTCGCTGGCCACGTCCTTATGCCCAACCTCAACCTCAAAGTCAAAGCCATCGTCATCGTCATCGCCAACGTCATAGTCTGTGGGACTATTTCCTAATAAAAACGCCAAAAACCCGAAAGAAAACAATTACATTTCGTGGTTAGAATGTAGCTAAGAACTTTCCAAGAATCGAACCGATTGTGAAAATTGTGTCCAGCAAATAGCTACTCGTTTTATTTGTTTTTATATCGAACTTGTACTTCCTCATTGGCCAAAAAGCAAAAGCTACTTAGTTAGAAAAGCGACCCTTTTCGGTTGTAGCCAACTTAGCAGTTATTGGCATTTTTAATGCGTTTTTTCTTATTTTTTTTTTTCTTTTTTTGTTGTTCAATACGTTAACAAGTTTACGGCCGCTTTGGAATTTATGTGGCTAACAACTTTTTCAATTACCCAAGCGACACAGACCGACAGAATCAGAGTCGGAGACGCAGTTGGATCATCACTTTGCTGCCCTCTAGTTGATGTTGTTGGTATTGCTGTTGTTGTTGCTTTTGTTGTTTGTTTCTACAGTCTTCTGTTATTATGCCATGGGGCTATAAAAACTCGTTTTCAGCTGTTTCCAACAACGAAGTTCATGATCAGCTGTGAACTGAAAGTGGTTGATTGGAGCACAGGCTGCAACAAATGCAACTGCAACAACTATCAGCCAAAAGAAGAAGAAGAAGAAGAAGAAGCACCAGCAGCTGCGGCAGCAGAAGAAGCAGAAGAATCCCAGCCTGCTCAGCTTAGTACCGGTTTTTGCTGTTACTCCGCCGACAATTGCACTCGTAATTGAGCCGCATCGCATCGCATCGGAGCGCATCACATCATTGTCTCAATCTCAGTCCCTGTCTTTAACTTGATCGTCGTCTTACGTGCCACTGATGTAACAGCAACTTGCAACTTGCCGCAGTTTTGTCTGCCTGCCTCAGCACATCTGCCGCTGCCGCTGCCGCTGTTGCTGCTGCTGCTGCTGCTGCTGCTGCTTTGAAGTCTTGACTCGAAATCGAAACTGCGAAATGCGCTTTTGTTGTTATCTTAAGCCCGTTAAGTTGACAGGCTGTGAAGTGCCTGATTCGCATATTTTGCTCGTTGAATGCTCTCTGAATGCTGCCCTATAATATTTCAACACCCAATCGAGCACTCACTTCCTGCTTACGATACCTAAATCATATTGCTGCCAGTGCCGCGCTTTGAAGCTAGATCAAAAAAAAAAAATATATATAATAAATAATAATAATCATAAAAAAAATAAGAAAACACCAAAGATGCCAAAGAACAGCAACAGCTGAAATCGGCATGCTTCTCTCTGTAGAGGGTAGGAGCGGGGCTAGCAGGGATTTTTGCCTGCTATTGCATTCCGGCCATGCAGCAAGCCATGACAGCCTAGACCTGATCTATTTTGGTCATGGTGCCCCCCATCGCCGCCATCTCCTCCTCCTCCTCTGCGTCATTCAACAGCTACTCCAGCAACATGCAAAATATACATAAATATACAATATATATGTATGTATGCATTTTTGTATGTATGTATATGTGTAGATATATAGCTGCCCCGCAAAAACAAACAATTTGTAGGTGTGGCTGCGGCTTGGCTTTGGCCGTTGCTGGTGCCGTTGCTGTTGCTGCTGCTGCTGCTGGTGTGATGGTGCTGGTGGTGGTGCTCCTGGTGGTGGTGGTGGTGGTGGTGCCATTCTCTTGATGGCCGTTCTGGTAGATGAAGCGGAAATGTGACGTTGACTGCAATAAATTCATTCGCTTTGTTTGTGTTAAAGTTCAAAGATTTGTTGTGCAGCAGCAAGCAAATTCCAGATGGTTTCCGCTGCAAATTTTCAAAAGAATGCAAGTTTTGCATAGTGATAAAAATAAATCTAATTGAAGAGATGCGTAAATCAAATTTTGTACATACAAAATAAAGGACAGACGATTTCAAGTAGACATTTCTGTGGAAATTCTATGCCGGGAAGTCAACTGTTCGCAAGTTGTTCCAAACTAACCACATTTTCACAAAAGCTTCAGCAAAACTGCAAACTGTTGGATTTTCTTATTACATAACTGTTAACTGTATCTCACAATCAAATTAGCCATTCTCACTCTCGAGGGACTGTCGTGTCCAGGGCCGTTAATATCAAATTGATTCGCTAAAATTAACGGCCTTCTGTCGAAACGTTTTCTCATGCTGCTTTTTTGCGGCTTACGCTGCGTATGTGTAATTAAAATTTTGCGCTAGCGGCGCTTTTGACCAGGTGTGGCCCTTTTGCCAACATATTAATTATTAAAACTCCAAAAAAAAAAAAGACAAAACAGTCAATAGACGAAATATAAAAATAGAAAAATAATATCGAAATATAAATTGGGCGTCGGCGCACTTTTTACCCCACAAACTGAATTAACAATTTGCCGGCCACGCTGGCCAACAAGTCTCCGTGTCTCTCTCTCCCTCTCTCTCTCTGTCTATTTTTTTTTTTAATTTAATTTCTATAATTTATTAAGAAAACACGCCAAAATGCATGTGAGTGTAGAAGTTGAGTTGAGTTGAGTGTGTGCTTTTCTCTGTTTCTGTTTCGGTTTCTGGCTCTGTTTGTGCAACGCCTTTGTGCGCCTTTGCATGCGTAATTTCTGCTACGCCAACGATGGTGGTCCCAGTCCCAATGGCTCCGTCATCGTCATCGTCATACTCCCCGTGTCTGTCCCTGTCCCGGTACCGGTACCGATCCGGGTGCGACGGCACCCGCATTGAATAATTGCCATAGGCTGGGCGCCACACGACGTCGCCACAATAACGACAACGACAACGACACCGGCATCGGTACTGGGAACCGGCACCGGAATTCGGATTCGGGTATATTCATCTGTGTGTGTGTGCGTGTATGTGTGTGCGAGTAGTATTTCTGTGTATGCATAAAGATATATGCATATATCTATATCTGCATATATGCTAATGCCACAGCTTGTCGGCTTGATTACTCACAGAGCAGGCCGCCAGATTTGTTGCATGCATAAATACCCTACAATTAATTAGAATTGAGTGTGTTCAATTAAAGCAGCAAAAAACTTTCGATTTTTGTATGACTCTGCAGATATCGAATTACATATTCAAAGTTTTACTAATATACAAAATATTCTTGTCACTGAGTCAAGTTTTTTACTTGCCTAACATTTTCGATGCCAACCGATTTTAAGTTGCCAATTATGGATAAGGATTATATGTTAATTTTCGTTGATTACCACTAAAGCATCAATACGAATTTGAAATGCAGAGCATTTTGCAGTCACACTTATTTTTAATTCTTATTTTTTTGTTCTTAATTTTGTTTTTTGTCTACAACTCGATCGTAATTTAGTTTTTAACATCAAAGGCGTGGGAATGAGGCAGAAGAGGCAACAAAAATTATAACAATGATATATGTATGCGACTGCTTGTGACTGCTTGTGATCCGCATTCAGGAAGGATCTCCAGACAAATCCTCGCCAGCTTGATTTATGAGCCAGCAAAAGGGTAGCACACACACACACACACACACACAGACAAACACACACGCGGACACACACATAAAATAAATGCCGCCAATGGAACGGAAATTTGTCGCCGCAGCAAATTGAAAACAAGAGCGAAAGCATTCCGACCAAAGAAACAAAAATAATGACAAACGCTGACTTGACTTTGAAAGCCAAAATGGGAAAAATTCTAACAAACAAAAAACCAGCAAAAAACAAGTAAAAAGAGCACAAAAATCAAACTGAGACTTGAGGCTGGGCCTGGGATTCTTTTTTATTTATTTTTTTTTTTTTGGGTTTTGGAGCTTTGGGGCTGATTGCCAGCCAGCGATGACAATGACAAGCGGCGTCCAAGCGACGAGGCGCATTTGGGTCAATGACGATGAAATCGAAGCGACGACGATGACGATGACGACGCCGACGACAACGACAACGATTCCAATGATTTAGAACCTAACGTCGAAGATCGGTAACAGACAGAAACAACAAAAACATCAACAACAAAAGCAACAACAGCTTAAAATGGAATTGGCGGTCAATCAAGCAGAAAATGTTGTGTGTTGAGAAGCATCATTTTAGCATGTGGCGACAGCGGCATATATACAACAATATATATATATATATAACATGCTCAACAAAAAACCAAAAAAAAAAAACAAAAATGGGAAAAAAGGGGACTGAAACAGACTGAAGGGAAGTTGTTGTTGCTGTTTGCGATTTGCTGTGTGTGGCGATGATCATTTTGTTCAATCGATTGTAAACGATGCGTTGCGATTGTTGGCTCTGCAGCGGCTTTGATCAAATGACAAAATTGATCATTTTCTGTTTGAATGGATTTTGGAGCAGTCTAAAGTAACCTCCCCCTTAGAGCTGCACCACCTCTCTGTGCCCTTGCAGTGACTCGTCACACAACAATTGATTTATGTTGGCTGTTGTCTCTGCTGTGTGGGGTCTGTGGCTGTAGCATGTGCAACAGCAACAGCAACAGCAACAGCAACAGCAAAATCAACAGCAACAATAACAACGTTGTGTGTGTTACCTTTAAAATATCCGAGCTTTGTGTTGAGTCAAAAGGTGCTATAAATCAAGCCAAATGTGAGCGCACCTCTTTATTTTTATTTTAAGTTTTAGCTTTTGTTTGCTTGCTGGCTTGCTTGCTTTTGAGTGATCGTTTTGACCATTTTCCGAGCTGGCTGTGGCAAATTAACAACAGCGCGAAAATCACTTTCGCGTCATAACAATTAATAGCTAGCAAGGATCACAGTCGATCCGCCAAAACAGTCCATAAGGTCCCAACATCCATCCGTCTGTCTGCTGGTCTGTCCTTGTGGCTGTGGCAAGTCACTGTGAGTTTGAGTTACAAGTTCGATTTCACATTCCCGTAGGGGTGAAATCTTTTGCGTTTTTCGAATTTTTTTTTGTTTCTGAATTTTCCGTCGCGTTTCATTTCGTTTGCCAGACGAAAACGCTGTGGGTAATAACCAAAAATTAACAAAAATTGCTAAAGTTTGACTTGCATGATTTATCTATAATTTTGCATCGCCAGTCGCCACTCGGCGCATTGCGATTTTGGGGGCAGTCTTAACCAGTAACCAAAAGCAGCCACACTCACCATCTGATAGGCCCACAGTCAAACATACACACACACACACACACACAGAAAAACACACACACAGAAACGGAGGGGAGACCCCAACAACAATCTGACAGCCTGGGCCATTTTTAATGCGATTTTCAGTCTAAGCGTTTTTGAATTTTCAGTTTCGGCTTTGCGTTTCCTTTTTTTTTAGTTTTTGTTTTCAGCTTAACACTTGCGGGTGTTGTTGTCTACATAATTTCACTGTAACTGCAGTTTGGGGCACCGGCCCCCAAACATGTAATCGTCGTAATAATAAAAATTTGCAAATGATTTCGTTACTCAATCTTCAATCTCTTTGGCTCTTTGGCTATCGTTACAGTCCTGGTTATGGCATGCCGGCTGGCCCCTGGCCACATCCAATGGAGCGCTGGTCCTACAGTTGAGCGACTCTGAGATCGCGCACGCACTCCAACCAGCCGAACTCTATCTGTGTGTCAAATTGGGTAAGTGGGTCATTAGTTATATCATTTATATCTCAGAATTTCTCGAAGTTGCTAGTGAACTTGTAAGTAATAGGCAATAAAAAAGTTTGAAATTGCCCAACGAAAGTCTGAAATTTGTATACAATTTTCTATATTTTCGTATAACATTTAATGGTTAATCTTATGCTTCCTTATATCTGAATGTTATTCACTCTAAAAGTGGATCTAGGCTTGCCAAGCCAAGCCTAGCAGCCAGTGGCCCACCCTAACCTAGAACTGTTTTATACTCACACCATATGCTCTTCTAGCTTGGCTTATTAATCATGTTACATGATATTTAATTCATGTATGCCTTAATCCGATACATCTTATCTAGCAACACTTCAGCTTCTAATGCCTAATCTAATCTGATTGCTGTTCACAAATGATTTCAGAATCTGACGCAGAAGCCACACCGCAGCTTTATGTCGTTTGGCGCTCGTCACAACAACAGCAGCCGCAGCAGAAGGAGAAGCAGCACGAGGAGAGCGTACAGAGTCAAAGTCACTGCATCTATATCGATTACAATACGATCGAGCAACAGCCGCTGAGCGTGCTCCAGCTAGAGATGTCTATGGCAGCAATGGCAGCAACGGGACAGAGTCAGAGTCAGGGGCAGGGGCAGGGACAGGCTAACGATGCCATCGAGTTGCCGCAGCTGCTCCAAAATCTGCTGGTCAGCGTTGAGCGGAGTATTGAGCGCGTGTCGCTAAACGAGCTGCAAATGCCGCTGGCTCTTGCCGAGGATCAGCTCGATGAGGCCAATAACAACAGCAACAGCAATGGCAACAGCAATACTAGTAATAATAGCAACAGCAACAACATTGGGTCGCCAAAGTGCGCGTTGCGCCGCAGCGATTTAATTACCAAAAACAAACTGTTCAACAACCGTTACATGCTGCGGCGCCTGACCAATCGTCAGGATAGTATGAACTCCACCTCGTCGGGCAACAGCAATGCCAGCGAGCGGAGCAACTCCAGCAACTCAAGCGGCAGCAGCAGCGCCGGCGAGGAGCTGCAAGCACACTTGAATATTAACAACAACAACAACAGCAACAATATGAACAATATCAACAATATCAACAACAACAACAACAACAACGGCAACAATAACAGCAGCAATGAGCTTGTGGCATCCACATCGCCCGCCTTGCCACTGTTTTGTTTGGGCAACTCATTTCCGCACATTGACAGCGATGAGGAGGCAACTGATGTCGGCGAGAAACTCAAATTGCCTGGTAAGTGAATATCAGCTATCAGCGTATACGTAATATTCCATACATATAATTTGCATTACGCATGCGCCGCAGCAACCAGTTGCCCCAAATACAAAGTTGCAACCGAATGCCTTATCGCAATTGCTGGGCGTTATTTGACGTTATTTGGCGTTATTTGTTTAGCCAACGGAGCGGTATCAGCGGCAGCAAAACGTTTACCGACCCCTGCAATTGTGGCATGCAAATCTTTGCTGTAAACCGCCCCATCGTGCCCCACCCTGCGATACTCAAATATTCAATTAAACGCCCCGCAGCCAAAGTTGAGCTCATTTTCATTTTCAACGGCGCTTTGAAGTCGAGTTGCCGTCTGCTTAATGACCCGATTTGATATCGCTGTAAATTTTGCGCTAATTTGATATATTTTCTGCGCATAAATATGCCAAACATTTAATTCAATTAATGCGCAGCCAGATCAAGCGATTCACGTTAAATGACGCTTAGAATTCTAGTGAAAGTCTGTGCTGATTTCAAACTTTAACAATCTGACGTTAATTGTTTGAATTTGAATCATTTATTGTAGTAGTTGCTGTACGATAAGTGCGATCAATTTTGTAACTTTCGCTTAATTTTGCATATGTATGTGTATGTATTTAAGCCAGCACTCAGTTTGAGGTAGAAATTTCTAAAGACTGATTAAAACGTTTCAGCAAGCTGTTCAAATGCTCCCTTGATGATGTTCGTTGAGCTGTCAGATTTCGTTTTCTTTTCTTTTTTAGTTGAACAAACTTCAATTAAAGCACAATTCAGAACCATTGGATTTGCTATATTCGTCACTTTCTACAACCGACAAAGCTTGCTAATCTCAATAAACGATATCTGGTTTTCTGATTTTCCCTCAATCTTAATGTGTTGTTAGTAACAATATGTATAAAAAAACCTTTCGCATAGAAGTACACCTTAGTTTTAAGTCAACAACCAATAATTTGATTTATTTTGAGTTATTGACGAAATCTGTTATGTGCTTTCGCACCGAGTGGGAGTGCAGTCGCCAACAGCTGACCGCGGCCTGCCTAATGCTCAATGGAGTATTGATGGTAAGACCTTGGACAGTATATCGTCCTGGACATAACTGTTTAATCGCTGTTGCCGTCACAGTATAGTATCTGTATGTCGGCGCTCTATTTCAATATGTGTATGTGCTGTGGCATCTGGGCACAGACCATAAATTTGGTACTCTCTACATTACAATATCTTGGGTGGAGGCAATATGCCTGTTTGTGCTGCTAGTGGACCTGATTTGCATAGGCTTCAAATGGCGTAATATCCTGCTGGGTGTAAGTGTTGGATGTGATTGCGCAGATATCTGATTTCTGAATTTCTGCTCCACAGTTGATGGTGGTGGTATTCATGATTGGATTATTTTTGATGGTGGCTGGCAGCATTTCAATTGCGAAATACACCGATGTTTATATGGTTGTTCGTAGCTTCTACAGCGATACTCTGTGGTCCTATGAGACATCATTCGAATGCTGTGGCATAAATGGGCCTTCGGACTATGGCAATCCAGCTGATCTGGACGATATGCCACTGACCTGCTTTGAAGGTCACATTTCAAAACCTGAGCTACTCTATAATCGGGGTTGTATCTATGCAACGGATGACAACTGGTTCTGGTTTGTCTTTGAGAATTGCTATTGGTTCGCCTTTATTCTGTGCGGTGTTAATCTCGTCACTCACTGGAAACTCTGGCAACGCATCCAATATTAATCCATTCAAATGATCACATGACCGTAATACAACAGAATTGAATCAATAGTTGTACTTTGAACAGCCCTAAATTACATGTTTAGTTACAATAACTCTTTGTCCAGCTAACCGCATATTGAATTGCCGGCTCAATTGCAGCACTGTGAGCTCGAATTATTTAGAATGCGTTGACGACGCCCACGGCTCGACCACAAAAGCCAACAAAAACCCATTAGCCATTAACAACGGCGGCCCACAGCATCCGCCAGGCGTTGGATAACCACAAAATATCGCTGTCTCCACCACAACAACGGCAACAACAAATGCAACAACAAAAGCAGCTGCAACAGCAGCAACAACGGTGCAAATGCCTTTTAATTTGTCAAAGCCTAAAATATGAAAATTAAATGAGAAACCAAAGCAACACATAGCACAGTGGTGCAATGTATGGCAAAGAACATTGCCAGATATCTTTGAGGTAGATAATTAGAAACCCAATACATATATTGATATGGAGCATTATGCGACGACTGATAACAGATTACTACAGGTTAAGTAGATCTTGATCCTTGCAGCGCTGAAGCTAATTGCAAATTGTAATTATCTATGTATATTGTGTAAAGTTTCCATTAATCATAACAGTCTCAAGAAGACCAATTGTAATAGGATCTCAAAGTTGAGTTTGAGTAGAGAATCCAAAAGTGAGAGCGACTTCTACAATTGTCAGTCAAATATCGCCGCATTCCGTTGCAACGATTTATGGGTTTGTGTTAACTTTAGGGTTTTGTTTTTGGCCCGCCCCAAAATGGATCATAGATGGTTATCTAGTGCCAGTGTGCGCTGGAATGCGATCGACACAAAAGTGGCATTTTGGGTGTGTGGGTGCAATTTGCAAGCGTGCATAAATCAGCTGACAAGTGCGGGGGCATTTGAAGTTTGCGTATTGAATTACATACTTATATATGCAACGGCAACACCGGCCACCAACCATTGAGCACCTGGCATTTGTATGCCGTGCAACAACAACAGGTGGCTGTCCAGGTGGTGGTGGTGGTGATGGTGGCGGTGAAGGTGGTGGTAGTTGGTAGTTCTGCAGACGCTGCAGTGTGTCGCATTTATTACAGAAAATTGTCGCACGCGAAAGTGCCGACTTTAAATTTATGGGCCAACTGGTTTTTGACCGGCCACGCCCCCTTCAGAGTTTCGATATGAGTGGGCTACTGTGGCTGTCGCCGAGTTAATCAAATGGCGTTATTATGCAAAATGCGCCGCATATCCTGAACGAGTTTTCAAGGTTTCGTCGCAAGCGTTTAAAATGCAATTAACCTATATCTAACAAGCTAGCTAAAAAAAAAAAAAAAATACGAATAGAAATAAATAATAAAAACTATGTATTTGTCAATATTTCAGTGAGCAGTGAATCGCAGCCGCCGGAGTTGATGACGATGACATCGACGTCAGCGTCGACGCCGGCAGAGACGGAGAGGGAGAGGGAGACGGAGACGGAGCTGCTGCCGCCCAACTCGATCAGTGAATTGCCCGAGAAACTATTAAACAGCGGCGTATATTTGCCAGGTAGAGATATATACACACTCTATTCAATATATCCAGACTTTCCATTTTCGCCTCGACTGTACATAATTCTAGACTTTCACTAACAACCAACCGACTGACTAACTAACTAACTAGTCTAACCAAAAAAATGTTTCTTATAAATATAAATTGGAAAATTTGAATCACCTGGCAACGCCCCGTTAGGCAATTTGCCTGCAAGCCAAAATGCGATGCGATTTTCAAGAGAAGTGCACTTTTCAATTCCGCACTCCAAAGCGATTCAATTCAATTAATTCACACATTTTTTCGCACATTATTTGTGGGACGACCACCCAGAGAGTCAGCCAGCCATCAATTGACACTGAGTTCGATTTCCACATATACCAAATATCATATACCATATACCATATACCATATACCATTTGCATTTGCATTTACATTTCCATTTATTTGCAGGCACACGCACCCTCCAAGGCGACCCACTTGTGAATGTGGACGCAGAGGCTGTGGCAAGCGCGGGCCTCAATTGCTATGAGCTGGCCACACTGTTGCTCTACTACAGCACCATACCAGAGCGCAGGTGAGTGAAGTTGCAAGGTGGGGGCGGCACTGGGGCTATTGCCTCAATCAGAATCAGCCAGTTTAATGTCAAATGTAAATGAAAATCCAAATAAAAAGAAAAGAAAAACGCATGGGAATGAGCACAGTGAGTGGCGAACAGCGAGTCCAGGCATTTCAATTTGGCCGTCGGTGGGGGCATAAAAAAAATACAACAGCAACAGAAACAGCAACGGCAACAACAAAACGCTAGGTTCATAGAGAGACTCACAAGCAGCCCATCCATATTTACGAGCAGATATGCAAATGTTCAGTTAATGCCAGACCAAGAGCCCCAAGAACCCCAACTGGCGCTGGGAAAAACGATGACGACGACGACGACGACGACGGCTCAGCACTTAAGCCTTTAAGATGCTCAAGGGGGAAATTCTCTGTGCCAACTAGAACGCTCTCTTTGTTTCTCTCTCTCTCTGCCCTTGGCTCTGTCTCCGTTGCTGTCTCTGTTTCTCATGCCGTCTGGATGTCTGGCAATCAGGCAGTCGAACTCATTGCCGCTAAAGAATATGCATGCCAGTCAATTTGCCACTTTGGCTGAAAGGAAACATGCAACAAGAACAACAGCAACAGCAACACCAACACCAACAACAATAACATCGAACAGCACTTGCATTCAATGCTGAGAACTTAACCGTAGAAAATAGAACAAAAGCCTCAGCAAAAAGTCGATTGCACTGCGCAGCAAATCTGAAAAACTGAAAAGGTTCTAACAGAGCCAAATAGAATGAATGAATTGATGGTTTCCGATACTGGAATACGATTATCAGGCTTAGATTTAACTAATAGAATGAGATAGATTAAGTTGTAGCAGTACTAAGATTATCTGCAGTGCAGTTGAATTTCAGAAAACTATAAAACATATTCTCTACATATTTCATTCCCATATGATATCTATGACGCGTTCTTCACTTCTAATATTCTCTTGTTTCCTCAGATTAATTATTGGATCCAAAACCATTATAATTTGACAAGCACTTTAACTGTCAGCTATTAATTTATAATGTCTTACGGATATTGCCAAGTATCCCATTTGATTAATGCGAAGATTAAACGCTCGTTCAGTGTGTAAGACAACTCTTTGTCAATTTCTTAATAAACTGGCATTTGTGTGTGTTGTGACCTACTTATCAATTTAGCATATTGACTGTTAATACGCAACCTTGTGGCACAGTGTAGCTAAGAGTTCTAGTCAAGCTGTGGTCGTCAGGCAGTCGGCAGGCAGTCGGCGAAGAGTTGCGGGTTCTACTAAAGCAGAACAGACACGTCGCTTGAGGGACTCGGCTTTGGTATCGCCTTCCCTTTGTAATAAAACGTAAGAGCGAGACAAATAAAGCGGTACTAAGCCAAACACTGAGAGAGAGAGAGAGAGAGATAGAGAGAGAGAGAGAGGGAAGGGGAGAGGGAGAGCTTGCTGCAGGCAGGCAGGCAGGCATATGAATGATCTTTCAGACAGATTCGTGACACTTTAAATTTATGATGTGAACTTTTGTGGCCCAGCGTTGAATGCTGCTTCGCTAGCTTGGTTGTTCAGCTCCTCCACACGATTCCTGGAAATATACAATATAAAGAATAATCTGTGAAATCTAAATCGACATACGAGAGCAGAGAGAGACAGAATAAATAGACTCACACACACACACACACAGACACACACAAATACAGACTCGTTGGCCACTTACGAATTGGCATTCCCATTCCCGTATTCAAGTCTCCCCCATTCCTGATTACGACTCTAATTCTGATTCAAAATCCCGTTTCAGTTGTGAGTTTCCAGCTGCATGTTAATTGCTTCAATGCCAATTGCTAAAATGCGGCCAGATCGTGTAGAAAACTTTGACAAACATTTGCTTAGATTGCTGTTGTTGTTGTTGTAGTCGTAACTGCACAAGCAATTTGAAAACAGACTCTAAAGCACCAAAAACTGGCACAACTCGTCATCAGACGTGCGCGTCTGACGCATTGACGCGATGACGACGCTGACACTAAACACTTGAAGTTTGGTCTTGGACAGCCATAGCCACAGCCACAGCCATAGACACAGCCACTCAGACTCAGACTCAGTCTCAGTCTCAGCATTTTTCTTCCCCTTTTCAGCCATTGACATTATTTGTCGACATGTGTAAGGTATTTATTAGCTGGCTGTCCAACTCTAAATGCCAGTCGACACTGCACGCAAATATTAAATATTTGTGCTACGTAAAGTTTTCACCAAATAAACCCCACTATACACTAGACTACAGATTGGGCAGACTGGGCGCAGTGTCAACACTGACAAACTTCGAGTTAATAGTTGTTGTTGTTGTTGTCGTTGTTGTTGTCGTTGTTGTTGTGGTCGTTGTTGTTATCTTCACTTACTTGTCGCTTATCCAAAACTTACATCATCTAAATGCCTATTTGACCCCACCATCACAATGATCCATCTCTCTATGAGGATGCATGCATCGTACACGAATATGTACGTGTGACAGCTTGCAATTAAGTTTGTTTTTATGGAGCTGTTTTGTTGCGCTGCACCACTTCTGGGAATCGTTAAATGCCGCCTGGCTGCGAGTGGTACAAAGGTATTAATATGCATGCCCGCGCATAATACAAATATAAAGAAAGCTCGGGTTACACACGAACGACCTGAACTAGGATTGCACTCATATTTCATTGCACTCACTTTAGTTCGAGCACTTCAGTTCGCTTATAACATTTGTACCCGTAAGTCAGGCTTAATTGTTGACAGTTTGGATTTCATTTAAATAAATGTGTTAGCTGCGAGGCAGACATATGTTCAGAAACACAAATATACACAAATATTCCATAGATTAATCAAATTTAGCTTTTAGAGATTTGAGTGAAAGATGTTCGTAGGTTGTTATAACTCTAGGCATTCATTTATCAATGATAGCATTTGATAAATTACTCAAACACAACGTTAACAAGATATGTTTATTTAATCGCTGTAAGTTGTTGCTATTTATTATTTAAAAAACAAAAACAAAAACAAAAAACATAAATGCGAATTAGACTTAAACAGGCAAAGCAACTAAGTTAATAAATGACGGAGAAGAGCATTTCAGGTTCGTTGCTGAAGATTGGTTCATGTGTAGGCTGCATTAAAATTGAAATGCCAAATGCTTTTGATGGCCGCGCTGTGCGGCATCATTAAGCTTGAGACCTGCCAGCGCTGATGATGAAGCTAAAGACTTGCAGCAGCCCGCAGCTTTGCTTTGCCAGCTTATAACTCACACTGCGACCTGCCGCATGCCGCATGTAGCATGCCTCACGCCGCATGCCGCATGCCGCATTGCGTGCAAATATCAACTGCGAATTGCGAACTCCGAACGGGGGTGGATCACTGTGAGAATAACACATAACTTGGCTAACTGGCTGACCAGGCCAACACAGGCATGCATTTACAGTTAGCCAAAGAGAAAAGCAGTCGGCAACTGGAGGAGGGCGGGGTAACAAAGTGCAGCTGGCTGAGAGTTTGGCCTAAAGTGTTAAGAAGCCGGCTGTTGGGCATTTTATTAATGCGCCAGCTGCCATTAGTGGCAATTTTCCATTTTTATTTACGCTGATTAAAAGTGGCTACCAACTTGTCAAATTTAGTATTTACTAGCAAAAGCTTGATATACTCAAAGGTACTACAAACAGAAGACAGAAGACAGAAGACTCCACTCCACTCTGGCATCTAGTTGTGGGCTGCTGCTGCTTGGCCAAGTGGCAGAGGCCGCTTATTGCCAATTAAGCTGAACTTGTTTTGGGCGTTGCCAAGTTGATTCTGCGCACCAACAGCAGCAGCAACAGCAGCAGGCGCAGCAGTAACAGTTGCAACCTGCCACATTCACAATTTACACCACACACATTTGATGTTGTTTATGAGCCAGAGACTGACCGTGCACTTCTTAGTGGGCACCGCAACTGAGACTCATTGCCTTTTTAACTTATGTATTTGCAGCACTGCCGGCCATAAAAGTACACAGCAACAAAAGCAGCAGCAACAACATCAAGAGCAGCAACAGCAGCAGCAACAGCAGCAGCAACAGCCGAAACCCGCCCAGCAAACATTTACCATTTTAATTGCCATCGAGAAGTCGCAACATTTATGCGTAATCGACTTAATTTGCCAAAGCCTCAAATTGTTAAGCAAGCAAATTGGCAATTGTGAAATTTTGGCAGTTTGTCTCGATGCGAATTTGCTGCAATTGTGTAACCAACAGCAGCAGCAGCACCAGCAGCAGCAACAACAGCAACAACAACAGCGACAGAACTCCAACAGCAGCAATAGCTGTGATCAAGCGGTAAGTTGAGGCTTTGACCTTTGCGATTGCACCACCAAAATGAAATCATTAGCAGGGCTCAGCCAGACGGCGATATCTGTTTTGGGTTGACGCCCCATTTGGAAGCAGGCAGTGGGGCAGCAGCAGGCACCCAATTAAAGCGCTTTACATGGAACCACAGATTCTGGTCACTAATGACGGCTTTTCTGTTTTTTTTTTTTGTTGACCCACACACACACACACATACAGGAGCAGCAGCAGCAGCAGCAGCAGCAGCAGTCGCAGCAGCAGCAGCAGTCGCAGTTGCCAGCATCGCATTTGGTTAAATTCATTAGCGTGGACCAAGTCACGACAAGTGTTGCGCCATCGCATTTGCCGAGCGGTGCGCTCCGGGGCCAGCATCATCACGACGCGCGCAAGTGGCGCGAGTTCTTTGCCCAGCTGGAGGCGTTCCAGCGTCAGTGTGCCGCTGCTGGCGGTCGTCTCGTCGGCGCATTGAGCGACATACGCGCCGCTGATCTGCTGGGGTTGCCAACTCGACGACAGCTCTACGGTCAGCATCGTGCCCTCAGCCGTGCCCTTATGGACTCACAGCTGCACAATCTGCGCAAGCATGGCGCCACACAGCTGCTCCGCTTGCAGGCAGCGGCCACTGCCATAAATGAGCCAACAGCACCAGCACCAGCACCAGCACCAGCATCACCCACAACCACAAACACAACACCCATTGCCACTGCTATTATTGCAGGCGATGCAACTGCTCATCATTTGGATGCGACTCATAAGCTGCGCAAGGTGACGCTCCTCTACAGCGAAGTGGATCGTGCCGCCCAGCGTCTGGAGCAGCTAACGGAGCAGCGACGCGAGCGACTGCGCCAACTGACGCGTCAGCGCGCCCTCGAGGATGAGATCAACGAGGTGAGTTCTCCATACAATGACAAATGCATCTCACAGATACTACCAAAAATGAGTTTAATCTGAAATGGTTTTAACACAACTAATATTGCAATTAAATTGAGAAAAACATGATTTTTTGGTCGACATTCATATTGAACATCTTTCTAAAATATCTACTAACTACTGGTGCCATGACTTTCTCAAATTTAGGCCACTTTTATAAAGCAAAGCCAAAACTCTCTCTCAAAACATAAATGTATTGCAATTAATTTCAATGAAACCTGAAACTTTATTTCGCATCAATTGAAATGCACATAAAGCATCAAGTTGGGGTGGTTTGCAGTATGATAACAAAAGTTTACTGAGGAGGTAGGGAAACAGTTGAACGTTGGGGCTGTCTACAGGAAATGCGCCATCCACATTCGAAATGCCAAATGTATCTGGCAGATACGACTGCGGCTACAGCTGACATTGTTAATTGAATATGCATTGCGTTTAATGCTTGGCTTTATTAATTTATTACGCGCATCCGCTTAATGTGCACAACGAGTTCGCCCAGTGGCTGGCAGTAGCCAAGCGTTGGCAGTAGCCATTTACGAGTTGGTCATGCAAATGGAGCCGTTAGATAAGCCTGCCAAGATTCCGAGAGTTTGGCATTAGCGCATCAACAGTTGCAATTCAGCAGTTGTTGTTGTTGCTGCTGCTGCTGCTGCTGCTGTTGCACTTTCAATTCAATTCCATTTCCTGGCATTTTAATTGACTTGTTAATGGATATCATGCAAAAGTCTCGATCCCGCCCGAGCAGCCCAACACGGTGCCAGTTCCAAGGGTCGCCACGGCAGATGAATGACTATTCATGATCGTCGTGTACCTTTAACCCAGCTTCAAGACGTAGCTCTTCCAGCTGCCGTGTGCATAATTGAGCACGCACGCACCCACAACTTGGCTGAGACTCTCGCACCGACTGTGGTGGTGAATCGGTGGCTCTGGGCGGTAGCTGGGAGCTCAGCTCATTCGCTTAATCTTCCATGGGTAATCTTGGCTGCAGCGGCGCTTAATCAGCGCCAGTGACAGTTGCAGCAACGCCCAACGCTCCCAAAGAGTCTTCGTAGCATCCGCTAATGCAATTTCGCTGATTAATCACAATAATTTGTTGTGGGATTAGTTAGCGCAGTCATAAAGGAAGCCAAATATAGCAACCACTCCGACTTCAGCATAAGCATCAGCTTCAGCTCAAGCTTCAGCTTTAGCCTCCTTGGATGCGTTTACATATTCGTCATACTTTCGCGCTACTATTAAGTCTTGCCATTATTATTATGATTGTTGCATGTGTGTACATTCCGTCGTTGGTGTTTGTTGTTGTTGTTGTCAGGGGCCAACAAAGTATGTCAAATTGGAAACACACGACACGCAGATACGGAGATACTCATACTCGTACTCGTACTTGTACTCGTAGTTGTATCTGATAGATAAACGGCTCCTGCATCTTCAATTTCATTTAATAATTTACGGAAATTGGCATTTAAAAATTTGCAGCGCCTTGTTAACGTTTCCATTTTATTGGCCGTTTTGCTGTTTGGGTTTCAAGCTGTCTTGATATTTGCTGCGTACAGTTTTCGGACGATTTTCACACGCTTCTCCACCTTTTGAGAAATGTTTGGTGATTTATAAAAACTTCGGCATTGGTCAGAAATTGAATTTTAATTGCCGACGAAAAGTTAATGAGAAAAGTGAAAGCAAGGTTAAAGAAATTAAATACGTTTCTTGTGCGATTTTCAATCGATTTTTTATTTTGCAATACTTACTGACTGACTGACTGACAAAGTGACTGACTGACTGACTGGTTGGCAGCTTGAACTGTCCATTGATTGCTTCATAGACGATGATGGCTTCACTAACAGCTCGCAGCCCGCAGCTTGCTGATTTCATTAGTTTCCATTCAAAAGTAGTTCAGCGATAAGACTGACAAGGCTGTCTATCGATCTGACTAACTGACTGACTGTCTTCCTCTCGCCCTCTCTCTCTCTCTCTCTCTCTCTCTCTCTCTCTCTCTCTCTCTCTCTCTCTCTTTCTCTCCGTCTCTCTGTCATATCGCGATCGGCGCAAATATTATACTAAAAGTTACCATAAACATTTAACACCAACACGCTTTCAATTAAAAGCCGTTGACAGCTACCAATTTTTGTGGAACGCTGTTGTCCGTTGAATGCTCTAACTCTTGTTTGAGACCATTTAGTTAATTTCTCATACCAATATATCGCTAGTCAGTGAGTTAAACACTTGTCGTGGGAAAAAGCCGTGACTCAAGCACATTTCTTAGTTTCCGTAGAAAGTGGTCTTATCAGCAATTTAAGATGCTTTAGAAAAACAATACAGATTTTGAATTAGTTGTTGAACTTCGGACTGCTCTATGAATGCGCAACTCTTAAGGAACTTTTCATTAATATAGTGCTAGCATCCAAGTTTCAAATTTACAGATATAATAGATGAGTATTTATATATATTTCCAATATATGTATAATTGCATTGCATTATACAATTTCTGACATTTTCACAGATTTGACAAAAGTGACTGGTTTAAGAGCTGATGTTATTCATCAATGTTTACAGGTTTCGGTTATTTATGGATCAATAATGGAATAAATGCAAACGATGCTATTCTAGCTGATGTCAAATACGTTTTTTAAATTGTTCTCAGTGAATTTATTGTAATGCAGCGTATTAGATCTTCGTTGGCCTTGTTTTGCTTAATGAATTCAGTATATTTATGTAGTTAACTAACATGCCGCAACTAAACTAAGCTTTAACGGCAGAAATCAATGCCAAATGCGAATACGAATGCGAATGCAACTCTGCCACCTAACAAATGTCGCTGTCGTCCATTAGGCGCGCATTCAAACAAGGTGCGAAAAAAGATGCCGCCATCGCCATTTTGTTGGACGACGACAACAACGACAACGACGACAACGACAACGTCAACGACGAAGACGAAGTCGAAGTCGAAGTCGAAGACGACGACAGCAACAACGACAACGACAACTAAGACGACAACAACGGCGACAACGACAACGACGACATTATGATGCGATATGCGATATTATATCTAAATTGTTGATCGGCTGCATTACTTGCGCGGGTTGGGTTGTGTTGGGGGGTTTATAGAGTTTAGCTCCAGTTATGGCCAAAAGTGTTGACTGGGTGTGTAGTCTTAGGTGTTGCTGCTGTTGGTTGGCTGCCTGCTTGGTTGGTTGGTTAGCTGGTGAAAGAGTTGACGCGTCTTGGCCGATAGCTGCATGGGAGATAAAGATAAAATACACAAGCGCTCAAAGTGAAATTGGATTTGTTTGGGGCGCTTTCTTTGAGCATCGAACGTTTTTCAAATTAATTTGCGCACTGTCGGCGGCTTTTGTGCAATGAAAACTATGTTTAATTGTTTCGCGCCTTGAATTGCAGTTAGCAGCCAGCAGCAAACAGCCAGCAGCAAACAGCTAGCAGCTATCAGCTAGCAGCTAGCAACAAAAGCAACAGCAACATCAGCAATAGTTGCTGATGGCTACTAGCCACTAGTGACCACAGCGACATGTTTGTTGCGGAAGCAACGCCTGGCTTATTTATGGCCTTTGACATTCGAACCCGGGGTCCTCGAGGCAGCTAGGAATGCGGTGGCTGCTGCTTGCATAACTGCAGCTGGCTGGCACCTTGAGAACGGGCTGCATAGAATTCGGCCAGCAACCAAAACTGGCCATGAAATATGAAGGCTTATTTAGTGTCGACAATGTTAAGGAGGAGAGAAGACCCAAACTGAGACTCAAACGAAGGAGCTGGCGATGACGACGACGACGACGATGACGGTAGGGATGGAGACGAGGATGGAGACCCATTCACAGTGGCATTAATAATAGCCGCATGTATTTAAGCTGAAGAGCAGAAACATCTTCGCCTGGCACATAACAAATGCTACACTCAAAAAAACATCACACTGAAATGAAAATAGTTTTTACTAGATTAAATTCTGGGAGTGCAAAATGGATTTCTGATTGAAACACTTTTTCTCTTTATCTATAATTTTCATACATATTTCTGTTGGTTGTTACAAAGTGTTTGTAGTATAAGGCATTCTTGTTTTTGAGTGTACATTATTGCCTGAGATACTTTGCTGCTAGTGCAACCGGTTGCATGCATGCAAATTCGCCACGCGAACAAACAATGCCCCAAAGATGCATGCATATAGTTGACTGCCATCACAACTGCAACTTCTTCATCTTCATCTCCATGGGCATCTGGAACTCACTGATGATGCTCGAAGTGTTTCAACTGCCGCTGCAACTTGCTGCGCGTCTGTGTGTCATCAATGTGGACGTTAATCATACGCTTAGCTTGGCAGCAAAGTTTCCGCCTAGAATGTCTGCATCTGCGTATTTATTGAATTAACCAAACATGCACACACACACACACACACACACACAATAGCTGGCTATAAGCCTGGCCAACTGGCTGCTCTCTGATAGAGTGACAGCGAACAAAACGTAATTGTTGTCGCCGACATCGTTCGGGGCATGTCAAAATGTAACTGTCGTATTGAGTTTGACATGTTTTTTAACACTAATTTTACACGCATTTTTAGAAATCGTCAACTTCATCAGCAGCTGTCATCATTTTCATATTTTTTTTTTCTTTTTCTTTTTCGAGCGTCGTCACGTCCGTCCGTCCGTCCCTCTGTCCGTCTGTCCGTCTGTCTGTGATTCCAGCAGATAAGCTGCAGTCACTGTCACTGCCACAGCCCAGCTGAACAACTTGTTGCACTTGCAGCACCACCAGCAGCAAAGCCGCTTTTCGACCAAGCCACAAGTCGGTTGCATGCAATATTGTCACCACATTAACGTCTTGGCCTTTTGTGGCCACAATTTATGACTTTGTGCGTGAGTCCCCACACCGCTCCTCTCCCCAATTCTCATCTCGCCAGTTCTCCACTCCACTCCTGCTCTGCCTGCTTATGCTTTGGAAAGTGAAAAATAAGTAAAATTGTAATCGCCTTTTGGCGTCAAATAGTTAAACGAAATTGCTTTATTATACACACGAGCACAGTTGTTGTAGTAGTTCACCAAAAACGCAGCCAGGCGTGCTTCGCCCAAACACATCCATAATTAAATATTTGGAGGCTGGCCAGGCACTAAACTCCAAACCCAAACTTCACGAGCGCACTACTTACTCAACTTATGGAGAAAACTTCTTTTTTTCTTTCTTTTTTTGATTTTAACGATGCTCTTAAAATCATAGAGTCCACTCAAATTTCTAGTTAACCCATTTCCGATTGCCAATTTTTGTTGAGACATAAAGTTCAAACAAACGAAAATGACCGACTTTAAATAATTTATTTGGAATATCAAAGTTAATAGTCGATAAAACGAAAAATCAACTCTTAATTTGTTTGGCAACTACGACTTAACATTTAAGTTTTTTTTTCCGACAAAGAAAACAAAAACTAGACCAGCTCAAAATTGTTTTTTTCAAATATATGCCGAATTAAGTTCGATTTCAGTCGATGACAGTTTCAGTTTCACCTATTTAATGCTTTTTGCTCGTTGTTTTCTATGCCATTCCCACTATAATTAAAGGCTCCGCTGAATTTCAAGTATTTCCATTTACAATCAACATTCGTGTTTGATGTCTCATTTTGGCGCACACATGCCACTACTCAGATGTTTCACCCTCCATGCCTCCCACAAACCCCCCCCCCCCTTCACTCTGACACGCCCCTCTCAGTTTTGTCGCACACTCCACTTAGCCAAGCTGAGCGCAGTTATCGGCGCTATAGTCTCTGAGTAAGTGCCATAAATAAGCAGGCAAATTACATGACATGGCCATTAAAATAGTAAAAAGTTAAGAGCCGCAAGATAAAATGAACATGATATGCTCAAATGAAGAACTAAGGAACACAGCATGAAGACCAAACAAATTAGCCATGCTGAAATGAGACAGCCCGAATGGCAAATGAGGGGAATGCATATCATTTAAGACGTACTTCAAATAAATTACACAAGACCAGAAATGGAAATAGAACCCAAAGCTGAGGCCAATGCCTCAGATGACGATGACGATGCCGATGCCGATGCCGATGCCGATGCCGAAGCCGATGCCAAAGCCAAAGCTAGAATCCAAATAGCTGTCGGAATTTTCTATGATTGCAAAGAACAACAAGCACAAAAACAACAATGGCGACAACTTTGTAAAGTGTCAAAATAAATTCGATATTGTGGCTTAAAAAATGTTTATGGCTGTGAGATAAATATGCGACATTTGCGTAAATTACAAGACAGCAGCCGTACCAGCAGCAGCAGCAACAGTTGCCACAGACGACTGGAAGCCACGCATGCTCGGCGCAGCATACATAGTTACTGCTGTGGTTGTTGGTGCTGATGTTGTTGTTGTAGGTGTTGCATGTGTTTTATGGCGCATGCGATCAACTTGTTAAACTGTCACGTTAAATTTGCGTTTTATGTCAGAGAGACACCAACACCAACACCAACAGCAAACGCCAACAGCAACACCAACAGCAAACACCAACGCCTACAAAACAGCTTCTCTATGATGTGCCGATCATCATCAGCATGGTTACTTGTACGTATGCATTGATATGGAGTGCAGTCAACTCCTCGTTGCTTATCAAAAGACAAAGAAGAAAAACAAAAGACAACATCCGTCGCTGACAGTTGCTGCTGACAGTTGCTGCTGCCACTGGCTGGCAAATAATAGTATTATAGTCAGAGCATAGCTTATCATGAAGTTGTTCGCCACATAGATAGAGACAGCTGCAGTTGAAGATTCGTCTGTGTGTGTTTTCATTGCTAACATATTTGCTTAGCTAAGCAAATTGAATTAACAACAACAACAGCAACAACAATAATAATAATAATAATAACAACATCATCGTCATCATTATGATCAGCCTGCTAGGCCGGCTAGGCGCTTCCAGTTTCAAATGCACAATATATATTTGCACAGACTAATTGTTTTTATTTTGTTGGAATTTCATTGAGTGAAGATGACGACAACATCGTCAACGATGTGGTCTACAAATCACCATTATCATCATCATCATCATCATCATCATCATCAGTGTGAGCAAGTGAGTGAGGGCTAACGATTGACGGCAATTCGCGGCGATTGGCGTTGATTCGCAGCGATTGTTGTTTCCAGTTTAAAAGTTTTTCAGTTTGCAGTACCAGTCGCAATTCTGAGCTGCCTGTGGCATGTTTGTTGTTGCTGCTGTCGCGCTTAGCGGGCAACGTTAATTGTTATCACATTTCGAGCACAATACGAACGATGAGCGACTCCGCCTCCACCTGCTCGGCATCCTCCTCTTGCGCCTCAAACTCCTCCTGGTCGGAGCGCGAAACAGCTGCCAGTCATTTGGCAGCCCAAATAGCCAACTATGTGAGTCAACAGCAGCAGCAGCAGTCTCATCATTAGAGCCACATTCAACGTGCATCCAACTGAAACTCGTTCATAGTTTTGTTTTTGTTTTTCGTGTTTTTTTTTGTGGTTTTTGGTTTCACTCGAGTCAGTCATAAGTCATTTTTTGCTGCTGGTTGGATTCTTATCGCTGGGGCATTAAAAATTGCATTGAACCAACAACGATTGACTAAATCAATTAATTTATTTATTATTGACTTTTGCCTCTGTGTGTGGCAATCGCTGTGTGGCAATCTCTCTCTCTCTCTCTCTCTTAGTGTAAAAGGCCTTCCGCGCCCCTCAATCATGTAAACAATGCAAACAACTGAGCCGGCTCCATTTAAAACAGGGTGTGTCATCTGTGATCGGTTCGGACACAAGTGTGCACAGAAAGTTTAGATGACTTGTTTGTTTTTCCAATTCTATTGTTTGCTTTTAATACCTCGGACCGGCTTAATGAAAGAAATCAAGTGCAACTAATATATGAATTGGTATTAAACATGCTTTCGAGATGCTTTCGCTGCATATCTTCATAGCGGTCCGATATATCGAGTGATTTATAAATATTTTATTTATTTAATGAATATGTGTGAGTGCTTAGCAGACCCAGAAATGATAAGAAAAAGGCCGCTAGCTTTAGCCACAAGAACCATTTAGAAAAATAATCTGCTTAATTTTCATTGCAACTTTTATAACTGACAGTCAGCTATTAAAAGTCTTCCATTCATTTTTTTTTTTTTGCTTTTAAGCCTTAAAGCAATATATCTTCAATTCGTGAAATCTTTATTTCAAACTACTGATAGTTTCTTAATGGCATCAACAACATTTTCATTTGGAACAGTCACTTAAAATCCGAATGTGTGCCCCATAAAAAAGCTCTTGCCTCAGAGATTGCAACCCCCTGTATATTAGCTGCACATGCTTATACGTCGTATGTTTATATTTATACGATCATGCCTGCCTGCCATATCTGATGAGCATGAAGAGTCTCGAGTCCGAGTCCGAGTCCGAGATCGAGTTGGAGTCTATGTCAGCCCGACTGCTGATTGTGTAGCAACTGTGAAACTGGAACAGTTGACGCTGGCTCAGCAATAGCACCCCCGCACCTCTCTCTCTCTCTCTCTGTCTATGTATCGCTCAATGGCAGCTTAGATTTTCATTCATTGGGGAGGACGTGGACATGCCCCCAAATGTAGCCGAGAGGCATTATCTCAAAGCCAAAGATCGCCAGAGGCAACCCAAAAACGGAAAGTGAATGCGAAGCGCGGCACACGCGCCACCAGCTGGCTGGCAGCTTAATGCTGAGCTGAGAGCTCCAAGCTCCAAGCTGTAAGCATTAAGCAGTAAGCAGTAAGCAGTAAGCTGTAGGCTGGAAGCTGGTTAGTTAGTGCAGCTGAGCGTCTTTGGTGCTCCCTGCCCATAATTCGTCGCATCATCGATTGTATCAATTCAATTGGACGCAGCAGGTGATTAAAAATTGGTTAGACCTACAAAATTATCAATGTGAGATCGTTGATTGGCCCGTGGATGTTGTTTGCTGTCGCTGTTATTGTTGTCGTTGTTTTGGTTGTTGTTGTTGCTGTTGTTGTTGCAGTTGCTTTCAATACACTTGGGAGCTTTGAGCGCATTAGAAATACCCCATTGAGGAATCATTTGATTTGATTTGTCCGCGATTGGCTTTTAATTTGTAAAGTGGAGCCTAATTAGATCGTCTATCGATCGATTTGTATGAGTTTCACTTTTCATCGTTGGCGATCGAACATACAAATGGGAAACCTTGAATAAAGCGTGGGCGCAGTTACAACTACTACTGCCAGTGCATGGTTTGAAGGTTCATCACTGAACTCAATCTCGAATCTCAATCTGTGCTCTCTTTTCTGTATTTTTAGGTCACCTCTTGGCTGGGCAATGATGGATCAGATAATTTGCAGAAATTCGCTCAGCTACAGCTGGACAGCGAGGCACAGCTGAAGGCGCAGGAGCTGGAATTTGAGAAATACTATTTCATTGCCAGGGTAAGTAATATAATTATCTATATCTATATATCCCAATCATATATTTATATTTATATTAACAGAAACACTTGGCTAAGGGTCGCGACTTGCACTTGGCGGCCAATAAGATATCCGTGTTGAGCGAGAGCGCTCGTAATTTGAAAACCGCATTGGATCATTTTTCCGATAAACTTGAAAAGACACGGGAACGGATTGAGGGCGGAGCCCGATTGTTGCATTTGCTGACACAGCATCAGCGCGAAACTGCTGCACTGGAGGAACTGCAGCGTCTGGCCGCAGAGCTGGGCGCCACTGCCTTAATAGATAAACATTTGCCGGCCATGAGGAAGATTAGCCCACAGCCGGCAGCAGCCAGCACACCGGCGCAGACAGCAGCGAAACGTGGCAGTTATCGTTGCAGCTCCGGCAATGGCAGCTCATTTGATGGGGCTCCCGGTGGCAGCCATTGCAGCTGCTGGCGCGAGAGTCGCAATCTGGAGGACATGGACGAACCGGACGAGGAGCACGACAACGACAACGACTGCGATGGTGATGGCGATGGCGATGTCGATGGTGAGGGCGAGGAACAGCAATCGAAAATTGCCGACTCCGGTGTCGGAGTCTGTGACAATTGCGAACGCAATCCCAAACTGGTCCGCATCTGCTCCTGCCAGAGCCTCAACGAGAAGAGGTGAGTATTGAATAGAGAACAGACACTAATAGAGGAACGGTCAGAAGCTGAAGCTGATCTGTACTCTTTGCAGTCACGACGAGCTACTCGAGGACGAGTGCTTCGAGCGACCCACGAAACGCTACATGGACATGCACTCGCCCATGGAGGCCAATGCTCATCTACAGTGCCATGACTCCAATATGGAGCTGACCAAGCTGGAGGAGCTCAGCTGTTTGGAACCAAAAATACAAAAGTAAGTCAATATTAGAGTCACCAAACTTGGAATGTAGATTGCAATTGACCTCTTTCATAGATTAGCAAGTGTATTTCCGTAGCTTTTCAAAATAGGGTAACTTTCAAGCGAGGCTATAATTTTAACATGGAATTCATGTTTTGAATGCAGTATTAATCTAGAAGTCGGTCCATGATTAAAATGCCCCGGGTTTTTTTTAAATTTGATTATTTTTGTCAAAGTCAAGTGTCGGGAAAGTTGATTGAAGCGCACTTTTTCTCTAAGATCCGTACATTTTTAGCTTAGTTCTGGAAAGGTTCGAGCTGTCCATTGAAAACCTTTTTTATGGTACAATTCTGTACATATTTTTATATGATTTGCGTAATTATCCGCAGAACGCTTCTATTGATCATGCGCGAAATGATTGGTACCGAACGCGACTATGTGCGATCCTTGTACTACGTAATCGAGAACTACATTGATGAGCTGCTGCGCGAGGATATACCGCAGCCGTTGCGCGGCCAGAGGAACGTGATCTTTGGCAATATTGAGAAGATCTTTGAGTTCCACAATTCGCACTTCCTGGGCGAACTGGAGCGCTACGAGCGCAATCCATTAAAGGTCGGCGCTGCCTTTCTCGAAATGGAGTCCAAGTTCTATTTGTATGCGCTGTACAACAAGAACAAGCCGAAGAGCGACACACTGCTGAGTGAGTATGGCAGCTCGTTCTTCAAGCCGAAGCAGCTCCAGCTGCAGGACAAGATGGACCTCGCTTCGTATTTGCTGAAGCCGGTGCAGCGTATGGGTAAATATGCCCTGCTCCTGCAACAGCTGGTGAAGGCGGTGAAGAGTGTAGAGGGTGCGGCTCTCCAAGAGATAGCCGCCGATGTGGAGGAACTGCAGCGGGCCGAGGAGATGGTCAAGTTTCAGCTGCGCCATGGCAACGATCTGCTGGCCATGGACTCGCTGCGCGACTGCGACGTAAATGTGAAGGAGCAGGGTAGACTGCTGCGTCAGAACGAGTTCCTCGTCTGGCAGGGACGCGGCGGCAAGAAAACACTGCGTCAAGTGTTCCTCTTCGAGGAGCTGGTGCTGTTCAGCAAGGCGCGTCGCTTTCCCGATCACAAGGTAAGCCTCACGACACATTTCCCCAAAGTCAGCAGCTTATCTCTCATTTACTTGAAGAATCTGGACATTTACATATACAAGAACAGTATCAAGACTTCGGACATTGGACTGACGGCTCACACGGGCGATTCGACGACCAAGTTTGAGATTTGGTTTAGAAAACGCAAACCGGACGACACTTGGATGTTGCAGTGCATGTCGGAGGACATCAAGAACGCCTGGACCGAGGAGATATCTAAACTGCTCTGGAAACAGGCGAAGCGAAATCGAGGTAAATTATCGCCAAAACATTAGTAATAAATATAAATGAAAAGATTCCGAATATCTCATAAAGGTAAAGAAATTCCTCTGTGAAGGCCCACAAAAGTATATCGATTAGCTTAATAGCTCTGTTCTTCTCTTAGAAATTCGCCTGGCGGAGATGTCTTCGATGGGCATTGGCAGCAAGCCCTGCTTGGACATACGTCCCAGCAACAATCAGATCAGCGACCGTTCCATACCCCTAGCCCAGCTGAACAAAAGTGAGTATTTAGAGTTTGACTAGATGCAGTTCTTGATGCCTTGATTGCTTCACAGCACCCAAGCTGCGTCATGCGGAGCCTGGCAAGGGCAGTATGCGTCGTCCCAATTCGCTCATCTCGGAGAGTTCGCTGTCCAGCGGCACCAGTACCACCAGCAGTTCCTCCATCAGCGGTGGCTGCGATACTGGACGCCATAGCTTGAATCTAAGCTTTAGCAAGATGGCTGGTAGCAGCCACAACAATAACAACAACAACAATACTGCCACCTTGGAGCTAATCAACGAGACTCAGGCACTGAAGCTGAGCAACAGCAGCGAGCCAGATACGTCCAGGATCCAAAGCACGCCCACGTTCACCAGCAGCTTTTCGAGCCGGAGCAATAAGCGTCAACACAAGCGTTCCACGACACTTGTCAGCCAGCTATCCATGGGTATAGAGCTTGAATTGTGCTACTTTTTCTAGGCACCCACAATTATGTTGCTTTTAGTTGTTTGTCTCTTTGTTTGTTTTAATCTCTCATGTTTTCCATGTATATAAACATACACCATATTCCTACACACTCCTACAGTATTAGTTCAACACACACACACACACAATTGTAAATACTCCCCTAGTAATTTGTGTACCCCTCCGTGCTGCATGTTCTTTGGCTCGATGTTGAATGATATTCCTACAACAACAACTTTTACACTCTCCTTATATACTCTTATGCACCATATAGAGAGCGGCATTCTATCCGACATGTCCATAACTCCGGACCAGGAACATCACGCTGTCCACGCCGCAGCGGAACAATTGTCGGGCAACCGGGCCAGTTGGTCTACATCCGGTACAGCTGCATCTACGGCCAGTTCGAGCACATCGACGGTGATCCTGCGTCGCTACAAGTCGTACGCCCATGCTGCCGAGTCGGCAGCTCCCGAGAGCAGCAATAAGTGAAATTCTCCAAAATTCCACGATGCGCCGAATAATTATTTTGAAAAAATAAAAGTATACATAGCTTTAGCAAAAAAAAGAAGAAGAAAAAAATGGAAAAGAAAAAGAAAAAAAGGTTTCATCAGATTCAGATTATCATAATTTACATACATACTTATTATTATAAATATTATTTTTGTTATTTATTATTTATTTGATTTTAGTTCGTGTTAATTTGTCATAAATCTCCATCCTATTGTATTATTTGCCCTGGATGCATTTTTTCAGTTATTCATTTCCTCTGTTTTTAGAAAACTTGAAATTATTGAATTCAATGTGTCAATGTCGAAATATATTTCATAGCTATTAATCAACCCTCCCTTAATCTATTCAAACAACCCACACTTAAATAAAAAACACACTCAACAATCGAGGAGCACAACACACACACACACACACATACACACGTACACACATAGTGCCAGCCGAAATGAACGTTGCATTGCGTCCAAAATATCAAAATCGAAATTCATAACGTACAGTTAGTTAATATATGTAAATTAAGTGCCTATTTTAAAGTATAGTAAAGAAAATATACATAAATAATTGCATATCTTTAATATATGAATAATGTATACATTTAAGCAAAGAATTGAATAAATGTTGCTTCGAACTATACAAAAAGGCTTTCTATTCAAACAAACAGCGTGAATTAATGTTAGAATAAGAAAAACCTTTTTATAATTATGCTGAACTTATCGACAAGCAGCATCGTGAATCAATCTTGTGCTTTCAACAACTGCTTTCTAATTCCCAACCGCTTATTTTCCAGCAGCGTTGTATAAATAGGTGATGAACGGTCATACAGTTTGAAATGAAGAAAATTTTACAACCCGAACCATCATGTGGGCCTTTGCCATTTTTGGTAGAGGGACGTAATTCTGATTTATACTAATTATAAGGCTAATATTTTTTTATTTTTATTACAAATTACTGTTTGCCTATATATATAAGTAAACATAAAGGTGGAGTTATCCTAGCCGCCGTGCAATGTGGATATAAATAGTACGTTATCATTCGATTGCAGCTCATATTCCAGCTCTCCCTGCAATTGAGAATTTTCTTAACTAAATGGAGTACAAAGAATTGAAGCTAACTCACCAGAAGCTCCCAATCCGTATCGTTGATCAGCACCAGAATGCCGGGCCGCCTGAAACACACAAGAAATAAAATGACAACTACAAACTACACGTGCTGTGTTGCCAATTGTCGCTTACACAGTGTCTCCCTGTATGAAGAGCTCTGCGCGCTCTGTCAATATGTTCGCATGCATCCATTTAAGCAAATTCGCAATTGTCCCTACAATTAACAGTTATTGCTGACAGTAAATTAAACAAAATGCTGATTGAAGCTCACATTTCTGTGCACCATCCAGTGAAAGCTGTCGCTTTTTGATGTTTCCAAATAGCAACTCTGCGCCAGCCCTGGAAATAAGCTAATTACGATGTAATTCAATATGCATATCAACATTTTATACCCGAATTCTAGGATAATTTTTAAATCCGGCGTGTCTTTACTGCCCATCTTTCGTCTATTATTGTTTGGTTGGTTGACATTCACTACAAGCGGCGACACTAAAATGCGTTAACAGCCTGCACTTTTGCATTACGTTACTCATTTTGCGTTTACATTACTCACTATTGCGTTTGCGAATCTTTTAGCGCTTGTGGGTTTTAAGCTTTAATAAAATAAACTCGACTATGATATTCCCAGCTGTTAAATATATTAGAGTTTAATAGTTTTGCACACCCAAATGTAATAAGGAATGCAGTGCTCTCATGTCTTATGGCACTGTGTTGAAAAAAAACATGATTAACATTAATCTGTTTATTTATTTAATTTTTATAAATATATACATGTATAGATTTGAATCGGAACACGGCAAACTCGAGCACCACTGATCCAGATGTATATCCGGTGTGCCCCTCAAAGTATGCTGCATCTTTAGCCAAAGGGAAATTTAGCCAATACGGCAACCCAATTTGAAAATCATTTTTGGTACACGATGTGTTTATTTATGTGCCATGTGGGGAACCCCATTCAAGGTTAAATAAATTAATCGACAAATATTATTAATAATTTATTTAGCTTTAATTTCATTAAATAGTTAAGGACATTGACATTTTGTTGGCATTTGTAAAATAATATTGTGTGTGGGTATTTAGTTTGCGCAAAGTGCTTCAGTATATAATACAAAACCATAAAATAAAACTAAACAATTAAATTGCTAGGACGTGTGTGTGTGTGTGTGTGTTTATATGTGGTTGGCTTTGTTTAATAACATATAATAAGTATATAAAAGAAACATAAAATGAGTTTTATTACAAGTGATTTAACTGAAACCCGCGGTTAGGAAACTTTTCATTCTGTGTTTTAAATTTGTTAGGAGAACTTAAAATAAATAAATAAACATACATACATTATTCAATGTGGCAACAATAGTTACAGTATTTCCATTAGCTACTGTTCATATATATATGTGTGTGTATGTGTGTTTTACTTTTCCTTTTGTTTTCGCGCTCAAATGCAATTACAAATAATAAACAAGTGTATATTTTATACAATTTGATGGTAAAGCACAAACAAATATCAGATGTGAAGCGAGTTTTCCTTTTATACTTTTCGCTCGCTATGTTTAAACAGCTCTTTAGCAGTGTTTATAGATCTATAAATTAATAAGTATTCAAGCACTTTTACAAAAAATTTGTGCCTTTTTTGATTTTATGATTTGATTTGATTTTTTTTTTAGCTAATTCTCATATCTAATATATGTGTAAGTATAAGGCATTATTTTGTTTGTATCTATGTATGCATATCGTTTAATACATATATATATATATATATATATATTCCGCTTATTGCTGTTTTGTTCCATTTTTCGTTGAATTTTTCTTTTTTTTTATGTTTATGGCTAATTATCGCTTGCTTCTCTCCATTACGATCAGCATCTCCCCATTTCTCTCCTGCAGTTGTTGACTTGATGCTGCCTGCCTTCTCGCCGTCGCTGCGATCCTGTCACAGCTTACATCAGCTTCTGCTTGGCACAGTCCGGGCAGAGAATGTCGGGTCCGTCGGTGATGAAACCGCGTCCCACCAAACTGGCCTTGCAGCTGGCGCACACAAAGCAATCATGATGCCAGTGACGATCCTCGAACGAAATGAACCGTGTACCGCCGATGCCTGTGGACAACAATAATTACTCCAGTTTGTTCATTAAATTACAGTTCGATATAGATATAGTTACCAGTGATGGGCTTGACGCACGATGTGCAGCGTTTGGCAAACAATTCGCCAAAACATTCAGCACAATAGGGCTTTTCGTCGCGACTGGTGAATCGCTGCCCGGCCAGAGTAATGTTGCAGTGGGTGCAAGTGAAGCACTCACGATGCCACGGCTCGTTCTTGTAGGTAACGCCACCAGAGGTGATTACCTGCAGTTAACAATCGATTTTGTGAGTAATATATTTGATGTCAGTGTCAAAATTGCATACCTTGTTGCACTTAATGCAACGCGTTGCGAACTTCTCCTCGTAGCAGCCGGCGCAGTAGATCTCCTGCTCCCGTGGTATAAACGACTTGGTGCCAATGGCCATCTTGCAGACGCAGCAGCAAAAACAGTTCTCGTGCCACTGCCGAGTTTTGTATTCCATTTTCTTGGTACCTACAAATACGGAAAGGCGTTCAGACTCAAATCAATTTCCATTTTCGATGGCAACCTTGAACTTTGCCCAGTAAGACAATCTATTTACAAATAACCTCAAATTCCAGACATATTCAGGCCAAAACCATCACAGAAACTCAATCAGAAATTTGAATAATAACCAAAAAAAATAAAATAAAATGTATTGAGAATATTATTATGTGCAGCTGACATGCAACTGACAAAGTGGAACCCAGTACCCATTCCACACCCCCAACTCCCTATTGAAGGCGCCACTCAAAGGTTTCGCAATTCCTTAACAATTAATGCAAAAATTATTCAAATTTGTCAGTGTGCGAAGAGACAAATGCAAATCCCTCAGCACGATATTAGAAGTTCACTTTACGGCTTTACGACTTTAGCCAAATAATAGTGTTTGCACAAAAAAACAGTTTCTTTTATTTATTGCGTGCTCGAAATCTGTTGCTAAAAATAAGAAAAAGGGAGGGACAAGTTTGGCAAAAGGGTTTTCAGCGTTGGGTTCACTGACTGAGCCAAAGTTTGGTAATTGACTGGAATAATGTCAGGGCAGATTATTCTCTTATTATGCCTTAATTTCGTGTTGTCAACAGCAGTTAAGAAACATGTTTATATCACGTCAAATTAAAGCCAAAGAAAAAGTTGTAAATAATATATGAAAAGGTTAAGAACTGGTATACAATAAACGTTTAATGTGTAAGCCATTTTGTGCATAGAAATGTAAACAAAGTCTTTAAATCTATGTGAGTCACAGTTGGTTGGAATTTATATAAGAAATTAAGAAATATTTTTAAGTGTAGCTCGTTTGTTTCCAACTACTCATCACGAAATCATCAGCAGCGCTAACGAAATCTGCGATGACGTTATAGAGAGCCACAGAGATCACAGCCACACCAATCTAATCCATGTGGGTGTCCACTCTTACCAATTTTGGCAACAGGTCGACCATTAAATGGTCAGTAATATTGATAAATTATGATTAATCGCTGGCAATAATTAGCATAATTTATGAACCGCTCAGTTATTACCTGCTTTGGTGGCACGGGGATCACCCAAGCGACAATAGTCGCCCAGGGAGCAGTGAAAGCTGCGATTCTCCTCAACGGCGCTGGCATTTGGCAGGAACATGCTCAGCACGGCAATGTCCTCATTATTATCCTTGGCCTTCTTAATGCGATCGGCGCCAATCGTTTTGGTCTGCAGATGCAAACGCGACTTCATTCGCGAACTCAATACATCCACGTCGGTCATGTTGATTGATGTATAGCTGAGTTAACTATTAAGCAGTGAGTTTCGAATTTTAAACAGCAGCAGAAGCAGCAGCAACAACAGCAACAGCACTAAAGTGGCAGCCACTGACTGGCAGTAAACTGGCCTAATAAGTCACGACTTGACTAACACTACTATTTACTTGCAGACAGAAGTTTAAGCTTAAGATGCCATCATCAGTTGTACACAAGGCAACTGGGTCGGCCCCCAGCTCAATGATCAATGTTGAACTCATTTTAGATTTTGGCTTAGGCGAAACCAGTTGAGATACAATCTGGTGCCCAGCACGCAAACAAATTCTATAATCTAAGTAGTAAGCACTGATCTCAATGAGTCTGTAAGTAATCTAACGAATTTGGCGACGTCGGGTCTCTCCTCAAAGCATTTGATGACATCACTATTCCCTGCCGTCCGAAAATATTTAGCTAGCTAAATAACAAGTTTCATTATAAAACTTGGCGAATGTTTATAAATAACACAAACAGAGCGACAAGCCACAAAACAATAATGCCTTCATAAATCATTAAATAATTAACTTTTAGCGAAAAAAAATAAAATAAAAACATAAGTAAAAACCAATTAAATTGGCTAACAAATTTCATTGCGCACGCGCTTCTAAATTGTGGCAGGAAATTGAAATCTTGTTCAGAGGAAATTCAGATAGTATATTTGTATATATGGGCATGCAATTAAGTCCAAGAATGTTGGCCCAAAGAATTGGAACTGAGAGTTTCGGATTACTAGATACGAATAACCGTAGCGCATTCATATGGCTTTCTCAGCATTTGTGGTCGGTTTGGCATAATTATACCTAATTGAACTGGTGTTGGTGTTGTTGTTGTTGTTGTTGTTGTAGCCGCAACATGACAACAGCCAAAGAAATCGCCCACGAATTGCTTTTGACGCCTACAACAAATTACTGAGACGCCGCCGACAGAGCCGCACAGCTGAGGTCAAGTGGAGAGAGATCGGAGGAGGCGACATTGAAATTCGCACAATTCGAACGCCAAAGTCAGACGGCTGTGGAGTCAAATGCACGCACTGACAGCCAGATGTGATCTAAGTGAATGATTGATTGATTGCCGACTTGAGACAATGCTTATTACGTGGCATTAACTGAAACAACAACTGCAAACAACAGCACTCTCTGAAATGGAAAGTGCTCGGCAACAGAGCGCGTTCTGCATTTTTAATGATCATCTCACATTATTTACAGTGATCAGCAGAAAAAACACAAAATAAATTATGCTTAGTTTCGAATTTCAATTGAATTACTGCAATTCGTTGACGTTTTTCTAAAGGGTGTTTTTTCTTACTAGTTTCTTTTTTTAATAAATATGGCGTGTTTTTCTGTGACAACTTTGAATAAATTCAAATGCCAAAGTAAAATTTATATATATAAAATGGAACCCATGTCAAAAACAAAACCCTAGCAAAAAATTAGATAACATTTCCCAGGAGCTTAAGCCAACTTTTTGTTAATATCACGGTCTGACTTCGTCTAAGCTATGAGCTAAGATATTAGAGATGTCTCTTTGTTTGTTTGTCAACTTGACCCGCCTGTGCAAATGTCAACGGCTGCAGGGCAGACAAAAAAAAAAAATACAATAAAACAACAACCGTGTAGATTTATTAGTTTTGTCAGATTTAAGGGGAAATCAATAAAAGAGAAATTGAAGTTGATTGTGGTTGCTATTGTTAGTGCTGTTTTATGGCTTGTCCCTGATAAGTAAGCCGTGCGGCAAGACAAAAACAAAACCACACAAGACAAATGGCATTCGATTCATTTGCTTAATGCTTTAAACTGATGCGGACTGCAGCTGGGCTGAGGAGAGACATTATCAAGAGCAATCGAGCCCTACTTTTTTTCTCACTGTTTACTGTTTACTGCTTTCAATTAATCGCGTCGAGCTTTTCGTCATAATTTCAATGTGATTTCGTTTTATAATTGATTTCGATTTCATTTCAATTGGCATTCAATTGCAGTGCCAACAATAATAAAAAAAAATGAAAAAAGTAAAAAGACAAAATAAAAAACAAAAACAAAAAAGAAATGCAAACTCAAGTGGGCTAGTAGCTGGCTAACCGATTCCCTCGCGATACCAATGCGATTCCCCTGTCCGATGACGCCTTGCGTGCATATTCATGTTTTCCATTTAGCTCTTTAAATGTGGCACACGTCGATGCTATCGCCACACATTTGAAATGCAGCCAAAAATAATGAAAAGCAGCTCAAATTGTTTCCGGTTTTGGGTATGCAATTTCTATCGAGCAATTCGAGCAGCTGCCAGTCTCGGCGCTTTAACCATTTTATTGTTGTTGCTGTTGTTATTGCTGTTTCTGTTTCTGTTGATATGTGATATCGGTGAATGCAGAGGCGTTCAGCAAGAGCGCTGGACACCCATTAACCGTTGCATTCCTGGCTGGTAGATTGTGCAACACCCCAGTGTCAACTCTCAGCGTGTGGGCTTAATTAAAATGTCACAAATAAAATGCGCATACGACCCAGTGTGCTCGCGATTTCAAATATTGCGCATACGCAACGCCTAACAACTGTTTTGTGTCAGACCCATTTTACGCGTGTGGCAGCCACTGCTGTTGCTGCTGCGGGTGCAGTTAATTGCCACTTTACACCACTTGTTTACAAAAACATATATATATATCTATATCTTGAAAGCAATGTCTTTGTTTATAGCAGATACGCAACGCTGCTGCACTAAATACAAAATTTTAAGTGCGGAAATACTTTTAACTCTGAAGATAAATTGAATACACAGCTGCCTCTGTTTACAGCAATTGATACCAAACATGCAACACGTTGCTTTCGGCACGGTATTCAAATTTTCGAATCAATTATGATTTACATCCGCGGCACTTGCCAAGCGCTCTGAAAGCCGTTTTGAGACTGAGAACAGCCGACAATAACAAAAAGCCGCAACGTAAACAAAATACAGCTAAACGCTGTGGTGAGGTGAATTTAACGTTTAATCGAACGAGTTGAGTTTGCGTTGAATTCAAGTTGAATTTGAGTTGAATTTGTGTTGAATTGAGTTGCGTACAGTTTGAGTGGAATTCGCTGGTCCGAGATACGGAGATCGTCTTGTTGAACATGGCATAAGAGACATAACAAGGCAGGCAAGGTGCCATTTAGGCTCTTCATGCAATTATGAACTGGTTGCCCAAACGGTCTTACCGAGTGACTGGCCGTCCAAGAGGCTAACTGACTAGCCGACCGACTGACTGACTGCTTATGTTTTATGCAGATACTTGTGAGTTTTTAAACGTTGCAAGTCAAGTTTGCTGTCGTTGCTGTTGTTCCGCTTTTGACATTGCCACGCAGCCAGGGCGTTAAGGTGAGCAGCAGCCAGTTGAGCTGAGACTGTGGGATGCTGCATAATTTTCAAGCATCTCACTTTGCATATTGGGGAAACGGCATATGGAAATGTGATATGGAAATGTCAACAAAACACTTTCAACAGATAATACGCCCAGTGGCCAAGTGATCACTTGACGTGACGTGATGTGAGAATTGTAGCAACGTTTATTTAATAAATTGTCAGTCGCTTATGGTTAGACATGCATATGGCCCTAAAGGCCTTTCTCTATATGGCAGTATAGATCGTGTTGCGTTTGATTAATTGCCGACGTTGACGGAAATATTTCAAGACACGCGTTGGCTGCTTAGCTCTGTGTGGGATTTTGACTTGGCTACCAATAAATAAATCAATTGGACTGCAGTAAAATGGTTTAGTACACATCGATTCACTTTTTATCTGCAATCAATTAAGCAATTAAGCAATTAACAACAAAATGACTTCAAGTGGAAGAAATTGGCCTACGTCTGGAATGCAATTGCAAAGTGCTGAATGGATGCAATGCCCTCATGAGATGCCAATTAAAAGATACTCAATGCGATACTCCATAGAGTTATTTGTTTGCTGAGTACTCAACCATATAGTCGAGGAAATGATGATGAGACAAATTATTAAAACATTTATTTTACAACTTAATTATCAGTTAGAAATATTCTCTCTTATTATTTGTTAGTCATTTTGACTAATATGTACTTTAGTACTTAGGACAGAGTAGAGAGTAGAGTAGTTCTAAAGAATAGGCCGCATTAGAAAAAAACAATGGCTATTTAAAACCCATTAATTTAATTTCACACGCTTATCATGCAACGTTAATAATAATATTTCAACCCGCTGATGGTAAAGCAAGCAATTTAAAAGACACAAATCATAACACAGCCAACACAAAAAGTATGTTAAAAGAAAACAAGTTTCATTCCCCAAAAAACAAAAATCTATGCATAGCATCAGAGTATAAATAAATAAATTCTGATGAGTCAGAGTCAAATTCGATAGACAACTGCGGCAGAATGTGAATCCATGTGGTGGTCATTTTGATCACAATTTGTTGGCCATTCGCCTGAATTAACATAGATGACATAGATGATTTGGGAAGGCGTTGTCGCCGCCAAGATAGATAAATGCTATAATTCCCGATAATTTATGTGGTTTTTGTGGAGGCGTCGTGTTGTAAGCAAACTGTGGTCAAAGAGTCGACAATTAAAAAGCTAGTGTTTTGACAATAAAATTAGCAAATTATCAAAAACGAAATATATTTGATTAGGCAATTAGTTAATGCCTGAATTGGCAATGTAAATGACACTTGTCAGCTTTGGCTTTGGCTAACAGCCCACCATTGGCAAACAGAAGTCTAAGTAAACACGAGTGTGCCTGAATCTATTCAAATATTCAAACAACACTCCGATTGCCATTCAGACGTGTGGGATGTGTTTGCCTGACATTGATGATGTTAACTGCAACTTATTTATTTCCCTCGTAATTGGCAATGTCAACGTGTACTGCCAACAACAACAATCACCGCTTTTGGTAATGCTTTCAATTGCGGCTAATAAACGGTCACTTTCCGCGTTGTCAACGAATGTGTCACGGCCAAATTTGGAGTGTGCTTAAAACACTTCATTGATTGAGATTCGTCGTGCTTATCTCTGATAAATGTATCAGCCAAAAGCAGCTGCATCAGCAGCAGCAGCCGCAGTCGAATTGTGTTTGTGTTTTATTTGCTTTGACTAAGTTGTATTTGCACAACGCTCCAATTGAAAGCGACACACTTTGGAGCGTTTGTCACAATTTACAGCTTTTGTTTAGCCCCCAACAATGTCGTCCACCTGTGGGTTCAGGGCCTGGGACACAGCTGCTTCTGGCCAGGTCTGATCTGACTTTTACTCCCCATCGGGTTTTTTATTTATTTGGATTTTGTTGGGCTCTGCGTGGGCCGATCGGGCTGCCTGCCAGTTCGCCAGCCTAATTGTGGTGACAATGAACTTGCTGCCGCGAACTGACGTCCATCGACTCACTGCGACGGATGTCTCAAGCATCTGAGGCAGTAACTCAAGCAGCGGCGCAAACAACAAACTTGGGATACAAAAAGTGCTCGTAAAGCGCAAATTGCAGCTATGTTAACGTAAAATGAAAACAAATATCGGGCATTTATTTACGTGCCAAGCCAGAAAACTGGGCCCCAGGCACTCACTGGACGTTGCACGCACTCAACTGTAGCAAGTTCATTAGTTGAGGGCTAACACAAGATATAGAGACTATGAATATACCCCGTAGTCAGGTAAAATATCAGAAACTACAAAGTAAGCATTTTGACTTTTATACGAAGCTAGCTTACAAATTGTAAGGGTATAGAAAATAATACCAATCAAATAACTGAATGAAAAGAAAGAATCAAATAACGAACAGGTCATTTAACTATTGCCAGTAATTATTTACATTCACTTAAACGTTTATACCCTAACATTTGCCACTTTTTCCAGGGCATTTGCCAGTTATTTATGTTTATATGGCAACGAACATTTAAAGATTTATGGAATGTGTCGTTTGTTGGCAACAAATTGCCCTGCGACTGCAATTAATGTGACATAGTATTAAGAACACACACACACAAAAATGACATCGCGTCCAGTTCCCTTACCCCACTAACTGCCACCCACTGGCAACCGGTTGCGGGTCTCATCATCTTGAATTGGTTTATTTTCAAATGCCGCCCCAAAGTATGCTACGATTATAGAGATAGATGGATAGATGATATTTACCTGCACGAAAGACTTCGCCGCAGCCATCGCAACGGGATGCAAACTGCGAATCGTAGCAGTTGCCGCAGTAGATCTTATCGGCCTTGGCCCCAAACTGCTTGTCCACCAGATTCAGATTGCATTTGAAGCACAGGAAACAGGCCTCATGCCAGTGTTTGTCTTTGTAGGATAGATCCTGTGAATTAAATAGCAATTGTTCTCAATTAAATTGTGATGTGTGTGTAATTAAGTACAGTTATTTGCCGTTAACTTTAACGATTACTGGTTCAATACTACAGGGAAATCTACCGTCGATGTGTTGAGGTTGAATTTTGAGCCATGTGGGCTTGGGATTAAATTGTCAACAGCCTTTGCTTGGTCAAAACTTATGCGATTTTCAAAAAAAAAAAATTTTGATTGTCTTGGTTTGGCCTATAGAATTTTCGGCTGAAATTCTTCTAGCTCAAAAAATCCACTCGCGAGCGATTTCAAATTATTTCATGCCATAACATAGACAAAGCAAATGCAACAGATTTTTGGTCATTGTTTGGCCTAATCATTATTTTAGGTCAAAATTCTACTCAAAACAAAATTGACAAAATAAACAAAATGGCAATGCTGAATATTTTTTTTTTATAAGATTGCTTAGGTTTACAACTCACCTTCGAGTCAATGCCAATGATCTTGTTGCACTCCTCGCACGTATTCGCAAACACATTCTCGTAGCACTTGATGCAATAAGGATGATCATCCCGGATGACGTAACGCTGTCCGGTGAGGCTCTCATCGCACTGCCAGCAGCAGAAGTGGCCCGAATGCCAATCCTTGTCCATGGCCTTTGTATACTCGCCACTGAAAATTAACTGCAAGCAAACAGAGCGAAACAGAAACAACCCAATGTAGGAGAATACAAAAAAAAATATATATAAAAATTGGGGAATTAGATCAAACAAATCAAGTATTGATTTATCAGTGATGGATATAAAGTGTTTGGCTTTGTTTCCAATTTGCGAGTGGGGCAGTGTAAAAGTGTTGTTGTTTTTGTTGTTGTTGTTATTGTATCTCGAACAGTATATATTTATTTTGGTATATAGTATGTTCGTGTTTCTGTTTGGCACTACTCAATAATATATATGTTTGTATGTTTACACTAGTTTTGAACAGTTTTTCAGTTTTAAGTTTTTTTTTTGTTTTTTGTTTTTTGAGTTTATAGTTTTTGAGTTGTGTGATCTGTTTATTTGATTGAATTGTAGTTTGTTTAATAGGTGGTTTTCTGTTGTATGGTGTTGTATGTAGTATTATTTTTGTTGTGTACATATACATTAATAGACAACGACAGCTTTATGTGGGTACCTTTTAGTAAACAGTTTTGCCGAGGAAAGAAGGTAGTAAACGTGTCGTTTTGTACAAGTTCGAGATATATATATGCGAGTACTTTGGATAGTTTTTGCTTGTGATCGATTTCATATTGTGAGCGAATTGAGTATTTTATCGGAATGTGCATGTGAGTATTTGAATTAACTGAATTTGAATTTAGTCTTTTGAATGAAAGTATATAGAACGAGTATACAATACATATACAGAGAGCAGAGCTACACGGCCATACTGAGAAAAACAAAAAAATATTTCATCCATTCAAAATACCAAACAAATATACCAAGTCATGTAAAATGACATAGACAACGAAATAAAGAAAAACATATTCCAACAAGTTCCCGTTAATTTGTACTTGCAGTATGGTATTTTTTGGAAGGAGCCGCGAACTGACACAAAACGAATCCCACACGTAACACGTTCCACCTACCCCCTTTCCTCGTTGGTGGCATCCACCTCGCTGATTTGCACTTCGGATTCGCGACGCTTCGATGTCTTCTTGACCTTCTTCGTTTTCTTGACTTCCGTCATCGTTTGCATAATTTCCACGTCCGCCATTTTGTGCAACGCGCGCGCGCTCCCCAAAAGAATCTAGCAAACAGAATAACTTGCACTCCAATGACCGACTGAACTTTCTAAAAATGATTTAAGGTACTAGTCTCTAAATTCGTTTTCTTTTGTTTTTTACTTAAAACTGCCGAAATTTTCGCGTAGCGTTTTGAGCTTTCCCGAGTCGAGATGCCAACTGGCGCGTATGTTGCACAGAATATTCGAAATCATTTCAAAAATCTCGGCGCTTGTGTCTCGATGCGTGTATCTAGTTTCGCCCCCAGAGACAAGTGTAAAAATAAAATCTCGGTGAGCGAAGCTGAGAGCCAACGAGCGAAGCGTCTACCAATTGAGCGCAACAGAGAGAACAAATCGCACACATAGAGAGTGACAGAGTGAGAGAGAGAGAGAAAGAGCGAGAGAGACAGAGGAAGAGTATAACGAAAGGAGAGAGCGTATCTAGTCTGATCTCTCTCTCTCTCTCTCTGTCTTTCTGCTGAGGTTCGGGTTCCATGTGCAATACAAATTAGCTTAGACAATGGCCAAGCATGCCAATCATTAACAGCATTATTGAATCTTAAATGCAACGTCAAGTTGGCAATTTCAACTGTTATTCTTTCTATGCACAAAAATCTATAAATATTTCAATTAGATTCAGGTGCCAAAAAAATCTGTGTGTGTGCGTGTGCGTGTGTGTGTGTGTCTGTTGGGCACACACCTGCAACAGCTGCTGTCTGTTTCACGTCATTTACTCGCACATACGCATACGCAAAAAAAAAAGAGATTGAAATTATAATTTTCGGACAACATGATTGGGTTCCTTTGTTGTTGCCCTGCTTGTGCACACGACACTCAAATCTAAGATATACACACACACACACACATACTACCATACACACACACTCGCACACACACACTCATACACACACACACACATACAGACACTGGACATTTCACTCATTTTGTTGGCGCTCCCACACTTTGGCCATTAAAATTATTTTTTGGATTTTGGATCTAGTTCTGCTCCCGCTATTTTGCTGCAGATAGTTTTCTTGTAACACCGTCCTATATAGATTTTTAATTGATCGTTCAGATGAAAATCGCAGCGCTGGCCGCATACATGATTAATATGGGTTTTATGACATTACAACGTTTTGGCACAGACAACGAACATTCAAATTCCACTGGAAATTATAACACAAAATTGCAAATAGTTGCAGCAAATCCCATTGAAAGCAGTTCTTTGAATGTAACTAAACTGTTGTCTATGATTCTGATATATATATAATTATGATATTTATAAATGCAAACTTCTTGTTACATTCCCAAACAGTCCTACAATTTTCGATTATAATGCTGAACATAATTATAATTAGCTCATTAATATAGACTAATTTGTTTTAACATTACACAGCGGACAAGTTTTGTGACACAAAAGGGCAAGTGTCCAAGAAAAATAGCATTGCCAATCAAGTCGAAAAACTGTTTTAGGTATATAGACCAAAATATGCATATTCAAATGCATCGATGACATTTTTAAATCAACTAATTTGCAGACGTAGAGAAGACCAAAAATTATGAATATATATTAATTATGTTCATACTCAAAATAAAAACAAAAATATTTCGTTTTTATTATTATTATTATTTTATATTAATATTATGAAAAAACGACAATTTTGACTTGTAAAAATATGAAATCCTTCTTAGAATTTAGGGTGCCACAATTATATATTTATATAAATATGTATTATGTGCTATACTCCTTTTATTTCTGTGACAAGCTAAATAATAAAATACAAATATTTGCTCAAAATATACAGCGAATATCGTGTGAAATTTAAATTACAATTTATGCATTCAATTAAATGCGATATTTTCGATTGAGTCCATGTGAATCAGCACATAAATATTATGTAGTGTAAAATGCATTTAAAATTGCAGCTATTATTGCAACAGACGGTGCAGACAAAAAAAAAACAAAAACAAAAAAAAACAGAAATAACAACAACAAAAACAAGTGCAAGAGCAATGGAGCAGTATGTAATGCAATCTTGGATGATTGTCTATAAATAGATGCGATTCGCGAATCTCTGATAAAAGTTTTGCGTGCTTTGAGTTTTTGAGTGAGTGCCCCGCGTTCAACATTCGGCGGCATCGGGGCGTTAATTGGGTCATAAATTTGTATTTTTTTTTTTCCAGCTTATTTTTATATTTTCTTTGGTGAAAGAAAAGTAGCAGCGCCTAATGGTTTTCAACTTATGGAAACTATGTCTAGTATCTGTGTATTTTTTAAGTGATTAAAAATACATTTCACACATCAACGAACAAAGGGGATAAGAGTGAATGGCGTGTAAACTGCGTCACTGAATACTGGCCATGATTTCAAGTTTAAGATCGTTTTGGTGGTAATCAAAACACACAAATATGAAACAGCTGATTTAATTTCTGACAGAGCCTTAATTTGCATTTAATATGTTTCAGCATTATAAATAGAAGATTAGCCATTAAATGACATTTAGCAATATTCTTGCACGCGGCACAAAACATCATTAATTTTGGCCGGGCTGAAAGGGTTTTAGCATGAGAGCATGTTAAATAACGCATACGCCAGTCGAGGATCGTAAAACACAAATTCACGTCAATAAAAAACATCTTTGTGCACATGGGAAAAATGAAAAATGGGAAAAACGAAGCAACAACAAAGCTCAAATGGAAAGGTGTTTCATTTTAGCGGCACAGCTAAGAAAAATCATTTGCCAGCCGTTTCAAGTGAATTTTTAAATTTATTTAAGCCAATTTTTTTTGCTGGCCATCACAAAAATTTATCAAATATACATATGTCCATAGTACAAATTTATGTATACTATAGATAAATAAAGCGAACACGTACAAATTGTTCAAATGGAATAGCCAACCAACGGATACCCGCACTTCAAGAAATCTATAATCAAATTATAGAGCTAATGAACTCAGTTATTCTAAAATCGTATACATGTCGCATATACCCGTATTCGGTGTAGGTATGGAAAAAAAATATTAAATGAAAAAATGCGCCAAGTTTTAAGTGCGCCAAATGTTTGCCCCCAGGAAAAATGAATTCATGTCAAAGACAAACTATTGAATAAGACTTTTTGGCAACGAATTTCGCATGTTTTCTTTGCTGTACGAGAACCATACGTACAATGATATGTATTATTTTTGGATACGTACATCAGCATGCTATTACGCAATGGACTTTTTTCAGAACAACATAAGACCAGGCACAAAAGGCCCTGCGCTCATTGCAAAAACACCAACAACAAATACAACAGCAAAAAATATAAATATAAATAAATATACAATGGAAAAAGACCCCCCGGACCCAAAGTGCCCCCAGAGTGAGCGGCGTAAACAAATCACCCAAGTGACATACTTTCCTGTTTGTTGTCATAAATATTTTACCGCGAAACGTTCACTCACATCTAACAAAGAATTCTTTTTACTTTGCTTTTTGTTTGATTTCTAATTATTTGGCATCAGTTCTCACTTGGTGGCCCCCGCCGACTGACGATTGCGCTTAATTTGACAAAGGATATGACACTAGAAAGCTGACAGCAATATTTCAGCAAGCAGAAAATATGATTTAAGTGGTTGACTCTATATCAAAGCAAATTCTTTTTTCCGCAAATAAACCACAAAATAATTTATATAAAAAGGTATTCCACAGATTGATGCATGCTTTCAGGCGCAAACTGTTGCAGGCTTTTGGGGTTTGTTTTGCAGCTAATTTGGAATCAAACAAATTACTTAATTCAAGGAAATTAGCCCAACTAGAATCTTATAAATATTCTCGCACTTAATTGCGATTGCATATCAAAAGACTTAGAATAACATATTCTGTGAGTAATCTTCTTACTTTCTAGACTTAACTATTAAATTACAGACATACAGCTTTTAATACTAAAATTATGTCTTAAATCTATATGTTTTTCAACGCAATTAAATAAGTTTAATTTCATCATTTATAACCCAGGCGGCATGAAATAATTATAGACACATATAAAGTTCTTCGCAACATGACAGCTTAAGCAGTTTGTGGCTGGTTGACAAGAGCATTAAAATAAAACCATCAAACGACTTATGTCCTACCTCCTCATCGGCCGACAGAAACAAACACAGACGAACTGAAACCGATGACATCATGCAACGGAAATGAGCCAAATTGCAAATTAGGCCATGCAAATGCTATATAGTCTACATATACATATTTATATATGTACATATAGCGTATATGGCTAATTGTCTCTAGCGTCTGAATGAATGTCAGTGCACTTGACGCATGCACCGGGCCATTTGTATAACGAAATGATCTCAATGCTAGGGCATTTTTGCCTATGGTCCGTGCATTGGCCGGATTTTCTTTTCTTTTTTTATACCCTGAACCCATTAAAAATGGGTAAGAGGGTATACTGGTTTTGTGCAAATGTATGTAACAGGCAGAAGTAAACATCTCCGACCCCACAAAGTATATATATTCTTGATCAGCAATAGTCGAGTCTATTGATCTCATTTCTATCAGCAGCCGCAAGCAGTTTCTGTATGCATAGTTATGCGAGCGCATGTGTGAGAAAGAGATGGATGATCTTTGCGTGTATTCTGCGGAGCCCCAGCGATTGCGTGTTTCACGTGTTTGTCGGCAGAGGGCGCTTCCAGAGCTGCTCGTATTTTAGTGCAAATCTTTTTAAAAAGGAAGTTGCCAATAATAATAGAATATATTTAATAACTGTGTTTAGGGTATATCGTAGTCGAGTTCACTCGACTACAGCACTCTTACTTGTTTTTTTTTTTTGGGCAGATACAAATAGAACAATTTGCGAATCGTTTGGGGAATATTTTTAGAAGCATCGGTTTGCAACAGATGCAGCTTTGCAGTTGGAAGTGATTACAACTTTTGGAATGTGTATATTTTCATCAAATTTATATATATAAATATATATATATATTCATATTTATTCTCAGCAGTTATAAAGGAGTCGACAAACAAATAAACTAACAGTTAAATAAAATAAGCTTCAAACAATAATAATAATCCACATTATCATTCGATATCGTTTCGTGTAGCATTTCTGGGTCTGGTCGTTAGTATAATACAGTGTGTGATGATCCTAAGTAGCCTCAGTGCATATCTGGAACTGGAACTGGAACTGGGTGCAAATATTGGGTGAGTGCACGATTTTGGGATTTATGAACATGTCTATAAGAAATAAATAAATATTGAAATCAAATATGTAAATAATTCATTTTGCAAGCTTAGAAAAGCGGATAGAAATTGGCATCCTTGAGTATGTCAAAGGTGTCCACAGCGGAACGCGCTGGCGTGGCTACAGCAGCAGCTTCAGCATGGTTAGTAGCTAAGTTGGGGATGGTGGGCGGCTCCTCGAAGGATGAGGCGGGGGTGAGGCATAAGCTGTGCCCAGCACTGAGAATAGACAGGAGATTCTGCTGTGTTGAAGCTGGCGTTAGATTCGTGGAAGCCGACACCGAAACGGAAGCAATTTGGGCAAGGGCTTCAGCAAGCGCCTCATCGATGGTCTGCTCAGCTGCCGGGACTAGGCTCTGCTCCTTGGTGTCGTTAAGGGATTTCTTGCGTTTCTTTGTCTTCTTTTTTAATGCAGCCTCGTTGGGTGTTTCGAATTCCACAATGCCCTCCAGTGTGCTCTCAGCCAGAATGGCAATGCTGCTGCGTGGCGAGAAGAAACCACCTCCTCCATTTTGCTCCTCGTTGGCGGAGCTGCTCTTGGAGCTGCGTCGCGAACGCACTTTGCGTTTGGATGTTTCCAATACGGTTTCCACCTCATCTCTGCTTGCGGAACTGCGTCGATTGTACTCCTGATTATCGGAGTCGTTGTCATCGAGCAGGTCTTCCTCCGTTTTGGAGCCCTTGCGCATCTTCTTCTTGCTCTTTTTCTTTTTTGGCTTCTCGCTGACTGTTTCCTTAATGGGCGCCTGCATGGGCAGCTCAGTTTCTGCAACATCTTGGGCATTCTCCGCCTGTGGCAACGTTTCCTCGGGCACATCGGATAACAATTCTCGGCATGGACTACGACTAAAGAGGGTGATGCTCTCGCCACCAAAACTATAGCGCCGTGGCTCCAGTTCACCACCTGGTACATTTTCCAATTGCTCTTGCTCTCGATCCTGCTCCGGCTCCTGCTCCTCCTGCTGTTCCACCAGTTCGGACAGCTCTTCGGGAGGAATTGGCTCCGAGCTAAACTCCAGTGTTGGCTGTGGCTCATTGTCATCCAGTTTGAAGTTCTTGCGCCAATTGTATTCACGTTTGGGTGTGTAATTCAGGTCCACTTCGATGTCATCCTCCACACCTCCCGCCTGTAGCTGCGGACTGTAGCCATAACGTGTGCGCAGCCGGGTGGATTGTCGAGCAGCCACATGGGCATCGCCCAGATAACGCATTCCCGTATCACGACGCTCACTTTCGAGCAGTCCAAGTGATACGTCAATCTCCCTATGCCGGCTGCTCTCCTCGTGCCTGTCCAGCTCTCTAGTCTTTGCCCACAAAGCATAACGTTCGCTATCCGAACCGGATTTCTCCTTATCGGACTCACTTTGATAAGCATTATCACCTGGCAACTGTTCCTGCACCATTGTCTCGTAGTCTCTTAGAATTCCCGACTGTTTGCGATTCTTTACAGCATCGTTGTAGATCTGTTCAATGTAGGAATCCGGATCGGAGTAAGCACCGCCCACAGCGCCATCATCGATGTTATAGTCTGCAAAGTCCTCCACATTATCGATTTCCTCCCAATCATTGGCACCCCGATTCGCATAGCGATCTGCATTACGTTCTGCCTCCTCGCACTCGGACGTATCGTGATGGGATTCATCTGTCGGCTGGGTACGCTCATTGTTATCCGAGATGCCCTCATCCAACTCAAACTCGTACTCATTATCCTCATCCTCAGCGTCGTTGTCGTTGTCGTCATCGTCCATTTCGACCACAGTCTGTCGTTCGTCGTCGCTGTCATTGCTGCTGACTTCCTCGTTTACCTGGCACTCCCTAAGGATGTCATAATTATAGATGGCACTCGTCTCATCAAATTCAGCTGCCTCTGCCTCTGCCTCTGCAGCGAGCACAGCATGTGCCCAGGAGCGCTCCTCCGTTTCGTACTCAGACTTCTTGGGCAGCTCATCAAAGTTCAGCTCCAAGCTGGCCAAGTCATGCGTATAGAAATCCTCCTTAAGCCAAGTTCTTTTACCCATCAGCGAACGCACCTCAATCTGTGATATGTAGATGCACTCACTGCTGGGATACTCCTCGACCGGCTGCTCCTGGGCCAGTGAAAAGCGTCTAAAATGATGATATTCATCGGGCTCTATGTCGTCAAAGGGTTCCAGGGACTGTATGACTGCCGAATCCGAGGCACGTCGTTCACCCAAAAAGTCGGCATTTAGTTGGCGTGAGAAGTTCTGGAAGTTGCCACTTGAGGCAGCTAGCTGATCTAGCAGCTGATCTTGTTGCTGCCGCTTGGCTGCCTCTGCATCGATATTCCGCAAAGTCGGCGCATCCGCCTCATCTCGCACTGGAGAGCGACTCTGACTGCGGGAGCGTTGAAATTCCGCTGTGCGATGTCGCATGTCATCCAACTTTTCGTCGTTGATCACCTGCTGTATTTCAGATGTGGAACTCGATTTTGGCTTGGCACCCAAACGAGTCTCATCCTCGACACCGACGCTGGCATCCACCAGCGAATTCAAAATGGCTGCCTGCATTTCACGCTGCGCTGCTGCCTGCTCCCGGGCCACACTCAAGTCCACGGAGGGAGATGGACTCTGCGAGCGTCGAAACTGAGCGTTCTCACGCCGCAGCTGCTCGAACTCAGGCCCCAGGCCCAGGTCCATGGATTCACCAACATAAGTGGAGCGCTTAAAGCCGCTCACTAACAGCTCACTCCTCAATTCGCGAGCTGCTTCGGAGAAGGTGCGTTCGTAATCCTGTGGATATTCCTCTTCCTCCACACGCAGCTCGATCTCCTCGCTGCTAATTTGAAGCTGATGCAGTGCCTCCAAGTCGAATACGTGTTGCTTGGCATTCTGAGCCAGCACACTTTCCAGCTCCTCGCTACTTTTGCGCAATGTTCGCTGTTCACAGCCCTCCAAATTGAGCAGCAGTTGGAAATCATCTGCAGATTCGGAATCAATGTTGGTGGGCGATGGGGAGCGGGAGGGTGAAAGGGAACGCATATCGCGACTACTTTCGGGTCGCTCGTAAACATTCTCCACAATGGCTCCCCTCTGCTCTGGTTCAGGTGTTGTGGCCCTTTGCATTTGATCGAAGAACTCATCATTTTGTGCAATGAGTTTCTCGCGACGCCTCTGCATGCTATGCTCCAGATTGGCAGCTGTGGGCAACGGGGATCGGGAACGGGAATGCGAATGGGAGAGACAGCGATTCAAGCGCAGCTGTTCAACTAGTCTGGCCACAGATTCTGGTGTCACCTCGGGCTCTTGGTCCTCTACCGATACCTGAGGTGGCTCTTCAACAGTCTCAATCGATATAGTGGGCAGGGGCAGCGGGGTGATTGTAATTTGAGGAACAGTTAGAGCTAAGGATGAACTCGAAACCTTGTAAGAAGGTTCTTCATCATTAATTGAAGGTATCATTAAATCGGGAACTGTTACAACCGTAGGATTCTCCTCTTGGAAAGCAGGAGTAATTCTTGCTACCGGCGAACTAGAGCCACTTCTTAAAAGTTCGTATTTTTTCAGGGAAGGGTCTATCATTGCATCAGGAAGAGATGCAGTTGAACTTCGTAAGATCGGTAGATTTATTTCAGCAGGTTCAGGTGAAATTGAGCCACTCGAATGCTCCTCATCTTTCAGTTTCTCGAAGAGCTCATCGTTTTGTCTAATGCGCTTCAGGCGTCGTGTCTCCAAACTGCGAGCGATATTATCAGGGGTGGGCAAGGGAGAGCGAGAACGGGAACGGGAACGCGAGCGACCCGGGGATTGGGAACCTGAAATACGTACGGCACGCAAATGTTCGACAAACAAACGCATCTCCTCACGTGTGGGAATGGGTTGCTCGGGAAACTCGATTGGTTCGTCAGCCATTGAATTGATTTCGATCACAGGCTGGGGCAGAGTTGTATTCGTTTCGATATTAATTTGCTGGGTATCAGCAAAGTCATTAGTTTCCACATCCATGGGACTACTGTGATCCACTAACTGATCCATCTCCAGTTCGTTGATGGCTACAGGCGGCGTTGCGGATCGTGGCTCATAGATAATGGTAACAACTTGATTGCAACCATTCGTAGCATCGTCTGCAACATTTTGCAGCTGCAGTTGTTGCGATTGGTTCTCGACTCCATTAATGGTGGACTCCAGCATTTGCAGAACCAGTTCGCAGTTAAGTTCACCAGCGATTAGACCCTCCTGGCTATCGTCGTAGACTTCCAGCGTACGCTCCTCATCCACATCCATGCAATTGGCCACGTTCTTCGGCTGCGGCGAGGAATTGCGCGATGTGGTGCGTGATCTCGATCGATTTGCAGATGCCGAAAAATCATAGAAATCGCTGAGACCCTCCATGATTAGGCCGTGTTCATCCCGCCAGGGTGCCGTATCCGGCTGTTGTATGGTGATGCTGGGTAACTGACTGGTTGGTTGACTGGCTGCCTCGGAGTCACGCCAACGCTCCTCGTAGTGATCGATTTCATCGATGCGCGGACTGCGACGCATGCCGGGTGAACCGCCTCGGGGCTGCTCCTCCGTCGCTTGGGAGGTTTGCAGCTTCAAAAGCAAAGGCACAGCAAGCAGAAGCGTGAGCAGGGGTAAAAGCAGAATCAGAATTGGCATATGAAAGGCAAAGTGGAAAGCGGTTAGAGCATTTTTTGAGCTTAAGCCAGCTGGGAATAAATTAGCGCAGGGATTCCGACTTGCTCGAGGATTTCACTTACATTGGATTTAATGTCGCTGCGGCTTGAATCCGTTGCTTTCGTTGAGCTATCTGTGCCGTCCTTGTCCTCCTGGGTCATCAATAGTGGATAGTTAAAAGCGCTCACACAGCATATTTCACTCAGCACTTACCACTTGTTCCTCCTTGGAGCGCTGCTGCCGCAAGGAGTGGGCTGCCTCTTCATTTTGTGCATCTGTCGCCTCCTCGAATGAGGAAGCTTTCGGCTTGTCCATGTGCACCACTTCTTCGCCAGATACCCTCTTCTCCGGCTCGAGTTCCTCCTCATCAATGGACAGGGCCTTCTCGCGCTTCCAAAACTCCGTGTTCTTATAGTGCTCTGGAGCGCCCTCGCCCCAGGGATTTGCGCTCTCCTCACCAAGCATTTCCAGTGCAGCACTCGGATCAGTTTGTGGCTTTACATCCTTGGCGGGACTACGTTTGTGCCGTCTTTGAGACTTAACACGCAACGTTGGCTCTGAGCTATACTTGATGGGATTGTAGTCCTCCTTGTCGCCATGTCGCAATTCCTCCTCCTCAAGCGATGTGAACATTTTGAGTTCCTCGTCGCGAGAGGCACGTGATTCGCGCGATGAATTCGAACTGCCGCTCGAGCGTCGCTTCTTGAAGGCGCGTCTGCGACCCGAGCCATCCTCACGCACCAGCGGACGACTTTTGATGCCATCGAGGGATCGCAAGTAATCCTCGGTGTATTGCACATCGGGCACATTGTCTTCGCCCTCGGGCTCCTGACGTTGCTCCTCGGAGGCCTGTGTGTTAAATGATGACTGCTGCGTAGAAATCGGTTCCAACGAGGAACCCTCATCGGATACTCCGGGAAACGTGAGCGTCTTGGAACGCGTATAGGGTTCCTCACCAGCACCACTGGTTTGTCCAAACTGCGTCTTGACTCGCTGCACTATCATCGGCTCTTCGATAGCTGGCTCATCAATAGCTGGCTCCTCATAGCGAGGTGGCAATTTTTTTTTAATGCACGGCTCCTCGACAACGGGCACAGCACCGGCATAATATGCGTCCTCCTGCTCTCTCTGTGCTTGTAGCAGGCGCTGTTGCACCATTACCATCTCCTCCTCGGCCTCCATAAAGAGGCGGGCATTCTCCTCGATTGATTTCTGTTTCTTCTCCATGGCAGCTTTACTGGTCGCCATTCGTCGGGTCTGCTCCAGAACGATGGCCTCCTCTTCGAGCTCACTTTCGGTGGCACTCAATTTGCGCTCTCGCTCCGCGGCCAAAAGTCGCTCCACAATCTCCGCATCTCGCTTGGCTTGCTCCTCCTCGCTTTGGAAGAGAATACGTTCGGCTGCAATGCCAGCTTCTTCGTATTCGCTTTGACGTTGCGTTTCTTCTCGTTCTGCTTCTGCCTCCTGCAGTTTTCTCTCATTCTCCTCTTGTTCGCGGTGCTCGTCTGTCGCAGCTTCAGCTAATTCTCTGTTGCGTTGCGTTTCTTCTCGTTCTGCTTCTGCCTCTCTCAGTTGTTTCTCATTCTCTTCGAGTTCGCGTTGCAGTTTTCTCTCATTCTCCTCCAGCTCTGCTTCGCGTTGTTTTTCCGCCTCAAATAATTTTCGCTCATTCTCTTGTCGTTCGCGTTGTTGTTGCTCGGCTTCTAGCATTCTTCTCTCATTCTCCTCCCTTTGCTTTTCGGCCTCAATCAGCTTTCGCTCATTCTCTAGTCGTTCGCGTTGTTGTTGCTCGGCTTCTTGCATTCTTCTTTCGTTTTCCTCACGTTGCTTTTCGGCCTCAATCAGCTTTCGCTCATTCTCTTGTCGTTCGCGTTGTTGTTGTTCGGCTTCTTGCATTCTTCTTTCGTTTTCTTCCCGTTGCTTTTCGGCCTCAATCAGCTTTCGCTCATTCTCCTGACGTTCCTCATTTTCCTCACGTTCTCGTTGCGCCGCTTGGCGTTGTTTTTCCGCCTCAATGAGCTTTTGTGTGCTTTCCGCCGCCGCCTCGGCTTCCGTCCGCTCCTGGGCGCTATTCCTCCGCTCCTCGGCCAATTTGTGCTCGGCCTCCGCCAGCTTCTTACGCGTTTCCTCCTCGATGAGACGCTGTCGTTCCAGCTCCGCGGCCAAAGCTGCCCTCTTCGCCTCCGGCGACTCCACACGAAAACCGTTGCTGTAGAGCACGCCATCCTGCATGACATTTGTGCCGGCAGCTGCTTCTCGCTCGGCCGCCTCCTTTAGCTCCTTGTCCAACCGATCGCGCAGATGTGGCAACTCATGTTCATCGGCGCCGGCATCAACATTCTCATTGCTACTCGGATGCCGGCACGTCCAGTGGTAGAGTTGGCGGGCCACAAACGCAAACTCCAGGGCGCCCAGATAGCCAATGATGAGCGTGAAGATGAGCTCACCGACATCGGTCAGCGCCTCGTCAGCAGCCATTCTCGTCCGCTTGCGTAATGCGTCCAAGCAATGCCAGCGATGCAATGGCTGTGACTTCAACGATTGATGAGATTGTGCGAGTGTGTTTATTATATAAAATTCACCAAACGCACCACAACAGAAACACTCACTGGCACTCACTGAAGCACTCACTCTCGCGGCACTCGCCAATGGCCAAAAACTGATTAGGTAATTCAATTAAGATTTTCGACTAGCGAAAATTGTGCGAATTCTTCTTATTGAGTGAGCGAAATCCACAAAATTCATAATATATGCAAACGAAATTTCAAGGAAGATTTTTATTTTTTATGTATATATATTTTCAACACTTTTCACTTATTTCTTTTTTTTTTGGAGCAGCCGCCCGGGCAGCAGCGAATTGCGCGTTGCAGTCGGCGCCAGTTGTTGCCAGTTAATCGATCGTCTTGCAACTGATTAATGCGACCAGCTAAGGGCCGAGCACTCAAGTGAATCACACGGGCAAAACAATTGCAACAAATAGAGGCGCTAATTGGGTGACACACAGCGGAGGAGAAGGAGGTGGAGTAGTCGGAGCTGGTTGCTATTTTTTCGGGCTTTTTTTTTTGTTTTTGGCAACGAATTGGCAATCGGAATTAGCCAAGTGGACGGAAAGCGTTTCTAATCAGCATGCCATTTAAATTGCGAGTGATTTTCAAATCAACAGATATATTCAGAAGACGGGCCAGCAATGAATAAATACTTATACTCACATCTTTTCACACATCGGCACTATAGACTATATATTAGATATATACACAAATATTTTTTTCACATAGTCTGTTTTCTTGGCATTTTCGCATTTGTTTCATATCGTCGCTTGTCGCCGCTCTCTTTGCTATTTATGTTTTTTAATACTTTAATGCGTGGCCTTCTCATTTTTACTGCATGGTCAATGTTGCAGTTGCTGCTGCCACCACATAAATTGTGGCAGCAACGCCATTGCCAACATTATCTCATTTTAATTACAAATAACAACATAACAAATTGATGCGTTTGTTTTTTTTTTCAAATCTATTTTTAAACACCTATTTTATTGTTTTCTCATAAATATCTGAAAAATGAGCCAAAAATAAATAGGTCGCCTGCTCGTTTGCTTGTATTTGTTTGGTTGGTTTGTGTGTTGAAAGCGAAAGTGAGCGAACGAGAACCAAACCAAGAGCAAACACTCGTCAGCATCCAAGAAGGGGGTGGGGCTGCCCATTTAGTGACCAACACATATTTATTATACTCAATGACAAATGAATCAGATCAGACAATAAAGCAATGCCATGTCATAAAGAACTAGATGAATAATGAACCCATAGACCTTACGTGTCAACAGAATTGTCCGAAATTTTGACAGTGTATGCAGGACTAATCCAAATAATAAATTATGACGAGCATTTAGTCAATATCGGTTTATTTTTCACAATTATTTTGCATTTAAAGTAGACATTTAAATAACGATTAATTGACGATTGGTTGTTTAACTCTTGGCCAACCAAAATTGCAACAAAAGTGTATTTACATGAACCATGACCAGCATTAAGTCAATATTGGTTTATTTCCAACATTTGTTTTGTACTTAAACAAAATATTTAGTATTTGCATAATGCTTGATTGATTGATTGGAATTATTTTTAGAAATGATTTATAAGACTTTGCTAGCTTTTCCTACTATTCACATTTCCTGACTTCACTTGCAACAATTTGGACTCACTTTGAACAGAAATCTCGTGGCGGACGCACACAGGATGTGAACACGTCCGGAAGCAATGCCGTAAATGAACTGTCAACTTTTCCTGATAATGTCTCAAGGTGCATTAGCCAAGCAAAGCGTTGACATTTAGCTAACCAACATGTGAAGTTCAATGAGAACCATTTCAAAGGAGGGATGTAAGTTAAGGATTAGGGCGGACACACCTCGACTATTAAAGCCAACTGCGTGCGACAGGCAATAAAAAAAAAACCAAACAGGTGAGAGCCAATTGGAAACTATAAAAAACAAAAACACAAACCGCCTGAAAGTGTGCTAAGCATTTATCAAGTGTGCTTAGCACAGTGTATGTGTGTGTGTGTGTGTCAAGTCGTGTCAAGTCAGAACAATTTGGTGATGGATGCATGGGGCACTTACCTCATCACAGCCGGTGCAGCGGGGTTTCAACATTTCCGCATAGTGGCGCTCACAGTAGACTTTGTCGTCGTGGACACAATAGGTTAGATCCACGAGCAGTTCGTTGCAGGTGCTGCAGGTGAAGCACTTTGGGTGCCACATGACGCTCTCCACGAATTTGGGAGCGGCCACAACCAAATCGCCGGCACCAATCTCATTATCACAGTGCGCACAGTGCTCATCGTAGGGTGCATCCTTGATATAAGCTGCAGACAAGTAGTAAGTGATTAATTATAAAATGAACTCATTTTAATTGAATGTATCTGCATGTACCTATGTCTAATGCGATTTCATTGCGTGCCGTCACAAAGTCCTCGAAGGAGGCCTCGTGCTGCACCTCCAGATGTTTGCAGTGCTCCAGCGACAGATCCTGTTTGGGCAATTGATATGAGATCTGCTGCTCTCGTATGCGTGCCCCCTCGCTACCCAAGCGCGGCACCTTCTCATCGGGCAGCTGCTCGAAGTAACGATTCACTCGCGAGGAGGCACGCACACCCGGCGGCACCCACGTGTAGCCCAAATCTCGGGGTTCCACACCCGAATCCGCTGGCGAGACCAATTTGAAACCCAGCCGCTCGTGCACATTAGTCGTCTGTTGTTGATAAATGGCGTGCGCCTCGCGCGGACACTTGCATGATTGGCAAGTTTTTCTAAAAAAAAAAATAACGCAAATGATAATTAATCATAAATATGGAAGTAAGCATAATTATAATTTAATAGGTAATCCTCTTTTATTACAATTGTATTCAAAATCAACATAAGCATTAATACACTCTTTGTCCGCTGCATAGCGCCAGCGAAAGCTTGTCAAGTGGCGCCATCTAGCGATAGCTTTTCACAACGTATTCCGTTCGCTTACCTTACAATGAGATCGTAAATTTCTTTTCTCTCGAATACTTTACAGTAAATGCTGAGGACATTGAGGCATGCATAATGCATACCCGTCCAGGGCACATCGGAGGCCAATGCCGCCCACAGGGGGCATTCAGCGTGACGGTCGAAGTCGAGCATTTTCACCATTTTATGTTAAACTTAACGATAAACTTAACGGCAACTCTGACGTTAAATGTACTTTGTACTTGTTGTTTGGCCAACTTTAATTATGTTTGATTACTATGACTGATTATTTATTTTTGTTTTTGCATATATTTCGCTTTAAAATTAACTCGCTTTCTTCTGCAGTGTATTTCTCGCTTCTGTTTCGGTCAATGTTTTGAGTTTAGTTGCTGTTGCTGTTGCTGTTTCTGTTTCAGTTTGTGATTGACTCATCAGAATTTCGGCTTCTCTGTTTTGGTTTTTTAGAGGGAGGGAGTCGGGCATCGGCCTTTATATTTTTAGCATTTGGGCACCTTTATACGCAATATGCGAACTAGAAAATTCGAATAAAAGTTAAACAGCACTCGCTCTGAGCACGTCTTTTTCTCTGTTGTTGTTGCGGTTACTTGTTCATTGACATTTTGATTAAGGTGTTAATTTAACCTTTATAACATTTTAGGGGCCTCTGTTTACTATCAAACATTTATTTACGCACACTCAACAAAAATGTTTAGCTTCAACTACTGATTGATAATTGCAATTAATCGACTGTTTACCCATTTTATTTTATTTTCTTAAATTCAATACAAAATAATCAGCGTCATAAATACACCCCACGCAACACACACATGAGGATTGGGTATGGTTGGGCTGGTGATTTAAGTGACCAGCACTTCGATACATTCAAAAAGATATTTCGTTTTCACTCACAGCCAAAACGCAAACATAAAATAAAATGAAGGTAAAGGTAAAGGTAAAAAGAAATACAGAGGCATCAGTTCATGCCAAGAGGCAACTTTCTGATAAGATTAATAAAAAGGCCGATTCTTTCAGACACACACACACACACATAAAAACAAACTCAGAATTGGATTGCGTGATGTCATCAAAGAGCTCAGTAGGCAGGGCAGAATGCCGTTACCCAGGCAAAAGATTGTCAACTGCCACGAAAGTGTAGCGAAATGAAATATAACGCTAAGTACGAAATAATATCAAAAAATAACCCATGAGTAAAATGCGAACGCTGAACGCAGCTCGTCTCACCCAGATAAGCGTCCAGATAATTTATAAATTGTATCTTAAAAGCAAATGGCATACAACAGCCAGATGACCTTATATAGTATTGAACAGCAACTGTTGTTGCTAATTGCTAATGCGGAAAATGCAACAGGTTTGCAAATGGTAAACAAATTGAAGAGGGCGAGTCGAACGGGGAATGAAGAAAGAGTGTTGACAACGACTCAAGTAGTGCAAACATGGCACAATTTAATGGAATTACTGCATGATTCATAATATCAAATGTCTGTCTTTCTGTCTGACTGTTTGCAGCTCTATCAAGATCAAGATCAACCCAAATATCTTAGCGCATAAATTATGTTGAAAACGCAGGTCAAACAGAATATTTAGATTAGCATCTTTAGACAAAATAGTTCCTATTAAAAAAAAAAAATGCCAGCGGGAGTACTTTGATGATTAAGCGAGAATAACTCTTTGTGTACCCCATACAATTAAATTTGATTTGAGAAAGTGAATGGTTATTTACTCAAATTTAGCCAATTTAACAGCAATCAAACTTTATTTTGTTTATATGTGTGTGGAATGGGAATTTGTGCAATGTGTTCTATTCCAAGACATACATCATTCAAACAAATCTGTACTTAACTAGCTCATCACATAGATGATCTGACATTTATGTATTTGCTACAGTTAAAATTAGCAAAAGACAAAGCTTACTGATTGCTATGAAAAGATTGCAGACTAAATTTAGAAAATCATTCATGGACTATCGTGAGTTTCGCTAATCTATAAACAGATCTCGTTATGTAGCAATCATCATGCAATTTCGCGTGGTGCTATAAATTCCATGCTCTGCAAAATAATCCCAGTTTCGAAAAGTTGTCAGTATTTTAATATTATTCATTTTTTTCTTTTTGTGCTGCGGGATGCGCAGCCTTATCGCAAAATAAACAATTACTATGCCATTAAAACATGTTCATTTCAGATTATGGCCAGTGACAATGGGACATATATATTTGCTTTGTTTCTTTTGCAATTGCGTTTTTAGTTAAACATATGATCTGAGCAGGCTGTATTCTGCTTTTATCAACAATAATAAGAGCAGCTTTTGTTTAATTGAATTGCGAGCGAAACACACAAATTTAATAATTAATGGACTTTTCCACATACGCAATCAACTGAACGCACATTAATACACAAATGACAGTTGTCCGAAATTTACAGATACCCTGTACAGCAATTTATCAACGGGCACATCCATTTTTTCATATTTAATATTAATTATATAATTATTGAATTTATTTAAGCTTCAGGTTAGTTTCGCAGCCAACTTAATGCGCATTTAAACTTTTAGGTGTTGCAGGCCAAAGAAAATGTATTGATATTTAAGGAAAAGCAAACAATTTTGAGTTTGCTAAGTTGCCAAGTTGGCTTTGGAAATGAGAGAATTGCTTAAGTTTAATTCGTATGCTAAAAGTTTAGCAGCTTTTGAGAAGAGTTCCAACTAATTATTAAGTTCACAATTAAAATTATACAATCTGCTCTACGAGTTGAGACTAATACAGAGTATTTAAACATAACGAACACGGCAGCAACGCAGCAGAAAGCGAAGAAGTTGCTGCCAAAGTTTTGCTCGCAGATAAATGTAATTAAAAGCCATCCAGTTCGATGCACACACACACACACACACACACAGAGAGGGGTGACGATGGCATTTGTTGTTGTTGCCCGCAGCATTTGGCACGGTTTTTTTTTGTTTTTTTTGGTAATGCTTTTGGTGAGGCAGGGGTGCAAGCGGGTGGCAATAGTGGCAGGCAACAATTACAACTGGTAAGCCCCAAAGTCACTTTCATTTATATTTGTATTAATGCTTCGCCGCTCCGGTTTCGGGCAATTGGAAAACTTCTGGCGACAAACTGACATTAAAGCGTCCTCGACTTGGTTTGAGTATTTATATACATATAAATATTTACATATATATATTTTGCTATTGGCTTTCAGGCTGTGCCAGCAATCAGTGGTTGCAAGTTGGCCTGCCTTTTCCCACCGGGTAGCGAGCAAAATCCAATTTTCCACTATAATTGAACATGTTGCGCCATAAACAATAAACAATAAAAGCGCGCATAAAAGTCAAACGGCGGAGAGTGCAACAAATCTCAATTATGAGCTTGCATCTAGCCACAAGGTGTGTGTGAGTGTGTGCGTGTGTCTGTGTGTGTGTGTGTGTGTGTGTGTTAGGGAGATAGTAAGTCAGATAGAACAAGGGCAGCCCTCACTCGCTCGTTCTCTTTTCGCTTTCGATTAAATGACTTTTAATGCGATTACGACGAGCAACAACAAGAACAACAACAGAAAATAACAATGAGCATTGCAGCTACGGGCGATAGAATAATGCACTTGACTGGCTGACTGCGACTAGTGCGGCTACTGCCCCACATAAGCTACCCAGTCAGTTAAGCAAGTGCTTACTATATAAGTTATGCGTATAGATGGCAACCGCTAATTGAATCAGTGAGCAGGCAACCAATGATAATATCAACGTTCAACTGAAGGTAGATAATTAACATATGCACCAGGGACGGCAGAAGAACTAGGAAAGAGAGAGTGAGACTGTGAGAATGAGAGAGAGAGAGAGAGAGAGAGAGACAGGGAAACCCCCCGCAATGATATCGAGCTGTGGCGAGTTGCCATGGCAGCAGCTTCTACTTTATCTCTTTTGCAGAAATGTACAAATTATATTCCTTCTGCAACTGTTACTATGTGCGTATGTGAGTGTGCGTGTGTGTGTGTGTGTGGGTGGGTATGTTTGTATGTAAATGCCAAATTGCATTGCGGCTTCTGAATTATGGCGGCCTTGCTTGCATGCACATTACTTTTGCTTTAGCTTTTAGCTTAGCTTTATAGCCTCTGTCTATCTGTTTGTCTGTGTGTCTGATGGGGGGATTACAATTCCGCGAAATCTGGTCACAATGTGTTACACAAAAATAACAAAACACAGCAAGAACACATGCCTAAAAAGGGGGCATGATACACTCTGATATATTTATATATATAAAGTATGACTGTAAATATAAATCAAAAGTTCATTTGTATGATTTATATTTCTTCATTTTTTCTTTTGGAATTTAATAGTGTGGTTTGGTCACACAAAGTAAGCTGAAGTGCGCTCTTATCAACAATAATTATTTAATGTTTTTGCCTAATCAAGAAATAAAAACTAATAACAAAAGAATTTGTATACTTTTGGAGATAAGGCTCAAATCAAAACTAAAACACTCTCGAAATATTGGGATCTTGAGGTATTGATATTTATTAAGTTTCAGAAAAGTGGAATTTGGGAAATACGACTAAAGTTTATCGCTTATATTTTCTGCCACTCAACGTTTACTTTTAAATATAAGCAATTCTCTTGCGACTCTTGCCAAAAATTTTACTTTTGATCTGATCTGAGCTGATCTGCCTGTCACCGCATTTGTAAACATCAACATTAACAACAACACATGAAATAGCAAGAAATATATTGTTGGGTTTTTGGTTTTTTGGTACTAGAGATTTCCGCATATGTTTATGCATAACAGAAACCGCAAATGTATAAATGTAAACAAATATGGCTGGCAGCAATTGGCATTTTGTTTGTGAATACACAACAAAAACAAGAACAACACAAAATATGAGATGCTCCAGAATTTTTGGAGCACTTGAACTTGAGAAACCAGCGAGAAAAACGACGAAGCAAAAGGAAAAAAAAAACAACAAAAAGACGCCAACGAGTCTTACAAATTAATAATAAGCATTATCGTTTTGGGCTTAATTAAATTAATCGTCAAATTATTGTGTATTTGCACCTTTGCCGCGCACACACACACACACACACTCGAAAACATACATAAATAAGTCAACAGAAAACAACAAAAAAAATATGAACGATAAAAACGGCGCACGAAATCGCTAGGAAAACGCGCGCGTTTTATAAAATTGAGTGTAAGGGCGCTTGACAGAGCGAGAGAGAGAGCGACAACCGCACCGTTACACAATTCAATTCTAACTGAACTGAACTCTGCGTCGGCGTCGTCGTCTGGTCTGCTGGCTCGTTGTGTTTTTGCTTTTATTGTTGCTGTCGACGCGCCACACGACGCCGCCGCAGCCGAAGCGTAGCAGCAGCAGCATAAACGAAGCTCCCACTGGCGGCGGCTGAAAGAAAGCAGCGCAACGTAAAGAACCAAGAGCAACGCATCGTGGGAGACAGGTAAGCAGCGTTATCTGCACACAGACAGAGAGAGAGAGAGAGAGAGAGAGAGAGAGGGAGAGAGGGAGAAAGAGAGTGGGAGCTTGAGCAGGGCAGAGCGATAATCATATGGCACTTGCCATTAGCAGCTGCTGCAGCAGCCACTAAGCGCTTATTAGCAATGCAAATGCGTTCGCTCTCTTTCCCACACTTACAACGCCCATAACTTTGGCAAAACTGAACCAATTGTCAAGTTTTAGACAGTTTTGAGCAGGGCTTGTTCTCTAGATTGTTAATGCATTAAAACTTATGCATGGGGTTTTTCTATTTCTTATGGGCTAATACTATTAGAAAAGCTTATGCCATATATTATATAAGTAATGAAGCTGAAGCAACATAAGTATTGGAAGTGGACGAAGAGTTACAAAAATGTAAAAGAGAAGAAAAACATGAGAAATTGAAGTAAATAGTGATGCTATTAATTTTTCACAAGAGTTCGATTTTCAGCATTTCAACTTGAGAATATAATTTGTTATTAACAGTGTATTGCGTAGTCGTAATATCGCTTCTTGTTTTTTATTGGCAGCACTTCACTAACACGGCACACGTTGCACACGTGTGTAAACCGCTTGGTAGCTAATGAGTCAACAGGTAGTGCGCTTGACTGCCCCAAAGTGGAGTCGACTCTAGTGGAGTCCCAGCCAGAGTTGGATCTGAAGCCACAGCTGCATTTGACTGGATAATTAATAGCCATGCGGGCGAGCTGCATTTATTCGCTGGCATTGCCACAAATGTAGCCCAGGGATTTTGCTACGCTACGCTTCCGTTGCTGTTGCTGTTGCTGCTGCTGCTTCGCAGGGGGGAAAATACGGTCAAGGTCAGAATCAAGTGACCAGCAACTGTTAGCCACATTTATCAAGCAGCGACTGCGACAAGTTGCCAGTGCTTTGATTACCACAACTAATATGCAACAAATTACGGGTATTTATAAACAAAGACGCAACTTACTATCGTAAAGACCAATTGAGTTTTTCCAGCTTGTCATGGAGATTGTCAAGGGGCTAGAGGCACAAAACACATTGTCAGAAACTATACAAAATCCATAAAGCAAACGCAAATGGCCCGTAAAAATATTATGATGCCATTGAATGTGGCTACTACACTGACTAAATAAAGTATGTGCCACAATGTTGAGAGTGTAGGCACGCACAACTATTTGCACACCCTGTAAATAGTGTTTAGATATAGTCATTTCTAATTTGACTTGATATCTGTATTCGAATAGAAGAAGTAACTGAAACTGGACATCATGCGTAGATCTTAGCCTGGTTTATAGCAAATAAATATTATGTTTTCTCGTTTACAGAGACTAATTATTATCTTTAGGCATCGTGAAGAGTATTTAAACAACCGCTTCTGTATTTTCTCATCATTTTGTTTTTGTTATTCTTTTTGTTAGCTGCTCACTTTGCCGGCACTTTGGTAAATTTGTATATTTGGACTAAAAATATACAAATTTGTTTCTTGGGAGGGGAAGATGGGGTTTTCTGTGGTGATTGGTTTTAGCCAAGTGTTTTCATTCATGGCGTACGCGCCAAAAGTCAACAGACCCTCAAAAATCTCCTGTCCATCGCTGACGGACAGCGCACCCCGGGGCACCCCTCCATACCCCGCCCCCGCTCAGCCGCATCACATGCTCATATGTGACGCAAGCAAGAGGCTCTCTGCAGTAGAGAGAGAGTAGAGATACAAGAGATTTGCTGCGTGCTTTATTTATGAGATTTTGATTTAATGCACAAAAATCGCCCATGGCAAAATCGCACGCTGTAAACATAAATGATTAATTGCTATTCAATTGGGGTAGCGCAGGGAAAGGGCAACAATATGAGCCACGTTAACAGCGTCAAATAGCCAGAAGTGTAGGTGTACTGAAGATAGATGACGTCTTTGCCCCACGTCTTTGCCCCACGTCTTTGGGTGCACTTAATTAGAGGCGCACGTTTTGGTCGCCAAGCCTTACAAATTGCATGCATTATTAACTCTGGCTAAGAAGCAGTTGCCATCAGATACAAGCACTTCCCCGGCCTCCCATTTCCTTTCTCTGCTTACCTTTCGCCACATCTCGCAAGTTGCCGCCCTGCTGTCTTTCAACTTGATAAGCAGCCCCATTAAGAAAACAAGTAAGAACGCTGCAGTTGAATGAGCTCAACTACGAGATACTCTATTGTTAGATATAGTTATCACTAGTTTTACCCATCCAAATATAAGCATGCGTGGATGTGCTTTCATTTCAGGCACAGCTTTTGAGGAGTTCAAAATGCCAATGAAATCAATATAAGAATAGGTTTTCGACTATAACTTAAGTGTTCCTTGATGAAATTTGTACAGTTGATGAATAATGTATTATTTTTTATTTTGTATCAACAAGAAACTTTATGTGGTCGTAGATGCTTTCTTCTAAATGTTACAAACGTTTGCACCAAACGATTATACCCTTTTTAACCGTTTTTAATGGGTATAGAGAAGCACAGAAAAAGTAAGGTAATACTATGTGTGTACGTTATATATGTATGTAGATGCATCCATATTCGATTACGAAATGCAAAACGTGACTTTGGCGACGCTGCTGATTAATTGATGGGCGATATATGCCGGAAAAAGTTGGTGCCGCATAGCAAAAACAAATTGCATATGAGGAAGATATGCGGCACAGCAGATATCGCATAATATAGTGGCAAAAGCGCAAAGCAAAGACCGATAAGTATATTGAAGATGATAAACATGTTGTACAAACGCGGATATGGAATAAGTTAAACCCAATGCTTAAGGTCGATATGGATATTACAACAAATCAAATCCTGACTAAAACTCATGATTTTAGCTTGGGTAATCTTCACATATAGATTTATTTGTTTAAGTCTTTCTATACCCTACGATTGAAATAACATTTACTTTATAAACAGTTAATATTTAATAAAATATGTGTGTGTTTATCTACAATTACATATGCAATTAATAAGTTATTTAGTTTATTTGTTCGCACGAAAAGTTTTTTGCTTTCGAATTCGTAAGAATGTATAAAATGTTGATGGAACAATAGTACTTAATACAAAGTATCTGCAGACTTGGAAAAACTAAAAACATTTAATGCTTAAATTGAAGGCAGATGGTAAATGAATTAACTACATTACGATTTATAAATAATCAGATACCATTTTTTTTTTTTAATATTTAACCACAAGAATTGTAAATCTTAATTTCAATTAGTTTATTTTGTTCAGTTTGTTGAACATTGGACTTGAACTTGGGAGTCAATAAATTTGAACTACAGCAAATGATTTTCATATACATATGCAGTATTACTTTGGCAAATCTCTGTGTTTATTACAAAAGTCATCTAACAATAGATCTTACGAACCATAAATAACAATACAAAAACAACCTAAAAGAATATTGTGTGTATTTCGATTCGTTTGTGTATTTATTCATTTACCTGTAGCTGTCATTTGCCGCTTTTAATTACAACACTGCCTGCGTCTTGGGGCAGCATCTGTCGAAAACACATGCGTACATTTAGCTACATTGAGTACACGTATCTTGCAGATACATTTGGCGCTTGTCATTGGCTCCAATGGGTCCAATGCTCCAAGTTGAGTCTGTTGCCAGCCATTAAGGCAATTATTTTACATTAGATAATGTGCAGGTACACAGGTAGCTACATTAACGTTCATCTACCCGCCACAAATGTAGAAGCTAATGTTTTTAGACATTTTTTTCTCACATTTATTTATATATTAAATATCACATGGACCACACAAACTGACAGACAGCTAGGAACACGTGTGTTTATTCTGGGCTCCAACTTAAATATCATTTGCCAACGTTCAGCAAATTTGTATATTTCTTTGTTTCTTTTTTGGCGTATCATCAATAAATATATGTTCATTTTTGGGGTTCGAACCAAAACGCCTGTTTATTAATTTGTACGAGACAGCTAATTGGGTTTAATGGGGGCAACACATCTCTCTCGAGGAAGGCGCTCTTGAGTGTGAGTTGAGGTCTCTTCGACTTGAGCCATACGATTTATTTGACATCTGAGCAAGCGGATTGCGTCAGATCCGTAAATTTTCAATCAATATCAAATAAAATTCTTTCTCTCAGTGTGAAATTAATTATCAAATTCCTTCGATTATACTTATCGGCTCATTACTTACTCTCAAAGGAAAACATACACAGAAATATCACCGATAAACATGAAGAATATCTCAAAAATGAGTGCGAAAATGTGCAAAACAGCTGCCCAAATCGAAAAGAAAAATTGACCAGAATTTATATTATTTCATTTTTTTTTTTTTGCCGCCCCTTTTTTTGTTCGATTGCCAACAGATTGATGATCAATTAAAATAGTTTTGAATCGTCGACGAGATTCATTCGCTCATAATTATTGTTCAATCACTCATAAATTGCGCCACTGGCTGTGGAAATGTCTTGGCAGCAGTTCTTACGAACGGTTGTGAAACGTGAAAACATTTGCCATTATAATAATCATTGACGATCTTCTGAACAATTTGCACAAATTAAAACTTGTCCAAAAATATTTACGTGATTTCTACAGAGCTCATAAATCTTGCTTGATTTCTGATTTTGTTTTACACCTTATGCGATGAATATCATTTAGATTGTTTGAACTCACTTGTCATAGCAGCTGCCGCCAGGTGGCGTTAAGTTAACGGAAGACTTCTTACGTCTGATGGCCATATGACGTTCGCGTGTGGGAAACTTAGGCTGCTTCTTGACCAACACTGGCTGCACCTCAAACACATCACATTTAGCCGATTGCATTCTCAGTTGCATCTTGAATTAAATTGCTTCTGCTGGTGCTATACTCTTTTTGGTTGTGGCTGAGCAAAGAGCGCGACTTGAACTGAGCGCGCGTCTCACTTTAAAATGTAAACAATGACAGCTGCTGAAAGACAGCTATCTATAGCGGTCATATATAATGCGTGCTTCGCATACTGATAAGCTCTACACACACACACACACACACACACACAAACTAACACAGACTTGTATGCAAACAGAGAGAAAAAAGCTTCTCACTCATTGTGTTTTCTCAGTTGAATTTCGATTAATTTTATGCACCCCCCAAATCAAGCAACTTCATTAGCTAAGCGAATTCGCCGACTGATCGCGTGGGCAACGCGCAAATGTTAAGAAACAACTAAAAAAACAAACAAAAAACTAGCACAAAATGTTAAGGCCTGGAATTGAGCGTAAGTCAAAGTACAGCATTAACAAGAGAAGCAGATGCGAACTCAATACAAAAGCACGAAACACGAAGCGCCGTTAGTCAGTTGTCGGCTGCATAATATAAAACTTAATAGGCCAAGTGCGGCAAACAAACACGAGTCGCAAAACACGACTTCGTCAGACAATTGAACAGTTAGTCAGTTGTCAATGTCAGACCTCGGCTCAGTTCATTGCTCAAACACCCCCTGCCCATCTCTCTCTCTCTCTTTCAGCTGCAAAAAAAGTGCAAGCGTTGCCCAAACTTAAGCCGTTGTCCAAAAGCAATGCGCAATTGCAACACACGATTTCAATGGAAGCGAATAAGACTCTGTACTCAAGCTTTCATCAGAGCAATCGGACTCAATTAAAAGCCAAAGCTTCTAGAGAGAGAGGGAGAGAGAGAGAGAGAGAGAGAGAGAGAGAGAGAGATCGAGAGAGAGAGAGAGAGAGAGAGCGAGAGAGCAACGAGAGAGCAACGAGAGAGCATATCAATTATATTGATGGAAGAGTGGAATCAAAAAGCAAGTCAAGGTCTATGGAAAGCACAGTTAATTACCGCCGCTGCAAGTGAAGCGATCAGCAGCCGATGAGAGAGTCGAGAGCTGAACCAAACACAATATTCAACTCAGCGGGTCGTCATGTTACAACGCCTAACCCCCCTCCCCCACCACTCCTCCCACTGTGAGCAGCGCAAAAACAATACATTTTGTGGTCATGCTGAGTTTTTTATGGGATTGTTAGTAGTTAAGATGTTTTTGAGATGATGAGGCAAATGGTTCTACCACATCATTAGTAAAGCTGTTCCCCGAATTGGCAACAATTCGAGGGAACTACACTAATTAGCATTAAATTGAACCAATTTTACATTTTAAAATTAATTGGCAATCTTCATTTAATTCAAAAGTTTTTGTTGTCAAAACTTTATCGAACCATAATTTTGACAAAAATGATCAGATTTAATTAAAAATTAAATGGGTTCAGGGTATAATAAACCTGGCTTGTTGATCATGGCTTTAACTGTAGATAAATACTGCGGTTAAGGTTGGATATGTGGTTCTGGTTCTATTTTTTTTTTTTTAAATTATACTCCCAAAAAGTACTTGAAAGAATGGATCAAAAATCGATTTTCAAAAACCAGCGGTTTTTAATTATGTTTCGACTTCGATATAAAAGCTGCATTTAAAGTTAATTTTAATGTTGAAATTAAAATAAATTTAAATAAAATAATACTGGAATTATAACTTATTTTTTACTTCAAGAGCAATAGTACATTTATAGCTGGAAACTCGCCTTTGCTTCACGTTTTTTAGGGTTTTAATGTGCATAATTAAATTTCAGTTGGTATGCCCTGCATATAGATATATGAGTATTTAATTATAATTTATGTGCAATGTTTTTGCCATTAAATCAACCAGACCCCATTAAAATCGCAAAAACAATAAAGGAAAAAAATACAAGTGAATTATAGCACAATTTCAATACACACACCCACACAGACAAATGAGCAACGTTTAGTCAAACAAATAAAAAACAAATGAAAACGCGCATACGCCCCGTAATATATATATATATATATATATATATATATATATTATCAGAAGTTGCGATTACATCTCTCTCCCCGTAAATCGAATTTGGCATACGGCCAGCTTCAAAACGCGAATGAGAATGAAAATTAAAATGAAAATGCAAACAAACCCGCAAAGGCGAGTCAGACAGACAGACGGATGGACGGACAGACAGACAGACAAACTAATTTTACAAATGAATGGCGTAATTTGAATTTGTGGCCGGGGCACAGAAACCGTTAAGTGCTACTCCCAATTGGTAGAACGAGTCACTAATTTGCATTTCCATTCGATTTTGAGTATGCATTAAAAGCATAATTGCACTATTGAAAAGTGCTCTATACTTAAGTACGGCAATTGAACATAAAATAAACTGAATAAATATGTCACATGCAGTTTTGTCTACTCAATTTGTGTGTTTCTCAAAAATCCGCATTTATTTTTTTTTTGTGGATTCACCGTTTAATTTAACGTTTTGATTTTCTTTTGAATTTACGATCAAAATATTTGGCAAACGAGTATACTTGTCGTTCCTGCCTTTAAAATATTTATTTATTTATTTTTTTTTGGCAACGCTGGCGCATTATTTATTGAGTTGGCTGAAATGAGGAATTGCTAACTGCGGTGGGTAGGTTGTGGGTAGGCATAGGGATAGGTATGTATGTGGGGTAGGAATCTGACTGGTGGGTGGATGGACAGAGGCCATAGGTAATATGCTAAAAATATTGAATTGATTTTGAAAAACGTCATTTTAGCTAACGTTCAAATAAACGAACGTAACAGCAGCATTGGAGTCATCTGGCGGCTGTTTTGCGAAGCTAACGCACAAGAGCTTTTGAGCAGCTTTCACAGTGCGGTAACGAATATTGAGACAGCTTTCTAAATGGAACAACTCATTTTTAATTTGCAATAACGAAAGAAATGTAAGAGTTATTGAATATTTTATAACTACAACAAATGGGAGTTGGTCTACGGGAGGTGTTTGCAGTGTTTACAGTGCGTATAAGCAATATTTAGTGAGTCAACCCATTAATACAATGCAGTTTTGCACATTCTTTTGAACTCACCTCCAATCGTGGGCTGCGAATCCGGGGCACTCTGATTTGCATTGCTCGCAGCGAACACCATCGTCCACTTCTCGAATTATGACACCCTGTAAATAATAAATTCATAATTGGTAAATTATATAAAACAATATGCACAAACACAGTTAGATAATTATGAAATTTCTGGGTAAATATTAAGTCAATTAGCTAAGCAAATACTTTGCAATTCTTAGAAGCGACTTGAAGCAAATTCTATAATGTAAATTGGTATTTATGCAGTCAAAGTTTTCACTATTTAAAACTTGTTTTATCCATGGAAGCAATTATGAAAATGTATAATTTAATAAAGCAAAAAAGTGGCAACAAACAGACAAGACACAAAAATAGGTGCTAGACTATGCTACACCCTAGGGATCAATAGAAGAAAGCTGGACTATTATATACCTTATTATAGTAGAAACAGAAAACAGAAATAGAAACTCAACTCTCACAAACCCTACAAAATTCTGTATTCATAAAATAGAAGAAACTATTAAAATAAAATAGTTTAGCATCTGAAAAGTTCAAGTAGCAAATTTAAATGTTATATTTGTATACTGTGGATAATGTCCTTTAAAGGTTAGTTTTTGTCATACCCACACTCAATGTCCGGTTATAGGGTACAAGCGTGCCAAATGCAATTGGCGATTACCCAACTTAACTTTTGATTCCTATTCATTTATTTACAACTTGGTTTTTGCACAGTGCCCCTTCAGGAGGAAAAAAAGTAATAATATGCATTGCATTGGAAAAAATACGAAACTGAATCCGTAATGGTAATCGCAACCGTAACCATTGCCAGAGAGGTCAACAGTCAGAGGCAAAGCCTTGCCAAATGGCAGCACTAAGCTTCTCCTTCTCCTGCCACGCCTCCTCCTCCTGCTGCTGCTGCTGCTGCAACCAGCGACACTTGTTCCAAAATTACACTCAAATATATGTATGTGTGTTCCACAACACCAACAACAACAACAACAAAAAACTAAAAACAACAATTTGGCACGTTTCCATTCTGTTTCTGCCCATGTTTCTTTGTCTTTCTCAGTGTGTGGTGTGTGCATCTGAGTGTATGTGTGTGTGTGTGTCGGGTGCGGTGTGGTATGTGTAAGTGTGACTGCAGCAGAATTATGCCGGCATTTTTTTTTACCTACTGTTTTTTATAATGCCCTATCAGGTTATTACAATTTTGGGTTTCCTTTTTTGGTTTTTTTGGTTGGAAGTGTGTAACGGTTTCAAGGATATATTTTTGAGCCTATTATATCATTTTGGCTGAAAATATCTAGGATGGATCGAAGGTTCTTTAATGAGAATCTCTGTTTTGTTTTTCAATTTATGATCTTAGGAGATGTGCAATGTTCTGAAGCATATTTTTTTTAGCCTATCAAATGTGAACATTCTTAAACATTTTGGCAGAATGTTTTTAAGAAGGATGTTTTATGAGAAGAATGTCTTTTAGCCAGACTCGTCAATAATTATGCTCCAAACTAATTTAATCTTATATAGCACACTTATTTTGGTCTGCTATGCAAGTGTATCAAATATTCGTGTATTCTTTTAAGCTTTACATTGCAGTTGTCAAAGTTGATTTTTTGTTGCTTTTGCAGCCAGAATTAATATGCAGGATGTGGCTGCAAAAGCAAAGTTCGCATGTCCTTTGAGTGCATTCGAAAGTTGAGCCTCGCTGTGTGCACTTTTGGAACAGCCAGTCGAATAAATCCAAACGAATCCAACAAATCCATTTGCTGGCAAAGCGATAATTGTGACACGTTGCCGCGAAAATCGATGCTGACCCAGTTCATATGGCCAGGATGAGTGAAACACAGGCGACGACAATCGCTTGCTCAAACATGTCGGACTGGCAGACAGACGGGCAGCCGAACTGACGGATGTTTGGCATTAAGTTGCAAGTTGAGTGCTCAAGTGCGCAAATGTTTGACTGCCACTCAAGTGAAGCCAGAAAAGCCCAAAATCCCCTTAGATTAATGATCTGGCAATTAAACACATGAAAATCATCACAAATCCATAATGCATATATATATATATATCTATATATCCAAATATATATATATATATATATATATATATATATATAGATTGGATGGCAATCACAGCTGCGGCAACAATAAGTCGTTCAGAATGGCGAAAGTTTTCCACTTTGTTTGCAATTTGCCACAACACGCAAATATTTAAAGCAAATTAATAGAAACGATTGACAGTTACAAATGCGGGAATTCATATAGGCAAGACCCCTCATTAAGGGCATTGAATATTCATAGCAATATAATTATAATATCTTACGATTTTACTCTGCAGCTGCTGCTCAATATATATCAGAAAGTAATGTTAAACACAGCAAAGAATATATATATATATATATTTATTTATGTATATATATGTATGTAAATATTTATATATATGTATATATTTATTTATATATATTAGAACTGATGGCATCATTATCAAATGATCTGAAAATCTTAAGAATGCCCCTAATGAAGATGTCGTAAATACCTGTTAGACCTTAGCATATCCAAAGTGTAATCAATATATAAAAAAGAATCTGCAATTAGCTATTTTGTCCAGTCATTCATTCGAAATAAGAGTTCGATACGATCTGTGACCAACAATAAAATAAATAGCCTAAGAACAAACATTTTTTTCTTCGCACTTCTATGCAAAATGATGTCATGCTTTAAATTTGAACAAAAACAAAAACAAATCCAATTTCTAATGTAAATCACCGTGTTCAAAATAAATGCTGGGAAAATACGAGTAGCAAATATGTTGGAATTACCAATTCAAAAGTTATGTAAGAAGCCTTGCAGAACGGAAAAACATATCGACCAATACAAATGGGAACTAGTTTCGGCCCACTCACAACTTTGGGTCACGCCCGCGCACTTGTTGCCAATAAGTTCTGGGCAAACAAATTTGTGAATTTGTAAATTTGTATTTGTATCTGTATCTGTATCTGTATCTGCATCGAAAAACTGAGCAAGCAAGTCAGCTCAGCTTATTCCGCTCTAAGCTACATTTTCAAACTATGACGCGATGCGAGTGTTGACTGTTTGTCTACAGTTTGAATATAAAAAAAAAGAGTCCGTAGGTCGACGACAACAACCACAACAAAAAAACCGGCTGCCAGCTACTTGGAAAATAATCTACGTATGAGCCATATCTGTGATATATATGTATATATGTATATAGTAAGAAGCAGTAGAGCAAGCGAATCACAGAACCAGCAAACAGTTTGTTTATTGCAAAATTAAACAGCAACAAAAGAAAGAAGAAAAAGAAGTAAAAAAGTACAAAAGTACAAAAGGGAACAGCCGTCTTTAAGTACACAATTAACAATTAACAGCAGTAAACAATTTCGGTGAATTTTGGGCTTGGGTTTATTTTTTGTTGTTGTTGTTGTTGGAAATTCGCATTAATTAACACGATTTTTTTCTTCTTTTTTTTTGATTTTGTGTGTTAACTCGTTTTACGGAAAGACCCACGCAATTGGGCAAGTCAACCATTTATAGGGCACCTATATGTAAACGAAACTATGACTCCAAAGTTTACATTACATTTATTTTTCACAGTCTAGTTAAGATGCCACAATAAAAATGGCTAAGGCTAAGACTTAAGTGGCTAAAAGCCAAATGCGCTAACACCAACTAACGCGTCTACTAATGTAGTTCAAGATCATGCGTAGATCGGCGACTAAATTGCAACTTAGCTGCTCGAGTTGCCAAGCTGATGTTGGGATTTTTATGGCCAGAGCAAATTGTTTTGGCCATAGTCAAAACAACTAACGACCCCGTTGTGACCACATTAGAAAGTGTGATATGTAGAATGAGATCAAGTTTAAAGCTGCCACTATTGCTAATTAGTTAACTATTTTAAAGTTGATTATACACTACGAAATATCTTGATATTTATGAGTTAGACAAAGGCAATAAATATTCTGGGTTCCATCTTGTGATGATTTTTCAAAAACGAAAACAAATTCAAGAAAGTTTCAAGAGTGTCAAAATACAACTTTACTTTGATCTGCCGAAAACATTTAATCGGAAATAATTATTGTCAGACTTGATTAACTTGACGTCAAGAGCCGCAGTAAGCAGAGATGGCTTATAAATTAAGTCAATGATGTGGGTGTCGAAAAAAAAACAAACAATTTGACAGGAATCTTTAAAAAGAATACATTATTAACAAGGGGTTTGCGCAATTTACTCTGACTCAGACTATAGATGAAATCTTTGGTAGTTCAGTTGGCATCAATTATGTTGTTATATAAGTTAGTTGATTATTTATTCAACTCGTAGAATACAGAAAAATCTTTTGCAGAGAGTCAGACTAATGCAATCCATATAAGGAATAAATTATATTAAATCGATTGAGCAACTGCTTTTTAAATGAAAATCGTGCAAATTATAAACGTATGTGATTCATGATGATATTTGGTTTAAATCATTTATGCCCTCATTCATATTTATAATATCCGTATTTTGTTTCGTGCCACAGCTTATAAGGAACAAATCAAATCAAATCAAATCAAATCATGACAACTGTTGACGTAATTCCCTCTGAATATATTATACATATATATATGATGTGCATACATCTTCTGGCGGGACATTATATATGCCGTTAGACGTCAACCAAATAGGGCCATAATAAGCGCATCTGCTTTCTATACGGCAAACCGCAACAATATATGGGTTGTTACCCATTTGGGGTGCTAGTCACGTAACGCTCTCGTCCATTGTCATGCACAGTTAGTCAGACGCGACTCCAACCCGTTCGGATGTTATTGACCAAAAAAAAAATATATTATAAAAATAAGAATTAAATAAAGAAGACAACTTTAAGAAAAGTACTGCATAACTTATGATTTTTAAAAGCAAGACGCATAATTAACGTCCCAATATATATATATTATACAATATGAATATGTCAGCGAATTCGATTTGTATGAATACTGTTTCAGTCAATGTCTTTTTGCACATGCGTTCCACTGGTTCCGCAACAACACCAAGAGCTCTCTAACGGTTCAAGGGAACTGGGCGTTGAAGCCGTTTTAAGCCAAAATGAATTTGGCTTTGGCCCCGCGGCAAATGCCAATAAATGATAATTATCAATTTACACAACACGGCAAATTTGTTATTCCCCGCTATTTTTGTTTGTTTACATTTGCATGTTGGAATTCATTCATTTATTTTATCATTATTTATTTACATACACAAAAAAAAAATTGAAAAAAAAAGTCGACAAATGGAAAGATAAGTTTTGGGACTTGTGTACTTTACACACGAGTATCGAGTATCAATTGTTGTTAGCACAATTCAAAAAGCAAATAATTGACGAATGACGCACGTATTATCTATAGAGTTGTTCAGTCCATATTCCAAAGATATTGTCATAACTTAAGATGAGCTTGTATTATAATAAGAAAAACATATACATGACTATATCGAAATTCCAAGTACTTAACAAGTTTTCGTTTGAGCTATAAAATATGCTTTTCAATCAGATTCCTCCCTTTTTACAATTAAATTTCAAGTCTTCAAAATTTAGGTAAATGTCATTTAAATTAAATAAATATAAATTTACGTAAAATAAAAACATGCTTCCATTTTCTATATAAAATTTGTATAATTTAATATTTGTATATTACTTTAATTTATTTTTAGTTTATGATTATTACGTTATGGATCGTGTTGATTCGTGCTCATGTTGTTCAGATCTAGAGTGCCTTATTTGTATAGAGACAACGAATCAATGAGCGCTGTTCGTTTGATCATTTGATCATTTGATAGTTGACTGGTCGATCGATTCTATCGCCAAGGTATTTTGATCGGTGACCGATTTCGTCGTTGCACGGAGGCGGCTGCGGGGGCGGCAACAATTCTTGGCGTCTGCTGTTGGTCGCGACGCCCCCAATTTAGACTCGGTACGCCCACCGAGCTGAAACGTGAACTGGACATAGTTTTGCTGGCGGGCACAGGTGCATTGTAATGGCCACCAAAATACGTGGAACTGGCCTGTTGTTGTTGCTGCTGGTGTTGTCGATTGATCGGCTTGCTGCCGTAGAGCTGAACGCGGGTGGGTGCACGTCCTCGAGTTGGAGCCGGCGACAATTTGCTTGGCTCACTGCCAATGTGCACCAAAGTCTGATAGCGTCCGCTGTTATTGCGCTGCTGTTGCTGTTGCTGCTGCTGCTGTTGCTGCTGCTGCTGTTGCTGCTGCTGCCGTTGCTGCTGTTGCTGCTGCTGTTGCTGCTGCTGCCGTTGCTGCTGTTGCTGCTGCTGTTGCTGCTGCTGCTGTTGCTGCTGAACAGTCGATGCAAATCGCGTGGGCGAATGTTGACTCTGGCTGCGATACCATTTCTTGCCACTGGCAGGCGGCGTCTGACGCGCCAGACTGCTCGCTAGGAGACGCTGCGCATAATACTCTGTGGTAGGCATGGGCTTGGCCACGCCCACTGGCACTAAGCGACCCGGCGAATGCGGCAATATCGAGTTCTTGATCTCGATGCGTATGGCTGCTGCAGGCGGCGCTGGCGCTGGCGAAGGCGATGGGGAGACATGACGACGCATTGGTTGCTCCACACGAAAAGTCTCATTGCGTTTGACGGGCGAGCGGGTGGCGGAGCGCGAGGGACGATCACGCAGCGGGGAACGCGACTGCGGACGATAGTTCTCATTGTCAAAGACAAGGAAATCGGGACGATTCTCCTTGTACTCGCTGCGCATTGTCGTCGTTGTCGTTTGCTCTGCTGGTGGCACCTCCACAAACCAAGCAGGATTGAGGGGTTGCTGCTGTTGCTGCTGCAGCAGACGATCTCGAAAGGATTTGCGAAAACTGCTCAGTGTCACCGTTTTATATTTGTCACGCTCATCCTCCTCGAGCAGATCATCGTTGGAGTGCGTCTTCAGCTGCTCCAACTGCTCGCGCAGATGTGTGGTCGGTTTACTCTTGCGATACGTGCTGGAATCAAAGCTGCCACTGGAATTGGAGGACCCGCCCAGACTCGACTGACGCTGCATGCCAGCCGCAGAAGCATCCGGAGTTGGCTGCCGGCTTTTGTAGTTGCTGCCCTGCTGCTCGTACAGGAAATTGAATGGATCCGAGTGGGCATCATAGTCGAGCATGCGATCCCCATCGCTGCGCCACTTGTAGTAAGTATTTGTGGCTGTATCGCTGGGATGATGCTCATAGCTGGCCAGCTCCTCTGGCGAAGGTGTCTTCTTGCGCTTGGTAAATGTGCTAAATTTGCTAAAAACCTTTGACTTTTTCGACTTTTTCTCCAGGGTGCTGCTATTGGAATCATTTCCTCGCTGCTGCTGCTGCTGACGCTGCTGCTCATCATCGGAGCCATTGAGTATGAAGGTGTCGCCACGCTGCAGCGTTGAGCTTGTCGTCGAATCCCGTCGCGAACTAATCACACTCGCTGGCCGGGAACGCACCGGGGTCGTATCGCGGCTGGAGCTCTTGCGCGACGACGTCAGCGTTGAGCGAATGTTGCGAAAAAATGACATCTCGCATTAACCTTGACGTTCTGACCGGGTCCGTCGGGCGCCAAGAGCAAAGTCGATATTACGATCTCTCTCGTTGATCGGTTGCGCGTTGCTCGTTGCTCGATTCACGAACTCGTTCACGTTTTGCGCGTCTGGCGCTGCCAACTGCCACGAAGCGACTGAGCTCAACGCACGAGCGCATGAGTCAAATGAGCGACGACATCAACTGAAGTTATTACGCGGATCACTAGAATTTCAGAGGCTTCGGCTTTTTCACGTCGTTCGTTTGTTTGTTCGTACAATCGTTTGATTGCTTCGGTTTTTCTTTTTCTTCTTTTTCGTTTTTGTTTTGACCAATTTGGCGTATACTCAACATCGTTATCGTGTTTATTACTATGACCATATTATGTGCATAACTCTCTCTCTCTCTCTTTCTCTCTGTGTGTTTGTCTCTCCTTTTTTGGTATGTGTGTGTGCTGATCAGCAGCTGTTTGCGGGGGCGTTTCACACACACACACACACACACAAGCAAATCTCGTTTTAGGGCCTTAAACGCGGCTTTGAAGCTTGTATTTCGTAATTTATGCACCAGAAAGCGCTCTAATTAGCTATCTGGCGTGGGGCATCAACAGCTCATTTAACACATTAGCGTTTAGCACAATGCAACAGCAACAGCAACGGCAATAATTATAATAATAACAACAACACACGCTAACACTAACTGACAAACACCTCAGCTGTGCTTAGTTGCCATTTGTTGCCATTTGATGCCTTTGTTTGATTGTTTGTTTGTTTCAAGTGCCAACTAAGCAGTTTCCATTCTCTGGCAACAGTTGTTCTTCACAGTGGTTCACCTATAAGTGTGAAGCAATTAATTGAAACTGGATTTTCCAATGAAAATGAAAATGAATTAAAGAAATAACATTGTATTTATTTATTGGTACTTATTACATGGTTTCTAAGCAACATTAGTATTGTTTATAAACAATTCGCTGTGTACGCTAAAACATAAGCCTAGCTGATCGTGTGTTCAACAAATGTGTTGCATAACTCTCCGCATTCAAAACGAGTAACTTTAGCTGGAGATATTTATAATTATCGTTTGTGTTTCTTTAGCTAACGTAAATCAAACAATTTTTTCCATTTCCGCATGAGGTTTCGACCACTGTGCAGGTGCTTTGCACTCGAGTCTAGACTGGAATTATCGATGGCTTTTGATGGCAATGGCGAGATGCTCGACGCCTCTCATTGTTTAGCCTTAATGAGCTATTGAGTTTCGTTTGCGCACTTTTGTGGCATTTGATTTTGTTACGCTTCCGATTCCGCCAGAAACAAAAGCTTAGTCGAGTCATTAGATTGTATCTGCGATTAACGTATTCGAACAGCATTTTTATTGATGTCAAATGCAGCAGCAGCAGCTTCGATTCGCATTTAATTATTTATGATGACTATGCGGGTAAAAACACAATAATAAAATCCGAGTACTTCACACATGAATATTAGCGAATATAAAAAGTTAAATAAAGTGTACAATCCATAATAAAGTAAGACTAAATATTTTGGATTGAGCGACTCACTCAAATTTAGTATTGCCTACTTTTCGGCTTTTGTCTATTATTTAATATTCAGCGCCAAGTCCGAAAGTAGGCAATGAAAATTTGTTTCAACTGTTTTTGAAGCGACCGCTTTCTTGTAGAATTTTTCGAAGAATGGGGTGGGGGAAGGTACAACCACAGCAGCCTCCATTATGAACAAACCAAGTCATCTACACACTTGGGCAATCTAAAATCGCAGCGGGTGCTGGAAAAAATTCACGCCACTTGCAGAATCATAAACACAGGAATACGAGGTGTGAACTCAAACTTTCTGAAGAGCGCGTACAGGATGAAATAATACATATTGATGGCAAACAACTTTAAGGGAAACCCAGAAACGGTCAGACAAAAAACAAGTTGCGACGACGACGACCAAGAATAAATCGAATTTGTTGAATTTGTGTGCGCTTGCCACATGCCCCACACAGCAGTCGGTCAAATACCACGCACCAAAGAATTATTACCATGCCAGAATGTTTATTACGAATAATAGAAATATTTGCAATAAATTTGTTTATGCGAATTTTTCAAATATTTGCTTATGCTTCGAATAATAATGCAAGTTTTGATGGGCTGCAAATATTATTAATTATATACAATGTACACTAATGAAGTGAAATGTAATATTAAACTTCAAAAATGATGCTATGAGTCTAGATATTTATTCGCAACGATAAATATTCACGATACGCAACCACTTACATAAAACACATCAGCTCTATTCATAACTATAAATGTAGCCTTCCAAATTGAAGCAATTTCCTCAACAGGCCATCAGCCATAAGTGGGATACGAGGATCCCAAAAATAAATTCGGGGTATTGCATGTAATTTATTCATTTGTGTCAGTGCAAAAGGCCTCAATAAAATCTAAGTGTATCCCTTGAGATACAATTGTATCTCTTCGTTCGTCTCAACAATAATCGGGCAATGAGTATTTGACACATTCGTAATGCATTTCTACTGCTACCACCCAATACGAGGCACATGTGGCAACCATTTACGATTGCGAATAGCATTATTTATCAGCTATTTAGTCATACCCATCCAGCACATAAATTGACAGCTGCTGGTGCCAATGTCAGCCAACAAAAGCCAGCAGCAGATATTCCCATACATGCCCCTCAATCAACAGCAACAACAATAGCAGCAACAAGGCAATGCCACAAATAAGCCAAATCATGGGTGGGTGTTGAAATTGAAAATTGTGAATGGCGAATATTGTCGCTACTTTTTTTGTTGCTGTGCTATTGTTATTGCAATACATATACATATATCGTTTGTTGATATTTATGTGCACATTCAGCACAATTAAAAATTAACACACACACGCACACGCATAGCCTGTCAATGACACACACACACACACACACACTCGCACACACACACACAACAATGTTTGGAATGAAGCAATAAATGAAACCAAAAATCAAACACACGCCACATTGAACCATAATGTGACTGCGCTCCAAGGAAGTGGGCGAGCGTGTTTTTACAGTTATGAGCAGCGGGCCTGCTGCACAGCTGGCCAGTCAACCAGCCAACCAGTCCACCGGTCCACCAGCCAGTCAGTTCGTCTCCATGGGCCACCGCTGAGGCCATCACAGCCACAACCATTGCTACTGCTTCTGCCTACGACGCTGACGCTGACGCTGACTCTGACTCTCGACTCTTACTCTGCAGCAGCAGCAGCAGCAACAGCAGCAGAGGCAGCAACAGCAGCAGAGGCAGCAACAACTATAAACGTGACCGGTTGCCGGCGGTGCACGTAGCTGGCGTATAAAATAGTCCACATTGTACCACAGCATTACTAGCATGCGAGGGTGGTTTCATAAATCAGATGGAAACACCACATAAAGGGAATTCAAAAGCTGTGCTGGGAATTCAATATAAATATAAGCACATTTTTTATGGCAACTCCCTTCTAATGGGCGTAGCCAGGTATGGGCAGTGGGGAGAGCGGCTCCTCCGCCTTATTGAAATAGACGTGTAAAAAATTACAATAAGGCCCTCATTTGAAAATTCCAACTATACTTCCATTAGCCATAACATAAACCAGAATTTGTTGACATCTAGTTTAAGGCTCGAAACGCACATCTGGCTCGATTTTCATGTTAAAATTAAAATAACCTTAAAAAGTGAATTTTGGCATAAGCATAAAATTGTCAAAACCTTAACGACCACCACTTAGCGAAATTCTGGCCCTTCCAAGCTACGCCCTTGTCTGTTAGCCAAAATTATAATCGCTTTAGCGAACTTGCCAATTTTTATATGTGTATATAATTAGAGGAAAGTTTTAAAAATATATTTTGCCTTATTTATTTCTAATACTCTAAAGTCACAAACAGCAAAACAATAAAATATAAAATTATGAGATATACTTAAATACTATAAATTCTTCACACAGCTTACAATACAAATATCTTTACGAATTACATCTTTTTGTATATTTCAGACAGTAAATTTATGGTTAACAGAAGAAACTTAAATCTGTCTAAATAGATATATATGTATCTATTAGAGGTAAGATCTTCCAGTTTGTGGTAAACAGAACTACCCTCGTATGGACCTCTTATCTACATAGGTGCCAAGTGGCACGCATGACGAGAGCTTTGTAACTCTCTGTGGAGTTGGGGGCACCCGGTTGCTAGTTGCCAGTTGCCAGTTGCCCGATAGCCCGATAGCCCGTTGTCCGCGCCTCATGTCGTGGTCTCATGACTGTTTTATTTGAATTTTGGAGAAAGGCCATATGGCGTGTTTTAATAGGGTGAAGCAGACAGCGCAGCGGCAGCAGGGGCAGCTGCAACAAACTGCAGACACTCGAATCGCTGTTGAGTTGTTGCCTGCCTCGAGTGTTGTTCGAGTAGTTGGACCGTTAACGAAATCAAACAATTTTTGTTATTATTATATTTCTACTTCTCTGTCGTTGCCCAGTTAACGATAGCGATGACGTCGAATTTTATTTTTACCAACAATATAAATTTGTTTAATTTACTTATTGGCAAACATAACTCGTTTCCTTTGCGTTATCTCGACGAAACTTTGGCAATTATCAAAAACCACAGCAAACAGCAAATCGAAAAATGAAAAGAAAACAGTTTACGCACATTTATTATTAGACTTTGAAGACGTGGTCGAAAGTATCACACAACTTTTGCCAGTTTCACATGAAAACGAGTCTGGTTTTCAGGCCATGGCTATGATTATTACTGATCATTATGGATCATCACTCATTTAGCGACTGACTTCATATTGGAGATATTCCATAAGCGGCTACAAGTTATAAATTTGTCAAGAATTACTAAAAACTTTACAGATTTTTTTTGGCAAAATTCCGATAGAGTATTTCAATATCGGTTGCTTTCGTTATTTCGCACAGAAATCAGTTGTCGTTGAATTCGCAGGCAAATTTAAAGCAAAACAAATCGCAAAATGATCAACAACAAACAAAATGTATTTATGTAGGTCCCATAAAATGTTTGAATAATGCTAATTGATGCGATTCAGCATTGGGGTTATGTGAGTTTAATATTTTCGACGAATGATTCCAGCAATTCTTTGGTGTATTTAACACAAATGTTGCTATTTATAATGTTTATATCAAACTTAAAAGCGTCTAAAAATAGCCAAAACGATGCAATAAACTTGCTTTATTTGACCAGCTGTTGAAAAATGCACGCATTAAAGTCAACATTAATTAAATTAATAATATCGCAATATTCATACGAGCTGGGCGCTGTCCACGGGCTGCACGCATATCGCATGCGACATGCCACGCCCCCACAGCACACGAAACGAACACCAAACAAACTGGTGATGTGTGTTTACAGAGTGGCGCAACTATTAAATAAATGTTGGTTATACCAACAAAAAAAAACATTCACAAAAAAGGTTGGAAAAATTTAAAAAATAGTATTTTAGTTGCCTCAAATAAATTTTATTTACAATTTTGAGCAAATCTTAATTCCAATAAAGTATTTAAATTTAAATTTATTTAAATTGATGCACTTTAAAGTTTTCAAAATGAGAACCTTGTTGAATTTTTAATGAACGATTCCAACTAAAATTCTTGAATTTTCGGCACACGCACATCGCTAAGACAAACACTGAGCGGGGAATGGTGGTTTTGGAGTTGCCACTGCTGTTGCCGCCCAGTCGATGTTCGTGCCACCATCTCATTGCGCAAACACTGCCACATAATATGACAGACACAACTGAGTTGGACAAAAGCCAGTGGCCACCACCTGGCCAAGCTGGCCAAGCTGGCCAACCTTGTGTGCAAAGTGGAAAAGGTGCGCTGCAGCCGGTGCCACCCAGTGCGTATCTTTCAATGTAGTTTAACTAACACACCCATGGGAAATATAACAGCGACACGCAACAATTACCAGGCCCAGTAGATGATTATGCTGATGGGCTGATGGGCAAAAGGGGACTCGAGTTCATTTGCCATCCCGACTGTCGACTGCCTGTCATGATGCCTCCATGGAAAGTGGAGGCCGAAAAGGGTGTTCAATTTTGGTATACGTATTCGTGTTCGTATTCGTATTCGTTATGAGTGGCATGTTTTTACGGAGGCCCCAAACCAACATTGGTAGCACAGAGTGTGAACAAAACTTAGAGCAATTTCAGCTAGCTGCTGCTTCAAGTCAAATTGACCGGGACTATGAAAACTAATAATGCTATTAAAAAGTTGACAAAGTTGTCAATTGTCAGCCGTTACTCAACAAGTGCAAGGCGATTAACACGCAAATAAGCTTGAAACGAGCACATATATATATATATATATTTATATGCATATTAATCAAGTGGTATATAGTTAAGTGTAGTTGGTTAGCCGCAAAACGTGCAATAGTCATTTAAGTCGGTAAGTATTTGAAATGCGTCTTTCTCATCTCATCTCGTCTTGTCTCGTTGCGTCTTATCTCGTCTCATATATGAGCTGTGTGTTCTTTGGCTCTTGTGAAATGGATTCTGCATGCTGATGACTCAGTTATTGTTGGGGTTTATAGTTTTCAACAAAACTGCCGACAAGAGCCGAATACAAACAAGACGAAGATGAAGAAAATCCCGCAAGCCACATAAACACCAATTCCCAAGTAGCAAGCAGCGGCAGAAATTGAAAGTTGCAGGAACTGACTGATGCATCTGGAGTCTGTAGCATGGAGAGTGGTGAGTGAAGAGTGCGGAGTGCAAAGAGGAAAAAGAAGAGTTGAGCGGACGCGAGAACCAGAATGAGAGCTGAACGATGATGCACCATTAAAACGGGAAAGACCAACAGTAAATGTGTAGCTAAGCGAGTGCTTGACTACAAAATACCCAAAATGAGACAAATCTGTATGCAAATCAGCATTCAATGTGAAGCTATGCAAAGATTTGCATTAAGTTCAACGCCTTATGAGTATTTCAACTGTGGACAGATTCGTATTAAAAATTGAAAAAATCTGGAACTGTTTATTTTTTAGATCTTTCTATAATATTACGAACATCTCTAATTTATTTTTCTTCTTAAAAGTATCTATAAAATAAAAGTATAACTTCTAAATATAAACATATAAACATAATTCCATATATATTCCTAAAAGAAATCACAATCTCAATACCTTCTTCAGCCAAAATTCAAATATATTAATAGTAACTAGTACTGCAACTTTGGTAAACTCATAAATCTCAGTCTGTAAAACTGTATATTCCTCTAAGGATTATCATGTTTTTTCCGTACATGTTCAAAACACACCCCTTAATTAAAGTGCAGTCGCCGTAATGAGCATCGCCATAACGAGTATGAGAGAAAGGGTTTCTCGTAAGTACTTAAAATGAGGCAAGTACTTAAGCTTGTCTAAGTGGGCTGCATAAGAAATCAAAAATCTTAACTTAAGCGCCTCGCCAAACGATACAATCAAATGGCCATTAAATTAATATTATTATTATTATTATTATTATTGCCGGCTCATTACGCTCGTGTGATTTTTACGTACGAGTTTTATATATATATTTGCATAATATATATATATATATATAAAGCGAGATTCTGGTTCGGGTTCGGTAAGCAGTTTTATTTTGTGTTGTGGTTGGTGTTGCTGTTGTTGTTGTTCTTGTTTTCAGTAGGTTCTGCGATGATCTCATCGATTGCATCAGATTTCGCACGGCCTGTCGTTATGTGGCGCACAATTTAAACTGAAATTCTTGTTGATGGTTTTCCTTTTTTTTTTTTGTTCTCTCTTTTTTTATTATTTTATTTTATTTTGGTTGTTTTTTTTTTTTTGGTTTTCTAAAACACATATGCAGCATATTCAAAATTAGCTGTTAGCACGACAGTGATGATGACGATGATATAAAACATACAAAAAACCTCCTCATAGCAAATCGCATTTAAGGCGCGCCAAGAGAACCAGCTAATAAATTTTTCTTATTGCTTTCATGGCCAATGCCATCAAATTTTGTTGCATTGGCGGTTTAACGGCCAAATACAAATAAAAACAGAAGAAACACACCCAATACACATGCGAAAATAACTTCATCTAAGAAACTCCAAACGGAGACACAGGTATTTCACAAAAGACCAAAAAATTTGTTCAGCGTGTGGAGCAAATTGATTGATCTGATACCAAGTTCAAATGAAATTAACACTTGGCGTCGACTTCTCAAATTGGAATCGTTGCAAATCAATCAATGAACGAACCCAGAAAATTTCTTGAGTGAACAACATTATTATTCAACATTTTCTTTTGACTTACTGAAATACATACATATGTATATATTTAGGTATCTCCGGCCAATTCTAGCGTGAAATCGAGCGGATCAAGCCGTAAATAATGCGATTTACATATGAATATTTAACTGTAAAGTGTCGTCTAAGCAACATTCAACATTCTGAAATTCGTTCGAATAATAATCACATTATAATTTAAAAAATTTTCAGCTAATAACTCGCAACGTGTTGGAATTTAGCCACAAGTCATTCTCTGTCAACATTTTTTTCCATTCCTTCTGGTTTACTGTATCGTATTGTTGTAACTCATTGACCTCTCGATTAACTTAAAGCTGAGAATTTGAATTTGTTACTGCGTCGCTTTTGTTATTGTTGTTATTTTATTTTTTTCATTTTCTTTTTTTTGTTTTTTGCATACCAAATCGAATTTTGATGTGAGTGCAACTGCAACGAACATACAAAGATAACAGGCACACAAACAAATTATACATCATAAATAATACAATACAGTTGATCTACTTTTATGATGAAAATGCAGCCAACAACAACAAAAACAACAAAAAACCCATAAAATGCATTACAAATTAAGTCTTTTTTAACTTTTGCTACAATACTCAATTACTTAATTACCCTTTAGTCATATTTCGAAGTAAATGACTAAATGATTAAAAATACTTTCGTTTCATATGCATTTGGAGAGGATTGCAATCTATGCCATAACTGTGTCAAAACAACAGAACAGAAAACTTGTTTACCAATGATCGAATTATAGCCCTAAAATAAAACAATAAACAAACATATATGTAGATCAATGATGGCAACCGTGATCGAATAATCGACTATCAGTTAACGTCAGCTGTCAATATCTTATCAATCACATAACGATTTGTGCCACAGCAAATGCTATTTGATTAGTCAGAGCAGCCAAATCTTTTGGGTGGCATGTGATTTAGAGCACACATTGAATGGGAATAACTTCAGATCACCTGGCGGCAACTGGGTAAATTACGGCATACGGCAGACATATATATTTATTTGCCTAGTCGGTTACTACACATGTTTATTTACTACATACACACACATATACCTGCATATGTTCCTTATACTATATGTGTAGTTGTGTGTACATATTGCGCAAACAAATAAAATCAAACAAAAGGCCGGCAAATGTTTATGTTTTAGAGCCATGCCAAGAATACAAAGCACATTTCTATGGGATCAATCAATAAAAGCACAGGAAACACATTTAGTATCATGTACATATGTATGTAAAAATAGCTTGAAGGTGAATCTATATCAACTATCCCAAAGGGACAAGGATTACTCACCTTTTCAGCAAACTCCTCGCGAGGACGTCGTGAAATTGTTGGCGCATTCATCAGCTCCTTTGTGGGCGATGGTGTCATGTTTTCTGGTTTGATTTGCGAAATGCGTTTTCTATTCAAATTTAAGTTTATTTAATTTTTTAATATTGCTTATCGTTACACTCTCTTTTTTCTTTATTCGAACACTTTCGCTCCGGATGCGTGCTGCAAGTAAATTTAATTTGTTAAAATTGTTTATCAGTTTGGCATATTTCGTTCGCTATAAGCAAAATTGATTGCGTATTCCCTGCGAAATGTCGCTAAACATTTTTTTTCTATTCTATACTCATTTTGTTCTTCTATTTTTATTGCTGAATTGATTATGACTTTGGTTCTTGTTGCTGGTTTATTGACTGACGTGTGCCGTTAGACTTTTAACCGTGTTTTCATATCTATTTTTAGCAGGCTAAACACACTGGAATCCAACACCGACCCCGAAGCCGGCCGGCTAAATGCCAATTTGGAAGCCAATTAATTTGTTGGCTTCTTTGCGGCGCCACGACCTTCGAGGTTTTTTCTTTTTATAATTCTAATTGAAATTCAATTGGTTAAGTGTGGATTTTTATTTTTTATTTTGTTATTTATTTTTTTTTAATCATGTCTTGCAAAAGGGCTGGCGACGTCATCATCGTCGAAGCGCAACAGTTTGTTGAAGGAGAGAAACACAAACACACGCACTCGCACACCAACACACACACACACACAGATACACAATTGCTTGCACACAGTCACACACAATTACACACGCGGCACACACGCACACCGGTTTAACTTGTTATCGCGGCATGCAAAAGAACCTACAACTCTAGGCCACAAACAAGTTCTGGAGCGGCACACAGGGCGCACAACACCAACACACTAACACCAGCAACAATAGCAACAGCAGCAATAATAGCAGCCGGAGCAGCAGCAAAGAGCACCCAGCAACACCAAAAAAAAAACACAACTCAAGTGCTTTATTTTGATATGTTGTTGTCGTATGTTGTGTTTTATTTTTGTTTTTATTTTAGTTTAGAGAAAAACAAAACAAAGCAACAACCAAAGGGAACCTTTGAGCACACTCGGGTCCAGGCCAAGTGCCGCTGAATGCTTGGAAATTTACTTTAAATTAAAAACAAACGAAAGTAAATCAACAAAAATGAAACGAAAACACGAAAACACGAAACACGGCCGCCAACGCGCTGTAGCTTCAAACACTTCAGAAGGCGAGCAACAACTAACAGCCGGGTCCACGGCCGGCATTTATAACTGCCGCTTTAGATTCAAAAACACACAGAGCGAGTAAAGCAAGAGAACAACTGAGAGCTGGCATATCGAACTTTGAGTACACTAACTATGTGCTTAAATAGATTCCCTATATGAATTTAGTTTAGCTGAAACTTTTTTTCTCTTACATCTAGCTAAATCATGCCTTCTCACTCTGCTAAATCTTTAATCAGCTTCAATCGAAGCATAACTTTCAATTGGTATTTTTAAAAACATTTCGTATTGTTTGTTAAAGTTAAGAAGCTTGCTGCAAGAGTATGCAAAGAGCGCATGCTCACGAAGAGAGCAATAGCGAGAGAGAGCACTCGGCCAATAGCCCATTTACACTAGCCTGAATTGTGTTAGGCGAAGAAATATTTACACTGCCACAAAATGAATATTTATAAATATCTTTATAATATCTTAGCAAATATTATATGTGGAATATAGTAAAAATTGTTTTTTGAAGATAATCAGGTCCGTTTTATTTGATACTTAAAAAATGCATATGTATATTGAAAATTGGCTACAAGAAACTACGCTATGCGTGAGTGATCTGTTATAATTGGCACTAATCCATAAGTAATATTTATATTTATATATATACTAATATCGTTATGTGAGAGAAATTACCCACAAATATCAACTATCAACTATCCAACTGTAATAGCATTCTCTACGGTGCGTATCTGTGACTGCAGCTCCTGAATGTGTTGTTCAAATTTGCTGATGTCTCCAGTGATTTGTTGCAAACTGATCAAAACGTTCTTCATCTTCTCGCCATCGATTTGGACTTCCAGTTCCCGAATCACCTTGCTGACTTTGCCGGTGTTGGTGACACACTCGACCAGTTCGCTGCAATGGGCATGCAACTGGGCCAACAGTTTGTAGGCCTTCTTAGCGTGCAGATCATGCTTAGCGCTCTGGAAGAGCAGATCATCTGTATAGTTGAACTGTCGCTCCAGTTGTGCAGCGACCACGTTCAGCTGCTTCTGCAACTGACGCGTATCGTCCAGAACCTTGAAAATGTCGTCGCGCTGTTTCCGTATGTTTCCAATAAATTCGTGGATGCGCAGCGTGTACTCCTTGCGTGGCGCCAACTGCGATTGGTTCGCACTGCGCTGCAGCAGCTCCGTGTGCTGTTGCGTCTTGGCGAGCAGCTCCAGCTCCAATTGCTCAATACCCAGGCGCACGCTTTGCACCTGTTGCGTCTCCTTGGCCGACTTGAGGCTGTCCAGCGTGCTGAGTAGCGGTTTGCGATAATCCTGCCACTGTTGCGTTAGTGTCTCCCTTTTAGCTTCCGTTGCATGCAGCAGCGCCTCTAATTTGGTCACATTTTGCTCCGGTTCCGCCAGCACCAGACAGCTACGCTCGTGCAGCTTGAGTACAGCTTGGATGCGATCCAATTCGGCGGCTGCTGCCGATTCACGTGACTTCAAGCTGCCCAAGCTGGCATTGAGCAACTTGCGCTGCGCCATCAGTTGCTCCGAATCCAAGCGCAGTTGCTGTACCGCATCCGCCAGCGACTGCGACTCGGGATTCTTTTGTGGTTTCTCTGCGGGCAGAAGTTTCTCCACTGGACTGGGCGGTACTTGCTCCTCCCGCACCGCAGCTCCAATAACCGCCTTCGGCACCTGTTCGCTCCAACGTTCCATATCGTTTTTGTGCACCACCGACGCAATCAGATCAAACGAGCTGCCATCGACTTGTTGAAACAAGTTTGGTGCTAGCTGCTCAAAATACTGTTGCACCTCTTTGCTGCGTTGCGCCAGATTGGCGCCGGGCACATTCAGATTGGGATGCGGCTTGAACTCAATGTACTGACAACTGCAACCCAATTGCCGTCGATTTGCCACCGCACGACAAAACTGGGGCACCCACGGCGACTTCAGTTGTTCGGTCAGTTTCTTGCGCAGCTCACGCTGCAACAGATCCCGGGCGCTGAGTGTGTGCGCCTTGCCAGCCAGACTATCCAGGTGCTGGCGTTCGCGTGGCAATCTCTCGATGAGAAACATTAGCAGGCGACGCAGTTCTACAGCGTTCGGGTAGAGGAATATCTGGTAGCCAATGTCACCGCGATAACCGTGCTCCTTGCAGCGCTCGGCGAGTGTTGTGGCCACACTGAAACGTTGCGCCATTGCGCCACCTGGCAGGAATCGTGGCAAGTCCTCGGTCATCGTTGGATTGATTTCCAGCAAACAACTCGAAACCGCTCGCACCACTTGCTCCGGCGTGAAAGTGGAGAGTTGATCTGTCGGTTCGATGCTGGCATCGATTTGCTGCAATTGGTGCATGATAATCTTGTCCACTTCATCCATTATTGCGTTGCCCACACGCCCATCAGTGAGTAAACAAATAAACAAAACAGAAAAAACCAGATTAACTCACAAAAACCGAGTTCTGTTTTTGCTTTGCTTCTTCTTGCTCTTTTTTTTCTATCTCGACAGCTGTGGGCACTCTAAGTCTTTAACAGTGCAAAAAATGTTATTTTAGCAGCACGCGCTTCTGTTTGACTTTCAAATTGTCAACACATCAACACTTAATCTTTTTAATGCATTTCTTTGGGTACTGATCGATTGTAAAATAACTTTAAACAATTTCTTGATTATTTGGTACTCGCAGTTTCTTTTTTTTAAATTTTATTCTTTATTATATTTCTAGAATTTTACAACACTCCAAGCAGTGTTTGAAAGGAAAGCACAAATATATTACTGTCTGCCAATGGAATTTATTTAATTGGCACTAGGAACAAGAAATTTATTCTCTATCAGACAGTTTTTTTTTGTGAGGGAAGTGGGTGTTAGGGCATCTTTTCTCCAGCCTTCATGATAATAATGTTGAGTGCCAGATTATCATTGTCGGCAAACAGTTTCACCGTCGACTGGTTGAGCACCAGAAAATCTTCATTTGTATACGTAACGAAACCCTCGCGAATGGAGCGAGGCTTCGACTTCCAGTTGAGGGTGCGATTATTGGCCTCTAATGAAATGAAATAGTCAAATTCGGCGGCATCCCGTATAGAGCCGATCATCCGGCAGGCGGCGAAATATTGCTGGCAACCCTCGGTGAGCAGCACCTTTTCCAGCGAGAGGAGAAAATGCCGCCCGTGGCAGGATTGGATCATGGTCCAGTCCAGTGCGCCAGCCTGATTCACATTGGTGGCCAGAAAGATGATGTCGGTGCCTTCCATGGTAATCACATTTGAATGTGTGCTAACAAAATGATTGTACACGTCCTTCAACGCACCCTGCCACACACACTTCTCATCCGGATAGGGGCAGAAGTACGGCCGGAAATCGCAGTCCTCTTCATGCGACCTCTTATCCGTATATGAGAGACGCTTGCGGCAGCCGTACAACGTATGTTTGCAGGGAAAGATCAGTTTGGAGCCAACCTTCTCCATGGCCAGATTACGTATGTTGCTCAACGTCACCCGACAGACGGGACACACTGTCAACTTGTTGCGGCACTGCGAACAGATGAGATGACCGCGCGAACACTGCATTATCGGTGGCATCATATAGCCAAAGCATACCGGGCACTCCAGCAGGGAGACAAGAAATTCTCTGGTTGCTGTATCTTTTGGTTTCTCACAGTCACCACTGCTATTGCCAACACTGCAACCGCTTCTCTCCATCAACTGATCGAGCGGTGTCTCCTGCTCCTGATTGCCCTGATCCTTGGGCAGTGCCACTGCCGCTGCCTGTGGTATAACCTCTGTGGACGGTCGCTGGAGACATGGTTGCATATTGCTGTCGTTAACAAATATGTTAATGCTTTATTATTCTTTGCACTAAAATTGTTGCAATTGCATTTGCCTTGGGGGAGTTTTGTGGAGGGATCTATCAAAATATACAACCGAAAGTTTTTATGTTAATTTTTCGTACAATTGCCAATTTAGGTTTGTCTAAAAGATCGTGAAAACAGAGAGTAGAAATACTGAAATTTGTTTGTGTGATTGTGGCAAAGGTTCCTTTGGAATGGCCAAGCCTGCTCTATTCTTAATTACACATGTATTTAGGCATGATGTACTTCTCAAAGTAGCATGTCGAAAGATCTCCACTAGGATATGGTTTCTCCTACCCCAAATCCTCAGCTACCTGAATTCGTCTATGTCAAACATCAAATTCAAGCGAACAAGCTGGAAAAAATGCTCTGATCAAGAATATATATATTTTTTATATGAGGTAGGATACAACTTCATTATAGTCTCATTACACATTTTCAAGACTTCAATATATAATGCGATTCTTGTGTCAGTTCATCATTTGTATCTTGTTTCATTTATTTTTATTAATCAATAGTTTTCGCAGTTTGGTTTATTGAAAAGACTTTTCCTTTTACTAATCACTTTTATTTCTCATCATCTGTAGTTTTTGTTTAAAGTGTGTGTGTGTGTGTTTTTGTGTGTGTTTGTTGTTAATATTAAATACATTGCAGTTTTAACGAACCGCTTTCATCATTCGCAATTTCCAATTGCAATTTAATATGGTCAATCAAACTTAGAACAGAAATAAAACAAAATCAACTGTACGGGAGATCGGTCTAAACTATTTAAATTTAAACATTAGCTTGATTTTTTTTGCCTTTGTTGTTTGTTTTTTGGGTTCGTCAGTACTTGATAAAAATCTTAGTACAAAAATGTAACTGTCTTTTTTATTTCTTTTTTTTAGGGAGGAGCAGAGACGATGTATTTGTTTTTATTTTAATCATGTTTAAAAAAATGTTACGTTTCGTTTGGCATGAACAAAAATTGTCGCAATTGCTTACAACTCTCGAGTTATTACATAAGTATATATTATTTAATATATATATATTTTGTTTATTCTTGTTAATTTCATTTAAAAGTGATGTTTACTTTTATAGCATTTACAAGTATTTTTGTATAAAATAATTTACATTAACTAAACTAGGCTGCATAGAGTTTTCTTTATAGAGAGGATGTATGTATGTATCATAATGAATGTGTGTATGTATTATGGATGTAAGTTTTTCTGGTGAGTGTGTGTGCTTTTGTGGTTGTGGTTGTTGTGTTGTGTTGTGTTTTTTGTCGTGGATGGTGGGCAGTGCCGCTCCAAACGTTTTGCCCACACAGACCGGCTTACAAACTAAATTAAACTAAAACCCACAAAAAAAAAATTCAAGAAACTCTGTTGAATAAATGTGTTTGTTTGTTTTGTTTTGTTTTTTTGTTTCGAAAATGAAAATCCCTAGAGCTACTAATTATCGCCAGACGGCAAGAGACTGACATACAAATAGACAGACAGACAGACCTACCGACCTACCATACATACACACATATATACCTTACAAAATGTTGTTTAGCGTTGAATATGTCATTTAGACAACTTGTATGTGTATGCACTAGTAGTATATATGTATATATGAGATATATATATATATATATATATATATATCGAGTATCGTTTTAGAAACGATGCAATATTCCTTCTTTAGACCAGAGATATGGTTACATTGATGCCCAGATTCCCATTGTCGGCAAACAGTTGCGCAATCGACGTGTCGAACACCAGACAATCCGAATTGTGTATGGCCGAGGCAACACCCTCGTGTATGGAACGTGGCATTGCCTCCCAGGTAAGGCGGCGTCGATTGCCATTCAATTCGAGGCGATAGACGAAGTTCTCGGCCTCTTTGCGCGAGCCAATCAATTGGACAATTGCAAAGAACTGTTGATGACCGTCGTATTTCTCCTGTTTCTCTAGGACGAGCATGAAGTGATGACCAAAGCAGGACTGCATCATTACCCAATCGACGGCGCCGGGTAGATTGATGTCGGTGGCCAGAAATACAATATCTTCGCCCTGCAGCGTGGTGATACTCTTGTGGGACATCATCAGATGCTGCATGACTAGATCAAGCGGTCCCTGCCATTTGCATGAGGCGCCCGGACAGGGACAGAGGTATGGCCGGCTTTCGCAGGTCTCCTCGTGCTCGGTCTTCTCTGTGTATACCAGTGAGGCAGTGCAGCCGTAGCCCGAATGCTTGCATGGAAATTTAACGTTGGAGGCCACTTTCTCCATGGCCAGATTGCGGATGTTTGCCAATGGGCCGCGGCATGTTGGGCAGCATGTGAGCTTCGAACGGCATGAGACGCACACCAAATGCCCGCTGGAGCATTGCAGTATCGGTGGCAGCACATAATCAAAGCAAACGGGGCATTCGAAGAGTGATGTCAGATCGGCGGACATGCCCGCATCACCGCCACCGGCGGACGACAGTGAAGAGCTGGACGAGGACGATGTGTTCGCCGAGGATGTGTTGCCAGCACTGGAGGAGCCGGTTGTGCTGCTCGTATTGATGGCCACCACTGCCGTGGCTGCTACTACTGCTGCTGCTGCTGACGGTTCACGGCGTTTTGGATTGATTTTATTGGACATTGGACTTGCTTGGACTGTTCGATCTATAATATGTGTTGGCCTCCTCCTCCACTACTGCAGCAGCAATTCGACGGCCCTGCGTGCCCCTGCGGCAATTAGCCAAGCGTTTATGTCCCTCTCTCCCTCTTTCTGTACCTCTCTCACTCGCTCTTTACCTTCTTCTCGGTCACTGCAAAAAGAAAAAAACAAATGCGTCACATTAATTATAACGAATAATTTGGTTACACATATTGAAAAAATCACGGTATTACTCATAGAACACCGTAACATAACTGATATACTCTTTATCTTTTTTTAGAGATATACATGTACAAAATTAATGAATATTAACTTTGGCGAAATGTTTATGAACATTAATGAGCATGAAAAGCACTATATTTATTGTAAAATCACTATATTTATTGTAAAAAAAAAAGACACATAATTATTATTATTATTATTATTATTCCTGACCGACCTTCAACTCCCTCGGCAATTGTCGCTGTCATTAGCGAAACTGTCGAAATAATTACCAAATGCATTCAGCTATAATTAACATGAATATGATTTTGTTATTGTTGTTTTTGTTATTGATGTTGTTGCTAACATTTTTGGAGGAGCTGTGAGAGAAGTCAAGTTTGAGGCGTGTGTTTTGTACCTTTACACGAGCGTGTAAAACCACACAAATTGTCGTATGTCACTCTTATCAGTCCGATGACAAATGCTACTATTAGGCTCCGTGTGCCCCAAGAGCCCAAAAAAACAGGAGCCGCGTCGCTGCACAGTGATTTGAAATATATCGATAACGATTTTCCGATGTAACTTCACTTTTTTCACAAGTTTAACTTTAAATTCAATATATATTTAAGTATTTTTTTTATCTTTGGAAATCAATATTGTGAATATGCTTTATGGAATACAATTATTTTGCAATAACAAAAATTGTGGCTCTCAGAAATTAAAAATGTGTGTTTGATTCATTGTTCATTAAATCGATCAATGTCTAGAACTCTAATATGGAAATTTTCCGAATCACTGTGCAACGATCCAAAATTTGTGGATGCATGTATGTGTGTGTGTGTGTGTGTGGAGCATAAACAAACGCGACGCAAGCGAACTGCGTCAACAATATGGGCAACGGCTTGTGGCAGCAACGCGAAGTGAGGGTGGCTCGCTATAGGGATGTGGAGGGGGACTGGTAGAGGCACATAATTAACATTTGGCTCTGTTAGCTGCGTACCGTAAGAAATTTCCATGCCGCAGCTAGCGGGACTGGGCGACTGGGGTAATTACTGCCACTGCTACTACTGCTGCTGCTGCTGTTGTTGCTGCAGCAAAGCCATGAATGTAATTAAGTTTTTTCAATGAGTTTGCAAATTCAAATAGAAAACGAATGACGGAATGGAGAGCGATATGTGAACGACCACAATAATAATAATAATGCACATATGCGTACATATATATACATAATTATATATACACAAATAAACAGCTACAAAATAAGCATAAATGTAAACTTACAAAGCTCTTTTGCGAATCGTGTATGCGTCAGTGTGTGTGGTTGTGTGTGTGTGTGAGGCTTTTATCAGTCAGCCAGTAGTAGTATGTTTTTGTGTATGTGTTAGTGCATTTGTATTTATATACTGGTGCTGTATATGGTATATACCATATATCCTCTCTGCAAATCGAATTTTTACTATGTATGTGTGTGTGTGTGTGAGTGTGCATAAATCAATGGAATTGCAATTGCAATTGCAGGTGGCAGCACTTTAGGTTCGCACGCACAAACAACGCACACAAAGAGAAAATTGAAAATTGTTTTCGTCAACTTTTATAAATGTTTGCGTTCATTTATATATTTACGTATGTATGTACATTAAACAGTTTCGGTTCGGTTCGGTTCACCTTGCGCCAAACTCGAAATTCAGGCCTGCGCTAATTTCAATTTATTTTTATTTTTTTTTATCTACTTTTCTTTTATACGCTCGCGCACACATTCATTGAATAATATGGCTACGATATGTACATGTTTGCTGCTGCTGCTGCTGATACTTCTGCCGCTGCTGCTGCTCTTCGTAGTTTTTGTTGTTGTTTTTCTTTTGAGTGTGAATATCATCTGTTTGGGTCGCCTTCGTCGTCCATCGGTTACATTTACACACGGGATGCAACGCCAAACGACAGACAAACGACTAAAGGCAGCGACGGAGGGGCGGGGACGCGGAGGCTTGTGCTTGGCCGTAGCTTGAAAATTTGTTTTCGTGCGCCTGGCGGAGGCTGCTCTTCTCTTTATTGCACAAAAACTTGCTCAATGTTCAGTCTTTTTAGGCAGTACAATTGCAAGCACAACTACTTAGCTATTAGCACGTCACACACGCGTATTTCTCGCTATTTAATTTTATCTTTAATTTGCTTAGTGCTGCACACACACACTGATCAGTGTTGGCTAATATTACACTTGGTATTTCTGGTATTTTAATAACATTTCCAGCCTGGTACGCAACTGCATCGTCTGGCAGCACTGCTAATAATAACACCAGAGCTGTATTTCTTTTTATTTAACAGAAATTACAATTTTATGAAATGTTATATTTTATTTGAGTAACTTTGACCAATTACTTGCATTAGTCAATGCCTTGTTTAACATTACTCTAACGAACATCATTCTATTTGCATGTTGTATGACAACATCGCTGTAGTTTCACACTCCGCGGCAACCCTGTCGGGTGTAGCGTAATAATTAATCTATCATAGAAAAAAAAATTCAAAAGACTTTGTGCCGAGATAAAAACAGAAAAAATTTTTGGAACGCCATGTGCGTTACCAGCATCATCTTTAAACATTTTGAATAAATTAGATTCAATAAAAAATCAATAATCCCCCGCACCCATCATCATCAATCATTCTCGTATCTGGAGCACGGACCAACCCCCATATACGACCAGCAGCAAAAGAGAAAAACTATATTGTATTGTTAAAACAGTCACAATGTTCAACAAATTGTATTTGTTCTATGTGCTAATATTTTGCACATTAGCTGCGCAATGCCTGAGTGCCATAAATGATCCGTACAAAGAGCTGGGCGTGAGTAATACAGCGACCCCTCAGGAAATACGACGTGCCTATAAGCAATTGGCCAAAGAATGGCATCCGGACAAAAGCAATCATCCGGATGCTGAGCTCAAGTTTGTGCAAATCAAAAAAGCCTACGAGCTGCTGAGCGATACAGATCGGCGACTGATCTACGATCGACATGGCATTACCAGTGAGGATTCGCATTATCTAAAGCAGAAGCATGACTATAGCGGCTACAATCGTTTCGGCTTTGACCCAGTTGAAGAGTTCTTCGGCAAACAATTCGGCTTCGACCAGGACATCAGTCTATATCACAAACTGTCCGTAACATCCAACTATTTTGAGCAAACGATTATACCCAAGAGCAAGAACAAATTGCATATTATTATGTTTTACAATGACTGGTGTTTCGGCTGTATACGGATAGTTGGTGCATTTAAGAAATTAATCGATACTTTCGAGCCGTTGGGCATTCATTTTGCCACCATAAATGCAGCGCACGAGCCATCAATACTGCGTAAGACCGGAGCGGATGATATACCACGAATGGTGCTAGTTTTGGGCGGACACAGTTATGTGTATCGCGAGAATATTTATACGCAACAGAAATTGGCCGAGTTTATTCGCAAGAAGATGCCTTTTAAGATTGGCCAGCGGGTGAACGATGAGAATCTCGACGAGTTTCTCAATGGCTGGACCGATAATAGAGTGAGGGCTCTAGTCCTCGAGCCGAGAAGTGCGACTCGATTAAGATATCTCATTTCGGCCTTTGCTTTTCACGATCGCGTTGCATTTGGGTTTGTTGATCTAAATAGCAAGAGCGCAAAGCTAATATCGGATCGGTTTAAGGTCAATCCCAAATTGGATACACTGTATCTGTTTAATGAGGACTCGTTGCGAGCCGTTGCGAGTATCTCAATGGCCGATATACCCACACAAACACTGGATAACATCATCTCGACAAATCAATTCTTGTCACTACCGAGGCTATCATCTCAGGAAGTTCTCGAAGGAGTTTGTCCAGCCGAGTGGAATCGACCTCGCAAGCGACTCTGCGTGGTTCTAATAACGGAAAATTCCCCAGACTATGATATAGCACGGGGCGCCTTGAGGCACATTGCTCTGGAGAGTGGCTATAGCTTGGATCGCGTACGATTTGCGTATATGTTCAAGGAGAAGCAATCCGATTTTCTAAATGCCATCTCCAAGGGCTCATTCGAGGATAATCTGTTGCGTCTGGTGGTCATCTGGCGGCGTGACAGCACCCATATCAAATATGAATGGGTCGACGGTGCCAAATTGGACATTCAATCTGCCGACTATCTGAACAATACGGCCATCAATACAACCAAACATGAGATTAATCTAACCGTACAGAGACTTCTGAAGACAAACGAAGCCTTAACTTATGAGGCATTTGTGCAAAATCTACTTGATGAACACGCCCAAGGAATTTTGAATAAGTGGATAGCGCGTCTGCTCTATTTGGTGGATTATCTATCTGATAATATCGAAGATGAGCATTTGTTTGCCGCCTTATCCCTGCTCGGAACAATTGCGTTTATGTTTGGCATTGGCTATGTAATGATGTACTTTGTGCGTGCCGAGGAGGAGAGCCTCAAGGCTCAGGGGCAGCTCAATGAATCGTTGTGCAATAAACAGAATAAACATGTGCCGGAGCTAAAGCTCTATGAGCTAAGAGCTGAGAAATATAATGGATTAGTACGCTTACTGAAACCCGGATGTCGAACGATTCTATTGATTACCGATTTGCAAAGCAGGACCAAACTAATTCCGCCATATCATCGTGCCGTTTGGCCATATAGAAGGACCAAGACTCTCCTCTTTGGTCATATGCTTATTGAGAAGGGTTTGTCGTGGTATTCGGAGCTGCTACGCTTATCGCTATGCACAAATCAAAATCTTCAGATCAATCCAAGGAATTGTGTGGGCACTGTTATAGCTTTAAATGGACACCGCAAGTATTTCTGCGTATATCATGCCAAGCATCCGGAATGCGCTCGTGGCACCAAAAGAATGATTAAAATGACCAAACAATTGCTTGATAGGAATGATGACCCAGAGATTGGTAACTTCCTTGGTGTCAACTACTCCGAGGAGTCTGATGTAGAATCGAATGTTCTGTTTGAGGACAACTTGTTGGATGGCCTCAGCAATTGGCTAGATCGATTGTTCGAGGGAACTACTCACAGATACTACATTAACTACTGGCCAGACTTTCCCACTAAGTAAAAATCCCTCTAACAGTTATTATGCAAATGTAAATTACTTTGTCATCCCAATTTCTTGTAAATCCTTCTAGTCAATAAACTACTACCATTTATTATGTTGATTATTTTTGTTTAAAACAAATACAGTTTGTCGTTCAATTATGAACGCATATATCATAAATTTTAAGTTTTTTCATTTTTTCCAAAAATTCCATTTTCTAAAGTGCTAAAAAACGATAACAAATTATAAAGAATATGTTTGCAAAATATGAATCTTATATTGTGGATAATATGATTTTTTATATTTAGAGTAGCGATTACTGTCAAATCGTTGATATTATTTGAATTATTATTATAAGAGCGTTAAGTTTCTCCACAGTGATGTTTCCAGAAACTGCCATACGATTCTGTATTATTCAAATGTATTATCAATCAATCTTAGTATAATTTAATATGCGTAACCAAAGAATAAATAAATGATAAGTGCATTATTACATTATGTAGTTAAACTGAAGTCCAGATTTCTTTTTATTCGGTATTTGGGTAATATCTCTGACATACCCACAAATTATTCATTAGTTAAGCTCATTTCTTAAATTAAACTGATTAATTGATGTCCAGCAGATATTAAACTTAATTAGTGGGGTTCCATCAGCGAGTGAAGTTTAATTACCGCACGGTAATCATTATGCGAGAGCAGACCACGTTGCGAACGCTTCAGAACACGTTGCAATCGCTCCGTAGTTTCTGCATTGGTTTTTATCTTGAAGAGATCGTCCAGATATCTGAGTGACTCACGCGACCAGAACACGGATGGCTTTGTGGCATCCTTATTGATGCTGTTGCGCGAATCACCGCGCTCCATGTCAGCCAGCAACTTGATGCATTCCGACTGCAAGGGACCAATGCGTCGTTGCAACTGCAACCCGTGCGGCACACGTTGCTGCATATTGTTGCAGGGTAGCAATTGTTGTTGTTGTTGTTGCTGCTGCTGATGTTGCTGCTGTTGCTGATGTTGCTGCTGTTGCTGATGTTGCTGCTGCTGATACTGCTGGTGACACTGCTGCTGCTGATACTGCTGCTGCTGATACTGCTGTTGGCCTGAAGCTGGGTATCTGCCATATGGCTGTTGGCGTTGTTGCTTTGGTGGACGATTCTTGTTGTTGTTATTGTACTGTTGCTGCTGTTGTTGTTGCTGCTGCTGGTCATCATGCTGCCAAACTGGTGGTAGAGGCAGCTGTGTTGCCTGCTGAAGTGGCGACTTGACATTTGTTTGTGTGCGTTGCTTTGGTGTGCGATTGTTGCCGTTGTAGTTGTGTTGCTGTTGTTGCAGTTGATGTTGTTGTTGTTGTGGCATTGCCTGTGCGCGCTCGTCATGCTTCCAAACTGGCGGCGAAGGTGACTGCTGCTGATCTGACCATTTGGCATTCACTAATGCACGTTGCTTGGGCAAGCGATTCTTGTTCGCATCCTGCTGCCATCCTAGAGGCGGTGGCGGCGGCGACGCAATACGATTGCGCTTGCAACCATTCTGCAGGCCCAGCAACGCGGGATCAATGTTGAGCGTTGTCATGCGATTCTTTACGTCCAGCCGACCATAGCTTTGCAGTAGTGCCTCATAGTTGGGATGAGGATTGGGGCTGAATATTAAGCGCCAGTGCTCCTCGATTTCGTTGCGCATATTGGGCGTGGCATTCTCATCTGCCGAGTGTTCGTTCAGCAGGCGCTTGAGGATGATGAGCAGCTGATCCAAATGCATGTCGCCATTGCTGAGTCCCGCCTGGCCAAACAATATCATGTTGAGCAGGCGACGCTTGCGTTCGGCCAGCTTATATCCATTTTTGGTATTCAATTGCTCCAGCTCTTTAATGCGGAAATAATGATTCTTGGCATTGCCCAGATCGCCAGTGAGGCTATTGATGCCATCGCGCATAAAGCGTATGAGGACATCGATGCGTTTCGGTGGTTTTTGGCTTTGGAATTCGCTGCTCTTGCGCTTTACCTCCTGATTGCGACGTAGTAACATTATCTGTAGATCCTCCTGATTCTTTTTTAAACCATAAATGACCAGAACGTAGCCGTACTCCTTGAAATCCATGCGCACATTCACATTACACTCCTTGGCTGCAGTCGCCAGGAATTGACGTCCCTCCGGACTAAACAGATACTCGATTTGATCGCGGGCCATCAAAATTTTCGCCTCGGACGGTACATCAGGCAAGCTGTTCTCTGGCTGTGCTGCTGTTAATGGTGATGATGTGGTCTTGCTGCTGTTCACGCACATCGAGATGCCTTGGTTGTTGCAACTGATGACCATCGGATTATCATTGTCCTTATCAGCATAAGCATCAGCATCATCATCATCAGCAGCTAAGCTGAGTGGTATAATATCGGGAAGATCCTCCATGGGTTTTGTCTTTATTTGCCCCTGGCTGAGTACATTCCCAACGGATGCTGTTGTCGAGCTGGGAACCTCAAAGTGCTCTGAGAAACTGTAATTCGAATCCGAGTCCAAGTCGTGTGGTGGCACTGTGGATTTGGCGACAACACTGCTGCTGGGTTTTGTATTTATGATAGTTGCTGTTGGCTTATTCTGGAAATTGCTGCTTATCTCCTCTTGCTGCACTTTAGTTTCCACTGCCTTTGGCTTAGTATTTGGCTCCGGAGGCAGCTCCTCAATTATAACGGATGAAGGTGTTGGTATTGCGCCACGCGCTGCTACTACGGCTTGTGGATTCGGTACATATTCATTTGAATAAACTTTGAGCTGCATCGCCGCAGCGGATCTCCTGCGCTTATCTAGAGATACTGGTCGTGCCAGGCCGACTGCCTTGAGGAAACGCGCATAGATGCTGTTTTTGGAGAACTCCGAGCTCCAATTGAAATGAAAAGGCGTCTCGATAGCAAAAAAATCATTCAGATCGGTCGGATAAGTGACCGGTTCGCTACGATCCTTATAGACCTTCTGATGCGATACAATGCGCTGCACATAGTTCGTATTACGAGACTCCCCCATACGCTGGCGACACTCCTCAAACAGATGACCACGCGAGGCACAATAGCAGCAGTTCTTCTGTCGATATTGAACATTGCTATCCAGCTCCACATTCGAACTTGTCTGTGGACAAAGAATATAAACAACATTTATTATGCAACTAAAAGTTGTTTTTTAACTCTTGCACTTACTGTAGAGTGATAGCGCCGCCATTTGTCTGGACACATATCGGTGCTGTGGCCACGCATCTTGCACAGCTGACAGATCATGCGGCTCTGAAACGAGCATTTGTTGCACTTCTGCACATACATTGGCTGCTTGGCGCCACACTGTAAAAGAATGGAGTTTAGTATAAATATTGCAGTTTTAGATTATTAACATTTCCCTAGCAAACAATATAAATGCATTTCTTCTAAGCTGCTTATTAAAGTCCTGGAAATACCCGTTACGTGACTTACCCCCAAGCAAATAGCATTTGGACAGCGCGGCTCGGCGTGGCCCGTCATGCCGCACGTGTAGCAAACGACGGGCTTGCGTGGACGCGGACACTTTGAGCGAATGTGACCCATTTCAAAGCAATTGGTACACTTCAGATGGGAACGTTTGCGGGCAGGCGGAAAGCGATCTGCATTTATGATTCGCCACTCGTTGCGTCCACCTAGGAAAGAAGTGAAATTGTTAAGAGATTTTAAATAAAATTACAATTAGTTGTGAACACCAACCAGTCATGGCCCTTTGAATCTTTTGCAAATTAAAATGCTCGCCATTCCAGCTGTCATTGTAGAAGCGACACATTTCATCATTCCAGCCGACCAAATCACCGCCACTCAATTGTTCCTGAAGTGCGGATATATTGTGCTCCACTTGCAACTCTGCAAACTCTGGATGTGGCTGTTGTTCAGCTTCTGTTTCATTCGCATCGATTTCTAGTTCAGCCGATTGCTGATCGGGTTCATCATCGTCTGATATTAATTCCAGCTCTGGCTCTGTGGTTGTTACCTCCTCCAGCGGTTGGTTGTTGTCTGGCATGTATTTGGAGAGTCTAGTGCTTTGATCGATGCGCTCAAAGACTGCGCTCATACGCTCCGTGACGGCTTCATGCATCTCAGCCTCATCCTCAGTATTGGCATCGGAGCCAACGCTATCCATGGCTTGTTCTATTTGCTGCATCTGTTCCGTTTCAGTTGCTTGTTTCTGCATCAACAGACGCTCAGCAATTTGACGTGCTGTCGGCAACGATTCGTCATCCGCCGACTCCGAACTGGCATCGTCTGCAACGATCGATTTGCGTTGCCCCGCTGTAACGGCACTTTCGGAGTTGCGCCTTTGACTTATTCGTCGTATCTTGCGCTTGCATCGTTCCAGGGCCATGCCACGTGATATGCCCGGCACACCCGTTGCCTGCACACCATCATCGCTATCCGTGTCGTCGTTGTCGTCGTCGTTGTCTTTGTCACCCTCGTTGTTGGGATCGGATTGACTTTGATTGGTGCTCGAGCGTCGCTTGCGTAAGCGTTTGGTCTTGTTCACATTGACCGCCACCACCTCCTCAATATCCGATGATTCCGACTCGGAGTCCACATTGCGTATAATCGTTGGCGTAAACTTTGGTTTAGCCTTGCAGTAAATGCCGCCCTCTGTGAGATCTGATTCGCTTTCGTAGACATCGCGTGCGCGGAACTGTTGCTCGTCAACGCGATAGTTTTGCTTGATCTCTTCCAGCCTGGACGGTGGTACAAATTCGTACTCGGATGAAGTATCCGCTGCCTGATCATGCTCCGCCTGGCTGCCTGGCTCAGCGGCATCCCGAATGGCATTCTCTGTCAAAACTAACAGATCTTCGTCTGTGGCACGTTCACAATCGGCAATCAGGCGACTGGTGTCCTTTTGCACAATGAAATCATCGCTAGATAAGACCGAGCTGCAAGGTGAATGCATCACGGATGGCAGCACAGTCATCGAAGTAGTGGAGAAATCGCCGCCCAAGCTAACATCCGCTGCATCCATAGCATTTTCCTCCATATAGGGTTGCACCGGCTCCTCATCACTAGTATCCACATCTATAATGGGCACCGGGGGCAGTGGCACAATGATAACGTCATCTGCATCCGAGGACTTATCGGTGTCCACTAAGCTAATCAGCTCAATTGGTTGCTCTTTGCCCTGCTTGTTCTTCTTGTTTGCCTGCACCCGCTTGGACTTTTGTCGCTTCACGGCCAGTCGCTGGAGCTGCTCCAGCTTGCGATTGGCCTTGGCAAAGGGTGCAAGTGCACTTTGCACTGGCTCCCGTTTAGCTACGGGGCAATTGGATGGTATCGCCACCAACAGACGTTGATCAAAACGTTCTGGTTCATCATAGTCATTTGCTTTTATGGTTTGCTGTGCTTTCGGTGGTTTTTGTTGTATTTGTTGTGGCTGTTTCTTCTGCGACTGTTGCGATGGCCGACGTTGCACCTTCTGCGGTAGACGCATCTTTTGCTGTTGCTGCAGCAGCTGTTGGACTGTACTGAGTGCTTTTGGCTGCTTCTGTTGGGGCGTTAAGATCGGCTTCTTGGGAATATTAGCATCTGGACGCTTGTTCTTTGGCGATGCATTTACAGCTGAGACGACAGGCGACATGGGCATGTCTTGTTTTGTGGATGAAACTGCTTTGGGCTCCTCTGCTGGTTTGGCTAAAAGCGAGTTTAGGAGAAAAAAAATTAATGCAATTATTGCCGACACGGAATTAAATATGGGAAATTCTCAATATATATTTCTGATATATAAATAAAGAAGAAGATTTTAAGTACTTGCAAAAGGACAACGTGCTTATTTATGGTATATACAAGAATACCGAAAGTATATGCTGTAAATTTCAATATCCGGGTGGATTGAGCAAACGTTTTATGTGTTCATTACAAATATCTGTGTTGTGTGGCACATCCAACCTATAGCCCTGACTTTTGAGCTCTTCCAGCTGCGTCTCATCGATGTGATAGAGGATATACGCATCCATTTGTATATCTGCACGTTTCGGCCACAGCAGCACAGTCACGGAGCGACGAAAATCGTCGACGGCTTCACTGATCTGCTTGTGGGATGTGTACAAGTTCTCCAGCATTGCACGCTGTTGGCCGTGTTCCGTCTGTGCTGCGTAGCGTTTGTGCATTTGCAACGCGTTCTCCAATTGCTGCACTAGACGCATAACCACAAATCGTCTATATCGTTCCTCAAGGTACGCTCGAGGCTTATTAATGTGGTTCGTGTTGCGTCGGATGAGCGTTGAGAGAATCGTGACCGTAAAACACGACATCACAACATGAAGGAACACCAACAGGACTGTGGCTGACAGCAAATACTCATCTGGATTACGACCGATTTCCTTTAGCCAGAAGAGCAAATCATAGCCATAATGGACGTGACAATAATCCATCCATATTAAGATAACCAGCTGGTTGAGCATAATGGGCACAATAATATTATAATTTCGAGCGATAATCATTTTAAAAAATGCACACCACATAGCGCTAATCAGACGGAGCACCAAATGTTGAATAATGCAACTCCTAGACAGATAATTCTATATAATTTAATATGAAATATGTAATTTTGAATAAAAAGGCTAGAGCAATAATCAAAAATTAATTTTAAATCAAAGCACCTACACAATAGTGAAAATGTATGTACTTGTTGCTCTACAAAAATCTCTCAACTGAGCTTTGACATGACCTATTTTAGAAACAATAACTAGCTGTTACTACCCAGCATTGTCCAGGTCATGTTTTTTGTAGAGTTTGTTATTTTTGCTCAATTTTCCCAACCGTCGGTTGCATTTCCCCCGAAATGGGTGGGACGTATCGATTAATTTATGTATGCAGTGCACTGAAAATGAGTTCGGGCTCGGTTCGTGCAATTGAGCGACTTAACCAAAAATTGGAGCTGCGCGTTGATAACCAATCCGTCACTCAATACATACATTTTTCTTTGCATATATCTATATATATATATATTGAACTCACATTCAACCAATGGACTCGTCTTGGCTTTCCAGGTATCATTAACGGATGCGGATGCAGCTTCACTTTTATCTGCCCAATAACGAGGCTTGCTTGGCCCATTGTTGATAATCCGCTTATCGCTGACAAAGCGCACCTGCTGCTTTTGTTCATTTTGGTGCTGCTGCTGCTGCTGCGGCGGCGGTGGCATGCTTTGAGTGTCCACATCTATGTTGAGGGCCTGTTGCTGCTGTTGTTGTTGTTCGCTGGTTGCATCATTGTAATGTATGGATGCATATAGAATTGATTCCAGCTCATTCAGTCGCTCGCTATCCATTTCGTCAATCTAAAAACAAAGAGAAAATTTACTTGATTATGCTGCTACAAATATTGTCTGGCATTTGAGTGTGCTTACATCGCTCATTGTGCCAGTCTTTGATATATTTGGCTATTGTTGTATTTTTCTTGAACATTAAAAAGCGAATCTATTGTTATTTGTTATTTTTTTTATTATTTTTTATTTTAATTTTGCACAGAACCACGTTTTGACTAGAGACGAATGAACGAGCAGCAGCTCATGTATCGATATAACTGCAAAACCGATAACAAGACAATCAATTAGGCGATTATTTTAAGAGCAACCCTAACCGCTTGCAAGCCGGCCACGTACAAGTACAAGGAATTAATAAAAACGGAGAATAACAATTAAATGTGAGTTAAACAAAGTAAACTTGACTTAATTTCAAAGCTTATACCATTTGCACTTGTAGCATGGAGCACATGCAACGCTACGTTTCACCGATCAATCCAGCGGTATTTCCACACCTGGCCACTGTTCTGCTCATCATTGGAACGTTCTTCACAGCCTGGTTTTTCGTCTTTGTGGTGTCCCGAAAAAGCACCAAGGAGAGCACATTGATCAAGGAACTGCTGATTAGTCTATGTGCCTCGATATTCCTTGGATTTGGCATTGTATTCCTCCTGCTAACTGTCGGCATTTACGTATGAGGCGAAAACAAATGATATCATTCCGTTTTAGAAGAGATTTATGCATGAATAAAAGATTGTGTTCTGGGCGTGTTAACGTACGTTGGGTTTTTATTCATATACATGTATAATTTCAAAGATTCAATTTAAATTTAAAGCAGTACCGAATACATATATTATATTTTAACATATATTAATTTGTGTGCTGTTTGAATATTAGTTTGCACTTAAAAAAACTGCAAATTTTCATGAGTAAAAAATAACTAAAAGGGGAGAGGATGACGCATATTCAACTAGCCGGCCAGTCCTGCCTTCTGTCTACACTTCTGCATTGTGGCGCGCAGTATGAACTGCTTGCGTGAGAGGGTGCGCACGTGCTTCAAGAACGCCTCCAGATCAATGACACCGCCACGCAAACCCTCGCCCAAATAATAAATAGCATCCTCTGTGGCAGCTTCATCAGCGTAGGCATTCAGTAATCTATAAAAGCTCTGTAGGATTAGAAACAGCACATTAAAAGAGATTAGGAAACATACTGCCTATATAAAGGTGCTGTGGTGGTAACGGCCTCATCCGGATCAATGGATTCTGCACTCTCAAGGGTCTCAAGACTTGTCTTCAATTCCTGCTCCTTGTCCTTCAGTATGTTAATATTCTTCTGCAGATCAACCTCATCGCGTTCCAGGCGACTGACGATTGTATCGATTTTGGCACTGCCCTCCATTAGCTCCTGCTTAGTGCGATTCAGCGTTTCGATTTCAGCCTGATACTGATTTACCTTCTCCTGTATGCGACGCCTCAACTTGTCCTCCACAGCGCTAATAAGGGATGCTTTGATGTGCTCCTCGGTAATTGTGCCCGTTGAGCTGGGATTAGCTTGGGCGGCAGGATTCTAAGCACGGTTACAAATTTAGTGAGCATAACGCATGTTATCTTACAATCCGACTTACATATCCTGCACTGCCAGGATAGACGCCCGGTTGTGGGTAATTCATGTACGGCGGATATCCGCCTGAACTACCAGTCGGTCCAGCACTGGTCGATGGATATGGCATAAAATTGCCGCCAGTGGGATAGGGCGGAAAGTTGCCACCACTAGCACCAGTCGCACTTGGGTAAGGTAGAAACTGATCTGGAGTATTAAAAAAGTGGATAAAAGTAGAATCACGCATTTAAGATAATAGAGTGCAAAACATTACAGTTTGAAGGTTGTGGCGCAGCAACTTGTTGTTCCTTGGGCTTGGAGTAAACGGGCGGATGATCCCCGAATGTCACAATCATAACTTGTATAAGCGACAGCAGATCCGAGCTATGCGGCTGCCAGTCATGCAAATAAGGCAAATACACCTTGCCATTGTGGTCCACATACATGGAGACTTTGATCTGCATAGTTGGCGTCGGTTTCACAAAGCACATTGGCGCATTCTGGGGATGGGTGTCCATTAGCCATATGCATATGGGAATGTAGTAGGTGCTATCTGTGAAATCGATATGATTAACATATTTCCGAGTCTGTTTTTAACGGGACGAGCCACTTACTCTTATAGACCACTGGGATTGTGCCAAGCAATGTAAACAAATCTTTTGAGCTGCCATCGTTAAACACTGCAACAACAAAAAATAGTTGTTTATCATAATAATAATTTAGGTACAACTCACTCATCGAACACACTCACCGAATTTTTGCAGGTTGTATGTCAGACTGCGATACGTGGTAACGACATCGACAACATCTTTCCGAGTCGCCGCTATATTTTTATACTGTAATCAGTGAAAGGGTATTTAATAATTGTGCTTATTTTAACGACATGAGACTTAATTGCGTGATATAAAAAAGGATGGAGAATGGCTGTAAAGCTATGAGTCATCGTACCTTTGATAAATATTTGTTAATTTGCGCCTCTTCTATGGCAGGCATTCTAGTTTCTTAATTTTAAGTCGAATTTGGATTCTGGACCCGCTGCTAATACGAAGTTATTAAACTAATTCTTTTATATTCGCAAAACGCAAACAAAGTTATAATTAAGTACTTTCGATATTAGAGTATTGAGTACATATATGCATACTTATCGCACAATAACGATAACAATTCAGGTATCGATAACCTCGCGTTACGTCAAGCTCTACGAAAACGTTACATTTTTATAAATTGGGCCTCTTCAAGTAAAAAATCAATGTCCCCAAAAAGTCTGTGCGTGCAAAAAGTCATTTGAAAATGATTTATTTATATATTAATTTAGTTTGCTACATGGGTGTGTGTGGGAAATGATATGTTCATTGCGTTTTATTCCGTTGATTGGATTGAAGGAAGGTTCGTTTGTGGGCAGTTACTTTGTCTTGGGCACTATGCGGCTTTTTGGACGTCTGTAAACAAATAAGAACACAAAAATCATAATTTTTAATAGAGTGAAACATCAGCACAATGGCTTTGAATTGTATCTTAAATGTAACTTTATTTGAATACTTTCGTTTTTGTCTCTTTACTCATTTAGGCATATATGTTTATATGTATATATATTATGTGTGTATTTGTTTGATTTGTGTAGGTGAACTTAGCCAATGTTCAGTTTACTAGGCATTACTATAGGTATTGTTCATTTGTTACTTTTTAAATATATATATATATATATTATATAAATATGTATTTTTGCAATAATTATATATATGTAAGTATTTTATAAAAATCATCATCATCATCATCATCGTCATCGTCGTCATGAGAAGCGCACTTGCTTCTCATTATGGGTGGTTTTTTAGTTTTAGTCGTTAAATTTTTGGATTACACATATAAAAAATAATTTTTCACTCTTACTCGCGTATTTTCACTCTTACGCTACACATATGCATTTGTGTGTGTATTTATGCATTTATTTGTGTATACTAGTAAGTTAGTTAAGAGAGTAGATAGTATCTAGGGCATACACTTACTACTAAAAACCATTAAATAGTTTAACTCATTCTTTTTATCATCTTATCTGCTTTAAGGTTACATACATTTAATTTCATAATGTTAGAATACAAAATGGTTTCGCTCATATCATAATTTTCCATTATCTTTATACTTGTTTTGTGCTATATATTTTTGCGTTTGTCTTTTTAATCGGCGCCTGCATTTTCATAGTGCTCAATATCAAGTGCCAATCATATTCTCATTATTATTATATTATGATTTTTTTTTTTTTGGCAATATAATGGATTACTGTTAGCGGGCAAAATAAATGGCCAAATAATATTCATTATAATTCAAATTTCCTTTAGATCCTGTTTTGTTTTTGGCACATTAATGCATTCATTGCCGTTTGTTCTTTTTGTTGATATCGTTAAATACTTTAAACAAGTGTTTCATAATTAATCTTCATAAATAACAACACATAGTACATATACATAAGTCGTATATGTATGTAGATACTCACAAATTCAAAGTGTTTACGAAACTCAAGTGTTCAACAACAAGTGAAGCGTGGGCGTGGTCATGTGCACAACATACATATAAAATATTTTAGATAGCAACGTTTTATTTCATATCAAATAAATGAAAAATTGTACATTTGTTAGCGAGCGCAAAATTAAAATGCATTTGCATATGGATATTACAAGTCGATATTTTAAGGTTTTGTTCTCTTCCATTTCCATTTCCTTTTCCTTTTTTTTTTTTTTGTTTTCTTTTTAGTTTTCATTTTGTTTTCTTTTCTTTGTTATAAGTGTATCAAGATAAATTTGTTCTAAAATGTCAGTCTATTGCGCAAAAATCTACTTTTGTGGTTCGGTTTTCTTCTACACCAAATGCCTAAGATTGTTTTTTTTTTTTTGTGTTTTGTTTTCATTTTGTTTTTGTTTTTATATAAAAAATTCCCTAATATGCATTGTCATTATCGTTTCGACAAATGCGACTTTTCGCATTGTTCGCTGTGTGTGGATGTGTTGTTGTTGTTGTGTGTGGGTGTGTGTGTGTGTGCAAGTGTTTGTGTCGCGCTGACATTTGATGTTAGCTCGATAAGACCTACATACAAACATACATATAGATACATACATATGCCCAGAATTGGGGGATCATTGTCAAGCTACTGCCACTTCATGCTGATAATTGCTACATCTACAGGCTACTTTCTGTCTTGATGGATGTGACAAGGACTTAACCTAGCTTCGTGTACGCATAAGCGGCGATGACGCCCACGACAACACCAGCTGCAATATATGTGAGTAATGACCTTCGTTTTTTCGCCGCCTGCTGATTGTCCTCGTTCTCCCGCTGTTTACGCTTGATTTCGCTGACTTTCTGCTCCAGACTGGCCTGGTATTCATTGCGTTTTCGCCGTTTCAGCTCATCCCCGGTACTGTAATTAGAGTATACATTTCAATTTAATACCAATATACATATTTAGAAATGTTCGGATAACATACCTCGCTGTCAAATCAACACCATTCACCTTGTGCTGATCAAGTGCCGTTGATTTCTCACTGTTGGCATTAACATCATCCTCGTTGGCCTGTAGCATTGTGACATTACCATTGTTTGTCTCCGATTTCGGTTCATCTATGTTCTCGAATTGCTCGTCCTCATCATCGTCGTCGTCGTCATCATCATCATCATCATCATCATCATTATCGTCGTCCGCATCGTCGTCGCTGTCCGATTCCAGCTGCACTGGAATTGGCAGCGGCGGCAATGGACGATTGTGGTGCAGGCTGTCTGCCACCTCTGCATTTATGATCTGATTGATTATGTTATTGAGCGCATCCTTGCTATTCAGCGCTGGCTTGTCAGTTATGCCATCGCCATCGACCAGAGCAACATTGTCGCCATTTGATTGCGCAGCTCGCATGTCCAGAGCGAGAACACCGCCCGTAATGGGCGCCGGTGGCAAGTTGAGCGATTGCAAACGCCGCGGCAATGGTGGCGGTTGCTCTTCCTGTGTCTGTGCATCCGTGTCATTGTTAATGATTGGCTCCTCGGCAGCCAGGAAACTCTGCAATTGAAAATAGGAAAGATTAGAATGCCGTTTCTTCCGCTTTAAATTGTCTTAAATAATACTTGTTTAAATTAAAATTGCTAAAGTGTGCATAAGGCACACACAACTTTCCGTTCATAATTTTTCTTATACACTTTCAACTTCGTTCAACAATTGTTTTACAAAACACATCAGATTAAATCAATTCTTAAATCGCTCTCTATTTAAAATTAGCGTTTAAAGTACAGTTTTCAATCTCAATACATACAGGATCGTTCAGTTTTTTAATGCCCTCGATGATGGCCTGATATGAAAAATCAAGCTGATCGGCCGTCTGTATGAGTCCCAGGCGATAGCTGCGCAGCTCGCGCAACACATTCGACACATTGCACTCGCCGTACTTGTCAACAAGCACCAGACAGCAGTCGACCAGGCAAAATGTGCCGGAGCGACCAATGCCGGCGCTACAGTGAACCACGGCTGGGCCAACATCCTCCTTTAAGCCACCCGAATCGCGCACCTTTTGCAAGAACTTCAAAAATGCATCCGGCGAACTGGGTATGCCAAAGTCCGGCCAGGTCGTATAATGAAATTGCATAACCTCACGGTTTTTTTTCGTTTCGAGATCAGTTAATCTGCGACGTAAAAATTAAAAAGGAAAGTTAGCATTGTGTCCATATGTATATTAGATGATCGTTCTGCACTCACTTGAACCACCGGCGAACAAAGTTCTGATAGTTTTCGCAGCAGACCAGCTCAACGGATAAGCCGACATCCTGCAGATTGAGCGCTTGCTGGGCTCCCAGCTGATCGGGCCAATAGCGATGGCATTTGATTTGTTTCTTCTCCGTCAGCTTGTTGAGCATGAGAATCGCACACGATTTTTGCTCCCAGACCATTAGCCAAAAGTGACCCACTGTATCCCGCAGCGGACCCTGTGTGAGTATATATTGACGATCGGCGCGTTCCAGCTGCAAAAAGTGTTATTTTACATTAATTGAAATTCAATGGACACTTATTCATTTAATTTGAACTCACTTTGACCAGGTTAGCATTGATGTAGTCCACGCTGCCGCGCTTCAACACAATACGCGAATGGTCATAGGGATTTACATCCCTGTATCGGTTCAGTCCCCTATTCTGTGAACGCTCCGATTCCAGCGTAGTAAACTGTTTCTCTTTAGCCTCGCGTTCGCAAATTTCACATATTTCCTGCAATCAAAAAACAATAAAATTAATACTATTATGAATGAGTGTGGGTGGAATGTGTGAAGTATTTGGAATTTCTCAGTGATTCACGCATGCGGCTCGCAAATAGAGGTAGCTTTCTGGGGTTGCCCTCTCACAACGACAGTTGACAGTCGATAGTAGTCGCTAATATTGGCTATATCGTCTTGTTATCTTGGGCAAGCGACGCTTCGCGCCACGTTAGCATGCCTAATTAGTCACAATGTGCTCTGCATGTATGTGCAACATTATCTTTTAATTTTTTTTTATAGCTATCAGTTGTAACTACTTTCAATGGCATTGACAAGAGTTCTGTGTGTTCATATAGATATGGGGCATTACGGACTATCTGATTCAACATGCCCAGCCAAAATGTAAGGATATCATTGTCTCAAATACCACTGATATACTACTAAAGACCATAGCGTTGAATTCGAACAGTTTATGAATGGCAAATAATAAACACTAGATGGTTTATATATATTTACTAAGTGGAATTATTGTGTCAGAGAAATTTTAAATATTTTTATAACAATCGCTTAGCAATTTATTTTTGCTTACTGGTTATTAAGGATACATTATTAATCGATTATATTTTTAGCTTTAGCTTTTGTAAAATGATTACGAGTACTAACGAAATACTCTATATTCAAGTGCTTTCAAGTATGTTTTAATAACATTTCGTAAGTGTTTCGTCTGATATTGAATTTGTCGATATATGTGTCATATATAGTAGTTGTTAACTGAGTATTTTTTTGTTTGTTAAAGAGCTGGTTAACAAATTAACAAAAAAATGTACTTGCAAAAGAAAAAAATGTATATCGAATCTGATTCGAACAACAAGTTTACTGTAATCGGCTATTCCCGCCTAAGCGACCCTTAATTCTAACCAATTGCTGGCCACTTGATTGCGTGTATATATATATATTTATATATATACATATATAACAAAAAAGTAGTATAATTTGTATACAACAAATGCAAACAGCAGGGCAAGGTGATGTGTGGAGTCGGTAACGCATTCACGATTGGCATTGTGACTAACGATGAGGCAGCAATAACTTTTTTTAAATTGTTATTGTTTTTATTTTTTTGTATTTTTTTTTGTTCAATTGTATGCGACGCAGTTTTCGATTGCAGTGCGAATAATCGGTTTTGTTAATTGTCAGTTCGCTATTAAGTAGGTGAATCAGTTTTAAGTCGTCAAGCCACTCCCGCTCCCCGATAATCAGCACAAATTGCGGCTGACGACTGTTATGAAATTTAATTGAAAAGAACATTGCCCGATAACGTACAAAGAGCAAAAGAGAGAAATGGGAATAATCGAGATAAGGCAGTATGAAATTTCAATATGTGTGTAAACCACAATTGTGATGGGGATCAAGTGTAGTTATCATCGCTGTTCTAACTGTTCCTATAGCCAAAAATTACTTACAATATCAGCAATCGCTTATCCAGAAAGCAACAAATTTACAGCAGCGAAAAAACCGTCAGTAACAAATCCATATTACTGCGCAATTTAAACGAATTGTAATTTTTTTAATAGCATTTATATAGTTGGTGAGCCCTCTACTTATTCACAATGCTCGTGTGCAACAATTGTGAAATCTTTGCCGTCGTCGCAACATGAAACTGAGGCCTGATTATTGAGAGCATGTCTAACTGGGCTAAGAAAAGAAAGCTCATTCGACTGAAATAAATCATGCACTTGAAAATATCTCTCATTTTAACATTAAAACACATTACACTTTATCCTAGAAAAATAAATGATATTAGCAATACTTTTTTGGTTTGTAAGAAAATTTAATGTACAAATAAAAAAAATTAACACAGTTCAAGAAAAACAGTCAATGTATGTTTGCACGATATCTGGAATAGTGAATATACCCACAATGTGCGGTAGGTTTGCTGAGTATTCAAATTGCATGCTGCATAAATTGCAACATGTATGTCGTTTGCAAAATGTTGTTGTTGCCGCAGCTGCCACAGTGAGTAGAAGCAGAGGTGATAAGTAATGAAGGAGAGCCTAACAATAGCGTACTGTCAAATATTATACATAGTTGATCAAAGTGCTCATAAACCATAAACATTTAAACTGTTTACGCTCATAAAATTATATGTTATTATTGCGATTGTTGTTGTGGGCGGCGCTGGAGGAGGAGGAGGACGAGGTACACCACAATTCATTGGAAATGTGCAGTGCTCCAAGGGAAGTGCTTTCGAGCGAAAAGCAATTTGGATTTCATCAAGCTTGGCTTTTACCAATTTAGCCGGAAAATAGATTATCCTCGCAGCGCGCACAAAAGGGAAGACAACAGGCACACGCACAAGGGATGAACAAGGCGGGGCGAGCCAAAAAAAAAAATATGAGAATTGAGTTCATTACACAAAAATTCAATACACACTCACACAAGGAGAGATACAGATACACGCAGGCAATGTCATCCTAACTGCGAAGTTAAATTCCGTGAAATCCAAATTCGAGTGAGTGGCAAAGAAGACGACGACTACGACGAAGCGGGCACAGCAACAGCTGAAGACACATTTCACCAGAACTGGCCATAAAGCAGAAACCTCAGCTATGCCACAGACGGGGCTAAGAGGCGAAAAGAGAAACCCAAACTCAAACTCGAACTGAAACGCATGCCCTTTGTGCCAAGCGCAAAAATTGCTTATGTGCGTGTGCATGTGTGAGTGTGTGGGTTTGTACTTGTATGCGGTGTCTACTTGCATTTGAGGTCGTCCAACTTAATATTTTTTTGTTTTTGGTTTTGTTTTTAACGAAAGCTTATCGTACTCTCCAATTCTAGTTTAGCCATTTACGCTCACAACAACAACAATAACAAAAATAGCTTAACAACTCTGGATATCGTTTGCAAGTGTTGTATATTAATCACATGCAAAATATGGGTAAGTAGCAATTCCAAATATCAACAATCAAAACAAATGAAATTCAAAAGATACATACAAAGAGACAGGCGCACACTAATATGTATTTCCTAGAATTGTGTGTAGACGAATACCGACAACAAATTCGCAGAAAAAAAAAATTGGGACGCGTACGGCGCTTGTTATCAATAACAATCATAATAAACGAAAAACATATTTTTTTTTGGATTTCCGAATTGCAAAAGCCTCCGCTGAGTGCATACTACTCATTCGGAGTACGAGGTGCACAAAAAAAAATCAAAAGCAGAATTTGAGCGAATTGCAATTTGCGAGAAGAAAAAAAGAGTAGAGGCAGAAAGAAGAAACAGCAAGGCAGCATCCGAGAGCGGGCAACAAGCGAGAGCGCATGCAAAGTGCAGCAGGTGAGCGTTAGCCACTGTCTGTGTATGCTGTGTGTGAGTGAGTCGACTGTCTGCCTGTCAGTATGTGTGTTTGAGAGAATGTGCCTGTGAAATTTTCGGGCAAACGTTGCGCGAGCGCCACAAACTAAAGCCAAAGACCGGAGTTGGGCTGCTGCTGTTGACCAGCGCCGACACCAAAAGCTACAAACACAGGCGCACGCTCACATAACAGCGACAACAACAACAGCAATAATAGCGCAATGGGGCTGACCGTGAGCAGCGTGCCTACACACACATGCCCACACACTCAAATGTATGTATGTACATGTATTGGAGGCATCGGCATCTGCAGAAGCCTTTTGCGCACTCATCACATTTTCGTGGAAATCGAATCAAAAAGGAATAAAATTGTATGTGCGCCTGTGTGTATGGGTGTTGGTATTGGTGAGTGTTCGTGCTCTGCTTCTTGCTTGTAGCTGTTCCTCTTTATGGGTTGTTTAATTTACATGGGATATGGATACGGTAATACTTGGTACACTTCACTTACCTTGTAGTATCGATTCCAACCGGATCCAGTTTTTTTGTCATTATATTCCTGTTCGATTCTCAGCCTGGCTGGCGTATTATCCTTTGTTGGCGTTGCTGCTCGATTCTCACTCATCGTTAATCACTCCAACTATGGTGTGTTCTATTTGTAATTTGTTTCTCTTTTTTTTCTTCTCAATTATAAGTAATATTGTAATTTCTTAATAGCTGCTTGGTTTGCTTTGGTCTAGCGACGTTATTGTTTTCGACACACGAACACCGACACCGACATACAACTGACACCACACAGTAAATAATGCGTAAGAAAATTTGACTACTACGGCGACGGTCTGACGTTTTGTTCTATGTTGTCTTTTGCTCATTTGCTCGCTAGCGCGTGTTGGCTGGCAATTTGTGTATATATTAAAATAACTAAGTACGAGAACTACAGCATTTACCACATTATTCACTGGAATTGCGTTGAAATAGCAAATGCGTGCGATTAGTTTTGGTTACTAATGTTTTTCTCTTTTGCCTTTTTTTTCCACAAAATTAGCAGTAATTGATGTTTCGATGGATGACGAGCAACTGCAGTTATCGAAACAAATCGAGCAGTTATCGCTACTTAACGGTCACACTGGCATACAAAACAGAACAAGTTGACAGTCGCATGCACAAACAGCTGTTTTTAGTCGCGTAATAATTTAGTTGAATTAAATATGATAAAAACGCCCATTTTCCGCTTGATACGCGATCAACGCTTAAGCCTGCCTATTTTACGGGGTTTTCATCATGAATTCGTCAAGCCAGAACCGACCGCTGCCAAGCAACAGACTGAGAGCACAAATCAGTCATTTGTCGCTGGCGGCGTTCAAAACAAATATAAAACATTTCGTGATGAGGAAGCCACTGAAATTTTCGATGTGGACGAGTTGCGCTACCAGGAAAATGATCTGGCCCCCGAAGCCGAACAGGATCAGTACTTGGGTCTCAATTTGAAGAGTATGTCAGAATAACTGGAGAGTTTTTTCCCTTCACTGCTGTTTTCTTGGCAGGAGGCATTCGTGGCGTATTCGATGTTGAGGATCTGGTGGAGCTGTTGCGCAAGGAGAATGTCGACGACATCTTTGTGTGCTATGTGCCCGAGGAGTTGAAGTATGTGGATCATCTCGTCGTTTGCAGTGCACGCAGCTATCGTCATATGCTCGCCACAGCGGAGTTTGTCCGTCGAATTTTCAAAATAAAACGCTCGAAGGGAGATCTGCTGCCCCGCATCGAGGGCGAGAAGAGTCGCGACTGGATGGCCATGGATTTGGGTGCGTACTCGATAAATAAACCAATTCCTATATTACTTATATTCATATTATAAATTCGTTAATTTAGGCAACATTGCGCTGCACGTATTCTCGCCCAAGGCCCGCGAGGATTATGATCTGGAATCGCTGTGGGCAATTGGGCCGCAATACGATCCGGAAAGTCAAAAGCCACAAAATCCGCTTGGCAACATATTTCTGGCCAAGCCGGAAACGTAGCCAGCCTTGCTGAACGAATTAAACAAATGCCTCTATTTTAAGAAATGGATTTTATTGTTATCTCTACCAGACGACAGCATCGTCCGTCAGCTTCCTGTGAAAATCATAGAGGCTGGCAAACACATGATTTTTATTGATGTTTCCGCCGTACTTCTTCACCAGATACGAGTAGCTCTTCTCGTGCACCAGGGCCGCATGCCAGCCTGCATCCTGGGCGCCCAAATAATCCGTCGTGGGTCCATCGCCGACATGCAGGCACTCCTGCGGCTTTAGGTTTGCCAGACCCGCCTCCGACATGGCACGCTCGAAGATGGCCACCTGCGGTTTCTCAGCTTTTGCCGCATACGAGGTGAGCGCAAAGTCCAAGTACCGGTCGAGTTTTGTGTTGCGCAGCAGCGCTTCGAGGCGCGGATCAAAATTGGCTATTACGCCTACCTTGCATTGATCGCTTTCGGCCTGGGAATGTTTGCGCAGCTGCTGCAGCAGCTCCACGCTGCCATTGCACGGCTGCCAGCAGATGCTCGATTTGTACAGTTCCAGCAAATGATTGGTGAAATTGTCCAATTTCTCATCGGGTATGGGTGCGCCACTGTCCGCAAATGTGCCTGCGATAGACAGAGGGAGAGAAGATAGACAGAGAGTGTGAGAGAATTGATTGAACTTTTGAACTTTGAAGCGAATTAATCGCTTTACCTGCTATCAGCTGACGCCACCAACGTTGCCACTCAAGTCGCGGCTGCGATTGACACCCAAAATTCGGATAGTCGCGATTCAGCTTAAACCTGCAGCAATAACAAGTGTGTTTTATTAATAGTATAAGTAATCATTTTGCAGTTGATACGCACCAGTTGGCCTTGTAGTTTTTGGCCAGCTCGTTGTTATCACAGCGCGCACCAAAAAGCGCCCCAATCTCGCCATACTGCTTGCCGGGACTGGTGCGAAACTGCAGCAGCGTATTCGTCAAATCGAAGGTTATCAAGCGAAAGCGTTTCAAGCTGCGCATCTCTTTTCAATTAATAAGCTTCAACTTTCCTGACTGATCCTCGTCGTCGTCGTTTCTTCTTTTGTCTTTCTCGCCTTGCGCTGTGGCTGAGTTGAGTTCGCATACTACGTGAGTGGAAAGCATAATTGCTTTGTATGACCGCTGTTGCTGTCGCTGCTACTGCTGCTGCTGCTACCGATTATGTTGTTGTTGTCGTTGTTCTTATCAGCGAAATATTTGTGTAAATCATATCGTATGTGTTTGTTTGTGTTTGTTTTGCTGTTTTGATCTGTGCTGTGCTTGTCAATTCATTAATGACAGCTAACCTTATCTATATAGCCAATTCGAATAATTCCATATATTGGTTTGCATTGTCAATAAATGATTGAATAAGCAGACGCATCAACGATTTCTTATCAGTTGTATTCCTTTTTCAAACGCGCGCTAGAGTTGTGTTGAGAGCTGCCAGCTTGCATTGCTTCTTAACAGCTGGCAACTGTATGGCACAGCATTGCCAACGGCAAGTATTGAGTTAGTAAAGACACAAACCTGCAAATAAAGCGCGCATTTGAAAATGGATTTAAATCGTAAAACGTAGCTTGTTTGTTATGTGCAACGTTCGATTTGGCGCCGTTGCCATTTCGAGGTCGGCAAAGTTTTTTTTTTGGCCAAAAAATAAATGTGGAGAAGCAACTTGGCATATGCGAAAACGTGTCAGTTTTATTAATGCTCGTGGGAAGCAATAACAATCAGACGAAAACAACAACAATAATAACAACACTTGCACGTTTCTGTCTTTTTGACCTACCAAACAAATCTCTTTGTCTACCTGCCCCAAGTTGCCGAATTGTTTTTTTCTTTACTGAGAAAGGCAAGAAATGCATAAAAAAAGTTGATTTACCGAATTAGTTTAAAATACGAACTTGAAAATGATTTTTTTGATTATCTGTTGTTTTCTAAACATTAAATTTTTTTTTTATGTCATAGGAAAGGGTATCAGAAATTCGTTGTCATTTTGTCATTGGTAGAATATAAAATTGCATTTGCCGAGGATCAATAAGAAAAGAAATTGGCAATAAAAGTAGCGCACTACCAAATTTGTATCCTTTTATTGGCGGCGCAGCAAATAAAAAGCATAATAACAACAACAGCAACAATAACACACACATACACACGCATACACATGCCGTATAAGGTATTCAACGAAATTCCAGTGAAACCACACATAAAAATAACAAAAGCATAAATTCATTCATACCCAAAACGGCTTCAGCTTCAGCTCCATCCCCAACTCCGTCTCCAGCTAGCAACAAAGGCAGCCCGAGCCCAATGGACCAGAAGTGCTGCAAACACACACACACACACACATACACACAGCAACTTCTTTGTTGTGTGCACTTTAAACTTCACGCAAGGATCGAGGGGAAAGGGGAAGAGAATCGCATCGCTCTTGGACAGCGGTCGCTGATTTTTGTTGACTCGCGCGCCCACAAATAAACAAAAGCAAATAAAAAGAAGTACAAAACTAAAATTTGTGCTTATTTAATCTGTTGGGCTGCGCCCAGTTTGCAGCACTTTTGGTATTTGCCAATTTTGTACGTTTTCGCTATAAATAAAGCATCAATTTGCCTCAGTCTTCTTCGGGGTTCGAGTTTCTATGGAAGGGCGAGGAACCCCAAAATCTCTGGAAATTCCATACATACCAGCCAGGGAATTGTTTTTATGTTGTTGCTGCCTGTTGTCTGTGATTTGTAGGGCCAGCAAATGTTGCATTGCTTATTTGGGCCACATCAGCGCTGTACCAAGAATTGGCAATAGTATGATTGGAATTTACGGAAACCTTCATATTCTGCATTTGATATGTTGGTTGCAAGTTCCAAGTATTATTTATGTTATCGATAAAGATGGAACTATCGCCCGCAAGATAAGTTCTTGTGGGTCAAAAGTTTCCACATAAATTTGTCAAAACTTAACTCTGAATTCTATTATGCTCAAACATGAAAAATTATAAAAAAAAAAGGTTTTGAAAATCTTTTTACCTTTAACTCAGTATTTCCTCCAATCAGTTGAAAAATTGGATTAGAATAATGGGATATATATATATATATATCAGACACATGTCCTACTCAATGATTAGTATGTATTAGCCTGCGTTTCGCCAACTACTTAAGTTGCAAAAAAAAAAAAAATGAAAAAAGTCCGCCCAACTTTCAACAAAAACTTTCCCAAGAAAATTAACCAAGCAACCAACTCAACCAAGTCAAGTCAAGTCAAGCCGAGAGCCGATGCCAAGGCGAGCCAAAGCAAACCAAACCGAACCAAGCCAAGCCAAGTCAAGCAGCCGAAGAGCCAGCCAGCCAGCCAGCCAGCCAGCCAACCAATAATAATAAAGTCAATGACTCCAATGGAATTTCATGTTGGCCCTTTTCGAAATGTGTCTGCCAGTCGGTCGGCCCAACTCCAACTCGGCTGGCTGGCTCTTTGGCTGTCTGGCTGTCTGTCTGTCTGTCTGACTGGCTGCCGGACTGCCTTTTAATATTATCTGCACTTTTGGTCTTTGGCTGCCGCCGCTTTTGTTGTTGTTACCATTGCAGTTGCTGTTGCTGTTGCTGCTGCTGTTTGTTGTTGTTGTTTTGATTGGCCGCTTTAACCTGTTTGCGAATTTCTACCATGTTAATAAATAATTTTTAGAGGATTCGCTAGCAGCAGCAGCAGCAGCAAAAGTACCGCACCAGCGCCAGCGCCATCAGTAACCGGACATTGAAGCCAAAGACATTGACTGCAACTTGGTTTCCTTTGGCCACTGGATTAGATAGCCACTTGTGTTGTTGTTGCTGTTATTGCTACACTGTTGCACCATTCTGTGTGATTTAAAATTGCAGACAGACAACGCCTGTAGCAGAATCGCTTACCACCCCCCACCCTCACCACCCACCTTAACATTGAACTACCTGAAAATGCTTCCTTTTTGTGGAGCTTGTGGTGACCAACACTGTCGAAATGACAACAGAAAATCTGGCTTAGAAATTGTTTCTTAAGCTCTAATGGCTTTTGTACTTTATTCACCAAAAAATATACAATTAACTCAATCATGTTTGTAATTGGATTAGATAAAGAATTCAAGCCTGTAGTTGCTGAGTAAAGCTAGTGTTTTATTTGTAATAAAAATTACTACTTGTAAATTAATTAATTATGGAACACATAACTCTATTAAGCATTGCAAATATAGCCCAAAAGTATGCTAAATATATATATACAAAATATAATTGGAGACCAACTAAATTACGCTAATATCAATATACTTAAGTTGTTATAATGCAAGTATATTTGACTTGTGCATTTTAGAAATGTTTTAACAATAATATATATTGCAAATACTTCAGGACAGATGCTGATACATCACAAAAATAAAAAACACAAGAGTGGATTACAATTATTATTGTTAAAAACTCTCAACTTGACGTGGACGTTATTAAAATGAATAGATTTTTGGCAATGGATTGTCCTCCAGATTGATTTGATATTGTACCTTAAATTGGAACTAGTATCACAGCATGCATCACTTTAAAGTTTCATATCCATCTCCAACTTCAATTCCAACTCGAACTCCAGCTCCAACTCCAAGTCGATGGTGTTCTTGTTTGAAATTCCTTGTCCGCCTTTTGGGTTTATTTTGTGTTTTGCTTGCAGTGTCGAGTCTGCAACTTTGCCAGCATCTTCGCCTCTGTCTGCGTCGTGTGTTCGTCTTCTTGGCCTTTGTCTGAGTTTTATGTGCCGCTGCCTCTGGTTCGTTTGTTAAATGTTTGGGTTTTGTTTGAGTTTATTGAGTGAGTTCCTGGAAAAACGCAAGAATTTGTCTTTGGCCGTTGTGTTTTTGCTTTGCTGCTGCTGCTGCTCCTGCTGTTGCTGCTGCCGATTCGGCTGTTGCCGCACTCTGGACCACGACGAAACCAAAAGCGACGCCCAACGCCAGATCAGAGACGTAGCCGAAGAGATGTAGACGACTTTTGGTGTTGGCGATGGGGATGGGGATGGAGGTTGAGGTTGAGGCAGATGTCGATGCCACTGGTGCAGAACACAATTCGTTCTCAAAGGTGTCTGTATGGCTTTGAGCTGATGTAGGGTGGACAGGTGATTATGACTTTTGGCAGGACACTTAATGCGTTGGCGATCAGCGGCAAAAGATCAACAAAAGCAAAAGGGACAATCCATTCAAATGACTGAGTTTGTAGACCGTGTGAGCTACTTAGGGATTCCACTCCAACATCCAGCACGCTTTCGTCATCGGAAATCACTTAAGATTCCCCATACATTCAGCTGAATCATACAATTCCACAGATTTTCACCCACAACTGGGGAGGAAATAGGGCCCCCGACAATGGCTACCAAAAATAACGGAAATGCCTGCATTAGACATTTGCTATTTTCGACCGATGATTGAGTTGCAGTGATTAAGGGAAATAGCTCTATATATATATTTATATATATATAAATATATATATATATATATATATATATATATATATGTGTGTGTGTGTAGCTGCCTTACGGAAGCATGGAATGCATATGTACGACTCTGTCTATCTGTCTGTCAATGTGGCCCCCAATAGAAGCCAACGCACACGGAGAAGAGAACCAAAGGGCCCGACGAAGTCATTCCGACGAGGGCATTCCCAGACAATGCCCAATACCCCAAACACCAACACGCACAACACATATTCAAATACAGACGGCGCGAGAGAGATAGAGGCAAAGGTTGTACGATCTGTATAGCCTTCCCTATATATATATATATATATATATATATTTATATATATACTACATACATATAACTTTAAATAAAACTTTTGCTCGCTGTGCAACACATATCCACACACACACACACACACACACTACATTTTTGTTGTTGTTTGCTTAGGATGGATTTTCCCCTGTTGATGATATTCTTTGCATTGCTTTCTTTTCAATTTTCTAGTTTTTTTTCGGATCTTCTATTCTGTTTTCCTTTTCGCTCTGTCTTTCTGTTTTTGTTTTTTTTTTCGCTACTTTATTTAGACGCTCAAAAATGTTGCTATTTTGTTGTTGTTGTTGTTGTTATTGTTGTTGTTTGCTGGTTTAAATTTCTAATTTTGTGGGCAAGTGAATCTGAATTTGAATTTACGCTGTAGGAATGATCTAGCATGTACCATCCATACATATTTATGTACAGTGGCACTTCGCTACAGGGCAAACCGGAATTTGACTAACTGTACAAATATGCCACCAAAATAGAGATATCTTCAAAAAATGCAAAAGTATTTTAATGTGCAAAAACCACATCGAGAACCATTCGGTTAATTGACTATCCATTCACAAAACATGTTAAGAAATTCTCAGAAATGTTTTTAAATCGCTCAAAGGTATTCATATTTTTTTTTTTTCTTTATAAATATGAGAAATGATTAAAATCGGTTGACAACCCGACTTAGATCGCAGCTTAACCAACAACTAATGAAAAGTAAACAAACAGTATATTTTTATGCGGGGGCGGGGGTACCCTATTGGTTTCCGCTAAGACTGTATTAATTTGAGTTAATTAACTGTTCATTCATAAGTTGTAAAATATGAATAATATATATATATATATATATGTATATATATATATATATATATATATGTATATAAATATAGAGGGGACTTCCCAGTTGCTCGTAGAGCAGCTCGACTGTATGGATGGTGTATGCAAATAGCGGTCTATAAGCGTATGCGGCTGTCCCATAGATCTGTTCCATATCCCGATGCTCGTCGCATTCGCAGTCGCCGTCGCGGAGTCCATTACTTAAAGCAGATACAGATAGAATATATAGCTGGCTAGACTAGACCAGACCAGACAATGTTTAATTTGTGTGTGCAGAGGAGATCGGACACGGCTGCTGCTGCTGGCCTCGAGTCGCGGTGTTAAATATTATGCGAAGGGGCAGCAGGCAGCGGGCAGCGGGCAGGGAGCAGGTGGCTTTTAACGATCATTTAAGCACGCCTATAAGTAGGCAACATATGTGGGTCATTGTAAAAAGGATGTGGCGGCAAGTTAGAAATCCTGATGTATGTATGAGTCACCCTGACGCATGTCAATTCACTTTAGACAAAGCGCCAGCGTTGCGACATTATTGCTAGCCATGCTGATGTTTGCGCCGACGCTGACGTTGTCAGTGGCTGCGACGGCGACGGCTACAGCGACGTTGGCATCGTCTGCTGCTTTGTTTATTTTTGGCCTGTCGCTAGGCTATTTTTTGACTATTTCGTCCACGGGTCGCAGCCGTGTCTATCCCGTCTGAGGACGGATGCTGCGGATGTGGATCGCTGGTCGGTGGTGATTGGGTGGGGTGTTCTAAGGGGGATGGATGGGCGATGAGACTGGTCGCACTGCGTTGCCTTTGCGACAGTGCTTTGCATGTTATTTTTGGTATAAACATCTTTATGTGCTTTTAAATATGCTGCGAAGTGACATTAGCTTTTGAGCGCTTTTCTGCGGGGGGATGAACGCAACGAGACAGACGTCGCCGGTCTGCTACAAAAATAAAATTTGTCACAGACTGTTAGATCACAGATGAGTGTATGCTTGTCTCTCTGTTTGTGTGTGTGTGTGTGTGTGTGTGTGTGTCTGAGTATATGGCAAACATGGCTAAACATAGCTAACAGCGACAGGAGTGCAGGGGAAACGAAGGGGGGCTGCTTCTGCCGAGGCTGCTGCTGCTGCTGCTGCGGCTGCTGTTGATGTTGATGTTTTGATTGATTGTTCGCCTGGCACCACAGCTGCCCAAGGTGGCAACACTGACGCTGCAATTGGACTAAACTCTTAAGAATTTAAATCAAGTCTAGTTTTTTTATAGAACTGGAGAAAAAAAAACGAAAACTAATTAAGAACCGCTTCTAAGGAAGTTTAATGAACTTTAAATAATCCCTGGCTCTAAGATAGCCCAGAAAATATTTAAAATTGTAAATTGTAGTAACACATTCTGACAACTATTCAGAAAAGTCTTGCTTCCTTATTTTATAGTTATATGGACAACTAAGACTGTTGAATAAAACTTTTACAAATATAAACTCTAGTCTGATATACCCATTAATATGTGTAACAACTCAAGAAAGAAGCCCCAATGGCAACCTCTAGTTAGAAACAAACTACAACTCTAAGCACATGAATACACACACACACACACACACAGACACACAGTCAAAGTGCCACACATCCGTTGTGTGTTCGTGTGGTACGTAAGAATTGCTGGCCATTGCATGTGCAGATGCAGATGCAGATGCAGATGGAAACGCTAAGCGCTTTTTCTTTCCTGTGCATTTATTTTCAAATTATTGCGCACAGTTCTTGAGTCATTCTTCCGCATTCTTCTTTGGTTGGAAAATGACCGTTGGACTTGGCAACAGCCAACAGCCAACAGCCAACAGCCAACAGCTAACAGCTAACAGTCAAGAGCCACTGATGATGCCAGCCTTATTTGGCAAAAATTAGCAATGCCTTTGTATGCAGATGCAGATGCAGGTTGGCCAAGACCTAACTCGAGCTCGAGTTTGAGCCAACATAAATGGCACTCCCTAATGCTGGGCCAAGTCTGACATAGACATAGACATCGCAGTTTGCAGAAGGCGTTGCTGATAACAAAGAGGCCGAGCTGAGCAAAGCGGAGCGAGCAGACGAATGGACGGTCGGACGGTCGGACGGACGGACAACGGACTGCATTCCAGCCATACCATTGACCATAGACTGCATACCACATGGCACCACTGCAACAGCAACGGCGACGCTTTTCATATTCAAATGCGACGTGGCCCAGACCCAACGCGCCACGCACTTAACATAACAACAGCAACATCAACAACAACAGCAGCAACAACATCAACAACAACAGCAGCAACAACAACAGCAATAACAACAATGCACTCCAGTGGACAAATGCAGACGCAGACGCGGTTGAAGCTGCTGCTGCAACTTCAAAAGCTACGCAAACAGTAGAATTGAGGAATGTGTGAGAAAGGGTTAGAGCTGAAGCTGGAACTGAAGCTGAAGCTGAAGCTGCAGTTATAGCCGGAGTTGAAGGTCTGTGGCGTCTGTGATGATGGGCTGAAGTAGAGGTATGGAGAGTAGTTGAGAATGTTGCTGATAGAAATACATGTGTGCATATGTACAACAGCAATCATAATGATTACATCTAAGAATTTTTGCTAGAGACTCAAAGATTATGCATATTCCCATGTTGCAGCCAATAGTAGCAAAAGTCAAAAAGCGCTTAAGCCACTATGCAATATGCAATTATGCTCGATCACAAGAAATAGTTGGGTCAATGCATTTCATTGCATGTTACAGGAGCAGATTTGAGTTAAGCTGCAATTATTTTTGATCATCCATAGAACTAATCAATTCTTGCTAAGCAGTCTTAATATGAATTCTATAAGTCTCTAACAAGATGCACTTTATATATACATATAACGCCAAATGTTGGCTTACAAACCACAGTTTTCCCTATAAGTGAGTGAATACACACACACTCACTCACATGCATGCATTTCTTTGCTTTTCATCTATTGTTCCCCTATATACATATATATATTTATATATTTTATTAGGGGTGATAGATCTGCTATTGTGCCACTCAAGCGATAGCACAGCATAAAATTAGTTCCAAGAGTTCCAATGAGAGAATTTCGTGTTTGTGTTGGTCCCATGAATGGGTTTTTCAATGCATGGAGGTTGCAATTGTTTTTTGGTGAGAATCGAAAGTGTCTCACGCTGCCTTCACAATCGCTGCTCGATAAGAATTGATTGCATATTTACAGTATTTACAGTAATCCCCAAGTAAACCTCCTACTCTGACATCGAATTCTCAGAAATTATACGGTCTTCCTTTTTGATGTCCTTAAAGCGGTCAAGTCGTCCAACCATGTGTTGCCCTTGGCTCTTGTTTTGTAATCAACACATCACTTCCCACACTTGACGAGGACAACGACGACGACGACGACGACAACGAATACAAGGACACAAAATTGCGGCATTGTCACTTTGATATTGGCACACCCACACCCACACCCAAGACAAAGACAAAGACAAAGATGGAGACGGAGACGGAGACAGCATAACTGTAATCACTTCAGATTATGTTGGTGGCACAGGAAGTTGTTGTCAGCAGAAAAATCATTTCACATGCTGACTAAATTGAATGGTGGGCCCATTGGTGGTGGTCCCCGAGAGATGCTAGTCTGGTGCGGATTCCAGGAAGCACCCAGTGCCCAAATGCCGACAGCCAGAAAAACAGAACACAAAAAAAAAAAAAACAAAAACCATTCAATGCAATAAATGCAACTGACCGATGATGCCGTCGTTAGGTTCTTGAGAAAACCCAGTTTTCCATTCGCCGTTCGCCGTTCGCCGTTCGCCGGTCGCCGTTCAGCAATGCGCTCCTATTTCAAATGCCTGCTCAATGACTTCTACGAATTTTGCAATGCATCGATGCCGGTGCCGATAGCACTACCAATGCACCGATACCCCAATGAGCCCAAATGAGTGCTTACCAGCCACTTGGCTTGTCACACGCAGCGAAATCGCAGCGGTTAACTCAACCAATCCTCCAGCTGGGACATACAGAGAGAGAGAGAGAGCGAGGGACAGCATCAGTTGCAGCAGCAGACCGAGGCCGACCGACAGAAAATATGCCCAATTTGTTTGTTATGCATTATGCCTGTCGCTGATACATTTAAAAAAAAAAAAACAAAAAAACGCCGCCTACAATGCAATCTCATTATTAACCCAGACACTTGAGTTTTCTATAGTCTGGCTGTGTTATTTCGTCTGAATTCTCAGTCTGTGTATCACTCTTTGTTTCTGTGGGTTGGGTGTGTGCCTGTGTGTGTGTCCGTTTGTGTGTGTGTGTGTGTGTGTGTGTGTGTGGGAAACTGAAGATGGGAGTTCCCACTAATAGAATACATATCGATTCTTAAACTCTTTAAATCAATCAGAAAGTAAGGGAAACCGAAGTCATTCTGGTCATAGTGAACTAAATTCTGATTGTTTTTTAGAAAATCAAACAATCTAATCATTATTTTAATTTTATTTTACTAAATATAGTAAAATAATAGAACATAGTAAACAATACTTTAGTCAATGAAATGAAACTTTTCGTTGTTGAATTGGAAAAGTAATAATTTCGGTAGTGTTTATTTCCTGAATCGCTCCATTATGTTTATAGAGCACAATCTGAATTTTTGTGACTGATGATTTCCACATCAAATTCTTCAGTTTACTTGTATATCGTTTGACTCAATGTGTGGTATCTGAAAGTTACGAGCGTTGATTCCATCATGCATATTTGTCTATCTATTGGGGGCTGTTTGTCTCGTTTGACTGTCTCTACGTCTGCCTGTCTAGTTGACTAACTGTCTCTCTGTCTGTCAGCCTAGTTGGGCTCCCTCTTACCGTCCGTCCGTCCGTCCGCCCGTCCGTCCGACTGTCCGCCCGCTACTCTCGATCTGTCTGCTTTGTTATGGTTGGGCCCCATTACTGCATTCCACATGCGCAGTGTTTGCCTTGATGTTTTTAGGGTGTTGATGTTGTTGCTGTTTCTGCTTCTTCTTCATTTTTTCTGTTACAAAATCATTCATCGTACATATTAAAATTGTAAAAAGCAACAACAAATATGCGTACATATGTATGTATGTATGTAGATAGAAACATATAAAAATTCTTTGCATTCCAATGAATCATGTTGTTGTTGCTGTTGTTGCTGTTGTTGCTGTTGCTGTTGTTGCTCTTGTTGCTGTTGTTGTTGTTGTTGTTATTGCTGCCGTTAATGTTGCTTTAACTGCGACAGCGTCTACTTCTACTTGTAAACTTTAATTAGGTAACATTGAAGTATGTGTAGGTATGTACACACGTCTGGCACTTCGCTGCTGCCGCTTTTGTTGTTGTTGCTGCAGAGTTGTACTTGTATAGCTTTAAAAAGTCTCCTCAAATTGTTTCGTATGCAAGTTGCTGCTGTTGCTGCCTCTGCTGCTGCTGTCGCTGCAAAGCAATTGTTGTTATTATTAATGTACAACTACGCGTAAGCAGAGCGACTGCGACAGCGACAGCGACGGCAACTGCGACTGCGACTGAGACAGCAAACGAGACTACTCCTTGGCACGCAGCGAACGCATGAAAAGACCAAGACCAAATATCTAAGAGAGCTACGCAAGTTGACACTGAGAAAAAATATTGGTGCTGTAATAAGTATATCAATATCTAAATCTATAAAATATGCCCAAATAAAAAGTAAATGCCGAAATGAGAGAGAATACTCCCTTTCCAGAATGTTCATTAAATTACTCAAGTTGTTCTATTTTCATATGTTGTTTGGCAGCTTGCAGATGCTTTGGAAATAAGCAAAAATAATACAAAATACAATAAGAATCTCAACTCTTTGCTTGCTTTTTTATTTATTTAATTTTCCGCTGTGTATAAGCAATGTCTGCTGTTGGCATGGTTCTTTAGGTGCGTGCTTTTTTGTAATTGTAAATAATGATGATAACACGATTACACGGCTGGTTAAGGAATTTATTGTAATTCGCTTGCCATTTGAGTAAGAAATTAAGACAACAGGTTACACAAAACAAAACACAAAAAACAATTGGCCAACCCATGTTGCAGCAAAACAAACGAATCATTGAGAGAAGTGAAGTGAATTAAATTGCCGTCGTGGCAGCGACGCGTTTTTGTCAACATTGAATTTAAGGCATGCTCTCTACAAAACCAAAACCTATATGTCTGTTGCGATAGAGTGATCAAAGGCATAGTCAAAATAACTTTAGACTGGCGACCAAACGACCAAAACCCCCCCCCCCCCCCCCTACCCGCCCCATTCCCACTCTGCTCGCCTCCTCTGTCAAATAGCAAGCAAAGTCCGCGTCCGTGTCGCATGCCAAGCGCCAAGAATCAATCCCTCCGCCCCCCCTTCTGCCCAAGCAACTCTTTCTGCTGCGACTGTGGCTGATGCTGCTGCCGACGACAACTTTGAAAATTGTGAATGAAATGACTTGGCGAAGGTCTAACCTCATTGGCTTGGAATGCGGTATTGGTATTGGGACTTGCCACTGCAACTGGTTTGCAATGCCCCTCTGAGAGTCTCTCCAAACAGCATTCCCCCCCCTTGTCACACGCCACACCAGTACCCAGTCTCTGTTGCAGTCGCAGTCACAGTTGCAGCGCTTTTCGCGTGCATTATCGCTTTGCTGGCTCCGCAGGGTGGCGTTAGTTGCCCCCCATGCTCTTTGCAGTGTGTGTGTGTGTGTGTGTGTGTGTGTGTGTGTGTGTGTCTGTTTGTGTGCTGCTCTCACGCTCTTCGTCGCGGACAATCTGTCGGTGTGTGTTTGTGCTTATATTCGTAGCCAGTTGTATTTGAATTTGTGTTTGTATTTGCCGCTTCCCCGACCGCTTTGACGCCCACCTCTCACCTAGCCCCCAAGTCTAAAGAGTATCTGCGTGATCTACGTCTCTCTCTCTCTCTCTCTCTCTCTCTCCCACTTTTTCGTTTGCACTGCGATTAGTTTGAGCATGAGAGCATGTATCTATGTATCTGTGTGTGTGTGTGTGTGTGTGTGTGTGTGTGTGAAAGAGCGCGCATGTGTAGGTGAGAAATTGGCGCACATGAGGGCGTGTGAGCGATCAATTGGCGCTTGCATGAGTATGTGTGAGTGTTTCTGAATCGGTGTGTGTGTGTGTGTGTGTGTGTGTGTGTATGTGTGCGCATGTGGGCATGTGTGTGTTAGTGTGAGAGATACTAGCTTTTTGTTAGTTTTTGACATATTTGTTGTTGTCGTTTTTATTTGGAGAGCCGCCGCCGCTGCAGCTTTTTGGACTTGGGGTGCACGAGAAGTGGGAGGGCTTCACATTTTGCTCTTTGCTGCTTATATTGTTGTCTCTGAAATTATTATTGTTGTTGTTGTTGTTGTGCTTCTTGAGAGAGACGAAAAAAACATAATGGCGGCGATTTTATAAATTTGATAGGAAACTCAAAAATTACGTTGTAGCAAATTGTTTAAACTTTTAAACATTTTATACGTGTTTTCTTTTCATTTTCATTTTATTGTCGACTATAAAATAAAATTATACTAATTATTAAATATTCTAAACTGATAAGAACTTACAAACATGTATCATACAACTTCGATTGGAAATATATTTAATTGAGTTTAAGTATAATTATTTGATTTTTATTGATTTTTATGATTTTTTTTTAATGTTAGTTTTTATTTTAATGCTAAGTTTTATTTTTCGAAATGTGTTCATTAAATTCGTTTTGAAAGCATAGTTTTTTAATCTATAAAAAGAAATGGGATTTTTCTTTGGTAAGTGAACAAAAATACATATTAATGACTTCATTTTACAGTCTCAGATTCACAGAAATGACTTTAATTGCAAATGTTAAATTGGTGTTAAATAAAATTATATAGATATATACATACGCAAAATATTAATTACGTACTTCTTTATTGGCATCCCTAATTTTAATGGATATATTCAAATCATTCACTTTCCCTGACAATTGACAGTTAATTAGTTAAGATTGACATGCAGTAAGCAAAACAAAAAAAATATCATCTAACGCTTCATTAAACTAGAAGTAACGGCATTTCAATTCCTCTTCTCATAAGTACACACAAGCACACCTATCCTCAAAATTGAAACACCTCTTTGGCAGATACCGATGCTGTTTCGAAGACCTGAGTACCGAGAACAAACCCAAATTCAATTCCCGAACAAGCGACGACCCTTTCAATTTGTTTTTGGTGCTGCATTGCGAAAAAGAAGGAAAAATAAAGAACAGGCTTTAAATTAAAAAAAAAATAAAAAATATAACGAAAAAAAAGCGCATAGCATGCAAATTTATTTAGCGCATTAACAAACGCAACGCGAGGCAAAAAGGCATAAACAGGATATGGACATGGAAAAAATGCGAGTAATTATGTATGAATATGTGTTATGTATGTATTATAATTAACATTTCTGGGAAAATTCGAATGCGATACGCAGGACAAAAGATAAAAAAGACCCAAAGCCAAAGCCGATGCCGAAGCTGATGATGCTGATGCTGATGCTGAGACTCTCAGACACATCCAGACAAGACCAAGATGCACAACAATAACAACTACAGCGGCGACCCCGACGACCGTGACAACAACAACAACAACAAGAAGAACAACTGACAGAAAAGGTAACGTGCGGCAAGGTACGAAAAGGGATTTGCGCCTGCGCCTCTCACACATTTCCCATTATAAATGAGCAGAGAGCTGCGTCCGCATCGCATCGCATCCCATCCAACGTCCACATCCCAGTCCACATCTTCTTGTTGTTGTTCTACTGGTTTTGCGAGATTATGTGCGGATTTTTGCACAGGCTCAACCTCAACCTCAGTCGCTGTCGCTGTCGCTGTCGCAGTCGCAGTCGCAGTTACAGGCCCAAAATGCCTGCCAGAAATAATCATAATGAACAATATGCGGCGCACAGGCCCCAGGAATAACAGAGACTCACCCGTTGACCACCGCCAAAAGCCGAATTCAAAGGAAAAACAGGAACCGCCTCCTTGCCGGTTCCTGCTCCTTGCTGTTCAGCGCAACCAGTCTTTCTGGCTCAGTAGCTGAATGGCTCTACTTACAAATGATCAACACATAAACCTGATGATAACCATGCTATATACTCGTATCTTGTCTATCAATATTATAATTCTACATCTTAGGCATAAACAGAGGAAAACTAGAAATGTTTCTTACTAAAACTAATCTTACCAATGCTAACTCTTTCCTTAGAGTATGCTTCTTGTATTATTGCCAAAGATCACATGGTTTATAAAAAGCAGCACTTTTTGGATGCTCAAAGATTTCACAGTAATAACATCACAACAGTTGTACTTCAGGTTATGCAGATTAAACATCCTTTGGCTGGGAGCTACAACTTTGAAGTCTGATCGTAAACCAATTCTTGATATCCTGTAGATACAGGAGAATGCAAAGTAATGCAATTTGGCGTTAGCACAAGTATAATGGATGAGGATCCGCCTCAGATGTTAGTCTCTACGGTCTCAGTATAATAATATTATGATTGTGAAAGAAAAATAAAACCCTTTTGAGTTTTCTCAAAGAAATTGGTGTGAAGAGCAATATGCATTTAACTTCGCAAGACTTAATCTAATACTTATGGCATCCCATAGGAAATGATTGTGTTAGATCTCAAAAAAAGTTTCAAAAAATGTTTGAAAATATGAAATCTTCAGAATCAAAAGATTCAACATAATGGTTAATGGAAGTTGGTAAGGAAGTTCCAAGTCCTAATTAAAGCATATATAGTTATCTTTTGGCTTTAGTAATAAATCGCATTGCTGTTGTTTGCGGAATCCGGATCTACATTGGGCCAACGAAATGATACTGGTGAGGTGAGAAGATTTTCTCTACTCGTAAGGCAGCATTCCATGCAAAAAAAAAATATATAAAAAAAATCGGCAAACAACAACAACAACAGCAACAAGAGGCAAACAGCTAAAGACTGAGGCCAAGACTGTGTCCGAGCCCCAGACTCGGGCCAAAACTTGAGGTGAGAGGACAATCAACTCAGCATAGCAGAGCCACAACAACAACGAGAAGAAAAAGCAGAATGAGCAGCAGAAGAAGAAGACAAAGACGAAGAAGAAGAAGAAACGGAGGCAGCAGAAGAGCAAGCGGCAGGTCTCTGCTCCTTCTGGCCACAACTCTTGGCTAACTGAAGCGCTTGCGCCTATTTAATTTGGCTGCCAATTCGAAGCTCCCACTGATTCCAGATTCCTGCTTGCTCTGCGTTCCGCTACCCCTCAACACCCCAATGCCCCCGGCCCCCGCATCGCCATACCGTTGTCTTGGCATCTTGTTAACGATCATGGCAACAGGATTCTGCTATTTTGTCGTTGCCCTGCGCCACAAAACCGACAACAACAAGAACAACAAAATTATGCAGCTTCGACGATGGCGGCGAGCACATTCCACAGGCGGCAAGCGGCAAGCGGCAAGCGGCAACGTCAGCAGCATCCCAAAAAGAAATGGACTGCTTGCAAAACACACGCACACATGCAGACACACGCTCACACATGCACGCTAAAATCGCTGCAAATGCAAAAACAAAACAAAACAAAACAAAAACAAGCAAGAACAGCTATCTTCGGCACACCGTAACCAGAATACCCTAACAATCAGAAGTCCAACTGCTTATAACTAAATTTAGTTATTTATTTACTTTAAAAACTGACCGATTGTTCTTTTGAATGAGTAATCAGATGTTGATAATTAGTAGTTAAAGTCTTAATCTCCTAACTGGTGGGTTTACTGGAGAGGTTTTTAAGAATCAAAATATATCGTTCAAATGTCAAATCGTATCTTTGGGATGTATATGATATGATAGTCCAATGTTGATAATTTTCTGTAGTGATATTTGAATTCCTCTAACACGTGCAACTAATTGCTCTGCTTGGAAATTCTGGAAAACCCAAAAAGATTTTCGAAGAAGAGCTCGTCCTGAGCCGAAATGTCCTTATGATATAAAAGTTGATATGTTGCTAGACTTGGCAATATCGAGTCGACTATTCGATGCTAATCAGTAATATATATATTACAGTTATATGCAAGTGAGGAAACTATGACAACATCAGCAAGGGTATAAGCCACAAAGAAAGAAAACAAAATGTGGCAAGCAAACAGAATAACTAAATGTGGCACTGCCAGACAACAAAAAAAAAATGAAAACGCTGCAAATCCTGAACCCCCGCATCCCTGCTGCTGCTCCCTGATACCATTCCTGCCCTGTGCCTCAGCAACCGCCCCCACTTTGGTTGTTTTTCGGACCAAAAAGTGCCACAATGTGCTGTCGCGGAATTTTTGGCTTTCTCTTGTCGCCGGCTTTATTAGCCAAGTCTGGCACGCTGCATCTTTTTGGGGCGACTCCCGATTTGCCGACTACGACTTTAACGGCATCGGAAGGTGATCGCACAATTCGGCTTGCTAGCCACTGTCACACACGGGCACACACACACTCAGACAGACACACACACACACACACACAGTCAGTGCCCGCACTCTTCGCACATGTTTGCACCTTAAAATGTGCCCCGTTTTTGGCTGCTGCCATACGAAATTCCAAAAGAACTTAAGTGTATACAATATGAATGTCTGGGGCATGCTGCAGCAGCGACGTCGACAGCGGCAGAGACGGCGACTGTGGCCAATGCAGCGACTGCAATCAAACATTGGCCATAGCCCAAGCCCAATGTAGGAGCTGTAAGAGTAATAGCCACCGTCACCGCCACCGCCGACGACGACGACGACGACGACGACGAAGACGACTTTCGGCTGGGGACTGCAGCGAGTGAAAGAGATAGGTAGACATGCTATAAGGTTTGGAGCGCAGGCTTCGTATCTTGAAATGAAATGCAAAGAAAAGAAAATAACAAAAACAAAGTTTCTCACGTTCCTCTTCCTAAATTCTTGGAATTGCAATACATTAAAAAGAGGTCTTTGCTTCGTCTTTTGACTGTGTGTGTAGGGTGTGTGCTTGTGTGTGTGTGTGTGTGGTGTGTGTGTGGTGTGTGTGTGTGGTGTGTGGTGTGTGTGTGTGGTGTGTGTGCATGGGCGGACAACGGACAGCAGTTTTGAGCCGTGCTACAGACCATACGCCCGTTCAAGATATTCCTTTTCTCATCGATTTTGAAATCTATAAGTGAATGTGTCGATTGTATGCACTGCAATCAATTTTGATCTAGTTGTATTAAATGGTAAAAAATGCCGATATAGTTGTTATATTGATCACATTTGGGCACTGTAAATATTAAGCTGCCCGGGGGTTGTTGACTCGATGAGTCCCACAAATTGATCGAGTCCACGAAAGGAGGATCTCATATAAAAAAATGTTGCCATGAAAACCATCCTTGCAGTCAATATAGGCTTTAATTTGAAATTTACCCGTTGTCCTATCTATTAAAATGAGTCTATATATATCCATATCGATTTTCCCATAAGGAAGGATATATAAAGTAATTACATTATTAAGCTTATAATAATCACAGAAAGAAAATCACTGGAATGTTATAAATAGCATTTAATTTAATAGATAATTAAGAACTGTTTGTCTTCTAACGTACCTGATGTGAGAAGCTTATATGGGTTGATTACCCATGACTATCATGTTGCATGCCACAAATTAAAATGACACTGTAGTTGAATCAAAACGAATTATGAACTGTAAATACCAAAACGCAAGGCATAATTTGCATGGATCCAATTAGTCTTAAAGATAGATATGTATGCAATCTAGTTCGGCCACACTGCATTTCTCACAGTGTAATGATGTGCAGCGCAGTTGTTGTTGATGTTGACTTTGTTGCGGCTGCTGCGGCTGCTGCAGTTGTTGCCGCTGCTGCTGCTGCTACTTTGGCAATATGATTTTGTTATTTCTTTTCTCTGCTTCAATTTGATTTTGGACTGCATTCGGGCGGTCGAACGATCGTCGTCGTCGTCGTCGTCATCGTCATCGTCGTCTGCAGCATTTTCTGTTGCAGTTGCAGTCGCTATTTGCTGTTGCTGTTGCTGTTGCCGTCGAAGCTGACGCAGATGGGATGGAGGCCGGGCTCGAGGAGGTGGCATGGCCATTGGGGCATAATGAAAGTCGCCTTCGTTGCTTCGTGGTTGTTGTTGACGTCTTCGGCGGTTTGATCAAATGAATGAATATTATCATCGATGCCCCCTCTTCTCTCACCTCTTGAATGTTGAACAAGCTGACTTGATGATCGTAGACTGTAGACTCGAACGGGCTACGTAAAGAATGTCTGATATCTGAGTGTGTGTGCGTACATACATACATACAAACATACATACATGCACACATATACACATAGCCACATATATTTACATTGGCGGCTTTGTGGCTTGAACGTTGACTGTGATGCAGCAAGAAAGTCGTGTGGTTGGGGTGGAGGGGGGTAAGAGGCTAACTGCTGGTGCATAAGTTGTTGCAGCGCAGCAGGAGTAAACGTTTGATCTAATTGGTTCGCTCATCGGGTTCTTGGGGCGATCTTTGATGATTTTAGGTGTTTGCAAAATACAAAAAAAAAAAAAAATAGCGCATTTACCTTAGAATGTGTTTCCATCTATCAGCACAGCATTTTCGAAATGATAATAAACTTTAAGCTAGAGAACAGTTTAAAGAACGACGACCACTGAAGAACTTTTCAGAAGTGAATTTGAACTTCTGAGTTTCACAGTGAGATTTTCTTTTGGCTATAAAAGTGGAATTTGAATCCTATAATAACATTATACAAATGCGACTTATCAAATAGTAGCAGTTAAAGATAGTATCAAAATGTCTAGATTTTGTGGACTTTTTATTTACATTGATAAAAGTTTTAAATTCGTTTTTCACTTTGGAAAGTTATACTGGGACATAATCTCACAGACACACCGTGAGGGAAAGACCGATAAACAGATAGACGGAAAGTGCAGCGAGCGGGGGAGAGGAGAGCAGACAGACAACAGACAAATAGACAGACGGCAGACACAGAGAGACAGAGAGACAGACAGTTAGACAGACAGACAGACAGAGAGACAGAGTGTCGAAGAGCCGGCATGTACAAATACAGCAGTTGATACTTAACAAGAGTCAAAATTCCAGGAATTTAGGATTGGTTTTTGGTTTTCAAAATGAGAGAGAGAGAGAGAGAGAGACCCAGACCTGAGACCTGGTCAGTTGAGGTTCAGGCTCAGGCTCAGGCTCAGGTTCAGTTTGTGTTCAGGCAACGGGGCATAATTAAGTGGCCTTAAATGCCGCTAAAGGAATTTCCCGCAGGCGACATTATTATCAGTTTTTAGGGGACACGATGCTCTGGGACAGACAGACATTTCTTATTTCTTACTGATAGGGTCGCATTACAGTTGATGTTGACGTTGATGTTATTCATGTTAATGCTGATGACATTGCCAGCCATCCAGTTCCCATCGGCACCGTTTCATATATTATTGAATGGCATTGATCTCTCGGACGGATCTCTCAACGGCAGAACGCTTACCAGAAAAAAGAAGTTTGGAATGCGCGTTTGCTGCACGTATATGCGTATCTTAATGCCTATGTCGACAAACGATACAATGGACCATCAAATTAATATTGTTACCTCTTGTAAATTAGACAAACTTCTTTGTAGAACTGCAGGGTCGAACTGTAAGCTGGATCTGGTGCCACAGGGGCCCCCAATGGTTTTAGAAATTTTAATTGCTAAATGCCAACAGGTTGCAGTTCTGCGGTTTGCACAACATTTGTTCGTCATCATGATCATCAAGACACACACCTTCCAATATGATGACTTCATATCGCAGACACTGCCATTATATGCGTAGTCGAGCTGTGGTATGCCACAAGGGTGCAGTTGCATAGTTGCATTCGTGCGGAATGTGGATAATTATATTATTACAGAATGTGGATAATTATCAGTGTAATTCGCGCAATGGCTATATAACAAACATATTGCTTCAAACTTGACTATACAGTTGTTCTTAAATAAGTTCCTCATTTATGATAGAGAAATTCTAGATACTGTAGATATATAATATATGTATATGAAATGATCCACATAATATGATAAGATGAGTTATCCCCTTATCGATATTGTGGCATACGCCCATGTGTGGCAATTACTTATTTGCAATGTAACTGCTAGTAAGTACGTTTGTACTTGATCTCAGTCAAGTCAAACCAGTTGCCCCCTATGACTCAGACGGTTGCGACTTCGACTGCGACTCAAGAGCCAGCCAGATCTTAGATCTCAGACTTGGGGCTCGAGACTTGAGACCAATACAGCCACAACTAATTGCATATGCATTTTGCATAATCTCATAGTAATTACAATAGTTCGATCTATGCGCCCCGGCGCCATAGCCAATTCATTCATGCAACCAAGCCAAGCCAAGCCAAGTCACAACACAGCCAACCAACCAAACAGCTAACTGCTTAGCAGCTTACCAGCTTCAAACTCTCAGCAGCTTAGCTGCAGCCGCTCCAACTGCAGCTCCCAGGCCCCATTCATGAAACTGAAACTGGTGATGGTGATGGTGATGGTGACTGCAACTGTGACGGGGTACTTGGTTCATTCTCATGTTTGTATGGTGAGTACGTATGTGGCAGTGCATTTCATCACTTTACCACTCAACACAAACGAATAAAAAAAAATACAAAAAAAATACAACACATACACACACACTCGCACACACTCGCACACACACGCTGACACACGCACACACACACAGAAAATAATAAGAACCAAGAGATACGTGTACTGGTACTCGTAGTTGGCCTGCATTCTTCTTGTAAGTTTATTTTTTGACACCAGTGCACTTTGGTCTTATCGCGCATATTTCATATCTGGTTTCTCGCCGTTGATGGTTACTCTTGTTAATCTCTTTTGTCGTTGGGGGGGGTTGGGTGAAAGGGAGCTGGGAGTGTGTTTTCGAGACCCACTGATAAACCGGAGCGTCTTGGGCGGGTAGCTGATTTAGAGTGCAGCGAAAGGGGCATTAGGTTGCATTAAAATTAAATGAATACTGCACGGGTTAAGCGTTAGTTGTCTAGTTGTCTAATACCAGTGTATTCAAGCTGCACATAAATACATATGCACATACATACATTTGTATACATATCTCAATTTATTAATTTTGTATGCATAAATCTTGCACTTTATTTATATTTGAGTCTTTGTTGTCTGGCGCTGGCGGTGGCCCTGGCCACAGATACTACAATGCACTAACTAAGAGACACTGGCAGTGGCAGCAACAGCAGCAGCAGCAGCTGCCAGCTGGCCTGGCACGGGACCCCGTCACTATCGTTGGAACGTTGCACATTCGATCTTTGACTTATGAATTCTTGGAATGCAGCTAGTGGGGCCATTTTTTAATGGAGGCTGTCGCTCTCCATGTCGACACTGTGCCCAGCCCTAGCCTGGCTTGGCCTGTCCCAAGTCCGGCTCTGATTCGGAATCAGACCAATCGAAGTCGAATGGGTAAACTATTAAATCGCAGCCACTTGAAGTTAGTTGCCTGCCGACAGCAGACTGCAATTGAGGCCAAATATAATTGAATGCATATATATTAATCGTCACTCTAAACTGCATATATATTACATATAAAACCAATGATTGTACATTGTTAATTAATTGTTGAAATACCACTTTACACATTGACCATCAGCTAGATAATTCTTATTAGCCTGAGAAGATATATTAATGCCAGTATTCAAAATGCATGCAATTATCCTTAGTCAGAGTTTAATTACGCCACATTAGTGTTTAAAATATTTAAATAACTTAGACAAAATAAAATAATTAAATGCGCTTAGCGTCTTAAGAAGTTTTAACTGGTGCTTTTTAAAATGTACAGCTTAATCATCATTTAATCTGCTTAATTCTATTGTAATCAAAAAAACAGCATTCCCTGTTAATTTAAGATTTTCAGCTGCTGCAGAAATACGAACCAGTTGAAAACATTTGTACTTCTAAATATATAATAATTTTATTATAAGCATATTAAACCACTTTAAACTATTATTTCGAGCGCACTTTCGTCGCCATTTTGTGTATTTTTCAGCGTAACTTTATACATATTTCTGTAATGTTTAGCAAATAAAAATTAAATGTAACGAACCCAACTAAGCTCATTAAAAATTCTATAATTCGTTAAATTACTAATTGCAGTTATTATTAATTAAAAGCAATTTTGATCTGTGCACCAAAAAAAAAAGCCACGTCAACACCTGACGGCCATTTTGTTTTTTTTATTTGCGACGCGTGAGTTTCTCTCTGCAAGCGTCGCGCTTTTTTTTTGTGTTTTTGTTGCTGCCGTTTTTTTTTTTTTTTTTTTTGCTAATTTTGGTTGCTCTCCTCTGTTGCCGAGTATAGTGTAAAATGCTTTGGCCGATTCGAGAGTATTACGCATGGAACATGTGATTTCTTTTTTTTTGGCAAATGCTCTCCGAAAAGTCATGCAAAAATTGTGTGTAGGCGTTGCTAATGCGAAAAGGCAAATTGCCAAATAATTTTGCGTTTAATGTAAAGGACGTGAAGTGTGGGTAAAGTGAGATAATTCCCAATATTATCATTGTTTTTTTTTTTTTTGGATAATCGAAATTAGTTGTCAATCAGGCGACATTTTGACAATTTTTTATGTTCGATATTGTGCACGTCATTTGAAGCTAAGGCCCTCTCTTGAATTTATATGTTATATATATATAAATATATATGTATATTGCGATCTTTATAGAAAGAAATTTGCTAAACTTTTTATGTGATGTGCTGGTATGTGAATGTGTGCGTGTATGTGTGTGTTTGTGAGAGCGACCTGTTCAAGTGTGCGTGAGAAATGCTGCGTTTTTGAAATAGCTGCGGACAAAACGTTCACTTTTATTAGCGTTGCTGTATGTATCTGTGTGTGAGTGTACATGTGTGTGTGTGTGTTAGTTTGTGTGTGTGTGGGTAGTGTGTCTGTGTGTGTGTGTGTGTGTGTGTGAGAGATGCGTTGATATTGTGCACGCCCCTATTAGTTGTCGACTATCGACCCTTACGTCAGCATTAGCACGTGGACTATTATTAAAGCGTTTAATTAACTTGAAGCATTTAGGATCAAATTAATATATAACTCTAAAGGGAATGGATAAAGGGGCAACGGAACGGACATCACAACACAAAGGGCTTCTGTTTTTGGGATGTGTAGTGTGGATGTTGGTTGATGTTTCGGTTTTCATTGATTTGCGTTTTTGCGGTTTGCTCATTGGACTGGACGATGACAACTCGTAAACTGATATCAGTTGTGCGGTTAAAGGTTGGGCCCAGTCTTTCGTAATAAGCGTATAAAGTACATCATTTAATGTATAGACGCACTAGTTCCGTTTCGGTATCAGTTTTTTTTTAATTTTTTTTTTTGTCGCTGTTGAAAGCGTTGCCCAATTTCGGCTTTAATAATTGTGCCCATTTAATTGCATATTTGAATGTAAGTACATTTTTTTGATATCAAATTCATTTCAATTTCATGCCTGCCATTAGAAAAATGCCCCATGGCAATCACACACGCACACACTTCTAAGCATATCAGCCAGCTCTCACACACACAAACACACACTCTAACACACATATACACACACCCATATCACACATGCCCAAAATCGAAATGTTTCTAGTATATCTGTATCTCTAAGTCAGTGAGTCGCTTGCGATGTGTGTTGCGTTGTTACACATTTCATATAGCACACACACACACACACGACTAGTGCGTTTGTGTGTGTGTGTATGTCTCCGTGTGTGTGTGTGTGTGTGTGCGTTAGTGTAAAGCAAAATAACTAGCTCCTCTTGGTTTGCTCTATACATGCATAGGCGCTTCTGGCACAGACATTTTTTCGACACCCTGTACCCATTTCAAATGGTTAAGAAAGGTATCATAGCTCAAATCCCATTGAGTATCCAAATCCAAATCAATTTATTAACGTCTAGCTGCTTATCGTATTTGCTAAGAATGTTCTCTTATAGCTGGATAGCTGTTGATTTTGTATACCTTCAGTAGATCCTAGGTTAAGAACAGCTAGGTACACCCAATTTGGTATACATGCTCTCTGATAGATTGATTCATAAGTCCCCCCTCCCCTTCTAAAGATATTTCATTAATTTGTGATACTCTCCTTATACCCAGACAATTGCAGATCGTTGCGTTGAATTAGCACAGAAGCATTTTGGGGAACCATTTTCGATGGTGATGAACTGGAAAAACCAAACCGCAGCATACAGCATGCTGTTTGAAAAGTGTTACTTTAATTGAGTATGGGTTTTCCCCTTCTGTCTTTTAATCAAATGCAAGTTTTTGGTAATTCGGAGTTGGAGTGTGCAGGGTATCGGCTGGCCGAGCACTCTCGATTAGAGCACTCTTACTTGTTTTCTACAGATTTCATTGGGGTTTCGGCTGCTCTTTTTTGTTGATTTCGATCGTATACATATGGGCGTGTGTGTTTGAGTGAGGGCTGCTTTACACTGTGCACAAAATGTGGATAGTTAAGTTAAAAACGAAGTCAGGCTTCAAATTGAAAGAATCATCTTAAATTAATGAGGGAATTGTAGAACTTCACAATAAATTTCGTTGAACTCTTGGAACTAATAGTCTAATAATACTGTACACAATATATTTTTGGGTTTTACACGAAATAATTATATTTTTGTCAAACAAAATTGTCATCCTTTCTTAATTCCACGTCCTCCTTGTCAAATTTAAGAGATGCTCACATAGCATTTTATTTTAATTCTCTTTCTAGCTTCAATCAGATTTCATTTAAATTTTCCTATATTTGAAGCAATTCGAACTTAGTTAATAAGTTAAAATCGATCAAATAATGACAATTTGAAAATTCGTTATGGATTTAAGGAATTACTACTCAACACACAAAGTAATCGTAACAATTTTAGGCATATAAAAACCATTTGAATTGTATTTATATGCATTTAGGGTCAGTTTTCGATGTCATTTAGCAGGCAACATTTAATTGATTTTGCATATTTTTCACTGATTGCAGATAATATTTAAATTGATGGATTAAATGCAGTAAGCTTAGATAATGCTGTTCCCACTGCAAATTGTATTGAAACTGGCAATTAAAATTCAATGGCATAAAATTGCAATTGATACGCTTAAGATGCAATTGTAGGCGCCGCCATTTTCTTTTTAGCTTCGTTCATAAAAATTTTTTACCGTGCCTAAGCAATCGCACTCGCTCACACGCACACACAGTCAAATACACACAAGCTTTTGCGGCGAGAGCGCGCGCTCTCTTTGGCCAGTGTATGTGTGTGTTCGTATATGTTTGTGTGTGTGTATTTTTGTGTGTGTGTGCTTTTGTGAGGTGTCGGTGTGTTTGTTTTGCTATTGTTTTCAGCGCCAATGCGGCAGATGGCGTTAACCTTTACATGCAAAGTCACACTCACAGTGTCGTCGGGGCAGCAGCAGCAGCAACAGCAGCAGCAGCTGCGACAGAAACACAAGCCAACATTCATTCAGACATTCAGACATTTAAAGGCTGTGCCCGACGCACGACGCTACGACGCACGCGACGTTTTAGCTTCTCCCCGCTTCGTACTTGTTGCTGCTGCTGCTGCTGCTGCTGCTGGACGTTTGGGGCTGCGGCTGCGACTGCGACTGCGGCTGTGGCTGTGGGCAAAGCGAACGCAAAAGCCAAAGCTACTTAAGGCAATTCATTGATACCAAGGGACCTTACTGACTGCTCTCAGTGCTCAGCTCAGTCGCTGCCGCTGCCGCTGCCGCTACCTCTGTTGCTCTTTGCTGAGCGTTCGTCTCTCTGTGTGTGTGTGTGTGTGTGTGTATGTGTGCGCCTGTTGGTGTTGTGTGCGCTTTCAGAGCAACCATGCGCCTCAAACTAAACTTTAGGTGATTCAGTACGTCACCGACAGCGCCAACGTAAAGAAGGAGGAGGCGGTGAACACTGCTGCTCTGCCTGGGCGCGGCTGTTACTCTGGTGCCAAATTATGCGCTCTTCTGGGCTCTTCTTCTACTGGTCTCTGGATTGCGACGGTGGAGCAACGACATCGACAACGGCAACGGCGGCGGCATCAAAGTGACTTTCAATTAAAACTGTGCAAAGGTGTTGGTGTTGGTGTTTGTTGGCGTGTGTGTGTCTGTGTGTGCATGTGTGTGTGTGTGTGTGTGACTGAGTGCTTGTGTGTGTGTTGTGTGTGTCGCCACTTAACTAAAGTTTAATTATATTGCTAAACAAACATAATGAAATCGAAAAATGAAAAACTAAATCCAATTTCAACTCGATCGAGCTAAACGAACGAACAAGCAACAACGACAACCACAACAATAATAAAAGACAAATACATTTTTGCAAATTTTGCGACGTAGTTTTTAAAGCCCCCAAAAGTCGAGGCACAATGCCATATAACGTAACGTAATTTAGCTGCTTAAACGACGTTTTAAACTAAGATGAAAACAGGGACAACACAACAACAACAGCAGCAAAACCAAGGCGACAAGAATAACAAGAAGAATAACTAAAAACAAACTAGCGCGCGACTTTTGAGCTTCGCAACTGAATAATTAAAATTAAAAGCGGAAAAGTAAATAAAAAAATATTAAAAAAAATAAATAAAAATAAAAATGAATACGAAAAAAAAATCAAATAAAGAATCGAAATGTATGCACGCATACACTGACACAGACATACATACATATATGTACATATGCATACAATTATATAGATTTGTATTTAAAAAAAAAAAATGGCGCACAAGGCAACTGTAAACTTATACAATCAAAAAAAAAAAAAAAAAAATTAAAAAAAATTATTTGCATGTATTGCATATAAAACAAGAAGAACAAGTGAACTTTGTACATTGGGCCAAGTGAGAATGACAACGACGACGACAACGACGATGATGATGAATATGACGATGTTGATAATCATGACGATTGATGATAATGAAGTTTGCAAGATCAATTTGAGTAACAATGAATTGGCAATAAGTAATGATTTGAAAAACTTAAAACCCAAATAGGGATATATTCTCTGCTCTAATCAGTGATAGGACAATTTTTGCTGCTGCTGCCTCGTCCACTTTGGCGGCGTGCATTGAACCAATTTCTGTTGTTGTTGTGGTTGTGGTTGTTGTAGTTGCCTCTTTTTTTTATAATACCTCTGTATATTTATTTAAAGCGCAAATGTTTTAGATACGACACACAAATGTCGCCGCCAGCCCAGAGCAACAACAAAGTAAACTACAGCAACAGCAGAAACAACAACAATAAAACAGCAAACAGCAACAACAACAAGAACAACAAAGGCAAACTTGCCTATCTGTTGCTGCTGCTGCTGCCGCCGCCGCCGCTCATTCGTTTGAGTTCAGTGCGTGTGCTGAGCATTTACTAAACTGGCACACACCAATACAAGCACACAACACACACACATACACACACACACACATACACATCACTTCAATACACAAACACACAGAAAACAGTCTGTATGTGCTCGCTGCTTATATAATCAACAACGACATCGCCATCGCCATCGCCGCCTAATGGTTTTGTTTGTAAGTATCTCAAAGTATTGTATTGTTTAAACTTTTACTAGTTGATATATGTATGTAGTATATATGTTTGTATATGTTTATATTTTTGCTGACTGAATGCAGCAGGCAGCTGACAGCAGCAGTAGCAGCAGCAGCAGCAGCAGCAAACAGCTGTCTGCTTGCTTGTGCATTACAAACTGACAACAATAAACAGCTGTTTTATGCAGTCTGCTGCTGCAGCAGAGCAGCAGAGCAACAGCAGCAGCAGCAGCAGCAGCAGCGCAGCTCAGTTTAAGCCCAGACAGCGAGTCCTCCACAAACACAAACACATACAGAGACACTCGCAAATGCACACGGTCACACTGGTATAGTGCGATGGCCATGTGTCCTTAAGTGTGCGCTGGGCTTTTTGCGCACCACATATTTAAAGCAACGCAAAAGCAAGAAAACAACACACATCGATCCGACAGACAGGCGGACAGACGGCCCCAGACAACAGCAAGGCCAGCCTGCCAAAAAGCTCACACTCGCACTCACATTCGCACTCGCACTCGCACACTGCTTTGTCTTTTTCGCTCTCAAGCGCAACAAGTTGTCGCTGTCGTTCGTTTTTGTTTTTCGCTCTTAAGCCTGCATGCTCTCTTCATAGGGCGCTCGGCGTTGCCAGATTGTTGCTGCTGCTGTTAATTGAAACTCAAATTGAACTGATTGCTATCCAAATTAGAAATTATAATTGTTATTAGTCATATTTAATTAAATATTAATAATTATAATATTCACACGTTCTGTGGCAGTGTTGCCATCTGACGAGCGCCCGCGCCCTCTGCTGCTAAGTTTAGTGCGCAAAAACGTTTTTGCATTGCCCACTTCTGCTTTGTTTGCAAATCCCATAAACTATAATACATAATAAATAGTCGACGCGCAATATGCGCAGCTTCAAATCGTATACCGAGGGACAGACATATGGTTGGCAATGCGCTGGTGGTGGTGGGGCAGGGTATATCATAGCCGCACGGTTTTCGGGGCAGGCGCCTATATTCCTCAAGCTTCAAAGTTCACAATGGGCTGTACATTTTTTTCCTGCCTATATATGTTGTGTGGCGTTGTTCATAGTTGTTGTTGTTGTTGTTATTTTGTTTCTATTATATATGTACATACATACACATTTAAATGCGCAATTAAGATTGGCACAGCCGAAGCACGAGCAACAAACAACCACAACCAACAACAACAGAAACTATAAGCGAGAATTGAACCAGTTTGAAATGTTACGCATTTATCAAAAACTATCGAATAGTCGAGGAGAAAATTGGAGGCTATTCGATCACCCTGTATTTTTGATCCCTTCGAATTTATTTTTATTTTTTTTGTTATTTACAAATCAATTGGCCACTCTGCCACACCGTCTGCCATAATTAGGCGCACAGTGGGCTATTTCAATACTCACTGAGCGTCATCGGACCAATCACATATTATGTAAATAATCGTAATCTTAATATCAAGGAAAAACCAGAAGCAACAACACCAGCAAATCTTGTAGCAATAGATGATGCTGCTGCTGTTGCTGCTGACGTAAAAGGCGTCCAAATGTTTGTAGATGCGTTTGCGGTGCCCCAATATAATTTTCATTTTCGTTTTCGTTCAATTTTCAATGACGTATATGATCCGCTGCCGCAGAGCTCAAACGTGGCAGACACCCTTGTAAAGTTTTGTGCGTCATTTGCTCGTTGTTGTTTTTTTGTACTTGCTGTTGTTGTTGCTAATATTGTTTCTCCACAATTTACAAGCTTTTTCCCGACACTATCGCAGAAGAGGGGGGAGGGGTGGTGGGGTTGTTTTTGTAATTTTATCTCCTGGCCGCATCACACTCGGTATACATATATATCTACATATACAGTCGTAAAAGTCAAGCCCTATACCATATTTATATTTATCTTTGTCTAGCCCTTACCTGCACTGCCGCAATTTGTGCGTCATAGTCGTAGTCAAAACACCAATATCAAAATCTATTTTTATTTGCATACATATATAAAGATATATAATTTTTCCTTGTAAGTTTAACTAACGACTTTTTATGACTTGGGTGTGTGTGTGTGTGAGTGTGTGTCAAATATCGTCACTTGTACAGTCAATCGAATTTCAGCTGAATTTTTCATCGAGTCACACAATTCTTCCATTATTTATTTTACATTAAGCCTACTGACTCAGAGCAAATGTAACGCTAAATGCTAATTTCTTAATGTGATCTTTTTCCCCAGAAATCCACACAGCTAATCAAAATTCCTAAATTAAATACCAACGAAATAAGCAAACAAATGAAATATGTCAAGAGTAATTTATCGGCCAGCAAGCCAAGCAATTTATTTATTTCAAAAGAAACAGTTTGCCATATCTGAGCAGGCTATAAATTTAGAAACCCTTTATCATTAGAGATTTTAAATTAAGAACAAAAGCTCAAAAGTTGATTGAGTAAATGGGCCAAACGTTTCATATTCTCAAAGTTTTAATTTATCATCCAATCAATTGGCTTGTAGTCTTTGTATTTCCCCTATTTTCACAATTTATAAACAAACAAAAAAAAAAAAGACACACTAGATTTATCATTTGGAGCTTGGAGATAATGAAAAGTGAGTATCCAATTTAGTTATTAAAGTGTGTTTGATGATATAACATAGCATACTTTTTAAGGACATTAGAAACCGAGACTTTATTAAATAACATTTATAATAATTGTGTGCATAGATCAACTAGAAAGATCTTATAAAATTTCAACTTGTTTTTCCAACTCAACTGATTGCCAAGTTGTTAACTATTTTGTGCATAGTTTGTGCTGTAAATCGATTAACCTTTATATTTAATTTGATCACACTATATTTTGAGATATATATATATATATATTTTGAGTGTATTTTATGAGAACAGTTTGCGACTTGTTCATAAGTTAAAACTACTTTTGCCCACACTTCAAGTTCGCATGAATATACATGCTTATTAAATGCACAGCATTTATGACTGGGGATACTTGAAGCCATAAAATATTCTACAAGTATCTTATCCGTAGTTGAAAATCAGACGACCATTCATTCATTCATTCATTGTTGTTGTTGTTTTTGTTGTTGTTCTCATTTACTTCCGTTTTTACTGCATTTGCTGTGTGGTTTCACTGTGTCTGTTTGTGTCTGCGCGTGTGTGTGTGTGTGTGTGTGGGCTCACGTATGTGTTTGTATGTGTGTGTGTTTGTTGGTTTATGTTATTTCTCGGCCTCAGCTTGGGATTTTCATTCATTAAATGCGAGCGCACACACATATACATATACAGTCAATGTGGCGTCGACACGCCACAACACACACACACACACACACACACGCACACACACACACACACACGCACACATAAACATACATAATCACATACACTTTCATTCATTCATAAATTCATGCAATGCCTGAAAACGGCAGCAGTAACAGCAGCAACAGCAACAGCAACAGCAACAGCATCAGCAATCAACGATGCCACCGCTGACGCCGACGCCGCCTTCGCTGCGGTCGACGCAGTTTCTCGTGTCATCGCTCCAACTGTTTGCCATAATGCGTTTTTATATGTTCTTGTTGCAGTTGTTGCTATTAGTTTATCGCAGCCATCGCGAACGCCATTGGAAACCCCCAAAACGTATCTGTGTATGTGTGTGCGTCTTTGTGTGTATCTCAATGTGTGTATAGGTTTAGTACGCTTGTAGTTGATGTTGTTTGCTTCGTTGCATTTTATAGATTTGCTCTAAATTTCAATGAATTTTCATTGAGCACACACACACACACACACACACACACACATAGTAATGTACACACACATACTGAGGCATGCTGATAAGTGAGGAACGGATCCGTATCTCCGTTTTAATCGTTTTTTTTTTGGGTCAGCAGCCAATACATTCAGTATCTGTTGTTTGATTTAGTTGTTGTCGCAATCACAGCAACAACAACCAAAAAACAACAACAACAACAGCAACTAAATAAAAACTTCTTCCATATACGTTTGCCAGTATTTATTATATATGCTTGCCATACCCATACCAACATATTCCCAATTTCATTCACATGCAGTTATGAATGAATGCTGCGCAAAAATATGAATGAATCGCTCACACACACACAGATAGTGCGAGAGAGAGAGTGAGAGAGAGGGGGAGAGTGGGATAGAGGGAGAGAGGGATATAGAGAGATAGAGAGAGTCAGACTGGGATTCGTATCGGTTCTCATATAGTCACAATATTTCCGGCCTTCGGGGCAAATGCTTATTTATAGACTCGGCTCCAAATGGCGTCTGCATTTGGTGCATTTTATAATTATATACATATATATATATATATATATATATAAACACATACTTTTGGAGTCGTTAGGGTATTGCTGTAAATTGATTATGGACTTTATAGAGTCTTAGTGCAGTTGTGTTTTATCAGCATCAGTTTGATTTAAGGCTGTTTAATGGTCGACTTAAATACATATTATTTATTGTCAACGTAGCCTACAACAATAGGCTTGAAATTAATCTACGTCAAATGCTATCATGATCTGATTAGTGGGGATTTGGTATTGAAGCGTATTCAATTTTCGGGGCATGCATTTTGTAGCTTCTTGTTATTTTTGGCTTGTCGGCTTGTGGCATGCTGGCTGGCACTTTAAAATGCAGTTGCACATTACACCCGCTACCCACTTTCAACTTTCCCACTTCCCACTTGCATTTGGATCGGCCACATTTCCACTACTTCCATTTCCATTTCCTCATTAGGCCACACGCACAGGAAGTGGCAGCGGGAGGAAGCAGCCAGCGGCTCACACTTGGAGCATTAGACACTTTTGCTTTCGTTTTCCTTTCTTTCTATCTATCTCTGCACGTTTCTTTCTTCTTTTTTTTATACGTTTTGCTACTTCCTACGCGCCGCTTGCACCCTCCACTCTCTCTCCCTCTGTCTTACTGTCTGTCTCTATCCAACTTGAGCATTGCTGCGGCTGGTTTCCGTTGATAAAAGATCGTGAGAAGAGTGGAAGAGGGGCGTTCGGTGGTGGCAACTTGGGAGCCGTCACTTTTGCTATTTATGGCGAAAGTGTTGCCCCGTACGTGAGTTCAATAGTGCTTTGACCTTTAGCTTGCCCGCCTGGGAACGAGAACTGGATCGGCAACGGGAACTGGGCAACGCAGCCAAAATAGAGCGGCACATTGTCTACCAAAAGAGTATGGGAAGTATGGGAAGTATGGGAAGTGAGGAACAGGGGAACAGGGACAAAGATAGAAACAGGGGCAGCAGGGAGGGTCGCACAACTTCCGTTGCGGCGAGGGCTTTACGCAAAAATACGTTCAAAATTTATGAATATGAATGAGAGTGGCATGAGCGCGAGGATGATGACGCCAACGTGCGCAGCACAGCTGTTGCAAGTTACGTGTCGCTGTCGCCCCCAGCCCAAATAGAAACAAAATGAAGAAAAATCAACCAAAAACTGGGCCAAATGTCATTAATACATCTCGGATCGAAGGCGGCGCGAAGGCGGTTTACGAACCGAGATAGAGAGAGAGAGAGAGATAGACGGGAGACGCCCACAGTATACACAGTGATGGAGCGACATGAGTGACTCCTACTTGGTAGTCAAATCCACATCCGATTGCAGCTACTTTGCGGCATGGAATGTGCTATAATTATGCCAGCCTCACATGGCTTGTTGTTTCGCTGCCACTGCCCCTGCCACTGTCTCCACCTCTGTGTTTGTGTCTGGGTCTGCGTCTGTGTGGGCTCAGGAAGCGGCACAGCAAATTGCCAGCCTGCTGTGCTGCTGTTGCTGCTGCTGCTGCTTTGGTTGCTTTAGTTGCTTTAGTTGCATTAGTTGCTGCTTCAGTAGCAGCTGCCCCCGCGACGACTTTCCCCAGCAGACACTCGTGAAGCAGTCGGCGGTCATAGACTTACCCACACCCAACCCAAACCAAACCAAAGCAAACCAACTGCAGCTGAGCGAATAGACACACACACACACACACACCTATATATACACACAAAACTTGATGCATGTACAGTACACATGTGAGGGTGCTACGACTAGTGCCACACTGATGAGGAGGAAGGGGGCACTGCAACAGCAGCCACCATCAGCATCAGAGTCGCTTCAATGCATTTTTAATATTGCCATAGAGGCGTCGTCGGCTCTGTTCGTTAAGCAAAGAGCTTCTTCCTGGTATTATATCGAGTCTGTGGCAGACAACACTTGTATGCTAATGCATGTAACATGCAACTGCCAAAAGTCAACCCCAAACAACACTGTGGTCCCAAATCGCACTTTAACTTACTTTCCAATACTGAAATACAGTTTTGAAAAGCCCTACCTAAGCTCCTCTTAACCATTATCATTTCTTCTATCAAGTCATCAATATTTCATAAAAAAAGAAAGCCATAGATCATTATTAAGCAAGTATCTAAGTATCTAAGGGGACAATATGATTGTAGGGTGTTCAATTAATTTACGTTTAGCTTTTCTATGCTCACAGTGAATCAGACCATGAATCGAAACCGCTTATTCTTTTGACCAACGGCCCAAAACCTCAGCTTACAGCTTTATGGAAATTACCCAGCTTTTAAAGGTAACTGAATAAAGGGAATACAGATCCAAATAAAATCACAAGTATTATTAATATTAGATCAAGATACAACATATTTCAAACAGAACTCAACTCTAAACCAGTCTAAGTATAATCTTAGAGTATTTAAGTCATAGTGAAAAAGCTGATAAGTGCGAAGTTTTTTTCTCTCAATATTTGTGTGGTTTGGTGTCAGTGTGCAGGGTGTTTACCACGACTTCATCAGCTTCGTCATCGTTTCGTTACCGTTCGTCCGCTTGAGTGTGTGTGCATTTTGTGAAGTTCCCATTTCGCAGCGGCTTATCAACTAACCTGAGAGCCAGTTGCCGCCGGCCTGCGGCAAGTTGCGATGCGCTCTGCCTCTGCCCCAGCCACTTCCACTGCCACTGCCACTAACTCTGGCACTGATAATGTGTTTTTACTTGCAACTGATTCTCTCATGCATAAAATTGCACACGACATAATTTCCATTAAATGACTGAGAGACCAGGAACCAGGCAAGCAACACAAAACTGAGGCAGCGACTTAGACGGCGACTTGGTTACTGAGACTGAGACTGCGACTGGGAGACTGGAAGACTGGCGACGCGTCGTCAACTGAGACTAACTAACTAACTGAACTAACTAACTGACTGTCTGCCGCAGGGTTTACTTGCTTACTTGCTATCTTCTACACTCTGCTTCTTCCACAATGTGTGTGTGTGTGTGTGTATGCGCGTGTCTCGTTTTTGGGGCAGGTTCGGTGCACTTTTTGCCGTTCGCTCGTCTAGAAATTATGTGCAATTTGTCTAGCAGAGGGTCTGGTCTGGTCTGGTCTGGTCTGGCACTTGCCAGTCTCGCCCAGCTCATAGTCAGAGGTTTTGTGTTGCCCTGATTTCCGAGTGAAAGGAGTATACCTGGAATATATTCCTACTGCTGAATAACTGTAAAGACAGTCACAATCATAATCAATTCTAATGGTCACATTTTGAGACTTAGCAAGTTGTTTAGCTGATTGCCACCTGATGCAGCCGTGTATGCCTTATGCAGTAAGTCACCGGTTCTGTATGCAACTCACGTGCTTCCTATTAGACGACATTATTAAGCATTAAAGACACAGTCCAAAACTTTCGAAACTGCGATTGCGTCTGAGTACTTTATTTATTTATTTTTTTGGATATTGATAGGGAAAACCATAAGCGATTCCGATTACGAATGTTGAACGTGCGTGCTACACAATGAACCCATGACATTCCAATCTGTTCACGTCACAGCAATATAGATACATATATATATATAGGTGTCACACTTTTTCCATTATATATATATACTTGATTGTTGCAATGGGTGGTAGTCTTTTGGGTGGGCTACCAACAAAGTTGGGCAATGCCAACTGCCAGTCGGCCTGATAAGATGTATTAATTATTTTAATGGTCTTGACGTTGCTGCTGCTGATGTTGTAAATCAAAAGTCCAACACGCTTTTTTGTTTTGTTTGTTTTTATTCTTATTAAGAGAGAGAGAGAGCGAGAGAGAGAGAGAGAGAGCGAGAGAGAGAGAGAGAGAAAACAAATACAAATACACAAGTATTTATTACAATTTCCGTTACCCTTTTCTCACTTTACAGCTAAATATGCCCGCTTTCTAAGTTGGAGCTACAGGTCCGGGTCTTCAGCAACAACTCGTGCCCCCCATTCTTAAGCCCCCTGCCCCGCCTCCAGAGCAATGGCCAGGTAAGTGTTAAGCATTTGACTCAAAGTTGTTGCAATGCCATCACAAGTCACATATAGTTGCTTTGGACTCTTGATAAGCCTTAGATTGAGCGCGTGCTTCATGTGTGTGTTTGTGCATGAATGCTTAAGTGTGTGTGTGTGTGTGTGCGTGACTGAGACAGGTGTGTGTACACTTTCGAAATTCCAGAAATTCTTGCGTCAAGTAGCCGCCGTTACTTATCAATCCCAGCCATCGACTCGACAAATGTTTATAAATATATATATATATATAGATATATAAATTGTCAACTGGCGCCCCAGTTATTGGAAACTTTGCTGATGCATTTCTCCATTCATGTGTGCATGCATACAAAAAGCAAAGCAACTGTAAATCGTATTATTAAGTCCAAAAGCAATTGTACACCACATGTGGCCACAATCTCTGTATTTCCGAACACACATTCCTGAAAGAATATTTAATTGCTATTTGTATTTATTTATTGCGAGATTAGAATTACAGTCTTTGAAGTCAGGTGATCGTAAATATTTTTATAGGTATAAAACTGCAAATTGTTTATAAATATTTATTTGTTTGATATGATGGGCTTAAACAGGTTATGAGGTTCCTTTGAAAATTCAAAATAATCCAAGAAATAACTTTATTACGAACTTAAGTTGATAATGATTAGAAAATGTAGTTTAAAGTATGCGCTTTTTATAAAAACTTTTCATATGGGACATCTCTTTAATTGAATTAGATATTGTCACCCACATTTCGTCGATCGTCATTCGACATGTTCCCCTCTTTTCAACGCCCTTGCCCTCGCCCTCGCCCTCGCCATGTCCCCCATCATTTGGTATTCATGTCATGCTGCTGCACCGGCAACTATAAATAACGCCTATTTTAAATTTAAAGAGTAATGCCTATGGAATTTCCTATAAATACCTTCATGACGAACGCAAAACAACAACAACAACAATAACAGAAATACAGCTTTTTAATGTCCCCTCACCAAAGACCTCCACACCTCCAATACCCCCTCAACTGTTTGTTGTGCTTTGGTTTATTTTTCGTTGTAAATGACCTCGTTCACAAAAAGTTCAGAAATTCCATTTACAAACATGTAATTGAAAAAGACCATACACATACACACCAACACACACCAACATACACTCACACACACATTGAGCGTTACAAAGTCAAACACGTTGGAATTTATTTTTTACCGTTCAATGGCGAATTTTGGTTAGTGTGTGCGTGTGTTTGTGTGTGTTGTTTACGCAAAAGAACGCCATCAACTACAGCTACATACAAAACATATCTACACACATGCGCTACACACACTCGCACACATACACAGGCCAAAAAATTCCAAAAGACACTTACGAAAACCAAACACAGAAAACAACAACAGCAATAACAAAACTTTCGTAGATTACAACATTAAAAAAAAAAACTGATGTTAAGAGCAGCAAAATTCAAACTCAAAAAGACATTGACGCTGAGAGTAAAGTAGCGCATAGCTCAGCAGCTCAGCAGCGCCGCAGCAGCGCAGCAGCAGCGAGCAACAATAACAGAAACAGATACAAAGATACTTTAACTTTAACTTTACTTTAACTGGCAAGCGATCGAACAGCAACATGGGGGGAGGGGGGGGGGGGGGCTGAGGGAGAGCGGTGTCAGTTCGGTTGTGGAATGCCGTTCTGTAAGTTTCATATGCATGTGACCCCAACATCATCATGGAGTAGTTAAGTTCAGTATTGAAACTTTCTAGCACACACACACACAGATACATGCATACACAGACAGATATATGTATACAGCGACAGATACAACATAACATATACACTGCCAACTACTTTCGAAACAGACAACAGCAAGAGCAACAACAAGAAGATTTTCAAAGTGCTGCCTCTGTCGCTGCCTAAGCTGGCGTCAGCACTCTGCTGACGTCGGCTGCATACCTCTGCCTCTGTCTGCTTCGCTGCCTGAACAACTATCTCCGTCTCTTTCTGTGCAGGCGCATGCGCGACGATCCGCGCACATTGAAAAACGAAGATCGCCGCAAAAGAAAATACATGTTTTCATTCAGTAAATTTTTGTAGCTACAGCCGCATGGTCGTTGCCAAGCTGCTCGCGGACAATTTTTTGCTTTGCTTTGCTTTGCAGACTTTGTCGATTTTGTGAGAGCGGATGTAACAACAACAAAAACAGTGTGAAAAGTAAATATTGAAATGCAAAAATGACACTGAATCATTTGCGATCTGTATAAAAGGAAAAAGAAAAAAAAAGTTCTGTTAAATGAAAAGGCTTGTCAAACAAGGAGCTGACCCAAAAGCGGAGCAGACGACAATAAGTTTTAAACATACATTTATATGTATGTATGTATATCCGTATGTATGTATGTATGTGTGTGTATGAGTGTGTGTGTGTACATATGAAACTTGTGCGACCGCATTCCAGAAAGTTCAAATAACGTTTGCTGGGGTGTAGGGGGTAGACACAACAGCGGGGAGCTGAGGTGGCCCACAGCATATAAGCATAGAGTGGAAAAATTAAAGTTAAAGAACTCTTCCAGTGTATGTATGTAACTGTTTGTGTGTGTGTGTGTTTGTATGAGTGAGGCTTGAAGCTCTCTCTGTGCGCCTGTGTATTGGTGTAGCATGGAATGCGGTTCCGTTCAACTATGAGAAGAACTAAGCCAAATAGAACTTGCGCTTCACACAAAGTGAGTAATGCCAACCAACAAGAACAACAGCCACAACAGCAAGAAAAATGTGTCCAGAAACTGGTTTCTGTTGGCCAAGACTTTGTGTCGCGTCGTCGTCGTTGTTGTTATTGCGTCGACTGTTGCTGCATGCGACATCCATTGACATCTAAGGAGCTCTCCGATTCTAACCTCTAAGTCAAAGCCAGCACATGGGTAAGCGTAAGCCTTGTGGAATTTGCCAGCAGTCAATGCGCTCACACACAAAGACACAAACACACACAGGGCAAACGACAGCCAGTTACAAGTCTCGAGACAAAAAGCTCGGCTTCGTCTTAGGAGACGAAGTAAAATATTTATTGGCTGAAATTGGATGCTGCGCGTCGCCGTCGTCGTCTTGCATGTGTGTGAACGTGTGTATGTGTGTAGCGTCTATTTAGAAATTCAAATTGAGATTTTTCAAGCATGAGTCATGCGACGAGAGCGTGGGTCTGAGCCCAATTTTCTTTCGTAGCTTTTTATCTTCGTAACTGCAACTTCAGTTTCAGCTTACAGTAAATACTCTCTGGAAGCAACTGGAAATGCACTGACTACTTAAGTTCCAGAGAACTGAGACGATAAAAAAAGTTATAGAAATTTTATTCTTTTGCACGATTAAATTAAATCCTTATAATTATAGAAGTTACAACAACAAAAAATTTAAGTTTCAAAAAAATGGTTTAAAACCAAAATGAATCAATTTTTTTTTTGAATTCGTCTTAACAATTAAGGCATCTAATCTGACTTTAAATGATAATTACATTATTCTGAAAGTCTTAAGTCTGAGCCAAGCACTAAATATTATAGTTATAAAAAAAAAATTATAGAAAATAGAAAAAGAGCTGTTGATTACTAAATTGAAATGTTGCCATTAACCGATTTTTACTGTATACCATTTTCGCCACATTAGCGTTTGAAGTTTTTATTTTTGCGGCGCTGTTGTGTGGTTAAAGCAATTTTGATGGTAATTGCGATGCAGTTACAGGCGATAATAAAGGGAACGGATGGAGGCAGTTAAAGGAGGAAGAGAAGGAGAAGGAGGAGGTGGGGTATGGGTTACGTCGTGTGCCCATCATAATTGCAATCGGTGCTGGACTCATGGCGAGGCACAAAAACGCGACAAACAAAAGTTGCATCACTCAGCATAAAAATGCAAAATGAAGAAAAGTCAACCACCAGCATAGAATGCGGGCTGGCAGCAAACAGCGACTGAGAGAGAGAGAGAGAGAGCAAAAGTAACAACAACAGGAACAAGAACAACACACACAGGGCAGGCAAGCAGAACCAGAAACAAAAGCGCCTCCAAAACAGTTTCTCAAGAAGAACAGCAAGACGAAAGAGAGCGAACGCTAAAGTAAAAAGGGAGGCGAAGCAAAGGCAACGGCGAAGCGACTCGTCGTCAAAAGCAGACAGCAGACAGCAGGGACAGAGATGCCAACGTCCAAGTAGGCAGCTTCTAAAGGGTAAAAAGGGAGCGCAATTGTGTGTATTCTCTCGATCCCTCTCTCTTTCAGTCAGTTTGCACACACATGCAGTGGCGGCCTAATGGACAGCGGCAAGCTGATCCCGTTTGTAGTTCTTGTTGTTGTTGTTTTAAAAGCAATAATGTCAGCGAAAAAAAGGCCAAACAACGCCAGCAACGAAAACGTTGGCGGTGGTCGTCGTCTGTAACAGCAACGAGTTGAGGAATGCCGTCGCCGTTATCGTCTCGCCTATCGGCATCGCAGTTCTATCGATATCAAAGAGCTGCGTGCAGTCATGTGAATTCAGCTGGAAGTCGGTGGGAGATAAAAAGTCTGCTGTTTGCCGATTTTTTATTTTTTTATTTAATGCAGATGGAACAATAAATGTCAATTAAAAAGTATATTTATATTATCGGGGCGGCAATCCCTGACTAAGCCACGACGAGGCCATAAAAATGTGCTACATAAAAACTTAACGGTAAATGCTACGGTCTGCTGAAGTTCGTGTGTGGCGCTCTCTGTTACAAAAAGCAAAAAGAAGAAAGAAAAAAAAATGATTTTCGTGTGTTTGTTGTATGTGTTGCTGCTATTCGCTCAATAGAAAGTTTTGTGTTAATAAAAAATGGCAGGCACACACAAAAAAGAGAAACAAAATAAAAAAAAACACTAAAAACTAAACATACACAAAATATGTCGAAATATAACAACAAAAAAGAGTGAATGAAAAAATGTTGACCCAATTTCATGCTGCCGCCGCTGACGTCGCTGCTGTTGCTGCTGCTGCTGCGGCACATACTTTCCCACAGCTTCCCAGTGCCGACGACGAGCAGCGTGTGATCATCTCGCGGGAGCAGCATCAGCAGCGGGCGCTTCCTTAGCCAAACAGCTGGAACGACGTCTAAATTAATGACTGTTAAATGAAGATTGTTGTTGTTGCTTCCAGCAGCATTCCAATGCGTTGTCGGCGCTTGTCTCACGCTATCGCGCCGACTCCCTCACACACACAGCGGCGCGCCTGCGCAACCCCGAACCCTGTTGTCTATATTTAAAGCTTGAAAGTAAGTTATGCGCACCTTTGATTTCTTCTCCTCCTTCCCGTCTATATTTAGCGAACTCCCCCTTCAATTTTGATTTTCGATAGTAATCGGCTTGGGGAAGGAAGAAGACATCGATTCCAGCAGCTGTGGTAAGTTTGAACTATTTACAGTATATTTTTTTATTTTCTACACACTTGGATATATTTGTGTGCGTGTATGTTTTTTTCAGCGCCTCACTCTCAGCGCCACTAATTGTGTGTGCTATTTATATTAAAAAGCCAAAAACCGTAAGATCTTGCCCGAATTTAGTGGCTTGCTTTTTTTTTTTTTGGTGATGCTCGTGTTTCTTTCTGTTTTTTCTTCATATTTTTTGTTTGCGTTTGCTTTGCGCGTGTGAAAATTTTGAGGCTACGCTCTTTGAAAGGTATTGTTTTTTTTCATTGTTTTTTTTATTTTTTTTTTGGTGCAATGTGTTAAATGGCAGTAGATAATTTCGACTTGACACACATTGTAATCATAATTAACTATTAAATTTGGCTCAGGGCCCCAGTTCCAGGCACGTGCGGTGAAAACGGTGAAATATTCGAAAAATGTGTATTGTATATATGTATGTACATATATATATATGTGTGTTGTACTCTCAAGGGAAACGAACTAAAATTGATTATTAAAAGTGCTCTTTCTCTCTCTCTCTCTCTAAGTGTGTGTCTCTCTCTCTCCATCACTACTCTATGATTTGACTACGAAACCGGTTTTCGATTTGGTTTGACTGTTTTTCAAGCAAGTGAGATCATTTTGAAAGCTGATTTTGTCAATGAATACCACATTCCACATTCCAATGATTTTTTTTTGTGTGCCCTGCACACACACATACACACACAGATTCGTGTGGTGTTACAAAGCTTTGAACTAATGCCGCCACAGCACAGCCTCCAAGTAAAATTGCTGTGGCTGCTGCTGCCGGCGCTGAAGGTGAGTACAAAACATTCGTTTAACTGTGTATTGTATATACATAGGTAAGTACATCACAATGTTACTGGATCTGCAGTGTCCAAAGCAACGAAGAGAGAGAGAGACGGGATACGAGGCGTCATGAGCTTTTGGAACAGTGGGTCAAACCAGCAAACGGCAAATGCCGACACCGACGCAGACGCCGACGCCAACGCCAACGTTCGTCCAACATTCAAGCTGAGTAGCGTAAGCGCCGATTGTCGTTTAATATATTTTTTTTTCTTTTCTTTTTTTTTTTATATTTTATTCCATATTTTTGACAGCGACTCAAGGTGAGTTGGAGTTGGGCGCCAGATCGCCTTTGGTGAACAGCATTCCAAGCATGCCAGCAGCAACGACAGAATCTAAACAACTTGATGTGTTGGTATTTATGCTTTATGCTTTGTTTGCGCATTACAAAAGGGAACCGATGATAAGAGAAGCCACAGGCGGGGGCAGCCAGATAAGTAAACGACAAACAAATATGTATATATATATATATATATATATATATGCGTGTGTGTTGTTGTCTACCCACAGATTAACATGCACAAACACACACACAGGCACACACACACACACATATATATATATATATATATATATATATATGCACACACACAAACACACATAAAAGGCCTGCGGCAGCATTGATTTTCATTCATGAAATGCCACCCCATTCGACTCGAGTCGGATTTTTTTCGACTCTGATCAAAGTGGAGCATTGAAAGGAAAGCTATGCATGTTGTGGCCCAAGTCGTGATAAACATATTTACCAATTGATTATTTTCTAACACACACATAGACACACACGATACGTATAAACACGACACATGTTTTGGGCACACAGCTAACCCAATAGGTGCTAATCAGCATAAATATGCCGTGTGTGGCTGTGAATTTCCGGGCTACTTTCTAAATGCCCAAATGCTGATCGGATCGCATCGCATTGGATTGGATCGGATCATCATGACTGTCAAGACATGTCGTTCAAGCTGCCAAACATTGATATGACGATAACAACAGATTAATAACATAACCCAAATGCTCGTAGGAATCCAAACTGCTGAGCAATTAAAAAATAAAATTAAAAAAAGGATTAAATCTGTTTAAAATTTAAAGATGTAGATTTAATATTTGAGGAAAAAAATCAACTTATTTTGTATACATACTAAGTGATAAGTAAATAACTAAATTTATATTATAAATCTGTATATGTCAGAGAAATTAGACAATGATTACAAATTTATCAAACCTGTTCATATTTGTATGAGCCACATTTATTTGTTGACTTCTTCTTACTTACTGCTACGAATACGACATATAAATTATATATATGCAAATAAGAAAAGGAATAAAATACGACATAAAAAGTTACATGTACATATGTAAAGCGATTTAAAAAGTGTATATGATTTCAGTTATATAATAAAAAGAAACAAATAAAATTGGCTATATTTATAATAGTTTCAAATAATGATGAGAATTGGATTCGTTGGAATTGATTGTTATGGGCTGTAATAAAAGAGCTAAAAATAAATGAAATAGATTTTTGGGATGGGTGAGGAGACTTCCCAAATAAACGGATGAATTCCCGTATTTCTTAATGGTCGCGATAATAATTAACATGCAACACGTATCGAAGGGAGAGTTGCGCGGAGAAAGAGAAACAACCGCAGGCCAACACAAACACAAATCCACCGATACCGATACTAATACAAACACAGATACAGATACACATACAGACAGCGTGCAGACGCGTTGTGTAAATGTGTCTCGCAATGAAAACATTTCACAATCCCGGATCCTCATCGGAATGCGTCTGGTGGCAGTGGCGGTCCATAAAGCTACGCAAATGCGGCCAGCGCCAGCAGCAGAGTCAGCAGAAGCAGCAGCAATCACACATACAGCTAAAGATACACACACAGCTACAGATACACACAGCTACAGCTACAGCTACAGTTGCATGGCACAAGAGAAAAGATACAATACAAGCAGAGACGCTGTCGCTGCGCTTTCTTCTACATTTGTATGTGTATGTTTGCACACACAAAACACACACACACACATATATATATATATATATATATATAGTTTTAGCCATTTCCTATTGTACTTAGTGGTAGCTGTTGCTGCGGCAGTTGGCCTTCAATTGGCCACGTTTTGTTTGCAGATGTACCTACGGCTCGTATTTATGTATCCTGGCAACCCCAGACAACTAATTAAATTGCGCTTTTTGCCGAACCAAAAAAAAAACAAAAAACTTGCCCGCAGCTGAGGCAACTGTGCTCTGTGTTCACTGAACTTATTAAGTTGCCATTAAAAAAGAAAGAAAATAGGGCGGGCAGATACCACATTGGCAAAAGGGCTTCAGGTAGTCGTCTCCGAGCAGCAACAACAACAGCAGCAGCAGCGGCGGTATCTATTCATATTCATAAGCACATTTTCACAGCCATCAATAGCTCGTAAAATGTGTGTGAAAATGGGGTGAGTCGAACGATGAAACAAGGGATCGCGTTCAGGGTGGCTGCCTCTGGGTCTATGCTATGCAATGCCCCCGTTCCTCTGCCTGCCCCAGTTACATTCAATGTCTTAAGGATGGCAGCGTCGCACGTGTGAGCAATTGGGAGTATGGGAAGCGATTGTCTGACTCTTGTTGCCAGGCCAAGTTATGCGTTGAGCTTTTGTTCTAGAACATCGGAGTGAGATCATTGTAAAGCCACGAATCCCCTATTTGCCTCTCCCTCTCCCTCTCTATCGCTCTTCTCGCTCTCTCCCTCTCTCTCTCTCTCTCTCTGTCTACACTCGAAATAAAACGCTGTCCAAAATTCAATTACAACCGGTACAAAAATTAATTCCGTATTTCTTTAAGTTCACTTCCTTCTTGAGTTTTCTTACATAAATATAAATAAATTGATCGTTAATCAACCAAATCTCTCGAATCATGTTAAAAATACTCATTACAAGCACTTCAAATTTGAGTACAGATTGAATCATTTAATTCAAGAAGTTACTTTTGTAATTTCAAGCAGTTTTAGTTTTATTTCAAAAGTATATCAGAATGAGTATTCGAAACTTGGAGTAAACATACTTACTCTAATTTTTCAAGATTGATTTAAGTTATAAATAGGAATTTTGAAAGGGAAGAGGATTTTCTGATCTACAACAACAGTCTTAAATGACAGCTTAATTTATTTGTTTGAGTGTAGCTCTCTAGATTCGCTCTAAAACTTGATGCGCCATTGCGTAAGAAACGGCGGCTCCTTTTTGAGAGCTCTCTCTTTCTCTGTGTGTGTGTTTGTGGTGTGTGTGTGGTGTGTGTGTGTGGTGTGTGTGGTGTGTGTGTGTGTGTGCAGCTTAAACTGGAAGTGCCGGCTGGCGATGACTGGCGCACATGCGCACTCAGTAAGTATCTCAGCGAAGTATCTATAACTGTACTCACACTCATATACTCGTACTGGTAAGTGCCCCCTTCTGTCCATGTATAATTTGTGTACGCTCGCTCTTGTATCTGTAGATATATATGTACATATATGTCTATCTGGATGTGTATGTGTATGTAAGTATTTCGGCGCTGTTTAGATACTCATAATTGGCTAATTATATGTATGTGTATGCATGTTGATGTTTTGTGTGCGTCATGTTATTTTATTTTATTTTTTTTTTTTGTCGGTGCGTTATGAATTTCATTTAACCATATCTTTAATTTAGAAATTGAAAACTTTTGTTCACCCAATTTGAAGACTGACAGCCCCCAGAAGAGTCCATTCAATTCCAACAACAACTTCGACTCCCGACTGCCGACTGCCAACTGTCGACACATAACTCCGCTTTTGAATTCCCATTCCCGTGTCAGTCAAGATATAGATATATTTAGTAAATATGCGGGTTACCAGCGTTTTTCATATTTTCACATTGGGCAAAAAGTGCACGAAATGTAAATTGCTTGATTTGTTGCCCGACTTCTTTGACTCAGCCGTTGCACATTTGATACCATTCATAATGGTGGCCCATGGCCATGTGTGAAAAGTGCTGCACTTTCACCAGACAGCCAGCTATCCATTCAGTCAGCTATCAGCCAATCAGCCAACCAGCCTATGCATTTCCAGTTGAGCTCACATCCAAATCAAATTCAAGTGCCACCCCAAGTTGAAATTAAGCTAGGGGCTGGGAGGTTGGTATTGATCCTCTATGCGATAACCCAAATCAAATGAATGTTCAACATTATGAGGGAAACACACACACACACACACAAAGCCCAATTATTATGGTCGTTTTCCATATCCCGGTAAATCCTGTTGTTGAACATTCAAAAGTTATTTCAAGTATGCTTTCAATTATCCGTAAGTATCTGTAAGATACAAAATGAAGGGAATTGCAAGTGAGATAGATAATATTTGTATATGCACACTTCAAGCGATTTTTCATTTAAAGTTATTTCTTCATATTTACAGCAAAGTTGGAATTATATTGTTTAGCCGCCTCCGTTGCTCAACCTCTATTAGATTCAATTAAATTGATGTACGGATGAACGTGAATTCCTCCACTAATAATTCAGGTAGATGTCTTAAGGTCATCTTCATAAAAGCATATATCTATGTACATATGTATGTCATATGAATACGTTTGTATGTATGTATGTTTGTATGTGATTACTCGCACATATCCAAACTTGTACTTAAACGCGTATTCATAACTGTAAGCATGGACAAGCAACGTTTTCCAGTCGCTTCCACTGGCACTGTGGAACAAAGTGATCGCATTTTGTGCCTAAATTAAATGAACAAAAGTTCCAACTACGGGTGGATATATGATGGATACATGCGTCTAATCTGTTCCCTGCTTTACTATTACAAAAATAATCAATAGGATCACATAAGATTTCGCTCTACCTCTAAAGATTGAATAAAATCTGAATCTACAGAATCTATTTAAACAACCTATCGCAACAGATCAAGCTGATGTCAAGTTTTGCTTGTAATGAGTATTTTTTTAATGACCAGAAGATGTAATTGTGAATACATACAGATGATAGATATACGCTTATAATCTGTTCTCTTTTACTATTACAAAGATGATCTCAAATGTACTTACAGAATTTAGATGTATTGAAGATAGCATTTATAATATTTCACTTTACCTCTAAAGATTGGATAATAACTACAGAATATATTCAAGCCACCTTTCATGACAGATTTAGATTATGTCAACTGTGCTCGAAATATTAGAGTTTTATTTTTGGTGTTTTAATTTATTATAAATTAAAAGTTAATGGAAAATTCGGCAATTTCATGGAAATGTCCTTATGCCAGTCACAAGGTGTCCACTTTTCTCCCATAGTGCACAGTTCTTGCTTTGAGGCCTCATCGGATGTCCGTCGTCTGTCTTCCGTCTGTACCCGGTCGTCTGTGTGACTGTGCAAATTATTGTCGCGCATATAAAAAATATTGCAGGCCAGTGGCAGTCCCAGCAACAGCCACAGCCACAGCTACAGCCACAGCAACAGCAACAGCAAGACGGAAGTTCAACTAACTCATTTCCGGTTATGTGTATTTGTATTCGTATTTGGATTTGTATGTGGCATGTACATATTTATATATACATATATGTTTGGCCTGCCATGGCCCGGGCCTGATCCGGCATGCACACATATATAGAGGCCGAGGCCGAGGCAGAGGCAGAAATATTGCCCCGTTTTACACCCGCCTGCCACCACTTTGCCCCCAATCGACACAGTCGGTATCAACACGCATTCATTCATTCATTCATTCGATCCATTCATATACACATTTCATATTTCATTTCAGATTGAGACACTACTACTGACCACTCTACAATTCCATTTATGTATGTATGTATCTGTGTGTGAGTGTGTGTGTGCGTGTGTGTGTGTGTGTGTATACCATCCATATATAGCATATAGCATATAGCATATAGCATATATACACATTCATAATATACTCATATTCATTCATAGTACAACAGCAGTCGCATTCATTGAGAGGCAGATTTGTGGCTGCTTCTGCTTTTGCTTTTGCTGCGCAAATACATTCTTAATTAAGTTGTAACGAAACATAAAAAAAACTCTAATTACGCCGTAGCGGGCAGCATAGTTTTTCCGTATTTACACACACATACACACACACACACACACACACACAAACACGCACACAAAGCCACACACGCGCAGCTGTACGGAGACAAATTTCTAATTTTTTGTATTTAGTACATGCACTTCCGCTTATCACTAAAGATTACTTAAAAAGGAATTTAGGTCAACAGCAAACGACGCAACAACAAACATATAAGCACAACAACAAATACACACACAAACACACATAAACACATGCTAACTGAGAACTATGTGCGTTGATTTCGCTGCTGTTATGCTCAGTGCAAGTGTTGCATAAAGGACATTGAATAACAATAGGGAAGAAATCAATATATGACAAATATAGATCTTAACTTAAGGTAGTTTATAAAATTGACAATTATTATTTAAGAGTGAGCAAAAAATAAATCAATCAATTTCAGTTTACTTAACTTTGTAATTATCTAAAATTTGCAGCAATGTTATTAACGTTCATAACAGAGTTGTAATATACAGGTGGCTGTTAATTTACTTTGCAGCAATGTTATTAACGTTCATAATAGAGTTGTAACATACAGGTGGCTGTTAATTTACTTTGCAGCAATGTTATTAACGGTCATAATAGAGTTGTAACATACAGGTGGCTGTTAATTTACTTGTCTCTGTTTGCAAGATCATTTCCTGTTCCTGCGCTAACTGCAATTAAGTATCGAGTATAGCGCAATTATCGAAAACGGAGAAATTTCATTATCGAAATTTGGCTGTCGAAATTCGATTGATGGCGATTTCGAATAAATATTAATTGAAATAAAGGTGGCGTTGTAAGCATAAAGCGCCATCTATATACTCTACTGCAAGTAAAACCAAAATGTGTTATACTTTGGTTGCAGACCAGGATAACACGTGATATGGCAATAGATGGCGCTTACACTGTGCGGCGAATAGTAGCGTTGCCACATTAATAAATAAGGAACACAAGTGGTTGGAGTGCAAAATTACATTATTATTATTTTTTTGTGTACCCCTGCAAAGGGTATGTTGAATGCTAAATGGTTCATTGAGTAAAGGAGACGACTTCTATTAATATAGTTCGTTTAAAAAGCTCTTTATTATTGGAAGGGTTAAATTTAAATTTTGTTAAAACTGCACCGATTTCCAAAACCAATCAATCTAAATTAATATTGCATTTAAAATATAAAAAACGATTTTAAGACGAAATTGTTGATAAAATTTAAGCCTAAAAAATATACTGGTCGATTTTCCAATTTGTCAATACCGAAACGATTTTCAAAAGAGACATTTCTGGTCACAGTTTGGTATCTCGAAGAAGAAGAAAGCTTGACTTCCAGTCTGAAGTGGCTATCAATCTGTACCGTTTGAGTTTTAAGTGATAGTCCAATTGCCAGCATATTTGAGTTGCTTGCAAAAGTGTGAATGCTGCCATTGGCACGTGTCTTGATTGAAAAGTCATAAATTTCGGGCCAGCAACCCCAACAACAAACAATGCCAACAATAAAAAAGTCAATTTTTACACCAAAAAAAAAAAACAAAAAAAGGAAAAAAAACGAATAAAAAACAACAGTTTTTTCTTATCTTTTTATGGGAAATAGCGCAACCCGATCCCGAAACAAGCCCCTAATCCGCTGGACAAACACACACGCCAATAATATCAAAATCGAATAAGTAAATACAACATACATAAAAATTGAAGACACAGACACAGACAGATACAGATACAAATGCATAAGTGTAAACGTGTGTGTGTGTGTGTGTGTGTATAGAGATACGGCTCGTTTATATTTTAAAAACCCCCTAAAAACAGCTCCGCTTCCTTGCATCGTTCATTGTTCGATTCTGGCAGCTGCAACGGCAAAGCGATATCGAAAACGAAAATTTGAAATTGAAATTCAGACGCGTGCGAAGCGCACGAATGTCACATGCTCCAAAATGTGTCAGAGTACTCAATGAATCGAAATGCAGGGTTCTTGGCATACAATTAGACGAGCGAACAGTGCAAAAGGGTTGTAAATCAATTGCGCAGCATTTTTCCTGTTGAAAATGTGTAAAATGCTGGCCCAAAAAGGGGTCATCCAAAATTACTTTTGAGCTAACGAATCGCCATTTTCCAAAAAAAAAAAGGGGGCATCGATATTCAGTGATCTGTGGCAAAGGGTTGTAACCCTGAGTTGCTGTAACCCTTCTGCCTGGAAAATTTCGCATTAAACGCACCAAATTGCCAACATTTTTCAGGCAAAAATTATCAAAAATTTTTCTTGACATTTTACGCAAAAAAAAAAAAGAAATAATGAAAAGCCATCCAAAGGTCCGGGGTTAGGGGTTGGGGTGCCAGAAAAAGGGTCATCCAAATGCCGCCGCTGCATTGTGTAAATAAAGGATCAACGAATACTGAACTGTCACACGACCATGCAAAATTAATAAATTACATTTTTTTTCAGCCAAAAATTTTTGCCAATTTTTGAGAGGAAAATTTAATTTTTTTTGTTATATTCTTTTTTTTGTGAAACTAATCTAGTGGAAGGGGTGAATGGGGTTAGGGTGCGCTTGGGCGATGAAGGGGTTGTGACACATTAACTGAACCCATTAATGAGCGTTGCCAACCCCGATGAGCGACCCCGACACGCGTGGGTCAATGTCAATCGGAAGCGTTGTCCGCGGTCCGTTTGTCCCGGATTTAATATCGCGAAGGACGCTAATGCGTCTGACAGGCGACACAAAAAAATGGGTGCAAAAATACAAAGAAAGAACCCAAAAATAAAAAAAAATAAATAAAACGGCATCGAAAATAAACAAAAAACTATGCGAATTTGAAAACATTGGTATTTTTCAATAAATTGGCGCAGACGGTGACAAAAATGGTAACAACAACATGTACACAAAAGACGTGCCTGGCAGTAATCCTCTTAACTGCGAAAACTGTCGCAAAACTGCAACAAAGGATACTGAAAAGTGGAAGTGGAATTGGTAAAAGTAGGGAAGTTCCTTGTCTATAATGCTGGTCGCCGTTTTTGTTGTTCTTGTTGTGTCTGCTGCTGTTGCCATCAGCATTTCAATAAATGAGATTTCACATGTGAATTTAGGGGAAACCACGCTCAAAATGAGCCAAATGAATGAAATGAACTCGCTAAGCCGAACTTATGAAATGGTTCGTTAGATATGATTACTGTAAATCAGACCGATTAATTAAACAATAAAAAAAACAAAAAAAAAACAAAGAAGAACTATTTTAGGCACGCCAAATTGTAGATCGGAGTCAGACGACTTTTTAGTTTAAGATAAGTAAGATAGATTTTTATACAAGAACTTATCTTTCTATATGATATAGTAGCCTCGATGTCGCATCTAGATGAATTCTTGCCCATATGTGTAATATATTCTAATACGCCTAATAAGGAAGTTTGTTTTAAATATATTAATAAGCCCAATTGTTTTTCATACAATATCTCCTCTTTCGATCGATAATAATATCATATAGTGGCAGCAGGATAAATGCCAAGTTTTATAGATTATTAACAAGTCGATAATAAAATCCGAGCTAAGATTTTGAATGAAGGGAATTAATTCTGATATAAGAAGTTACAGATTGGTAAGATATCATTCGATTTTATATTATGTTATATTATATATAAGCCAGAGCCAGTTGCCGGTAATTTCTAGTTACTTCTCAATTTAGCAATGCAGAAATGATTTTAAGCAAATCTTCCGCTGCTGCTGTTTGACCTCGCTTTAAGCTTAACAAATATTTTGACACTGGAAGCTGATAAATTCGTAGCTATTCTCAAGGCTGTCACTGAGAGCAGAACTTGAAAGCCAATAGATGCGATCTATGTGTGTGTATTGAAGTATCTGGGCAAATATATTTCAGTGTGGCTGCTGCTATCCGTTATTGATGTGCTGCTGCTGTTTGTCATCCACATTCAAGAGATAAAAATAAAAGTCTGCAGTGTCCAAGTGCAGAGGGGCAGAATGCGTCGTTCGTGCTTTTGGCCAGTTGGTCTTCGGCTGATTGTTTATTTCGCCCCTTTTATTTTTTTTTTACTTATTTAATATAAACTCAACACAAAGGCTTTGACCACACACACACATACACACACACACTGGCGCACACTCGCACACTTGTAAGCGGCTTACTTACGCACTTCTATATCCGTAGCTGTAGCTGTAAAAGTTTGTGTGTGTGTCCGTGTGATAGTGCATGAAATTTATTGGCGCATTGGGGGCGCCACACTTTCGAGTTTTGTGGCAGTGAATTTAGGGTGGGTTATAGGGGGGGTTTGCGGGGCGATGGGTAGGGGAAGGAGCTCAGGCTGTTGCTGTCAAGTTTCGTTGCTTATTTTGTTTTTCCCAATGCGAGGCTTTTATAATTTTATGCCATTTCTTTCAATATTTATTTTGTTATTATGTTTTTGTAATGAGTCCTTGTTGCTGTTGTTGACAACAATAACAAGAACAACAACAACAACAATAACAAGAAAGGCAGCGCTGACGAAACTGGGACAGAAATGTTGGACGATGACGTTGAAATTGGAAATAAATTCTGGCCATAGATTGTAACCTTAATTTGTGTGTGTGTGTGTGTGCGAGATTGTGTTAGTTGGTGTTAGTGTCTGTGTGTGTGTGTATGTATATATATTGCCATGGAAAATTCCGACTGGCGCTGTGCACATAAATTAATTAATTTTGTTTTTCCGTTGCTGCTTTTTTTTTTGGTTGCCTCACGATTTTCTATCGAAATTTTATTGCTGTCATTGAAATTGAACTACTTACGAGCTAGAACTGAAACTGGTACGATGGCAACGGGGAGGAAGGGGGAGGCAGGATCACTTTTTTCTCTCAGAGTCTAAAATAGCATTTAGTTGTTATTGATTTTTTGGCTAATGAAACAGCGATTAAGAACGCAAAAATCAGGCGAATAAATAAGTGTAGCATACATTTCAGCGTATTTTTGCCACACTCGACGAAATATCAAGTTGCAGCCATCATTTACTTCATGTATACATATATGCATATTATATAGGCAATTTATTTCTTTGTCTCTTTGTGTGCTCTTGTTTGCTGGCAATCTTGACATTTTCATTTTTTCGTTATATATTTTATCTACTTGATTAACCAGCAGCGATTGATTTTTGGCCATTTTAATTAATCGAATTTCATATTTATTGCCATAAATAATTTGCCAGGTTTCCCATTTGCTGCCCACCAGCGCTCAACTTTAATTTGAAAAGCGATAAATAAGAAAGGCTCCCCACATGCGAGGCGTTCCAGCAGAAACTACAATAAGTACATAAACACACACACACACACATACCTATATATATATACATGCCGTAAAATAAAACACAAATGAAAGTGAAAAGAAAGTAAAGAAAGCGGCGGCAACAACTGCAAAAGTGCTGAACGCAGAAAAGTACAAATTACCCACAAAATATAAAAACGAACACACACACACACACACACACAGACACACAGGCCCTGTGCACGGTGCCCAGTGTCCAAAAGTGCCCACTGGAAACCCACAGTACACCATCCTCCCATCCCAACCAGAATACCAAAAACCCAAGCCGATGCTCGAGCGAAAGCCAACGAGAAGGAGAAAAAAAAAGTTCAATTTACTACTTTTCACTTTAGCATCCGTCGCGTCACCCTCTGCTGCCTAACACAAAACACACGCACCCAAATAGCACCACCAACAACAACAACAACTATGAACACCCTCATCTCAAAGGGCGACGGCGTCATGAGTCTGAAATTGGAGAAGCTAGCTTACAACAGGCAAGAGCAACAGCAACAGCAACAGCAGCAACGGCAGTCGGAGAAGTAACAGCATCCTTGAGTATCCTTACAATCGGCTTCCCACCGAAAAGTTTTGCCTTTTGCCTTTGCGTTAAATTTTTCTTTTTATTTTGGAATTTTTCGATAGCCGCACCGTATTACTCACACACACACACACACACACACACACACATACACATACGCACTTATATATGTTTGCATGGTTGTGGCAAGCACACACGCACACACACTTATGCATAAGTGAAGGCAAGCCTAACCTACTCATTATACTCTGCCTCATATAGAGTATTTTGGGCTTATTGGAGCTATTACAATAAATGTAACACACATATCAACTTAAGAAACCATTATTCAGTGATCGCTTAGTCAATATTGAGAAATTTATTTATGAAATATTCTATGGACTATTTTAAAGTAGTAAAAATTTGATTCTTTTTAAATAGCTGTAAATATTTTGGAAAAAGGGTATCTAATAGTAGCTGTATTTTTCCTTTGCATTTTCCTTGCCGAATTTCCTTTAAGGTCAAGCAAGAATAAAATAAAAAGAAGTTTCCCTCCGTCTATTTTTTTTTTTTGTTTTGATGAAAATTACAATTTTCCTCTTATTTTTCTCTCAACTTTCATACAAAATGTGCTGCTGCCATCTTGTTGCATACTTTCTATGGGCCCCCCACAACTCAACCTGCCACCCACAGGGCAGTCCATTACCTCAACTGCTGCTGCTGCTGCGTAACCATACATGTTTGAAGATATGTAGATGCTTGAGTGTGTATAAATGTGTGTGTGTGTGTGTGTGTTTTTTTGTGGATGAGTGTGTGTGTTTGTGTTCACCTCGGGGCAGTTTTGTGCCTGGCTTTGGCCAACGCTCATCAACGCCCGGTCAACATGCCCCAATCCCTATCTCTCTCTCTCTCTCTCTCTCTCTCTCTATGTGTCTTTGCGTGTGTCCGATTGAAAGGGAAAGGAGCAAAATCTCAAAACGCAACAAACTGAGCTAAATCCCAGTTTAGTTTGATGGCCTTGCCTCGGTTTCCTATGCTTTGTTTCTTAGATTGGAAAGTGAAAGTTGCGCGTCCGTACTTAATAAAATGCTGACGCTGCTTCTTCTGTAATATAATAATAATACTAAAACAGTGGAGCTATACATTTGTATATATATATATATATATATGTCTGAGATTGAAAATACTTATCATTACAAATGTGTACTAATCAGACTGATGAAGGCAACGATGATCCAAAATGATAAGTTGCAAAGGCAACAAATAATGAGATATGTTCCTGTTAATTAAGGAAAGTACAGTAGAATATTTATAGTTTGTATTCATTTTTTACATTCCCACTTTGAAATTGAATTAAAATTAAATAAATTAAAGTTAAACTTTTTATTGTATAGTTTGTTTAGGTTTATGAGTAGCTTGGAATAACTGGAACATTACCTGCAGCTTCATTATTGTAGCCTTCTTCTATTCCTTTCATTGCTCACCATTTTCCATGACTTTCTCCATTTGTACTGCCGGAGAAGAGCTACAGGAAGCCAAATGGGCCCTGCAGTATCTACTCTATACAGAGCGTAAGAGCATTTAAACTCTTCTTTCGTTGCTTTCTTCATGGCCGTTAAGTAAATAACAATTTTTTAAGTTCATCGCGCTCTTAAAACTCATTAGTATTACTTTCCACACCCCCGCTTATCGGCACCTCTGTCCCTGTTTGTTGTTGCTGTTCCTTCTGCTCGCTCAGTGCGTGGCATTTGCGTCATTTATTAAAATTGCCACATTTCGGCTATAATGTGCATATGCCGTCGAAATACAGAACAAGAAAAAACCTAAAATTTCCACCCCCAGTGGAAAATGAGAAAAGAAAAAAAAAACAACAACTAAAATATTTTCCGAACAAAAATCCATAATAAGTTAAATTATTAAAGTTAGTTGTTGTTGTTGTTGTTGCTGTTCCAACTGGCTGCCTGGCGTGCTCTGTGGGTTTTTGACACGGCGACCCAAGGACTGCGTCGAGGCAGCAGCTGTATAACATTTATATAGTCTAGACGGCCAAATACGCTGTAGAAATGCAAGCAAGCATGTCTGCAGTTCGTTGTTTGTTTTATGGCTAGACTTATATACAAATAATTACAACACACCGAATATACCCCATCACTTCTGTTTTTTACAGGGCATAGGAGCGACGACATTCGAAAATGGTGCCAAAGCATATGGTGACAAAATTGTTGTCGTTGCCGTTGTTGGTCGCCTCCGCCTGCACAATTTAATTGAGAGTCCAAATTATACACATACACACACATACACATACACACACAAACACACACACTCACACACCCACACTCTCACACACACACATAAATACAAAATAAAAGAAAAAATTGTATATAGAGTAAATTTGATTGGTGCGGGACCGCATTATTTATGTATTTCGGTTGGTGTATAATATGTGGTTTGTCTGCGTTCGTGATTGTAAAATCGATTATAAACTAATTTTCAACTTGTTGTTTTTTCGCTTGTTGTTTTTCATTTTTTGAGTTAATGACCGGTGCTGTCAAATGAGGAGAAAACAGGACACAAGGACCTGTGCTCGAGGCAAGACGGCACTTAGCCAGGACAGCTCATTATGACGTTGTATCCCGGGAGTAAGGATAGCGGCCAAGTGTTGATGGGGAAAGCAATAAGCAAAACAAACAAAAACAGCTTGAGTGACGCCCCCTTTGCTGACTAAAAGTAAAAGAACTCGAAATGTTTCTGTTTCTACATATTACATATGACATACAAGTATTTCTCGTCCAAGTATATGTGTGTGTGTGTGTGTGTGTGTGTTGGTATTCCCCCACTCCTATCCGGCAAAATTATCAACAGCCTTTCAAGTGAAAAAGATGGAGGCGGCGGGGGTTCGACAGGAAGGACATCAAACTATGGAACTGGAGCTGTCACAAACACGCGCCAACTACACCCCAAGGGCAAGCGAATTCCAATTCCTTTCCGCTTTCAGCCTCCGGCAAAATGTTTCCCATTCTTCCGAGCGGCGCATTCTTTATAAAAATTATTGATAAGACATCCTCACATGTAATACAAATATTGACATACTCTGATTTCGCAAAAATCGTCTACTGTCTTTGGGGGTGGCAGGCACATGCTTTTGCCGGGTGGTGGAAAATATGCTCTTCCCAAGCCAAAGTTGTTCGACTCTTCCCATGTACATTACTGAAAGTAAATGTCAAAACTCGCAAAAAGTTGTCACACAACACGACTAGAGGCAGTTAAGGACGCGTTTCGTCTCAAGGGCCGCACAATCGGCTTACCAGTTGGCTAAAAGTAAACTAAGGCGGAAAATCAAAGGAAAAACCCATAGACTGTAATAAGAAGAGATGATGACACGTTTGTAATTCTTTACATGAATACATTTTTGTGATTTTTGTTATATTTAATGGTTTAAATTCATACAATATATATATGTATATGGTTGTATATATATTTAATATAATCATTAAAACACATACAATTTTTGATAAATGCTCGCTTACAATCAAATGAGAAATGGTGGGAGGACTAGGAGTGGATTAGGGTTGGGAATTGAGGGACTTTTTTTTGCAGTTATTACTGCTTTTGATTCTGGCTCTTTGATCGTACATAGTTAGTTCTCTTTCTGTTACACATTACATATATATATAAATATAAATAATTACTTATAAGTTTTGGGTTTTTCACACATAGTTTTACATAATAACAAAGTTTTTTTTTTTGAAGAGTAAAATGTTAAATATAATATATATTTATATCATATATATATATATGTATATTTGCCAATTGCAAAATAAATTGTTTGTTTTGATTTTTCATATTTAATATAATTTTTTGATTTTTGCTCGTGGTTTTTTTTGATTCCATGCTCGCCTCCTTCTTAACTCAACATCGTTTTAATAGTAAATTTCCAATGCAAATCTTGCTTACAACTAAATGCTATTAAGAATTTTGATTTTGATCTCGTTTTGATTTGTTTTTTGTATTTTTTTTTTGTTGTGTTTTTTGTGTTTTTGTGTGTTTACTTAAGTCTAATAAAATGGTTTTGATTTTTCTCCAGCACAACAGACTTTTTGTGTCTGCGGCCAAAATTTTGATTTATGCTCATTTAAAGGTACGTTGCAAGTTCTTTGTAAAATTGTTTACTTAACCATTTACATATGTAAGTATGTATATATACCTACACATATACTCTCTCTCTCTCAATATATATATATATATATATATGTGTATATAATTTTTAATGTTATTTTTGTCAATTTTGATTTGTGCGCTCTTTGTGTACGAGAACAGAATTAATGATGTAAAAGAAATCTTAATAAATTAAATCAAAAAAACATAAACGAGCCCAAGCCGAGCCTCAATATTGGAGATTGAAATTGGTAGATTTGTAATAATGTTATTTCGCTTAATGGCTGCAACGCTTAAATTTGCATACAGAATTTGGCAAATGGTGCAGAATATTTTTGCCAGAAATCACATTGCATAATCGCAGCGAGGAGTGGAAAGAGGAGTTCTGAGATGGGGGTTGGTGTGCTGAAACACCCTTGGAAAAAAACGTCACGAGACCCGTCGCGATGTCAAGTAAATTGCATTTTTCATTTTTCACATATTCTTGCATTTATATTGCATTTTCTACTGCACACACACACACACAGATTTTTAAACATGCAAATTGTGGCAGCACCCCCGGGTGGAAGCGGGTCGCCCCGCTGTTACACACGGACAACTTTTTGGCAATTGTATGCCGTAAAAATGTTGTTGGCCCAGGATTACGAGGACAATGCCAAATGCCAGGCCATTATATATTGCCATAAAAATTCAATAGAAAATAGAGGAAAAAAGGCAGGCAGCACACAATTTGCATGGATTGAGATGAGGAGGGTGCACAATTGGCAGACTTCCTTGAGGGTTGCAGGGTTGCCACGAAACCGTGCATAACTAATAATTATAGAAAGAATATACTCAATAGTTGTATCTTTAATTGCAGCAGCCAGCAGTGAGAGTATCAAATGTCCTGTCCGTAATCAATGAGATGAAATTTGCATTGGACACGTGACAAATAATTAACGGACAAACTCACCAGCCCCAGCGAGGGGTAGTATCAGTAGTATCAGCCGGACACTCGCCATATACACTTGGCGAAACTAATAATATATCGGAAATTATCTTTGCATAACAAAATAACTACCGTGTTGGCTCAGTACTTATTAGAAAAACTAAAGTCTGATTTGATTGATTTGATTTGCTGAACATTTTTTGAAGTGTATGCATATTTTTAATCAATTGCTGTGCGGCTTGAAGATTTATATGGTTTTGTTTGGTTTTTGTAATATTTTTTACTACCAGCAGCACCGACAGCTGCATAATTTGAATTTTCCATGGAAATGGTCTGCTTGACCCTCACAGCGGCTGCATTTGACCGTGCTGAGTTTTTCCTTTTTCCTATTTTCTATTTTTATATAATTCATTTTTTTTATTTTTTTTTTGGTTATCGCATTTCTGCTTTTTGGTTTTTTTTACTAATCGTTTGGAGGGTATTTTTTAAGCAAATAGACTAATCAGCGTTTGCGTGGGGGTTGTGCCGGAAACGAAACTCACTTTTTATGAGGGTGCCGTTTTAGTTGTTTGCCTGTGCCATTGATAACAAGCCGCACTCAAACTGTAACTCAGACTTAGATCCGAGACAGCAGCTGTTAAATATTTTTAAAAATGCATTAACATGTTCTCAACTGGGCCTTGCATTGATGACAAATTGTTCTCCGAAAATTTAATCAAATATCAATTTAATAATTTGTGCTCAAAGGCGTCCAACCGGCATGAGTTTTAAGTAAGTGGCCCCTATACGAAATCAAAACACTCAGTTCTTTAAAGTACAAATAAAAAGGTCTGCAATTGCGTGTTTGAGAGTCAATTGGCGGCAATCAATGACAGTTTTTTTTAATGGGCTGCGATAAGATTAAAAAAGTCGTATGGGTTTGCGGTGAATCGTATTTCACACCCGGGTCTCAATTCTGGCACGCTTCGGACTTAAGGCTTGGGCCGTCAATCAATTGTAAATCAAGAAAATAAATAAATAAAATGTTAAGTTTAACAAATACATGTGTTTATTAATATATACAATACAAAATAAGATTTGAACTAAATTATGAAAATAATTACGTTTAATTGTAAATGAAAAATTATAAGCTATTCTTTATATAGTTATTTTATTTGTATTTATTTTTCGTTTAGCCTATTTTTGTTGTCATTGGTTTAAGTGTTCAACAGCGACGAAAATTTTGCTAAAAGGCACGCAGCATTTTAAAAAACACACGTTTTTAAAAAATAAAATTAAAAATAGCAATATTTACGTCGCTGCTTAACTGTGGCATATTTTGATCGATTATTACTTTTATTTGATTTATTTATTTATTTATTATTTTATTTTTCTATTTCTCAGGCTAACCCGCTTTTCAGCTGCACATTTTTGTAAAGAACAAACGCCTTAAATACTACAAAATAATGTACAAAAATGTGCCAGAAACTGAAAAGTCAGCGAGCCTGATATTATATTGTAGTTGTGCTTGTATATGTAGTACTATATCATCTATAAGGTGGGGTGCTGTAACGGCCAGGCCATTCAGCTATTCCCCAACTTTGACTAGATTGAATTTGTGTTTAGTTTACGACTAGCTTCGTAATTTGGTCAGTTTTAATGTGCGTTTTGGGAATGCGTTTTTTTTTTGTTTTTTTGTTTTTGGATTTTTTTTTTTCGTTTGGAATGTTCCACTTACAATTAAAACTAAATAATAAATACTTTTAACTAAAGGCTAATCAATAAAAATTGTTGTGCGTTTTCGCTGTCTTTTGGTTTTTGTTTCTTGTGTATGGGTTTTTAGTGTTGGTTTCTTTGAGGTAAATTCACTAAAAATTTCATTTACTTCTGCTCTATAAGTTGCAGTTTAAAGTTTATAAGCATAAATGTTCATATTGTTATATAAATTCATTTATTTAAATTATTGTTTTCAAGTCCGTCTGAGGTAGCATTTATATATGTTTCACTTGTTTTTTTTTTTACTTTCTTTAAATGTTTTATATTTATTTATATTTTAGTTATTTTTTTAATTTTATTTAGTATTTAAAAAGTACTAATATGGTCATTGTACTTTTGCCCTGAGTTGTTCGAGTTTGCCTGCTTGCAACAAAAAAAACCTTGACTGGCGCCATTTTATTCATTTTTTTCTCACACTGTATCGGTTCTTTTAAGTACTACTTCAAATAGTCCCTCTATGGGTGCATTGTTTTAATAATTTTTTGCGCTCTATGTACAGTTAATGTGTGTGTGTGTGTGTGTGTGTTTTGGCATAGGGTGTACTACGTTATAAATATGCGAAAAGAATACTTAGGAATGTAGTAGGCTATAGAAAGATTATATTCGCTTGAAAGTAGTTTAAGTAGATGTTCTAAGGTTTAAATTCAAATCAAAGTTAGAGCAGAAATAGAAAAATTCGTAAATACTCATAATTATCTACAATGTTTAGTTTAAGAATGTGTTTCTATGGAACTGTTTTGAATATAAGCACACCCATCTTTAAAACTTTATTTTATTTTTGACTTAGCTCTACACCGTTCTCATTTTTGATTTTTACTACTTTCGCGAACCGTTTCGCTAAATTTTTTGATTTTGAGCAAATTTGTGCATAAAATGTTCTCCTTTATATGCTGAAGCTTGAATGTGTATCGTCTAGTTTGTAGGTATAACTAGTTAGCACTACAATATTATCCCAAATCCCAGCCATGTATGTTTTGTAATTTGAAGCTGCATGACAATGGCTACTACGATATTTGTTTGGTTATATATGTATGTATATATCCGCTAATTGGACACACGCCACACGCCTAAAATCCGACCAGCTGTCTGCCTCTCCCATTCTGACATCCCCATGCTTTGCGACTTATGTATTATGTACGTATTTAAATTTTCTTTGACTAAGTTACCTCGTTTCCCTTCCCGTTTACGATACGTTAATGGCTTTTTAAAATTACTATTACGCATAGGAACTTTGATATTAATCACTAGAGATATAGATATATGTATTTTTTATGGTATGTTATGCAATGTTCAATGTTATTCATTTTTCATGCTTTTCTTTCATGTTATCGGTTATGGATTTATAAAAAATATGTTTGCTTTTTTTGTTTTTTAGCACACAGTGTTGCCAGCTGAAACGGACTTGTTATTGTTTGTTTATTAATGTTTGTTTGATGTTTTTAGTTTCGGGTTCCATGTTATACACAAAACGCATTCTCTTTTTAACTATATATGTATGCCACAAACTTACAGATTCGTAGACATGTCTGCAGATTGCTGTAGTTATAGTTATTTTTTAGTATTTTTGTATATAAACTTTACTTTACTTTAATGAGCTCAACTAATATGCGCACTCAGTCTTTTGTAGTTCCACTATTTTGTCTTGTCTTCTTGTCGGTTCACGGGTTGGGGGGACTGGGGACGATTATTGCTAGCCAGCACTGTGGCCAGCTGTCGTTTTCGTTTTATAACTCAGTAACACTGTCTTCAATGTGACACTTAATCATCTGATTAATCCTTTAATAGAGTATCAAACTAATCAATCAATCAATGATTTTCCGAAGAAACTTTTCAAAAATACTTTTTTTGTTTAATAAAAACTTGAACTAGTCATCTGTAAAATGTGATACTCTTACATCTATACGTTTACATATGATGCATTATTTTGTTCGATTAATCTTTTGATTAAGCCACAGAATTAAGGCTTGTGTAATTGAGCTATAAATTTGGTAAATGGTTCTAAAAACAAAACTGATGGAATTTAACTTACATACGCTGGCAACACTTGAGTGTCGTGTGTTGAATTGTTTATCGGGTTCAGAGCCCAATTACTGGACTAACTTAGGCTGGTGTCAGCCTAAAGCTTAGTGTTGTCGATTCTGAGGCCCGCACTCGCACCGGCAAATAGACGAGCGCTGGCGCAAACAAACCTTCAGCATCGGCATCGGCGGGCGCCAAATGGAAGGCCTGCATCTGATATGCCTCCTCGGCCTTGTCTGGCTGTGCATAGCTGGCGGGCTTACCGCTGCCATTCGCCAGATCGCTACACATCTCAAATGGTGAAGTGGCCGCCGAGCGTTGAGCGCCAAGGCCATTGGGCGTTCCGGGCTTGGGTGAGGTGTTGATGGTGATGGTGTTGGTGTTGGTGTTGGTGTTGGTGATGCTGCGCCGTCGTGGTGTGGGCGTTACTGTCGCGGATCGGACTTTGGGTGAGCCAGCAACAATTGCAACTGCATTTGGTGAGTGTAACGTTGTGGGCGTAGTCGTGGGCGTGGCGGTCTTTGAGTTACTGTTGTTGGTGGTTAGACTCGTGGGTTCGATCTCCACATCTGCACGCTCTTTGCTCGGCTTGGTTCTAGCCTTGCCCTGTACCAAGGCAAAGGATCTGTCCCTGTCGTTGCGTGGCAGTTCCGCCTCGGCGCCCACATTCGTCTCCTCAGTGTTAAGCAATGCGTGCGAGCGTTCGTGTATAAAGAGGAATGCATAATAGGGCGTGGTAAACGGACATAAGGAGCACTGGTACTCCTTGAAGCGCGGCGTCTGCTCAAACATGCCAGGAAGCGGCAAGGGAAGCGGCATCCCTTTGGGCAACTGCATCTGTCCAAAGAGCTGCTGTTGTGCATTCTGTAGCGCCTGTGCGAGATTATTGGCGCCAGTTGGATTACCATTGGGTATCTTGAGCGTGGGACTGTTGGGCTTGCTGCCGGTAGAGCTGGGTGGCTGCTGCTGTTGCAATTCCAGCTCACGCAGCTTCTCCACACCTGCGGCTCCATGTTCGTTCATCAGATGAGTTCGCAACCACTTGGCGCTGCGGAATTGACGTGCGCACAGTGGGCACAGCTCATTGGGAACACTGGAGTCACTAGGGAGTGTTGTTAAATTCACCTCCGGCTCCAGCAACTGTTGCTGCTGCTGTTGTTGCTGCTGTTGGGCATCTGCTTTAATCCCGTTCTGTGCGCTGTTTTGGCCACGCGGCTGGGGCAGTGGCGCTCCATCCTCGATAATTCCATGCGTATTGTGTTTGTGCACGCGTAGGAAGTATTTACTGCACAACTCCTTGTTGCATATGTTGCACACAACGCCACCAATCTGCGCGCCATTTTCGATCTCAATTCCATGCATGCGTTGCATGTGCGTCTTCATGAAATACTTGTTGCACAGTTCCTTGTTGCAGATCTCACAGTAGCTGGACGTCGGTGTGATCGTGTAAGCACCACGTGGTGGTCCTGGAGGAGCACCGGCAATCGGAGCAACTGTTGCACGGTCCGGCGTGTAAAAGCCCTCGCGCAACGGACTGCTGCTGCTGGTTGGGATGCGGCCCAGATGCACCTCGGCGATATGTTGCTTGAATTCCTGACTGTTGGCAAACTCACGCTCGCACGGCTGGCAGCGCAGCTCATTGGGTGTGGGCGTGGCAGCCGCAGTTGCTGTCGGTGAACCGCCACCCGCTGGCGAGAGCTTAAGCGGCAACTGTTGCTGCTGTTGCTGGTAGAGCATGGGATGTCCTTCGGGCAACAGCTGACTGGCGTGCTCCGTCATGAGATGCGCACGCAGTGCATATTGATGCTCCAGCTCGCGTCCGCAAAGATGACAGGGGAGCGGTCTCTTGCCATTGAAATCGTTGAGCTGCTGCAGCATCGATTGTAACTTTTGGAGATTCTGCAATCCCATCACTGAGTTGTCGACCTTTTCTGCTGGCATCGACTCGTCGTAGGGTTCCAGTTTGATGCGCTTGCTTGGATGCTCCTCCAGCAACAGCTCATCTTCATTTTGATTCTCCTGCTCTGGCAACTGTTCCTGCTCCGCAGCCGCCTTGGCCAGCATTAGATTGAGCGGCATAAAAGGCCAGCCGGCAGGCATTTGTGGCTGCTCCTCTTTGCCGCCCAGCTGCAGATCCTCGGGTGGCACAAACACGCCGTGCCGTTTCCATTTGTGCGTGCGCAGGAAGTATCTGTTCGCGTACTCCTTGCAGCACAGCTCACAGAACGCCTCCGGCAGCAGTACACCCAATCGCCGTAGCTTGTCCGGAGCACAGTTTGATTCACGTGCCTGCTGCTGCAGCTGTGCTGGCAGCTTGCGCGGAGGTGGCGCAAACGAAAGCTCCTCCTGCTCGAGTGTGAAATCCTCACGAAAACCATCCGGCAACTGATACGGCTTTATTTCAGGCCCGGACTGTGCATCCGTCTGCGGTTCTATCTTGACTGGCTGCGTTTGGACAGGAGATTGACGCTCATTTGGGCTGCCGCGACGCGCTTGGGGCGTTGGTGAGGCAGTGGGCGTGGCCTGCTCGTGCTGCTTGGCGCGATGGCGACGCATGGCAAAGATGTTGGTAAAGCGCTTGGAACAGATGTCGCAGTGTACCGCTGGCGGTGCTGGTGGTGTTAGCTGTGGCTCTGGTTTTTGTGGTGGCGGTGGTGGCACATCGCGTGGCATTTGCAGCTGCTGGAACATGGAAGTGGAGCTGCTGCTACTGCTACTGACATTGTTGTTGCCGTTGCTGCTGCCATTGTGGTTGTTGTTGCTGTTGCTGATGTTGTTGTTATTGTTCATGTTGCTGATATTGCTGTTTGGCGTGCTGCCCAAATCACCGGCAGGATCAAAGATACCATGTTTGTTGGCCTTGTGCGTCTTGAGAAAGTATTTGTTGCAGAACTCCTTGTTGCACAGCTCGCAGTAGGCTTCTGGATTAAAGATGCGCAACGGTGGACGATTGAGACCCTCGACGCCGGGAAAGCCAGGCATACCCAGTAGTGGCCAGCCCAAAGCGGCTGCCTCTGGGGGAAACGCAAAAGCGGGCGGCATGCCTGACAGTCCAGGCTGCTGTTGATGTTGCTGCTGTTGCTGATGATGCTGCTGTGCCATTGCCTGCAGCCAGAGTTCGTGCTCCTTGTTGTTGTTGCTGTGACCATTCATCAGCTCCAGCTGCTGTTGCTGCTGCTGTAGCTCCAGCTGTGTGGGACTATCAGCGCGTTCCAGCTTTACTTTAATCGAGGATAACAAATCCATGGGCTCGTCCGTGGACAACTGTTGCTGCTGTTCCTGTTGATGCTGCTGTTGATGATCCTGCAACATGTGCAAGCTGAGCTTGAACTCTGTCTCAAAGTTCTCGCCGCACTGCTTGCAATAGGTCTGATAGGGGTTCACCATCGATTGATCCTGTTGTTGTTGCTGTTGTTTTTCCTCCGCATCTGATATGTCTTCTGGCTGCAACTTTTGCTGCTGCAACAGCTCGAATGTCTCCTTCAGCTTCTCAATGGACTTGGGCAGCAGCATTTTCGACAGCTTCTCCTCGTAGTCGACAACAGCATTTGGCGCCGCCTCCGTTGCCCCCTCTTCCGTCTCGCCACCGCCCAAATTGAGCGCCTCCAGGCGACTTGGATTGTGTTGTTTGCGTCGCTTTTTTGCCGCATCGTTCAGTGCCTCCAACAGTTGCAGCTGCATGGCTGCTGCATTTGCTGCCGCTGCAGCCATTGCGGCCATTGCCGTTGAATCCGCTTCCCCATCACCGTCCTCCTCGTCCTCGATGATATCTGCTTCATTTGTGCTGCTTCCCGGCTTTGACTTTGGCTCCGTGTCCAGAAGTTGCTGTTGAGCGGGTGACATTGTTGATGTTGTTGTTGTTGTTGCCGCTGCTGCTGCTGCTGTTGTTGTTGTTGTTGTGGATGCTGTTGTTGCGTCTGCTGTGGCTTCATTTGGCTGCAATGTGTGACTGTTGTTGTTGTTGTTGTTGTTGCTATGGTTGTTTGTGCTGCTGCTGCTGTTGTTACTGCTGCCGCCGCCGCGATTTGTGTTGAGTGTGGATGAGTTGGAGACATCGGAGAGCGCAGTGTCTTCGCTGCTCAGATCTGGCGGTGGGGTGGCATATATGGATGCGGCCATTTTGGATGATATTACTGTGAATCAACAAAATACAAAAAAACAACATGCAGAGAAAAATAAGAGCAATGTTTTAATTAAAGAAGCCCCAAAAACTAATTGGGTGTCTAAAGTTGCAAGGAAGCTTAAGCATGCCAGCTGGAATACGAGCAATACGACAGGGGGGGGGGGGGGGGCGGGGGGTTGGTTTATTGGGTTTAACTCTCTAACTGGTTGTGTGGGTCACATGTGTTACTCAAAGGAGGAGCGAAAGGAGACAGGCTTGCGGTGGGGTGGCCTACGGTATGAATAGCTTAAGGCTTAAATCGTGCTAAGCTCCTCGTGCTCCTACTCCAACTCCTACTTTTGCTTCCTGGTTATGTACCAAACTTCCATTCAATTTTATTTCTATTTGCCGCAAAAAGTATGTTGCCAAAAAATTCTGTTGTACCTACCAGAATATATATACATTTACACACGCACACTAGCTCAGACACCACACACACACACACACGCGCATTTGGCATACAACATTTTGTGTCTCATTTCCTTATGCGCTTAATTTCATTTTTCTTTTGCTTTTGCTTTACGTTCAGTAATTTTTTTCTTCCGTCCAGCACTTTTTCATTTTTGTGCAAATTCTATGAAAAATTTTTCCATTATGTACACAAATACATGCGCACATCTCCAACATACTTACATATATATATATATATATGCATATATATATAATATATATAAAAGTTTTTGTGAGCCTGATATGCGCCCATCTGCCACCCATACACACATCAACCAAAACACAAACACACACACACACACATACACTTGCAACCCCATTGCCGCACACGAAAATTTATACAAAGTCATCCGATTTAAGGAATACAAATTTTGCTTATTTTGTGAGGCCAACACACACAAACTTTTTCTCCCGCCTCATCCACAATACACACAAGCAAATACATACACACACACTTATATAGTGTGTAATATTTGCCAACCAGCCACCCCTCCCCACCACCCACAATTCCCCCTCTGACACCATCACTTGAACTTGCGCATAAAACTTATAAAAATTTTCTTCAACATGACTTGGTAAAATAAATTTGATTCTCAAGAAAGCAAAAGGAAGCCGACAACGACACGAAGACGGCCCAAAATTGGGAGGTGGTCGGTTGAGTGAGGTGGAAGGGGAGGACGAGCAGGGAGGACAAGCTGCCTGGCAACCGTATGGGGTTGGGGTGGTGGCCGAGGCAAAGGCAAAAATGTCGAAATAAACCCAAAAAAAAAAAAGAAAAAGAAAAATAATTTTTTTCCCCATTTCTCGACTCCAGCAGGCAGAAGAAAAATATTCTCAACTATGCTGCAGACATAAATTAAGTTTCCATGGTTGGAAATTGGTTCTCTCGTAGATTTTGTTGCCGTTGTTGTTGCTGTTGTTGACTTTGCTTTTATACAATTTCTGCACTGAAGGCAAAACCCCCTCCACCCGCCCACCTTTCTACTTTGAGGAGTTAAGCAAAAATGCCTGCCAGGATGTGCGCCACACTTATGCGTGTGTATGTGTGTGTGTGTGTGTGTGTGTGCAAGTGGGTGGATGAGTGAATGTGGTTAGGATTTTTATAAAGCCTAAGGTAGTTTGATGGTATTTTATTTGATTTTTTGCGCCAGCGCTTCGTCTACTTAAATGAAAATGGCAAAGTAGCCGAGTGTAGACAGGACCGTAACTTAACCATATATCAAACTGAGATACGAACCTAAACAAACCCCGACTAATTGGCAAACATAATAATGTACTGCATACATATATAAGAGTTCAAGTGTTAGGTGCACAATTTTTTAGCACGTACTCATTAATTTTCTGGCACAAGGCTCACTCGGTGTATTAAATCATAAGCTCACTTTTAACTAAGCTGACCTTTTCAGTTTCTTCAACTATTTGATAATTTTTGTTTAAATATTGTTCACGTTTCGATTTCGTTCACTTTTGTTCAGGTTGCGGGGCTGTTTATTAAGTTGCTGGCGCATGCGCACTTCGCTGCTGCTGCTCGTGTCCTGCCAAGTGGCTCGCTCGTTTTCAACTGCCGCATGACGCAGCACAAACTGAAAACAGCAGAAAAAACTGTCAAATCGCCGGCGTAAACAGTTACAAGCGCAAAATCAAAACAGCAATAACATTGATACTAAAATCACACACACACACACACACACACACACACACACACACACAAACACACTGGCACAGATATAAATGTATCAATGCACACCCCGCAACACATAGTTGATAGTTTTCCCTACTTACACACACAGACACACACACCCATACACGCAGATAGTGGCTCTACCCACAGTATTTTTTCCCAATGCTTTGCACCCAAAAAAACCTCAATAAAACACCCCAAAATATCAAAAATCAAATAATTTCCCTTAAAAAAAATTATACACACACAGCAGCAACAATAACGCGACAATAACTGAGCGTCGCTGCTCGGAAAACCATTATTGCTCCGCCCCTTTTTTCAACTTTTCACTAACCACCACACATAACCGAACACACACACGCTCACACACACACACACACACTCTTACACACATAAGCAGACTCATGCCAGCGACTTTTTGTCCGTGCTCGTGCCAATTTATCATTGTTCGATAGTTTTTCAATTTGTTTTTCCAGCTACTGTTGTTGTTGTAGTTGTAGTTGTAGTTGCTGCTATCACAGTTATTGCTGTCAGGCGCATTTACTACATACATTTTTGTTATTCTAATGTATTCAACATTTTGTGACTTTGTCGCGACATTTCGGGAGGGTTCGCCCCGATGCCATGAGATTATTTGGGTATATTCTTGAGACACACTTTTGTTGTACTCTTGCTCGTACTTATTGTATTCATATCTTGAACTGAGTGCATTTGACAAGTTTCATTCATGTATTCGAGTTGTGTGCGTATGACCGAACCGTTCTGAACCGGATCTAATTGTAGCAATTGTGCCTCTCTCATGCGTAATCTTGCCGAGCACACATCTCACTTATGTATGGTCTTAAGTAATTGTCATCTTGTCATGTGGGGTCTTTGGAAGAGGGATAAAAAGGTCTGAAACAAATCATACATATCATGTATCTCTTGCAGTGCCAATTAAAAAGGAATTGCATATGTGGATTTATTAATGAGAGCGGTCTTAAAAATACCAAACCGGAAGAGAACTTAATAGAAACACTCATCAATATTTCAAGAGTGTCGCGAAAATAAGCCAGTCCTTTATATAAGAACTAGGCAAATTAAAGTTATAATCATAATAATCCTGTTAAATTAATTCAACTCAAGTTGAAGCATATTCAGATCTAAATTATTATTATCGTCTTGAAAATGTTTAAGTTTGCGTTCAAATGGGAAAAATAGATTTTCTATTATACATATATATAAATATAAATTACATTTATTGTTTTTTGATCTAATTCTTACAAGTTTCCAAATATATTCCATCTAAAATAGATGTCGATATTGCATTTATTCCCCTGACATATCTAACGCAATGTTTGTGTTTTTCCTTACGGATTGATAGATTGATTTGACTTTACAAGATGCTCTCGCGTATGTGAGCAAGTGTGTGTCTCTCTAATGTGTATGGTTGCGACCCCTTTGCTCCACCAAACCCCCAACACACACACACACACACACACACACACAAAGGCAACCAACGATGCCCCCGAATACATGACAGCACGAAAAGCGAAAGTGACTTGCCAGGTCTGTCTCTCTAGCGGCTGTCCTGCCACGCAACGAGTCCAATGTCCAATACTCACACCGGTTTCAATTTAAAGACATGCGCACTGTATTCCCAAACAAATGGTTACTCGAGGGGGGTTAATGGTTGCCCCCGATGCATCCATATTGGTCTCTCTCGCTCTCGGCACCGGCTGAGTGGCGGCTTTATGGAGTCACATATATCAGAGCATGTGTGTGCTGTTAAAGTCGCAATCGCCGGTTGAACGAACCAGGCGAACAAAATCGCCCAACAGCAGCAACAGCAACAGCATTGGAAATTCATTGGTCCGTGTTAGAGTCATAGTCGGAGCGTGCAGAGCCCCGCCGTCCCAGTTGTCTGGCCACGTCTAGTGGTCAAGGTTTACTATTGACTTTCACTTTTCACATGTCCGACTGTCCGCACCGTCGGCTTGTCCGTTGACGGTGACGTTGCGGTCTCTATCGGATTCGGAATAGCCGATGCCGGCACTTTCGCTTTCGCATTTACTCACACGCTGCCAAATCGAGGGGAGGGTGTGGGGCTACAGAATGGGATTGTGGGGTTGGTGGATTTACTATTGGGTCAAGCGTTAGTAGGCGCATGTCTGTTGCTGGACACACTACACGTGTGCACTCGAAACGTAAACAAACGACACAAGCCATTAAAAAAGGTTGGCATTTGAAAAGTAATTACTCCTTTGGGTGCCAACTGTCAACCGCCCCCGTAGTTAGACGGTATAAAACAATCATTATGCATTTTAAAACTAGACGTATTGAACTACAGAACCACTGAACCGCTGTACCGCCTTCAACACACATGCAAGTTGTTCCTCCCTCAATTCGAGTAATTATGTATTGAAACTATTGTTGAATTCGGGTGCGTGCACCTTTGGACGAGGCTGCCGCCACAAAATTTGATTGATATTTGTATATGGCTGTGAGCATGCTTATTTCCTTGTCGCGCATATGCCATACTTTATATGACACCCCCGCCCCAGCTGCAAATGTAATTATAATTTTTGTTGAAAATCAAATAGAAATTATTCGTGGCTCAAAATCAACCCCTGCCTGCTTCGTATATGATGGTTTCTGTTGCGGGGGAGGAGGCTAGCAGTAGTTCTGTTGATGTGTTAGGTTATGCGGTCTAAAATGTGTGCGACAAATTGATTTTGGAGTGAAGAGAGTTACGGGTGTTGTTATTATTATAGTAATTGTTAAGTTCCAGATGCATTGGTGTTTGTTCATTTCTCTGTCATTCCAAAAGTGACAATAATTCTGACAAATGGAATATCCTAGTCCATAGAAATACAATTTTTAAGATGTCATACCTCCATTTTTTGGCAATACTAAGCTCTTATCTCAATATATTTTATTTTCTTTAGACTAATTCTTGCTCTAAAACATCATCCAAGCTACCAGTAATTCTGCAAATTAATTAATAAAATAAATTCGCTATTGCTTTTAGCTATTAGGTCAAGATATAACAATTTGAGATAAGATTCTCTTTCTGTTTCTTATTTTAGCAGATTTTCTTTGTAAACAATTCTATAAATAATTACAAATATGTTTAGTTCAGGAAGGGAGCTTGGTAGTAAATAACTCAAGTATACAAACCGATAAAGAACACCCTCACAAATTAGTGTAGAATGTTCTTTACAGTTGATTTGGTAGCAGAATTTCTAGCCTTGCTTCTTAGTGTGCTCATTAGTATGAAATCTCATTAGAAACTAATGAAGGTACGTTGGCAACTCAACTGCAATAACAACATCCACACATCTATATATACACACTCTCTCAACTACACACCCAGACACATGCTTCATAATATAGGCAATAATTTAGTATTCGCCTTTGCTTTGCTTAGTTAAATTTTATATATATTTTTTTTCCTCATTTTACTCTCACATCTCAGTCGAAACGGAGAATGGCGGACAGAGTGAAAAATTAATTTCCCAGCATATTTGCCAAGGCGTATCGAAAGAAAAAGCCAATGAGAAAACTACTATTTCCATCTCGTTCGTTCACTAAATTTTTTCTATCAAATATTATTTGAACAATAAACTAAAATGAGTGACTGTATTCGTATATGAAAATGTATATGTATTCCATCCCCTGAGCGAATGAATGTGTGCTTGTATGTGTGCGAGTGTGAGGGCATGATAAAATAAAAATACGAAAAATGTGGAAAAAATACAAGGAAAATTAATAATGAAACACACACACACACACACACACACTCACACTAGCACAGAGACAAGGACAAACACTGTGTGTATGTATATATGTGTACATAAGCTAAGCCATTTGTGTGTGGGTGTGTGTGTGTGAGAGAGAGTGAGTGCGTGTGTGTTTTTTTTGGGTAAGGGGCGTCAGAAATAATAATCATTTTTATAATAATGCAAGTGTATCTGACCGGACGAACTGAACGCCAAGTTTTGCGTAATGGGTAGCTAAATGGATGGGGGGTGGCAGGGAGGGTATGTGGAAAGCCAGCGATCGTCATTATCATCATCGGCATCGTTATCTCGCACACAAGGCACACACAGGCAACCCCCCAAAAGTATGCAGTAAAATACTTTCGAGAACACAGGCAAAATCTATCTCAGAAATTTTCACAAACTATACGAAAAATAAGCAGCAACAACAACAAATAAATTCCATAAATTTTTGCTGCTATACTTTCGTCCTCGCTTCCTCTACACACACACACTTACACACACGACCACACACACAGTAAAGGGGAAGTTTGCAATTTTATCACACACACCCACACACATACACCCCATTCTGTGTTGCCAACATGCAGCGACTTTATGAAACCATCAAATTATTTTCTTTTCCATTTCTGACACTCAAAAGAAAGGCAAAGAAAGCAGAAGAAGGAGAACAAAAAAGGAATTACATGGTACGGCGCAAAACTTGTAGTAGAAAGGAGGCAAAAATATTATTTTCCAGTTACACACGGCTCTTCGTCTCAGTCGCCATGGCACATCCTTTACGTTATTTTTTCTGGCCATGCTGCTGGCTCAAAGTTTGTGCGACCACCACCCCTCCTCCACCCACAACCCCCTCAAACCTATCTAAATGCCTGCGGGTTACTTTTTCTTTTTTGTCGGTGTGTGTGTGTGTGTGTGTTTCTATATGTATATGTGTGTGACCAGCTACTTCGTCTTATTCGAGTACGAAATTTTTATGAGAAAATGCCTGCCAGCTCTACTGTTTCTGGTTGAGTATCTGTGTGTGAGTTTGCTTGAGCAGCCCAGTTGGACCGAACTGCATGATATACATACTTTACATTACAGCCTACCTTTCGCCTACCTTTTTGTTATTAACTCGACTAAAATAAAAGATTTACAACAATTTTTGAGAACCCAATATACATTTTTAAGAATTGCCCTACAAGCTGATTTAAGAAATTATATTCTAATATTGTTGTAAAGGTAATTTCCACCGAAAAATAAAATAAACTGAGATTTATTTTTAATGCGGTCCTTTGTGTGCCTTTATCCTTTGGTATAAGTTCTGTCCCTGTCTAACTTCTTGGCAGCAGGTCCAATTGGGTATCCATATTTGTGTGTGTGGGTCGAGTTGTGCTGTATATCAAAATATTTAAAAGCAAATATAATATTGGTGGGGTAGCAGGCAGGCACTGGGGAAATGGGCAGGCCATAATAGAAAAACACTTAAGCAGCCGCCTAGTGGTCGTCTGGGGGAGGATGGCAGGGGGGTGAATGACTGCCTGGCGCCTTGGTCTATACTATACGAAATATCAAAAGGCATACAAAATGTAAAAATATTAATAATGAGCCGAGCGCTGGCGCTCAGCAGACCACAACCGAACGGCAACGAAATAACGCAAATGAAAATGCTGCGAAAAATTGTGGAAATTTATTGATTTTAACTTTGAGAAGAGAGATAAGCCAAAACAAAAAAAAAAATATAATAAAATAAAATAAAATAAAATGAATACTTCGACAACACATGCCATAAATGATTGGTTGACGGTTTATCTGTCGCTTATGTACACACATAACGAAAATAAATATGTATCTGAGTAAATATATGCACATAAATGTAGTCATATGCATTATAACGAAATTGATTTCGATCTTATCGGACTTATCGTTGAAATTTTTATATTTTTATTGGCGCTCGCATTAAAAATACTTAATCTCACAGCGGAGTTATTACTGAAACCCACCCCTAGCATTAGCGACGAGGCGACGAGCTGCTCTTTAATTATGTCCATATCGAAATTTTACTTTATCGCGATTTTTCTCATACTGCCTTTTTTTTAGTGTGCGCCCGTTTGGTCGTTCGTATTATTATTATTTTTACGTTATTAGCACCCGTAGGATCCTTGTGGCGTATGCGTAATGCGCGATAAAAGTCATGTGTGTGTGTGTTTGTGTGTGTGTGTATGAGTGACTGTCAGCTAATGAGACTTTTTAATAAATTGCCCCACCAAATTTAGTACAATTTTCATTATTAATAAAAGTTTATGACATATATATCAGCTACATGCATTTCTGTTCTGTGTGTATATGTGTGTGTTCAGCCATTGTTTTATAAAATAAGTATTAATGCGTTGATTAAATAAGCAAGACTAGAAGATATCCTGTAACTTACTTCGTTCTAAAAATATCGATATACAAGAGATTGCGATTCACGTTCGCCTTGGATCCAACCATAGAACCAAAAATTAATTTGAAAGCGCCTTCGTACAAATCTAATCAAAGTTTTTAAATGTTTTAAGTTCAGTCCACAGTTAAACATTGAGTCGGTTATACCTCACTCGGCCCGTTGAAAAAAATTATCTACATTTTATGATACCCTTTTTAGTAATTTTTATGAATATAGAGTAAAAGAAGAGTAAAAAAAAAACGCAAGCAGACCTAATTTATTAGTCCAATTAAATTTCATAAGTTCTCGGATGTGTATGTGTGTGTGTGCGTGTGTGTATATGCATGTGTGTGCGTCATAGCGACGTCAAAGTGCGTTGTGCATTAGAGCGCCTAAAAGTAGATAGCAACCAAAAAATATAATTGCTTATCTCTGCGAAATTTACGGTTAGGAGGAACCTTTAAAATTTACTGTCTTTCTGCTGCTGAACAGACAAACGTCTGAGTATAAAATATTTTATATTTGATAAATTACAGAGCCCAGAATTATTCCTTTATTCCGCTGCTAGCCCAGAAGCATGCATATTGTTTTGGTTAAATATATGAGACTAAATATGTATGAACAAATATGAACTACACTAATATATTATACTTATTATTATATATATTTTTTAATGTTATGTCGTGCGTTAATTTCCTTCAAGTGCTTCAAATCAGTTTCAATTATCACATTTTCTATTTCAACTGGAAATTAACGGCACTTGCATAGTATCTAAGGGATCGATGCATACGAAAAGCAATAAGCAAAACTGTTTTTATAGTTGTGCCAATTTGAAAAGCCAATTGTTTTAATTTCAGAGTAAATTTTATCAGTAGCGTTGCCAATTTATGTTTCGTTTTTTGTTTTGTAGCAAGCAAATTTGAATAGCACATTATTTGACTAAGATAAGATTTTATTTGCATCTTGATTAAGTTTTGAGGCTTTGGCTTTGGACTCACAATGTCTCTAGTCAGAGAGCGCACCTTAATCCTACGTGTAAACTTATATGAAAATAAACGCGCAACGTAACGAGTTGTATTTTTCTGATCAGGATTATCAACGGCATTATGTTAAACAAAAATACGATTGGCAACTCATAACTTGATGGTATCAAAATTTGCAACATTTTACGTGGATGGCGAACGTTTTGATTTTTTTTTAATTTTGTTTATTTCCTTTATTTTGTTGTTGTCGTTTTTTGTTTACATTCGAAAGCACTTTCAACTCTCAATTTATACACTATCTTGGCCCAGCACTTTACAAGTGTTACTTGGCTAAATCAAATCCTGCGAGATGACACATTATTCTTTCATTCATTTTTATTAAAACACAGGGCGCACCGAATTCGGTCACTAAGAATGGCATTCATTTCATATTTCTCTTATTCGTATTTGGCTTGCTGTTGCTTCTTGTTGTCGTTGCTGCTGTTTAGCTGTTGTTGTTGTTGTTGTTGAAACTTACAGAACTTGTACAGGGCGTTTCACTTATTTATCATACCGACAAGTCTAGCACGCCGTTGTGGTGGCCACGCGCGGCTACTTCTGCACCACTTACGCGTTTTCTGTAGACTGATTTGGGTTTTTCAGCTTTTCCGTTTGCTAGCCTGTCTCGGCTGTGCCCTAAAGGATGCACAAACTCCCACACAAGCGAGAGAGAGAGACACAGAGCGCAGCCAGTGCACGAGAGAGTATAAGCCAAAAAAAAAAAAAACAAAAAAACAACCACCACCAGGAACACCAACACCAAGAGCAACTACTCCTCCCCACCACCAACCCCTGCCACCAGCAACACCCCCACCGACTACTTCAGCCGATATCGGCGCTCTGTTGCTATTTTGTTTACTTTCGTTGTGTGGGAGTTGGGCATTTGTAGAAGTGTGCTTGTTTGTTAACATGTGCTTTTCTAACTTATATATATTTAAAATATTTGGTCGGTTACTTTTAGGCTAACGTGTTTAAAGCAATTAAAATATGTTAATTAATTATTGGATATTTTAAGTGCACCTGGCACTAACTACTCCTACATGTACATATGTATATTCATATACAGCGCGCCCACTTGATGGATTCGCAAGCAAACACACACACACTAACGCACAAACACAGCAATATCTCACACACACGAGACACCCTCAGCGCAGAGGACATGCGCTGTTGTCAAATGTCTCTCAGAGAGTTATTTCATTCTTTCCACTCCACAGTTTTTTAATATACTTTATCAACATGTCGCAGTCTCTGATAAAACAATCATCGTTTATGGTGCAACACTCTCGCAGACACATACACATACAACTACATCACACAGCATGATTGAGATATAGCACCCCCATCCCCTTTAGCAACAGGGGATGGCTAGTGTAAGCCGCAAATAACTTGAATGAGTCAAGTCCTTTGACAAAAGCCAAACTGGGTTAACTTCAAATGCAAAACCAGCCATTAAATTGGGTAATGATTTTTGAACAACATTCAAATTGCCAACAATATGAATACGAACATAAATTCGAATGTATAAGCTGCGTGCGGCTTTTGGTTGAACGGCCCAATTGTTGGCCGGAAATGAAAAGGCATAGTTTTCGCGTTTCTTTTAAACTACAAACAAAACTAAAAACGCGAGCACCAAAAAAGCAAAGCTAAAATAAACATGCTAGAATACTCGACGACAAAATTCCCTGCATTTATATTATTTATATTATAAGTGTACGTATTTTTCTGCCTGATTTCATACTGCAACACATATCTGTCATGCCCACTTGGCGCATTTTTGGATACAGGATATTAAAAAAAAAAACAGGAAAAATCAAATATGCGTTTAACACGAAATATTCAAATTTTCTGTGCGTTTGTTTGGAACCTCTTTTATTGTGAGTTTTTATATGCTATATAATTCTCCGTTTAAGCAAAATACTAAGCGACTTTTCAATAACAATCGCTCGGGGTCGTCGTTTATTTGTCGCTCCTGCTGCTGCTGTTGTTATTGGAACTTTTGCGCTGTCGGTGCTGTAAAAGTTCCTGGTATTGCTCCATGGAACCATCCTCGTGCTTGGAGGTAAACGGCTGCTGCTGTTGCTGCTGCTGTTGTTGTGGCGACTTTTCATTGGCGGCTTCCTTTGATTCCTTGTGCTTTTGGGCGCGGTTTGATTTCTTGATTTTATCACGCACACGTTTGCCCAACCGCGAAGCAGCAAGCACCTGGCTGACCTTGGAACTCTTTAGATATCGTGTGCGCCACGACTGTAAATGGCGTTTTGATGATTATTATTTTTAATTGAAATTATTTCATTGTTTTTAATTGAATTTTATATTACCTCAGAGTTGTCTCCCTGTAGCTTCTCGTGATCATCATCGCTGGTGTTTAGCGATATGACATCGTTATCCATCTCATCCGGCTCAGATAATTTCTCTATCGTTTCATTTTTCACTACAACCGCTGGCTCATCTTCTACTTTGGCAAGCTCCTCAATCATTTCCAGATCCCCGCCAATGGAAATGACATCATCATTCTGATCCTCATCATCTTCAATCGAATTGGAGCCAGCGTCTGTTGGATTGCTAATGGGTTCCACCTGCAGTGGCTCTGATGCCACTTCTTCAGCAGTGGTTACTTGTTCAGTTGGCTCTTCTTTCTCAACTTCTAACTGTACAGGCTGCTCTAGCTGCACAGCCTCAGCAGGAGTCTGAGATTCAGTTACAGTGTCAACTTCATCTCTCACTTCTCCCTCCTCGGGCTCGCTTTCCTCAGCTGGTGGTGGTGGTGGTGGCGGGGGTGGTGCTGCCTCCACTGGTGTCGGTTCCTTTTGTTGCTTTGAAGCCTGCTTATCCTCATCATCTGTGCTGTCACTAATAAGCAATGTTTCCGGCTCTGTTGGAATCTGTATCACATCCGGAGAGGCCGAGCGTGATTTTGATTGTTCCTTAGTGGACTCCGAGTTTGAAGTATTCGTTGCTGTTGGATTGGCCTCGATTTGATTTTCCGGCGACTTGGTCGAAATACGATAGTTGCGCTTTAGCTTGATCTTCTTTGGAGGAGCTGCCGATGACTTTGGTATGCCGCCGTTTACATTAGTCTGTGTCTGTTCCCTGCTGACTACTTTGTTTGTTGCTAGCTCGGTAGATTTCCGCTTTTTCCCATTGGAACTCTTGTGAGAGCTACGCTTCTCCTTGTCTCGCTGATTCTTTTCTGGCTGCTCAGCATCATCATCATCCGATTTCACCTCGATCTTTGTTATGGGTTCCATGGCCAGCTGGGAGCGAATGGCTCGAGCACGAGCCTGCAACTCGAGTAGCTCCAGCACACTGATCTGTGCACTCGCTGAGAGTTAGAGAGAGAGTTGTAGTTAGTTGTAGTAGGCAGTAGGCAATTTTATAGTTAGTATTTATTAAAAACTTACGTTCCTGTTTTTTATCGGCTCTATTTGCGTTTAATTTCCGCAATTTCTTAGCTGCAATAAATTTTCAAATTGAAACAAACAGTTAACATATAAATTGACTGCACGCCATGGCTGAAACGATTCAAAAGGACACTGTCAGCCTATCAAGTAACTATCAGGAGAAGGAAGTTGACAGCCAACATGACCCAGAGAAGTTTACAATACGCCTCAATGGGCAGAAGGATTTGGAGCAACGATTAAGGGAGTTCAAGGCCGCCTGCGATGCACACGAGAAACATGCCCGAAAGCGTCGAAGGCGTTGCTACTACCACATCGGTCTGATGGCCAAAGTGGTGATGGAGACGACGCACGAGGAGCTACGCCGTCTGCTGGAGCACGGCACCTACACTTTTCACGTGGACATGGTGGCCTTCAAGCCAGAGGAGCTCTCCATCATATTGGAAACCCTAAGCATTGCAATTTCCGCCCATGCCGACGAGCGAGAATTGCGCATTGCGACGGGATTAGCGATTGAGATCAACGGGGATTGCTGTCGGGTGGGTCGACTAAGAAATAACTGCAGCACAATGCTTGCACGCGGCTCGGTGGTGACGCTAACAACCAATCCCGCCTATCGCTATGCTGGGTTCCGGGAGATTGTCTATGTGATTAATCTGGGCGCCTATTTGAAATCTGTGCGTCTAAACGATATAATTCTAATTGGAAAAGAGGTGCGTTGTCGTGTGGTTAAGACACTAAAGGAAGCTTTGGCTGTTCTGATTGTCGATGCGGGCCTGCTGGCCTCTTATGACTTCATTGAGCTACCAGGCCAGTGTCATTCTTTGGCGCCCGAAGTGTATCCAGATCTGTTTATGGATGATCTGAAGACGGCTGTGCTGCTCAAGGCTAATTTTGTGGTGCTGCCCAAAGTACGCTGCAAGAATTTTTTGCGAGCAGTACGCATGGCTATTAATGAAAAGTTTGATCTGAAGTTAATTGGGTGTATCGATTTTGAGTATGTGCGCACCAATATGCTGGATTTGCTGGGCATTATCAAGCTGCTGGACTACATCTGGATACCGGACATGTTCAATGTTAATTGCTGTGTGTACAATTACATTATGGAGGATGCACTGCCGATTGCCCACTGCCAAAAGAAGCCAGTGATTGGCACTGTGCCGCTGGAGCGATGCAATGACCTCAAGCGGTTCGAGCTGCATGAATTTCTCTGGAAGATCGATACGATACACATGCAGAAGAGTCCGTGGTGCAACAAGTATCCACTGATCGTAAAAAAACTAATGCCTATTAAGGACTATCGCGTAGGTGTTGTGCAAACGCAGCAGCAGGTGAAGAGCATCCTCACCTCCTATCAGACGGTCGTGAACTTTATAATACGAACAATTGCGACCATCGAGTGCCAGGCTATATTCGTGTTCACCAAATGTGAGAATGCAAGTGTTGCATTGGCGCGCACAGAGATTTACTGTCCCGTTTACCTGATGATGCCAATGAACGAATACGATGACGAGACATCTATCAAATGTAAGTTTGATCTGGCGCGTGCGCTGCACTTGCGTCGCAATACGCATCCCATTTTGTATACGGCCGATCTGAACGAGTGCAACTATAGCCCCATTGAGTTTGGGGTGGATTATATGCGCCGCAAGGGCTGCCTGGAAGTAGGCGATTTCGTTGTCACTCTCGAGGTGGGCAAGGAGGACGAAGAGAATATTGTGCTAGGCATTGGCGAGGATGTCTGCATTTTGCGCGCCTTCTACATCGCTCCAGTATTCAATTGCGAGAAATTCAAATATGGCACATGAGTCAGGAATGCAGTTAACAATCCACTCCGTGCAGTTGTACAGAGATATTTTTTTGAGATACATCTAAATTAAACGTATGTAATGTAATTCTATGGTGTCACTTCTCGCCTGTGATATTAGAAGGTATTTCAAATACGTTTCCCGACTTACCACGTCGCATTACACTGCCGTCAATATCGCTGTCAGATGAAATCTCTTCCAGCGAGACATGTTCTGCAATATTTCTATAATTTAAAATGTCTGCTTAGTCGGGTGTTTCCATCTCACTTACCTTGCTTATGCTCCACATCGGAATCCTCGGAGCTTTCTGTATCGCTGGGACAGTGTGTGTTCGCTATAATGGACTTCAGTCGCTTTGTTGAGATGCAAAGCAGCTCGTTTAGGCAAAGTTCCTCAATTTCATCCAAGTTTGTTTTCTGCGAATTAGGCAACTCAGCAACTCACTAAAAATCATTACTTTTATTGTTAACTTACCTTAAGAAACTCGGGCGCTAGATTAATAATGGTTTTTGGCTTAAGGGTGCCAAAGATTTGTTTGACCAATTCAAGACGGTCATCGATGTAGTGGGAAATGGGTTGCAGTGAACGGTCCTCCTCGGATTTCTCCTTCTTGATGGTTATGGGCTTGGGTATTTGGTCACTTTTACTCTTTTTCTTCGAGCTGCTCATTTTGCAAATATCTGTTTAGCTGACAAACAACCTTTTTGTTGACTTTTGTGTGAAACTCTGAAAAACAAAATCAGCTGCACCCCAGAGTTGCCGCAGTTAGCATAAAACTTGGCATCGATAACAAAGCTGTGGCAAACAGCTGAGAAGAGAATTTTATTCTAGATTGAATTGTGTACAAATTAAGTTGTGTGTTAATTAAAATCAATCAGTTATTCGCAGTAAGTAGAAAATTGTTTGGTTATAGAATTATTTATAAAACAAATTCGTAGTCGGCACCGGCAGACTTTCAGGTGTTGACTTTACACCCTTTTTGCTATTGAATAATCATGACTTGGCTTCTTGAATTGCCATGAATGTGTTCTTTGGTTAATACACTAAACTTGTAATTGTTGTTTACTTAAGAAAAACGCTGTTTTCCTAAAGAAAAATGAAAATAAATGAATATCGTCATTTAGTATTTATGTTTTCGAATCATGTATGTAGAATAGTATTTATGTGGTGTGCCGCGCTTGGTCACACTGCTCACCATATGTTCATTTGCTTGTTGCGAGAGAGAGAGTGAGGCGTGAGGCCGCGTCGGTACAAATAGTTTTTTCTTCGTTTTGTGGCACGGACATCACAATTGCAATAATACTGATACACTTCTGCAGCAATATGTGTGCTTTATCAAAATAGTGAACGCAAAAACCAAAATGAAATACGAACAGTGATAAATAGAGCTCATAGAACACAACAAATCCCCCACTCCCACATGCATAATTTGACATTTTGACGAACGGAAGAAAAAATCAAATCAGCACAAAAGCAGCAACAGAATAGAATATGAGCGTTTCGCGTGGTGGCAACAATGGCAATACTAGCACTTCGCTAGATTTAGCGCCGTTGCTCGATGGTGGAGGCAAGGACAGCGATGACAGCGATAACGAGTCCAAATCAAATGGCGCCCTGTTGAATGTCGTCGCCAGTGGCGGCTCCAAGGAGCTGCGCAACAGTCACCGCGACCGGGAGCGGGACAGGGAGAGAGAGGAAGCTGATGCCGCCATATTCTTTAAGAAGGTTGTCAGTGCCCTCTTCTACGGCATTTCCTCCTTCATGATAACGGTTGTGAATAAGACGGTATTGACGTCATACAAGTTCCCATCGTTCCTATTCCTCAGTTTGGGTCAACTAACGGCGAGCATTGTAGTTCTCAGTGCTGGCAAGAAATTAAAACTTGTCTCATATCCGCCACTGCAACGAAATACGTTTGCCAAGATTTTTCCGCTGCCTCTCATTTTTGGCTTCAACATGATCTTTGGCTTGGGGGGCACAAAAGCGCTGAGTTTGCCAATGTTTGCGGCACTGCGACGCTTCTCCATTCTAATGACCATGTTGCTGGAACTGAAGATACTCGGCGTGCGGCCGACGACAGCAGTGCAGATTAGCGTTTATGCAATGATTGGAGGCGCCTTAATAGCAGCCTCAGATGATCTGTCCTTCAATATGCAGGGATACACGTATGTGATGATCACCAATGCGCTGACGGCGTCGAATGGTGTCTTCGTCAAGAAGAAACTGGACACCTCAGAGATTGGAAAGTATGGCTTGATGTTCTATAACTCGTTGTTCATGTTTCTGCCCGCTCTGCTGCTTAACTATCTGACGGGCGATCTGGCGAATGCGATTGCCTTTGAGAGCTGGAATGATCCTCAGTTTGTAACGCAGTTTCTGCTCAGCTGCGTTATGGGCTTCATACTCTCCTACAGCACAATACTCTGCACCCAATTTAACTCAGCGTTGACCACCACAATTGTTGGGTGCCTCAAGAACATATGCGTCACCTATTTGGGCATGTTTATTGGAGGCGACTATGTCTTCTCGTGGCTCAATTGTATCGGAATTAACATCAGTGTACTGGCGAGTCTCCTCTACACGTACGTCACATTCCGGCGGAAGCAGGCGCCCGATAAGCAAACCAATTTGCCCAGTTCTCGCGGAGAGAACGTGTAATCTCTACAAAGGAGCCGAGACGAGCCTGTTGCCAAAGCCATAAATGTTTTATGTATCTATATCAATAGAGAATCCGATCATCGATAAAGAACGCGAGCGTGTTTTGTAAAATGTAAACTGTACATATGTAGTTATGTATTTTATCATAATTCTAATTATTATTATCATAAAAAGCACTTGTATAATTTATTCGTAATTATGATAATGTGTGTGTTCGCATCAACTGTGTCATAAATTAATGGAAATAACATCCGTAGACCTCCTCCACATACATAGTATAGATAATTGAATTTAAATATATATTTACAAACATACGTATGAAAATGTGTGCATAATCTTTACACATACTTTACTATATACTATATGTGATCTTATTGTGTTTTTTCCGAATTGAACGAGAGCACAGAAAACTCGATAAGATTATTGAGGCCGATAAGATCTTTCACATGTACAACGGAAAAAAGTGCACAGCAAAAGTTGTTGCTAGTTTTTATGAATTTGATTGTCAATTATGTGACAACTTTTCTGATTCTGTATTTTTGCTTCTGTTCAATATTTCTCATGTATTAAATTGAAATGTATTTCAATTCTAGTTTATATTAAAGAGATTCAGAAAGTTAAACCGAAGTTTGTTTATAAATCATGTGGCACTGATAAGCTCATTTGGTACACTTTTTTTTTAATAATCACTAGCTTCAGCTATTATGCGCTTATCACAATTTTGCAGCTAAGCCTTATCTTATTTAAATTAAATTTAAATCGTGCCTGCGTCTGTACATATACAGTTTCTATGTAATTATGTACATTTTATTGCAAAGTAATCTAAGAAATTTGCACGTGTTCATTGTTAAAATTATTCATCAAAGAAGCCACGAAAATAAAAACAATAAAAATGAATAGGAACAGCAGCGTTTGCCGGTTGGCCCATTGGTCCGTGTATCAATTTGTCAGTCACTCGGTTGGTCGTCAGCGGCAGCGGGTTCAGCACAAATTTTGAAGGTTCAATTGTGATTACTAGCATACAAAGAATGGAAGCTACGAAAAACCGGTTTGCCAGATTCGCTGCTGTCTTTAAGCATTACCCGTTGTGAAGGGCGGCAATGTTTACTTATGAATCTTTCTACTACAAATTGTTTACTCGCTTCTGTAAGGGGTGAGGGGGGGGGGGGGTTGAGGCGTGGTGTGGCCGCTTTGGCCTATTATTGGAGCCACGTTTAAGCGGCGCTTAAACAGTGGATTCAGCGGCATTCAGGGTCGCGGCTATAAGCCGCCAAGTCATACACACATAATTAGTCAGCCATGAGGTCAATGAGGCTTCCATTGACTACGTCAATTGCTTATATTCACAGAGATGATGCAGCGTTGCTGGCAAATCTCACTGCCGCTGGCATGTCGCAGATTAAACACTCGTTTAACAAGCAAACGTACTGCGGCTACTGAAGCGCCCATGGACGAGTTGGATGACTTTGAGCGTGAATACCTGAAGCAGCGCATACAGATAACACCATTTCAAAGATTGTTGCTGGGTGCTGGCTCTTCCATAGCTTCTCTTCTGGATCCGCATCGGTAATCTAAGAAAGATCAAAGAGTATATGATTAGATTATTATCTAACTACGCATTTTAAAGGCACGACATGATTGCCTGCCTGGGCGAGACGACGGGTGAAAATGCGCTGTGGAATATTCTGGACACCATGCAGGCCAGCGAGGAGGGACGGCGAATCTTGGTCGAAAAGCCACGCATCAATACCAGAACCATTGATCTTAAACGCTTGGAGACAATGCCGCCGGACACATTTGGGGCAACCTATGCCAAGTTTCTGAAAGACAATGTAATACAAGTTAATAATATACCCTGTATATATTACACATGTAATTCTGATTTCACAGAATGTCACCCCAGATACGCGCATGGAAGTTCATTTTTTAGACGATCCGATGCTGGCCTATGTAATGACGCGATATCGCGAATGCCACGATTTGGTGCATGCAGCGCTTAACATGCCAACAAACATGCTGTGCGAAGTGACTGTAAAATGGGTGGAGGCTCTTAACACTGGGCTACCCATGTGTTATGGAGGCGCCGTCTTTGGAGCAGTACGATTGCGACCGAAGTAAGAATAGCTCAGTAGTATACACCCATATGTTATTATGTTTAATTTTCATGTGTATTTCAGGCAGCGGCGAGAGTACTTGAGACGCTACTTGCCTTGGGCCATCGAAAATAGCAAGCATATGAAGCCACTAATGCCCATATACTGGGAGCAGCGTTGGGAGCAAAATGTTGATGAGCTGCGAAATGAATTGGGCATTAAAGTGTTGCAATAAAATATATTATGATTTTGTAATTTAAACTCGATTAATTTGTGATTACATGTCCGGGCACATCGATCGTTTCTTATCGATAACAAGTGATCGATACGAAAGAGCTGGCAACGCTGTGTGTCGCTTATTTGCTTTGCTGATGTGTTGATATGTGTTGCTGTTGTTGTGGTTGCTGTGAAGAGGCTAATGGATAATTACTCTGTGTATTTTCATTATGGCTGAGAAATTTAATGGTTTTAGCCACGATGAAATACTCAAAATAACAGGAACGGGAGCGAATCAGGCCTCAGCTAGATCAAACATTGCTGCAGGTGAGAAGCAAGTTTTATTAAAGATTTCGGTAAAGCTGTGTGCTATTGACTATGTGTGTGTGTGTGTGTGTGTGCGTGCTAAACAAAACAAATGCTATTAGAAATTGTTAAAGCTGTGTGTATATCTGTGCATAATTATAGCAAAGCCAGCGCTCAAAAACCAGCCCGGCATTAGACGAATGCCGGATAAAATTTATCGACAGGCAGATCAATTGCGGAAGCAGCAGCAAGAAGTGGTCAAGGCCAAGTCAAAAGCAGCCACGCCCACCGTAGCGACGCCCACTCCCACGCTTTGTGAAACTGATAGGAGAGCAGAAGAAGAATCACTCAATTTGGATCGTGGCCTGTCTGACTCACTGGTTGAGGCACTCTATTGTGGCACCGCCATTAAATCGACAACAACAACAGCAATGGGAATCAATGGGAAATCTGTGGCAAGCGATATAGGAACTGCTGGCGACAGCGAGACACCGACGGATGATAGCTCCATACTGAAGCTAAGCACAACGGACAATGATGCTAGCATATTGCCCAGCATAAGAGATTCAAATGGCGACAGACTCAACACAGAATCACCCTTCAAGGGGGTTTCTCTGAAAGATTTCGAACAGCATCGCAAAATGATTGAGGAGCAGAATAAGCAAAAGAAACAAATGCTTTACCAAGCAATTGAAAAACATACGCAGAAAACCGCAGCGGAATCGCGCAAAATTGAAGAGATACGCCACGAACTCTCCAAATTGGAGAGCGATCTGGCCGTGGATGTGGCTCTGCTGCGCAAGCAGATTGACAACGCTTGTATCCACTTTGCCAATGTGGAGTAAGTGAAATTTTAGTTACAAAAATATTTATAAATTATATTTATCTTCGTCTATGCAGAAAGCAGTACGTAAAGATTGAGGCTCAGTTTTTGAGAGCGAAAATTGAGCTGCACAATGCATCCGAGAAGAAGGAGCTGCTCACGGAGCATCTGTGCACGGTTATTGCCCACAATGAGGATCGCAAGGCACAAAAGCTGACGGAACTGATGCAAAAAGTCGGTCTGACGCCTACCGATGAGGAGCCAACTGCGTCGCCTACACCCGATTTGTAATCGAATCTAACGAATATTTGTTCATAAAATTAGCTTTGATATTATGAAGTGCATGTACACAATTATATAGATATGTGTTAAGTGTTTTAGTTTTTAAGCAGAAAGTGCAAGTTTCAGCTAAATTAAATGTAATTCAAACAAAATTTGTTTCTCCTTTTTGCGACAACGTGGCAACGCCAAATTTTTGCAATGATGCAGCCCTGGCAGCACGCACTGCCAGCAAAATAAACGCGTGCAAGTTTTAAAACATAAGCAGAACTTGTAATTCAGAGATAATACACTAAGGATGGCTGGACGTGGGCGTGGTGGCAAAACAGGCTCGCTCACTGCCGAGCAGATGCAAGCACTGGGCTGTGTGGGAAAAGATATGCCACAAGTGCAATCGGCGCCGCCGCCAACATTTCCCCCAGTGCTCAACAAGCCAATCGCACTTGAAGTAAGCAAAAAGTACAACTAGATTCGATGATTTAAATTAGTGCTTATTTTACAGACAACTGCCTCACAGAACTATCAGCTTCTGTGGAAGGAGGACTTTCTAAACCGCATGCGGGACTCCCCCTACTACATCATCTCAGCCAGCCAGGAGAAACAAAAAGCCAGCGTTAAAGATTGGCGAGAGGTAAAGAAGAAAATTAGCAAATATATAACAATAATATAAAACCACAACTCTTCCCTGTGTAGAAGGCTCTAGAGCGCCTCAAGAATAAGGCGGAACCCGAATTCAATTATAAGTCTATGCCACGGGAAGTAAACACAACTAGTCGAAAGAGACGCGCTGCAGAACCGAGGCCCAAACTGGTAGCGAAAAAAACAAACATTGAGGATAGACTGAAACAGTTGGAGCAGAAGGAGCTGAAGAGCAGCGGCGACAACGAGAACGATGAGGTCAAGCAGGAGAGCGACTCGGAACATGAGGATGAGCCTGAAGATCCTGAGGCTGCGCTCGACGATGAAATGGACGAGGAGAACGATTATGCCAACGATTACTTTGACAATGGCGAAGCTTACAACGAGGAGGATGACAACCTGGACGATGGTCCCGTATACTAAGCAATAAATAAATTAGCTGATAAACAGTATTTAGGTTTGTGATTTACTATTTCGCCACTTTAAGCTTATTTAACACACATATATAAATTTATATTTGCAATGTACGTGAATCAAGAGTTCTCTGGACCTAATCCAAGTCTCTGGGGGGGCTGTAGTTAAAATGCACCAAGCCCGACGATTTAATCTGTAGAAGATAAAGATTATTACCAAGGAGTATCCTTATTGGAGGCTTGGCAACACTTACGAATCCAATTGTGCCGGCAAGCACCAGAATTCCGGTGATGAGGGCGGCATTGTATTTGGAGTTGTTGCGCGAGTACTGCTCCTTCCAGTCACCGGCTGGCACGGGCAAGTCGTTCATGGTGGAGTGCTGGTGGTGGCCACCGCCATGGTAAGCTGCACGCGACATGGCGCCAGCTAAATATATATAAATAAATATATATCATAAACATAATTAATCTATAATCAATAAATTATAGTTTTCATTACGCAGGAGCAGCAAAAACACTGGGCACATTATGTAATTTTTAAGGTTATCGAAAGCAGTGGAAATCAGTGTTACAACATTTAACTTACCATTTCTGAACAGCAGACCCTGCTTGACAATATGTTTAACCAACATGTTTGCTAAAAAGTTGCAGTAAAGTGCAAAATTGTGTTTTTATATTTTCGATATTTGTCTTGCGCTATAAATTTACCTATTGTTACCAATGTATCGACCAGTGTGACAGTCTGTTAAAGACGCAAAAATACTAAATTATTTCGCCCATAGTTATGTTGGTTGCACGCAATTTGTGACTCGCTTGAAGTTGGCTGCTTTAGTGCAAACGGTGGCTCAGCGAACAGCTGTTTTTGGCGGAGGCGTTCTTCAATTTGGAAACAATTAAATTACTATTGCACTTGTAGATAACGCAACTGCTTTAGTCATGCTGACCACTGGCACTTTGCCCAACATCAAGCATATACTGCAAAAGGAGCTCTGTGACGTGTCGGCTAGCGGCGAACGTCTGCTCTCCGTGGTGACGGTGACGAAGACCTTCAAAAAGAAAGACAAACGAGCCTGTTACCTCTGCGTGGTGACGACAGCGCCCCCAGTTCCCGTTGTCTCCCTGTGCCTGGTGAAGCAGTCGGAGCAGCGGGAGACCGAATATAAGCGCAAGCGTAGCTGGCTGCTGGACGAGATCAAATGGATCGATGGACGCAACGAGCAATTCGAGACGCACGAATTTGATATCCAATTGGAGAAGCTTTACAAATGGTACGGCCTCAATTTGCATGAGCGTCAGAATTTCCTGGCGGTGCTCAATCGACAAATACAAAAATTTGTGCGTGGACCGCGTGCCGAATTCCGAAATGTGCCTAGCGCTTGGCTGTCCGAGAAATCGCCGGAGAAAATTGCAGCTGGGCGTGCGGGAACAGGAAGTGTGGCCCAAAAGCCAGTAAACACTGACGATGAGGAGGACGAGGAGGAGGCACAAGAGTTTACAGCGCTAACCGATAAAGAGGCCAATGAGTTGGGAAAACTATTTTCGGAGTGCGACTTTGCCATCAAGGATGCGGAACAATTCATCGAACAACTCTCAAGGGAGCTGCACGATTTGGATGGCGTAAGGGAGAACAATAATTACCAAATCATTCCCAGTCTAATACGTATCCCTATTTTTACAGGCCAATATGCAAAGTGTTTTGGCATCGGAGCAAAAGGTGCTGAAGATGATGGAGCACATTGATAGTGCGATAACCGAGGCGGATAAGTTTGAAACGCGACTGGATACCTATGAGGATATATTGGGGCATGTCAAGGAGACCATGGAGAAGATTGGCGGCAAGAATGCCATGATTGAAATTGCCAACAACAACAACATCAAATTGATGAAAGAACTCAACAAAGTTATTGTGTGTACCATAAATCTTGAACCTAGCTTATGATTAATCTCAACATTTAAATCCTACATCTTTTAGAGCCAACTGGACTTGCCGCACAACCAGCAGCAGGCACTGGATGATCCCGATCTAAAGACACCGACCGGCCTCAAGGCCGCAATTGCGGCCGCCCAGTGCTTGCAGCAGGCAATGAACAGTGACATTGATCCAGCGCTGCTGCGCTTGGAAGCCGTGCAGGATCAGCGTAAGCGTTTCGAGAAATGGAAACAAAAGTTCTCGGCCATTGTTAGTCGGTTCATGAACAACCTATTTATTCATCTGGGCAACGAGTCGAAGACCAGCACCGATTTGTCGCTGCCAAATCACTCAACGGTGCATAGGGAACTGGCACCGTATACGGAACTGATGCACTGGACTAAAGCGATGGATCGCAAGACCTACGATGGCCTAATGAACGTCTACACGCATTCCTTGAAAAAGATTTACGTGCAGGATGTGAAATCCTTTTTTAATCTGGTAGGAATGCTTTTACTCTCAAAAAGGCTTTAAATAATACGAAATGAAATCGTTGCGATTTAGGCAAAAATGCAGGTTTCGGAAAAGCTACAAAGTTCCCGGGAAGATCTCGATATGTCCAGTTCGTCACGCAAATCGGCTGTCTCCACAATTCCGTATGGCACCCTGGGCATTAATCGGGAGCAATGGGGTCCTGGCGTGGATAGTGCGGATCGTGTGCGTTTCGATGCGCTACTGGAAAAGGTGTTGGCCGAACTGGAACCGATTGCCCTGCAGGAGCAGTTGTTCTGCATTAACTTCTTTCAAATGGATGTGATAAGTCCCACAACGAAGAACACACAAACAACGCTGGATATGGATAAGGATAAGGGCATGGATATGTCGCAGTCCTTTAACGCCTCAACTATCTCTCCGACCAGTGTCAGTTCAAAAGGTGGTGGTGCTGCTGGCGTGCCTCAAAAGCGCATTGATCGCCAGATCAATGAGGATGTGCGTAAGCTGATGATGGGGCTCTTTGATTGCCTGGAGCCCGAGCTGGTTAGCTTTATCCAAAGCTTTGAGCGTGTGGATAGCTTGTAAGCAACGCTTCTAAAATATGTCATCGAATCATGCTAATCTTATGCTCCTCATCATTTAGTTATTCGCTTTATGTGCTGGTGCGTTTAACGCAGCACGTCATGTCCGCCCAGGACACACATTCCTTTCTCAGCATGACTTTTGCCTCCGCATTGGTGCATGTCAAGCGTAATTTTGATCGCTTTATGCAACAGCAGCTGCAGTCCATCAAGGAGGCAAAGCTACACAAGCGTTCAAAGGCCATTCTGCCGTATGTGGAGAACTTTGAGAATTTTGCACAGACGGCGGAAGGCATATTCCGGAAATCGGATCGACGCACCGACATGGAAAAGTGGTATTTGCAGCTGGTAAATGCCATATTCGAGGGCATCAGCATGCATGCGCAGGAGCATCCAAAGACGCCATCACAGGTGGTGCGCATGGAGAACTATCATCATATGTATGCACTGCTTGCACAGCTCAAGGTGCCCGGCCTCGATGCGCTGAAGAAGGAGGCGAAAAGTCGCTACATTGATGCCCTAAAGGCATATGTCATACAGTACTTTGGACGTCCACTGGAGAAGCTGAATGTAATCCTTTCTCACGTTGAGGATACACAGCATTTATTTCTATTAATGTTTGCTTTTCTTTTCCAGCAATTTTTTGAAGGTGTCCAACTGAAAGTGGCGCAGGGCGTCAAAGAGACAGAGATTAGTTACCAAATGGCCTTCTCGAAGCAGGAGCTGCGCAAAGTGATTAGCCAGTATCCGGCGCGTGAGGTGAAGAAGGGTCTGGAGAACCTGTACAAGAAAGTCGATAAGCATCTGTGCGAGGAGGAGAATCTGTTGCAGGTGGTGTGGCATGCCATGCAGGAGGAGTTCATAGCCCAGTACAATTATCTCGAGGAGCGCATACAGAAATGCTATGCGGGCGCCATGATCAATCTCGAGTTCAACATTCAGGACATTCTCGCCTTCTTCTCGGATATTGCGCGCTCTCACTGAGTGTTAATATTCTTCTTCAATTCAGTAGCGATTTACATTTTAAGTGCAATAGTTTTTAGAGCGATGTTTGTTTTTTTTTAAGACAAAAAATATACGCGCACATTATTTAAACAGCTGACTCTCTCTGAAAGTTGCGAGCGAGAGAGAGCGAGATAAAAAGAGAGTGTTTGTCTGTAAGAGAGATCTAAATGAATTTCATTTTGTGTCTGCTCAGAGACTAGCTTTTTCTCCATTCAGTCAATTTGCGCGCCTCGTTCCGTGCGGTTGTTTCGGTTTGTGCGCGCTCGAGCTTATTTTTTCTTTTTAATTTTGAAACTCTTGTGGCGACGCTCGCTGCGCTTGCGTGTGTGAGTAGTATTCGTGTATGTGTATGTGTGTGTGATATGCTAATGTTAATTCAAAAAGCCGCAACGATCGCAAATAAATTGGCAAGCAAACCGGGTGCATATACTTATTGTCTGACTGTCTGTGCCTGGCCTGGTGTTCTAAAGGTCTCCCCCCGCACGCGCCCCACTCCTCCAGCTTGCGATCCTTTGCGTTGAAGAAGTAACCGTTTTGCCTGTTCTCCGAGTACCCAGCACACAAAGTATAAAGTAAGCGACCAGTTCGACAAGTTTTTTTTTGTTACCTTTGCATTTTTTATGCACACGCTCTTTCTGTGTGTATGTGTGTGCCTGCCTGCTCCCTGTTCATGTTCTTTTATATTTCTTTTCCTTTGCATACAAATGCATGTAGGCAGCAACAACAACAACAACAACAACGACAGCAACGTAGTATTTCCTTTCCTTCTTTCTATCTGTCTGCGCTGCTCTTTGAGCTTCGTTTGTTCTGGCGGTCATCAGTTTTTGTTGTTATTGCCGTAGCTGTATTTTAAGCAATACATAAGTTTTTTTTTTTTTGCTAAAAGCTGGCCACCTTGATAAGCCGCTGACTGCCAAGTCCAAGTTAGCGATTGGCCGAACAACAACAACAACAAAACCAAGTTCAATGTTGCCGTTGAAAATGCATTTTTGGACTTCCGCTCCGCGCCTGCGGGTCAATAAACATTAATTAGTTGCTTACCACGTAACAAAAATAAAAGAACTTAAATAAACTGTGTGTCTGTGTGTGTGTGTGTAAAATACCTTTTTAAATTAAAAGTTTTAAGGTTAGGTGTCCATAAAATGCATTGCGCTGAAATAATGATGAAAATGTAGACTCAAAGAGATTCCGTGATATAATAATGAAATACATATATTGTGTAATAAACTGAATAATTGAAATGCAAAACTCTTCAATAATTTACATTATTTGTTTATACATGGTAATATGATCTGGCAAAAAGCTTTTGAATATTCTGAAATGGTTTATAGAAAGCATTATAATATACATCATATATTTATATAATCCATGTAACCTAATAAAACAGTCAATCCTCTTTAATTTTTGTTACATAATAAATAACTAAATCTTTGTTTATTATAACCTACTTTCCACTTAAAAAACACAATTGTCTCAGTAGCTCATAAAAATGTTTTAAAACAATTTCAATTTTAACGTTCGTTCTATTGATCGTGACAAATTGAAGATTGCTTTCATTTATTTACAAACTGTATTCTACATGTTAAGTATTATTGACAAAACAATATGACTTGAAAATATTTACTTTTGATTTCATGCCCAATCATGTGTATTGTTTTTTATTTGCGTGATGACCACAAGGAAAATGCTATAAAACTGTATATTATTCGCTGTGAATTTTCGCTACTGTGCTATTCGTAATATATACATATAGATTTAATTATATATGCAGTGTGGCGCTATTTCAGATATTGCATTGTTAAGAATAGACGAACTCGAGTTGGTAACTGGCAACTGTTAGCTAGCTGGGAGTCTCTGAGGGCCATTAGTGCGCTTCGTGGGCTTGAACTGAGTCATGAGCTCGCTCTTCAGTCACTTTTCTTTCAGCCTTTGTGTTGTGTACTTTATGGCAATTGCTGAGCCAAAGAACTGGGTATTAAAGTTTACTTGAGGTTAGCCCCGCCAGCAAAATGTGGCAGTTTATTTTTGTATACACTTGCTTACAGAGCTGCTTAACTATGGCTTTACGCTTATAAGGCTTGAGAGAGAGAGAGAGAGAGAGAGACCAGAGAGAACTGCACCGGAGTTGGGTTTTTTAAGTTTTGCTTTTAGAATTTGTGTTGCGAATTGTATAAATAACTTTTCTTACTAGTTCTCGTTTCGTTTTCTTTCTTTCTTTTCTCTTTTTTGCATTTGGCATTGCAACTTTTCTGCTATTCCCATTTACTATTAGCTGCAGTGGGCCGCAACAGCTTTTGCAGCATATGAAAGCTAGTGACCGCTATTTGAAATACTGTTTTTTGTATTTGTTTTATTTTTGTTTACCGACAAGACTAAATAAAAGTTGTTTAGTTGTCGTTTTGCTTTAGTCAGCTTAAAAGCCACGAAAGTTCTTGGATTACTCTAACCGCTGAGCACCTACAAATTTCGTGTGTTTTTTCAGGTGGCAGCAGTTTTTTTTTTAGTGGTAGTTGGCATTTGACTGCACATTGTACATACGTGACGCCTTTTTCTTTTTTTCTTAAATTTTTCGGATTTGGTAATCAGAAAATAAAAACCCTAAAAACATATGCTGTGCAAAGTGTGCCATATATGGACAAAAAGACGAGTATAATATGGTTTGTTTGTATAGTTTATTATGCAGTGGAAATGTGCACTGAGTGCACATTGTTCAAAACAATGGCGTTATACGATAATAGAAATTAAGCGGGTTGCATGTCACAGCTGCTGAGAAAATGAAGTCACCTCCAAAGAGTCACAAAAAGTAAAAAACTAAGAAGAAAAAAAACAACAAATAATTAAAAAGCAAGCGAGAAAAGTTACGGCAAGTGCTAACTAACTAAATATACATATGTATGCATATGCATCTACACTACATAATACACCAGCGTCTAGGGCAGTGAATCTTATTGTTGTGTTCTCAAGCCATGTGAACAACAACAGCAACGACAACAACTAATACTAGTCAAACAACAGCACCAAGTGCATTAATCAAAGACCATTAAAAGTAGCTGGTGCTGAAGGGCTAGCTGACTGCAGCAACTGTTGGGTGTTAATGCTTAAGCCGAAAGCCAAAACTAGCCTGAAAGTAACTCGGCAGATTGTAGGCAATAGTTGTTTGCGACCATTTATGGTGTCAGTAAGGTAAGGTAAGGTACACTGCAGCAAATAATGTTCGTTGTAATGATGATAATGATGCCCCTCTTTGGCTGCACAGCTCGCACACACAAGATCGCCCTGAAAGTGGTGCAATTTTCCGCTTCTGGGCCTCTGGGCTCTCTTTACACACAAACAAAAACATGGAGCTGAAGTTCTTTGCCATGGCTAGACTTGTGCTAGAAAGTGGCCAAAAAGGCAAGAAGCAAGAAAACAAAACAACAAAAAAGAAGTAAACTAAAGCATGTTGCGGAAAATGGCGCTGCACTCAATTTGGTAACAGACAGGCGGCAGAACTGAGGAGCAGACACGACTTCAGCTTCGGCTTCTGCTGGTTTGGTCTCTTTTCAGCCAGCCAGACGTGCAGCTGATCGAGCGGCGGTGGAACGGGAAGACGGACTCGTGTCTTACATTATATATATATATATATATAAATATATAGACCAGTTTGCTACGACCATTTCTTATATGCTAGCCAAAACATTTCCATGTGGCAAGCTCATGTTAGCTCGCTTCGTGTGGTTTTGGCTCTCATACATGTCTTGTTGTAGGAGGTTCACTTATTAATAAGCTAAAGTTTCCTATTTTATTAATGTACATCCTATAATTATTTTTATGCGGAAGCATCAAACTGGTGGGGTTTTAAGGCTAAAATTCGTGCAAGATTCCAAAAGACGCAAGATTTCAAATAAAAACTGCTAAACACTCGCATGCTTTTGGGGCATTAAAATTGTTTTGTTTAAGTGGTATCGTCATCAATTATGGCAAATGTTCTATGTTACTGCTGCTTGAATTATTATTAACAATAATCATTGTTGAGTTGTCGGTTTAAAATTAGAAATGAGCAGGAAACCAGTAACTCGTCTCAGTTAACTCTAACAGCAGCAGCAGTAGCATGAGCATCTTTAAAGAATCTTTATCCCAACAAAACATAATCACAATTCGCCACATTGCATCATCATAAACTATTTATAATGGCAACTAGGAACTCATTAGTATTACCTGCAGTTACTGCTTACCTGCCCATTTGCATTGTGTGTTGTTTGTTGTGTGTGAAAAATCAAAAAGTCAAAATAAACGGAATTCAGTTACACATTGTCGTCGACGTGAACCGAATGAAGTTGTAAAACGTTTGTGCGGCGACCTTGAAAATTTCGCCAGCTATAAGTAAATTTATCTCTCTCTGCCCGAAACCTTAATGAAGTATCGACGCTTCGGTTTGTTTCATTTTGTTTACCTTTCTACCTTAGCCTAACCAGCCTCGGGGCTTGAGTTTCTAGGTTCAGGTAAAGAGTAATAACTACAAATATATATAAAGATGTGTGTATATGTATGTGAAAAGGTATCGGCATTATACACACTCGAGTGATTAATTTCCTGTTTATGCGTACTTTGTTCTGTGTTCTTTTTTGTGCGGCTTCTTTTGGGAACAGACAGGAACCAAGAGAAAAAAAACCCGAAACGTACATTTTGAAGGTTTTCTACTCAATGAAATACAGAAGTACGCATCTATATATATATATATATATATGTATTTATTTGTATGTTAGTGTATAGCTTGTTCGACCATTAATTTTGATGTATGAGGATATTTGTTGGCACAGAGTTCGCATGTTTCGCTGATATTAACGCAGCTACTAGTCACCAGATCAGAGATACTTGAGCACTTGTGTATCAGACAGATGCAGTATGCCGGTTACACGTGTTGCAGCGACGTATCAGGTTGTAAAACGGTTCATGTACACGAACGCCCGCTCTGCTCACTCAATGTCCACACACACACCACTCACACACACTCATACACATGAAATACCTGACAGGTAGCTCAGCTCTGAGCTCAGGTGAGTTAAATTCGCTTCAGTCTTTCCGTATCTTTCGTCGCTGTCGCGTCTTTTTCCACCAGACCCTGGACGGGGCATTGTTGAGTTTTTAATGTTTCGTGTACGATTTCAGTGGGAATCGAAATTGCTGAGAATATCAGAAAAGCCACAAAAAAAAAACCATATACACATTTACGGCTGCGACGTAATTTCCCGGAATTTTTTGCAATTGAATTGAAATTGATTTTCGGACATCGAGTGCGGTGATTTCATGTGCATGAATGAACGACAGAGGAGAACCTGAATGCAAATGAGGCGACGTCATTTCCAAAGACCCCATTTAATGTTGTTTGTCGGATGAGTTTTATGGAGCACCGCGGCTTCACTTACCAGTTTTTGTGTGCAGTGTTACGTTTTACAGTTAGAGCTAGAGTCTCCGAATATAATTGAAACCAGAAGTGTGGCAATCTATGATTTATTACCTACATAGATAGTGTGTGTGTGTGTGTGTGTGTGAGTGAAGCTTTAATTATTAGTAAATTATACTGTGCATAAATTGCAATTTATTCAAATGGTAAATTTATGATGACATAACTAACAGAAGATTCTATTAGAATACTTGCTTTATTTAGGTGAATTTTTTATTCTTTATCAGCCGGTTTTCTATAAATAATTGCTTTTACTACGCCTTTTTTTTGGCCTCGCGTGTGCTTGTTAGCTGTATTTTTTCACGATTCTATTGACTTTGAGTTCGTTGTTTGTTCAATTTGTGGTGTTTTGAATGGGGCAGGGGGTCATTTTTGTGGCTAATGATTCCGATAATTGCCATTGTGTGAATGCTTTTTGTTAAATGGATAGACAGAAAAGTCAAAGGCGCTGTCGTTTAACTCAGATGCGAGATTTGAGATTTGCATTGTTTGCATACATTATGATTGCCAGGTGTGAGTCGGAGTCTGAGTGTATGCCTGCAAGACTGCAATTAAAACGCAACAAGGGCGGCACGAAGTAAATATTTATGCAAATCATTGGAAGGTACTTTAACTACAGACATAACTAGACAAGCATCAACTTCAACTTCAGGCTCTTTAGGCTTGCGGTTTGTACATAATGATTGAATTGCCAAGTGCAGAAATAATGCTTAACTTAATGCTCTTGACCCACTGACAAATGAACAACAGGACAGAGAGTAAGAAACGTACAAATTGTATTCTGTTTTACGCTCGAATGGGGCATATTTTAACACAGTTATAAAGTGTTTAATATTTCGTTGAATATATATACTCAAATCAGGTACAATTAAAACCAGACAAATGTGAATGTCTTCAATTTGCAATGGTTGTTGCTTTATAATCCGCCTTGATCTTTATTATGGCGAAGTGCTAAATGCAATTTAAATTTGGTTTAATTGCGAGACGTGTTCGCTTCGGTTACTTGATATGAAAATGAAGATGAAACTGTCCGTTGTTGTGAAATTAAACCACTGGGCCAATTTGAGAAACATCTTGCTAAATGCGAAAAATTTGTTTTGTAAATGATCCATTCATGGGATGAAATGAAATCATTGAAGCGTTGAGTCTTTTGTTTGCTATTGTCGTCTTGTTGTGGGGCGTGTCGTGTACAGATTTGCACCACTGGCCCCTCATTTAATTACATTCGATTGAACAATCAATAAAAGCAATCAGCGCGATACAAAAACACACACACACAAATACTTTTACCCACGTCTTGTATCTTGTATCTTGTTTACAAGTGCACAGACGGCATCGTTAGTCTTTAGACTTAACCATAGCATTTTACATAATCAACTGGTCGATCGTCCGTTTTTGCATTTATACAGCAGCAGCAGCAGCAAAAGCAAAAAGTGTGTCAAGCCGACTGTGAAATGACAAGTCACCTGCATTTGTTGCTGATGTATCTGGTAGATTGGCAGGTGCCAGTTGGGTCGCATAGTCCACGCACAGTCATACTCGTATTATGCACTATAATGCTGAACTTGTTTCTATTTGTTGTTTTTACTTTCGTTCGTGGCGCAGCTTGACAGTAAAATCAACAACCAACAACGGCAAGAAGAAACAAACAAACGAACAAACAATCACATATAGTTTTACTTTCCTTTCTTTTTAAGCGACGACTTTCAATTATTAAAGCTAAATACAGATGCTAAGACACATATACAGATACTTAGTTATCTGGCAGCACGAGCGCCTGCTGAGTTTGACTGTTCATTTCTAACCGGGATTTACTTGAATAAGAAACAATTCCAAATCGAAACCAAAATTGCTAAAATTTGCTGCGCATGTGGCTTAACGAATGCATCTTGAAATTAGTCTCACAATCGGATATTAATTGCACAGTGCTGCTAGAATTTCAAATGTACTTACTGGGCTCGCATTTGGGTTTTGCATTGTGTACGCTCCATCACTGTGACATTTGTTAATAAGTTCAGGTTCAGGCATTCACCCGATCTCTTAATGATGCTTTAATGTGGACTTTCGCTCTATCAAAAGGTCAAGCCATTTTAATGGAGCTACTTCCTGCATACGTTCAGGCAGCTGACCAAAGATCGCACATGTTTAAATGGCAGTCGGAAACAACTCTAAGCTGTGTTTCGGTGGAGTGACGATGGAGTAGAATAAAGCATATATGTAGTCCCATAGTTTTAAAAATGATCACTCGATAACTTGATTTTGCATATAATTTTTGAAAATTAATATGCATATCAAAATATCTTACTGATTCTATGATTCTATTGACTACCAATAGTTTTTGTATATTTCCAACACACACTTTAATCAAGATTGTATGCTTTGAGTTCTGGCTTTTTATGGCACCTGTCTTTCTTTCCTAGAACTATTTAAATGCTAAGCAAAAAGTTCGGTTCGGTTCGGTTTATTACCAGAGCAACAAAAAACAAAAAAACACTTTAATTTTGCCGGCAAGCTCAAGTGCAGTTTGGGCTAAATGGCATGTTAATGTTCGTTCAACTTGGCAGTGGCAACAGTTTTCAGTTCCAGGCTTTGGGCCCCAGTTCCAGTGCGGGTCCGAGTTTTGAGTTCGAGTTTGTTGTGGTTACGCGCCGCTGACTTAGCGACTGCTGGCGTTGGTGGTGGCAATGGTGGTGCTATTGCTAATGCTGAAAAAGATGGTGCTAGCATGTCAGAACCTTTATCATGCCGAGGAGTCGACAACAATGCAGCAACATTGTCAAACTTTGTTCTTCTTGTAGAATTAGTTGTTATAGCTGTCGCCGTTCAATTTGAGTGCACAAAGAAAAGCAACAGAAAGATAGACTGTTGTCAGTGTTAGGTTTGGGCTCTTAATGACGTATATGCTGCATTTTTATGTACCTGTTAATAAACTGTAACTTGATGCAGTAGTCACCAACCTGACTCCAGACACAAACACTGTGTCGCCTTATTCCACATTTCAGTTGCCACCGTCTCTGGATACGTTTTCGCCACCGATTCCGTTCCACACACTGAGTTGCCCAAGTGCCAACGGTCCAGCGATTCTGGCCCTTCAAACTAAGTGTATACTTAAGTATCTGTCTGTTGCTTTTCTGTTTGGGTATATGCACTCATATCAGTTTCTATACCTATATCTGTATCTGTATCGTTGTTATGGCCGGCGCCGCGTTTCTTTCTGCAAAAAAAAAAAAAAATAAATTTTCAATAATAAAGAGCCGTAACCGACGCGACGTCGTGGTGGTGCCTTAATTTGCGTTAAGAGTGCCGACTTCAGCTCGTAAACATTTTGCACAAATTACGTGAAGTTTCTATATATACATACATACGTATATTTTGTGCTTGTTGGTGTTGTTTTTTTTTTTTTAATTTTTTGAACGGGCAATTGCAGTCTTCAAATTTGTATTAAACGCTTTCAAGATTGAGATACATATTCAAAGTGGGTGTTGCTGTTGTTGGCCTGTTTCGTGGTCAGCAGTGGCAACGAACTCGTGATAAATGCTGTTGACCGTTGTTTTTGTTGTTGCTCTTGTTGCTGTTGTTTGTTGCTATAGACTTTTCGAGCTGAGCTCATTGATTTGTGCAAGCATGCATAATTATTTTGTTAAATGTGCATTCCAAGTGTTTGTGATAAGAGCTGTTAAATTTAGTGTGTTTTTTTCTCTGTAAGTCTGTGTGTGTGTTTGTGTGTGTATTGCCTGTGCTTGTTTCCAGTATCGTGGCAAGATAAAATGTATGCCATCGTGACGATAAGATGCTTGCCTTTTGTTTGCCAAGAGCAACAACCAAAAGCAAAACAAACAAAAACACAGTCATTAATATAATGACACAACTCTTGTTTAACCTTTCTCGATAGACGATAGTCGATCATTTGAGTCACTCGCACCGAAATTGTTGCCACGCTAATATTATTCAATGGCGCTCTTGACTATATTTATATTTTGTATAATCTGTTTAAATATGCGTATTAATTGCATTCATTATTTATATGCATAATATAAACAGACGAAGCACTGTTAGCAAACTTTAAAATTGTATTACATATATTTTAGCATAAGCCTTAAATCTGATGAGCTTATATGATTCTACTTTTCTCTATGAAATTGTTTTAATCTTGACGAGTATTATTGTGCCCGCATATATACTTTCAGTTTTATATAAATTACATATACGAAACTTGAGTCAAGTTCTTTGTGTCAGTTTTGTATTGAAACAGCTGCTTTTGCGACATTGTTTGCGAGTTTTTATTTTCATTTGCTTTCTGTATATCTGTCTGTGATAATATTTTCACTGCCCTACAGAGATAAACGCAAATTAAAACACAGCTGAATTAAGTTCAGTGAAATTTTTGCAAAATGCTCGAGAAGTTATTGCTACATATTATTGTGTTGTATAATAAAAACAGAACTCAATGAAAGTTCGGCATAGTAATAGTGTCATAATCACACATAACACAACAAATTTTTGCATTGTTGTGATGTGCCCAGAATTGTGCCTTTCACTTTCTAAAATTTCTTTCGATAATATACTGGCGTTTAATAATATTTCTTCTATTGTTCTGCAAACGTTGCCGAATTTACATTCGATTCGCATGCAAATCGTTGTTTAAGAGGAAATTCACAAAAAAACATACCTTAGCAAATGAATCATTTCCTTTAAAAAAGGTTGAAAGTGATTTTTTTTGTGGATTTCGTGCGAATTAAAGCCGGTTATGATTATAAACTCATTAATAAGCTGTCACAAATCTCACCCCTTTTCTCTCTCTCTCTCTCTCTATTGTTTTTGTCAGATCTGATCGATGAGCAACAATTATAAGAGCCGCACCAGCAACGAGGCCCTCGTTGAGCAGCTCAGTCTGCCTAGAAGTGTCAAACCCCCGTCGACGCTTACCTATCAACAGATATCCGGCGGCATGGCGACACTGCCACGCCCCGACACAGAGCAACGACTACGCAGCGATACATCTTCAGCTCGCACCTGTGTCTACATTGGCGGCGCAGGGGGAGGAGTAGGCGGAAGAGGAGGGGGAGGAGGAGGTGTCGTCAGCAATTCGGCGGCAACTCTGGATCGCCGTCAGCCACAGCGCATGTCCTGGCTGAATATGCGACGTGCCAAAACAGATGCAGCTGAACTGCCCGGAGTGACACCCTCGCCACAGACAACGCGCAGCTGCATCTCGACGGTGTCGAGTGTGGTGGACAGTGGTGGCGGTCGCACCACAGCCACATCGGGACGGATCAGCTCCAGCGGCATCATTACGCTCAGTGGAAGCAATAACACCCTCACAGACATACAGGGCTACCACGAGCACGATCATCTGCATGACGGCGTCTCCAAGAACTATTCCTCTGTTTCTGCCTCGGCGTCAGGTCATTCAGCGCACAACATTACGACGGCCAGCAATGCCAAGCTACTGCCAGCCGCAGAAGATGAATCAAATCAACAGGTAAGATAATATATTCTAATAGATTATTAAATGCTCACTTTTCAGGTTTATACGTATACTCTATTAGATATTTAGATTCATAAAAAAATAGATTTTATCTGTTAGCTTTATCTAATCACGCATTCAGTATTTCTTAGCAGATGTGTACTTAGATTATTCATGAATGAATCAATTGCTCACGGTACAACATTATTGCCCGGGTTGAGTAATGAGCAAAAAATTTGGAATATACGTGACCGGAACAGAAGAGAAGATTCGTAGACGAATCGATCAATCGTAAAGCCAAAGATCATCTAAGATCTGTATAATCAGTTTAATGTTGGGCTACGTGCGATATGAATCGCTTTTGTTTCGGCATATCTAATCGTAAGCTTCCGTGGCCATAGACTTATGTGAGCGGCGTTATTTTATGCATTAATTTTCGCGCTTATTATATATTATTTGTGTGTGCTTATTTGTTTATTATTATCGTGTTGAGCTTTTGGTCGTGCGAAGATGTGGATTACGAGTGATCGGAGGAGAAAAACTTGTTCCTCTCAAAGTTTCTGTGGATTGCTGCGGGCCTTGACAACTGAAGAAATAGCACAGCATATTGTTGACATCTGCGATGAATTTGGACTCGTTTGTCAGAAATCGGGTTGACTCTTTGTTTTGCCAATGCTCATTTGCTGCTGGCTTAATGCGCCTGCTTTATAGGGTTGTCTGTACAACATCATAAAAACTAGTTTCGGCATTAGTTAGTACTGCTGTTTGAATGTTATTTGGGTTAGTGAGACACGGGCTGTTGGGTTGGGCTGGAACTCAGACACTGACATCGACTCTGAGACTGACCATCGTTCATTACTTTTCTACTAGCCTTCGAGGCGGCCAATTGCTTTCTAGTGAGTGTCTAGCGGGTCATTTTATAATTTGCGTTAATTGCAATCATGTACTCGTGTGCTGAAATGAGTGCAAAGTGCACATTGAATGTGTGTCAAAGAGCTGCTAATTGGTTTTAATTGTGTTCTCTCAATTTGAGTGTCCTTAATTTAAAATTGGTAATGGCTAATTAAGTTTTTAGATTGCTTAAACAGAATATACACTCTGATAACTTATGAATGTTATACAAAATGTAAATTTCTGTAATTATTTATGTTTCGCTTTTCGACTACATATTGAAACCAATAATATAATTTTGTGTTTCCCATTAATATATATTAAGAAAATAGTATTAAAATGTATATCTATTAACTGATCATTTTTAAACAAGCTAGATAGTACTTGTAACAGTTATTTTCGACTTCGAATTTTTGTATATAATTGAAAAAGAATAAAAAGCCTTAAAGTATGCTGTACATTTTGACCCCGTGTTTGGGAAATTCAGAAAACCACAGCATAAGCTCAGGGTCGCAGCTGCGTTTGTCGCTTAAGTCTTTTGTTTACACATACAGACATCCATATATCAGTATGCAGAAATCTTAAAAACTTACTAATGGAAGCATTATAGAAAAGATTCCGAGCATGCACTCAAAATAAATGTTTGCATTGCATTGCGCAGCGTCTGAGCATATTTGCCACAAATTCACAATCATATAATAATTATTCGCATGCGCATTTGAATGTATATAGTCTCAGACGCGGACTTGGACTCGGACTCATTTGCAATATTGCTTGCCACAACAAGCAGCCGCCCCGTCGCTTGAGTGTCTATTTCTGTATGTGTGAGGCGGGTGTAGACAAACACACACACACACACACACAGAATACATACACTTGTGTCAGTTACTTCATCTCTTATGCCTTTTCGTTTCCAATTCGCTGATTAACAAGTTCAACAAAACGAAAAATGTGCAGCGACTTTCGGTGCGAATTCGACGACGCAAGTTGCACGTTTTTGAATGCGTTAAAAGAGCCACAGCCCCAAATGGAAAGATGATGATGGACAGATTCGGCCGCTGCCTGGTTGACTGACTGATTTAGTGTGTTGGCCTTAGCGATGACGTCATTTAATTTGATGCATTGAGGCATTGATATAAATACTAAAGCGAATCATATTAAAATAAAATTGAAAATAAAAAACCGGCTCAACTCAATGTGATTGTGGGTAGCAATATGATAATTGGCTGTTATTAGAATTGCATGAACGAACAAGACTTGTTGAAAGCAGCTTGGCGCAGTGAAAGTGGCCAACAGTGGCCACAGTGTTTGACCAGAAGAATTGTTATACACATTTGAGTACTCGCGCGCTTCACAGAATCCACGGCACGAAGATGACGACAGTTGGGCAACCAGTGCAACGCAACACTGCGCTACCGGGTTGGGTGTAACGGAGCACTGTGGGCCAGTTAGCGATATGGCAGCTATATGGCTTCATGATTCCAATTCCTTTCACTTGCCACACTGATTAGAGACCAGACATCAACCGAAAAACAATAGGCCCCCTGTCACAAATAAGGCAGTCAGACGGTCAGTCAGACAGTCAGTCCGTCCAATAGACAGACCGCAATGCTTCAGTGCTCCCAAGATGCATCCCCATACTACACTAGACTTGAACACTTTACAACATTCGCCAGCCAAGTAACAAGTGCTCCAACAATGCGATTGTCAGGTTTACAATTGTGTGCGTCTCTTATTCAATCTGTTGACAAAAGATTTGCAGGCACCTTTTGTGGCAGCAACCTCCGCTTCAGTGGCATTGTGAACGCATTTTCACACTCCAATTTTGTGTCGAGCTTCAACAATTGACAGACGCTATCAAATTGTAATTGTTGTAAATGAGAGAGGCTACAAATCTGCTACTGATAGGCTACAACTACTATCATAATGAAAGCGGAATTAAACTTACATATATGAAATCGCATTCGAAATTAATTCTACATAGAAAACTTTGAGAAACTAAAGAATGGGTTTATTTATAGGCAACTTTCAGCCGTCTTCCACTCAGTTTATAATTGGCCTGAAAGAGTTGCGCTTTTCCCTTTTGCCACCTCGTTGTGGCCTCATATTATTTTCAAATGAAGCAAAAATTTTAACGGCCACTTTGACCATTTGAAATGCCAGGCACACCAGCCACCAAAATGCTTATGAAAATAAAGCAATTATGAATGCTAAACGTAAGTCGAAAAGTAAAAATTCTATATGCCTCAATAAAAAGGCAAACCTGACAGCGTGAACTTATACAGAGTTAAAGAATGTACAACTAGAAAATACCCTACTAAGTTAGTGAATTCCATTCGTGCAACTGAATTTTATTGATAATGTTAGAAAATATAAATAGTAATCTGAACAATATAAAGCAAACATTTCTTTATCACAGATTTGTATTCGGTATGTATGAAACTTGTTTGGTGATGATAACCAATCATTTCATTTGTTATACCTTCTCAAACCTAGGGTATTATGTTCATCAAGTGAAGCTCAATTAATGCTTATCAAATATGCTTTAAAAATTCGGGAAAGTCACGCTCTCTGCGGTGTTCAAGCCAATCCATCAATATCTCGAATGTACAATGGGTCGACATTTCCGTTGCAAGATTCGCTTATGGTCAGCGGCTCGATCAGTTTACAGAGAGCCAATAAACTATCGATGTGGATATGAATTTCCGTGCTTAACTTAATAAAGGCCTGAGTAATGCCAAATGTCCAGCACATTAGTTGTTATTATCGTTGTTTCTTGTTATTGTTATTCGACTTGAGATCGTGTATGCGTCAGAAATAATATTTTTATTTTCTATTAACGCGCACATAACATAGCTGGCCAGAAATCATTTATTGTTGTTATTGCGGAGCACAGTGAGTGTTGCTAATTATGTGCCCAGACAATAAGGCTTGCTATCGGGTTCAATGCGAGTTCGAGTTTGAGTTTGAGTTCGAGTCTCTCGATGCGATCCAGTTTCGCTCGCATGCTTACATAATAATTATAATATTATGAAATTATACTGTGCTGCTTAGAACGTGTTAAAATGAAATTTAATTTAACTGTGTGAAGTAGACGCAAAAACCATACCAAAAGACTAATGGACGGGTTTTCTCTTCCTCGCCTTCACATTATTCTAGCCCACTTCATGCTGCTCTGCTGCACCGTTGCCCACAAATATAGCATAAGAGTTAATTATGCTCACGACATGGGAAACGTCACAGCGTCTTTCAGAATTTTCAACTTAATTTGAAATCACAGTCGCAGTCGCAGTCGCAGCTTGTGGGCGTTCCAAGAGTGAAAAACAAACCCGTATCTACAGATAACAGAAATATAAACATAAAAATGTGCTCAACAAGATGCCTCAAAATGTATCAAATACATTTCATTGTTAGTTAACGCACACATAGAACTGCTTTAGTAGAAGAAGCAGTGAGGCGTACCATATGGCAGCAGTAAACTATTCGCGCACACTGTATAAGCATATGCGGTGCAAGCGCACCGTTCGGTTTTGGTCGGTTCGGCTTCGGTGTCGGTGCTGGGATGCTTACTTTGCGCAGTGACTGTGCATAGAAAGCCACACGCTTTAGAGACTTGGCGGCCGCCCAGCCGGAGTCAGTTCTGCATTAATGAGAGAGCAGTTCAGTTCAGTTCAGCTCGCTCGCACGCTTCGTGTGGTCGCCCCCAGTGTCAGTCTTGAAGTCTCGCAAGTCTCCAATCTCACAGAGTCTCTCTGTTTCCCCGCAAGCCCCAAGACGCAGATCCCAGTTTGTGAGTTGCAGTTAGTGCCGCGATGAAAAGTGTCTGCGATTTCGAATATATTTCTACTGGTCGCAAGAGGAAAATCAAATAGCTAGCTCAGTTATTAATGAAAAACTCGTTTCATTCCAATTTTCCATCGATCGATGTACATTTCGTTTTGGGTGCCGGTTGGCCCAGTCGCATGTGAACGCTGCTCCGGTGATGAGTGGTGCTCGCAACGCGTAACCAATTCACAATTGCCGTAGTGGATACGAGTGCGAAATTCATTTGCCGATCAATTGCTGCATTTCAGCAGCATTACGCATACGCCGTGTGTGTCGCGCTTGTCTGCTCATGCTCATGTTTTCCATCTATATCTAATGACAGTCTCTGCCGCTCGTCTTCGTTTACGGAACCAGCACGCATCGGCATCACTACTTTTGGCCAAGTTAAAGTTAAAGCAGCAGCAGCAGCAGAAATCGTTGATATATGAGGCGATGGCTCTGATACGCTGACATCGCTGTTGGCAATTCGAAAAGATATTCAATAAGCAGTTCAGGGCTGAGCATTGAAGGTGTTGCCAATTAATATTTAAAGCGTCCTCGTCGAAACGTGATAACTTGTTCCACATATATATATATATATATATATATACATATTGTGTATATTTACTGTAATTTCTGTTGTTTCTTAAAACCAGCGCCTTTTTTGTTTCTTAGTATTTTGTTTTTATTGCTGTGACATATACGAAATAAACGGCGAAAATTGAAATGTTAAAAGTTGACTGTGAAATTTGCAAGAAAAAATAAACAAAAGTTTTTAACTTAAAAATAAGTGTATTTAATTGAATAAGTGCTTAATACAACAACAGATTCGACCACAATTTGTTATAAAACAATACAAAAGCTTAAACTGATTGTAGTTGATTTATTTAATGTTCGATTCTCTTAGATATCGAAATATATTTCATAAAATTGAAATTAAAAAGCAAATCTACGTAAATTATATGCAAATTATAACAAATGCAAGAAAATGACAAATTCTACTGCACGTATAAGCAATACAAAATCTGTCCAAAGATGGAAATACCAACATCAAAATATCTAGCCGACTATCTGTATGTTGTGCATGAGGATGTGCCCTTCAGATATTATCGCAAAGTAAGTGCAAAGATAACAAATATCCATATGCAAAACTGAATCTGAAAATCGTCTAACATTAACAGTTGCTTAACGCATGGTTTATTTTATGGTAGTATCAGTGGTATGCTTCATATGGCACATGGTATTAAATGATTACATGCATATTAAATATATACCATAACTGCCAATCGCACCAATAAATATACGCTTGCTTGAGGTTGGGGCGTTTGGCGTTTGTTTACATTTTCACTGTGCGGTTTTCGCTTTATTAACTGCGTTTTCTTGAGCGCCAAGTATGTCTGTCCGTCCTGAGCGTGGCTGTTTGCGCTCTCTTGAATGAATTTCACTTAAAAGCGTTCCAGTGGCAAGCGATTTTTTATTTAGTGTTTTGTGATTTTTACTTTGAGCTGTTCAGTTTTTTTTTTCCCTTGCCTTTTTGGTTTTGAAAGTATTTAATGCTATTGCCGTTGTTGTTGTTGTTGAGTGTTTTTTGCTCCGCATCTAATGAGCTTATGCGGCACATTTCTCAGGCGTCAGCATTTGGAGACCTTCGTAATGGGCCATACTTTCTTTTGTTGCTCATTACGCGATAGATAAATATAAGAACCCAAATGGGAAGTTGTGCGAAATGGTAGTAGCTATAAAACAAATAAACATCAAGCAAAATTGTTAACCGAAAGTAAATAAATAGACACAAAATTACACAAGTCGCAGTGCGGAAGTGCCGGAAATGACTGTTGTAATGTGGGTGTCTCAATTGTCAGCGGATGCGGCAACCGAGTGTGACATCTGTCTTTATCAATACTAATTTTTGACTAATATGCTCTCTCTCTCTCTCTCTCTCTCTCTCTCTCTCTTTATCAATCTTTCTTTATCTATCTTTCTCCCTCCAGACAAAATGCTCGGTGTTTCGTGGCCTTGTGCTGTGCATTTGCTTGAACGTCAGCTTTGCGAATGTGGTGCGCTTCCCACGTGAACTGGATCGCTACGGTTCGGCCTACCTGGTGCCGTATGTGGTGCTGCTGTTTCTAGTCGGTCTGCCCATGATACTACTCGAGATATCTGTGGGACAGTTTCTGGGCCAGGGGGCGGCGCACACCTGGCGAGCTTCGCCCATATTCAAAGGTAAGCAACAACAAACACTTCTAGAGAATCTATTGTAAATTGTTTATGTGTGTGTGTGTGTGTGTGTGTGTGTTTATGTTTATGTGTGTGTGCCCGCGCGCGCGTACTACTGCAACAGGTAGTAGCAAGCAACCCTCTCTGTGTGCATTTGTGTGTTGGGGAAGCAAAAGCTATTTTAGTGCAGCGAGTTTGCAGGACAAAGCTTTATATGAAAGCTGTGCAGTGTTTGCAAGGATTGCACTTTCGTCGCATTGGAATTCCCAAATTGCAATTCGGCAAGTTGCAACATAAATAGCGCATAGCATACTCTGTTGGTTGGGGCGGTCGTGCATTCCGGCAGTAAAAGACGGTTGGACACATCCCGTTCCTATTACCCGCAAAATCAGAAATTGTGTCCACTTTGGGTTACAAAGCAGAAATTTACGATTGAAAAACAATATCACTAGCTTGCTCGGCCAACTTTCGTCGTCATTCTCTGAATCAAAAATCCAAAGCAAATCAAGCAAGAATTATGCAAAATATAAAACACAACTATATAAAAAACGAATACAACAAAAATCTAAAACAAGAAATCACGAATCGCAAAGATAAATCAAAGACAAACAAAAAATTATCAGACCAGAAAGTATATCCAATGCAAACAAAAAAACTAAAAAACAAAACATAAAAACACTAAAAAAAAAATGCAACTTAAATGTGAACCTAGGTTATAAAATCATCGTGTGTTATCAGGACGACAAAAAAATCTCTGAAAAAATAAAAAAAAAAAACATTAAAACTACAAAAACCTGCATTGGTGTGTGTGTCCCGTTCGTGAAATCGCTGACGCGCCAAGGTCAGCCCAATCTAATCGGGGCTGGCTTGACTATTAAGAGAAGAGGGGGTCCTAAACAGGGGCGGGGCTAACCCCTTCTTCATACTCCAGGAGCAAACTACTACAACGAAGCAAACAAGAACAACAACCATCGCTTTCACAGAGGAGAAGAGACAGACATCCTTAGTGTGTTAAGGACTGATGCGGATTAGGGTTCAGTATCCTCTCCTCTGTCTACTCTAGTGTGTGTGATGGAGGCGACTGGTCAAGTTGGCCCCCAAACCACAGCCTTGCGGAAAAGGCTGGCTCGGGCGCGTCCACAAAAACTAACCATAGAGACGTTTAAGGCAAATTCTAAATGAACAAAAGTATAAACCAAAACCAAAGATATTCAAGAAAAGTGCAACAACATTACTAATAATGGCAAAAAGGAAAAACTGCAAATTACGACACAACACCTTCGAAAATGACCTCAGTAAAATACAACACATAATGCTGGGAGCTGCTGGAATGTCTAGTTGTATCGCCCTTTTTTACCATTGAAATCATTATAATTATGAGTTTTTGGGATAGCTTTGGTTTTGGTTAATATTTGTAATTGCCTTGAACGGCTACAGGTACTTTCTTAATTATAATTATGGTTATGGCCACTAACACATTGACCTGCTTAAATCAATATGCAATTTATAACCATATACTAGCACCTGTCTTAACTTAAAATTCGCATTACTGTGCGAAAACTTGACCGATTTTCAACAGTAATACATTTTTAGTAATGTATTGGCATCTGGATTAATACCGCACATAAATGTAGAAATACGATTCAAATTTGTGTATTTATTTATTGAATTCGCACTCTTTGTAGGAGCCAGCATAATAAGTCGCTTTGCTTCTTGGGTTTCGGCAATCTGGATATCACTGCAGGCCGTGCTTGCGCTGGCCTATATAGGGATGTTCGCCTCCAATGGAATACCCTTTCGCGAATGCGTGGGCAACCTGAAGCTTAACTTGGTAAATGTCTTTGATAAATCTTCATAGACAAGTTTATTAAATTAGATATGTTTCCAGCACGGCTATACGGTGACAGGCAACAGTGGACAAGACTGCCTGCAGCAGACCTTTCTGACGCCGTTTTGGCGCAATCCACTCTATTTTGGCTTACTGGCGGCTGGCTTAATTGGCCTTTGGATAGTGGTCATGTTGTGGTACGTATGAAAAGCACAATTTGGTGAATAGTCTTTAATTGTATTTCTTTTTAATGTCTTCTACTTGTAGCACTCACAATGGAAAGATTTTGCGGCGTAGTCTGTTCGTCTATGGCCTGGCAGCATTGGGTCTGCTGTGCGCCTTAACTGGTTGGGAAGTGCGCTTTTCCTTCTCCCGTCACTACTTTCCCGAATTGTGGGCGTTCGATAGCTCACTGCTGGCCGCGAGCAACATCTGGTTCAATGCACTCATACAAGTGCTCTTCTCGGTTAACTGCGGCTTCGGTGCGATGCCAATGGTGACTGGGAAGTTCCTGTACAAAGGTGATGCCGTGCGCACCTCTGTCGTCTATCTATGCTTTAATCTGCTGATCAATGCCATCGCCGTAACGCTGTTCATGGTTCAGTTTGATTTCTCCTCCAATAGCTATCATCTGATAGATGAGCTAAAGCCACTGACTGCCATATATGATCGTGTTTTGTACGGCGCCCAGTCGGAGAGTGAGCTGCTGCGTCATCTTATTCCCTCGCTCATCTATGCGCTGATTATCCTCTCCGCACTCGTCTCTATCACCGTTGCCGTGTACACCTCGACGCGACTTGTTCCTCGTAGGCCCAACTATGTCATTTGCCTGATTGCACTGGTGGTTGCTGTCATGTCCTTTGCCGCGCCCAAGTTCCTCATAGCGCGTGTTCTTGACTCACGTATTGTAGGCACTCTGATTGTGACGGCGCTAGTATTCGAGCTGATTGCCATTACGTGGATCTATGGAGCCAAGAATATCTACACGGATTTGGAATTCTCCATAGGAAGGCCCATTTTTCGAGGCTGGATGTGGCTGTGGTGTAGCTGTCCGGCCATTCTCACAGGCATACTGGTCTGGTGGTGCGCCGACGATGATCAGTATGATCTCCTTGCGGGATACTTGCCACGTTGGGCGCCAATCCTCTTCGCGTTGGCAGTGATTCTCATTATTGCCTGTGTGCAGATCTTCCGCCAGGTGGAGTACAATTTCTTTGGCATGATCTGTGAGGCCTCGAAACCTGCAAAGGAATGGGGTCCAGCTGATCCGCTGGCTCGTCACTCCTGGAAGCAATGGCGTTCCGTCTGCCAGGATACAGGGCGCCGAGATTTTACACTGCGTCGCCGTGGTACGCGAGATTACACGCATTCCATCAAGAAGGGTCAGTACTCGACGGCTCAGAAGTTGGCCACAAATGGCCAGACAATGACCCATCAACAGCAGCTTCAGCAGCAGACGCAACAGACGCACTGGAAATCCTCCACGCCGGGCAACAGTTCGCCCAACTATAGTGGTTCCATGTTCGGTGACTCGGCCATCGAGGAGGACATCAGTGTGGACAAGTTTCCAGGCATCAGCACACAGCAGTACGTGCCATTCCAAACCAGCGATGGGAAGCCACTCAGATACTCGCAGCGTGCCCGTCAAACAGCCCAGCCACAGTCATTGGCCCGAGGGCCGCCACCGGGGCCGACGACTGTGGAGAAGCACCGTGAAGTGGTTTATATCCGGCGGCTTTCGGATGGCGGCAGTGGCAGCCATGCGACACGCATTGAGATCTCGCCCTCTAATGAGTCCATTACTTATGGTAATGGCAAGATTAATGGCAATGCCATGTCCCGTAATCCTTTGGGTCGCTCGACAGGTTGCCTGGCGCCGGCGCCGGCTCCACAGCCGCCCATCAGTCACATCAAGCGCTCGGCGAGCTCTGTGGTGAATGTTAACAATCACAAGCTACCTCCGCCTACGTCCGCCGCTGCTGGCGATCACATCTGTTGGCGCAAGTTCAACATTAATCCCGAGGAGTACTCGACGGAGTTGTAAGCTGTCCTTTGTTAACTGATTTAATTCTGGCCAGGCCTCAAAACGGGAACGAAACATTCACATTCAAAAAGACTTGTTGCATCCAAAATAAATGTATCTGAATCTGTATACTTGATTGAGAGCAGATCCTTTAAACTTTAAGCTACGAATTACGCGAACTATGCCCATATGCAATGTGTATCTTCTAGTTTTGAACTGTAAATATATTTAGAGATCATGTCTAACGTTAGTTTATATCGTAAATGTACTTTAGTCCTACAAACTAAGTAAATTTTTTATATACATAATTCTGTTGTCATTCAACCGCCACAACTAAAAAATGTCATCCTCCACCAGGATGATATATACTTAAGATTTATATTAGAAATTTGTGAATGTGTGCGAGCAAATCGTAAGTATGTCTGTGTATGTTTATTAAGTTTATATAACTGTCTGCCTGTTAATAATTTGAATATATGTATGTCTTATTTTTAGTGCGAAATAGTCCTATAATTCTGTGTAGTAAGTATACGAATTTGAGTTAAACTGTTAAGTAAACTGCACAACGATTTAAAAAACGATCTAATAAAATAAACGGTACAATTAGTAAATTATAAACAAGTTTCTTTTGTTTTAATGTAGAAGATCATTAGCATGTTTTTTAATTTTTCTCATTTTACGTCCATGTTGCTATTGCTTAAACATTGACAGCCTAAATGTATGCAGCGAATATTGTTCAGTCAATTCGTCGAAAAGTATGCTAAGTAAATATGACAGTGTAATGTGCACAGAATTTTGTAAGGCTTTTGACTCCGCAAAACTTTATCCTTTATGATATCCAAATATCCCAACATTTTGGATCTGAAAATATTGAATTCACAGAACACCGAAAGTTTACTTTAGGCGCTGTCTGTGAGTCTGTTCATGTCACTTTGATATTTACGTTATTCATTAATTCATTCCGATCTACAAACTGTTTTAGTTGTGTGAAATTGGTGTTGAGCAATTTTTTATTCAAATTAGAACATGTTTATTTCCTCAATGCGTTGTGTTACTTTTATATCTTCTATAAAAACTATAGTTTTATGTCGTGTGTTTATCTATTAAGTTGGGGGATTCACATATCACAGAGATTTTGAATATTTTAAATTCAAAGATTAACTACAAACTACTACTAAAGCCAAAAAAAATATATATATATGCATATATAAAATTTAACCATAGTATTAGTAATAATATCCACAATCTTCTGAGTATAAATCTGAAAACTCATATTAATATGATTGTTTCAATTTAAAATAGATCAGGTTTTTGTTTTTAAATACTTGCAAAACCAAGAGCGAAGCCGAAACAATTCTGGTTTTTGTAATTATAACGCACTTATACTTCAGAACGGCAAATCAATATATTATAATTACGCCACAACTAAAGTAAACAAAACATAAGTAGCTTTAAAACCTGAATCAGAAGTCGTGATAACTGCAAGCTTGCAGACCTGATCACCGAAAACATTATTGCGGTTATAGTAAAAAAAAACTACTTACCAAAAACTAATGAATGCTTAAGGTTTTGGTTACCCGGTACGCTGGTAATAATAGAGAATCATTAAACATTTTGTTTACAAGCGTATAAAGATATAAATTTAATTTTGTGTCTGTTCATGGTACGTTTGAGGGAAAAGCATGCCCAAAGTAAATGGCCATATCCAATGTATAAACTAGTGACCGATTTATGTTTGAAATATTTGTGAAAATCATTAATGCTTCTACAAATACGCTAATCGATAGACTCAACAGGTACACTTAGATGGAAAAACATACTCGAACGTGCGATTTAAGTGTATTTTTTATATCTTTAAGGTTAGCTTTGGCCACCGCAGTGCTTCCTCTGTTTTGCATAACACAAGATTTGTGGCTTCAAGCATATACATATTTCCAGCTGACGTATTTGTTGACTGATGAATTTTATACAAATTTGATATACTCGAGGTGAACTTGATTTTGTTGCTGTTACTAACGTTGTGTTATTTTAATTTGTATTTGTTTTTGTGAAATATGTAGAAGCATCTTTTAGCAGAAGCGGCTCAACAAGTTTGGTTCGCAGCATTATACGAAATTCAAATTAAAGCTAATAAATAGTTAAGCGCTCATTTCTGTATATTTCGTCTACAAAACTTATGCGATCTGGCTTTGGCCACAGCCTTTGCCTAAAACCAAATTATATTTTATTTACTTACTTTATATTGAATCCAATCTAATTTGACTCTCGATTTCAAAACAGAAAATCTGAAAACTAGTCTATCTAACCTTCAGTCACTTAAAATCAAACACATCGCAGGCTGGGAGGGCAGCAACTAATTAAATGTCTATCGTTCAAGATACACAATCAATGTCTGCCTGCAATTGCAATGATCAGGATCTCAAGTTTATTACAACATAATTTTATAGTGACTAGCCGGATGGTATCACATTGTCGGTCGCAGACCCCGTATAAATTTAGTAAGAATTCTGATTAGTTAAATTTTAGTTTGCAAATATTTCATACGAGAATGTTTCTTGCCTGTGTCGGTAAACTTGAATAAAAAGTAATAATTAAGTCCCAAACCAGTAGACATCCACACAATATATAATAATAATGATAATAAATTCGTACTCAATATGTAGGCTCTAAACTTGAAAATTTGCATGTGAAACTTATAAACTGTTGCGCGTAGAATTCAGAGTCTTTCTGTCTACAGCACAGAGGCACCCATATTAAGGGCTATACATGCTTATATACATACATACTTACAAATGTAGGTACAAGGAGGCGAACCAGTTCGTGTTCAAATTAAATAACCCGTTCAGCTTGTCGTTTATTTTAAATTAATTTCTTGAATTTTCGATTTTTATTTGTCGCACCAATTTGGTCAAGACGCGTAGAATGTGTTAAGCAGCGGCAGGCAGTTGAATCCTCTATTAAATATTACCATCAACTATAGATACATATATAATTTCAAATTATATGGATACGTATAAGTTTGTGTGTATTATGTAGATATATTATATGAATATTTCTAATTTGCCTTTGTTTTGACTTGGGCCACAGTTCACTTGAAAGCCTTGTATGTTTGTCAGCGCGTGTGAACGACATTGCTCCAATTATCAGCTTGATTTGCACTCAAAACCGCATCTGCTTCTTTAAACAAACACACACTCACAACTAGGCTAATTTTCAAGCCCAGCCATCGGGTTGTTTTTGGATCTCAAGTCCACCACTTGAGCTGTGCAATAAATCAAATCATATTCAACTTTTGGCTTCAGTTTCAGCTGGAGCACTTCCCGTTTTTTTTTTTTGACGTGAGTTTGCTCTTGAGGTAAATAAAAAGCTAAATCAATAATTGACTCAATCACAAGCTCGATGACCACTTGACAACCGGCTCTTAGCCTTTTATATTTAGGCTTATTATAGTAAACACTTGATTTATGCCAACATCTTCTGAAAAACTTTCGCTTAAGTGATATTACATAATTCCCACAATGATTCTGAGCAACAGGTTTTTCACTGGAATTCGATAAACATCGTCCCGATCCCAAAACGTGACCCTCGGGACAGATTCACCAGATCCACCGCTTAATATCCACAAGGATTTCAATGCCAATGGCCTGCAATTGGGGCAATAAATTGGCGATTCCAAAACTGGTTGTTGCTTTTTGTTGTGGGCTCGCCGTGTCCTTGATGCAACTTATTAATGGTTTTTGGGTGAAATACGTTTCTGGGCCACCTTTTGGGACTGGCAAAACATCACTGCATTGAGGGTCTCATTACGAGTTTCATTTAACTGAAATTTCACTACTAATATATGTAGATGATCACCAAGGGTCATTAGAATTTTGTTCGATTTTGACTTGTTTTGTGTTTGTTAATTAATTGCAGAAAACAACCAGTAATTCAAAGCAAATAAAGATTTAAATTTATTTTTTTTTTGCTGTATATACTTCTGAATGGAATAAGTTATACGAAGTAACCAGATATATATATGTAAATGCATATATGTATGTCAAATAGAATGCGAGAATTATGATAATTTTTTATTTATTTGGTATTCAAAGTAATTATTGTTTGAGCAAAATAATTTTTTATTGTTAATGAAATATCAAACAACAGAAATTATACATTATCATTATCTAAAGATCAAGGTTTTTGTTTTATTTGGATGATACTTTGTAACTACACCTAGTATGGAATATTATGATATTAAATACACCAAGTTTGCACAGTAGATTTTTGGTGATTATTAATGGTCTTGTAACTTGTATTCTTTGAGCTTTCAATATTTCTGTGCTTGGAAAATGAAAACGAAGATAATGAGTTGATTTAATTGTTAATAAATTCACAAAGAAGAGAAGATGCTACCATATTCTATTTTAAAACACAATAAATAGTTGTATACTTGAGCTTCCTTAAATAAAACGTTGCCAACTTTTATTTTAAACTTAATCCGAACTAGTTGGTCTGGTCTGCCAGTTGTCTGCTGTATAGTTATTTACATAAATCTAAACAGCTTGACAAGTAGTAAAATTTGATCTGCCTTGACTAGTATGTAGATGCGACCGAGCATGTTTAGTATATAAAGGATAAATTTGCATAAATCATACACACAATTAAATATGTCCAAAAGTTGTATTCTTTTGCTGACGCAACTGATGTGACATATGGCTTGAAATTTATATTTGTTATGTGGTTTCCATGAGATCCGCCAAATTATAATATATACAAATACATATGTATTTATACTAATATGCAAATATGTGGGAAATATGGTTGTGAATAGAATGTTTCAAATATTCGACAAGCCTATTATTGCCAGCTATTGTGTTTTTTTTATTCTTTTTTCTTTTTCTGTGACTAGATATTATATGTATTAAATCTTTGATTATAATTTTAATAGTCTGTGCGTGCAGATATTTAATTACGCTGATTAGATAGCTGGTGAAACATTAGTTACTTGCCTCCAATTGACACCTAAATCGAGAGAAGATTAATGTACCGCATTAAGCATTTAATAAAGCGTTATACACTTTGCATTTATATACTATTCATTAAATTAGATATATGCTCTGATAAAAGTTACAAATCATTTCCGTACTAAATACAAAAGGCGAACAACTTCTTAACAATAGCAATGTCTACGGTACCGGATATATAGAATGTTGCTAATTTCTGAATAACTAACACAATTCTAGTGCTAAAAAATATTTCTAGAATTCGGTTAGATGCGGCTTCCACATGCACACACTGGCACTGGCTTATGTCATGGACATCGGGTGCGTTAATTTGACAAGCCAGTTTTGTAATTAATTTTAATCAATTTTATGCACACGGTTTGTCAGCTCCGTTCAACAATCCATAACTATGCACAAGAGGCATTGACACGTCCTTCGTCTATCTGAATTTTTTACATCGCTGTTGTATAATACCTAGAGTTGGTTTCTGTTCATCATCATTGTTGCAAACCTTAATGATCGTAAAAAACAAAAAAAAACAAAAAAAATTGGAAACAAAATAATATAAATAAATAAATATATATCTGTATTTATATTTGTAATTGTTGACTTTTCTTCCCTGTACAAAGTTTTGTGTATGCATACTTGCTATGAAATGGTTTTTCTGTTTCTGTAATAAAACTTGTCACAATGACTTATCTGAAATGTCAGCAGACCACAAGTGTCATTGCCTCTGAGAGCATACGTGCAAAGCAAATTTTGACCCGAATTGTTAGCCGTCACCAACAGCATCGCATCACATCTGGCCGGTTGTCTTTGGTATTTGGTATCTGACTCTACCCGGGTGGAGGTTTCTCATAAAAAGAACAATTAATAGGCGGATGGAGTAGTAACTAAGTAAGTGTACGCTGGCGGCCATCTGAGCAATTATCTTCTTAAGGGTGACTTCCTAAAGCCAAAGTTTCATGATTATGTTTAATTAAAGTGAATTTAGTAGTACCATTGTACAGCACACACTTTGTACTGTGTAATTATGACTACTAACACACTTTGTTGACAACTAGTTTGTTGATACCAACACCTTTTTTATATCACAATTCGAACAAAGAACTACACGGAAAAAAGTTTTTGGCGAAACAATTTGTGATGCTGTTTACTTATTATGTATTGCCATAAACAGGTTTCATTAAGTTGCATTTGTAATTTTAAATAGATAAATTTAAGAGTTCTTTTTTAGGATTCAAAGAAGGAAGAGTGCTTAAAACTTTAGCAAAATTTATTTTCTGAGTGTAAGCACACATTGATACTGTGTACAAGGACGTTCGATTGCAAACTCTAATTATGAGACAGTTTAGAATCTCGTTAAAAGAAATCATCTAAAAAAGAGACAAATTTTTTAAGCATGCAACACTCGTAAATTGTTGAGTTGATGTTCTACGAGATTATCACTTTTGTCACGTGGGTTGTTGTCCAAATTGGATCAAACGGTGATCAGGCTTTGCGCGACGACTTGATCATGTTTTGGGCATCACAAATTAATAAATGCAGTTTATTAAAAATACAAAAGAAGAAGAAATTAACAAATACGCCACAGCTTGTCTAAGCTAAGAGAGAAAACTCGTTTGGCTGCCGTTGCTGCTGTCAGCCGGGCGGACGCGCAAAAATGATGCACCAATGGCTTCGGGCTTCAGGCTTCAACTTGCATTGGCTCGGGCACTCGAATATCTGGCACTCACATCTCTGCATCTCTATCGCTTTGCTGCAGCATCTTTTTGTTTTAATAAAAACAAAATGTTCACGGGCGATTGTCGAGCGTGTGTGTTTTTTGCTTTTTTTTTTATTATTATTATTTTTGTATTGACAGCGCATTTTGCGTTTAAAGGTCGTTTCGTTATTGGTGCTGCAGCAGCGTCTGTTGCGCGCCTTCCTTTACATTCAGAGCTCAATTCCAAAGTTGGACTCCACGACTGACCCGCGAGACGAGTAAAGCACGCATCAGAGGCAGCTCAACCGGTTCATCTTCATGTTCAGCATGTAGGCCTAATCTTAGCAACAAACGGCTGTAATCTTTACTGGCCATGTTTGCACTTAGCGACAACGCCTGCATTGCATTCAGTTGTTCAACTATTTTATTGCAGTTAATTTCATCTGTAACTTCAGCCTCTAAATACTTATTTGCCTAGCGTGTTGTGCTTCGATTGAAGCCTTGAAAGCGATTGCCAAAATTACAACATCTTCCAGCTCTCGAATGTTAGTCTCGTTTACCAATTAGACTAAGCATGACAATATGTTTAACACTCGCCGAGCACATTATCCAGGGGCGTTCAAATTACTCAAACAAAATACTCGTTTGCTCGCAAATAAATAAAATAATAATAAATATAAAAAAATAAATAAAATCAAATACAAGTATTGCAACTTTCAAGAAGATGGGCAAGTGCCTGCTTTACTGAAGACACTAGTAACTTAATATATTTATTGGAAATAAAGTAGCTAAATGCCAATATCAATAGCAACAATACCCAAGCAACAAATTTAGAAGACGGCAGACGATAAATGCGACATTGTCTTAACTACTTATTAAAAGCATTTGTTGGGGTTTTTTTTCTCGTATTTTGTATTTGTTATTTATTTATTATCATATTATTATTTTATTATTTTGTTTTAGTGAGTTTACTTATGTTATGCGACTGTTAAACCGCAAAAACAACAACGTTGCCATTAACATTAAGAGCAGCCAACAGCAAAAACTGCGGCGTCGCCGATGACTGCGGCGCAGCTGCTGTGCCGACCGCTGCTGAGGGACTGAAACCGAAAGTGGCACTGGTTGGTCAGTTGTTGGCGTCAGCGTCTTCGTTGGCAGCATCTTCACTTGCTGCGAATTTTAACAGCTGTCGCCCAAGTCGACTTTGTCGCCGCAGCCGCACCAGCAGCAGAAGCAGCCGCCGCAGCAGCAGCGGTTTATTCAACGCCCCGAGTATATATAAGTAGAGAATCTTTAAGTTTTGATGCTTTAGTTGCTAGCCCAGTGTTGAAGCAACTTTTCCGCTTGGCATCGATCAAAAATTCAATAGACCATTGAATTTTGATACGATCGGACACAAGGATTATACACACAAACACCATCTGTCGGGATATATATATATATATATATAAATTATATACTTAAGCGTTATCTGGCTGCCGTCTGTTGCAGTTAAAAGTGTTCACCATGGTAACTTAAATTAGTTGCAATTACAAAAATAATCGAAAGACATTCGGGCCAAAAAAATAAAAAATAAGAAATCAAGTGCAATACAAAAAGTGACCAAAAAGAAAAGACAATTGAACAATACACAAAATCAATTACGTTAACACGATCACCTATTTGCATTGCAAATATTTAACGAGGCAGTCTAAGTTAAGCATCTTATCTTATGGCCCAAGTGACATTTAAGCGGAGAAGAGCTTTAGTTTTCCAATTACACGTTTTGTTTGCTCCATTATTGTGCAAGTGTGAGTGTGTTAGTAGCGCAAACAGGCGTCTGTCTGCCAGTAACTGGTACTTGCAACCAGTAAAGCGGGCAGCAGTTGTATTACGCATACGCCCGATGCACCCACGTGTGGTGACAAAATCGAGGCGGGGGCTATGCTGCTACGTGAGCTGTCAGTAATTGCACATTAAATCATTAACTTGCCTTTGACTGTGGCTCAGGTGCTGCAAACAGAAGCTGGCTGAAATCATTTAGCCTGGGTTTCTCTGTTAGCGCTTAAGATGAAATTTAAACTTGTTTGTAAGCATTTTATGGGTTGACCTTTGATTTGGCATATTTAGGCAAATGACCATTAAATGAAGCCATACATGTATTCATTCTTGGCTCTGCAATTGAAAAAGATGATTAACTTTAGTTCATTGCCTGACAGTTAATGATCGCAGCAAGTTCGTTGCCTCAGTCTTCCGATGGCTGCAGACATTTAACTTTAAATTATCAAAGAGTTGCATAAAAGAACAGCCTAGGTCAACTGCTGAACACACACAAAACGCTGGTTTAGTGCGCAATCTTAAGTCTTCATCGGTCTTAAGTAATGACTCAACATAATAGGATTTCAAAAATTGTCAAAGATGTTTAGCAAAAAGAATCGATGTTTTGTACCTCATAGTTCAATTACATTTTTTTTTTTACCAAGGGGAACAGATTTTACGTTTAAATCAATCAATGAAATAAAATGAAAATTCGTAATATGTAATGATTGAAGACAACTTGATCCAAAAGTACGTCATTGACGTTTCCAAACCGAATGCAAGGCCAGTGTCGGCGAAGTGTCGGTTAAATAAATTAATAAGCCCATATTAGCATAATAGATAACTAGGAAGCTAGCTTAACGATGAATTCAACTCATATGGCACATGGCTAAAGCAAAAAGGGCCTTAAGTAGCATGGCTCTTAAAATCATATAGAACAATCTGACGTAGAATCGCACATCATAACCATCACTTCTGTGAAGCTCATTAAGACGAGATACCATCTCTAAATTTAAATTGTTTGAGATGCTGTCATACGCGAGATGCTGTCGCTACATACCTTTGTGTGATATCAATCAGCTCTAGTCCTTTCACTTTCATGGCAGCAGGTGCTAATAAATCGTTTGACCAACGAATTTAGCTCCAAGCACTTTGCATATTTGAATATCAAACAAGTTTAGAACAACACAAAAATTCAAGACTACCTTAAAAACGAATTCTGACTATTTAAGTATAAGTCCAATAAGTCTTTTTTTTTTGGTGATTTTTTAATTTATTTAAGTGTCGAATTTTGATGAAAAGAAGCACACACAAATGTAAAAGAATTTGCATATGTATGAATATATTATTTTTTATGTGGTGAAGTCGAAGAAATGTGAATATAAAGCCAATCCACTGGAGACCTTATGCCAGCTGCTGGCATTGATTAGTGCGTATGCTAATTTACTAAAGCTAATTATTTGAGTGAGGACTTTAGTTTTTCTCACTTTATTAATGGCCGTTGCCGATTACTATTATATAATATTGTGGTTAAGATTAGTCAAGCAGAATTTCGGTGGCCGGTTTGTTGCATAACTAACTATTTTTATGTCTATAGACATAAAGCTTATCAAAATTCTTAGTGATTAAATATGTGCACAAATTTATTGCAGTTGTCCATTTACCACTTTCGTTAACGTTTGTGCTGAAAGCTTCATGTTGACCTTGTCGAAATTTATGCGTCAATCGTAAAAAGTTATAATTATTCGTTGACAGTCGAACGGAAGAGGCAACATGACATAATCTACGAATTCAGCCAAAGATCTTGCCTCCAAAGTAATTAATTGTTTCACATAAATTAGTATTAATGTTTTATTTTAATAAGCTGGTAGATAAAACTGATCAAGAAATGCAGATCAGCTAAATAGACGACAAACAAACAAGTTATTTAAGTAAAGTATTGATTTGTTTGGTCTAGTTTTGGACACCTACCGTGACCTAGAGATTATGTCAAAGTTGAATGTCTTCAACTTTACACGTTAACAATTTAAACTAATTGCTTTTGTTGTTGTTGTGGTGTTGCTGATTTGAATACTCCACTCAAATGGCTGACATCGTCTGAACTTTTAACGAACGTTGTTTCTACACTAATACAAAGTTACCTGTCATTTGGGCCTAGATCATTAAAAAAAAGTTTTGCATGAACAATTCGATAAGGCAATTAGATTAAAGCTTAAAGTCAGAACTTTTTTAGTTAAAAATAATTTAAAATTGTACTCATTATTTATATTGAACGTATTTACATTTTGTTTCTTTTCATTACAGAGAAGTGCACTTTTCGTCTTGACGCTTTGCGTTGTGGCTTTAGCCACCGCAACAGCGGACACGCATGAGGTAAGCACTTGATTGCATATAAAATCATACCTTTTATATGTTATTGAAAAACATATCTGTTTCAGCGTAAGGTTCGAGCGGCTGATGGGTACCACTACCCTACCCCAGCGGTGCCGTTTGAATTGCCAAAGCGCACCACTCTACCACCGCCCACCAGACCACCAACTCGTGTTCCAGTGACTTATTTGCCTCCAACAAATAAGCCACAACCACCAGTTACCACGCGTAAGCCCACTCCACCACCGACTCGTCCACCACCACCACGTACAACTCCGGCTCCAACATATTTGCCACCTACCAACAAGCCACTGCCACCAGTGACCACTCGTAGACCTACTCCACCACCGACTCGTCCACCACCACCACGTACAACTCCGGCTCCAACATATTTGCCACCTACCAACAAGCCACTGCCACCAGTGACCACGCGTAGACCTACTCCACCACCGACTCGTCCACCACCACCACGTACAACTCCGGCTCCAACATACTTACCACCTACAAACAAGCCACTGCCACCAGTGACCACGCGTAGACCTACTCCACCACCGACTCGTCCACCACCACCACGTACAACTCCGGCTCCAACATACTTGCCACCTACCAACAAGCCACTGCCACCAGTGACCACGCGTAGACCCACTCCACCACCGACTCGTCCACCACCACCACGTACCACTCCGGGTCCAACATACTTGCCACCTACCAACAAGCCGCAGCCACCAGTGACTACGCGTAAGCCCACTCCACCACCGACTCGTCCACCACCACCACGTACCACTCCGGCTCCAACATACTTGCCACCTACAAACAAGCCACTGCCACCAGTGACTACGCGTAGACCCACTCCACCACCGACTCGTCCACCACCACCACGTACAACTCCGGCTCCAACATACTTGCCACCTACCAACAAGCCACTGCCACCAGTGACCACGCGTAGACCCACTCCACCACCGACTCGTCCACCACCACCACGTACCACTCCGGGTCCAACATACTTGCCACCTACCAACAAGCCGCAGCCACCAGTGACTACGCGTAAACCCACTCCACCACCGACTCGTCCACCACCACCACGTACCACTCCGGCTCCAACATACTTGCCACCTACAAACAAGCCCCTGCCACCAGTGACTACTCGTAAACCCACTCCACCACCGACTCGTCCACCACCACCACGTACAACTCCGGCTCCAACATACCTGCCACCTACAAACAAGCCACTGCCACCAGTGACCACGCGTAGACCTACTCCACCACCGACTCGTCCACCACCACCACGTACAACTCCGGCTCCAACATACTTGCCACCTACAAACAAGCCACTGCCACCAGTGACCACGCGTAGACCTACTCCACCACCGACACGTCCACCACCACCACGTACCACTCCGGGTCCAACATACTTGCCACCTACCAACAAGCCCCAACCACCAGTGACTACGCGTAAGCCCACTCCACCACCGACTCGTCCATCTACTAGAAGACCAACTCCACCACCAACCAGGGCTACGCGTCCACCAACCCCACCACCAACATACTTGCCTCCAGTGACCACTCGCAGACCACCACCGCCACCAACTTACACTACAGCTCGTCCAACAACCAGGGCCACCATCCGTACTACCCCAGGTCCAACCTATTTGCCACCCACAAATAAGCCACAGCCACCAGTTACAACTCGTCGTCCAACTCCACCCCCAACGCGACCACCTACTCGCAAACCAACTCCACCACCAACTAGGGCTACGCGTCCACCAACCCCACCACCAACATACTTGCCTCCAGTGACCACTCGCAGACCACCACCGCCACCAACTTACACAACAGCTCGTCCAACAACCAGGGCCACCATCCGTACTACCCCAGGTCCAACCTATTTGCCACCCACAAATAAGCCACAGCCACCAGTTACAACTCGTCGTCCAACTCCACCCCCAACACGACCACCTACTCGCAAACCAACTCCACCACCAACCAGGGCTACGCGTCCACCAACCCCACCACCAACATATCTGCCTCCAGTGACCACTCGCAGACCACCACCGCCACCAACGTACACGACAGCACGTCCAACAACCAGGGCCACCATCCGTACTACCCCGGCTCCAACCTATTTGCCACCCACAAATAAGCCACAGCCACCAGTTACCACTCGTCGTCCAACTCCACCCCCAACACGACCACCTACTCGCAAGCCAACTCCACCACCAACCCGTAAAACCACCCAGTATGTCCCACCTCCGACGAGGGCTAGTGTGCCACCTGTAGTAACAACCAAGCACTCGGGATACCAGTACCCCGTTCCGAAAATTCCTTTTGACTTCTAAGCGCACGTTTTACTAGCTCAGTTGTAGACCGTCGATGATTTCAACGACGGTTTTTTGAGTGACATTTGATTTCATTTGAATTGAAATGAAATTGTCTTAAGAAAATATGCTCAATAACTGATGCTCAATATCTAGCAATGCAATGCCAACAATATTTCTATGGCTAGATACATCTAGTCAATACAGTCAAAAAGATTTTTACACCGTTTCAAGAGGGTGCTCGAAATCGTGAAACCATTGACACATCGGCAAGGAAGTAACTTGTTTGTTTTTTATAACTTAATGTATCGCACACTCATACAATTAGGGATCACTGTATATGTATCTACTTTTGTAAACCTTTAATGATATACCCACTCTTGCTATGCTTTATGCGAACCGACAATGTGTGTTTTTTGTCTCTTCAGCACTTTGTGTCTGGGCACTAAATAAATAAATATCTTTTATAAACATTTCTAAATCCCGAACAATAAATTAAGTTTATCAAATGTGGTTTATATGCATTTTTAATTCGACAACGGAAAATGTGTTTTCAGTGGTTAAATATTTGTTTGCCTTACAAGACGCACCTCGCGTGAGCATGGAAATAAGTGTTGCTGGGAGGGTAATAAGACTATTATATCTGGTTTGTATTGCAAGTAATTATCAAACCATAAAACTTAACAATATATTTGTGATATATGTTTGTTTTAAAATTAGTTAGAGAGTCGAATCGATTCCCTCACCATTTTAAATTAAGTAAGTAATTACCATTCTATTAATTTTTAAATCCGAAATAATAATAATTAATTCAAAATACTTATGTCTTTTTTTTATAAGAGTCTCTAGCACTTCGGATAAACCACTCTTTTATATCGTTTTAATTCTTTATCGTGTGTATTCGTGTATGCGATCTTCAGTTGTTCATGGTCGCTGCTTTTGAAAAATCTCTTTCTTCTGCACACACACACACACACACACACATATATATATATATATTGGCATCACGAAAACATTTAGGCAATTAATTTATTTCGTATATTATTTCTTTCGTATGTTAAACTTTCTAATTGGTTAGCTGCACTCATTGGCTCCACAATGAATGCAAGTTTTTAGGGGCTGCTTGGTCGAAACTGCAGGCAGTCGTCTTTGCGATTCGCGATGAGGAAGTCGCGTCCAGTGTGCCAACAGATATCGATATCAAAGCAGAACGGTTAAAACCGAAGCTCAGCAAAATTTTCAAAACAGTGAAAAATGTTTATACAGCTAGAAGCTAAGCAAGAGCCAGAATCAAAATATAAACGCCTGCTGGGTACGGATCCTGCAAGAGGCGGTAACAACAAGGCTATAAGAAACTGGTTACGTTTGCATCGGATTATGGGCCCGCTCTATGTGTACATAATTGTGAGACAAGTTTGCGATTTAGTGCATGCATGCTGCAAGCCTAAAAAATAAAACTTAAACTTTCGATTTTTTTCAGATGTCTCTTATGGTAGTCAAGGTCGGATCCACAGCAGACTTATATCAACAGCAGCAGCAGCAGTTACTCAACCACATTGAGTCAGCAGAGGAGTCCGAAACAACGCCCAGCACAGAAAGTGACAACTCAGCGGAACGTCTAAACATTGAGAAGATGCGTGCCAAGTTACAACAATTGCAGCACGAGCAGCAGCAACAATATCGTCTGCAGCAGCAACAGATGCAACTGCATCTACAGCAAATGCATCAACAGATGCAGTTGCATGCAAATGGAGTGGTGGCATCTGGAGGAGAAATAGAAGCTATAGAAGGGAGTGGAGTAGGTGGCGCTAATGCTGGTGGTGTTGTTGCTGCTGGCGAAACTGCGTACTTATTGGAGCGTGCAGACGACGTTGCGCCCATTTACGGAACATGGCGCACGAAAGCGAGACGACCTCAGCTGCAGCACGCAACTTCAGCACAGCTCAACGCGCCTGGCAACGATGGTGTCGATGAAGATCATCATCTGTATGAGCGCCTGCCCAAACGATCCGTCACTGCAACGCCACAGCTGCGCGATCAGCTGTCTCGCCCGCCACGCCTCTCCACGCAACGTCCACCCTCCGTGCTGCTGCGTCGCCAGTTCTCGGAGACCCCTGGCTCGTTGGCGCTTCGCGAGGACTTCAAGCCAAAACCCTTTCACTTTCCCTACGAAGGGCCGCTGCCCGAACAGTTTAAGAAGGGCGAAGCGCTGAACAACATCCAGGACATACTGCACAATCTGCACATCAATAGCATGATGCCCAGCAAGATGCCAGGAAAGCTGGGTATGCAGGGAATGCAGGTTCCCTCGCTGGTCATGATGCCCTCTGGACTACACATCGCTGGCAGTTATAAGAACTTAAAATCCAGCGGTATCGCGAATTTCTTTCGAGGCAAGCGCAACAAGAAGCAGATGCAGTTTAGTATTCCCCTGCCCATGTTTCCCATGGGAATGCCCATGCCACTTTATGGTGGTGCAACGCATCAGCGCGTAGCTATTGAGCAGCTGTATCCTTATAAGCCACGCTCGCCACATGACATAAATCTGTTGGCCCTTCAGCAGCCGCCGTCGAGCAAACCAAGCTCCAAAAAGAAGCACAATAATCAGCAGCAGCAACAAGAGCAGAGCAACTACAACATGCTGCTGGAGCATGGTAGTCACCAACAGCACTTTGTGGCTGATCCATTCCTGCAGAACTTTCCACCCATCATTGCGTTAAATGCCACCCGGCAGCCGAAACATAAGCGCATACCCTTCAAGGTTAACCTGGACATATATCCGGTATTGCCCCCTTCGCGACCCACGTCAGTGCTGCGCAATCCTTTTCAGAGCGATGTACTAACCGCATCCACGGTACCCGCATATGCGCAGCCGCAGCTGCATCATGGAATGCAGCACGGCCTCTATCAGACACCCTTCAAGTTTCCCACACAGTCGCCTAGTCACCTGCCTATGCTTTTCCCGGATCAGGCCCCACATTACAGTCAGCAGCAGGCGCTCTATCAATCCCAAAAGTTTGCCCAGTTGCCTCAGCAAAACGTGATCGCCGATGATTGCATCTATGGCCAGCAGTCCAATAGCAATCCCAATACGAATAGTTCACCAGCTGAAACGCACTCCAATCAGATAATGTTGCATCTAAATGTCTTCCCCAAACAGAAGCCGACGGCAACGGTGCGCACCTCCACTAATCCCTTCTATAATCATAATTACTACAATTACAATGCTGGCTTGCAGCGTAACTCATTTATTCCCAGTGAGCGGGAGCAGCCACTGCCCAAGCCACCCAGTCCCATTGAGCCACGACAGGTGGCAGCCCAGTCTCAGTCTCAGTCTCAGGCAGGCAACATTTCACTGACTGCTGCATCCACATCGGCAACTCAGTTGCAGCAGAATCAAACGAATAATTCTATTTCACGAAGCGATAACCTTTCACTTATTGACTTTGAGCATCCTATTGTGGCGGCTGAGGTACCGCAGTTGCCTCAACTGCCGCGTCCTGCTGCACTTATTGGCAATCCCCCATCAATTCCAGGTCACTACAACGTTCTTGGCGATCACTATCGTTACCACAAGAATCCACACATCGATCAATTGGCCGCCGAGGCTCAAACCGCATCGCTCTTTCGCTTTCCCGTTGAGGATCTAATACAGTTCCAGGTAGACGATGCACTATAAATTGATTTTGTTGTTAGTGTTTAAATACCAAAAATAAATAAAATATGATAAGTGTTCACATCAAAACAAAACATTAAACGGTTGAAAACTTGGATTTCCGTAAGATCGTGAAACCAAGAATGTGCGCCGCTATTTATAAAAAGAGGCTAATCTTTGGCACTTTGGTGTTTTTATACTCTAATACTGAAGGTATCCCGCACACAAAAAATAAAGTACTAGGAAATTTCTTCAAAGACCAGTATTTCATAGCTACACCCACCCTGTTCTGTGCCACCTGTTATCAGATTACTTATTGGTATCAGAGTATTTCGTAAAGTTCTCACATGTTTAAAATTGTTGCCTTTAGAAGTTTTCTCCAATGTGTAGCATACTTTTAGGTGATTTGTGAAAATGATTTTGCTTTATTAAATTTTCCGAAACAGTGTTTACACACTCGCACTGTATTTCATTGCCACTGGTTTTGCGCATGCGCGAAATGTGTATCAAAACAAAACCGGCGACAGCACGAAACCAGTATTTACTGTGGCCTGTGGCCGAATCACGCACGCTGTTGGCCAGCCAAGAACGGCGGCAGCAACAGCAACAGGTAAAACGGCCATAAGACAGAAGGTGAGCGAGCGTCGCGTCGTTAAGACGTTACTGCGGTTGAAAATTCGTCGCAAAGTGACTGTGTGATAGTGGGCAAAAAATCGTACGAAATACAAGAAATACACAAAAATTCGGAACAAGAATCAAGTTTCGTACCTGGCGTCATACTTTGGCGTTGTTTTATTTTCGCGTGTGTACTTTTCGGTGCGTTTCTGTCAATAAATGTGAAATAATGAGTATATAAGTAGAATAACTCTGCATCTGATTAAGTGAGTTAGGGACTGCTTTGTAAATTACTTGCACTTCAGCTTCCGACCCTAGGTGCGCTATGAGTAATGAGTGATTCTACTATCTTTTATGTTTGTTTCCTTCATTTTTTTTTTGCCTGAACAACAACAAGAGTGCTGACCAAATATCTATATGTATCTTGCAGATACTTATGTATCTGCGGGCAAATGGCTGTCTGAGTCTGCACGCTACGCCAGCGCAGAGAGCAACCAGTTCTGTTTTCTGCGCTTATTTATTTTAGCTGCCTTTTTGCACATTTCGGTCTTTAGTGTGTTGCTTGCTTTCTTTGCCATCTCCCCATGATCCACACACCTCATTCCTCATTCTCCAGCTGTTCCAAGTCCGAGTGTGAGTATGTAATTGTGTGTGTGTGTGCGAGAAAGCCAACATTTGCCAATCGCCGCTTGGCTCGAATAGCGCCTCGGCCCAATGATTGGAACTGTTCGGCACCAGCAGCAGCAGCAGCCGCCTCATCATCATGTGCCACTTTTCACATGCGCATAAAGTGAAATTGCCACCGGCAACGAATTTCTTTTTTAGAATTTATAAAATTTTGGTTGTTAATTATAGCAAATAGCTGAGCATGTTCAAGCGATTGCTGCATGACTTTTCAATTAGGCATCATAAAATCAGCGGCTAGCCAAGATTTTAAGTTGTAACCTAAACATTCGTTTTGGTATTGAGCTTGCCACAATTTTTCCACTTTTCCGCTGACTGAGCGCAAATGCTGCAACAGCAACTTCAATTGCATTGCCATTACCCACCACAGCCAAGGCCGAGTGGGCGGTGTGGCTAACATTGAAAGAGTTGTTTTAAACAAAAATTCTTGTTTTTGCATATCGTCTCGAGAAAACAGTTAAAAATAAGTGCTACTCTTGAGAAGTGAATATTGTGCTAGATGTGCTAAATAGTTGAGAAAACAACAAACCAAATTAATCACAGCTAACGGATACATATATATTTATATATATATATATATATATATATATATATATAACGGCACTGGAACTGGTAACGGCAACAAAATGTTGCTGCCGTCGCTAATGCTGTTGTTGCTGCTTGGATTGAGTGAAGCACAGCTGCAGAATCATCCGCCACATTTTGTGCCCGGCTCGGGGGATATGTCCCGCTTCAGCCTATCGGAACATACGCCAGTTGGCAGTCCCGTGTTTCAGCTTAAAGGTAAGTTGCTCAAACTGAGGTCAACAAATGACCAAACCCAGGTTTCATAATTATAAAATAAAAACAAAACTAACAACAATAGCCCCAATTCTCACATCATTTGCTGTAAACCTTTCACAAAAACAGAAAAGCTATTATTTTAGACTTAAAGATACGCTGCTGGCCATCAACTTAGTTCATGCTCATGAGTTCAGGCCAATCTCTTAGTAATTACATTATATTTGTGAATAGTAATTGTATAACTCAATAACCTGCGCGCTTTTGGTTTTATTTTGCCGGTCATTTGATAATTTAATTATTTGGTAATTTGAGTTTTTGAGTTTTTGTGCACCAAATCTCAGATTGCCATTGCTGACTTTCATTTCGTTTGTGTGGGGGCTCTTGCGGGGAGTGTGTCTGTACGTGTATGCTTATAAATGTGTATAATTGACACAGCGCCACCTACTTTTGCATAACCTTGCCCAGAGTATTACATTTTTTTTTTTGTTGGTCTGTACGGTTTTCTGCATGTCAGTACATTGGTATGTATCTGTAGAGTATCTCTGGCGATTACTTAAGTCATGTCGCCAAATATGAGGAGAGTAATGAGAGCGATAAGACTTTTGGGTCGCATGCTTAAAAATGCAGTTTGATAATCAATGACAGCAAACACAAACAATGCCAACAGATACACATGTATAAGTGTATTTATTTGGTATCTTTGCGTGCTAGATGCGGAAATGCATTTGAACACGTTTGTGCGTTGCTTTCGTGATAGCAAAACAAACGCTCCGATAAATGGCGCATGGCGACATGCAATTGATAACAATTATATTGAGAATGGCGTGCTGCCAATTAGATGCAAATATCGCTGGCTGATGGCCAGCAACTGGTATTTGCATGCTTATAATATAATAATGGCCATGCGCACTCACTTTTTTCACACGTAGAATCTATGATACTTTTACTTTGACAGACGACATCAATCAATTGAAAGTAAACAATTGCAGCCAACTCTTTTCACACCTGCTTGCCAGTTATTACATAATCGCTTCCTTTCGCAACTGCAACTACAACTGCAACTGCAACGGCAACGGCAACTGCAACTGCAGGCAGCAGCTTCTCGGGCAACATAATAATTCGTCGCATGATGATTATCCAACAGCATAAAACAAACAAAGTGTCGGCATTCGCTATGAATTCTGCACGAGATCACATTCAGTTCATCTTCATGCTCGCTTTTGGCTCTTACACCTGTCCACAAGTGCATGTCGGCCGCCCCGTTGACACCCTAACACAGAGGCCCAGTTATTTTAATACAGAGATGCGGCTTGTAATTTGATACGCCCAACGCGGAGGTTATAGATACCAGACAACAAGGCAGACAACTTTCAAGCCAGTTTGAATATTTGTATCTTAATAATAGTTCACACTATTTTAATACAATTTTTGTGTGAACGATTAAAACCTCAAAGAGACTAAAACTATTTCAAGAATTTGACTTAACTGAGTCGTCGATAGCTAATCGAATGCTCAATGATTAATTTTGATTAGTTTTGTTGTATGTGTTCGAGAGCTGAGTGAGTTGGGCTTAGCAATCATTTACTTTTGCAAGCTGCATCCGTGAGATACTGGCTGAAAACACGTTTGAGCTAACAACTTGTAGCTCACTGCGTCTGAAATCAAGAGTGCCATAAATACCGACAAGCAAGTGAACAGACATTGCAACTAAATTGAAAAATAGTCGTCGAAAACGTTAAAATCACTTGGTTAAACTATGAGGCAGGAAGCGTCTCTATCAGCTACAGATTTTTGTTATTGCAATTTTTACTGGCAATCATCAAGGTAGTTGCATCATAGATCTCTTTGGCAATAGGCCAAAATATGGCAATTTACTAGCTGCAATCAAATTAATTTTAGTATTTAAATACATTTTACAGGTTTTTTTTTTATTTATATTCAAATTTGTCAGTTGACAAATCATTGATAATAGCCGCTAATTAAGAAATATAAATGGAACAAAAGACTGCTCAGGGTCTTATTAGCTACAAATTTATAACTAAACACAAGCCAAGAATAAGTTGGTTGCTTGTTTATTGCCTGATAAATTTCAAAACTTTTTTTTTTGTATGTGGCTGTTTTTCATGAATTTCGATAGATAGAAAAAAACCAAATATATATATATATTTTTAAACAACACATTTAATTGATATTTTGATAACTTTCTATAGATTGAAATGTAAGCTCTTAAATTAAATTGCTTTAAAGATATGAATAACATAATTAAATATGTGGCTTAGAGCAATTACATACACACTAAACGCAAACTGCTGTCTAAGCAAATAACGAAGAGGGATAATTAGGCAAAAGTTGGCACAATGCGGGTGTTTCTATTGTTTTGCGCTTGGTTACAGTGTGTAATAAATAGCAAAATATTAACAAATACGCTTCGTGAAGCATGAAATCACAAATTATTTACTACCCCTCCCCCAGCTTTCAACAAGACATGCTGCTTCTTATGACAAGTGAAAAGTAGAAAAGTTTTAGTTTTGAAAAACTAGCATAATTGATATTTCAGGCTGCATGTAGTGTTCCCAGCTCTTTTTTAAGCGTGTCTCAAAGCCATGGATTCCATACGAGGCAGTAACAACAATCGTAGACCGAATAATATAACTGGCCCCTTATGTACCAATATACGTACGGTGAATGGGAAGCAACAAAAAGCAAAATGTGTAAGCCCCGAAAAAAATGAAAGAAAAACTAGAAAATGATTATGAACATTAAAAGTGGAAACGGCTACTCACGCGCCAGAGGGCAGTGGGGGACTGGGATGGGGGCTATTCGGGTTGGCGACCGCAATTGTTTAGCTTTTGTTTGCGTTGTTGTAGTTGTTGTTGTTGTTGTTGTTGTTGGGTGTAGTAAGTTGGAGAACGTGTTGTTTGCTTCCCGCTTTGAGTCCATGTCGTGCTCGTGGTCGTGGTGCTGCAATTGTCGGTCTCCCAGTCTGTCTTCTTCTTCAATTGGTTATAACAAACTTGAAAACCTGAAAATAAGACTGTCTGCTTGCCTGCGTCTGTGCCAAAAGTCGTTTTCCAGACCGCCGGTGGGTTTATTATTGTTAGCTTTTGTGCATGCGCTGTTGGGATCATTTGTTTTCTTTCTCCACTTTGTATTACTTTGAAAGAATTTCTAATGCTTTCGTGTTTGCCCCCAAGCTGAGTTTCTGAATTTCGAAATTTTGATGCATGGCATAAGTAGTTTCCTGTGATAAACAAAAAACCACAAAGAGAAAGAGAAACTGCCATGTTAGAGAATAAGACAACCCATATTTATAGATAAGTTGACCCAACTCCCAGAGTTAGTTACATACTAGCTCCATTTCCACGCCCAACTAAACTGCCAGCGAGCGCATTAGACTAGAAAAGCCAAAGTGGAGGAGGTTGTGGGAACTTCATTAGCATTTTTCACACGCTTAAACATAACCCGACAATCAGAGTGTCAGCCGATGACGTTACTACTCCTACCACTCTGACGACTATTTGTAATTAAAGCAGTGAGCGTGTCGGGCAAGACAAGAAGTCGACAAACCGCTTTTACTGCTATTCACAAGCGTCCAAACTAATTTGTTACATTTTCCAGGCGTTGATCCGGAGGGTGGTCGCCTCAAATACAGCATATCTGGGCCAGTTTTCTCTGTGGATCGGGAGACGGGTGTGGTGCGCCTGCGCCAGGAACTCGATCGTGAAACACAAGATACCATTGAAGTTATTATCAGCATTACAGACGAGGGCGTCTATGGCACAGAGCCGAATACAGTCTCTCAGCGACGCGAAATACCCGTGCGCGACTACAATGATAACCAGCCCACATTTTATGGTAGACCATATTCGGCCAGCGTCAGTGAGTCACAGCCTGTGGGCGCAGTACTTAGGGTGGAGCCTCCTATCAATGTCGTCGATCGTGACGAGGGCTTGAATGCTGAAGTGCAGATCAGATGTGTGCAGGTAAGTCCATCAGAGTCCATATTATATAACGTACATTTACAATCAACTCTCTATTTTAAGGAGAACAATATTTGCGATATCTTTGAGGTACGCGCTGTCAAATTGACGGATGGTAATTATACAGCTCGAGTGACTTTAAAACAGCAACTGGACTTTGAGAGCCGCCCTTCCTACATCATGACCATATCGGCATCGGATAGTGCGGTCGAGAACCGTCTCACTTCCTTTGCAACAATTTCTATAAACGTTGTCGATGTGCAGGATCAGGCACCCGTTTTCACCAATGCACCGTATTCCGCCACAGTGGCAGAGAACACTCCGGCAGGTGTGAGCATATTGACTGTGAAAGCGATTGATGGCGATGTGGGCATACCGAGAGAGATCTTCCTCTCGCTGGAGGATGAACCATTTGGTCACTTTGAGCTGGTGCCGTTCGGAGATCCTAAAGATGGCACAGCGATGCTGCAAACCACAAATGAACCGTTGGATCGGGAAAATCCAGAAATTCTACAAAATGGTGGTGTCTATGTCTTCTCCATACGCGCCACAGAGCTCATTGATGGCGCCATACCAGCCGAGTATACAGTCACGCGCGTCACCATTGTGGTTACCGATGTCGACGATCATCGGCCTGAGTTCAGCGCGTCGAACTTTAACGTTTCAGTTGCGGAGAATCTAGCGAATGGAATGCCGTTGCCAGGTCTATCGATTTTCGTGGATGACCGCGACATGGGCGAGAACAGTCGCTATCAGCTCAAGCTTCTGGATGTCTCGAACGCAGCGGGTGTGTTTGGTGTCTCCCCTACCGAGGGCCAGGCGCGCACTCCCGTTGTGGTTAAGGTGCTGAATGCTAGTCGCCTGGACTACGATAATCCCGCACAGCGTAAATTCGTCTTCGATTTGGTTGCTTCCTCGCATGGCGTTGAGCAGGCGAAGGCACGTGTGGAAGTCCATTTACTGGATGCCAACGATAATTCACCTATTTTTGGCAAGCAAACTTATCGCTTTACAGCTGCCGAGAATCTGACAACAGACTCTTTAATTGGCATTGTGAACGCCACCGATGCGGATTCCGATGAATTTGGTCGTGTGCAGTATGTGCTTAAGGGATTTGGAGCCGATAATTTCTATGTGAATCCAGAGACTGGTGGTATTTATCTACTCAAACCGTTGGATTACGAGAAGCAAAGCACATACAGTCTGACTGTGGTAGCTGTCGATGGCGGCGGCCGCGAATCAAATGCAAACCTTTTTGTGGATGTTCTCGATGTTAACGACAATCAGCCAATCTTCGAGAGCAATGAGTACAGTCGTACAATACGTGAAGGTGCGGCAATATTTGAGCCACAGTTCTTTGTGCGGGCAATTGATGCAGATGGTCCCAGTCAGGGAAATGGCAGAGTGAAATATGCCATTGTATCGGAAAACAGCATAGCTGGCAATGTATTTCGCATTGAGCCGGATTCGGGTGAAATAACACTACAGAAGGCAGCTAGGTCCATGGATACGGAGCGTGGGGAATACGAATTGGTTGTTTCTGCAACGGACTTTGGTAAGATATAGTTATAAATGATATATTTGTGTGATTTCCATTCATATATTTTTCGATTTATGGCATCTAGGAATTCCACCGCTTACAAACACCACAAAAGTTCTTGTGCGTGTCGGCATCTCTGGCAATCAACGGCCCATCTTCAAAGGCCACTTCCAAAACGTTGAGAATTTGCCCATAATTGGGCCACCCAGTTATCGCGTGTCCATACCGGAGAATGCGGCGCCAGGTTTCAATGTGACAACGGTGTCCGCACATGATCCCGACGGTCTGGACAGTCTGCTCAGATATCGAATTGTTGGCGCCAACGATAATTTCCAGATCAATGAACTGTAAGTCTGAATTCTGAAGTTAATTTGTTTGAGCACTTATCACAAATTATGCACTTTCAGATCTGGTTTGATTACTGTATCGCCCCAGGCGCGCATTGATCGCGACTTGAATATGAACAGTTTTGAGATCATTGTGAATGCCGTTGACTCAGGTACACCAATCCCAGAGACCGCGACTACCACGGTCTATGTCAATGTCAAGGATATTAACGATGAGAAACCAAAGTTCGAGCATAATAGTTATGCTGCCTACGTATCTGAACGAACTGTGATTGGAGAGAGCGTATTACGGGTCAAGGCCATTGATAAGGATCTGAATTCACGACTGGAGTATAGTTTGCAGGGACCAGTTAAAGCCACCACCAAAGCGGGTGTCAGCATAACCAATCGAAGTAGCTACCCTGTAGAGGAAGCATTCCGAGTAGACAGCCAAAGTGGAGAGATCTTTGTGAATAGCACCCTGCGCCACGATGTAGCTGCCATTATTATCTTTACAGTGGTTGTGCGGGACTTGAACGCGGAGGTTGATCCAGAGCTTCAAGTGGACACTACAGAGGTTACTGTTTATGTGCAGTCGTTTAAGGACAAGGATCCAGTGTTCAAGAATCCAGGCTGGAGCAGCTCTCGTCCTGTGGTGCATATCAAGATCAAGGAGGAAATCCCCATCGGCAGTGCACTCTTCATTCTACAAGCCGAGGATCCAGTGACAGAGCAGGCGATTACCAGCTTTGAACTAGTAGAACCAAAGGAGCTGGAATATTTTCAAATATCAGAGCGTACCGGCGAGATCATCTTGAAGAAGCGTCTGGACTATGAGGCTCTGGCGGAGATGGGCAGCACCCAGTTTGAGCTTCAAGTGCGCGCCAATAGCGCCGACCGTCAACGCAGCACCATCAGTCGATTGAATATAACCGTTGAGAATGTGAACGATAACAGTCCGATCTTTGAGCAGAGCTCCTATCATGCCACCATCATTGAGAACAAGGGCCACCCAGAGCGCGTGATTCAAGTCAAGGCTCAGGATAAGGATGCCGCGTTGAATGAACGTGATGAGCGTTTGGGCTATCATAAGATCATATATTCACTGCAAGGTGAATATGCAATGCTTTTCGAGATCAACAACCTCACAGGACAGATTGTTGTGGCACGCAACCAGACCATCGATCGAGAGCGCACGCCCACCATTCGACTCCAAGTGAAAGCCGAAGACTCGCCGGGCAAACCAACCGATGCCAAACAGAGCATTGTGGAACTGCTTATCGATGTCCTGGATGTCAACGATAATGCACCAGAGTTTTCCAAGAAGCTATACAGTGCCGTCATACCGGAAAATGCGCTGAAAATGGAGAATGTCCTACAAATTGAAGCAACCGATGCGGATGAAGGACCTGGCGGTGAGGTGCGCTACGAACTGGTCAACGAAGGCGATGCGAATGGATTGTTCAGCATTAATGCACAGAATGGCTTGCTTTCAACTCGGCGCAACCTAACGGGTAAGGGTCGCGCCGAGGCCTATGTCCTCATTGTACGTGCCCAGGATAATGGCAACCAAGTCCCCAAGCAACCCACCCTCTCCACGGATGTTGAAGTACGTATTTTCATTGGTGATGTGAGCGCCAATGATGGTGTGCCATTCTTTGTGGCTCCACGAGTTGGTCAAAGGGCCAATGTGACAGAGGTGAGTCTGTAAGAAGTGAAACATATGAAATTATAGTGGAAATTAAATTTCTTATTAGAAATAATTAAGAAAAAGATGGCGAAAAAGTTTGAAAATACAATTTTATATTCCACTTTAAGAATGCTGCAATTGGTGCCCCCGTTTTCCAAGTGATTGCCAGCGATCCCGATGATGAGAACACGCCCTCCGGGACGATAACGTATCGCATACTACCCGATACACCTGATGCCGAATCTTTTGCTATAGATACGCACACGGGCTTGATAACTACACGGCAGCCACTGGATCGGGAGGAGAAGAGCATGTACAAAGTGTTGCTGGAGATCAGTGATAATGGACAGCCTAAGCAGTCGTTGACACGCATCCTACAGATTGAAGTGCTCGACATGGATGACCATGAGCCCAGATTCGCTAGGGAAATCGTAAGTAACAAAAAATATTATCTTTAAATTTGATTAATCAGCTTAGACCGCACACAGGATGAGGGTCCTATACCTATGTCCGTGATGGAGGAGCAACCAGCTGGCACAATTGTTGGTAACTTTAGTGCCATTGACGAGGACATGGGCGAGAATGCAGCCATCGATTATGTCATTATCGAGGGCAATAACGAACAGATCTTTACCATTGAGCGAACCAATGAAAGTCTGGCCATTCTGAAGACCAGCCAGCCAATCGATCGCGAGCTCGTCGAGTCCTTTACACTGACTGTGAAATGCTTTAAACTGGGAGAACCGGCCTATAAGTACATAGGCGATGCATATGATCGTCAGGATCCCTCGCATTTGCGCATCACCATCAAGATCTTAGACATTGACGACAATCTACCGAAATTCGTGAGTCCTGACTCCACTGTTGGTATACGCATCAATGTGCCCATTGACACGGTGATTACGACACTGAGGGCAAGTGATGCAGATGCCGAAGCTGCACCCATATCGCTCTCCATTGTGAACGTGACCTTTGTGCCGCAGTTCTACAAACGCAGCCGCAAACTTGCCACCGGCAATCTACAGAGTCTGTTCACGCTCAACAATCGCACGGGTGAGCTACGCACTGGTGGCTCGTTTGCGGACTATGTAGATGGTTATTTCCTGATGCGTATTTGTGCCAATAACTCTGTGAAGGCCAAGCGTCAGACTCACAGCAATATTAAGGTGTTTGTCATTCGTGACAAATCTCTGCTCAAATTCGTCTTTGCCCGTCCGCCCAACGAGATACAGCACAACATTCGCCCATTCCAGGAGCAGCTGCAAAAGAAACTCAAGCCACTCGGTCTGGAGCTACATGTGCTGGACACACAAGTCTTCACAAGAGCCGACATGAGCCTGGACTTTACCGCGACGAGCTCATGTTTCCAAATGTTCCGAAATGGCGCAGCGCTCTCCTTGAGCGAGATGCAGAAGCTGATGAACTCCAAGGAGCTGCGCCATGAGCTCATTGATATTTACGCTGCGTATGGAGTCAGTGACTTGGAGTCTTGCTCGGTGCGACGCACTCACACGGCTGCACTTTTCGGCAATATGCTGATGTCAGCGGGTTCATGGCTAGTGATTCTAGCGGCTCTAATAGGCATAGCCGCATTGGTCTCACTCTGCGCGGCCTGCTGCCTGAAGAAGAAGTGAGTATATGGCTCAAGTTGCTTGATTTCTAAATAAATAAAAAAAAAAATGTTTTTTATAGATTTAAGCGGCACAGCAAACGCAGCCTGCAGGCGAGTCTGCGAACCCCCACAGAGCATTCTCCCACATCGTATAGCTACTCGATGCCCGCCGTGCTCTACTCGGAGCCCATATATGGACCATTGTAGCCTCAGCTTATATTCTGCACAGTCCGGTCCAGTCAATGGCAATGCTGAATTAAATTGTAGTAATCTAGTGCTCAAGACTATAAGCCCTATCTGCACCCTCTGGCAAATGCCCATAAATAAGTGGAGTGGAGGTATCTATCGGTTATAACTAGAGAAGATCAGGTGCACATGGGGCTTTGGAAACACAGTTGGCCATTTCGCGCGAAGATGGGGCCAAAACAGTCCATACAAGCATAAGCATACTATGCACGTGATCTAGTATGTATATACACCTTTGTAGAGTAGGGTACGATTAACTAATTTAAAACTGTATAAAGTCGAATCAAAACATTTAGCTTTAAGTACTTCATTTTAGACTAGAATGCGAATCGCAAGTCATTTTATGTGTCATCTGCGCGGGAATACACTGACTCAATGACTGAGTTTTGAGTAGTTTTTCTGTTAGCCCAACAGATTTAGCAAACGCATGAAATACTTTTGTTTTAGTAGAAATAAACGGCATTTACCTATATTTATCTTATCGTTTATTCGCCCCACTAAATGCTTAACAAGTGCAAAATAAATATGAGTTAAAATGCAACTTGGTTTCAGCAGGAATTTCAACATCCTGACGCTCCACAAATGAGCAGCCCGTTACGTGAGTTGACGTGTTGCCCGAAAATGTATGATTTCCACACATATTTTTGCCGTTAAGGTAAATACATGTATTTGTATATTATGAGAACGAGTAACTACAACGAATGTGAGCATGTGTGCAAATAAATTGTATCTACTATAAAATACATGAATACTTAGTCACATTCCATGGACATGCGATGTGATATAAAAATGTAATGAAAGTAAGTCAACAAATATTGAGCGAGACTAAAAGTAAATATCGAATACTAGACTAAATAATGACTTAACATATTTTCGAGATAGCTATTACTAAATATAACCGTGTTTTGCTTTGCCTTGCTAAACTTCACAGCCCATATTTAATACGCTCCACAGATTTTGGAAAATTTATAGATTCCCATTCGGAATAAATTTTTGGTAACTGGTTGTTCTTCCCCCAAATTGGATATATTCTCTTAGTATCATAATATAAAAAATAATTGTAAAAAACTTCCAGTTTCCAATTAAAATCTATGTGATTAAAATAATTGCAATTTAAATTTTGAATTACAAAATGTGCCACTGTGTAAATGTATATGTAATGTCTCTAACCACTTCCACTAAGAAAGCAAAAAAGTGAAACCCATAAATAATAAATGTTGTTAAAACTAATGTGCGGCCCTCATTAGCCCCAGGCAACTGCGCAGTCGACGACAAAGCCAGGAACAAGTACAAGGGATGATGATGCTGGTAAATGAACTGTCTGCCTGCCTGCCTGCCTGCAAGACCATCAAGCCAAAGGGTGCGACGAAGCGTGTGTGTGTGTGTGTGTGTGATGAACTGATCAGGGGTTGCTGGTTGGTATACAAGTATAAGTAGTTAGATGAAACCGAAATAGCTGCCACGTCTAACGAGTTATTTTTATAACTTTTAAAATCGCAACAACAACAACATCAGCAAATCAAGTGTTGTTTGGGTCAAAGCAAGTCGGTCATTTTATGGGGGTTGTCTGGAGATATGTCATTACAGTTTGTGAAACTTCAAAGTACTTGTAGAGCTTATACTTGTATCTGGCGGTGCAATTAGCATAAAACCCAAAAACCGAACAACTCGCACTCGTATTCCCGCGTACCCATTAAAAATATTGCCAAATCACTCTCCACTTGAACATTGATTGATGATGACGATCGTAAATCACACTTCAAACTCAGCTGACATTGCGTCCCTCTTTCGTTTGCTGGCTAAACAATAACGGCGCCAACTGCCACGGATCTAAGCTATAATAATCACTAAATAATGCCTATGATCCATGAGGCGCCAGTGAACAGCCAGCTCCAAGCCCAGTCAGCCACAAGTGCTAGCAATTGCAGAGCACCCATACCCAAAGAAGCATAGCCTGACTGCCCACACAGTGCAGGTGTCCTGCGTAAACAGTGTCAAAAAACAAGTAGTAAAGCACATATCAACTTTTTACCCTAGATTCATTGGCAGGCAGTTAGTCAGTCAGCAAGCCGAGCAGCAAAGTAGGAGAGAGGGGAAGCGGGCAGCAGCTGGCCAGATGTCCAACTTTAACGGACAAACAATGCAAACAATTAATGAGTGAGCTCGTGCGACTCTCTCGCAGGGGAAGTCGCTCATTTCCTTAACATTTGCGGCAAAAACTATTTGTAAGTGATAAAGTAGACAACTAAACAGGAAATGTCTCGACTTACATATACCCTCTTTGAGGAATAAAATGTCGAAACTATTGGTCCCATTTCTACTTTTCAATTTCATTTAAATTCTGACGTAGTTATACAACTTTATTAAGTGTGATTTGATATGAGGTAAAATATATTAAGTGCATCGTAAACTATTTAAGTATTCCAGTTAAATGGGAAGTATTTTATGAATTTCACTACATTACAATATGATAAATTAAATTACCCTTTCTATCAATAATTTCTAGGGTAGCTAAACCTTGCGTGCCATTGCCATATATCCATCTAAATCATAACGGTTGCTTTCTGTCGCTGTCCCTGTCCGTGTCCCTGTCAGAGGTGCCATAAAAAGCGACTTAGGACACACCCTGCCATGAGCAATTGATGCAATTGTAATTGCTGTTAACTACTTGTAAGGTTTTCTGCGCTTTGGGGGTAAAAACTGCAGTTTTTCGCAATATTTTCTATTTTTTATATTGAATCTCACAATGGCCGCTTAATCGCAGGATTTTCGCGCATTTTTCGCTAAACCGGAAGTGGCATTAGAGCGAATAATACAAACAATCGGAAGCAATAGTTTCTACGGCTTAGGCTCAAGCGACAATCAATAGAAATTTTTCGACAGCCTTTCCATCTATCAACGGGTAGCATTGCATTCAATCGCCCGTTGTTTACATTAACAATAACTGGGCATGAAACCGTTGTTTTGCCGACATTTTAGCATTAACCTTAAACTCAATTTATGCACTGCGAATAAAAAAAAAAATTAACAAATATCAAGCATAAATTACGAATGTCACATTCATTATGCACATGGCGCTGCATATTAATTAGGCAGCTACTGATGCTCCTTTACCCAAATATATTTATGACCACTTGATGAACTGCACCCAAAAGCCAGTGAACACCGAGTTGAGATGGGCCCGGCATTTGTATTGGGGGTTGCGTGCATGCTTTCGTCCTGGTTGGCCTCATTTGCATAACAATCAACTCGTCGTTTGTGGTACAGCCTCAGCTGCAGTTTCGCTACTGCCGTAATACTAACGACGGGTCTCGGGTCTCGGGGTAGAACTGGCCAACTCTAATGGTTTCTGTACACAGGCAGCGGGTGTGAAGTTGTAAAGTTTAATGTATTGTTTGTCTAACAGTTTATTCATTTGGAAACGGAAAATTCTTTATGTGATTGGAATATGAAATATGTATGTTATACTGGGGTTGCAAGAGGAACGTCACTTCCGGAGTTTGCAAATGCAAGAGCGAACAGTTGCAATGCTCAAATAAGTAAAATCACATTCAAAATGTTACTGATATATTTTTGTAAGTAATCACTGAAGATCGTATCTTTTAAATTAAATCATAATCATTTTCAAAAATACTTCTCCCAAGAGATACCAATTTAATTTTATATGTAGTCAGATCACAGTAATTCTAAGAAATATACATAGAAAAGAAAACAGATTAATACGAAACTAACTAGAGTTTCTATTAATGTTAACCATTAAAAAATGTAAGTAATTTTCTATATAATAATAAACTGTAAATAATTTGATTGTGTATCAAAAATGATTTTTGATTTACATGTGTTTACATTTTTGTGTACCACTTTCGGCTGCTACAATGTGACACAAATCTGCTTAAATTTGACTAAAACCGCTCAGATCGGATTAAAATCACAATCAAAACTTGCATCGCATTTTACAGTTTTAATTCGCACACACACACAGACTGCTGCTTATCCTTATCCTAAGGACGAGCATGCACACAAATGCGACAGATTGGCTTCCTCGGAGCGGCAACAAATGTAACAAAATACTCGAGCGGCTGTTTGTTTATCCAATGTTTTTCGGTTAGATGAGCACACAACTCAAAAGCGGGCAAGGTAGGGCACAGCCTAGGACCTACGTTAGAGTAACAGTAACACACATACAAATGCGAACCCCGAGCGATGAGTGCTGTTGCAACACAAACAACTCGACGTCACAGATTTCACAGATAAACCAATTCGAGCAGGGCAATGAATTGCTAAAAAGGTCGAGCAACTTGCTCGGCTCTGCGCTCGCCATACCCGTAAAAAATAAAACCAACAACAGCACCAAAGCAAAATGTGTTTGCAAAAAAAAAAGGGTAAGAAAGGGGCACAGGATATGTGTGATGCTGCACGTGTACCGCAAAGGGTTAAAAGTGTGTGTTTTATTTTTTGGCAAATGTGTGCCAAAGAATCGCATATGAGTTCAATGCTAAACAGGCGTAAAACAATCAATTCGGCAAATAAAATTCGATTTGCGATTTTCCTATTTTGTGAATGGACTCGGAACTGAAACGACAAATTGGCACGTTTATGCTTGAACAAGGATTACACGATGTTCATAATTTATGTGTCTACGTATGTCCATTTTTGTGACTTTTACGTTTAATAGATTGCATAACAGTTGATATTCCAGGTCTTTGAACCCATAAGGCTTTTATACTGGCAGCAGTTAGCAATGATGATATATTAACTTAGCAATGTTATTATTTTTGTCATTCAAAAGAAAAGTTTACTACTTATATTGACTCCACAATGTATAATATAGATTTTCTTTTAAGTAAGACCATTTTATAGATTTCCTTTGACATTTTAAGGGCAGATTTGTACAAACTCTTACAATTGAAAATATAGCATTGTTTTTTATGATTTCAGCTTGCATTCCGGCTGGAATCAAAGCTGCTGCTCAGTGGGTCGGATATGAATTGTACCCAGAGGACCTGCACTTGACGCAATCGTATTGTATTTGCTCCTTGCACCGCGCCGGCAATTTGTTTCCATTTTGGTTTCCTTATCATCTGGGGTCAATCTCCAAATTGTTTAGCCAGCCTCACAGAGCATTAGCATAGTCATATATATATAGACAGCATCTGGATTGGGGAGAGGGAAAATGAGGCGAGACGAGTCTTACTCGTAATGCCGTTATTGATCCGCTGATAAGCATCTACAGCTACCCCGTCATACAACGGAGAGCATGCAGGACGCTAATGATGCCAGCCCGAGTTCTGAGTCGAGTCTTGTCTCCGCATATCCTGCTGCCCTCATCCATCCCTCAGCGCCAGTTCTGTGGAATTGAATACAGCTTAGCAGCTCGCCCGCTGCGTATTTGCGCCTTTGTAACGCACCAGCACAACGACAACAACAGCCAATGTCCTGGCTATAATAATGATTATTGTAAAGATAAATCCCGACACCTTCAACAAAGCTGCACAAATGACAAACAGCAAGCGGTAGAGAAAGCGGCTTACTTCATCGGTCTTAACTTTGAGAAGTTGCATTCTAGAATACTGCATCTTTTAGTGTACGAAGTCACCCTTTATTGGGGTGTTGGGAGTTTTCGCTTTTCCTTGTAACGGAAAATGTCAGTCAGTCAGTCAGTTAGGCAGGCAGGCAGTCAGTCAGTCAGTTTATTTCGACTCTTGCCGGTTCATTCAACTAAATAATTTGAGTGGCATTCATGCAGGTCCACTGCCACTTGGCTCATGTTTCAGGATTGTCGGCTGCTGCCTCGGTTGCTGTTGGTTTTTCGTTAGATTCATTGGTACATTTGTTTTGTACTCGTAATTCTGTGGCAGGTGACGGGCAATCTTTCCATTGTTCGACTCACCCCATGTCGAATTGTAAGGGCGCAAAAATGCCCCCTACGATAAACAAGCTGCACACATTTGCGCACACACAAACACACATGCACAGTTATTACACACACAGAGAGAGAGAGAGAGAGAGAGAGAGAGAGAGAGAGAGAGAGGGCCATTCATTTTATGTGCACTGCAATATACAATATTTATTTGAATTTAAGTCTTTTGTTTGGAATCTGAAATCTGCACACACATATAACACACACTGCAGCTTAGGGTTGTTTGCTTTTGCTTCCAGGAATTGCCTTGACTTTTACAATTTCCATTCACTATTTGATATAAAACAGCATTTTATTCGGTTTTTTCTTCGTTCAACTTTATTAGCAAAAATAGATTTTAATAGTTTACAAAAATGTTTCTTATCACGTACAGTTAAAGTTAAACCTGATCTCAAAATGACTAGCCCTCGTTTATCGCATTGCAATTGTAATTCACCCACTAACTAAACTAAAACTGAACCCAATGGTTGTTTAAATTCTAGCTACGGCTTAAGACTCATTAAGGATACATTATTAGTCGTAATGGCTTGGTTACGTATCATCTAACTGAGATGCTTAGATATAAATAAATGGCTTATTAGCCAGGTACTTGGATGCTCTTACTAAACATATATGGACAACTGAAGTTATTAGATAGCAAGTATAGAAGAATATGAAGCTCAAAAATAACATTTTATAAGATGTAATTATAAAATATTCTTTTAGGTTCAATAGTCAACTAGTTAGTTCCGCAAACAAGCAATCAATTCAAAGCAAGCTGCAAAATCTCTTGAATTTAAAACTGCATTTGACATGACCTTTGACATTAGTCATATCTCATTGGTTTTTCGTTTGTGGAACCAACGTAATGAATTTAATTAAATTGAGTAATAAAGCCAGCTGCTTAGCAATGCTTTAGCAATCAATTTGGTGTTCACTTATTGCAAAATATCAACTGATTGTGAGCCTCAACGGAAATGAAGTCTAGAAAAGTGTACAATTTCAGATTTTCCAGCTGCCTTATGCAAATGACTTTTGACACTTTGTTCAGCTACCAAAAGTCAATCGCTAAAGCAGCCCATGGATCGTTTCTAGATGCCAGTCCCGTTGTAATCAACACATTGTCGAACATATCACCCAGAGAAGACTGACACCAAAGATGCCCGCGAAACTATGCTATACCTGATGAGCAAACTGTTTGTAGAGCGTCTGCTGATGTTGCGGTTGCTCCTCGTGATACTCCTTCCAGGGCGGCGTCTGCGTATAGAAGCTACTCTGCTGATGCAGTCCAGCTTCGGCACCGGGCAATGCTCCTCCATTGGCAGCTGCCTCAAAGTTGCTTCGGAACAGATCATATTTCTCCTGGCAAAAATGACCCGATGGCGTTTGTTGTGGACTAAGTCCCTGATGCTGCTGCTGCTGCTGTTGCTCCTGCTGCTGCTGTTGTTGGTAGAAGCGCATACTGGTGCCAAAGTCAAAGCCAGCTGGTTGTGCAGACTGATAATCCAATCCCTGAGTTGACGGATAGTGCATTGCTGAAGTCTGATGATGCGGCCCATATGGAAAGATGCGCCCGCTGCCGAACATAGGAAAGGGCTGTGGATTCACAAAGAGTGCATCGAATAACTCTTTTGTAATCCGTTCACCACTCAGCGTAAAGTTCTGCAGCTTCTCTAGGTCCAGATTAATAGTGTTGCCACTCTCGAGCACTTGTTCCAGAGCAAAGATGTAGTTGTGTGCAAAGCGCAGTATCTCAATCTTGGTGAGTTTTGTCTCCTCAGGCAGCGATGGCAACGTCACCCGCAATTTCTCCAGTGCATCGTTGAGACTGTGCATTCGACTCCGCTCCCGATCGTTGGCCTTCATGCGTCTAAACTTCTTGATGCGCACCACCTGAGTGGGACTACGCGACCGGGTAACTCGATTCTTGCCGACGGCATACTTTCGCTTTGGTCGTGGTGCATCCGGATCCTCCGGTGATTTAACGGGCGTGCTTGTCAACTGTGGATCAAATCCGATCGTCGTCGTCGACGTCGCACGGCTATTCAGATGTTCAGTGAGAGTGCGTCCACTGCGTGTACTATGATTGCTGCTGTTGTCTAGCAGACCCACAAATCCCGACGTCGACGGTGGTGAATTCAGCTGCACATCCCAGACGCCACTGCCTCCGGCATACCCCAATGGCAAATGAGCTTGGCTAGGCGGCGTAGCACCAGCATTTGCAGTACCGTTGTAGTGCTCCTCAAAATTCAACCGACGGCGTGAGCTCGCATTCGCATCCGTTTCGAAACTCTTCTCGTAGCCGCTATCGAACGAGGCGTCATCGTCATCATCCTCGTCGAACGCAAAGGATGGCGAGGGATTGTAGGCGTTGTAGCAGGCGGACATGTTGAGATGATGTGAGTGAGTAGTTGTAGCTGTAGCTGTAGCCGTAACTATGCTCAAATGTCAGCCACACGCATTTGAAAGTTATTCGTGAGTTGTTGTTGGGTATCGTGTGAGTTTAGCCTTAACCGTTTCGCGTGCCCGCACCAACTAAAAGCTGAACAGGAGTGCGCGCCGGTTTTATTTTCAGCCATTAGTGCGCGAGTGTTGCAGAGCTGTAGAGCTCAGTGCCCAGTAAGCCCGCTGATTTAGGCGGCAACAACCCTCGGCGCATTGTCGTCGGTCGCGACGATGGCGGCGCCATGACACAAATCCCAAAAGATATGCGCGCCGTGATTGCCGCTCGCTCGCTCTTGCCCTGGGGGTTGCTTTGCCCACACATCAACAGAAAAAACACACAACACAATATACAACACAGCGCACATACAGCACACACATACTCAGACTCTGCTACCACTACCAGTTAAAATGCGAGCATTTTTTACGCTTTGCTAGCGCGCCAGCACGTAAGCCAATCGGAAGGATGAGTTCACCGTCTGTCTATCTCTCTGCTGTGCTCTGTCTGCCCGTCGAGGATCAGCAAAGTTGAAAGCGACATGCACTTTGTCTTATCATTTGATTTTGTAACCACATTTAGCCACATATAGTGGTCTCCACTTCAATCTTTGAATGGCGCAATGAGCGCAACTCTTTTATTTTCATTTTGCAGTAATCATTACGGGCTTACGCCTGTCGCTAAGCGAATTACCGCCACGTGGCCACGCAGCAGCCAACACTTTCGCAGAGCGCAACATGTGAAGATGATATACTCCCACCTTAACACAAAGCGTCGGCACGTGCCACATAACTGGGAGTTCTGAGCTTGTGGCATGTGGTATTGCTTTCATTTTGCGACTGCTCAAGTGTCTGCATGTGCCGCTTTGGGTGGCTTTGTGCTGTGGTATAGGACACGAAATGCGGTCGGGATTGTAGATTTAAGTGGCTGCCGCTTACCGCTTGCCAATTGCCACGTGCACGCTTGTTATGATATGTGCCCCAATTGCGAGTAAATTGTTGACACTAGTTGCCACTTTATAAATTAATTCTTAAGTGACACCAAATTTATATCACCAGCGGTACTTAGGATGCTAATTGCTTAATATTATGATAATTGTTTATGTTATTAACTCTTTTGTAAGGTTAAATTATTCAACCAAAATATATAATGTCATTTGCAAAAATTCCGTATATTGTTTATTGACATATTAATACAGATTCTTTTCACCAATATTATAATACATTTTGAGGTCTTTTCTCTTCAGACTGCCTTACTGGAATCTTTAGAAAGTCGTCAAAACAATTGGCTTGCTATAAATATATAATACTCGTGTTTGGTTTTTTCAATTTTCGTTATTTCTCAGAATTGAAAATTAAGCCAGTTCATGATTCTGCTGCAATGTGCAGCACTACCACTGCCTCTTGTCTAATTTGGTTTATTACATTGTGTATTTTGACAAAAAAAATTCTCACTACACGACACGTGTCGGCGGTGCACGCATTTGTTGTTGTTGGTTACGTCTGACCAGCTCAAGTGGCTGCCGCTGATCGGACGCGTGTGGCTAATTAAGGTTTACCGGAATCATAAGGCGTATCAATTATACAGTTAATTGAAGTGCGAGCGGAAGCATGCGCCCATATTGATATTAGTAAGTGAAATGTGTGAAATTTTATGGAAACTGCATCTTTGTATTCTCTCAACAATTGTCGATTAAATTTTACATCCAAAACAGTAGCAGCCTCGAGGCTGCACGAAGCACGAAAAAACCAGTATGGAATAACTCAGGCTATGGGCTGCTATGCTGTATGCTATACATATATATATAATTTCATCAAAGTCCTAACGCAGTCCGAGTCAAAGCAAATACTACTACTACGCATGAAATATGTGCCTCAGGCTAATTGCATTCTAACAAGCGAGGCAAATTCAATTTGCCAAGCTGCTTGTGTGCACAAGCTCCGTCCGTCCCTTCCCTTGAACAGTGCGCGTTGTGCAACCCTGATTGCATTCGTCACAAACACGTAGCCCCAGGCTAGGACAGCCCTAAAACAGAGCCGGTTGAATAAATGGTTTGGTTTCTTTAAAAGGGCACAACTTCTTCTTCATATAGTGGATCCAATTCCAAACGCATGACCACTTCCGGAAACTGGCTCACCGTCAGAGGCACTGGCGATGCTGACGACGATAGCGAGTCCGAGGAGAGTTCTATGACGTCTGTATCCGCAGTTACGTGCTCCGCCTTCAAATTCATTTTCTTTTCCCTCGATTTGGTCCATTTGTGGCCACGGCGTCGTCGCACTGACGCGGGACGTGCGGTTTCATCGGGATCAGTTGAAGTGGATGAGTCTGAGGTGATATGCTTGAAGCGTTTGAATTGCCTGGGGCGCGGCTTCGAAATTATTAAGCGTGCTGATGTTGCTGCAGAATCTGATGTTATGTGCACGAATCGCTTTATAACTTTTTTGAACCTGCTATTCAGCTCCGACGTGGGTGTCGATGAGTTGCTGTCTTCCGTGAGACTTTGACTTTGGATCACCTGGTTTCTTGATGTGGGCCTGCTGCGACTGATCTGCATACTCTTTTCGCGATAGTAGTCATGGAAATTGGTGCGTTTCACTCTCACTCGAACACCGCGCAACTTTTCAATATCCTGCAATGTGAGCATGTCCAGACGTACCTCGGCCTGGCGCGACAGGCATTCCTCGATCAGACGTGTATCGAGTTTGCTAACTGCAGTATTGGCTTCTTCCTCCTCTGGGCTCGAACTGTCTTCTGTTGTCTGTGGCTTGCATTGGGACTCTTCAGGTTTTCCGTCACTTGGCTGCTTAAGTGTAACTTGCCTTTCTGTTGTCGGTCGAGCTGGACCTACTCCTAGATCTGGATCGGTCTCCACTTCAGTTGCGGTAACCGTCTCCTCCGATACGGCGGCTGCGTCATCAGTGGCTAGAAACTTCCTGCTGAGCTGCAACACTTCTGTCTCCATAGTAAAATCAGACGTTGTCGCCGGCGGGGGCGTTAACTCTTTACTTACACCAGAAAATTCTTCAGATTGTCCCTCGTCAAACTCGTTGGCATCGTGCATCGCTATCATCGATGTTCCCGATTGCAAACTGTCCGCATCACTGTTGCTGCGGCTGCTGGATCGCGCTACTTGAGTTTCAATTGCGTTCAGTTCTAATGCGTCCTTCTTCCCAAGAGGTGATACTTGGGTACTTCTTGCTGCTTGTGTTTTTTGCCTTAGACCCTGCAAGCTTCTGAACTTGCTCAGCAGAGAATTACTCTCCATCAGCACATTCTCATCACTTTTAATGTTGATATGCTCATCCTTCTCGAAGCTCCAGATGTCAGCGAATGCCTTGAATCCAGTCGTTTCGTTCGTGTACTTTGCCTGCGACTGCAGCAGTTCACCAACTGAACGGCTCGGCATGGTTGGCTGTTCGTTTGGCAGAGGTTGCATAGTCTCGGTCTGTGGCATCTCGTCTGGTGCTTCCGCCAGCTCTGCTGCAGTAAGAGCTGCGGGCGAGCGGCGGCCACTGCGCATGGTTCGGTCCATGTCAGATATTATGGCGTTGGCCACCACTGCAGCGGCGCGTACCCGAGTGCGTCGCCCGGTGCCCGTGTAATAGGCTTCTGAATCATCTGATTCCTGCTCCTCCTCCTCCTCCTCCTCCTCATCCTCCGATACTACTGAAAGTACATAGAACTTACAAATCAAATATTTCTGACATCTATTTACCTAATTTACCTTCTGTCCAGAATTTGGTCCTATTCCGCTTGCGTTTTCTTTCCCTCTCTGCTTTCTCTCGTGCTGCCTTCTGAGCTGTTTCTTCATCTTCCTCCTCGGCGCTTAGCTCTACTTCCGCCTCAAGTGTATTTGCAGCATTCTCGTAGCCCTCTTCGATGGTGCCATAGTCTAATTGAGGCCGATTTTGGTATTTGGCGTAATCGATTTTCAAAAACTTTAGTCGATCGTTGGCTTCAGCCATATTGAGAGCCACAAACTTTCGCTTTAGATCTGTACTCTTCAGCAAGGCGCTACATCGTTCGTGCAAAGTGCTCCACTCCAGCGCCCAGGAGTAGCGCTTGTTACGCGGCTGAAAGGCCACTGTCAGCAGATCCTTTAGTATGCTGCGCGGCAGACGCAGCGCTTGAAGCGCCTTGTATATATCATCATAGTCGGCTACGGGCGCACTGTGATTGGTAATGGCAACAATTTCATCCACATCAATCGTTGAACTCAACAGCTCATACTTGATGTTTTCCAATTTGTCGGCACGCGCAGTTGTTCTGCTAGTGACTTGTTCGTCATCGTCCTTTCGTTTCTTTTTGATGCGCGAGCAGCGCTTGACTTCAAAGTAGTTGCTGCGCGTTGGATGCAGATAGAACGCAGTCAGCCAGAACTCAGCCTCCATGAAACCATGCTCCGAAAACACCTTCGCCAAATCAGCATAGTTCTCTGAAAGTTTATGCTCAAGATTGAGCATAAACTCTGTTGTCAGTCCAGGATGATAGCGCCATACTTCAATTGTATTTAGCTTCTGGCCAATGATCTTTAGCAGCAAGGCAATCTTTGCAAACTGCCAGCCTCTAAATTTCTGTAAAACCAAATATAGATTAGGATTAGCTCGCTTGTATGATAGGATGATAAAAACATACTCTCTGTGCCAGCAAATTATAAACAAACTCCAACACTTCCTCATTGTTGGGCACATTCTGAAAGACTGGATCTATTTGCCTGTCCAGTTCCTCATCCACGTCTAACAGCGGCTTCTCATCATCATCACAGTTCTTGTAATTTCCAATATTGCTAGCACGATTCCCCTTGCAAATCTGTTGCTGATAGTTAAGATTTAGGTTCACGGTGTTTGGGAGAGCGTGGCTATTGCGTTGGCTCTCAAGCTTCTGTAGCTCATTGAGTAAAAAGCGTTCACTATTTTCGCGCTCTTCCACATACCGATGCATCAGCACCTTGAATTTCCCCAAGTTAGCCAAAAAGTCATGTTCATTGAGCGCCATCATTTTCAGCAGCTGATTGCCCAGCACATAGCTAGTATAAGCCTCCAGCATAACAGCGAATGAAGTCACCAGGCTTAAATTGAACTTTTTAAAGACGATGTGCTCGAAGAAATCATCCTTGCCTAGGCCAAGACGCACACAAACCTGTGCAATCAGTCTAGCTGGAGTGTAGCCCATTTCTTCCGCATTTGGCGCCTCCTCCATGCTCTGCGCATAGAAGCGTATGTTGTACATCTGCCAGGGAATGCAGAGAATATATACAATTAGATGTCTCATTTGTTAATACAGTAAATTACTCACCATATTGTCAATCATATAGCCTCGATTATCGTCTGCTACGAAAACTGTGAGGAGATAAAGATGTCCAACTAATGTTATGGACGATTCCTCAGACGGCAAGCTCGGAGTAGATGGACTCTGACTGAGCTTCAGCCAGGCAGCAAGAACACGCAGTGAGAGTTGCTTAACAGCTTCCCAGCTACCAGCATCAAAGAGTTTTAGCAAACGTAGGATTATAAGATGAAGGCGCTCTTGCAATAGAAATGTTAGATCTGCCAAAATAATATGTATTTGTAAAAGTCTGTTTAAGCATGTACCAAGGCATACAAACCTTCTGCAGTTGCTGGTGACACTGCGTGCTCTATCATACTATGTTTATGCTGGAGTACGCTGCCAAAGAGTTGCTGCAAGTAAGGCAGACTCCAGGGCCTGGCTTGAAAGTTCAGCATATATTGCCAGTCGATATCGCAGAGTCCCTTGATTTTCTTAAACGCAACGAAACTTTTTTTTAAATAGTGGAGAAGCATGCGCTGGAGACCTTCTGAGCAGCCAATCCATTCCTGGCTGAACCAAAGCTGCAGAGAATGGTGCGCCAGCAATCGGACGATGTGACAAACTTCTTCTGTGATGCAATCGCGGCTGTGCAGGCAACACACGTCCCAGCCATAGATTAGTTGCATGATCCGATCGTCGGGTATCAGCTGATAGACATCCACATCGCTGCAGCTCACGAAGAACGCCAACATTTTCTGCGGCAACAAAGAATTACATTAGGATATGTAAAGATTATTTACATGCTGCACTCACTGCGTTAAACTCGTCATATTGTATGTGCGAAGCGCACTCGAGAAATCTTTGTTCATTATATTGCTCGGGTAGAATGATTTCCATGTCGAGCAGATTGTGAAATGCTAACTACATCTAAAATCGAATTTTTTAAAAAGAATACAAAAAATTCTTATTTTTCAACCGGTATGAATTTCTGCTAGAGATGTGAGTTAGAGGATATTTGATGAATACTTATCGATAAGATCCGTGTTAGATAGCTGTGAGCTTTGGTCAGCTAGCAAAATGCGGCAGTTTTCAAAAACAATTGAGAGTCAACTTAAATCATTTTACATATCATGTTTGATAAATTTTAAATATTATTACCAACAGTTTGATATTGCAAATGTATTATTATTATGTGTATTCAAATTTCGTATATAATGTGTTAGAAGAGATTTTAGTAATTTATAAAATTTAATTTTCATACTCTCAACACAATGCGATTGGCTTTTTGCTGGCCAGCTGGCATATGCAAAGTGCAAACAAATTATTATTAGCTGCCAACTGCGTCTGCTACTTCATCTTACACAATGGAAGTGCCAAGGGTATTCCTATAGAAATGTGTCCTTTCTGAAGAGTAAATATGTGTGTGGGGGGATGTTGGTCAACAAGCGGGGCTTCAGCGCGTGCAACAGTGCATGACTGCAACTTCAGCTGTGTTCAGAGTCATTTTTAAGATATATAGCTAGTAGCTTAAATTTGTATATTCAGGGTAGCGCCGCAATTAGGCCAAAGTCAAATAATATTTTCCATGTAAATGGCGAATGATTTACAATTGCCTCAATCAAAAACACATGTAGATATACGCTATGATTACAATGACTGCGAACCGATTTATCAGTGGCAAATCAATTAGTAACTACGTAAGGGCACCATTTCATATCGATTGAGCGATGTTCGATGTGCTAGGTGCCATGTTCGTCAGTGTGGGGTGCATAACCCATTCATTATACGCACCCGGTGGCAATGGCCATGTCATAAATATTCCCATCATCGTTTATTTGGTCTCCTCACATAGAGTGGCTATCAAATGGCATAAATGAAAACCTGTTGATATCAGACACTTACATACAGACACACATACAGATAGATTGCATGTATCAAAGATTGTGTTCATGTCGTAATTGAAAAAACATTTTTGAAGAGAATTGAAGTGTTTCAGAAAAGAAAAAAAAAATGGGAGAAAAATAAAATGAAGCTCTTGTCCATAAATATTCATGAAGCTCTAAAAGGGTTTTTATTTGAGCAGATGTTTAGGTGGGATGTGTGTCACGCTGCGTCTGCTTTGAGTAGCGCAAATTGACCCTAAATGGAAAAATCGTATTCAATGCGTTCTGCGGTTACCACCTACAGTGAGGTGAGTACAAACTGCAATTGCTGATTGCAGATTCGGTTCTAACCCGCTTACCCGCATGCTTAATTTTAAAGGTCAGCAAAGGCGTTGGTTTAGCTCGGGCTCAAGGGGGGGCAGCAAACGAAAGGCTGAGAAGCATTATAACCTAAAATGGAACATGCACATGAATTTGAATGAGTTTACTCCTATATATGTGAGGATATGTTTGTTGAGTCCAAAGTCTGTCGATGCTCCCAGGGGAGGGTAAATAAACACAGCAAGGGCGCGCATGTGTGCCATCAACTTCAGTTCTTAACGCCTTCGTTAAGCAGGACAATGGGCATGGGTAGGATAACTGCGATGGGAACGACGCTATTTTAACTGCCCCCAACAAGTAGGCAATGCTTTTGGGCCACTTCCGTCGTTGCAGCCGCACTTTTGCCAACCAGCAACAATGTACGCTCTAACAGGCCATTGTATCTATGTTTGTGTGTGTGTGTGTGTTCTCACTTCGTGGATTGCGCTCGTGTTTTCCGTTCGCACCAATCGTGCCTCGGTTCGCTTCCGTTTTGATTTATAAACGACTGTCGCGGCCAAGCTGCGTATCATTAACAGTTGATCAACAGGTTTGCGTACACATCCCGAGACCACAGCTCCCTGTATCAGTGAGAAGAGTGCATCTGCCAGTCCACACAGTCAGTCGCATATTGCTGCACTAATTGAATTGAAGCAATACCACAAATTCAGTTATAAAAGTAATTTCACGTGGAAATAGAAACTAAAATATAGTACAGCGTGCGTGTTAAATTTTTTTTTATAGGCGACCACAAAATCGAATCTAGTGATTAGTGTCCTCCATTGAAAATACAACCAATTATCTACAGACAGGTGAGTTGATTGCTTATCCCTTTTTTGTTCAATTTATTTAAATTTGCAATATTTAATTGAGTGCTTTTTATTGAAAAGAGAAAAAAGATCAAATATTTGTAGAGAGTAATATAATTTTTCATCTGTGACACTTCTTCGATCCCATACGGTTAATATATTCATTATAAGCAAAACAAGGCGAGGCTTCTTGGAAATATCCGTCTGTGCGTCTGTGCCGATGTCCTCCTTTTTAACGCGCATCCTTTGATAAGTTAAACTAGCTCATATATAAGTTCCTATCCTTTTGTCATTCAAGACTCGATGCCCGACTGGATCGGGCCACTAAATCATATAGCAGTTTAAGGAAAGAATGAAGATATCACCCGATTAACTCCAGTCTACAAGGGTACATTAAGCCATTATTGAATTTAACTGAATTTACTTATGTAGACCACATTTCAAGTATCTTAAGCCATCGTGAAGCACTCAGTCTAAATATATTTACCATATCCGCTTAATAATAGATGAGTTTGTTGGCTTAAACAAACGCTGTGAGCATTAAAAATTGAATTATTAGGTCGTCAGAAGTAGGCATTAGTGCCTGTTCGTATTACCAATTCGCAATCGTGCCACAAGTAGTGGCTAGAGTAGTCCCAAATGGGGTTGAGAAGCAACAATATGCTAAACTTAAACGAGCTGCTCCAAATTTATTTGCACTTATGTGGATATTTTGTTTATTTACGAATTTTCGTTGATGCGGGCGATGATTTTCATTCAATTGACAGTCGTAGAACGTGGGACGACGAGGCTGAAAACCTGTTTAAACAAAAAACTCACAGGCAAATGCCATCCTTTGGCAAATATTTGCAAGAAGGCGCCTTAAAAAGAAATTCACGAGGAGACACGCCTCTTGAAGCAACCAACCTCCAAAATATTTAATTTCGATTCGCGAAATACCTTATCTTTATGTACATACGTATATTGCATACATATATCTAAGGAGCTGTTACAAATCGACATTCAGTAAGCATCCTACAGCAAGTACCTGGTTCCTGTCACCGGCCATAAATAATGCCTGGACAGGCTGAGCTGCTGAATAATAGAAAGAGTTGACTGGGAACTTGATGCTGTCTGGTCTGTCAACAAAATTTTGGCCGAATGTCAGGCCTTAACAAAGCAATAAATATTTTCCGTTCATTTCAATTACAAGCTGAACTGCACGTGTTGGTGGTTGACTTTGGGTGCTAGTCTTGGATGTCCTGGTTTCTGGTTGATTAGTAGTCCGTTGCTAGGTCGAGTGTGTGGCCATAAAATTTAATACGTGCCCTATCACCCCAACTGAGGCTATCTATTATAATTTAAGCGCAAATCCGCTAAAACCTTCATCTGGGGTGTCAATCAATCAACGACAAGCGCACAAATTAAATGCAAAGTAAGACACCATAAAACCGAGCGTCAATCCCAGCGACTCTATGATTCCGACAATCAGTCAGGAGTCATGATTAAACTGCAGGAAACGCTGAATGCTAAATTTGCCAGCTCCGATTAACTCAATAATGTAGCCATAAAGCAACAAAGTTAAGCATCATTTAATCAGCACCAGCGTCGATAAGATAACGATAACGGCACACGCTCCATAAGCAAGAAAATGCGTTTAATACTACTGGTCTTTACTGGAACCTTTTGACTTTTAGGTGGAAAGCATTTTTGTGTCATCGGCTTACATTGCAATAAATGAATATCATAAAGTGTTGCTTCAACTACATTCTCGAATAAATCATTTTAACCATGCACAGGCATAAACAAATTTTCCTTAGCGTTGCGCGCAAACAATCCGAAGCCGCTTAGTGCCACATATTGTCTTTTGTTGTTATTTTTCGAAGCGGTGGTGGCAGTGGCCCCAAGTGCAATTCTCTGCCACTTAAGTTCATCTGCAAACATGGCCATAAGCTTTACTGCTATGATGATCCAGTATCGTTTTAAGGCATAATGAGTGCTTCTGACACACAAAAATACACACACACACACACATACACACTCATGCACATTATGAGCATTTTCATTTGCTTGCAATTTGGTGAAAAGTTTTGTAATACTATATCACGAGTACGTATTATCAGTAAAATGCCGCTACTCGGGAAAGTTACCGCCTACCGTGAGCTACCTCAAGCTCCTGTTGCAACAACAACACATTAATAGGCCATAAATTGTAACTGTTATGCGTTGTTGGCTTTTAACACAGCGGTTGGCATTTGGCATCAACTGAACTTGGCCACTCAACGCCACCGTTGGGATTTGAGTGCCGTCTCCGACTAGGGGCGCAAGAGAGAGAGAGGGAGTGATAGCAAGAGAAAAGGCAGCAGCAGGTGTGAGAGAGAGATAGCTATTCAGCCCAAGCGCTTTCAATTAGAGTCGTTATTTAGCTAAATCGTTATGCTTGTTGCTGTAATTTGAGACGTAGGCGGAAATGATTGCCAACACCAAAAACAAAATGCGATTCGAAAACCCCACTGAGTGCCCTAGGGAAAAGCCTCAGCGGGGCGTAGACTCCTACGGTCAAAGCTTTGACTTAATTGGAGACAAATACTGCCACAATTCAATGTTTAAATATTTTCATTTTTTTGTACAGGATTATGGCACATCCTCTTACCTCCGGTGGTGGAACAAGCTGCATTAGCCTCTTGCTTCTGATTCTCCTGTACTACACAGGCAGTAGCCACGGCGCTGCCTTGACCAACAATAACAATGACTTGGCAGCTGCAGGTCTCTCCGACCAGGTGGTGGAACAGCTTAACGACAATGACCTGTTTGGCAACAATAACAATAAACGCGCCTGGCAATCGCTGCAGAGCTCCTGGGGCAAGAGATCCAATGATCCAGATGCCTTAGAAATGGATGACTCTATCTATATGACGGGACACTTTGTGCCGATGGTAATTACCGACGGCACCAACACCATGGACTGGAACACCTTTCAGCGTATGGTCAGCACCAGTAACCTGGAACAGCACCAACAACCATCTCAGTTGCAATCGCAGTCCAACGAAGAGTCTGATGACATCAGCGCCGACAATACACTCGAGAAGCGGGCCTGGAAAAACTTGAATGTCGGTTGGGGCAAGCGGCGTCAGGCCCAAGGGTGGAACAAGTTTAGGGGCGCCTGGGGTAAGCGTGAGCCGACCTGGAACAACCTGAAGGGCATGTGGGGCAAGCGCGATCAATGGCAAAAGCTGCATGCGGGTTGGGGCAAACGCTCGCTGGCAAACTAAATGCGACACAAATATTCCCCATATAGAGACGTTCTAGGCAATTAACCAATGGATTTACACATACTATCATACGATTTAACTAGTAAACTAACTGTGTATAACAATATAAATATGTATAACTAATGCGTGCATTTTAGGTAACTTTCTTTTTTTAATAGAGATTCTTATTGCTATACAGTGATCTAGTGGGAAGGAAGATCTTTGAGGTAAATTCCGAAAATGTATGAAAGCGCTCGCCAGAAAAACTTTAAGAAAAATTAAAGATATGTAGAAAAAAATTGAACTATGTATTTGTACTTGCATTATTATATATGTGTATTTGAGCCAGTATTATAATCAGTGCGCATTGAATATATGCAACATATACTGTACTTATAGAAACACAGATCTTAGCACTAGTTTCCAAGTATACAATTTCCGTACAATACACAAACGCATTAAGTATAGAGAAACTTTACTTAGTTAATCGTCGCATATTTTTTAAATACGTATACATATACCTAACTTATTAAATGGCAATTACTATATAAATGCAATTATCAAAATAAATTCAACGACAAATACTTCGATTTAATAATTCGGAATTTATACACAGCTGTATAGATTTTTTTTATGAATAATATATTGAATATATTGTGTTTATTGTTTTCTTGACCATCGCTCATTATTATGAATATGTATCGTAAATAATTGATGCTCGTTTAGGCTGCATTTGGACTTCTGTTGAGTGTCTGGCAATTAAATCATTACTAATAAGTAGTAAGTAATTATGGAGCATAAATAGGCTAAGCGTATTCGAATGTAAATTCAGTTGACGTTTGGATCTTAGCCATGCGATATCTACCACGACTCAGGGATGGAAGGCCAGCACCTTTATCTTGGCCTGTTGCAATTTATCGTCGACTTAATCACATTAGCTGGCCACTGGAGGATGGAGCTAGTCATCGCGGCGTGCTATTAGAGCGCTTTAAAATCTTTATGGGATTTGTCATTTTTAACTTTACTAACGAGGTGGATATTCACTATTTGGTGCTCAATCGCAATAATATTGATAAAATGCTAACGGGAATACCAACTTCTTTGGTGCTGAATGAGATAATGTTACGCGGCTTCCAGCTGGCCCTCAATAAAGATGCCTTCAAACTTTTGCTACAGAAATTCTATGCAGATATCTACGTAACGAAGGAATCGGAGCCACAGCTATTTTCTAGTATACAGAACCAGATGTTTCCGACTCGTCTAAATGCCTTTGCTTACATAGTGGCTCTCGGCAACTTTTTTGTGGTACCTGTGCAGAATTATCGATACAACCGGCGAGATATGCTCTATCAGCAGGTGTATTTTTTCGACAACACGAAGATGCACTTTTACATACCTTGCCTCATTATAAATTATTATGTGGGATGCATGATAGTTTCAATGATCTTTGGCGAACTGAATGTCATCGGCGAGCTCTTGACGCATTTAAACGCTCGCTATTTAATTCTATGTCGGGACATGAGTGAGCTAGCAAAGAATTTGCTGGAGAAAGAAAGTCCTACAGAATTGGCAGCCAATTTTCGTCGTGAGCTCCTTCAAATAGTGCGTCGACATGTTGCTCTAAATCAATTCGCCGAGGAAATGGAAAATGAATTTAGTTTTCGTATATTCTTTATGTTTGCTTTCAGTGCCATACTTCTCTGTGCCATGGGCTTTAAGGCTTATACGGTATGTATGAAATGCAATAAATTACATTCATCTCTGCATTAATCTTCTTCTTCTGCAGAATCCATTGGCAAATACTGCCTATATTGTTTGGGGGGCGGCCAAGTTCTGTCAATTGCTGGGGTTGGGAATGCTCGGCTCGATTCTCCACAAAACGGTGCGTTATCTATGCTTCATATTTCTTTATTTCGTTATGTTTTTTTGTTTGCTTATTATTTTACTACATATTTGCAGACGGATGAAATAAGTGTCATGTATTACTGTTGTGGATGGGAGCTGATTGTTTACCACTCGACGAATACACACGAAAATGTGCAACTTATGAAATTTGTCACAATGGCCATCGAGATTAATTCACGACCCTTTTACCTTACCGGCTTGAAGTATTTTAGTGTTACTCTGGCCACCGTTCTAAGAGTAATTATTTAAAGGTTGAATTATTTTAGAGGTCAATGTAATTTTTGGTACATTTCAGATAATACAAGGGGCGTTTTCGTATTTTACATTTCTCACTAAAATGCGTTAGAGCCAACCGAGGCAGCATCTACTCAATAATCACTGGATAAAGAACTATTACTATTATTAATAAATCCAACAATAAGACAATTTTAAATTTTATGAATGATTAAGCGGCATGTAGTTTCATAGCAGTCAGTTTTTTGCAAGTGCAAAGCGTGTTAGAGTGACCACACTTAATCTTATCGATATATTGCACGATATCTACATCTGTTTCCCGTTATGTACACACTGTTTGAGGCCGCCAATTTTGCGGCATTAGTTTTATTTCGGCAATATAACTTTGCATAAAAACATGAATTACTCGAGCAATCAATGGTAATATAGTAAAATCGAATGCTAAATAGATGGTCCTGTATACAACTCTATCACTTGCAGCTCACCAAACTTTCGTTTTCCCGTCGGTCAGCACAACAGACAAAAAACGCAAGTGGCTCGTGTCAATGTGCCGGAGAGTTTAGAGATTCGACGACGGCGTGGAGAGGCGAGAAACTATTTGAAATGGGGATTTATAAATATAGTTATATTGGCTTTAGTCTCATTTGACATATGGCAGACGTGCGGCTCCGCTAAAGCTCTTTTCTGGTACCAAGCGGAGTACATATTTGCCGTGTTCATATTTCTGAGCGTTCTCGCCTGCTTTGGCAAATACCTGTGGTGGCTAATTTTGGACAACGGCCAGATCTGTGTGACTGAGCTGCAACGGTGCCTGCTGGACGAAACGAATGGTAGACAGGATAAAATGATAATGCATAAAGCATACAATGGCTAATTGATTATTTGTTCTTTTAGAAAACTCATTCAGAACTGTAAGTCCAATGTCGAAGCCACGAATTTATAAACCGGAATGTAATATAATTGATAATGTGCCCATTATCAATTGGCATTCCTCATTTGAAGATAGCCGCTGGGGCACACCTCAGTCGCCACGCCGTAGTCTCAGTCCAACGCGCACGCCGCAGCAACCACCGCAACAACATCAGCAGTTCAACAATCAATCCTACAACTGCTCCATGAGCGGAAATAACAGTTCCCTTAATGCCAGCAATGTGAGCAATGATTCAACCTACATGTCACCCTACGCGGAGGTATGTCGCGAAGATTTTCCAACAGATGTGCGCGAGCTGCCAGCACTTGTCAGGCGGATTAGGCGGGAGCGAAGACGCAGCTATGCCGAACTGGCCGATGCGGCAATTATGAAGAGCCGCAACTCAACAAACTCATTCTGGAACTATTGCAATAATGCGGCGGCTTATATGCTAAAGCGTACGGTTTATCAATTAGCACCGGCGCCTGTGGTCTCCACTGAGAATGCTCCATCCATTGAAGAGTTTGGCATCGTACAGTTCAAGGATAGCAATTCGGATGTCATCAAGCGCATATCCACGGTCAAGTTGTCACAATACTTAAGCAATCTGAGATATGTAAGAGCTTGTCATTTTTGAATCGTGCTTCACTGCTAATATTCTTTAACTTTAGTGGATATCTACCACCATACTGCAGCGTCTGGTTAAGCAAATTGACCATATGGATGAGGTGTTTCGTCAGCGTGGCCTTAGCGATTGGAAGATAGGTACTCTGAGCCTCGAGCGATTGCGTAAAATGGCGGAAAATCAACAGTTTGTTCAGAGCTGCGCACCCACGCTGCCCTTGCTGCTGCCATTCCTTGATACCTTCAACAATCAGGAGTATCTCGTGCAACGCATAAAGGAGCTTTCCCAGGGCTCTTGCATTGGAGAGTACCGCTGGAACTCGGGCAATGTGCACAACGGAAAAGAGTGGGGTGAACACCTGCCCACAGATGCTGCTGTAAGTTCTACTTACTTATTAGATTTCTTAAATGTCGAACAATCTTAAATGATGTACCCTTTTAGATACTCTTTCATGTGTTTTGCGTTTATTTGGACAGTCAATTGATGCCACTGCCTCAAGGTGGAGGCAGGCCTTTTCATTCACGCTATATACTCATACGCCAAGAGAAACGCTCTACCAAGGACCTCATAAATGCCGTTAATAACAAAGCTCACTGCGCTATACTGGTTACCAACAGTCAGCTGAAGCCAAAGTTTAATTTCATCAGCGATAAGGAACTGCACAATTGCGCCCATGATCGAAACAATTTGTTTTATGTTATCATACAGTTTCTGATTTATATGCGCACACATCAAGAGGCGGCGCTCGAAGGCGTCAATTTGGGAAAGAGCGGCATCAACATAATGTGCGTTATTGAAGACTGAGGCACCCAATTTATGGCTGCCCCTTAATACCGGACTTGGCCAGACCAATGGCCACACAATCCACTCCTTAATTTAAATTAATTTATACATATATTGTTATTTTTGGACTTGGCCAGCTATATCAATACTTTGGTCTATTAAATTATGCATTGTAATTATGAAGTCACTTGCCAAGACAACACATGCAACACATCAAACTGTAGACAAGTTCGTGGTTCGTGGTTTTTGCGGTTACAGCAGTCACTGTTCTTCGTAACTGGCAGCAATGCATCATCATCAAAGTATCATGTGAACTTTTGAGGAGCCATTCGTTATTGGTCGCTGTTGTCCTTGCGGTCATTGCGGTCTGCGCTTTGCCAACAATTAACTTATGCCTTGAACACCGTCAAAGTCAGTCGGATAATGCCTCCCTCCTCCGCTACTCATCACTGGCTATGGACCCATCTCACAGGTGCACAACTTTAATTGCATTTTCACGATTTTCAATATTGCGCTGGTCAATGCCCGTTTCCCCCTACCGAACTGATTTGAACTTCGGCTGCAACATCGGCTCATGTGCACCTTTCCACTACGGAGAGAGTGACAATATTAATGGCTTCCGGCAACGGGTGTCGAGCTTTGAGCAAAGGCTTGGCAAAACGGCAGCCAGGCAGGCATCATCTGCAAGTTGGACGGTGTTGGACGAAGGAGCTGAAAACACAAATGCCGGCGTCAACATGAACTCTTGACTAACTCTCGTGCTGCATATACTTAAGTCTTGTGGGGTCTGTGCTTGGCATTGGCTTTAGTTCTCAGCCAAGCTCTCGGGCTTGGCAGGACCGCATTACCATTTTTCTTGGCCATGCTCATTTCAGCCGCCACTACTCTGGTTGCTGTTTCTGTATCAGCGCTGTGTACATTTGACGTTGAATCGCTTGGTTGGTTATTTTAATGTCGCCGTGGTAGGTGGCACCTCGGGTGAGTAATGTGCTTGGGTTGTCAACTTTACACTTTTATCCCTCGCATTATATTTGCCTTACCTACACACACACAAAAACTCCATCTCACACCCTTTTGATAGGAGGGTGATATGTTTTCTTGATACTTTTCTCAAGTTGTAAATTGGCTTAAAAATAATTTGTCAAAGCATTTCAGCGTACGGGGACTGGGGTTGTGGGAGGTCTGCAGCGAAAAAAGCAACGCCTACATGGAGATGCTGTTGTTTGGACCTTCTGTTAGCTATGTACTTGGAGTGGAGTGGAATTCTTTTAAAGAAACGCATGTGCGCGTCTTCATATCCAATTAGAAAAGTTTTCCTTCGACTGCACCGTAATTGTGTTGATTAGTGCGGCTCGCTGGCTTGCCAAAGTCGGCAGATGGATTTCAGTTCTTGCCAGAGCAGCTGAAACCCTGAAACACTTTTAAAGAAATGAGCGGGACTCGATTGGTAATCGTGGTACATTCAATAGAATGCCTTCCTTCCGTCCTTTCTTTATTTGTAGCTTGCACAAACTTCGATCTAATATTATTCCTAGAGTCACTTAGTGGGTGTTCAAATCCTGCACAGCACATGCTCCCTGTCCCAGTCCCTGTCCATGTCATAGCGTTGCTTTAGTCCTGCAAATGTTTGTACACAATAAACTGGCTAGTGGCAAAGCTTTTACTTTTCGGCTTTCCTTTGTGCTGCTTATTTATTTTTATGCCCTGTTACTCAAACTTTGCAGGGATATAAAAACATGGAGTACATGCTTATAAGAAAGTTATGAAATGTCTCTCATGTCCCTGCTTGTCCCTGTTAAGGCAGCTATGTGTATATTTGTACTGGAGAACAACGAATTTATGTGTCATTTTTGCATTCCATTTTAAAATAGACTTATAAAAAGTGTGTAAAAATTCTATCTAACTATCTTATGCTTTGCAAATGGTAATTTTTAAAAATTGTGATATTATGTTGCAAAATAAATATATAGTTTTTTAAACATTGTGTACTAATGAACAATAGTGGTAACAGGGAAACTCAAAGTCGAGCAAGCCGTAATGCAGCTCTGTTCTTCCATGTTGTAACTTGTTTTCCATCTACTCCTCGTTGGGGCACATTAATGAACAAAATATTTTCCCTATTATGCGCCAATATGGTCGCCCATATTTCGGTTTATTTAATTTTGCGCAAATAAAACGGAAGTGGCATTTTTATTTTTACCATCGTCTGGTTGCTCGCTCCCCTCCCATTGTTTCCCTGTACCAATTTTTGTGCTCGATCTTGTCTCATATTTGTGCGCTTCATAAAATTCTGATGCGAAGCCAAACAAACTTGCGACCATGATGATAATGTCGATGCTTAAATGTTGAACAAATATTTGGAGCACTTCTTTTTAAACAAGCAATTTGTATAGTGCAGACGAAGAGCTTTAAAGAGTCGACGACGTTCACACCCCAGCCCCTTCCCCAACCACACTAAAGGCAGTTGTGAGATTTCCCATGAACTGATGCTGCTCATAGAGAAATTGGAATAGAAAATGGTTGTCATTTCCTTTAGAAGCAGAGTTTCGTTTTCAACGCTCGCCCTCAGCGCGAAATTCGACTCTTGTTACATGTCGAGTCCGTTAATGGCCGAAATGAGTTTTTATGTCAACTATTTGGCAGCGTTTTAAGCCATGCAGTTTATCCATTGGCCACAGAACCGAGCATGAGTGTCTGGCACTTGATGCTAATGCAAGTCCACAAAGTGCTCAGAAGCTCGTATCCATTGAAATAATAATTAGACGCCGCCGAATGTGAATTGTTGCAGTATTAGGCACACATCCACCTACAGATGCGTATAGGTGTCGTCTCCAAATTAGATGTTTGGGCGAGTGGCGATTGCTGCAATGCAACCGCCGTTGCTATCACTCTGGCCATTGTGGCCTTCAATGCCGTTTGCTGATAACTTACGCAACTAAGCTGTGCCACTCGATGGAGTGCGGAATCGTGTGGTTTGGTTGGTTTTGTGGGCCGAGCAGCATTTGCATTTAATCGGATTTGCTGTCCAGATTACAGGTTGTAGAAGGACACAGAGCTCTAATTTGAGTACCGAATATGAAGTACACAAAAAGAAAATCACTTGTTGTGTAATGGTTTGTGTGCGTTCTGACCACAACCACTGCCATGACAAATTAATGTTGCTACCAATACCAGTCTTGGCCCATATTGATCCTTTGGTTGCTCCTCTTGTGGCATCTGCTGGTCACTTAATACTCTTAAAATTTAAAAAAAAAATCTTTATTACTAGCTTTCTGACATTGTAAAGAAAGACATTTTTAGCACCAAATTCAAGGTATAACTTGAAATATTCATTGTAAGTTAAGAACATGAATAAACTAAGACTTGATTTAATCTTCATTTAATAATGTTAATATGGATTTTCATCAAAATCTACTGTTTATAATATACCCCTCCTTCAGAAAATGTAAGAAAGAAAATTATTTTATGTGCCCTATATTAGTCTTTAACAACTATATTGTCTTTTGGGAAATCTTTTGTTAATTTTTATAAACTTATAGCCATAAGTGCACTTCGCTGACCAAGTGTTGAATTATAGACGTTTAGAAACCTGGTTTATGTTAGCGTTAGAAGAGTATTTCAAGCTGAACGCTTCATATCTATATGGCCTGCGTGCTTGTTACAATTGTGCGTGTAGGTAACAAACCGGAAACATGGTAAGCATTTCCGCTTCATATCAAATATAAAAAATGACTGCTTTTAGACATGTTTGACAAAAGTTGTACATCAGATCCACAAACACAGATGGCGATGGAGAGCGAAAGAGAGGTAGGTATAATTGCATAAATCAAACTCAAACATGTAGCATGAAAAATCGCATTAATTTATCTGCTCAGTGCGCATGGAGCCACTGCCTATACACACATCACCCACATCCAACCAGGGTACATCAGCAACCCCATGCCCATCCAGACTTATTCCATCAGGCTCGCAAAGGCGCTGTGTAACATATCCGCTTATGTCAATTTTTTTACTACTACGTACTACATAAGAGGGGAGTAGCCAGGATGCGGCAGGGGGCGGTCGACGACATCATCAAGGACTTGCTCCACGTTCCGATCGTTCTCATTCAGCCAGTTGTCACTGTCAGTTTTGGCTTCCAGTGTTTGTCACTTTGCTCTGCTCTGTCCTGGCTGTCTGCCGCTTGGTTTGTTTGTTTAAATGCAACATTTACTTTATGGATTGTTGCTATATTTTTCTTCAACTTTCGACCCGAAAACAGAGCGTATAAATATCACGACAATTTCTATCCGGCGAGCTCAGCTGGGTGAGCCCTTGACTGATGTGACCCTTCAGAACTTTGCTCCTTTTTAATAACTTGTTTACACACAGTAACCCATACAAATATACACATTAATACACACTCTCACACATACGGTGACATACACTAATGCGCTAATAACCTGGTTCTTGTGTGCGCCGTGAATGTCCTCTTCATGGTACATATTTTTAAATTCTTTATAATTGGATTGCTCTATCTAAAGGAGGCCCTTGCATGCCCACCTCTAACCCCCAAGGGGCCAGCAGATTTTTTATGACCACTCCGGACACAGACGTAGTCAATGTGAAACCCAAAAGTTCCGCCACTCCCTCTTAGCGCCTGCGCTACCCGTGGCATGTCAAATAGGATTTTACAGTTGACGCGTACAAACCAAAGCTGCTCAAAAGCACCAACTCCTTCTCCGCTGTCACCCCCTTAACACCACCAGGACTTATTTGTTGGCATTTTATTTTTTTTTTTTGGTTGGCCGGCCAGACGTGCTCCTCTGGTATAGGCTGGGGCATCCGGCATCCTACACATGTGTGGGTCTTGAAGTGATGATATGTTTCATTTCACACGGCAACCTTCGGCAATCCTTTCGACCGCACACAGACATGCCCATACCGAAAATGGATACGCCTCCTGCCCCAACGCGCCGAGATTTATGTTTTCTTGTAAACAAAATAACGGACATGCCTGAGGCAACGACGGCTCGAGAAAGAATATGTGTAAAGGTGCATGGAGCGTGAGCTGACATCAGGATTAGGCGTGTGTTGGGCTGCGTATTCGATTTTCTTTCAATTCCTGTTGATATGATCTCGCGTTTGGGTGAGTTCTCTTTGTGAGTGTATGTGAAGCATAGGAATTAATTATTCAAGGGCTTATAGAAGCTGAATATTTTATCCCTTACACAATCTGTTTGCTCCTTGGCTTTAAAAGGAAAATACTAAAGCGTATATGATTTAAGCAAAGCACTCTCGTAACTTGATTTAAAGAAACATGCCTTAATAATTCTTGGTAGTAAAACAAATCATAAACTTTTATTAAGTAATTAACCAATCATAATAAATTGAATGCAGGTCCCTAGTTGATCAAATGTAGGCACATGCATATTATATATTAATTAGAAGATTCTGCCTCTAAAATTGTGTCATTTATTGCTATTGGAAATTTAAATGTATTTATATTCGATAAACGGAGACAGTTATCGATAAAATAACGCAAACTTGATCTGCGCCTGGTATACAAGAACCTATATTCTCTAGCTCTTACAGTCTTTGAGATCTGCGTGTTCATACAGACGGACGGACAGACGGACAAGGCTATATCGACCCGACTATTGACCCTGATCAAGAATATATATACTTTGTGTGGTCGGAGCTGCTTTTTTTATATGGAGCCAATTTGGCTGCAAATTTGATAAGGCGAGGCGTGTAGGTGTGAGAAGCGATTAGCATGATAAGCCAAGCGAAGCGATCACAAATATGTATGTATGTCTGTATATTCTGTATTTATACAGTTATCCTTTGGAGAGTTGAAATCACGCAAGTAGAAATAGATAGAAATTCATCAAATTACAGTGTCAATTTTTATTATTTGGAAATTCATGTATTCAAATTTACAATTCATATTACACTTAAATCATTTTTATTTATCTGATGGGCGTATAAGCATCTTCACATTTTTGACTGCACCATGCAAAAATATACCATCAGCTTTCCATTCATCATTGCTTTTATAGTACTTTCCATTTAATACCCTGTAGAAGAAAATATGAAAACATTTTAATATTTGACAGATGAAGAAGAGAGTCATTTGCTTACATTTGTCCACAGTGTCTGCTAAACCACCATCCACCAGAGAATAATGCACAATCGCCATCAACCCAGTTATTACTATTTGTGGTAAATTTCTCATTATTGTCTACAAATGACAACTCAGATGCGTTGCCACTGAATCCATCTAAACTCAGCTGGTATCCATCGCTTCCGCCAGCAATAGCAAATTTATCATATTTTGCATATTTTATTTCTTCTTTAAAGTATTCCATATGTATATATAGTTCATGGGGTTTGGTGCTCGTCAAGAGATGGATCTTCTCGAATCCCAAGAAGAAGTCGCCATCAAAAGAGCCAAATCCTTCACGATATGTTGTCCAAGTCCTGTTAAAATCTTCTTCACCTTTGATTCGCTGCAGGATAACTGTCCATCCAGGACCTGCTGTCTCCGAGTCACATAAGACATCAAAGGAATGATTGGAGAAACTGATTTGATGAACACCCCGAGCATCATCAACGGAAGAGCATCCACTTACTAAGGGTTTCTCATATTTGATTAATTCGTTTTGGATTTTGGATATTTGTTGATTTTTTTGCTCAATGATTTTCTTTTGTTCCTCCAACTGATTCTGAAACTCCTTCGATTTAATCGCATCGCTATTAATTTGACTGTTTAATTTGGATATTTCTTGGTTCTTTTGGTCAATAATTTTCTTATGTTCCTCAATTTTTTCCTTAAACTGCTGCAATTTGATTGTATCGCTATCGATTTGCCGTTGTTGTGTGAAATTAAGATTATCCAAATCATTCTTGAGTAATTGCGAATAGCTGGTTAGCATATCATTGTTCTTCTCATGTATATCTATCTGATCTTTCAATTCCTTGTTTATTGCTAAAGTTAATTTCTGATCGACTAACATTTCGCGAAGTTTTGCAATTTCCCTATCCTTAATGGATGTTCGATTATCATTATTCTCCAATTCTTTCCTCATCAATTCTAAATTGATAAGCAGTGGTTTCAAAGCCTTATAGGCATATGATCCGCACTGTTCCTCCTCTCGTCTTGATGCTTTGCAGATCTGATATAATTTAGAATTAAAATAAATCACTTATCTAATATAATTAATTCTTCTTCGCTTACCTCATTGCCATTTTGTTGAGATTTGAAGGACGACTCGCCTTTGCTCAGGATCAGTCTTATACATAAAGTAAATACAACCCACTTTAATTCCATCTTTTTCTGCTGTGGCTAACTCAATAGAATCAGATGTAGACTGAATATTCAGAGTCGGACACACGACATTTTATAGCATTGACCAGAGACCCAGACACAGATCTGAGGTTGTTAGAAATACATTGACCGATGCTGTTATCAAGTAGCACTGATAATAGACCACGTCAATGGCCTTAGGACACTTCATTGGATTAGGTGTTAATATAGAACATTTGCGTGAATTGAAACGTAGACAGACATGTCACACGTGTGAGTACAATGCACCTATATTTATTTTGAAGTGACATTTAACAAAAACATATTGAATATATAATTATTATCAGCTAAGCTGTGGCTGATTTGAGCAACGATTGAGTTTAGTTAGATGAAGAATATCTGCCAATTGAGCAACTTTTGATGTGCTTGATCTGTGTTTAAAATGTACATTTCAATAATAAACAAGTAAGAGTGCTTTAGTCGAGTGAACTCGACTACCATATACCCTGAACCCAGTTATTAAATATATTATATTATTATTGGCAAATTCCCCTTTAAACAGATTTGCACTGAAATGCGAGCAGCTCTGCAAGCGTCCTCTGCCGACAAATACGTGAAACACGCAATCGCAATCGATTATCATGCCTTCTCTTTCTCACACATGCGCTCGCATATTTACGCATACAGAAAATGCTTGCGGCTGCTGATGGAAATGATACCAATATGAGAATACATTTTCGACTATAACTTGGATGTTTCTTATCCGATCTTGACGAATTTTGGGCAGTTGATCAACAACATGCATATGCACATTATGTATTAATTAAAAGATTCTGCCTTTAAAATTGTGGCATTTATTGCTATCGGAAATTCGATATTCAATAAACGGAGGCAGTTATCGATCGATTTCTGGTGTCCCGCCCGGCGGCGGCCTCCAACAGACTGCCGCGTGCCTTCTGCCCCAGCCTGTGGCTGATCCTGATCCGATTTATGTTATATATACGTGCATACGAGCCCACATTGATTTGTGTCCCAGAGCCCGAGGGCTTTATCGGGCGTTGATCAACAACATGCATATGCATATTATGTATTAATTAAAAGATTCTGCCTTTAAAATTGTGGCATTTATTGCTATCGGAAATTCGATATTCAATAAACGGAGGCAGTTATCGATAAAATAACGCAAACATGATCTGGTGTACGAGAACCTATATTCCAAATTTGAAGTCTCTAGCTCTTACAGTCTCTGAGATCTGCGTGTTCATACAGACGGACGGATGGACGGACAGACGGACTAAAGCGACTCGACTATTCATCCTGATCAAGAATATATATTTATAAAAATATTGAGCAACTTTCAGTTTGGACTCTATCTAATCTTATTATAAATTGGCTTAAAATTATGTCTAGACAGCGCCTGCAAAATGTTCTATCCTCACAATATGAGCACATTTGTTATGCCGCATACGTGTCCACGTCCAGTGAGAATCAGAGGAAACTGCTGGAGGCTCATGCTGCCAGTGTTATCCTGCCACATGCAAATATTCTAATTTGCATATGTTTAGCAAAACACTCAAAGTTGGTACACAAAATTTATTTTTTGTTGAGGAGGTTTTAAAAAAGCTGGCAGCGCCAAGACTAACAAATTATGCTGAGGGGACGATACTCATACGCGCCACGTGCGCCACAGGTGGAAGGCAACTTGAAAGAAAACATAAAAAAAATACCAAAATTGCCCAACCAAGAGAATGTCAAGCGGAAATTGCGCACAGGCGAGAAAAAGAAACTGCCGCAGAGAAAGAGAGAGCGAAGAGAGAGAGAGAGAGAGAGAGAGAGAGAGAGAGAGAGGGAGAGCCCATTTAACATTCAAAAACGCTTTTGGTTTCAGTTTCAAGTTTCCCATTCAGCTGGCTAATTGAGCACATCGGTGAATGGTTCTGGCACTCGCCCACTTCCTGCACAGCCGTAATTATAAATCAATCGTTTGCGGTATTTGCTTTGAATTTTATGAATCTGTTTGCCAGTTCTCCAAATCCAACTACATCAGCGTCAGCGCCAGCGACAACTTCGAGTTGCGTGACATTTGGCAAATCCTTTGGGGCAATTTTTTTCGCAGCCACAGTCGACAGTGACAGAGCCACAGACTGGGCCAGACAGCACGCCCACAGTGCCTTCCCACTGAATTTGAATCGTGCCATTTCTACACATTCGAGCGGCTGTTTGTCAGCTTGTCTGTCTGTTCTGTCTCCCGTTTGCTTTCTATCTGTGTTGCCTGCTGCGCTTTTCGTTTTCAATTTCTTTGAAAATTTATTTCATGCGGAAAAGCAAATTTCATAACTTCTCATCCCACCAAGCTTTCATCGCAGTCAAGCTCTGGTTTCAATTCTTCTTCTTGAAAATACATATATATATATATATATATATACAAATATATATTTAATATATAAATATATATATATTTGATGTGCTTATACTCGCATTTGATGCGTTGCCTCGAGCTGGTTTACTTATCGAAGAAAGTTTTTGTAAATATTTTTCTATGTATTTCTGGTGTCCCGCCCGGCGGCGGCCTCCAACAGACTGCCGCGTGCCTTCTGCCCCAGCCTGTGGCTGATCCTGATCCGATTTATGTTATATATATGTGCATACACGAGCCCACATTGATTTGTGTCCCAGAGCCCGAGGGCTTTAGTATGTGGCATTGTTTGCGCCCGTGGCGGCTGTGAGAAATGGCTCCGTAAACGTTTAATAAAATATGATTTCAATTGATTCGCAAGTCGCATTTGAATCGAAATGTGTGATATGCTCGCATTATTTGCTGCCATTGCCCATCCTATTGGACCTAACCAGAGGGCAATCAATAAAGCAAAGTGCTGCAACAGAACGCTGCCTCAGCGATCTCTAAGGGTTACGTGCCCATTCAAGGCTCATTGCTGTTTGTCCCTCTATCTATTCCTCTATCCACTAACCTAGTCCCTGTCTAGGGCCGCAGTTATCCGCTTAGATCACTCAACTAAAAAACTCAATTTGCATATTAATATTATTTGGGTTATTGGACGTTGCTGCTGTGTTGAGGCCATTCTCCACTTCACAACACTTCGCCCTTTGTCCTTCGTCCTTCGTCCTTCGTTTTCGACCTTTTATCTAACAAAAAACAACAACGAACAACTGGCTAAGCAACAGTAGTTGAATTGAATTTGCTCTGCATCAACGCCTTTTCGGTCTTTAATATGCAATGTGGGCTGTGTGTGTGTGTGACACACGCACCCAAAAGATTCCCACTTGTGCGCTGCCATTCCCAGGAGCATTATTTTCGGAAAATTTTGTCCAATATTAAGTGCCACATCTAAAAACTCGTAATCCAAATGTTTTTCATATGCGAATTTTGAACTTTTCATACCTGACATAATCATAAAAGTGATGGCACTATAAGGTTTGTTTTAGAATTGTCTGGCACATATTGTAATTGAGTGTCTGCAGCACTTTTGATAGAGATTAACACAATATATATACCATAAAATATTGATATAAGATATGAGTCCTGATTTATGAAATTGCCATTGCAGCTGGCATTGCGTATCAATGAAAATGGTATCTACTCAGTGTTTGCCATTAAACCGAATGAAATTTGTTGCATCGCTGACAGCTGCAATCCAGAAGGACGTTTTCAGCGTCGACATCGAAACGTATCTATATACACATATACCCCTAACCTTATACATAGCCATAACTGCCAAGCCCTATGATGGAGTGCCAGCAATGCGAGGCGACACCAGGGATTCTTGCATACTTATGACTGCGAGAAGTAAAAGTAGAAGTAGGAGCAGGAGCAAGAGAAGGAGTTGTAGTTATAGCTGCACAATGGAACATATAAATCGACATACATAAAATGTCGTTACAAATATTTTATAACAGGAAATCCGTTATTTATACGCACATTGTGCACACTGATGCTGATGGAGAGGGTGACAATATATATTTGGGGGGTGAGACTCCCTCACTCTCTCTCTTTGGTAAATATGAATGAATGTTGTTTGCATGTCGCCTGTCGGCTGTCGCCTGTCGCCCATCGCCTGTCGTCTTTTGGCACCGCCCATCGCCCATTTGTAGCGACAAAATCCTTATGAATTGACTGCAATTTTATTTATTATTACTCTTTCTACTTGCTGCTATGCTATACTCAGCTCTACTCCAAGTGGAGCTCGCTCGCATTGCTACTTGTTTTGAGCCAATACAGAAATGACGTTCCCAAGGCAATTCCATTATTGCTAACAATCTGTTGCCAAATTGCAAAGCTCGATTGATATTGACTCTATGTGTTTGCTGCAATAAAAAAAAAAACAACTTCAACAACAATGATCAAGCGCAACTTTAAACGATTCATACCTAGTAATTGGCTATTAGACTAATTGGCCAACTCTACGACAGCTTAGTTTTTGTACGTATATTCCTGATGTGATGCTGTCTTAAGCTACCTTATCCGTATTTCAAATTGTGTGTGAGTTATATATGTGTTTGTGAGAAATTAAAGCCAAAGTGAAAATTAACAACGCCCACAACAACAGCCGCAACAAGGGAAACGGCAAAACAATCAAATCAGCTGGCCCGTGATTGTGCTAATATTCAGAGTAGTCTTTTAACTTAAGAGAGAAAACTTGAGCTCAGCTTTCGTGGCATCGCTTGCTCTAGCTTAATACAAACATTAATTGTAAATAAATCTTATTGGTATACGTATTTTTCGTATTGGCACCAGTCACATTATGTTTTGCTTGGAATTCATTCCAATGAATCAGCTTTCCTTGCTTGTGAGAGCCAGATATACCCGTTGTGATTCATTCTACAGGGCATTAAATGCTGCTTTCTAAAACCTAATTAAAAAGTTGCCACACATTGCTGTTGCCGGGCTGTGGTGGATAACTCACACCGCCTCTTCGTGCTGCTTCTTTTATCAGCTTACTCATAATTTAATGCTGTGCGTGCCGCACTTTATTGGCTTTTTGGCAAGGCCAAGGCCAATATAAGCCTATAAATGTCCACCTCTCGGAGCTGACTGATGCATTTATATCTGTCATAGCCCAGTTGCAGAAGATCAAGCTCCTGCTGCTCCTCCACAGGCAGAAGCTTTTGGATAAATTGGTTAAGCTGATCCGCTGAACGCTTATAGAGTATGCGGCCATCTGTGCGAAACAGGTGAATGGCCTCCAGGAGTTCCGAATGTCGTTGCTGGATCTGTCGCTTGTCCTGCAGGAACTTTTTATGAGACGCATTACAATAAAACGGCGATAGCGACGCTTCACAATTGAAATTGGTGGCTCAATTCCCTGTGGGACTTCCGCGTAACTCAACAGCGTCCGACTCAGAATCAGCAGCAGTTTAAGGACGGCAATGAGCAGCATAATTGCCATTGGTTTGTCTTCTAAACGTTCCGGCATCTGTCGCCAATACAGCAAGTCCCAACCATGGATCCCATGCCCGTAGTGCAGTATACCGACGAGGCAGACAGAGATCATGGACACTTCAGCCAAGGAAACATGATAAAGTCGCAAGAGCAGATTCAGATGCTTCCGAATTCCGGACATTTTCCAGCTAAATAGTAGGGATAATTAATCTGGTTTTAAAACTTGAATTTTTACTGCAAATGCAGAGTAGGTTTTTTATTTCTTATTAGATAGATTGATTGTAGTTCTTAAGTATCTTTATTTACAATCGTGCTGCGACAGCTTTAAGGCAGTTTCAATGCTGCTCGTTGCTCAGGCAACAAAGGATTATGGCGCATTTGTTGTACATGAGATGTGGTCTGTCGTCGCCAATCCACTAGCGGGGGAAGATGACGCGGTGGCGCAGAATGGAGTGGCCTCTGTTGATAGAAATGCTTATGAATAGTCACAGGACGTAGATTTAGTTTGAGTTGCTCGGCACGCTTATTGGCGAGGAAGCGCTGACGATCGATGTTGTCCACACTGCTCTTGACGCCAAATACTATGTGCAAAAAGGGTTTAACCAGCAAGCTTAGTGCGACAAAGCCCAGGAAGCCAAAGACGACAGGCGAGATCAATGTGAAGAGAAAGACGCCTAGCGTGAAAGGATTTAGCACGGTAAAGAAAGCGATGAACTTGATAAAGGGATATAGAACATGACCCACATGGTTGACCCACTCCTTTTTCTTCTTCTTAAATAGAACGTTGTGGCGCAGTATATACTTGATCTTGCTGAAGGGCGCTTTTGTGGTCGCAGGACGTTTTGTTGTCAGCACCTGTAGGATTGTGGTTGGATTTGCTTGTTGTTGTGGGTGTGGGTAATAGCTTTGGTGCGGGTGGTGCGGATGGTGCGGGTGGTACGGCTGTTTTATGGGATTGGCATAGATAAGATGTGCCTGCTGACCGAATGCGTTTGTCATTTCTGGTTTCTTCCTTGTCTTCCTTCGCTTCTTGTTTTTCTGGCCTTTTTCCTTTTTGTTTTTCTTCTTCTTTTTCTTCTTGCGTTTCTTCTTGCGCTTCTTTTTGCCACGTCGACGTTTGCGTTTGCGACGACGACGAATTCTCTTACGACGCCTCTGGATTCTTTTGCGTTTTCGCTTCTGACTATCCTTGGCACGTGACGACTCTGCCGGTAGAGATTTGTGCTCTTCCAGTGGCTCATCTGGTTGTGCAGCAACTGGTTGAAGAATTTCAAAGGCATCCTCATGATCGCGAACATCCAGCTCCTCGAACAAATGGAAAGGTTTCGTCGTTGTAAATTGACTGGCATGCTTCTCTTGCTCCATTTGGAGTGATTCAAGTATATTGAAGCTGTCGTTTGCCGTTTTGCGACGCAATTGCTTGACTTGTTCCACTGTCAATTGCTCTAAGGTACTGAAAGGTTTCGCTGTAGTCCAGTGAAGGAGTTTTTTTTCCAACTCAAGATTCAGTTGCTCTAGCACATGAAAGGGCTTCTGTGTTGTTTCCTTCTTCCAAAGTGGCTGCACTTGTGACTTGCGAAGGTCACGCCCTCGACGCTGCTGCTGGTCACCAGTTGTTGTCTGCATCCGTTGTGCACACAAAGTAACATCAATTTTTGTAAAATTAAAAACATATAGGGGATCTGCTGTAGCAACGCTTTGGTTGCTGCCACCGATAGTGTCCCGTAAAGGCTGCGCGGCGCTAAACTCAAACTTTGCTAATCCATCACGCCTCTGGTGCAGCTTCTGCTCGATCTCGGGCAGGGTGCGTGCCTCGCCGCAGTTTGGTAAAATCAACAAAAATATAACAAAGTTTTCAACACTTTCGGCATTCCATCTGTGCCCCATTCTATTTCATGTTGGATGAGTGGTCGAATGTTGGAGTCGAGTGGATTCGCGCTCATTTGACAAGCTGCGGGGCTTCCTCCGTTCCTCCGATTCGGCTTTATGTTTGATTTAATTTCAACTTTTGCGCTCGAGTTGCAAACTTCAACTGACGTACCATTGTGGCCATTCCCACATCATCAGCTCGGTCGTCAGTCAGTCGTCATTTAGTTCTCAGTCAGTTAGTCCGTTGGAAAAAGAACTTGGCAACTTGTTGAGCTTGTTTGGACCCCCAACGAATACATTTCATTTCATTTTATTTATTCGCTTTTACTTGGTTTCTTGGTTGTTCTTTCGGTTGGCTTTTACTTTTTAGTTTTCTTCGCTTATAGTTTTGTTTTAAAAGTAAAATTTATTGCTGCTTAGCACATCATCAACGGCTTCTGTTATGACAAATTCGCGTTCTTACATTCAAAAACTTGTAAAGCACTTAATTATGTTTTAAGCACAACAACCGAAAACTGCTGCCTAACTTGTCCAAGCATCTAAGTAACCAAGCAACTACAACAAAATCAGCAACAACAAAAAAATCAGCAACAACAACAACAATAGCTACAATTACTACAATTTTGGGGACAAGGCGAAAGCGAGAGCAAGAATACTATCACAACACGAATTATGTGAAGTGGCATGCAAAAGACTTTGGACCGTCGGCTTTGAGGTCAGCATATTTTTTGGGGATTGGGATGAATAATTTAAATGCATTTACTTTCATTGTTAGTTGCATATACACATCAAGAGTTTTCCTTAGATACATGTAAATCACTTAAGTTTAATTAAAGACTTAAACGACGTTTCTCTGAAATATAACTAAATCATAAGTAATTATCGATTTAGGAAAAGTAAAGCATCTTAGAAAAAGATTTGTTATTGGCTTTTCACAAATTATAGCTTCAATTATTATGAATAGGCTGCAAGAAATCCACCTGGTGATAGCTCTACATTTTCCACTGCCATCTGTGTTCAATTTGAAGCGATTTTCAATGTTTTTTTTTGTTAACCATACTGCATTAAAATTAAAATGCGCGATAAATAAATAAATAAGAGTGGGAACGGTAACATTTTTAATTTACACCCAATATTTACTCAACAATTATGCAGCACATGCCTATAAGCAATTGTTTTTAAAAATATGTAACATAAAGTTATCTATTCAGATGTCTGCTTTGAAATTGAGCTTATTCTGTGCTGTTGTCCAAAGTTAATTGGAGCATAGAAGTTTTCAATTGTTTTCGCTTATGGCTTTTAGTCCATGTGATATGTAATCAATGGGATTTTGAAAAGCCATTATCGATTATCGCTTATGGCAAACTTTTATTAGACACTTTGCTGAATTACACATTTTACGAGATATTGCTTTATGGCGAATGCGGACGACCACGATGGTGGACTGGGCTGGAAGGACACGTAAATAGCTGTAAAAATGCAGGAATGTGGCAAATGTGAAACGTAAAAGCACGGGACAGGTGTTGATAACAATGGCGCCCCATCAAAGTGATTGACTGCGACACGCGCCCCCAAATTGAGTGAGTGTGGGGGAGGCCTTCAAAAGAGGCTGTGCTCCATCTGGCCTTAACATGCTCTGGCTATGGCTCTGGTTTTGGTTCTGACGCTGACTCTGACTCTCGCCCTCTATATTGCCAATTAGGCGGGGCATGCAATTTGTACAATTTGAGCAATTTTCAGCACGTTGGGGTCCCAGTCAGGCGATCGGGTAGTGATTGACATATTGTGCCAGTTAGTTATTGGCGCCACACGCATAAAATGACGATTGTTGCCATGGTATTTGGAATTTTTGCCTAATTTGATTGCGCTCCTGCCACACAGGCGTAGTATGAACAATTTCAATATGAAATTGAAATATAATTCTACTGGCACAGAAGGCGTCGTAACTTGTAATACTCTCATATTCATCAGTTTCAGATTGTATCAACCCTCACACTTATACAAAAACCAAAATATATTTAAAAATGTATGTGAATTTAAGCCGTCTCTTACAGCTAACGCGCCGGGCGCTACAGCCTGAGCCTAATTACCGAGTCATCTGTGCCACACTGCCGATTCTTAAATCCGGCAAGTGCAACTTGAGTGATAAGCCGAAGTTTGAGTTTACTATGGAAAACAAGTGTCGCGCCCAAGAATTATTATCCCATTATCCAGAAAAGGAGACGCGTGGCGCTTTACTGCCACTGCTGGACATTGCTCAACGCCAACATGGCTGGCTGCCAATCACAGCCATTCACGCTGTTGCCGGTATGCTCAAGCTTGAGCCCTTTGCGGTCTGGGAAGTGGCAAATTTCTACACCATGTTCAATCTGACACCAGTGGGAAAGTTCCACATTAAAGTGTGCATGACTACGCCTTGTCAACTTCGAGGCTGTGTGCACATTCTGCAAAAGTGCGAAGAGTTGTTGCATCTGAAGGCTGGTGAGACCTCAGAGGACATGGAGTTTACATTGAAGACAACCTACTGCATAGGCGCATGCGTCCATTCACCCGTTATGGCCGTGAACGACGATCTCTATGAGGATCTTCATATTAAAGACGTTGAGGAAATTTTGTGCCAACTCAAGGCAGGCAAAATGCCGCCATGCGGACCACGCAAAGGGCGTTTTGCTAATGAGCCAAGCTCCGGAGCAACCACCTTGTTCATTGAGCCACCGCCAGCGGGTTATGGTATGCAGGATCTCTGCAAGCCAAAGACAAAGTCTTGTTAAGATTATTTATATATTAAGTTTTGTTGCAGTCCAAAGGAAATAAATGTACATTCCTTATGGCCAACTGCCGCAGATATTAAAATGTAATTGTTTTTTTTTTTTTGTCGCTGTGCTGCTGCTGGCAACAGCTGTTTTGCTTAGCTAACCTTGTTCTTGTTTCATTGCAGTATACTGGTGCTTATCCCTAGCTAGAGGACATGCTTTGCAGTTTCGCAACGCTCGGAAAATCAACAACAAACAGAAATGGAAACCGTAGCGAATCGCCAAGTCCAAGCTTGGTCCTAACCTAGTGCCTCGTGTATCCTGTGTCCTCCTGCCACCGGCCATGTCCTGTCAACCATTGCAGCAAGTAATCAGCTTTTGTCTTGTCTATACGCTGCTTCCCATTCAGCACCCGCTAGATTGTTGTGTGCTGTAGCTTGCCCTCGGTGGAAACCTCGTCAGCGCGCTAATGAAATGCTGCCAGCCATCAACATGTAGGTCCAACAACCACAATAACAACATAAAGCCACAAATGTGATAGCGATAGCAATAGCGTCGATTTTGTTTTAGTCAAAGCAGTTTTAATTGCAGTACACCCCAAAGAGCGGCTAACAAGGGGTATCTTGAAGAATTTTAAAATGTATTCTATGCAACTTGAATTTCATCAATTTATTGAATAAAGCCAGAGTAGAATGATAAAATTAATTGTTATATATACGATTAGTTTACTAGTTTAGAATAACTTCAGCCATAGATGCCATTCAAAATGTTTGCTATGTCAAAAATAATACGAATTTAAATATACTTTTATTATTTTGGTTTTAAAGTTCAAAGGAATAAAATGGAGATTTGGTATGCATTTATATTATAGGTTTACTTTACGGTAGCTCAGAGGCGGGCACATTAAACGACAAAATTGAGTTTGAAATTTGTTTCTGTTGTGTTTTATTGCTAACTGTTAAACAAACTACTCGTCCAGTGCAGATATACAGTTTTAATAAATCTGTTTGTCACTTTTGTTTGCCGCTTCAATGGACATCAACAGCAGCAGCAGTCGCACCAGCAGTAGCAGCAGACCCACCACGCCACGCCCCCATTTATGCCCACGCCACGGTTTGGGTCGCATTGTCGCGGTCCCAGCACATGGCGATGAATTTTGAAATTAAAATTGTAGCTATTGAAAGTTTTTAATTTGTGTGCGAGTGTGAGTGTGCGTGTGTTTTATTTTTATTTCGTGGTGTTGTTGTGATTGTTGTTTTAAGCTGTGCAGTGCGTTCAGCCCCTATCCCTTGGCCCGCATTTTCGCATATTGCGTGATTTTTACTGGCTGAAATGGCACCTTTGGGAAATTAATATCCTTTTTGGACGACGGCGCGAGGCACGCGGCGCGCCTGACCCAGAACTAACGCCAAATCCTTGGCAGTCCAGTCGGGTCCAGTCCAGCGGCCCTCAATCGGAGTCACGCGGCAGCAACGCGTGAGCTGAGCTTTAACTTTTTGCGGCCACGTTGCACGTACTCACTTGCGCCACGCCCCCGTTGCTGCCGGCTAACCCGGGCTGCCCTTTGTTTAAGTTGCTGTTGCTGGTTGCTGGTTGCCTGTTGTTGACAACTTTTGTGCTGCTTTTGCCGTTTTTGCCCGAACACCGCATCCATAATTGCTGCCGGCTGGCTGACTGGCTGGCTGGATGGTATTTTTGTTATCCTTACCAGATTGCATGCTGTTTTTTGCGTAACAGCACGTCGTGTCCCTTATTACTTTTGCGCAATTACTCATTACGTTATTGCATTTCATACTTCTGATATACACGCATAGTTGACTAAGCAACCAAAAGAGGAACAAAGGTTGAGAACCAGGACGAGGACGTGGTCGGATACGTTGCCAGGCGACTGGGCACTCTGCGCTCCACGTTGCTCTGAAATAATTAGAAATATTTTTGCGCAATTTCATTGGAGAGTTGTCCAATTTTCCGTAGCATTTAATGCATGAGCATAGCAGAGCCAACCTCCTCAGCCACGTTGATGGAACTGTTTTTGGGGGTTTGGGCTGCTTGCGCCAAGGCGACTGGCTGCCATTTGTTGGCAGCACTTGTGCATCCTTTTTGCCCTCCGGCTTGCAAAGTTTCCATTTGCTTGTTTCTACTTAATTGAATTATGCACAACTTTCCGTTTGTCGTTGAAGGCGCCTTTCACACCAACATGCAGACATTAGCGCTTTAAGTCAGCACAACTGGCACAACTGCTGATATTAAGCATACCGAGCATAGAGCTCATTAGCTGTGCCCCACCCAACCGCCATTGGCAACAGCGACCACTCTTTGACTTTTCCATTGTGGAGCAGCAGAGATGTTAACTGAAGTAGCTGGCTGTTCACATGGCCTGTGATTTCCTTTTATGTATTCGCCATAAAAGTCCGATTGGGGGGCGAGTGGTATGCGTGTGGCGCTTCAAGTTTATTACATTCCTAAGCTGTGTTGCCATCTACGAATTCATGTCATCGCATGGCAATAAAAAAAAGCTGGTAGTGGTGCTGCTGCTGTTGTTAAGGCAGCATGCTGCACATATGGAGCAATAGGGGGAACTGGCCTGTGGATCTGAAATCTGAATCTGCGCTTCTGCTCGTGTGTAGTCAGCCGAATTTAAATTTGACTTTTATTAAGCTCAAAATCAAACTAGAGAATTTTATTCAACTCTCGATGCCAGGAATATTTCAGTGTTGCTCATGTCTTTTGAATTTACCAATATGAAAGCCATTTTATTGTTCAAGTTGTGATGCTCGATAGGATAAGCCCTTCACTTATGCACGTTGCGGGGCAACATGTTGCCTTGCTGTATCCATTGCCGTATCCCAAGTCTATTCCATGTAGGCGGCGTCCACTTGCCACCGGCTGTGGGCGGAACGAGCTAACTATTAAAGTGCTGTTAACTTTATTATTTCGAGCACTTGTTGTATAATGTGGCAGCGCTGTCATGGCAACTTACTGCTATAGTTTGTGGGAAATAATAACACAGACATACACACAGAGCCAGAAACCTTGGAGGGGAAACAAGAAATAGCAAAGTCATAATTTGTCAAAAGTGGCTGGCGGAAGGCGAATAAATATGCTCGGCAAATATTTTCTGCAAAATAGCTTTTCCATGCAAAAAGTTGCTGTTGCTTTTTCATTTGCTATTGCTGCTGCTGTTGTTTCTCCGTGCCTCCAGTCTCGTTGCTATGTGGGAGGTTTCTTGTTTTATATAATCAAAAAAGGCAAATATAATACATTCAACTTTTCCCATTTGCTACGCTTCTCATTCTCCTGTTTGCAAATCTGTGTACATGAGAAAATTTGTAAACATTATTTTTCCTTCGCTTCTTATACGCAAAACTAAAAACTTTGCATTTCAAGAGCTGCTTCAAGCTGCAGCATCAGGATTTTTAACTAAGGAGGAAAGGATTTTTTTTTTTAAATAGAGCAGATCACTGCTTTTATTTTATAATCCATTTTACTTACCACCTGCTAATTAACTGCATTTATTACCACTTGCTATCATCCGTTGAGTACAATATTTTTTCTAATAGAAAATAACATTAATTATTTACAGTGAGCAAAGTACTTATTATACACTCAAAAATGGATGACATTTTTATTAGTTTCAATTTATTATTACAAACTTTAATTTATGTTAAACATTCCATATTTTGTATTTTAAGTTTTTAGTTTCTTATTTTCCCGACATTCTTGGATTTGTCGTGGCGATGCAGTTTAGACTACGATTTTCTAATTTATGCTGCTCGTTTGACAAACTCTCTGAAATGTATAAGAACTATATAAAAATTAAATTTAAAAAAAGATTTATATTTATTTTTCCCTTTCAATCTTTACAATTGAACGCATTTACGCTTCACAATGAATACAAATATTCAAATAATTTAATTATGCATCAATTTGAACAAATGGACATAATTGAATACATAATTGGTTTTACTGGTTTTTGTGTTGTATTCTCATTTCGAGCCGCGATGCCCAGATGCAACCCTTGAGTTTTTAAATCAACAAGAATTGCGTTTGGACAATCATAGCTAAAAATCGAATTCACAAATGTTTGTTAAGTTCTTGGCAAAAAGCTTTCAGCCGCTGGGAAATCGTACCAGCTGTTTGGCTTTGTCGTCAATGATGTCACATATCATCTTCTGCTGTACCATTTCCAGTTTTCTGAAACCCCTTTTAGTTATTGTCCAAAGTTAACTTTACGCTGGAACTTAATACAGCCATGGCTATTCGGATGCTTGCTTAAAGTCTTTCACTCCATTATACTCAGTTCCATAAAAACACAACTTACCAAGGGATGTTGGCTCCTCAAACGGTGTCGACGCAGAGTCGAGGGTAGCTGTCAGCTCGGCTGGCCATAAAGTGTCGGAAGAATCACAAAATCATTGTAAATGTTGAACGAATCTCGCATTACACGCAAGGGGCTGGCGCGTGTTGCTGGCCAAGACAACTTTAGCCAGCGAGTGCAGTGGGGCTTGGAGTTTTGGGGTTGGGGTTTTGTGGCTCGCCTGGCTCGCTGCACTTCTTGATTAAATTTTTGCACTGCAAGAGTGCAAAATGAACTTGCCTCGCATATGTCCTCGCCTCAAACTCGTCAATGGACGGACTTACGTATCCTGCTGCCTTCTGGCAGTTCCTCGGCGGGTGTTTGCGTGTCTGCGGTTTTATTTCGCCAGCGTTGTCTGTCTTGTGGACAGCGTCTTGTGTCTTTTATTGGGGCTTCCAGCGATGTTGCCCATTGTTGCCTAGCTGTATAACTGCATTCTATTGATGCGCTCGCTGCCCTTTTTTCCTTTTTTTTTTTGTTGCCAAGCTGCATTCAACTTGGACTTGATGATACTTATAGAATACTAGCGTTTGTGTGTGCGGACGGAGTCCTTGGCCCGTGTCGGTGTCTGTTGCGTGTCAGGCTTCTGTTATTACAATATCCTTAGCTGTTCAGCAGCGCTTTCTACCGCTGCCATTCCCACACTCCTTCATGTATCTTTTTTTTGCGGTTATTTTGCGCTTGCAAGGGTTGCCTTTGATAAGAACATCAAACTGGCATTTGTGCTGCTTTCGTCTAGTTGTCCGTTGCCCGGCTTGCCATTAAATTTTAAATTAAATTGTCCTGACATTCTTATGTGCACTTTGTGGATCTGTTTTGAGCTGCTTTTATGGGCGTTGTTAATTGGAATTGATTGAAAGTTATTTGATGTTTGCCGTTCGGCCCAATCCAGGCAACGTGAAAGCCGAAACCACCGAACAATATCAGCAACAGTAAAAAGAGCAAAAACAAAATTATGGCATGGGAATAGGTCGAGTCTACGTGCCTAACGCGTTCTCCCTCACACTTTATCTCTCTCCCTCGCTTGGTCTTTTATTTTGTGTGTGTGTATGTGTGCGTGTAGGCTGTTGTTAATAGACTTGCAGAAGTAATTAACATAATTTAATTAGGTGTTCAGCATTAATTTTACGCACGGAATTAAGTGTTGAATTTTAAGTGTTTCCATTTTAATTGAGCGACATTTTTCAGTCACGGAGAGGCCAATAAAACTGTTGTACATATTAATAACAATTGTACGAGTTGGGAAAATGAGAATTGGGAACTGGGGAGCAGTTGCTGAATTCCGCCACCACTCACTAATTAAATAAAACAAAAGGTAATCCACATCTCCAGTGTGAAGATTGTGTGTGCCTGAAATGCAGACAAAAAGTTGATGTAAAAAATAATGTTTTGCTTTTTCGCTATTATAAAGCGAATAGAGAATACATAGCATATGTGACATGGTATTAGATATACACATTGCAGTCTTCTTTTCTTAAGTTTCTGGATTAAGTGATTTAAAAAGAATGCCAAAATGTAATTAATGTATTTTTCGATTTCACCAAAGACAAAGCAAATCTGTGAACTAATTAATAATCATTAGCAAAGCAAAATTATATTTAAGCGGAATATAATTTATAGTGTATACCTTTTACAGATAAATAATCAAATAATTTAGGTTAAATAGGAGAAATAGCATATATATGTAGGCATTCACACAGCGACTATAAAAATGTTTACCCTTTACTGAAAGAGCATTAAAAATGTAACTTGCGCTGTTATTTTTATGACCAATGAAACAAGCTTCCCAGCGCAGCACTCTGCCATTCCAAGTTCCATCATAAATTTCTCCAGCCCACCACAATTTAACATCCAGCTCATGCCTTCTATAACTTGGGACCACCTACAACCAACATTGAAGGGCTGCTGCTCGTAAAAAGCTCGAGCCTAATAAAAATGCCGCAGCACGTACGTCAACCTGCAGGCATTAGCCTAACAGCCCCGGACGTTAACACACATACAAATAGTGTATGTGTCTAGGAGGCCGCGTCTCCTGTTAGATATAACAACAAAACAAACAAAATATATAAGTAAAATGGAGCTCAAGCTGCTGTTATTAATTTGCACAGCGCAAACTTGTTTCTCATTTACTCGCCATATCCGGCGATATCGGGTAATCAGACATAGCCGCAGCCATAGCCCCCTATCCGGCCTTTTATTTAGCTATTTGCAAGCAATTTGATTTTGTTTTTGAGGGGTGCTGCCTCTTGTTATTGTTCGTAGAATGAATAAAGCGTGTACGCAGAATTCAGTTGGGAGCATATCGAATTGCAGTTGTTGGTCCATTAGACGAGCCACTTGACTCCAGCAGCTTTTAGCACCGGAAATATGTATATATGCACAGAGAGGACGGGTGGCGTGGGAGAGGAAGAAAGGGTATAAGCTAAGAGGGCCATAAAGCAAAAACAAATGTCAAATATTGTATTGCCATGCACATGCCGTCTAAAAAGCATGACCCAAAGTGTCGGCTTGACTGTGTAAATTGAGCTGCTAATGGTGCCACAGCATAAATACAATAACAAAATATATAACAGACTTTGTTGCCTTTGTTGTTTTTGACATTATCGTTGCCGTTGTCTGATGGCCAAGACAAAGGCGGTACCACGCCCCTCCCCAAAAAAAAGGGCAGCAAGAGCAGCCGTTTGGTTTCCCAGCAGACAACACGCATACGCCGCATGTAAGGTCGAGAGTCCCGCTGCTTGGTAAATTTAATCTGAGAGCAACTTTATTAGGCCACGTTAACAGCTACTTTGCTTGCTACTTGAGTGCCAACTTCAATACACTTTAGGCGGCAGCTAAATGTAGTTGTTGCTTTCTGTTGCTGTTGTTGCTTGCTGTTAGCTGCTGCTGCTACTGCTGCTGCTACTGTTGCTGCTGCACCTGCTGCACTTGAGAGGTTGACAGTCGTCAGTTGCTTGTTGAAAACTGCCATTAACTTGTTACAACTTCCGCCGCCATTGCTGCCGCTGCTTGGATGCACTTGCTGTTAGGGAGCCCGGCCAGCAGCGAGCAGTTGCATCTACAATTTTGTAAGCCTCTGTCTGACTTTTTCATTTTATTTGCAATATTCGCAAAGAAGCGCGCCTAACTTTTGCTATGACTTCCGCTGGCGCGGCCTCTAGCCCAAGCACTTCATCTTCTTCACACATAAAAAAAAAACAAAATAAAAACAGGACGCATATTTACTTGACAAGGGCGAGAACGTGTTTGTCAGAATATAAGTGGGGGCGTGGCAATCTTTACCAGGTCTCAGACAAAGCCAAACCATTTGCGTCAGGCGCACCTGCTGCACGCCACCCACCCACACCGCAATTTCACCTGTGTGCCCCAATCTTTTGCCTTTGCTTTTGCCTTTGCTTTTGGCTGGCGCAGTTTTGCCCTCAACGTGCTAGTCGTCATCATCATCATCGTCGACATTATAATGAGAAAATTGTTTCAATTATGTTTGTTTTTAGTTGCTTCAGTTTGCTAAGCAACATCATTAAATGCCGTAACTTAGTTCATGCCGCCCACAGCCGATATTTGCCCTTGTGCTCATAAAAATAGAATTCAAGCAGCAGCAGCAACAGCAAACTTTGCAAATAGTCGACGTACTTAATGTGTATGAATAAAACAACGTCTACACACGCACACTCCCACAACCAATACATGAAAGTTTGCTATCATGTTGTGAGGTTGCCTATGCTGAAAGACACTCTTGCCACCCTCCTAGCTAGGAAGATCGGGCTGTTGCTGCAGCTTCTGCAGAGCTCTTCTTGTTATTCTTTATGATATGTATTTAACTTCATTAATTTCACATTGCAAGCAAAAGGCCAAAGCGAAGCAGCAAGCAATTTTGATAGCTAAGGGGACTGGAAGACTTTCTGAAGATCTTTTGTCCAAATCAAAGTATATGTATAAAACTAGAGCTCTAATTTTATAGCGTATCTGCCAATCGTGCACACTTTGAATCCATTTTACATAATTGTTATGCGCATGCTTAAAATGAATTAAGTTGTCTTTGTGGTTAACAACTACTAATTTTTTTTCTTAGCAAGAAGGTTGGTGTAGAAGGGGAGTATTACAAACTATATATAAGCTATTGTGTCGCTTCGGGGACTTTGGGCTTGTTGTATTGACACAGTGCAATGGTGTCGCCTGCTCAGCCAGTCCAATGGCAATTGTTGTAGTATATTGTGACGTTAGTTGCTATCAGAGCAAGAAATCCCACAAAAAGCTGTTTTATTGCATGCACAGCACGTTCGTGTGTTTGTCTGGTTGCCACCCCAACACTCTTGTACCACCCACTCATGTTCATTTGGCAATGTGATCAAGCCTGCATTTTGCAATTTCAGGCAGTAACACCCAAAGGTATGCAACGAAAAATGTCAGGCAGGAAAATAAAGTTTAATTTGAATGCTTCTTCTGTTGAACGTCACATGCTGTATGTTTAAGTGTGTGTTCGCATTTTGTTGGTTGCCTTGCCTTTCCTTGCCTTGCCTTGCCTTGCCTTGCCTGGCCATGCCCCAACGGGTAACTGGTGGAAAATCAAAGTTATTTGTATTTATTTGCAAAGTCGTGTAGCGCGTGCTGCAGCGGAGAGGCAGTAGACAAGGAAACAACAGTGCCCAGACATAATGTAGTGGGTGTGTCTCTATAGGTGTGTGTGTGTGTTTGTGTGGGTAAGTGTGAGTGAGCGAAATAACTCGCTTCATTGCTTGTGATTGCCGCTACAATCTTCTTATTTGTCGTACCATTTTGCAGCCCTTGTATTCGCTGTTGCTGCTGCTTGTATTTGCAAGATATATTAACGTCAATATCAAATGCAAGTCCGACTGAGACTCCAGCTCAGTACGCACGTGCGACACGTTCCAGTTGCGTCCAACACGTACGGCAGGAGCTACGCAGACGCCAGGACAATGCCAGGGCAAGACTGCAGATGCCGGAAAAGTCTTCGCTAGCGCTCCGACGTGTGTCCATGTAGCGGCAATGCCTTTCACTGGCTTTAGCCATAGGTTTCTGGACGCTTATTTACACTTCAAATATTTTACCAACCTGTCAATTTCATATTGAGCATATTTCAGGAAAACTTAAATTTGGCATTTTATTGAGTGGCCATAAAAGTGAATTTGAACAGGTGTGTTTGAGTGTGTAGTGTTTGTGTGTAGTGACGAAAATAACTAAATAAATATACAGTCTCTAGGCAAATGTATGATACAAAATAGCGTTAATATAGAAAATTTCAATTGACCCAAATGATCATGCCTGAAAAATAGTTGATTTGATATAATAGAAACGCTTATATATATTATTATTATTGTGTAATATTTAAATTAAAGCTTACCATCCAAACTGTTGTTTTATTTTTTGTTCTAAATTCAAAGTGAGGAAACGACTTCTGTTTGTAACAAGGACTTTTCATCTGTCTGCAATAAAAGAGATTTATTCAGTTTATTACGAGTTTTTATACATATATATATATAGCTGAAACTGCTATATCGTAAACAGCTTATCAAACATTTATTTATGGTTTTAATACCCAGTGGCAGTAGTCACAGCTCGTGATAGGCCTCAGAACTCTGGCTTCTAGTCTTTATCTCTTGACCCCAGGCAAATGCAATGCTCCAAAATCCAAATGCAATGCATAAATTTATTGCATGCCACAGCAGAGCACAGCAGACAATTAAGATTTGGGGCAGGGGCAGGCGCAGGGGCTGGGACTGACTGGCTGAGCACCCGAGTCGGCAGCAAGCAGATTGGCTCGCTTGCCTCTGGCAAACGTGTGCACTGAATGCATAAAACGGAATTTCAAAACCTTGACGACTCTCCTATGTAGACGTTTTAAATGCTCTTTCAGTTAAATTGGCTTGAGGGATGATACAAAGATTTTGAACTCCGCATTCAAATATCCTTTTCAACTCCAGATAGTAATAATATAATATAGTTGATCTAAGCTTTTGGTAGTTTTAAGCTTTTGAATATAAAATTGTATTTAATCAATCATATCTTAAATAAAGTATCAATTACAACAATTTCGTCCAATATCAATAAATAGTTGATCTACCTATCTTTAAGAGAATCCATGTTTTCACCGCTTTAACTAAACAAGAAAAGTAATTCAATAAAATAAAACTGAAATTTATAAAATTCACATATTAAGAAATGGACGGATATTTCTTTACATTTTTTTGCCCAAATACCCGAATTCTGAAACCCCTTTCTGAATAGGGCAAAAGCGGAGGCGTTTCTCGTCTCCTGCCGTTGCTGTGCGGCTACGCCGTCGTCTGGGGTAGTTGTTGTTGTTTTATTTGTTGTTGATGCCACCATAAATAAAACAAGCGAACATGGCGCCCAACGATCTAGAGCAGCCTGCCAACGAGAACATAAGCAAAGCAGAGCTCATGATTGTACTACTATTTTCCATTGCTATGTACGATAATATATACACATGTATGTATTATATATGTACATATGTGTATATAATTTGATTTAAATTCAATTTGTGGCGTTTGTTATCGATATCAAGACAGGCCCACACTCGCACACACACACGCTTATATAAGCACACACATACACTCTCAATTACGTGCAGTAAAATTTGTTTTCAATTATACATTTATACGTTATATATTGCGCCTGTTTGTGTTTTTGGTTATGCTTGCGTCTCTGTGCAGCGCACAGCGGGACGTATACGCAATATTTTATAGAAACGCTTTAAAGTAATTGAAATTGTTGGCCATTGTGGGTGCAAATTTTTGTTGGCGCAGGCATTAAAAGCGAAAATGATTTCAGCGCTTTTATTGTGTCCATGCGCAAAAGTCAATCAAATGTTAAAGCCACGTATCCAAGCAGAAACAGCAACAGCCACAACAACCCCCAAAAGTATGGAGCATGTGTTAAAAATTTTAACAACCAAAGTGGTTTTTGGGGTAAATTGCAAAAAATGGTAAAGAGCAAACGCATTGCCAGGACAACAAGGCGTTGTGCGGGCGAATCTGTGTGAGGAGCGGTTGTGTGGCGCTTGTGGATGTGGATGGGGTATCGGGGGCTGCTAGGGTGCGAACAGTTGCGAGAACTTGAAACCGCAATTTACTCATTTCGTTTCGTTGCGTGGTTTTATTTCGCTTACGAGCAAATCCATTTGGTCGTAGCTTAACTTTTTGCATCGTTTTTGGCAGCTGTTTCCAGCGAACGAACCAACGAACCGACCAACTAACCAACCTCAAACCGAACTCATGCCAACTTCAACTTCAAGTGGCGGTAAAGTTGTTTAAAAGGCTGATTTTCACCGCATACACACACACACACACACACACATACACACACACATATACACACGCATACATGCAAGCTGAGTGACTCTTTTACTGTGTGGGTGGGGCCTCTGTATATGGCGCTTGGCTCATTAAGAGCGGCATGCAATTATAAAAGCAAATGCAAACTGGCAAGTGAAAACTGTTGGCATGGCGCCCAAAACGGAATTCGAAAGCAAACGGTTTATTTCGTACGAATACGTTGGCATAAAGGCAAACCAAATTCGCGTCATTACACACACATACACACACACACATCCAAACACATGGAAAGTAGCGAAAAGGTGGAACGACGTGTTGGCCACTTGACTCATTAAAAAGCTTTCCTCTTCTTTTTGATTTTTTTTTCACAGTCCAGGTTTTCTATCTATGTGTGTGTGTGAGTGTGTGTATGTGTGTGAGGGCTGAAAAGCGCTTCAATTGCAGTTTCAGTTTCCAGCTGCTGCCCTGAAGTGTTGATAAAAGCAGCAGCCCCAACCCTCTACAAGCCATACCATAACACAGACATAGCAATGTAGCAATTTGTAAGCACTTTTAAGCCGTTGCACGAGTGCTCGTTATGCCACTTTTCAATGAGCAAGAGAGAGAGAGAGCGAGCGGGAGAGAGAAAGCGTGCAGGTTGGTGTGGGGGTTAAGGGCAGGTGTGAGCTGACTGAGATGCAACAGGTTGGCACACTGGCAAATGTGCATGTCGAGCCATATTAATTATACATTACCTCCGTGTACACAAGTGCATTAAGTTGCATTATTTTCATGCCACTCGCCGCGTCCCCCTCACAATCCAACTTACCTAATATAGTTAACCGTAGACGGTATAGCAAATAGCGTAATCGAGATATTGTATTCATGTGGCTGCTGCCGCTGGCCAATGTTAATCCTCGTTTGCTGTTGTTTGCCGTCCCCAGAGCTCGTCAACTTTACCCGGACACTGGAAAAACCCAAGCAGGAAACATAAGAAACTAAGTTAGTAACTCGTCGAGTGGCTTTGCAGCAAATAACCGAGAGGGAGAGAGTAGCCAGCTACTTTTGCCACTGCTTTTACTACTAATATTTATGTGTATCTTTTGTAATTAATAAAAGTTTTAGCAGCACTGCTCCCACACACACACACACACACACAGACACGCACACTCAGTCACACAGATGTAAATAGCGAACGCTCAGGGCTAAAACTTTGTTCATTTTTCTTAGCTGCTCCGAAAAACTCTGTCTGGACGCATTGCATAAATTGCGTCAAATTAGACAGAAATATTTAATTAATCTCTATGAAAGTTAGTTTATTGAATTATTCACGCCGACGCAGACTAAGACACAGTCGCAGTCTTAGCGTCACCGCCGAAAATTTCTCAAATAACTTTTTGCAAGATGAGTAAAATCTACTCGTCTACACGGCGTATGAGCAATGTGCGTAAGCATTTATTTATAAATACTAATATACACACACTTATATAAACGGTTGTCAAGACATGCCGATTGTCATTAGGCTATTGTTGTTGTTGATATTGTTGTTCTGACAGCTGGGAAACAGCTGCTCTTGACAAATGACACGATTTACATTATACTCAATGCAATTTTTCCCTGTCAAAATGGACAGCAAATGTGTAGACGCAGATGGTAATGGGCAGCAAAAGCAGACAAACAAAAAAACGAAGCGAAAGCAACAACACAAAAGCAGACAAATGATGCGCGCTGCATGTTGATGCCCTCAGTGTGTATGTGTGTGTGTGTGTGTGTGTGTGTGTGTGAGTGTGGGTGTGAGTGTACAACTGTTTGCGTGGCTGCATCTTAAGCGGAAACGGAAGTCATTTGGGCAACGTCGACGTTTATGATGTTGTTCTCGTGCTGATGATGTTGAGTTGAGCTTTATGGCAAATGCAAATACATAAATAAAAATAAAATGTAATTTCTCATTTACAGCTTGCGTTCTTTCGGCTTTCCTTTTGGGCATTAGTTTCAGGTTGTTGCTTGGCTTGGCTTTGCTTTTTTTAATTTGCGTCCCGGGACAGGAAACCAGCGGCAGTCGCCGTCACAGTTACAGTTACAGCCACTAACAGCAACCGGACGTCTTGAAATTCTTATAAAAGTTTCAACGATAAAATTTCAGTGACCGAGCGGATCGGGGGATCAGGGGTTCCAGGCATGAGCTTTTGGGGATTGTTTTGTTTGATTCGAATCCACTTACCGGCAATTATTGCCAATCTTTGAGTGTTATAGTTAATGTCCTTAAGGCATTTTCTCGTTTGCGTCTTTAAGTTTACTCATTTTGTGACTCTTTAAGCTGACTCACTCACAATCTCTCTCTTTCGCACACCAATCACATTAGCAAGCATCACATACACAATCTTTAGGGTCTATTTTGCATGGAATCCAGCCCAGAATTCGATGCCGATAAGGATGTCGCAAATGTCAACATGATGACAACAATTTGTAAAAAATACTTGATTTATTTGCCAAAAAAATCACTAGATGAGGGACGAGGCCCAGACACAACAACAACAACAACCACAACAACAAAATTAAATGTGCTGCGCTAATGGCAAGTGGATGCGAATGCGACTGAGAATGGAGATGGGGATGTAAATCCTTGTGCTTGTCGCTACGCAACTCACGTAATGAATGCGAGTCGCAGACAAAGCATGAAAAATAGCACACACTCCTACACACACAATGGGTGGGTGCTTGGGGGCGTGTGTTTGCGGTTGGCTAGCATATAATTTTCAATGTTGACAGGCAGCAAAAGTTAATAACGCACCATATACGATAATGGACCGAGCATAGCCCCACACATAAATAGTGTGGCATAGCGTTAAAGGGAAGTAAAATGGAGGCCTCGTAACAGTAAAACTGACCCTAGACTGTCGACCAGTAGCACTAATAGCATCACAAATGACCGAGATTTAGTTGCCCGGACGTAAGCCACGTGAACCTACAAACTGGGGTGGAGAAGGTACGACCGACTTCAATTCAATTGATGAGCTTTGTCCGCGACGAAAGTGCACGGCAACTACTGGAGTAGTGTGGTGATGTGGAACAGCGTGGAGCGGATACTGTTCACCCACTCACTTCACGTCCTGCACTTCTGTAAATTGTGGGCAATTAACTTGCCTGATGGCTGCTGCCAATCACAGTGACCTGCCGCCTGTGACGCTTGTCGTATCCAGCCTCGACAAACTTCTCCCTTCTTCGCACAGGGTTTTTAATCTGCCGTCCCGTTCTGGTCTACCTCTCTCACAAATTCTATGTGTGACGTGAGCTGTTTTTTCTATTTTTTCGTTGTTGTTTTTTAATGTTTTTTGTGCTGTGGTCGCCGGCTCCAAGGATATTCACTTTAATTTGCTAAATACGTTGCACACGCCACATTCTTCCATTCGTCCTTTGCACAAAGTGCACTTGCATAGAAACCCCCAACAATCTGGTTAAATAAATAGAGAACGCTATGCATTAAACGGATTAGGGGAGTTAAATGCTTTGATTTAGGATACGTGCGCCAGCTCTGATATGTGATAATTAATTCAGCTACCTGCTACAATGAGTGCACATCACCCAAACGCCTCATGGTGTGCACACAAAAAGTAATAAGCTGAAAGCTCAGTTTAGAGATGATGATGATGATGATGAAGACATGGCAAGTCATTTGTAGAGAAATTCGTGCACCATGTCATTCAAATAAGTCAACATTATAGCAACACCCTTAGCCCGCTGCCAACCAAATGCAACTGAGCATTTTCGCATAGGCAAGAACATAAAACACAATGCAGAGCGGTGCAAGAGAAGGAGCCAAGCAAATGAACATAAAATGCCACTCACTTTCAGCCCAAGCATGCCCAGAAGCCACGCCTAGGCTGACGACACTTATGCCACAGCCAGAAGCAGAGACAGCCAAACACATTTCGTGTGGATGCCGAGTGCATTCTTTGTGCAGCGACAAATGCAACACTTTCGCACTCATCTTCATTTGCATTCGGCTGTGGAGAACATTGAAGCGATGCTAGGCGAGCTAGGCGAGCTAGGGGTCTTGCCTGACTTGTCTGATAATGGCGGAAATTTAATGCCTGTGGCAGCTTCATTTAACTTTTTTCAACTCAACTAAAACTCGAATGTATTCCGCCAGCAAATCCATTTCACACACACCCACACACACTCACACTTATGCGAGATATTGGCGTTGTGGACGCTGTTTTTGTAGGTGACAAAATGCTGGTGCGCCCGCGGCAAAAACGACCCGCCAGCTGCTATACAATCTGCCATATCACTGACAGTTTTATCGACTTAACAAAACTAACTGCCATTAGTTTCACTTTGCTGTGAGTGTCTCTGAAAGGCCACGAACGCAGCGTTCCACCATCAGCATCCACTACGAAAGTTGTCCATTGTTGCGGGTGGAAGGAAAAGGATTCATTGTCAGCGCACGAAAAATAAAGAAAAATATACAAGAAAACAGGCGATAGGAGATAGGACAAAACAAAGCCAAAATAAACACGGAAAAAATGGCAATGACGGAGATAAGGAACATAAGGAAACGTGAGACATAAGAACGAACCGCCTGTTTGGCTGTTCTCCTGCTCCGGGCCGGACATTGAAAAATCACTTTAGCATGACCCCAAAATGTCTATTTCATTTATACAAATAAACCCGAAAGCCCCCACAGCCCAAAATCCAATAAACGATGCCGACCAAAACAAATCGTTTGTGCGTCCTGCAACAACAGTCAGACAAATTAAAATGAACACGAAAGCAGCGCAGATACCTCGAATACGGAGCTAGACCAAATGGTCGACCCCCAAACCACGAACACAACTAGCACAGTCGTGTCTTGCCACGCCCCGTTAGATCGCACGTCTCCAGCTATTGACATTAAAATTTGTCATTCGCTTTAGACATTTTTTCGATTTTGCCACTCATGTATTTATAATATCCTATTCTGAACAAATGATTGGGCATGCTAAGCTTATAAAACCGATAACATATAGATTGGTAATGTGTATAGGGTACATGGATAGTCGAACATATATTTTGTCCCTCACTTATTTATTTTGCATTTCTTTTGGATATACATTTACCATTTTGTTCAACTACTTCAGATGCCATGCACGTGGCCGGACACAAAAATGTCCTGCAAGATGGCGAATCTAATCAGGCGAGTGCTGGAAATAATTTCGACCAGCTGATTGTGAAAAGTTTTCTTGCGATTGATGAGCCCCACTTGAGCCTGCATCGTTGGGCTGTCATTGTTAGGACGTCGCTTCATTTATATTTGTATTTCATTAAAATTATTGGCAGAGTGTGAGATGTCGGTCCTTTTGTGTATAGTCGAAGCGACTATGTGTTTTCCATGTGTGTGCGTGTGTGAGAGTGTGTGTGTATGAGCGTAAAACTAATTGATTGACACAGTTTTTTGCCGGTCAGCGTGGCGGCTTGATCGATTGATTTAATTTATTGTAAAAAGCATTTGAAATTGATGGAGTTGAGAGCTGTCCAGAATGCCGAGACCAGCTAAAAGCGTAATTCCATTATGTAGCACGCTGTAAATGTAACAAGCGCCAAAGGAAATGTAGATTAAGATTGGTTACGGCAGGCGACGACAGACGGGGAAAATTCTCAATAATGTCATCAAAGTGGCTACTGCTACCAGCAGCAAATGCATAACGCGGCCAACGATGGCGAGAAAAAAGGCTCAAAGGCAAAGGCAAAAGCCAAACAAAAATCGATAAGATTGTAAAGTGGCTGTAAGGACAGAGCAGTAGAGGCGAATTTTGAATAGCGTTGGCGACCCCAGTGCTCAGTTCGCCTTTACCATCGTCTTCGTCTTTGTGCACAAGAGTCGCACATTTGCTTTTGAATTAAAGTGGAGCGATGGGGGCGAAGGGAGCGAAGTTTGAGAAGAAGGTGGAGCAAATTGCACTTTTCATTAAACTGAAAATAATAATACTCGTATCAAACTGGATGATGATGCTACTCCTGCTGCTATTCGGGCTTCTACTGCTTCTGCTCCTGTTAAGCGGATCAGCGCCACTCAATGTGGTTCTACAGCGACTGACTGGCTCCTTACGGCATTTCTGAAGCGCTTTGCCCGCATTACTTGGCTAGTTCCTGGCGCCTGTCATTCATCAATTGGCGGAATTGGCTTGGCTTGGCTTGGAAATTAGTTGCTAGCATGCAACTGACATCAAAGTGTGTCAGAAGCTGATGGCAGTGCAATGGCAAAATAATTTAGTAAACTTTTGTCAACTCACGACGATACAAAATCGAAAAAGTAAGCAGCAACACCAACAATTACAACCAAATCGAATCGAACTTTAAGCGAGTCGTGCCGATATATTTTTCAATTTCCGTGACAAACGCGTAAAATGTTGGCCAAATTCAATTTTCGTAACTTCAAGGGGGAAGCAACTTAGCCAGAGTCTATACCACGTAGACGCACTAAACGCTGTTGAGCATTTAAACTTAACATTATTGCATTTGCCAATGAATATGTCAACAAAAATGTTGAACACACACCAGCAAAACCAAACAACAACAAGTAAGACCAAATGCGTAGCAAGGACTCCTTTGACATTCGATGCTGAATGCGGTAGTTCAAGATACGAACGTGGCCCTGACAGAATGGTTGCTTTGCATGGCAGACAGACAATCAGCTAAATAGACGAGCGCATGCCAAATGTGCTGAGTGACATGCTTAGCAAATGATGAAGAATGAATGTGAAATGGTAATCGGAATGTAAATCGCATTGGAAAATGGCATTGAAGATGAAGTCGGGGCTCGATAATGCGGGACCCGCACGTTTAACTTCGCTTGATTTGCGAGTCAACGTCAGATGAATCAACTTGCTTCGCTCCAGTTAAATGAAAGTCAGCTATGCACTCTTGTTCAGCTCTTAGGTCAGTTCAGATGATCTGTCCATTGCCAAAATCCCCCAACTTCTGCTGTTGCATTAATCAAAATCCTATCGAACAGTGGCCATGTGTGAAACTGTGCAGTCCACTGATTGGAGATAACCCCCGTTCGAATAGGAGTCCCGCAGACACCACTAAATTAAGATGCAGCCACTCTCCGGCTGTGGCATCATATTGGCGTACGTGGCGCCCTGAGTTATGCAGTGAAAAATTGTCGAGTTCATGATAAATGATATAGCAGCACATAGCGCTAAGAACGTGGTCAGCCAGATAAATGTGAAAGCAATATTAAGAAGAAGAATGTGTCGTGAATGCAGTGGAAAACAAACGCTACGCTGTTCAAAAGGTTGCAAGCTCCGAAAAAGGATGAAAATAGAGATAATGCTCGGGACTGTACTAGCAGCAGCGAATTATGTGTTTAAGGATGCGCTGATGGTGCTTGTTTGCTCGCCAAACAGCACATCGTCACCGTTGCCATTGCCGTTGATGTCCTTGTCGTCCTTTTTGGGCAACGCCTTGCACTTACTTTGTGCGCATTTTCAATTTGTCAAACGCATAACGAATGAGCGTGATTGAAGTGCCAGTCGCAGGACATCAACATGGAACAAGAACATCGAGTAAGCGCTGCTGCTTTAAGAGTCCTTTCGCACACACACACACACATAGGCACAAATGAATTGCCAAGATTAATAGTGTTCTGCCACAACCAGCGCATACTGTTCTTGTTCTTGTTCTTCTTGTTGTTATTGTTGACAGTTTGTTTTCCAGCCAGCAATATAATTACAACAACAACAGTAGTCACATCAGCAGCAAGAGCAACACTCGAGCCGTTGTGTGCATAATTGTGGGACTATACAAAGGCGGATGCAGCAGGATACACGCAGCAGCTCAGGCGAACAGCCTGCAAACTTGGACTGTGCCTTCTGTTTTGATTTTGACACTTTTCAGAAGCGGCCCAACATACTCACATATAAAACACACGCACGCACACACACTTGCTTATACTCGCACATTTATGTGCGTTGTATATCCTTATTGCCTCAGTGCAAACAAGACTGTCATAAATGCATTTTATGATTTTAATGAGGTTTCTGTTGATATTTTGTGGTCGTTTTGGAGACGCGAGCTTTAAAATGCCGACAGCTTAAGCAGCTGACATAATAACAATGAAGTTAAACATTAATCAAATTGCTGGAAATTTAATATGAAAAAAGTGTGAGAATTAAGTAGAAGATAAGAGTACGACTTTGAGTTACCGTGTATTTGAACAAAGTTGCAATTTGTGAAAGCACCATTTTCAAGAATATAACAGGTTAATGGGCTATAAATGGAGTCTAACATATTTATCTGCTTTTCTATTTCTAGCAATTGAATTCCTTCAATCAATTCAAAATCTGTCCAAGAATTGTATAGATTATGTTTAGCTATATTTTCCGTTGGTTCCGTAGGGTATATACAATATATACACACACACAGAGAAAGTGCGCATGGCTGTTGGCATTGTTAAGCAAGTGTTATAAAACATTTTTGATAAATGCAAGCGAAACCGCAAAATATCATATGAATAATTGCGTTCATAAATAATCGTCACGACTGCCATGCAGCTGCAGCACTGAAACTACTCAAACCCCAACAAAATTTAACCCAGCAATCCAGTGGAGAAGCCGTGTGGCTTCCGCTCATATTGATGCTCATACCTTTGGATATAACTGATGTGCTTTTAAAAATTTGTTGTTTGAATTTAATTAAATGCAAGTGCGACTAAAAAAGTTGAATGCTGCAGGTGCACAATGCTTTTTAATTAGAAATCAAATAAAATGCTATTAGCAAATAAAATCAACATCCAAAGGCCTGTAAAACCAGCAAACACCTCACTAAATAATAGAAAACTCAATCCTTGCCAGAGGCAAATATATGAAACAAAAATGAAAATAAATAATCATTAATTTTTGCATATCGCCTGCATTTTAATTGCAGTTTGCAGTTGCGCCCAGATAAACAAGCCAACTTTTATCCGATGTCCGATATCCAATATTTGACCCGACTCCCGCTGATTTTATCTCTTTGGAGTGCTAAAGCAATTACTAAAAATACAACGCTGCACCTGTTCCCATCTGTTCTATATGCCCACCTAACTGGCCTATTCGGACTTTCCGCTTTTTGCATACAAATCTGTATTATGTCCGGCAGCCATCAGCATCATGCTGGAAACGGAAGGGTGTGCGGTTTGAAGGCTTCGAGCCATTTTTTTTATGCAGCAACAGCGACAGCATCGTATTCTTTTTTTTTATTTTTTTGTTAAATTTATAGCTGCTAGTTAGAGGGCAGTGCAGATTAGTTTTTATTGCCGAAACAAAAACTGATTTAACTTTTTCTGAGTAAAAATCAATGTTTATGTTAGCTAAAAAATCCGGATTTTTTTACGATGGCACTAGAAAAGCGTTGTAAGGGGCATTGTAATGATGAGTCACAAATAAAATGATATTTGATTGAAAACAAAATTTGGAAAAATTATAGACATGTAAAATTCGAATAAAATACTTCAAAAAACATAATTGGAAACATCATTTCCTCTTTTTGATTCTCAATATCAATAGATACTTCAGAAAGATAACTTAGTTATTATTTTCAAATTGCGTGCATTTATGAATTTTGAACTCATTCGTACGATTTGTAACCTGAGTTCGTTGTAAACAATCCCCAGATACTGAAAATGCAACACAGACAACAAATAATTGCCAATTTGGTGCACATTTGGTCGTGTGCATTCGAAATGTGAATGGGTAGATTTCCCTTGCTCTGTTTATACACATTTATATATCGTTTTGTCTCCCGTATCCCATTTCAATGGTTGGAGCTGTTGTAGCTGTTGTAATTCAATTACGTTTGTCTTTGGGATATCAGCAAAATAAATTCGCTTATTGTGCAGCTTCATTCAGCTCACTTTGATTCGACTCGACTGATTCCTATTCACATTCACATCACATTGTGAAATCCGTATCATAATTGCAGTTATTATTCTTGTGGCTGCCTCTTCTCGTGTGCAGCTCTGAGCTTGGTGCCAAATGACCTTTGATTATGCATGCGGCACGTGTGCAGAGTTTGTAATTACTTTGCAATCGAAGATGCGGCAGCCAGCTGTCAAAATACTGTTAATAATACCCTTTACATTAGTACACAGATTTTGTATTGCATCAGCAGACGCACCTAAAGCAAATATTAATTAAAATAGAAATTAAATCTGATTAAATTGTTGAATGGCGTTCGCTATCCTTACAGAATATTTTCAAATTTTATATTTTCAAATCAAAACTCTTCGCTGGATTGCTAATTGCCCAACAATATCGTTCATTGCTTAAAAGCATTGACATAATGCCAGAAATTCCATAACGCATCCGTTTGGGGGTGTAATTTAATTGAAACACATATATACATAATTGATATCTCTGGAATCGAAATTCATTTGTTCGATGCAAATTAAACACACACGACATCTGCACAATAAGAAACTGTAATGCCATTTTCCCGATGCGAAGAGGGGATGGATGGCATCGAATCGTCATCAAGAGAATAACAAAAACAGAAATGGGACACTCACTATTCTTCCCGGTTGCCATATGCGTTGCGCTGTTATGTTTACGGTAAATACTCGCTATGGAGTCCGGCTCTGAATGCGCGAGTCCAATTAAGTTGACATGGTTATTTACATATGCACATTATTGTTTTTTGTACGCGTTCGGCTCACTTTATACCAGTTTATTTATTGTACAGCGCCTGTGCAACAATTTCTTTACTCTTCTTTAATTTACGTAAGCCATTAAATCAGTCACAAAGTATATATATATATCCACAATACACATACAAATATTTTTATATAGACGCATCGTTATCTCTATCACTGATTCCGATTCAGATTCTGTTGGTCGAGTCTGACAGACAGGCAGGCGACGATTTCCAGCTGCGTTGGCTTCCAAACCGCTGATGCGTTTTAATTGGAATTTCCGCTTCTCAGTTGGGCAAAAAATTAAAATAATAATTTTCAGTCAAACCGCCAGAACAACCCACCTCAGCGTTGTGGACAGAAGGGCGTGGCATAGAAATTTGCACCAGATATTTGCCATTTTTGTCACGCAATTTTGGGTTGCAAGGCACGCTATCACGAAATGCACGCTCCGCAGGACATTCTCAGAGAATGGAGAAAATGATAGCGGCCTAATGACATTAAGCACACAGCGCCCCCAATTAATTATGCAGTTTTATTTAGTTAAAATGCAGCCAAAAGTGTTGTTTTGACAATAGCGTAGGGCAATAATTTAATGGACAGCAAAAAGAAAATTTAATTGTGCATTTAAGCCCCAAAAATCGCACCACCGACTCTTTTAATTCCCGTTTGATGTGGGCGTAGACCCATAGAGGCGCCTCGCTGCCTGTTAAATGAGTTTTTAAATAAATTTCAGACACTTTGTGCATCTGTTTACTCAACTCGGATCCAACGCTAGCCTTTTTTAACGGCCCATAAACGTGCCCGCCAGAAAATACTTTTTAAATGTTGAATAAACATTTTATGGCAGCAAAAATGCTCAAATACCGCTAAAAAAATGTTCATGCCTACTCTAATTATAATCTTGGCATTTTATAAGTAGAATGAACTTAACTCAATAATTATATTTTAAACTACATTATGGGCAGTTTTTTTGACATACCTATAAATATATTCATATTGATATATATTTATTTATTTAAACTTATATATAAAAATATTAAAATAATAAGTTGTACATAATTCTACTCATTGAATGTGAAGTTTGAAGAGTTTAAAATCAATACTCGGAAATTAATGTCTTGTATATTTGGTATATAAATATAAGAGCTAAAATTTATGGTTTTTTTTTACAGTATTTGCATATATTTGTTAAAAGATTCAATGAAACAACAATCAATTTATAATTTTATTCATTCCCAGTCATAAATGTCAACTATTGGTTACCTATTTTAAGACCAACATCTTAAAATTTGTTGGTGGCTGAAAACAATTGCGATTTCATGATTCCTGTTCATATATATCCATAATTATTCTGCCTCATTTAATCTGTTAAACGTGAAATCTGCCAACAAGGTCTCTTAATTTTTGACGCATTTCAGCCATGATTATTATCGCCCCCGGAATAATAAAAAAATGTTCGAAAGAAACGCTAAAAAAAAAAACAAAAAGAGAAATAAGAATGAAAAGAACTGCTGTCGCTTAATGTGCGGAAATTTAATAAAACGCTCGTCGCGAGAACCAAAATTTCATTTTAAATGGCGGCCAGTCGGGTGATTAAGTTGCCAAATAAAGTGCGACAGGCATCGCGACGAGGGCTGGCTAACAAAGGGTTAACGGCGCCGACATTTGGTCCCATCGGCACCAATGATGGCATTAAATATCAAAGGGCATGCGCCTGTCTTGTTTACAAAGTGATTTTCCTCTTTCTGATTTTTTACTTTTAATGAATTCATTTTGAAAAATTCCTACAACACATTTTTAATATATATGCTGTTTTCTTTTCTTTTTTTTTAACGTATATGTATATACTGTACGATGCGCCGTCGCTTTAACTGCTTTCATAAATTTGAATGCCATACATTTCCTTGGTGGTGCCCTTCGTTATGCGCTGAACATAATTGAAATCCATTTAATGAAAAGGCAGTGTCAAAAGTGACCGCCACCCTGTCGTGTTGTGGGAGTAATCCAGATAAGAAACGAACTGGGTGGGGATTTGTTGGCCCAATATAATTAATAGCATGCCATGTTCGATGCACAAAATAGATTATCTATCAATAGATGAGCCTTGACAAGTTACATATAAAAGAAGAGTATTTACGATTATATATATACACGACTATGTATTCCTAATGATTTAATGTTTGTTGGATTGATTCTGCACAAAGGCGGCATTAAATGTTTATAATTTATATATATATATGAATATCATATATATATATATATATATATATTATGTATATATTTATATGTATATAGATGTGGCTACAACATGACAGATGCTGGAAATTTAATTAATTGTGGTTAACCACATTTTTCTCTTCGCTGCCCATAAGCATGCAACACTTTTTGGCCAGTTCTAAGCACTTATATCTGTATTGAATTTAACTACTGCTGCTCAGCTGCTGCTGGCGAAAGAGCAATCGAAACGGTATTTGAGTCAAAGTTTAAAGCGCAATCCAAATACGAAAAGTAGCAAAAAGTTATTTATTATATTTGCTAAAGTGCCAATAAGTACATAGCAAAAAGGTCAGCAAATAAAAAGGTTTCAGTTCAAATTGATATCAATTTTTTTCTTAGCATTTTCCTGGCTTAGGGCGTTGACAAAGGCAAAATGTACAGAGGGCGAACTTCCGCTACGCACTCGGCCGGAGTTGTTATGCAAGCTTCCTTTTAAAATGGAGAGAAAGAGTTGGTTTTTGCGCTTAACTCGAAACTTCCGCTTGTTGTATGCCACTTGAGCACTTGCTGTGTTGCTGTGTTGGTGGACAAGGGATTGGATGCCACACAATGGTAATGCAAGAGGAATGCACAAAATAGAATTTATTATAATTTGCGCTCAAATAAAATCAATTTCAGTATCATTTAAATCAAGGCACACGGAATAAAAAAAAATTGTCCAGGCACAGTCTGTCAGCCAGCCAACTGGGACATGAAACAAACAGGTATTGGCAGAGCACTGAACGATAAAGAGAGACACCAAGGCAGTCTCAGGCAGACACACAGATAGAGAGACGGGCAGTTGCTTAGCAGCTATTATGTGCACATGCTACTCCTGCTCGCCCACTACCAGCTGACTGTTTCATTGAAATGGCGGCGATGTAGGGCGTTTTGTGGCTCCGCCTTCATTTATTCATTCGTTTCATTGCGGCCCTGAAGCTGAGACCGGGCCTGAGCCTGTGGCAGCCATTGGGGGATTGCTTTTAGTGTTGTTATTGCGTGCTTTGACGTCGATGCTTGGCATTTGTATTTATGTAGTTGCCATGACCATAACAAAATCAAACCACATCAATTGTGCACCTAAATGGCCAAGTGGGACCTCTTAGCTATTCATTTGGCTTTTGATTGCCTACGCAGATAGTGACACAGTCATGGACCAAAGACAGTTAGTGTGAGGCGAAACTGCGGACTTAAACGCAGCTGTTTAAATTGCAGCTGGGAGCGAAATGTTCTTTGAATTAAATGAAATTCATATTAAACGCTTTTGCATTTTGCAATTGTCACTTGACTTTGCTGCACCGCAAAATTAAATTAATTCTGCAAAGTACAAAAACACTCATACGACATGTTCAACCCCTCGTTCCGTTTCTGTCTGTGACATTGTCATTTTTGTTGTTCTACCAGCTAGATGCTGTGCATTTTCATTTCCATTTTCATTTCCATTTTAACTTTGGTCACACATGAGTTGGGTTCGTCTCGGTTACAGTTGTGCTTGTGAATAGCTTGATACCTGTGGCAAAAAACAATTGCCTTGCATTTTCCCAACTTGGCCAAAATAGTATCAAGACCAGGAAAAGCAGGAGCTGCAGTTACAGAAAATGCCACAAAATAATGAAAAAAGTTTTATAATTGCATGAAACTTTCCAATTAACAGGTTGCCTCTGGTTGCTGGTCACAAATTACCAAAGCCAAAGCCAAAGCCAAAGCCAACGCCAATGTCAAAGTCAAAACGGAAAAGTGGCAATTAGATCTATTCATTAGTGTTGCTTTAGATCTGTTAAACATATACAAATGCATTCTTATATCTGAATAAGGGGCAACAAAAGCATTTGAACCACTGCACACACTCACCCCCTGTCTATTTAATTGAAAGACATTCATTTGGGCATCTCAAGCGAGATATAGAACAACTTCCTTTGTATAATCCAACATAACTTTTCACTTGTCTCCATGCTGTGGCTAAATATGCGCAGACATGAACAGGGACACATGCAGAACATGACTATATTCTGTTACGATTCACCGCTTCCTGCTCCCTGCTCCTGTCTGTGCTGACATGCAGGCAGAGGAGGCAGCATGCTCAGCCTGGCAACATTTCATTAAGTTTGCGCCAAACTTTTATTAAAACAAATACGTGCTACGGCCAACAACAACAACACTGCAGACAAGCAAGGCGCTAGAAGCGGTGGCAGGAACTTGTTTGTTGGAGCCTAACGTCCCGTTACATTTTGGGCAACATTTTTTGTTGTTTTTTTTTTTTTATTTTTATTTGCCAGTGCTTTGGTTTGCTTTGTTTTGTTTTGCTTCTCGGCTTCGTTTCTCTTGCTTATATATTTCTTGTGGCAAGCAAAAGTCAAGTCAAGTAGATTTCTGCTGACTTTTGCACAACATACAAAGGCCCAAATGCAACAATTTCCGGGCTGCGCGTCGAGACGCTGTCCCACGGCCCGCCACTCTGACGACTGCCATCTCCCCTCTTCTCCATCCCGTCAGCAACACATTGCCTAAGAAAGTTGTTTAACTCCGACAACGTCGTCGTCGGCCGTTGCCAGTAACTTGCAGTTGTTGTCTTTGCAGGCGGTGCCAAACGTGCAAAACAAAAAAATGGCTGAGCAAAGAGTGTACAAAATCAAGATACCCAGCATTTCAATTCGAACGTCTTTTAATTTCAAAATATATTAGAGAAGTTGAATAACCAATTTATAAATGAAGCACACAAAAGAAATTAATTGTCAAATGACTAGCTTTAATTAATGCTGACAATTCATTCATTCATTCACTGATTACATTAAGAATCGCTCGAAGTGCTTAAGTGCTCTTAAAGCATTCAAATATCAAATGAAATTCAGTGGAGGGACTTTAATACTAATACTTTTACACTCTAAAATTGTATTGATATTTTTAGTTAGCTTTAGCTTTATTGAGTCACTTTATTTGTGGTTGCTACATTAAATAAACTTGACTTTAAGCTGCTTACAGGGTATTAATATACGCAGTTATACCCACACATCCATAATGTTGTAGAGCTCGGTGGTGTTGAGTACATTTGCGGTGCTGGCCGTGCAAGTTGAAAGAAGGCAAGTTGCAAAAGTCAAGAAAATGGCATCTTGAAATGTGAACTTTTTAGCTGCACTTCTTTTTGAATACTTTTGTGCCTGACTTTCAGATTTAGCAATTGTTACTATTATTGTTGTTGTTGTCAGTTGGCTTAAACTCAGACTCTTTTGCACTTTGTTCGCAACTGTGCAGTGCATTTAAAATAGTCGAAGTTTAAGCACAAAATCTGCAATTCAATGCCATACAATGCTCAAAATCTCTGCATCAACTTGCTGCATCGATTGAGACCGCCCCAATGTCTACTTGATTGCGTACACTTGGACCCTTTGGCGGATCAGATTGAGAATGCATGTTAACGACATTTTGATTTTGTCTGATGCTGGAGTGCATTCGAAGTACTGCATTTAATTAGATTGCACAACATTATGCAGTTGCAACCTGTCACAACAATTCGAGTACTTACCACATTAGTGTGGTGCAATTCTCCACTGGTCTCTTGGTGGCCTGGGCAGATTCGACTGTAAGGAATAAGCAATGTTGAGAATTACATTGTACTACAACTGGACGGTGTACGTTGGATGTGCATGCTAATTTAACAACAGACACAAAAATAAAAAAATTATAAAAAAAAATAATAATAATAATAAATATTTGGCAGCCGTAAATTGTGGCAGCAACTTTGTCGCAAACAGTTTCGCAACAACTTGATACATTTTAGTGCCTTATCTCATAATTAATGGCGGTTTCCGTGGCGAAGGCAGGGTATCTGTGGGCGGTCCCATGGCAACTGCTACAAGCAGACAAGAAATTAATTGCGCTTTACGCGCCACGATAAACACTCCTCCAGCAACGCCAGTTCTGAAACTCCAGCTCCATCTACAGTCAGTTACAAATGAACTGAGTCTCGTAACTGTCGCTGCTGCCGACAGGGCCGAGAATAGAGGAGGAATTTCAGATCCGCTTGCTGTAAAATTAATTAAAAGTAAATCCAGTAAAAACTATTAAAGTTAAATTTGGCATGAACTCGACCACAAATCAATCTGCCGCACTGTAAGCGCTAACGTAAGCGCTTTATGTGTGCGCCAGCCAGGACGACAGTCGAGCCAGGATTGCAGCTGTGACTGGTGTATTGTTTTTGGTTTTTTTGCCACATGCCACGCGTGGCTAACAAAGGAATGTTAAGCTGTTTATAAAGCGTTCAAGTCATTTCTTGTCATATGTTGACTAGGCCACGCTCATACCCATACACACATACAGGCACTTTACTGAGCCAGCCCAGGGGCTTACCGGTTTTACGGATTTTCGATGAAAGTTCTCGTCTTTTTTTTTCGGTTTTGCGTCCCCGTTGCGAACGTTAAGTGGCAAGTTTTGGGCTCTTGTGTCGTGACTTGCGCGCTTTTAAGATGATCTGCAAACTTTGATATGATTTGCATTCTCTGGCTGTTTTTGCTCCATTGCTTTTTGTTATATCACTAGCGACAACAATGACAATTAATTAAAACAAATTTTTTGGGGTCCTTGTCAATGTGACTAATCTCAACTTTGAGGATACACACCCCAATCTATAATGCCTGCCCATCACTCAACCAGGAATGAAGGGGCTTAATAGAAAAGTTTGCATAAAATCAATTTGTGTTGGGACAACTATGGGCCACAATGTCTATACCCTAATCGCAGCCATTTGAGTGCCGTTTTATTGACTTGCTTCTAAATGCTTACAACTTTGTCGTACAGTTCAGAACTTACAACGAAGGCAACTTGAGGCCATTTTAAGTAGCGTGGAACTCATTTTATAAATTGCAGAGCTGAGTCCATGACGCAGACCTTTGAGCTTGTCTTCGATCACACATGTATACACAGGTCCGATGTTGAACAAATAGCAGCCAATCAATAGACAATTTACTGTTACTGCAGTATCCGGTTCGCAATGCTCGACCACTTGCAATTTGCTTGTCGAATAACACCCATATTACAAGTCATTCATTTGGCAATCATGCATCCCAATTAAATGGAGCTCACAACCGAGACTAACGCTCATATATCAATTTATTTTTTATGAACTCTCAAGTTAAAATCCATATGTCAACCGCTGTTCGTTACTCTTTTTTGTTACATTTTTTCCTTTGACTTTTGCAAATGCAGTCTGAAACTGGTAATCGAAAAAACATTACATATTTGCAGCAGTTGATTTAAAATCAACTCGTTACTGAAGCTTTACAATTAAGTTAAATACAAAAATTGCCAGGATTTATATTAATGATTTATATATATAAAATATTTCATACGAACTTTGTAGATGACACTACAGTTTTATTATTGGAATTTAAATAAATACATTTCGAAAGTTCAATTATAAAAACCACATCAAACACAACAAAAAAAAAATATAAAAATGCAAATACGGCAAATAAAAATTTCACATATTGATAATTGCATAGAAAGATGTATAACATTTTTCGGTTGAATGCTTTTTATTGTAAATCAAATTTAGTTTAAGTAAATTATAAACATAAAAGGCGCTTATATTGGGTAACTTTTAATTATAATCTGAAAATGAAGTAGAGATCAAATATGATTTATAAATATTTCGTTATTTATGAAAAGAGAAGTGCACAAATAGGTTGATAAGCTAAATGGGTTTCACCACCCAGCTTTATCATTATGTGTAATGAAATATTGAGAGTGATTTTAATTAATATGACCATGTCTTTAAAGATGCATTAAATTTAAGATACAAATTTCAGTTATGTAGAATATCGATTGTACTATATATCCCTATAATTTCTTATTCTTTTTATCTTGTATGGATATCCTGTTTTTTTTTTTTGTATAATAACTACATTCAGGAAGGGTAGAAAGCCAGCTTTTAATGGTTTAGTATATGGATAATATTGATGGATACTGAAGTGTTAACGTGAATGCGATAAGGGCGTAAATCGTTCGCAATGATATCAAACTGTTATTTAGTTAAGCCATGGCCAACATATGAGAGTATCGGCCACAGACCACCCGCTCAAGGCTACAAGCTATACACGCACACTCGAACTCAATACATATGTACAACGAAGTGGTGGTGGGAAGCAGCGAGCAAGGACAAGGACAAGGACAATATTACTTATGTATATTGCCGCATAAGCCGTCACTTGTAGCAAAGTACAACCAATTTGAAATGGTGGCATTGAAGGAAGGGATGGAAAGAACCTAGATTGGGGTTAGGGGTAACGAGTAGCAGCAGGCGGATAAGAAACGCATTTGTATTAGTTTTACGCGCATTAGAGTCTCATTGCCTGGCTTAAGGAGCACAACCAACCGAAGCACAAGCACAAGCATAAAATAAAGTAATAAAATTCTTAGCTTTGCTGCTGGTCATATCTGTGAGTTGCAGACATATATGCTATTTATACCAAATACTATATATACATATATATTTGTATGCAATGTGAGTCTCGACATGTTTGTGTGTGTGTTTGTGAGGGTTTGCGACTACGTGACATTTAAAAGGGATAAAGCTAATAAAACCCAAATCGAATAATAAAATGCGAGCCAGACTGACACTGTTTGTGGAGAGAAGGTTCTGGCGCAATAGTCAAAAGGCTAATTGCCATTTAAAGCTAGCATTTTTGAACTGTTTTATTTTTCGGGGACCTCATATTGACATATGAAGTCGCGCTTAGCGTGCAAAGTTGCGGCAATCACTAGCTAGGTCATCACGCATATCCTCGATCTTTTCTTCTTTTTTTTTGTGGCAAAAAACAAAAAAGTAATTTTGTGACAAGCTACAAGTTGTATGTCATTGAAACAAATGCAGCACGAAATGCATCCAAAACCCCAATCAAAGCCGAATTACCTAACGAGCTTCGCCATCAAGTGGCCCAAAGACGACAAGGACAACAGTAGTAACTCTTGCTACGGTTACGACTTTGGCAATGGCTGAGTGAGCTACTTGAGCTTAAGCTGATTTCGGACAGCTTAAACTTTTTTACGGTCGAAGCATCATAAAATGGCCATTGCAACGACTATCCGCGTAAATCAAGTCAACTTTCAACAACGTTGGCTTGATTTAAACCCATTAAAAGTCACTTTTTTAACGCTTTTGGCACACAGGTTGCTTGAAGTATGTTTTACCAGGACAGGAACTCACCTTTACAGCAGTATCAGCACCAACAGCAGCAGAAGGACAATATAACTCCTTTCTCTTCTACCTTCTTTAGATACATAAGCATGCCCTGGGGGCATCCTTACTCGGGGAGCTATTTAAACTGAACTAGAGCAAGTCGCTTCGAAAAGTGTGAACAAGCTTCACTTGAGTGAACAGGATGACGAGGCGACGTCAGCAGCATCACTGAGACAATAGCAATCGGATGAGTTGTGAATGATAATACGCAATATAGCAGTCTCGGCTGCTGTTGGTTGGGCTGAGCTGTAGGTGAGTAGAAGAGATAGTGGGATCAGTTAGATGAGTAAGCATAAGTATAAATCAAACCAAAGGCTAATCAGCTGCATATGTGTGTGTGCAGGTGTGTGTGTGTGTAAGTGTTTCGTGTGTGTGTCAGAGAGATGACATTGCTTAAAGTCTTAATTAATTTAGCATAGGCCTTTTGGAGCAGAGATGCGCAGCTCTCACGAAATGTTGATTTGAATACAATGCAAGACGTGTGCGGCTCTTCAGCGCAATTACAGTAAAACGCAATGCGGCAATCACGTAAATGAATGCCATCAGCGAGACATCAAGCAACCATTCATTTAGTCATTCATCGCTTGGGAATCCAAATGGGAGGAGAAATACGTTGAGGAAATGTGGCTAAAATACGCACGAATGCTGCTAGACAAGGACAAGCCGCTGTTGATGCGGCGGAAATAATTGTCTTGACACAGATAATCTCGTTACCTTTTGGCCCTGCGACAGCCACCACCCCCACCGCACCCTTACCCCCAGTATTGCCTGCAGCTTACCGAACAGATCCTGCTTCGGTTTGTCCGCATTATTGTCAATTTATTTGCGTAATTTATGCCTTGCCGCCCGGAGGCGCTAGACAAACACACAACGAGCTACCCCAACTCTCCAACGCAGCCCCCCTCCCCTCGTCTCTTACCGCATGTCAACTGTTGCCGTATTTAAGCTATTTCGTGCGCCTTTTTTAAATTCAAATCAAATCTCGTTAGAAGTTCGCTACAAAACTGCTCGCTGGTGTTTTTTTTTATTAGCCCTCCGCTCGTATTTTGCAGGCAAGGTTGCCACAACTTTTTTTTTAGCTTTCGTACCTTTCCGTCTTATTCTTGGAGCTGTCAGTGTAACTGGTCTTTTCAAATTTTGATTTCTTGTCACAATTTGTTGACATTTGTTATTTTTGTTGGTTTCCTTTCGTGTGGCTACAGCCAATTAAGGCGGCAAACACACCATCCAGAAAAGGTAATGAAAAAAGAATATAGAAACCCACCCAACTTTCCACTTTATTTATTTCTTTTTATCACGTTCTGTGCACGATGCGACGGGTCCAACGGAGCGTATACTTTATATTGATTTTCTTTAACAAGCTAAGTCAGCTGGTATTTTGGTTGTTGTTGTTGCTGTTGTTGTTGTAGCAGTTGCTGCACTTCCGGTGCAACGTCAGTTCCGCTTCTGTTTTGACAGGCCTTAAGGATTGCCTTTCACTTAATTGCACAACATTGGTGCGAATAGCACCGTCTTCTTTAATTTCCGCACTTATTGTCAGTAGGTATTCGAACAGTCAATCAGTCATTTAAGCGAGTCCGTCCATCATTTACTCAGTTACTCAGTTACGCACTCAAGCGGAAACTTTAAATTGTTTCACAGCTTAAATTAATTTGTGTGTACTGGCATGTGTGCCTTCTCTTGAGAGCTGCGCACAACTTAAGTGCTAGTGAAGTGAACCATAAACCAATGCGATTATAAGCAGTTTGGGAGACTAACTTACCAATAAGATTAATGCAATACTTAATGCAATACAAAGCATGAAGCATGAAAAAAACTATTATAATTTAGCTTACAGTTTGAATGAGCTCACAAAAGCTCGCTTGTTGCCTGCTCAAAACACTGAACTGAAGCACAAGCAAACTTCTAGCATTTGCAGCCCTGCCTTTCTCAGCACTACTACAACTGGAAGTTAAGTGTGTTTATTTTGCGCTGAACGTCTAAAATTGCCAAGTGTCTCAAGTTTTTAGAGCACAGCGCTCTTAATAGGCAAAAGCAAACACTAACCCAAACTCCATATCCCAAAAATGCCAGGACCTTCGTCTCGCCGTACACACACCTCTTAACGGCCCCGCTCATTATTTTCACACAAAGAATAACAATAATAATGCGTTATGTATTTTTCAACTCAATTAGAACATTGTTTACAATGCGTATGAAAATTTGATGGGAGGATATGAAACTTTTTGGCTACCAAAAACTTTTGCAATAACAACACCGCTTGAGTAAAAAGTAAATGTTGCTCTTCCATGGAGCTGGCGCACAAAACGAAAAGAAAAACCGAAAAACATAAAGAAACGAAAAGAAAATTAATTTAATTTAAATTTGCTCTAGATGCATCCATAAAAAGAGAAGGTGTGGCGACTACAGCTCCTGCTGCAAGCCAAGCCAAAGTCACTTTATTAACGTCAGCGGCCCTGTTTCATGAGCTTATTTAGAATTATGAGCGCATTTACCTAAGCACCAAAAATGCTGGCAAATAAAAGCGCCAGCAAATGATGCAAACTGCATAAAATTGCTGCAGCAGCCAGGAACATGGCCAAGACTAGGACCAGGACTTCCAAACTATGAGACGTGCGCTTTAACCCGTTTTGCGTCGACGCCAACTCGGCCAAGTTTTTGGACTGCGACGTCTGCAGTTTTTTTTATTTCCTTTTTTTCCGTTTTTATTATATTTTTTCACTGGAGTCAGGTTGTCATTGCGGCAGCTGCCACACTAAAGGTTTTTCGTTTTCCAAGCGGACGCACCTACACTGTCAGCATTTTTCAAGCTATGCTTGTGTGTGTGTGTGAGTGTGGCAACGTGGCGTATTCATGTTTTTTTGTTTTTGGGCTGCTGTATATATTTTTGGCAGACACAGCAGTGGCAACGACTGCCACAGTTGCTCGACAATCAATGAAGATGCCATTATATAGCTAGGACCACATATAAACATACACACACATGCATATACATACACACAGTTATATATAAATATATACATATATACTATATATACAGCCTGTGCTTATACCTGCACTACCTTGTCTCCTCGACTCGAGTCGACGTTGTCTGCCATAAAGATAGCACACGACCATAACTTTAGAGTTCGAAAACTAATTATGCCTACAGCTATGGGCCTAGACGGCGTGTCTGGGCCTAAACTGGCGGCTGCTGTGTTGCAGCAACGTATAAATTATGCCACACTTTTATGTGTGCTGCCCCCTTTACGCTCTTATCATTGAGGCAAGATTCGAGTAATTTGTTTTTGCATTTGGCTGCATTTTATGGCTAATGGCTTTTGAATACTTGTTCACGTTGACCAGGCCAAAGCCATTCGCACTAACCTCTTCATGGAGAACGCATATATGTACATGTCTATATATATAAATATATATATATATATATGTACATATATATATATAGGGATGCTGCACGCATGTACAAATATATTTGCCAGCTTAAGTGCCGCATTAAAACAGGCCAAAGGAAGCTGTCTAAAGAGTCACCCGAGTTGCTCTCTGCCTCGCCACTTGGCTACATCGCCATGACAATAAAGGCAAATGACGAGTGGCATGTCGAAAATAATGATTAACGAGCTTCAGACCGGAGATGCCGATGGTGATGGCAATGGCGCTGGTGATGGAAGCGGGAGCTGAAGATGAAGACGGTGACACGGCACTCAGCAGGGAATATAAAAAAAAAAAATACGCAGAGCCTCCTTACTGCTTTTGGTATGTGTGTAATGGCGGGCAAATCAAATGGAAATAAAGATACGGGGAACCTCGGGGGGGCATGTGGGGCAGGAAGGAGGCTGCAACATAGACATTCGAGCTGTAGCATCATCAATGATTTAAATTAATCGTCGTAACACACGCAAATCTCGCACATGACAACCAAAACGACAACGAACAAGAAGGGAGCGAAATTTTCACATCTCTTCCTTTACTAGGAAATTTTTTTATTTATTTATTTGTATTTTTTTTTATCGCTTTTACGGGCTGAGGATATGAAGTCGAAATCAACATATCAGCCAAATTACAAGAGCAAACATAAACTGGCTAAGCCAAATGACTAAACGAAGTGCCACAGCCAGAGCTCTTGATGGCTAACTGGAAGTAGGCGTGCTGGGTGTGGCCTCTATGTGCCTGAAAATGAATAAGAAAATGAGACATGCTGGCAGACAGTGAGTCAAATTAAAGCGAAACGTTGCGACGACAACGCCGACAATGAGCCAAAGGCTAAAAGGCAACTAGCAAATGGAGTGTGGGTGGCAACTGGGACAGGGCAGAATATCAACTGTATATTGACGCAAGCTTAAGTCAGTGGCCGGGAATCATATGGGCAGCACGCTGCATGTGCGTCTGTCTACTACATCTATATGTCTGTATAGGCGGCCAACTGTCTGCCTGGCTGCTGTTGAGCTATTTTGACAGATTAACTCACGCATGCGGTGATATACACTGCTTGCCCACTAAACCCGCCCACTCGCCCACTCGCTAGCTCGTTATGTCAATTGTCAGATCAGGCAAGCTAGACGACTGCTGCAGCTGACGGGGAGTGAAGTTGACTCCCCCAAACCAATGTCTGAGCAATCGCGCACAAAAAATCAAACAAACAAATGGCAAACACAAAAGGGGCTGACTGGGAGGGGATGGTGTGGGGCCAAACTGCCATTTGCCGTCGCTGCATGTGTTAAATTTAAGTTTTGATTTACGACCTCAACTTTCTAGCCTGCTGTATAGGCAATACACTCACACTCGCATACACATGTGTGTGGATAGTGATAAATTGCGCTGTCAGAAGTTGGTAGCTACAATCGCTGGGTTTTTTCTTTTTCTTTTTGCTGCTGCTGCTGCGGCTGCTGCTGCTGCTGCTGCTGCTGCTTGGCAGATGCGACTTCTGACAGTCAGTGGATGGGGTTGTTGGAGACGGTCTTGCCCATATCTGTGCCAGGGCATAGGTTACGTTGCGAAACCTAACTGGGTTAGCAGCCTGGCCCAAGTCTGCAGGCTCGACTCGACTCGACTCGAGCGTTTAATGGCTGTTGACAGACGTGTCAAGTCACGGCGCTTCGCTTTGTTTTGCAAGCCTTTCTGCCAACTTTTTCTTTTTCTCCGTTTTTTTTTTTTTTTTTTTAATAGCCAACATCGTGTCGCGCACACTTGCAGGCAAGTTATGTGCTCATTTCATTGTTAAGACTGCGAGTGAGACTGCGACTGAGACTGGCATGAGGACATCGGCTCAAGTGCGCTTATAAATTTGTAATAGCGTTGACGTCCTGTCGTCGTCAGTTGTGATTTATGCGCGTGCCATGCGGCGTATGAGCGATAAAATGCATGCACCGCTAATTGCAAGCGTTAAGTATTAAAAATGATTGGCTCCGATCGTCATTTAAACTGCAATTTCAATTAACCATGCACTATTCTACGGAAAGTCACTCCGTCAGCCATGGTACGGATTAGTCGCAACTGGGATAGTTGTGGCTGCGGGTGGTCATAAAAAGCGACGGCGCATAAATTATGTAAAATGATTTATTGGCGCAGAGCTGAACTAAAAGCCACATTCAACGTTAAATCTAAACATTGACCGACCGCATAAATTAATTGAATTATGCCAACAGCGACACGCCTTCCACTGCCCCCCTCAACCCCACCCATATTGGCGACTAGCTGTTTGACATACACAGCTATTATGTAAATGTGTTCGTGTGTGTGTGTGTAAGACATTTAATCAGGAGTTTTGAACTTTCGCTTGATTAGCGCTTTGACTTTGCCTGAGAAATTTATGACGACGCCAAACCTGACAGCTGAGTGAAGCGCAACTAAAAATTAAAATCAATTTACTAGACACAACGCCTACGACAAACAGTGGGCGTGGTTTTTGCGTGCCAGCGCACATTATTACCACCCAGTGTGTGTGCGCCAAACGTCTGCGTGCATCGTTAAAGTCTATAAAGACTGCTTTTGAAATCAATAAAGCACGCGCGCGTCTTTTATGAGCCTGATTTATATATACATATAAAACTACACATACACATACACATACACACATACGTATGTACGTCGGCTTATATGTATGAGTGGGTATTTTGTTGTGCATGACATGTGTGTTGGCCCATACTCTTAATGGTGACGCTGACGACGATGTCTTTAATTTCTTAGTAGCTGCATAAATAAACTATAAATCCAATTTTATTACGACCAACGCATTTGACTGACTAAATAGACACAGAGAGAGAAAGAGAGAGAGAGCCAGACGGAAAGTTAAAACGGTACGTAGACTTAGGGAGGTGCCACTTGAGTTTGCAACCACATGGATCTGAAGTCAGTTCAAGTTTTTCAGCTGTGGAGCCATTTGAAGGGTTGGTTGCTGCTTCTATTGCCCAAGTGCCACACGAATTTCATGTTCAGTTTGTATCAGCTTTCATATTTGCACAGTTTGTGTCCTATGCCACCAGCTCAGATTCGAGTTAGCGTTTGCCTCAGCTGCTGCCTGGTCAAAGTGCTGAATTGTCGCAGCAGCTGATGGCACTGGTGAACGTTTAGTAGCCCGTAAAGCATCACTTCGTTTTACGATTCCATGTGCTGCAACTGAAACTGAACAGAACCGAATAGAACACAACAGAACAGTATAGAATCAGCCAATGGCAGCCAACAAGCTGTGCTTAAATTTTAATGGCTATTCAAGACACTGAAGCTAGTCAGCTACTTGGTCGACGTCTTTTATTAGCTGTGTGATTGCTAGCCATGTGTGTGTGTGTGTATGTGTGTTAGATGATTGTGGAGTGGCATGTTGGTTGGTTGGGTGGATGGAATGGACATGTCCAAGGACAACAAAGTCAATTCGAAAGATACGTAGGTAAAAGCAGAAGCACCAACTGCAAATAGCAAATAGCAAAAATATGCAAACGAAACGCTGTCATCAAAACTTACAATCAACTATAAAGCACACACACAAATACATACACCAAATGTTACTGATACAGATATAGATACTCAAACTCGCGCGCCATTCAATGTAAACATAAGCTTCGTCAGCCGCAGCAGGCAGCCAGTTGGAGCAGCCCGGGTAAACCAGGCAACCCAGGCAACCAATTCCTGTGGCCTCCTCGTGTCAATGCAAATTCAAACAAAAGTGCACAACGCAGAGCAGACCATCGGCAATCCAATTTCGTCTGTAGCGTTGCCTAGCCCAGCAGGATTAACAGCATCAGCAGTCGGCCAACATGAATGGAAAAATATAAAAAAAAAAAGTAAAAAGATGGAAAAATACAGACCAAAACGTTCATCCGCACAACAAACATTCTCGTTGGTTTTACATATTGCATACCCTAAAACAATAAAAGAGTTGCCAAGCATTATTAGAAACTGCAACATTTTCGAAATAGTTACCATTCGATAAGTAATTTCTCTAATATACTTACGTTTTTTGAAACTTAACTAGATTTTGCGAAAAAGGAAATTTATAAACATTTTTGCATGAATTGCCTGAGTATTTAAAACAATTGGGTATACGATAGTCGGATATACTTAAGAGCTGTACTTCTGTCTGTTTTTTCAACCACTTGATTTTTTTTGCCCAAGCCATTTTGCATATTGGCCGCGCGCGCTTTGATAAGTGAAAATTGGAAAAATCCGCACTTTGCATGCAAAATAATTACGAAAATATTTTCAGCGATGGCAGCGGTAACGACAACGTCACTAAGCGATTTGTTGTTGTTGCCGCTGTTATTGAAGTTGTGTTGCTATCTGGTTGGAGAGTTGTTCAATTGAAGGCTTAAATTGTGCGGCAGTAGATTTGACAGTTTTAAGCACCCACTCGAAGCATTTCGGGTATTTGACTGTTTTGGGGCTAGGCGAGAGCTCGAGGCTTTTAGTCCAGATGCAGTCATACAAGTTACCACTATTGCGGGAAAAATAAAATACAGCAAACAGCAGGAAAAAAAAAAGTAGCACACACATACAATGGCAGTCCCATTGTCATATAACGAATCGACCAAGTTGCTGAGGATTTTTTTTGTATTTTTTTCGATCTTCATTTGGTGTTTTGTACTTTTATTTTCGCCATTTTTTGCGAGTGTTTTGCAGTTGACTGCAAATGAAAAGGCCATCGAAAACAAAAGCCCACGTTGGCTATAAATAGCGTGAGCGCAACTTGACTTTGCAGTTGCCAACTTTCTTGCTTGCTTTCTATTTGTACCCATCCCACAAGCCGACCCCAAACCGATCCATTTACCCTTTGTCTCGGCGTGTGTAAGTTCTCTTATCTGTTTTTAGCATTTTTCGTATAAGTTTTAGGGCGTCGCTTTTTTTCCTGTGAATTGTTGGCAAATCCTGTAAAAATAATGTGTTGCTGTTTTGGCCATTTCCCACTTCTTCCGCCCATTTGCCCCATTTTCAGCAACGACCCGTGGATTTAAGTCTTAAAATCAGCAGCTACATTTCTATGGATATTTAGAGTCAGTAAATTGCATTCTTGCAACATGCTCGTAAATCTAACTACAATTGTACAATTTGTTTCATAATATGAACCTAAATTCATGCATTTTACTTATTTTACAAATATTTTATATGAAGTATTAATTAAGGCAGGTGGCTGCCTCGGGCGGTGAGGGAGGGGCGAGGTGTCTACGCTTGTTTGCCAATAAACACAAATCGCTGTTAAAAGTATAATTTATGCGTATTTGGCAGTTCGCATGACAACCAACGGCCGCCAAAAGTTAATACGCCCAAGTTATAATTTATATTTCGAATTGTAATTATATAACATAAATGGCAACACATTTTGTCAGTTTGCATTTAGTTACCAACAACACATACGCTATTTTTTTATTCGTTCTCTCATTGTGACAAAGTGAATTTAAATTAATAAAAGTTGTCGTTAAAACTCCATTAAATTATAATCGCATAATGCAAATCATACACGCACCAACACGCCAGAAATTCCCGTTTGCAATAGATTATGTATTCACTCATCTCTCAATTTTTAAATAAATAGCTGCGCTCATAAGTATGCAGCACATTTTCAATATATGATTTTTAACTAGTTTTCAACTGTTCAAACTGGATAAATCAACAAATTTGGGCAGAATTTGCGAGCTAATAATTATTAATATAAAACTGACAATCTTCAATTATTATTAACGGAAACATTGGAATGTTCCTCTTAAATCTGAGGCTTCTTTAGAATGAATGCAGTTATTTCTTTAAGATTGTGTTCAATGTCTTGAACAGTTTCATTTTACTTTTATACCAGCTAAGGTCTAATTCCATGATGGAAAGTATTTCTCTAAAGTTAGCCAGAAATTTAAATAATGAATTAACGAGAGTGAAGAGGATACTAAAAACTTTCCTTATGACCTCGGTCTGCGATAAATTTTATTTGCCTAACAGTCGAACTTTTTAAAATTAATTCGTCATGAATGTAATTAATATTTGATTGAAACTGAGCGAATTACACAGTCCAAATAACTATAGCAAAAGTTATGCACAAGTTTAAACCCATTCCAAGGGCGTATCTTTCGTTTTAGTTGCTTAACTTCAGATGCACAACATCTTGACTGATTTTGGCCGCAAATGCCCAGAGCCATTGCTAGTGTACTTAGCCATACTTAGCCAAAATAACAAAATTAATTAAACATTTCGAAGCACTCTCTCTGTCTCTTTGGACCCTGTTGCTGAGTAAATACAGTTATTTATACTACACTCAACTTAATTACAAGCAGCAGCAGCAGCAGCAGCAGCAGCAGCAGCCAAGACGCTTAATCCAGCTACGTAGCTATGCTTCATTAATCAGACGCGACTATAAGCCACAACAAAAGCGGACAGCCAACAATAACAAGAGTAAGAACAGCTGCAGCCAGTGGCAAGGTACTACAACGTAGCCGGCAACATAGTTGAAATAGCATAGAAAAAATTAACAAGTAACTTAACACTTTAACGCCTTTCACTCCACTTTACGATGCCTGCGAACAATGTAATTACTTCAAACAAGAATACGCCGGCTCTGGCTCTAGCTCGGAGGCAATCAGGCACCCGCCCCTATATATGTTCTGGTCTGCTCTACTCTGGTCTGGCTGCCTCTGTGGCCACGTCTGACTAACTGAAAATTGGACGCTTGGCTGCCTCTCGGTACGTTGCGGAAGTTAGGCTCTGACTCTGGCTCTGGCTCAGACTCCAACTCGGAGTTAGATTGAGGGCTTGGTTGACTGTATTACCATTTGATTATAGAAAACATTTATTTAGCTTGGTGGCTTGGCTTGGACAAGGACAGGGACAGGGAGTGGACCAGGGGATGGGAGACCATTAAGCTACCCGTGTACATAAAATGGCAGGCTGCTGGCTACACGAACAAACAAATAAACAAACACACACACACGCATACATATACAGCCTGGTTTGCCTTAGACTCAGCGCCGCCAACTAACCACAATGCAAATCCGCAGAGCAAACAATGTCAGGTGATGTTGGTGTTGGCATTGCTACTGTTTGTCTGTGTGTGTGTGTGTGTGTTTATTTTTGCAACGACTAGCATCAGCCACTGACAGGCTGACAGACAGCGGCGCACCTATGCAACTTTTCACATTTGAGCAAACCGCAAGCCCCCTTTTACTTTATGAGAGCTGATTTGGGGAGGGCGGGCTTTGAATGGGGGACTCACGTAATTCAATATGCAGTTTCAGTTGATTTTCAACAGCTGCATATGACGAGAGTTGAGTGTCGAAAAACAGTTGGCATCATGTGTTAACGGGTCGGTCTTTTGCCATTTATCTTGCCAAATATTTGGCAGGCCGACAGCCAAGAATCGTTACACTAACAATGCAGCAACCACCCGCACAATACCCGGTTGTGTGTGCATTGTGGCTGGCTATCAAATAAAAGCAAAGTGTGTTAGCAACAGAACTTTGTGCAAGAACCCTGCTGTAATAAATGATATAGCAACACGACCTGGGACAAGGCCAGTGTCGCCTTTAGGCCAGGCAGTTGGCCAGCTAGCTGTATCCATGTCATAAGCTTGCCGCAACTTTGTTAATTTCCAGTTGATTGCATTGTAGCGGCTAAGCAATGAGGCGCCACTTGCCTCACAAGTGTTGCAAAGCGGAAGTGGCGACACAAGCACGCACAAACACACATACACACAGACTCACGCATGCCTCTTTAAATTTGTGCGTGTGTGTTTGTGTGAGAGGCTTAGCTTGGCGACATAATTAATTTAAACGCTTGCCGGCAAATGTTTGCGAAAAGTGTCAGGTGCTCAGTTTTCAACAATATATCATCAAAGAATTATAAGAGTGTGTGTCCGTGTGTGTGCGTGTGTGTGTGTGTGTGTGTGTATGTGTATGCGTGTGTGTGTATTTGTATTTGATGAGTTGCATTTGCATAGCTGTCAGCTGTATGCTTATTGAGTTGATTTATTATAATTGCAATGCAGCTGACAGACAGAAATACAGTCGTTATCTCCACCTGTACTCTGTACTCTCTTTAATTACGCACACAAAATTTAAATATTTATATATAGATATATATATATACATATATATATATATATATTTATATATATATATATGTAAATTTATGGCAATTAAATATTGAATGTGGCTTAATTGACGGCATGCGAGTAAGCCACTTTTAACAAACTACTTACCCAAAAGAGACCATCTGGGAAAGCTTCTTTGCCCACTTTCCACTTGATATTCAATAAATAAAACAGCAAAAAAGTTCAGCAACAACAATAACCATCACTATGAACATTTCATTTGCAGGCAAAGTGTTTTTGGCTTTTTAAAGTACCAACGGCAAAGTTTTATACACATACACACACAAGACAAAGTCTGGCAGCATATGGCAAGCTGTGTAGGGCGGGAGTATGTGAAGTGTCAGCAGTTTGCTTGGCCGCATAATGTCCACACTTTGCAACGACCGAATCGCGTATAATGCCAGCAACACAAGAGGCGACAACAAAACAAAAAAAAAACAGGTCGAAAAAATAATAAAAACACAACACGCAAAAAAGAACAGAAATGAGCAAAAAAAAATATATATTTTATGGAACAAGTAAAAACAGTTTGAGAAGAAAACAAGTCATTTGCAGGCCACACAAAAGACTTGTGTGTGTATGTGTGTCAGTGTGTGTGCGAGCACGTCTTAACTTGGCTAGGCGCACTCTACTGGGCGTTGCTGTCCGTACTCGAGTCTATGCCTATTTTATTGTTGCCATCTCTGCCTTTAACGATTTTATTTGTTCTTTTTTTTTGTGTTATTGGCTTGCACTGCACTCACAAAACACTCTTATCAGCCAGGAGACTTTGGCTTGTGGCACTTTTTGGTACTGATTCTGATGGTGGCCAGTCAAGCGCACACAACTACCGCTGCCGCAGGACGACAGCCAACTGCGCGCTGAGCGTGGATACCGTTAGCAGCGCAGGACATCGTACACAAGATCGAGCTGCAACGTGTTCGCAGCAATCACAAAAAGGTGCACAAGCTCTGGATCCAATGTGTTAGATGTCCGTTCACAGCCCCTCAAAGACAGCCGCAGAAGCACCAACCTCAAATCAAAAAAATAAGCTCGACATCAAAAGTGTTCGATGTTCATTTGCAATTGCTTAAACACAGCCGCAGCAGCAGCAACCTCAAAAATAGATACAAGTTCGAGCTATATTTTGTTTGATTTCTTGTCGGCGCCGCTCAAACACAGCTGCAGCAACAAACTCAATAAGGGGCAGAGCTCGAGTTCAAACGTGTTCAATGCTCTCCGCAATCGCTTAAGCACAGCCGCAGCAGCTGCGACCTCTAAAATGTTCGAGCTATATTGTGTTCGATGTCCTTTCGCTGGCGCTCAAACACAGCAGCTGCAACAAGCTCAATAAGGGGTAAAGGATCGAGTTCCAACGTATTCAATTTTCCCCGCAATCGCTCGAGCACAGCAGCAGCAGCAACCTCAAAAAAAGGACACAAGTTCGATCTATATTGTGTTCGATGTCCTTTCGCTGGCGCTCAAATACAGCTGCAGCAACAAGCTTAATAAGGGGTGAAGGCTCGAGTTCCAACGTGTTTAATGCTCACCGCAATCGCTCAAGCACAGCAGCAGCAGCAACCTCAAAAAAGGACACAAGTTCGAGCTATCTTGTGTTCGATGTCCTTTCGCTGCCGCTCAAACACAGCTGCACCAACAAGCTCAATATTGGTTATTGGCTTGAGTTCCAACGTGTCCAATGTTCTCAGCAACCTTGAAATGAGTGGTATATGTTCGAAGTAGAACGTGCTGCATGTCCTTTTGCAGCCGCAACCACAGAGAGGGGAACACACTCGAGCTAAAACACATTTGATGTCCCTTCGCAAACCAAAAGGCGAAGAACTTCAAACAATGCGTACAAGTTCGAGTTGCAAAGTGTTTGATCTCCTTTCGCAACCGCTCAAACATTAAAACCAAAACGTCCCCCAGCTCTTCAAACAGTTTTTGTTTGCTCGACACTTGTTATCGTTACCGTTACAAGTGGGTGCATTAGTATGGGTTTGTGTGTGTGTGTGTGTGGGTGCTTATGGGTGGCTGTGAGTGTGTACAACTAGAATCGCAACGAACTCTTGCAGCACAACGTGTCGTATACACACTTCAGCGGCGACATTTGCTCAACTCATTGGCTGGCCACATTTTAGACGATACTTTTATATCTTCCGGCAACAACACCAAGCTAATATGCAAATATATATATATATATATATAGATACATATGCATATGTATAATTATGTAGGGGTGTGAGTGGAAAGATGACTGTCATTATTTAGCAATTTAAACGATTTGGACGGGGTGTCAACTATTTACAACTCAGTCGCCTGAAGCTGCAGTCAGAACTGCCGGAACAGGTCCATGTTCAGCCCCTTTTTGGTAATTTGCAGCAGTATCAACAAGAATATCAGAGTATTTGTGTGAAATGAGACTGAACCAGACACTGGCCATAATGGCCAGCAAACAAGTCAACACGCACACACACACTAGCCAAATATCTGTGTGTGTAAAGCGAACACAGTCAATTAAATTTCAACGAGCATCAAGTGTTAAAGCGTCCAAGAGGCAAGGGCAAAGGGCACTGTCGTTATAGCCGCTGAGCCTGTCGGCATTTATTTGCATGCGTTTTGTCGGCAACGCTTTGTTAGCGCTGCATGTAGCTTAAAATGCGAGAAATTTGATTACATATTGTAGCACTTGAATAAAATTTGTAATTAAAGCACGAATAGTTTCTTATTTCCTTTTGCAGCACTGAGAAACTGAAAGGGTGGCAGGCAAAGTCAAAGGCAACTGAAGGCATACCAAATTAGTGCTGCTGCAAAAACCAACAGCAACAATAAGTAATGAAATGAAACGCAGTCAGTGGAAATGATGCCCAGAGACGTTGCCAAGCAGCTCAAAACCAAAAAAAAAAAGCACAAAAAAACAACGCCACAAAAAACAAAAAAAAAAATAAAAATGAAAATGCCGCCGCATTTGAATGCTGCGTGGAAGCAACAATGTTGCATTCCACTTGAGCACTTTGTTAGCAAGCAACAGTCATATTGCAGCCACTCGCATACACACACACACACACACACATACCAGCTGCTGACGTAAAAAGAATGAAAAGTAAAAGCTATGCAGACATTTGACACCACAACATTTTCAAATTTCAGCAACAGAATTGCGGAGCAAAACTCTTAAATGATGATCAGAACGTGTCCAGCTGAAATGTTGCCAAACGCATTGCATATGAATATCATTTAAGTATGTCAGTTAGATACATATGTATGTATTCTTTGGGTGCTTTTATTATTTCTTTGCTCTTTCTTCTTTTGTACTTGATTTCATTGCTGTAAAATTTACAGAAATATTTATAACGAAAATGTGGCATTGAATGTTCTGCAAACCGGATGAATATTATGTTTCAAAGTAAGAACAGGATCGCCCTTTGTCTTCCTTAGAAACAATAGTTTGTGCACACACAAATCCCATAAATATGAAAACTACAATCGATTTTCACATTTGACTTGCGCTTATTAAACTTGAAATTCCAATATTACTGTGATATTATGTTAATTTAAATATAAATCAATTTCCAAGTTGATCTCACGAAATTTGAATAAACAGACAATGCATAAGGTGTTTAGTGTGTGAGTTGCCAAATCGAATATATGCTATTGTGACCATGGAGGTGTTTGTTAGCAATAACACTCGCAGGCACATAAACACACTCACAGAAATACATGTAAACATAATAGAATGAAAAGTAAAAGCCACGCAGGCGTTTGGCACAAAAATATTTTAAAATTCCAACAACGAAAGTGCAGACAAAACTCTTAAATGACGAGCAGCACGTGCCCAAATAAACGGGGGAGCCAGTAATTTGTTGTAGCAACCGTTTCGCCCTATCTTTCCTATTCCTGACACTCTTTACATCCTATACTCGCACGTACCTACACGCTCACATATGTAAAAATGGTGGCAAGTGGCAAATGTACGAATGTAGTATTTTGAATGCTGCCACACCACAGACCGACTTCACGACGACGGCTCACTCATTCACATGTTCCAGCGAGTCAATTTCGTACTGTGTCCCTTTGCAGGACGCACGGACAGTCTGCCAAGCGTCCGTTTCGCCATCAGCGTCGCCATTTTTGGAGTCCTTGCCTTCGCTGGGATGAAGACTGACTTGAGTCTTGTGTACTGCTGACTTTCCGATTGCGATGTGTCAAATTGTTGCAGCACCAAATTGGACTGTCTGCATGTAGCTCAGCAGCATACTGAAATCAAGGAGAATAGATATAAAAATAGAGCGAGATAGATCAGAAAAATAAGGGAATGGCAATGGAGATGGCTATAGGGATGGGTTACTTATGCAGATGTGACAAGTGCATAAGCCAGCGAATGGAAAATGGCTTATTTATATTGAAATATTGACTAAAATCAATGCCATATGGCAATAGACGACTGACTGAGTTACACAAACAAGAAATAATTGCAATCAAATGAAAATAATCGACAACTAAATGCAACATGTGCACAATTAATGGCTTTAGACACCATATAGATACATCACTTCGTTTACTTCCTTATCACAAGTGTTTGTGGTTCTGGCCAAAATCACTTGACAGACATTAAAATAACATAAGCATAAATTAATGTGAGATACAACCGGGATCTCCGATGTTTGGTTGCTTTAATAGGTTCTAAATACGTCTATTGGGTTTTCAGAATTATACTCACAATAACAATGTAATCATATTTACAACATTTTATTGTTTCTTTTTTTCAGTCAGCATACTTATTATACAACATGTGCTGTAAAAAGATTCCAGAGATTTTTATTGGGTTGGCTATCGCACAGTTCGAGTGTATTACGACAGAGTATATGACAATAAATGCCAGATAATTAAAGTTCAACAATAATATTAAATTTATTCACTCTCCTATTTTTTTTTGTCGCTGATATCTTCATATGTTCAATGCGTCGACTGATGCGAAATTTGCATAAAATCAACATTGGCATTTACGAGTTAAATTCATTGTATTTATACACAAAAAGATGAAAATAAAAGAAATAAGGCTGAATTATGCAATTTTTTTTTCAGTCATGTACCAATAATCAATCAATCGTAAAATAAATAACAATATGTAGAGTAATGCAATATGCATTTGAACTACCGCAGCCATTGCATGGTCGAAATTTTTAATTTTATTTGGGTTCTTTGTTTTTTTTTTTGCATTTTTTCTCCGGTCTGGGCTTGTCTTTAATACGACTTCCTGAGCCATTAAATTTTAGCATAACAAACAAAATACTTTTCGAGTGTTTCCGTTTGCTTGTTTCAGTGACATTTCGGCGGCAAACCGGCAATCCAGCAAAAGAGGAAAACTCAACCGTGCAGCAAAGGCAAAAGTGCAGTAAAAAATTTGTTGAAATATGCGACGTCCAATGGCTAGCAGCCGGGTTTGGCTAGGCAACAAAAATTGCACAGCTTTTATTTGCACTTCAATTTTGCCCTCGACGATGGCCGGCGGGGCCACTCTTTATGGCGATTGCAATCCCCCAGTTGCACTTTGTTAACTGCACTGCATTGCAATGCTAACTGCGGACAAGGACTTTTGCAATCCCAGTCGAAGACCGAATCCCATTCCCAATTCCAGTTCCAGTTGCAGTCGGAGTCACAGTCGTACAAGTAGAAGACAAGTGCTACTAGCAGCTATTTTATTTTTGAATGTCCTTTAGTGCTGCTTATCAGCGTTTAAAATCAGACAGAAGTCTGCCCAAAAATAAAAGTGAGCAAGTCCTCTGACTCGGCTGTCGCTTGCGCTGGTCTTTGGGCTGGGTGTCCTGTGGCCGGGACAAGTGCAGTGCAAAAAGCTGCAGGTGAAATGCACGAAAACGAGCCAAATAAAATCATGTGACACTTTGTGGTTAATAATGTTGTGTGTACATATATCCAACGCTCTGTCTCCCGACTCTCTGACGGCAAAACAGTAACTTGCTGCTGCTTTTGTTTCGCTTGCCCAAAAAGTGGACCGCGTGCAAACAGGACGACACCCCTCAAAAACCAGGACAAGCAGGCCAATCGTCTGGGCATCGGTGGCGGAGGCGGCGGCGGTGATTTAAATGCAAATTTATTATCATGCAGGCAGCAAAAATAATAAAATTCAAACCGACCCTCTGCAAAAATACACAATCACACACTCCCACACACACACATGTGGAAACTAGTTTAAAAAAATAAAATGGCAAAAAATGCTGTAATAATATTTGCAAAATGTCTGCTTGCCCTTTTTTCAGCTTTAATATATTTGTTGTTGTTGTTGTTTATACTCTTCATACACAGAGTGCAACATTTTTATGTGCACATTTTAATTTTTGCATTTGCATTTTCATTTTGATTAAATGATTTGCATATTCTCTCCATCATCATTATCAGTTGTATCATCGTTACCGATAGTCCTCGTGCGACTTCAGCTCAAATCCACAATATAAATACAACTATTATTGTATGAAATTAGTATCTAAAATGAAATATCAAATGATGTGTCATAACAAAAAAAAAATGGTTCGCATAGGCCAGCCATCACAAACAACGAAATAGTGCCCACATTTAGATAAAGGAAGTATGACCAACTCATTTGCAGTATGCAGACGAACCATCGGAACTTCCAGAAGTAAAATACAAGGGCGACTGCCAGCACCGACAGACAGACGCAAATGCCACGATAGCAACTGGTCAGCTGCCATTTTTTGGGAAGTTCATACTAAACACAAAAACATTTACAATTGTAACTAGCATGTTTGCCAACAACTGGCATCAAGATTAAATCTACAATATTTTACAGTTGCAAGTTCAACCAGAAAACTGATCAAGTACCTTTTAAGCATACTTTCTAGAGTTGAATTGGTCAACATTTGGACAAAATACATAGCTATTTAGGCATATGTATACTGTGTAAAATACTTTTGTAATTTCAATTACATTTTGTAATCAATTTAGATAATCTAAAAATATAATAGGCTATACTTGACTGACGTTTGACTTTCCGGACAAGTTTGCACATATATCGTTAGTCATTCGCTTTATGTGCACATCTTTGTAAATTCCGGGACGTATTTCTAAAGTTGCCGTTCTTATCTTTAAGTGAAACTGTTGTTTAAGTTTGCCATTTTTCAACAACTCATCAATCTGTTCGCGATGCCATTTGCTTTAGTCGGCCTGCTCATCCGGTTTTCCTCTCGAATATCGCTGGCCAAAAACTGTACGTGGGGCATGGGGCATGGGGCACGGGACTAACTTATGCGAGGCACGCACTCACCGCAAATGCAGCAGCATCGCTCTTCTTCAGTCTGCAGCACCCTGGGCATCAACTGCTCCCGTCTGCTAAGCGTATGTTAAGCAAATATGGCAGACTTTTACTGATTTCCTTGCATTTTCCTTCTCGCTCTTTGGGAGGAGAGGTGGCAAGTTATCTATAGATACACAGGCTGCTGGGCTGATCTCGGTCTGGCATTTGGCGCTGAAGTTTCACTCAGAGACGCAACCGCTGTCGCCAATGACTGAACAATAAAAAAAAACAAAAACTTTTTTATTATGTATTTTGTTCTTTTATTATTCATCTATCATCGCTGTTATAGTTTAATAGAAAGTTTAAAAGTCATCAGCTCAGCAGCAACGACAGCTCCAATGACTTGCTTGCCATATGGAACCCTCCGCACATGACACGCCCATTACTCACATACATGGCAGGCTGACAACCTGAACGCCAACAATTGAGCAGACTGCTCTGTCATTAGCCAGGGCCCAAAGCTTTTTGCAGGCCGTTTACTGTGCGGCTGGCGAGCAGCCAGCAGAAAGCTGACTCTCAACTTTTAGATAAACAATACAATTTACGAGAATGCGGCGAGCGGAAGTTTCATTAGCGTTGAAGATGCAACCCCTTTGAGCCGTTAGTGTTAATTAACTTGGCACAAAGTCAAGTGCCAAAAGAGCATGAGCCATAAATGCAAATGGAGATGTAGATGGAAATCTTGGCCTGGGTTCAGGCTGTTTCTCTTTCGACTTGTCTCTGCATGACAACATGTCGCACATTGCTCAGACCGCAAATTCAATAAAAATGCGTTGCAAGCGACCAAGAGACGTTTATGGCATCGTCGGCGACGCATGCAAAAAACCGAAACAACCGCAAAGTGTTTCTAATAAATTGTGGAGCAGCAACTTTGGCTACACAGTTCTACAACAAGTGTTTAAATTTATCACAGCTGCGATTTTGCCCTCTCATTCTCTCATGTTTTGCTGCTGCTGTTTGTGTACTGAATAAAATTGTTAAATACAAATATGCTCACTCACCAGTAGATACCCTGTAAAAATTGTGCTTATTACTTTCTATTATAACAAAATGTATCAAATATATTTATAAAAAAAATTCAAAATACCATTCAAGCTCATTATAAAATGTAGCTATTAATTCATATTAACAATCTACATTTTGTGGTATGCTTTTAGAAGATATTTAATAGAGTTAATACATTTCTGTTATTTTTCACAGCTGCAACATTCGACTGACTTTCGCAGATGTACCTTAACTCACATTTAAACTAACTGGGTACAACAATATTTTACATGAGCCAAGCCCGAGGGCCACTTTGTGAACGGGCCTTACCATGGCTGGCGCTGACTAAACAACAACACTAACAACAAGAACAACAACAGCAATTGCCAACAGCAACAGTAACAGCAGCCACATAAGCAACAACAACGAAAGCCACGAAGAGCAATTATGATATCGGCCATGATTTTGTGGGCAATTGGCTTTAATGGCTGGCGGGGCCGGGCCAACAACTTTTGCCGCGTCGAGTGTGAGTCAAATTTATTTAAACGCTGCCAAATGGCAAATCGGTGGCAAGTGTCACTCCTGTAGCTGATGTCTCTGGCTATTTAAACGTAGAGCCTCTAATAAATACGCTGGGCAGTTGCCAAATGAAGCCGAGACATGCGCCTAAGAATCGAGTGGGCGCCAAGTTTCCTTTCTCCCTGGGGTTCTCCGCAATTTTTCTTCTTTTTTTTTTTTGTGAACCTATTTTTATGTTGCTTATATGATAATCGTTAGCATTAAAAACCTTCGTCTGCCCCCAAAAACCATTTGCAAATCCATTTCCGTTTTGCCTTTTGCCGCTTGCCAAAAAAAAAAATTGTTTGCTTTTGCTTGTTGTATTTATTTATTATTCAAAGTGTTATCGGCGAAGTCAGAGGCTGTGCGGCCAGAACAGGCTGGCTGCCAGGCAGCCAAAACCCCAAAGGATTAGTTATGATAAATGTGTTTTATAAGCGTGACACACAGGCCGAAACAGCGACTAGGGTCCTGTTCCATTTAATGCACAGATAATGAGTTCCTTTGTTGGCAATATGTCAAATCGCTAGCCCAATATTTCAGACTCGACTGCAAAATGGAAAGTACTAAAGGATTCTGATTCGGTTTTTGCCGTTTGCCCTTCGCCACTTTCTATCCCACTTCCTGCTCTGTCAGTCTAACTCATTGTGTGCGCGTCGAATCGTGTTAATTGCGGCGGCCCCAAAGAACCCAAATTGTCCACTGAAAACTGCATGAGATTAGAGCCTACCACATAAATCAAGCCATGTTACCCAAATTAAGCACCAACTCCAGAGTGAACCGATGAGTGAAATTAATCTTATGAATACCAATCAATTAAAAGGCTTTTAAATTTTTTTTTTTATCTTACTGCAGTTGTTTGTAAGTGTACAATCACACAGTGGCAGTATTTTCACATATTATCGCATCTTATTTGTATTTAGCTAATCACAAAAGCCCAGAAATAGGTATTAAGTAATAATAAGAACATCTCCAGATAGCAAATACAAAATTCAAGCAGTAAAAATTATAATTCCCAAAACAAGCGCTTTGTGTGTACTCGAATGGTAAATACCTTGTACATTCTTAGGGAACCTACTTAATTATTAAGCTTTACATACAAATAATTATTAAAGTTTTTCGTAAAAGACAAAAATAGTTAAGTGGTCTTTATTTACGAGTACACTTGCTATACTTTACCCACATTATCTTGAAAACTTCTACAATTTTTTTGCCAGCAGAAAATGCAATTATGTAAGCTAGCAAAATAATCGATGACCATTCCACCCAACCATCATCACCGCTTTTAAATTAATACAATATAAATCAAATTTACGTTGTCATTGATAAATTGCTCCACTTTTATTGCTCTTCCTATCATTTGTGTGGCTAATTTATTATGGGCGCTGCAGTTCTTAACTGATTTTTTTTTTTTAATTTCTTTAATAATAATAATATTAATAATAATTCGAGTTCAAAATCGCGAATACAGAACGAATCGAAACTGAAGATAATTAAAATTAAAAATCACTAAATAATTAAACAAAAGTCTCTACCTGTCAATGCGAAAAAAGATTTAAGAAAAAACTCTCATTTGAATTTGCGCGCAATTCTGATAGTTGCCAACACTGCCTCATATCTTATAGCACCAAGTGTGCCCACACTTAGTTAACATTGTAATCGATAAATAGGCATCGATTGACTTCGTAGAAACATGTGCTCATCTCGTTTTAAAAGTGAAGCAGCGTGAAAACATTTATATTTTGTTGTTAAATTACTATAATAAATAAGCCAAATATGGCGGATCATGCATTTCATAGGCCTGGCCCGCTAAAGCAAACCAATAAAGCCCATAAAACGGGTCGTCATCGCTCCAAAGGCGCCATCGACAGTGCGCTGAAAGGTGTGTGAATTTAGCATGAACAAGTGCAAGAAAATTTAACTGAATCCATTTGTTTACTTTCAGGCAAAGTGGGTCTCAAGGTCATCTCGCACAAGCACAAGCAACAGCAGCGCAGGGAGCAGCGTCGCAATCAATCCAACCAGCTGCGCAAAAACAAACGCGACGAGGTGCTGCAACAGAAACGACAACTTGGCGGCCAAAATACGGCTCCATTTCTAGTCTGCTTGCTGTCGATGCACGAGCAGATCGATGCCAACTCTGCGCTGGCCATTCTCGAAAGCTGTGACAGTGAAATTGTCGTGGAGCGCTCAGGCAGCGGCACTATTTACATGAATCTGCCGCGCTTCAAGCAGCGCTTCGCCTTTGTCATTCCGCCCACTGGGCGTGGCAACGAGTTGATTGTCCTGGATTATTTGAAGGTGTGCGATACCACACTGATGCTAACGTCGGCAGGCTTTGGCGACGACGAGATCTTCGATCGTTGGGGACACCGTGTGTTCAACATGATGTCCGCCCAAGGCATACCGACGCCTATGGTGGCCCTGATGGATCTGGCATCTATAAATCCAAAGCGTCGTCCCATCACAAAGCAGGCAGCCCAGAAATTTATCAGCAAACTGCTGCCGGAGGAGAAGATCATGCAGATGGACACCAGCGCAGAGGCATTGAATGTGATACGACGCATTGGTGGACAGAAAAAACGCGTCCTGCACAACGTTAACAATCGTCCCAACCTGTTTGGCGATGTTGTGGAATATGTTGAGAATGGGGATCTGGGCACCCTGAAGGTGACCGGCTTTCTGCGCGGACAATCGCTGAATGTGAACGGATTGGTGCATATACCCGGCCTTGGCGACTTTCAAGTTGGTCAGGTCGATGCTCCACCAGATCCGTACAAGCTGGACAAGAGTCGCGATGGAGAAGAAGCCGAAGTGCGTTTGCTCGAACGCAGCAATCCAGCAAAGCAAACGTCGCTGCAAAGCGAGAATATACCCGATCCAATGGATGCGGAGCAGACATGGCCAACAGAAGAGGAAATTGAGGCTGCACAGAAGGAGACTAAGAAGTCCAGGCTAATCAAACGTGTGCCCAAAGGCTACAGTGAATATCAGGCCGCATGGATACCCGATGTGGAGCAAGTGGATGATCAGGATGATGATGATGATGACGAAGAAGACGATGACGACGACGACGATGCGAGCGATGAGGACGCAGACTTTATGTCTTGTGACAATAAATCCTTCGAGGATGAATGCGAGCAACGTGATTCCGACACAGAAGAGTTTGTGGACAGCGTTTCAGTCACCTCAGAGGCAGCTATCAATGACGAAAAGTACGATCAGCAAATGGACTTTCAGGAGGAGCGTGAAACGCTGCAGAAACTGCAACAGGCGCGCACCGATCTACTGTGGCCAGACGAGATCGACACGCCCCTCGATGTGCCCGCCCACGAGCGATTCCAGAAGTATCGCGGACTGGAATCATTTCGCACATCACCTTGGGATGCCAAAGAGAATCTGCCAAGCGACTATGCGCGTATATATCAATTCAAGAATTTCGATCGCACCAAGCGTCGCATTTTGACAGAGGCAAGGGAATTTGATGGCATTTCGGTGAGTGTTCGAATTAATCGTGTACTTCAGTAGTAATTGACTAACTTATATTGTATTATAAATGTAGCCCGGCTTATATATCACACTGCATGTCATCAATGTGCCGTTGGAGCGCTGGAATGCGTTTAGGTCCGCTCATCTGTCGGACAATGTGGTTGTCTATGGCATGTTGCCACATGAGCATCAGATGTGCATCATGAACGTTGTCCTGCAACGCATACCCGACTCAGAGGTGCCGCTCAAGTCCAAGGAGCAGCTGATTGTGCAGTGTGGTTACCGTCGCTTCGTTGTCAATCCCATCTACAGTCAGCACACCAATGGCGATAAGCATAAGGTACGCATGATGATTACACTTGCATCAAGTAATCAGTTAATCTGTTTTGTTATCTCCGGCAGTTTGAGCGGTTCTTTCGTCCTTATGAGACCGTTTGCGCCACCTTCTATGCACCCATACAGTTTCCGCCAGCGGCTGTGCTCGCTTTTAAGGTGAATCCCGATTCGACACTGGCACTGGTCGCCCGGGGTCGTCTGCTCTCCTGCAATCCGGATCGCATTGTGCTCAAGCGCGTCGTGCTCAGTGGTCATCCGATGCGCATCAATCGAAAATCGGCAACAATTCGCTATATGTTCTTCTACAAGGAGGACGTGGAGTACTTCAAGCCGGTCAAACTACGTACGAAATGCGGCCGCATGGGTCACATCAAGGAGTCGCTGGGTACGCACGGTCACATGAAGTGCTACTTCGATGGCCAACTGCGTTCCTACGACACGGCATTCATATATCTCTACAAGCGTGTATTCCCAAAGTGGAACTACGAGGAGTGTCTGGTACGCAGCGCGGAGCATACGCGTCAGGAGGTATTAGGGATTAGGCGTAACTCCAAGGAATTGGGTGGAGAGGATATGGAACAGTAGTATAATTTATAAATATATATAGTTGATATATATGTATATATAATTTATCTGTGCATATATTGAAATAAATGCCTTACGGACACTCAACATAAGTTATACTTGTTGTATCTTTGTAATACATAATAGATTTCATAGAACTATATTCACAAACATTTGTATTAAATAATCGGGGGATATTATAACATGCATTTTATATATATATATGAATATATATTATATATATAATTATAAAATGGGTTATGGGTTAAAAGCTTAAACCGCAATACACAGTTCTATGGGTTTATTTAATAGCTAATACATTGGGTTCTAGGAGAATTTGGGTGGAGGGGAGAGTTACAACAGATGGTATAGTTAATAGTTGTAATCAGTGGACAAACACTTTCGTCGCTTCTTCTGAAGCTGCTCAATCTGGTCCACGATGTGCGTGCGCGTCTGGAATGCTTTATCGATGCATTCGCAAGTGAGTGCTGTGGCTATAAACTGATTAATGGATATGTGCCAGGCAGTCGTGCTGTTTGTGCTGCTGCTGCCACTGCTCGTCGTTGTGGTGGCTGCGCAAGCTTCAGCTGCAGCTTTGAGTTTTGCCTGGCGCAACTCTTCCTCGAGAGCGACAAACAAACGTGTCGTGCTACTGGGCTCGGCTGCGGGCGTTGTTGGATTTCCATTGCTATCCGGTTGCTGAAGTAAGAACAAATAATATTTATGAATAATATTCGTTATTAGATTTATAGAATCCTTGCACTCACTTCATCACCGCTGCCGCCCAAATTAAGTTGCGTAAAGCTCTCCAGGCTTGCCTGTTTCTTCATGTTGCTGTTGCCCATCTCAATGAGATTTTCATCTGTTGATCGCACGTGTTACAAATAGTTGCCTAAGCTGTAGCTTAATTTAACTTACATGCACGTTGCATTTCCTCGTCCTGCACACAACCCATAATTTCAATGATGCTGCGCCATAGCAGCAGGAAATTCTCTTTACGCATATTCGGCACATTATGATGACGTCCCGCCGCGGAAACACCTTCTTCGGGCTGATCCAGCAAATAACCGAGACTGCCCAGGCTGCGTGTATCCGTTGCATTCGAATCGGCGGTTTCGTGGCCAGTGGCTGCGATCAGGTCGCTGATTTGTGAGAAATTCGAAATGGTCTCAACGTTCAAGAGCATTTGATCGGCAGCCGCACCAGCTGCTGCTGCACCTGCTCCTGCTGATGTCGATGCATGCGGCGGAGGCGTGATTCGAGCCGCGCCCAAATCTGAAATATCCGAAAATGTGTCAATCGATTCATAACGTCCCTGCTGGCGAAGACCGATGTCATGGTCGTAATCCTGCCCAGTTTCTGTGCATGTTCCAGTACCAAGAAGTGCAGCGGGCAGATCCACATAAAATGTCGAGTTGCGGTGCGCCAGCGACGATGCGTTTGAGTTCAGCGAGAAATTTGGTGTTGTTCGTGATAAATCCATAAAGGTGTTGCCCGAAATGCCAGCCAAATTATGCAAATGCTGTGTGGCACTCATCAGCGCTTCAAAATTGTGATCCGATGGCGAGGGCAGTGCCTCAATTGATTCCGAAGCATCCTCGCTAAAAGCAAAATAAAAAGCCAAAATTATATATACAAAGAAAAGAGATTAATGATATCAAGTGAATGATTACTCAAAGAAATCCTCCGCCTCGATGGCCTCCTCGGCATCATCTTTAGGCCGCGGACGACGCGAATGTTCAATTTCCGCCTTCGAGAGCAGCGGCGGCAAATGCAACACAAAAAGCAGCGTCAATTTCTCCATGCTTTTGCTGGAACAGACCAAGCCAAAAGCGTTGATTAACTGGACAAAGTCCAGGTAACCATTGCCCTTCTTGTCGGTTAGCTGACATAAGATTTAAATTGCTATTAGTATGATAGTTGAGTTATTCGAGATTCAGCTGCAGACCTACCCGAAATAGTTTCTCGCCAATGTCGACACCAACACACTTTCGCCAGGGCGTTAGCTCCACGAAGAGCGTGTGGAATACCTCAAAGTTAACGCAGTAAGCCTCGTGGCGACCACAACCACCACCGGGCATAACGTCCGCTGGTCCAGCACGTGTCGGCGACTGTTGTTGATACGGCAGCAGCTGTGGCGCCTCACTCAAATGACTTTGCATCTTCTGCTGCTGCTGTTGCACGGATTTTAGTGTCAGTTTCTCCTCGCGTATGATGCTGAGCAGCATGTGCAACTCGGCACTGTCAAAGTAGACATTTTGCATGTGTGCTTTCACAATGGTCTTCTCGTTGTCAATATCGAATTGCCGGACGGTGAGCCGACGATGCTTATTGCGCAGGTCCTCGATGCGCTGCTGTGTGATCTCCTCGCCGAATTTGGTGTACGCCTCGTGGATTAGCGTCTGCACTGTTTGGGTTTGGGGCCGATCCATTTTGCGCTTGTCCGTGGATGGCGGCACTTGATATTCGGGATTGTAGATGCCCTCCAAATATGATTGCAGCACCAGCATCGCTTCGCCATCGTCCTGACACTTGAGAAGATCGTCACGATTCCATTCGATGATCTGCAGTGATATCATGAATATGATTTTGGCCCCCTCGTAGAAGAAACAGTCCAATATTTGCAGCGAACTCTCGTAGCTAATCACACTGATGAAAATAGTGAGGAACCAGGAGATGGAGATCATTTTAATCACGCCCAAACTCTCGAGATGATCATGCAAATCGGATAGATGCGTCTCTACCAACTCATTGAGCACACCCTGATCAATCTGGGCGCCCACCACCTTGTCCTCGTAGTAGTCGGGCAACAGGTTCTCGCAGAGGCTTGCAAGCATCCAGAAGGCGTTCTCCTCATCGCAAAAGAGCAGAAATACCGAGGAGACAATATTCATGGCCTGACAATAGCCCACCTTTGAATTACGCAGTGCATATGCCTGCAGGACACGCCTCAAGGCGCCAATGCCGTCGGTGGATTGGAAAGCCGGATGCTCCGGCAGCGAACGTGGCAAGTCTCTATCGATTTCATCGTGCACAAAGCAATTCTTTAATAAGGCGGCCTTCTCCACCAGATCCTCGTACAGGCCCGGATTATTCTCTTTGTCATGTATGGCGCCCGAGAAGATTAACCATATCTCCTGTCTCAGCTTATCCGGTATGCCCTCGACAATCAAATTGATCACGTCTGTTGTTCGGAACATCGATATGCCACGTCCAAAATCACGAAAATGATCCTCCCAGCGTGCCATCTTGAGCTCCTGCTTCTTCTGTATGTCCGCGCTAAACTGTGTCTTGAATGTGTTGAGCAAAGCAGTCTGTTTGCTCCACGAGATATCGTACTTGGCACGTTCGCGATTAACGGGTCTGCAAACAGCAAGTTAAACAAAGTAAGAGCAGCAGCTAACTTCGAAAAGCCGAAGATTAAACACATACAAAAAGTATGAATATCTAAATAAAAAGTGAACTTACATATCGGTGCTGGAGAGCATGTCTGTGATCTTTGAGATGAGCACTTCACGATCCACAATTTTGGCGAACATAAAAAGCACATTGTCCGATGTAAAGATAACAATCTGATTGTCATAACGTTGTTGACCATCGTCCTTCTTCTCAACACTCTGTAGGGAATGATGGTTAAAAAATAAGCTACAAAATGGACTCATAACCAGCTCAAAAATAATATAACTTCACCTTAATGGTTTTCATTGGGATCACAACGCTGACTAAATCCTTGACATCGCTGCGGAAGCAAAAGAAATTGGTCGACAGATAAATTTTGCCGGAATTAAAGCGCTTCGAGTAGGGCGTCCAGATGTCTGCCTTAATCTTGCCATCAATAATTTCCTTTTGAGGCAGACGAAAATAAGCGCGAAACTCCTCGGACTTTTGGCGTGCTGTCAAATCACGCAGCAGCACAGGCTTCTTGGAAGCCTTGGCGCCGAAACGTACAAAATTTGAAGGATTGTGATTCACGGCGGGACTCTCCGGGTCATGCATTAGCTTTTGGATGGCCATTTTGTTGAGCTGCTCAATTAGATCGTGCGCCTCGTTCGGATTGAAAAGCAGCGTGAAATTGTATGTCATATTGTTGGTCGTCTTCATATAGATGGTGTTGCCAGTGCGACTGATGTTCTCCAGCTCAGCGAGGCGTATAATTCGCTTGATCTCCTGGCTCAACATGTACGAGTAGAAGCACACATGATTTAGCGAGATATATAACTGTCCCTGGCGTGGTATTTTATTTTTTACATAGCTACAGCAGTAAAAATAAAATGATTACAACTCAGGGAATTTACAATTGTGGTTAAGTTACTCACGTGGCCGAATAAGAGTTAACCAGGCGTTCCTCTTCGGGCATTTTGAAGATTTGACGAAACTGTGAGGTCTTCACTTTAAAGTCCGGTGTTTCGCCAGTATTGTCTTGATTATTTTGTGTGAACAGTGATTGTATTTTACATATTGTAAAATTTGTTACTTCAACCTCGTTTTCCATTTCATTGAGAACGCTGAAGAGATTGACCTGCAGCCATTCCCAATCCTTGACGATATCATCTTGTGTTATACCAATGGCAATCTCTATAAAATCATAACAGATTTTAATATGCTATATTACAAACTCTATTTCAAACAGCACTTAAATGAACAAAACCCTACATATGCATTTATCTATGTAGTAACTGCATTCGTTCCTTTTATAATCATTCAGTTACTTTGTGACACATAGATTTATCGTGTGCGTCATTAGATATAAGAACTGTGCTCCAGTGCGGTATTTTTTGAGGTGAATGTAATATTTTATTCTCATTTATTTATATTATACAATAAATAATAATAGATAAACACAACCACAAGTCTTTAAACTTTCTGCAAGCTGCATGAATCTTGTTTTTTCTGAGTTTCAAACTATTCTCCATTTCTTCTTTAAATAATTAACTTGTATTGAACTCTTTTTCATTCTTGTCGGTTATTTACCCATATTATTCTACAGTTCAAGAGTTATATTTAGGGATCTCTTGTTTGTGTTTCTTATCGCACATTCGCAGACATGCATTTGAAAATGCCCCAGAGCCGAACACAATCACAAACATTCGAGTACATTTCGACTATATAAGTAAGAACAGATATATGTGAGATTCGGGTGAGTCAGTCGGTCAGTCAGTGATTGGGCACCCTCCCACTTCAATGCTGATATTGCACTCGAAATTGACGACACATCAACACATGTGGCACAGTCCCAATCCGCTGATAAGGCATGCCTTAAACCTACCGTAAGAAACATCAGAGGAGGATGTTTGATGCACAATTCGATACGGGGCCGGCTTGGTGTTCATCACGCTGTCAATGGTGCCCACCAGCATGGAGCCGAAGCCCCGAGATTCGCCATGTCCGCGACGCTTCTGCAGCACAAAATACTTTGAGCACATTTCAACTGTCCTGTTAATTGGAAAGAATATGGAACACAGAAAATATTAATACAATAACGGGGCATTAGCTTGTGGTTTTTTGCTTCGGTTTGTTTCTGTGTGTGTTTTTAACAGGGGTTTTTACGCAGCAATAAACAGTTGTGCGAGCATACAGAACAATCAATGTTTGAAGCTGACATTGCACGTTCGTTACACAGCTGCTTATGGAATCAGTGCAGAACTCAGGCGACTTGAACTCTGCTCAATTAGTTATCAGCTTACAATGTATACTACAGCAAAAACAACAATAGCCACAACAAAAGAACTATTACCTACATAGCTGCAGGCGTGTGCATGTGTGTACGTGTATGTGTATGTTGGTATGTGTGGGGAGGGAGTCTTTTAAATTAATCAGCTGCTACAAACAAGCAACTGGGAGGCGACACAGCATCAGCCATAAATAAAAAAGGTTCCACCTGATTTCTGGGTTTTACACGCTTACCAAAATGCTGCGGGTAGCAGCAGCAGCTCCTTGGGTTGAATCCACATTTTTGTGTTTTGTTTTTTTCCGTTTAAGTATCGGCAATTTTCATAGTTTGCTGCTGGTGCGCAACTAATTGTCGACTGCCACTAAATGCGAGAGAACAACGCGTGTGAGCTTTTCTCGTTACATCTGCGACTAAAGAACTCCAGGGGAATGTACAATTATTTACACTCTGTTTTATTTATTTCATGAATTGTGTTTTACTGCTCGTTCGTCGTGATCTTCCTCTTCCTCTAGTTCTTCATATGTTTTGGCATCCAAGAGTTTAACATATTTCCATGCTGTTATTAACAGTAAGCGTTACTTTATTTGCCATTATTTGTTTTTCTTTTATTTTTATCTCAAGTGAAAGCAAGTATTTCATATAGTAAATTCGTTTGAAATTTTGTATGAAACATTTAATAATAACAAACTGAGTTATGTTTAAAATAATAATGATGAAGTGAAGTTGCAATTCGAAATACTGCTAATATGTAACAGGAATCATAACAAAGCACAGCTGTTAAACAGCATATCGAATATTCATTTGGTTTTGTTTCCAAATGTATTCGTGCCAAACTTCTATTAAATGGACAACACTTAAGCTTAAAGCCATACTTATCATTGTAATACCAACACCACAGTGATATAATTAATAGTTAAATGCCAAAATGTTCTTCGATAAATTTGTGTGGCGGTAACGTGATATATGTCGACAATATCGATAATGGCTGTAGAGCATTTCTAAATGTTTTTGACTTTCTGGCAGTGTTTACGATTTTCAAGCCGCCAAAATTTGTAGTAGGCCTTTAATTACAGTTATTTTCATTAGTTCACAAAACTATTTCGAACCAATCGTGTGTGGGTCTGACCGTTTTTCTTTTTTTTTTTTACACAACGTGCCGCAATACTAAATTTTTGGTTTATCTAATTTTTTACTTACATATGCGCAAAATTTATCTAATTTTTTACTTACATATGCGCAAAATTAATAGTTCACAATGCTCAAGAAATTTGTCGAGGTCAATGCGGACGCGAGCCCCTCACAAAATCCCTATGCGGTGCGCACCTACATGGGCGATGACGTCACCACTGAGTGGAAGGTGGAGAATTGTCCAGCTCGCAATCGGGTGTGCCTCAAAAAGCCGCCCAACTCAACAATTACACATGTGCTGACCATTGAGGATGAGCTGCGCAGACTGCACCAGAAAGCCGAGGAATCACGCTTCGCCCATCCGTACAAGAAACGCTGCGATCTCTACGATGAGTTCACCATGTGCATAATCCCGCAACGAACGCCGGCAGAGCTGAAGCTGAACGCCGAGATGCGGGAACGCCTCATAATGGCCCAAGTCGATGCTGGACTGGTGGAGCACGATGCACGTCTCGATAAAACGTGTCCCAAAGATCTCATTGCGCTTGACAATCCCATGGAAGCCGACGAAGAGGAAGAGGAGGCGGCCGGTGAAGATGAAGGCGACGACGAGGAGGAGTCCGACGTGAAGCCACAGCTGGCGACACCTGAATGCAGTTCCGGCATGATCATAATACCAGACAAACGCATGGTAAGCGACTAAATTTAAGACCGTAGTTTAACTATGCTAATAAGTTGCAATACAATTTAATTTATATATTTATTTATAAATGTATAACTATTACAAACTATTCAATTAGTTCAATATCATCGATGTCCGCTAAAATACTGCCGGGTGGCAATTCTGCTGGTGGCAGTGCTGCATCCCCATTTGGGTGCACGGTTAGGGCATGATAGTTGCCATTGGTTGCCTGCTGCTGCATGTGTACGCCAAGCTGTGAGATCAGCTCTAATGCCTGCACATCCGAGTTCATCAGCGCGAACTGATGTATTACCGCCAGATGGGGGAAAACGCTGCTCAGCAACGTGCAGGTGCTCGCATTCATGAGCAGACCAATCGAAGGATCTCCCATCTGATGCTGCTCATCCTCGCCATCAGATGTGCTGGCTGGCGAGGGCACCACACTGGGCTCACAGGTGACCATTTCGACACCATCGTCGTCCAGCTCCCCCTCAGATATTTCACTGTTGTCGCTCGATAAATTGACCAATTCGGGCGCTGGCATATTCAGCGTAGCATTCACATCCATGCCGATTAGCTCCTTCTGCATGAAGTTGGGCAGAGCATGCTTGAACTCCACTATGATCTGCTCGACCGGCAGCTCATTCGCCACCGGACTGACGCCCGTATAGCCCAGTTCGTCCTCCTCGTATTTGTATTTGCCACGAAAGCGATTCAGCCAGCGATAAGAAGGCCTAAACGCTGGCAGCTTTAATACCGCTGCCATCTTAAGTGCCGTCTCTTTCAGCGTGTGGTTTCTTATGGTCACTCCAAGACACAGCTGGCGACATCGCTCCACCCATTCGTGCAGTAGAAAACTGATGGCACTCATCTCAAATTTGCGCCGTTTGCGCGTCATCTCCTCAATGATGATGGACGCATCCGTTTCGCTGAGCGTGTCCAGCTGCTGCAGCAGTTCGCGTTTCTTATCCAGGATGCGACGTATTTGCGTTGTGCAGCAGTGAAACATTTTCGCCAGGCTATTTCGCGATATGTTTGTCTCATCGTAGTAACGTATAACGGCAATTTTCTCATAGAAAGTCAATATGTTGCGCTCATTGCGACGCTTCTTTCCCTTGGCCTTCACCTAAATGGAATAATAGAGACCATCAGCGAAATTTATATATTATGCACATATTTATAATAGCTATGAATCGAAAGATTTCTGATTAAGGATTAAAGGGATGTATAAATTCAGCACTGCTAACAATACTCTAATTTCTTTTTATTTTTACCAAAATTTAATAGAGTATTTGTAATCAATCAATATTAATTTTTTATTTTTCACTTGATGCCAAATATGCCCCTTAATAATATTTCAGGATATGCCACTGCGCTTAAGTGTTTGTCTTACGAATGTGCGATTGCGTGTGTGTGTGTGCGTGTGCGTCACAACGCTAAACAAATCAACCCCCGTCCAGTTTAAAGGCCAAGTTAACAGAAAATTGTGTGAGAAATTTCAACTTACCCCTTTCTTGTTGTTGCCTTTTATTGTGGTGGCTGATGCTGCCGCTGTCGCTGCCTCTGCCGCTGCAGTGTTCATGGCTGCTAAGCTGATGCGCCAAAAGCAGTTGCTATAAATTTCACTCTTCTTCTTTGTGTCTGCTTCGTGTTCGTCAACAGCTGCGCAGCGTCCTCAGAATAAAAGCTCAAACTGCTAAAAAGCCAATTGCGCTTTTGTTGTCTCTTTATCTTGCTCTTTCTCTCTCTGTCTCGCACTCTATCTCTCTTGGAACGCAAGCGCTCTCTTTGCACTGCTGCTGCTGCTGCGACTCCTTTTAATGCTGCGCAAATAGAAAATAAAGCATTTGTAACAATATAAAAATAAAAATGCAAATGCGCCTTAATTAAGCCTTAATGCGTTTGCCAGCAATTTGATTTTTACTTTGCGCCGCTTTGTTTTTTATTATGCACTCGCATTCAATTTCAATTGCCGACTGCCTTTGTTGCTGTTGTTGTTGTTGTTACTGCTGCTGACATTTTTACACGCGTGCTTGGCCGCTGAGTAACACTTGTGCACTGTTTTTCGGTTTCAGGTGCTTTGCCGTATGTTTCGTAGCCGTTGCTGTTGTTGTTGCTGTTGCCCCGTTGCCATATGAAATAAAAACGGTTCGCTATGCACAGGGCGGCTGGCTGTCGCATGTGTGTGTGTTTGTGTGAGTGTGTGCGTTGCTTTTGTTGTGACAACGACAGCGCACTAATGGTAATACATGCCTATATGCGTGTGTGTGCTAGAAAAGGATAGCAGACTCTTTTTTGTTTTACTGTTATATTAATTTTAGACGGTGTTTAAATGTAGAAATAGGACAACGCCATTGAAAAGTGTTCAGAGTGCTAGTTAAGTAACTAGTAGTTCTGAACTAGTTCTGCGGGAGGGCGGTTAAAGCGAGGAGCACACAGCAGCAGCAGCAGCTGCTAACTCACAAATACACACACACAAGCATACGCATTTGCAGTTGTCGCTCTTCGCATTGCATTCGTTTCTATGCAAAAGTCAAGCGACATTGACGCCACCGTCGCCATCCGCTGTTGGCGTGGTGGCTGCTGTTTAATTTCGTTCGCTGTTATTGTTAGTTACATGTTTCGTTCTTGATTTCCTTTTAGGCGTGTTGTTTGTTATGTTTCAATGATCACTGGCGTAGGCGGTGGCTTATTTGCTCATTATGAGATCTCACATATATTTTACATAACTAATTGAACAAGTTTTGCTTTTATTATAAGAACGCTAGAATTTGGACAAGTTTTTTGTTTCTGAGTGGCGTTAAGCTAATTTTTTTTTTTTTTTATGATAAGGCAGCGTAATATGTATACTACAAATAGATGTGAGAGCTCTTTAAACTTGGAGCACAAAATAATTTTATTGTTACTGATAAAATCCGGTTCAACGTTTTATGGGGCGTCTATTAAGTGCGCCTTATCTGAGTGCGCCTTCTCAGGCTTTTTGAACAGTTAAATGTCAGAAATGTCATCTTTAAAGCATTTATTAATTTAAAAAGATCCTTTTTATAAGCAACAGTTAAATATTGTGATATTTCTGCTCATGCTTTGCTAATTATAGCTTAGTTTTTGCTGTCTCCTTGACCCTTTTAAATTAAATGGTCGACGCCACTGCAGCTGCCATTGCTCGTTTTGCGCTTTACTTTGGCGTTGCTTGTTTGCCTGCTGTCTATTTCATTCTGTTGTGGCGTCTCTTTGTGTGTGTTGGTGTGCGTGTGTGTTGGTTGTGTGTGCCTTATGTTGGGTTATGGCCGCTCGTTCGAAAAGTTTGCCAAGTTGCTGCTCACAAAAATAAAAGAAAGAAATAAAAGCGAAAAGTGACAGCGCACACCTGGCCACCAAGTCTTTATTGCATGCAGTGGGCTTCTTTTGTGTGCTTGGCTTGGCTTTTGTGCAACTTCAGCATCTTAATGGCATGTGCATATACTCAACACACACACACAACATACAACTACTTAAACAGCAAAAAGTCAGTCGCATATGTTATTAAGTTGGAGCTGTGCTGATGTGGCTCTGTTTCGCCTCCTGCTCCTTGTTGAACTTGATATCAGGCTGCAGCAGCTGCCACACACAAACACCAACAATAAATAAATGTATACTTTTCTTTGTGTATAGCTCTTGTTTAATTTGTGGCCTACTATTTATTGATTTTGTGCATTTTAATTGATTAATATGGGGGTGTAAATTTAAAATGAAGGCTCACTTGCTCGACTTACAGCATAAATATGCAATTGAAACACCTGTAATTTTCTCAGCCTCTACCGACTCCTGCCTGCCCGCCCACCTTACCTTCTTGTTCTTGCGTCATGCATATAGTAGTGCTTACGTACCAGGTTTGACATTTTGCCAGCTCTCGCGTCAGCGGCATTTAAAGTTGAGAGGGTTGTGTGGTCGTAGTTGCTGTTGTTGTTGCTGCTGTTGTTGCTGTTGCCATACGTTGTTTGCTGGTATTAGTATCGCACAACGTTGTCGTATTTGTTGACGTCGTCGTATGCTATAAGTGCTCGCTCACTTGGCTTTAGCTGGCAATTCCAGTGCTAGTGTTGCTTTTGCTAGCCGCTGCTGCTGCTGCTGCTGTTTCTTTTTTTCTTTGTATGATTTTATTTTTCTTTCGTATTTTTATTTGTTAGATGACTTGTTTGTTCTGCAGCCGACCTACGCTCGGCTCGAGTTTGTCGGGTTTTTGGTTTGGTTTGGTGTTGTTGCCGCTGTTGCTGTTTCTGGCATTCGTGCGCTTGCGATAAGATTCGTGATGTGGCACTAAGCGCTGTTCGTTGTTTACTGCTCTGTGCGCCGCTGTTTTGTGGCCGTCGGCGTGGCCAGCCAGCCATAGAGGCACTCACACATACACTCTCAACACAGACAAACACAGACAGACACACGCAGAGACAGTTGAGTGTATAGCTATAGTTAGCCAGTCTAGTTGGCATTTCGTGCTTACTTTATGCCGCTTACTAACTTCAATAGTCCGTCGCAATAACGTTGAGTGCGACATGGATTGGCTCTGGGCTTGGCCTCCATATTTAGCTTTATATACGAAATGCGTACGTACATTTTATATACGGATATATACAATTGTGTATATGTTACGTATTTATAGGCGCGTTCACGCCGGCATCCGTGGCGTATGCGTGCTATTTTCAGCTTTTGCAACTTGAAATGTCGCATTAGCTCGCCTATAAATGTGCTTAACTGTCCAGGCAAAGAACAAAAAGAAAAAGCCATAATAATATGAATCGCAGCAGGAGAGATTCGAACAAGTAAAAGCACAATGTATTTTGTGATTACTTACCATATGGACTGCTAAATGCATAAAGCTGTCTTCTAGTTCAGTTTGTTATGGCTTCTTGATTTTTTGTTGCTGTTATTTTTAATGTTTTTTGCAAAGTTTATGCAGCTGTTGGGGGCAAAACTGCTGTTGAGTCACAGCCGAGGCGGCGTATGCGTAACAACCGCACATAATTTACTTTAATTAGCTACAAACTCCACTGCCAAGACAAACCCATCCGGTCTCAAGTGCATAACAATGATAATATTGAAAAATAAAAATTAAAACACACATACAAATATGAATGTATTCCTTTTGGGAATCTAAATATAGCAATTGGGTTTTGTTGAACACTTTTCAATAAAATGCTTTTTGAATTTCCACTCAAGAAACTGCTTTAAAATTCAGGCAAATCCATCAACTATATGTGGAAAGAAGTGATTATGAAGTCGTGCATCAATTGTTTATATCAGAAACAATTATTTCCTACTTTGTTTAAGCTATACCAATTTTTAAAAGAAATTTATTTTTGATCATGGATTGGCCTCTAGATAAGTATTGCATTTTAATTTGGAAATGCGATTCTTAGTCGAAATTCGTTCTCAAAAATCCCTTTGATGACAATTCCAATTTATCTACAGCGATAACTTTATTGTTTGTTGAATTTGAACTCATCTGTTCCTCATAACCGTACTCAGCTTGAATTGAAACGCCCAAAAAGTCGCATTTATTTGAATGAAACCGAGGTTGGACCTCTGGAAGAGCTGCCATTTCCTTCGTATAATCCACGTGTCATTCAAGAGGGCTTAGAGGGTGAAAATTTGCGCACCTACGATATTATCGAGGGTTGCAATCCACAAGATTTATGGACATGGAATGTGGGCTTGCAGAGACGTGAAATTGACTTGGATGAAGAATTTATAACTGCTGCTCTACCCAAATACGGTGTGTTTGTATACAAATTTTTATCATTTCGCAGAACACTAATTAATATCAGATCTGTGTAAACACAGCTCACGACGCCGGACTTACCGTCTATAATATACCCACGCAACTAGAGAAAACATTTACAGTCGAAATTGTTTTCGGCAATCGAAATATTTATCCCGAACCGAAAGTAGAACCATTTCGCCAAAGGTAAGTTACAATTTCACAAATACATATTTGTACATGGGGTTGCAATGGTTATAATGGGGCCTACACCCTTTCGTAGATATTATTATCGACCCAGCGAAATTGCTGCAATTATCGTAGCCTTTGTAGAGACATATGAAATGAATCCAGATTTCTGGACAGCTGGCACCATGGATAGTATACTGAAACGCGGTGTGTCTCTAACAAAGAAGAGCATGCAGCTCAATTATAAGTCGAACGATAATGACTTTGACATATTACCGCAGGTAATGGAACGTAATGCAGCAGTAAAAATTAAAATTCACTTTACGGGTCAATTCAAGAGGGAGCCCAATGTCTATAAGGCACTTTCTCTCTTCTTTTCGCAATATAATTCCTGCATTTTCACCTCACGCGATATGTTTCTGTTGATCTGGAAACGTTGCATGGACTCGTTCTTTATCTTCGATCCCAATGGACGCAATGAGCAGTGCCAGCGCGACTTCCCAGATGGCATGTGCTCGCTGATGGCGACACGTTACATGGAGCATCTGGTGCACTTAATAACCAAGTTCAGTGATCTCACCGACAGCGATGAGTTTAACATCTATGAAATATCGCTCACACAGTATGGCAAGCTCAAGGAGCCGAAAATACGCAAGGACACACTTTATCACTATCACAAATTGTGGGCTGTGGTCAACGAGAATTTTGCGGTGAAGACCGCTGGCAATAGTGGCATACAACAGCCCATTTCTGGCAATGAGAAGAATGCATCGCTGGTTGTCTCGCTCATAGCGCTCATCTATGCGGAATTCGAGCTGGCAAAGCTCTGGCGACCCATGACCATCGATGATATCATTCGATATGGAATTGCGTATTACAAAACGTTGCGTAAAAAATTTCGGCTGGATGGCAAACGCTGGAAGAAGAGGAAGCCGGAATTAAATATTGTAGATTTGCCAGAGATGTTTCTGATGGGCGCCTTTAAGGCAACGGTGCGGAAGTATCCCTTCATGATTACTGGCCACGTGACCGACTGTAAGTCCTATATGGAATCGCAGCTAACCCATGCGCTGCAGCAACTGTTCGAGAAGCCCGAGTGGCCGGCGGCCTTGCTTCAGATTGACAACTCCGTGCTGGCCGTTTGGCGGGATCGAGAATTCTTTTATGCATTCGATCCGTTTCGTCGTAACCGCATAGGCATGGTTGTCGATCCCGATGATTATAGCATCAAAGGTATGGCCGTATTGCAAATGCACACCACATTCGATTCGTTTGTGCGCGTCTTGTACCAGAATGCACTGAAGATGCGTCGCGGTGGCAAGTTCTTTATCCATGGCATTAGAACGGGCTGCATTCGACCGTTGCAGGTGATGTCGGAGCAGCCGAACAAGTTTCCGGCACTGCAAATGGGTTTGCCAACATATGACGATGAGCCGCCTGAAAAGGAACTGGCGCAGAAGAAGAGCATAGAAAGCATACCGGAGGAGGAACGGATACCCACAAAGGGCGAGAATGAGTTTATTGAGGAACTGATTCTTGACATCATTAATGGTATTATTAAAGAACTGCCTGATCCGAGACTTGCTCGTACCGAGTTGTACCGGCCAGGACAGAAGATACTACTGGCATCGGACAAGGAAAATCTGCGTGCCTTGCGCCTCAAGATTAAGAGGGGCTACGAACTGGGTGAAGAGGAGGAACCCGATCTGAAACGTGTGCTTACCATTGAAGAGGAGCTGGAGCTCAAGTCCAATTACCAGACGCTGCACGATGGTGCTTACATCATTATGGGAACCACAAAGCTGCCACAACTGGATGCTGAAATGACAAAGCTTGGCGGTATTTTAGCTGCTCTGGTGGCCATCGCTGCATCCGCCAAATTTAAGGTATCCACATGGAACGCCGACCTCATCGAGTTCTGCATCTATTCAGTTAACAAGTTCGGCGAAGAGTATCAGAATTACGAGCTAATCCTCGCCTGTCTGCTGAACAAGAAGCTGCCAGATATTTCCGTTGGCAACAGCAATTTCTCGCTGGTTGTGCCCGAGGTATACAAGTCCTCAGTGCAATCGTCGCTGAGGCAAGACCTGCTTGAGCTGCTCATCAATAACAATCGCGTGATGGTCGTCTGTCAGCATTTCTCCTGTGTGATATTCAAGCGCTACAATTTGCTTTACATGTTCATTGGTTTTCCCTGCAATGCGATTGGCTATCGCAAGGGAGGATCGGGACCCGCCTGCATGATGCGCTTCATCGAGCTTGACTCGCTTATACGACGGATTGAGTTTGGCTGCAATCCGCAGGGCTGTTCGGTCATGAATTACATTGTGGCCGCTATTAAGATTGTGGACAATAATATCGAAGGTCGCTTCCGACGCTGGCCAAAGTCGGATGAGGATAACGAGTACAATGCTGAGAAGGCACGCAAGGAGAGGTTGCGCAAGCAGCGACTGGAGAAGATGCGTTACATCGACGAGGAGCTGAAGAAAGAGAACAAACGTACTCAAGACTTTTTGGCAGCCAAGCGGAAGCATGAGGATCGTAAGATTTGTAAACGTAAGTTGCTTTTGAAATACCCATCAAAGTCATACGACATTTATTAAATTAACAACATTTACACAGCCGAGTATAGGGATCTGGGTTTGGACGAGGGGATGGGCGAGGAGGGTGAGGATTTGTGGGGAATGAAGGAAGAAGAGGAGGAAGAAGAGGAACTTAAGCACAAGCCCGGCAAACGTCTGCCCAAAGAGATACGCAAGGCGTACAAGCCACGGCCCATTCTCTATGGGTATCGCATGCGCGAGAAGGATTGCAACTTTAAGATTCAGGGCAGCATGAATCTGGAGAATCGGGCCGATGGCAGTTTCAAGGAAATCAAACCCTGCTATTTCGCCTGCGCCTTGGCCATCCTGAGCGTCTCGCTGCGTCCGCTGAATCGCTGGAATTCGTATCGCATCGATCGAGTGATCATTCATGCCAAATCGATTGCGGCGCGTGTCTGTGATCTGGAGTCGGTGTTTGAGCGCGTTGTACGCCATGTCACGATCGATGAGTATGAATTTGACATCTGGGTACGCATCCTGGAGCCGATGGGTATGTGGACGCCGGTGCCAAAACCGATACCTCCACTTTCCACAGAAGCAGCTCTCGTTATCTTTAAAAAGAAGCTGGATAAACTGCTGAATACTCGCAAATATCTGATGATATTTACACCCAACGGTTGCTTTGCCTTGTATCACGATGAGTTCTATCATCTATTTGATCCATATGCCAGCATGGATAAGCCCGGCGAGGAGGAGGAAGAGGCGGATGATGATGCTAATGCTGATGGTGATGGTGCTGGTGGTGGTGACGAGGAGAGCGACGATGGCAAGAAAAAGACAAAGAAGTGTCCGAAGGGACCCAAACGTTATCCGGAACGCAACACAGCCTCCTGGGTGCTGTTTGCCGATGTGGACAGCATGCTCAAGTACATTGATAAACGCTGTGCCCAGCCAGACTGGAAGGAGCAGAATCAGTTTATGTTCTATGTCGTCGATGTGCTTTCTTATAAGAAGGCAGCACCCAATGCACGCATCCTGCAGCTCTTGACTGATCTGTCCATACCGATGACGTGCTCGAGTCGGCAGTATGGACGTCCTGAGTATGAGATTTGTGCCACAAATGAGTCTCTGGGCTGGCTAGAGCTGGAGAACTGTCTGCCCGTATGGAGCCGAATGAATCGACGTAACACAGCTGGTAAATATCGCAATCTGCCCTTGAGCAAGCTAAAGAAATATGACATTGAGATTGATGGACGTCTCTGGTCGCTTTGGGGTAATCTTCATCCTGAGGCACCTGTCTTTGAGGACAGGGTGCGTGGACGTCAATATCTTGCTATCTATGTGATTGCATGCTGTGCGGCAAGCGTCTATAACCTGATGGACTGGAGCGCTCAACTGCTGGACACGATTGTTGTTAGTGGCTCCAAATACTTTATAGAGAGCGTCAGTCAAATAACTAAAGAGGACTACGAGTTCTCCTTGGAGAATCTAAACATTGACTGCGCACTGGAGACCATTAACTTTGTGGTGCACATCGAGCATGTTTGTTTTGGCAAACTCTATCGCGTTCCCACCTTTAATCGCATGAATCTCTCCGAGGCGCTGATCTACTTCTTCAGTCATTATCAATTCGGCATTGTGATGGTGAGGAAGCGAGCGTTGGCTATTGGTTTCTGTCCGGGTCACGACGGTGGTTACTTTATGTACGATTGCCAGGAGAAGGATCAACCACTATTCCCGAAACAACAGGGCGCCTCATATTTACTACGTACACGGCATCTCCAAGTGCTGCTCTACTGCATTGTGGTCACCCTAAATGTACCCTTCTACAACATTGACTTTAGCATCCACAAGGTGGAAATGTTGCGTGAGGGCGCCACTGTTGAGAACGAGGAGGAGGAGGAGGAGGGTGTGGTGGCCGACGAAGATCAGGATAAATAAGTGGCGATGATCTTCTAGTATTCTATGTGAGAGGCTGTGCTTGGTATTTAGTTAATAGGGATTTTTTATAAAACGGTTTTGTAATAAATAATAAAAGCAAGGACTAATCCCTTTGAAATCTTGTATATATCTGATGGAATCTATCAGTTTGTTTATCCATAATATACTTGAGTTAATTCGATTTAAGTTTAGTTCAAACACTTTTTAATCAAGCTTTTAATACTAAGTAAACATTTAACAATATTCAAATGACTAATTGGGTTGAAGTTAGCCCGTGAATCAAGCGGTGATCTAATGCCTCAGACGCTGCTGCTGCACAGCTTGCTTGTAATGGTAGCCATCGTTGCGCAGCTCGTGAGCAGGTTCTGCCTCAACGGCCAGAGTCTCGACATCGGATGGTGCCATAGGCTGCTGCACGTCCAGAATGTAGGGCATCTGCTCCTGCTGCTCAGGCAGTTGCTGCTGCTGCTGCTCCGGCAGTTGTTGCTGCTGCTGCTGCTGGTATTGCTGATAGATGAACTGGGGCTGCTCGGCCTCTTGCTGGGCGGGCGGCAGGTAACGCATAGCTGGGGCAGCTTGTGGCTGAGCTTGAGGTTCCATAGCTGGCATGACCATCATTTCGGGCATGGGTTCCGTGTCGGGCATAGGTTGGGCGCGTTGGATTACCTGAGCAGGGGGCAGATAACGTGTGGTGGGCATAGCAGCTGGTTGAGCTGGTGGCAGGTAACGTGTGGTAGGCATGTCTTGCTGATCTGGCTGAGCTGGGGGCAGGTAGCGCATGGCAAGCATTTGCTCCGCTTGTGGCATAGCTGGTGGAGTCAACTGGCCGCTGGGCGACATCTCCATGGCAGCCATCTGCTCATTATCATGCATATAGAAGACCTGCTCGGGCAATTCCCGCAACTGGTGCTGTTCGATGCTCATGTGCTCCACTTGCTCCGGCCTCGGCGGCGGCAAATAGCTGCTAGTCAGATGCGAGACATCCGCAGCAGCCAGAGCCAGGCAGGCAATAAGTGTTACGAAGCTGATTCTCTGCTAGGATAAATCCATTTAGTGTTTGCTGCTTGTCTGTTGATCCGTTCACTTACCATGTTGTCTGTGTGTTGGTTGTGTAGCGATTGATAGCTGACCAGATGGCTCTCGGAGTATTTATACGATCTTGCAATGGTAGACCTTCAATTGTGTGAGTGTTTCAATATTTAACTTGGCCTGATGCCATGTTCCGTTGTTTATCTTCAATGCGTATAAATTTATATATATTTAACGCTCTTTAGCGCATCTTATAATCAGACATGCGAACGATGCTGAATCATCGCCCAAAATCAACAAAATAAATACTGGCCACATACAGACATAGCGCAGCAAGTGAACCGATCCAAAACTCAATTGGTCGCGGCTAAAGCCGATTTTTTGGCCAACACAGCCTCTTAATGGAGGGCGTTTGACAATTTCAATGGCTCTCAAGATCTTCGGATGGGGGGCATGGCAACTGGAGCACTAACTAGAGATTTGCCTGCTATAATATTACCTTGAAGTTTCACATTATTTCTCTTATTTCGGTTATACTTTTCTGCACTGTCTTCGCCTTGTCGCACATCCAAATTTCACGGTCAACACGTGGGCAACAAGTGACGTCTGAGTGTGCGCTGGAGGGAGTGGGTCAGCATCATGTGAACCTAGCAGGTGAATGGGCTTTAAAATGAGTGGCTAATCGATCTGCATAATTTGTAAATATTTTTTGTATAAACAATCGTAGCGCAATCAAATGTAATAATTGAATACATAATCTTAGCTTTAGGCACATAGCAGACATGCCAAACAAATTCTACCTTTCAAGTTGCCTTTAAAATCTTTTGCACTAAAATATTATATACTTTGCTTTCGTTTTCAATCACATTTGTTATAGTTTTATTTAGGTACTGTTTTTTTGTTTTTTTTTTTTGTTTTTTAAATTTTGCAAATATATTTCATATGATTCTACATACATTTCTAATTCGGCGATAGATTTTATTACCATAACTCCAAAATGTATACGTGTACGATATGCGGCTTAAAGAAGCCAGAGCTTGGCAGTAATCCGGAATTTGAGTTCCGCAGCCGGCGGCGGCAGCAAGAGGGTGGCTACATGGAAGGCATCTCCGATTGGTGCTCAAAATGTGAAGCTTTGCGTTTTTTCCTTAAATCTGACAATGGCAACGAGCCCAACCAATATCTACAGGAGCAGCCCAAAATTAAGCTTGCCAACTCTTCACTGGAGGCGACTTCAAATGGCTTACAAATGCCACGAAAAAATGTGAGAGCGAATCGAAACGATGCGAATATGAATACGCCATTAGATCGCCATATACAACATGAGGTAGATACATTTTTTAGGCAAGAGTCATTGGCTGCGATACCAACGCAATATCCGCGCAATTTTGATCAGCAGTTGCGCTCCCACAGCGCAGATCGCGCTCGCCGATGTAATCAATATGTCGAACAGCGATCCAAGTCGACGGTTCGAGAGCCACATCGCAAGCTGCACAAACAGGAACTGCAGCAGGCGGATCATCGACGCTGCCATGTCAAGAATCTGAAGGAATTGGGTGCCCTAAAGTCGGACAAACGTGTACAGCTGGATGAACCAGATGCAACACATTCCGCCGGGCAGCGCAATGACCTTAAAGATCTGGAGGATGAACCTAGAGTGCCCCTCCAGTATATGCGAAAGGCGCTCATGGACAAGATGCACCAAAATGAGCTGATAAATCCGTGGCAAGAAGAGGTAGAACGGCACGTAAATCAACTGCTTGTTAACAGTGCCAATAACAGGGAGGTGAAAGTTGCAAAGACTTTCGACGAGAGAAAACTTGATGATGACGTTGACACAAACAGGCTAACCATGTACGAGGTGGCCAAAGACATTAGGGAGATGGAGCAGGCAGCTCTAAAGAAGGAACTCAAACAAAAAATGCTTGAAAAGCAGAACCTGGTGTGCGAGTGGAATCGCATACGTCGTCGTGTCGAGGGTGAATGCGACCGGGTCAAGGCGGAATTGGATGATCTGGAACGCCAGCGTAATATGGAATTGAAGCCTACCGTTGAACGGCAGCAAGGTGGTGGACCGATTCGACCACCCCCACCACCCTTCAAACAGTTGGAAAGCGATTTGGAATGTCAGCTTAAAAATAAGAATGATAAATTGGATGAGATTAATAGAGAGAAACTGATGAGCATATTGTCAACGCTGCAGGAGAACTCACGACAAGTTGAGTACTCCATTAACGAATTGGATGAAAACGAGTATGAGAAAGGCTTTGAGCCATCTGCTCCACCGGCCAGTGAAACTGATTTTGAGCTAAGTGAAACACATATCGAAAGTGATCATGATGCCAGCCTACAAGCGGCGGAATCTTCGTCTTCAATGGGGTACAACCCAAATAAAGAAACTATGCCATCAATTAAGTTTCTAGAAAGGACTGACACCTTAATTACGCATCCAATGCGCGTCACTAGCAAACTAAACCTTCTGGTGTCCACGGTGCAGCGAGCAACATTTTGCAGTTTTGCCCAGGACCCACAACAGCTGCTGCAGACATTAAGTACAACGGATCAAACAAAGCGCGGTGATCCACCGCTAGCACAATTCAGCACAGTGCCCTGCCACTCCAATGAGCTGATCAATCTGCTGAAAATCAAACAACCAAACATGGAGCAACCGCTGAAATTTTGTCGCTTGCCTATTTTGTGTCCACATGTCGATTGCGGCCGGATGTTTCATATCTCGGAGTTCAAAAATCACCTGGTGCACGAGCATCCCTCGCTGCCCATTGAGCGTATTTATCCCGGTCGTGCCAGGACGTTCTATTTGGACACGCGAGTCACGCTGCTGAATAAGACCAAATGCAACATGGTCTACTTTGTGAATGACAAGTTCAAGGACAAGAATTGCAATTGCAAATTACCCAATCTATTCCCCGTGCTCGTAATGACTGCTCGTTTGCATATCCCCGAGTTCTTTGCGGCCAACAACAACAATTTAATGCAGTCCACAAAGTCTTCCATCGGTGGTCCCGATACCGAAATCTTTCTTATTTGGCTGACCAGCGTTAAGGCGCATGACATGAAAATTATTGGGACCATAGCCGTGTGGCCAACAAACAGGGAGCCCCTTATTGAATACCTAACGGTGCAAACCAATGAGATTTACGACATCCATTCGGATCAAAGACTGCAAAGCATCTATAACAGCAATCGAGTTCTGACATTGCCCGGCAATTATGTCAATCGCATAACCGAGGGAGGCAAGTACCTTTTGCCCGCACAGGTTTTGATTCATTAGAACTTCGTTTTCTATATCATTTTGAGGAACCCATTTTATTTTTAGATAATCTTTGAATAAATTTTGGTGCAAATCCACATTGTACCTTTTTTTTTCTTAATAATGATTATGGCAACAGCTCATTTCTTAAATGATCGCAAAGCAGAAGACGCCCACAAGTATGCAACACAAACTGTAGTTAAACCAATTGCCGAAAAGAAATTGTACCTATAAATAAAAGATGTTGCTAACATGTTAAAGTAAGATAAAATCATCATAAAGATTAATTCTTGACAAAACAATCGTTTCTTTAATCCAATTAAAGACAATACACAAATAAACTCGGTGCACGAAGACACTTACCTTTCCCTTAATCAAAATTATAAATTTACTAACATATTTTTGAACTCACAACCGCAATGCATGCAAATATTGAAAATAAATCCACTGAAAGAAATTCGAGCAAAAACTTTTGAAGTTTGTGCATCAAATTTCTATCCATTGTTCCATAATAAGCAATTATCACGAAAAACTAAAACCTATAAAAGGAAAACTATAATCAGAAGTTAAAATTCGAAGTTAATTTTCCGATGTAGAGGTTGGTCATATTTAGCTTAAATATTATCATTTGATCGATATTTTCTAAAGCAGCTTTATTATGTAGTGATTCTATTGAACGATTAAGACATATATATTTCGGAATACAGGCGTTTGTATTCCAAGTTAGGAAAAGGTGTTATGAATATACAGAGCCCTCCTTGCAAAATCTTAACAGAGATGCAAACCTTAAAGCTCATCCATAATTTAGACACATACCTGCATCGTAGCTACTATTTAGGAATAAGCTTTACGCACGTATCCCTTAAGTATGCAACAGTTTTTTATAAACGCTTATGGGATGTCAGTTATTTTTTGAATATATGCAATTAGCCTAAGGATGTCTTCAGAAGTTGTGAAATATATTAAAAGCTTTTTCGAAAAAATAGGGAAATATATATATGTATATATATATATCGATAAGTTCCTGAATTTATCGCCACTCCCACACTAACATTCCTAAATATGCATTGCGCATGTCCACAAAATGTCAAACTATTTGCCACTGACAGTTCTGCGTATCCTTTGGTGTATATACCTCAAGTGGACATGCAGAAGAAAACCTGATCGAAAAATGAATTTTTAAATTACAATATAATATGTTGAATGCATTGCGTCGCAGATTTCGCTTTGGAATGCAGCGTACGGTTCTAATTGCAGTGCTGCTGGCGGTTGGCCTCTTCAGCTATGCTTTCCTAAATCTCTCCTTCTGCTTCAAACTAATGTCGCACCGAAGTCTCACGCACATGGTAAGAAAAACGGAGAAAAAAAACTTACAAACTTTTCACTTCATAATTAAAACCATTTAACGTTTTGTAGTGCCAAAAGTATGAGCATCACGAGTTTAGTGGATCGCTCTGCGAGGAGCTGTGCGGCAGCCAGTCAAGCTTTGATAACTTCCAGTGTCCGTTGAATGACATGAAAACTATTTTGTTTACGGCCGAAAAGAATGGTGATATGTATGCGGTGAAGGTAGGTCAGTTTGGCATTAGTTTAACGGGTTGTCATGACTACCAGCTTATCTTTTTCTTGCAAGTAGCTGGCTAAGCACAACGACGACGATTTGAGCTGGACGAACAGTAAGGGAGATGCCATCTATCCAAAGATCGAAGAGTTTCACGAGATTGTCAAGCTGCACATAATACTTGCCTACAATGTAACTTTGGATGATAATATGGTATGCACTATTTACGATAAGTTGCAGTGTTTCGGAGTGTAACTAATATTCGCGTGGGATTTGTAGATACGCGCATTGGTCAATCAGGAGATAGCGGATAATAACTCACAGCAAATGGTAAGCTTTTGGCGATTGTTCAAGGACAACAATTATATGATGGGCAAGCTGTTTGATGAGGAGTCCGTGTTCCCAGCGGTGCTGGGTTCCTGTGGCCCCTACTATGCCACAGAGGGCCTAGATATTGTGCAGTCCAATCCCAGCATCATTCAGTATCTGTAAGTCAACAGAGAAATAATTATTCATATTCGATTAAGTTAGCAATTATTCACCACTATGCAGCGCCTCAAATGGACAGCAGCGTTTGAAGCATGCACTCAACATTATGGAGTACATATTTCGGCTGGAGGAGATGAAACCGGAGCCGTTGCGAATGTGTAAGATGCAAGTGAATCGCTTTGGCCTTACGCCCGACCGGCGTCTCAAGTACCAAAGCGCTGAGCATATCTATGTCGAGAGTCACTTAGACAAGCGTATCTCCAGTGGCGCCAAGTGCCACACCAATCAGGACTGCAACTTCAACTCATGCCGCGGACTATGCGATGCGGAGCGACAGGCCTGCACACATGTGCAGCAGAACAACAACTTTCAAATATTTTGCGATCATATCCTTTTGGGCAGCGGCACATTTCAGCCGGGACTCATAAGTGGAATACGTTTGCCCAGATCAGTGCAGAAGTTGGTTAAGATGTGTGTGCAGCCGCCAAAGGAGCATCAGGTGCCAGGTCGTCGCCTGGCTCCCAGTCTACAATTGGCTCTGAGGCTCTATAATGAGTTGAAGCAGTTGCTTCAGGCGGTGATCACTGCCTCCGGTGCCGACTCTGAAGTGGAGGCGGAGAGTCCACGGCTGAGGCAGCAGCAACAGCAGGGAGGCGTTTAGGTGACTAGGATGCACATGTAGTTGAATTGGTAGCTTCTGCTGATGCTTTGCTCATAAATTGGTAGAATTTTTACAGAAATTAGTTTTAATTAATACAACAAAAAAAAAAGAAGAAAAATATAGAATTAACATAAATAAACAATTTTTTAATACATGATAGATAAAGTGGCTTTAAATTGTAGTTTTGGTTTTGTGTTTTTTATTTTCGTTTTTTTTTTTTGTTTTTTAATTGTCATAAATTAATGTTTAATTGCAACAATTTGTTTCACTATTGTTTAGCTTTCCGATGAAAATGTATTTCGTCTGTAACTTATATTAAATTTCATAGAAAATCAATTGCCCTCATGAGCGTTAAAACTTGAATTAAAATGTTGTCTTCGAAAGTGCCCAAAAGTAAGTGTATTCAAAAAGAGTTACATAAAAGTGTTGATCAGCTCTTATCACATTGACATTTTAAGTATTTTCTTTAGTTTTTAGATTTATATGTTTTGTTTGCATTGTATTTTTGAAAAGTACAGCGTGCACATGCATATCTTATTGTTAATATATATATATATACATATATATATATATATATATATATTTATAATTTAATTGGTTTCCTCTTTTGATGTTTGCTGGCTTCACTATATCTCCATATTTTTTTCTCTTTTTTTTTTAAATGTTTTTTACAATAAGTTAACGTTTTGTTATCGGCGCTGCTAGACTATTAAGTTCACATACGGTATATAACTTGTTTTTATATTTATATTTTGTGTGTTTAATCGATTTTGCATAGGCAACTTTGTTAATTTGTTTAGTTTTCTAGGGTTTTATCTGCAACCAAAGTTTACCCATGGGTTGTTAACTTGTTAAACTGTGGCAGATTTAGAACGAAATTATTTCGTTGGTGTTTTTTCTTTTGATATATATATTCATTTTTTGTTTATATTAAATTTTATTTTGTTGTTTTTGTTTTAGGCCGCTTAGCATAGTTAATAAATTTTAGCGCTTCCTTAAAGCCATTTTCAATTGTTTTATTACAATAATTAAGATGTTTTTGAGTAAATTATAAAAAAGAGTAGAAAAATCTAATAGATATCATAATTTTGGTTAGTACACGTAATTCGTTTTGCAAAAAGTGCCCTATGCGCTCAAAAATCATTATATGTATGTTTGTAGATTTAATTCTCGTTTGTTAATTTAGTTACTTGTATGTCTGTTTAATCCTTTTGTTTTGTTTTGGTTTTTTTTTGTTTCTTTAATATTTAAAGTACATACATCTGCTTCTCAATACAATTTCTAAAAACATAAATGAAGCGTTCGACTTAAACTAATCTCGAAAAGGATGCAGACTGCTAAGTCAGTGCAATGGAGACCGGGTGCAGGGTAAATGATTTAAACATACCGAATATATGAATTAACTGCCTGTCTAATTGTAAAGTTCAAAAATGTCATAATGTTGGTGTGGAAAATAGGTGTGTGTGTGTGTGCGTGTGGTGTGTGTGTGAGAGTGTGAGTGTGTAGGTGATTATATTCCTTCCGCAGTATTTGTCTTTATGCTGTTGTAGGCGATGCAGCCGCCGATGCAGAATTGGCCATTATGGGCGGATGCGTGGCATTAACCACCCGACCAGGCGTATTGGCATTCTCCAGAGTCTTCGAGTGCTGCAGCTGCATCAGATAATGCTGCTGGGTGGGCTTATGCAGCGCCAGCTGGGACAAGGCATCATCAATGGTGAACCATTGCCGTTTGCGTCCAATGCTCCGCGAATCCTCCCATTCATCGAGCTCCTGTGTCACATTCATGACAAACACCTCAGTGCGATGCATATGATCGTTATTCTATAATATATAAACATATATTAACTGAATTTTTCTGTCTGTCTTTAGTTATAGTTCACCTCAAAGACACCCAAACAGCGACCCAAGCTGCCAATAACGCCCGCCTCCTCGAGCACCTCACGCACAGCGGTCACCGAGGGCTCCTCTTCGGGTTCGACACCGCCGCCAGGCACAATCCACAATTCGGGGCGGCGTGACGAAGTCACCAGCAGCACCTGCAACATATATTCAAAATAATAAGTATATATTGAATATACCCTAGAATCCTTTTTTATAGTTAAAACTCACCTCCTGTTCGTTCTCGGCGCGAACGCAAATGCAGGCGGCACGTTGCCGGAAGCCATCCTTATCATAGATGCGTGTTGAGTTTGGCTTCTCCTTAACCATCTGAAAGATATAAATTCTTGATAGGGTAAGTCGGGTAAGTAGCGCGACTGATGTTTTGTGATTGCTGCACACATTTTGGAAAATATACATTGACGAAAAATTTGATAAGGCAAGGGTTATAATTCTAGATTTTTATATCATTTGATTGCAGTCGCGTTTAATTTGAATATGCGCGCACATGAAAATCGTGATTTTGTCTTATCAGACAAAGGCCGCCAGCTTATCAGCAATGTGTTTATGTATATATATATTTATATGTATATATATAAATAATTATGTGTGTGTTTGGTATGTGTGTGCCGGGTACCGTTTGCCATTTCTCAATTAACATTGTCATGAATGGTAATCGAAACATTTGGACAAACATTTGTGCGCTTACCTTTGAATTTTGTTGTTGTTGTTGTAAGTACTGCGGCAAAATGAACGTTAATTGCCAACTGCCTAGGCACTTTATACACTGAGAGATAGCAGCTGTCTGTCAGCCTGCCTATTCCTTTTTCTCTTTCGCTCACTGCTTCCTTTTGCTGCGTTCGCAACAAGTGTGTGTTTGTTGTTGTTCTTCTTCTTTTATGGCAGCTTCTTCTTTATTGACAGCTGCAATGGGAGCCGGTCGCTGGTCTCGTGCCGCTCTTTCTTTTTTTCTCCTCTTTTTTTTGCAGGTGCTTTTTGGTGGCTGCTTCTACGTCACAGCAATCAACTGTCACTGTATGCGTTCCGTGTGTGTGTGAGTAAAGTATAAATGTATGTGTTGTTTGTGTATGTTGTTGTTGTTGTGTAGTAGCGAAAAAAGAACTGCGCGTCGAATTGGTTTAAAAAAGATGTGGGGAAAGCGAGAGAGAGAGTATGAGAGTGTAAGAGAGAACAGAAAGAAAACTTGTTGAAATTAAAACGAGTACAAGAATAATGAAGAGGAAATAAAGCGCAGACAGGGCAGAATTATTTAACTACTTTGCAGTGGGTGCATGTTGTTGTTGTTGGTTTTTTTTTTGTTTTTGGTTGTTTGTTTTTTGTGTTTGTATTTGTGTCGTGTTGGGTTTGTTGTTGTCAGTTAGCCACCGCCTTTGTCCTGGTTGTGGCAAGTCTGCGGTCACTGGCTATATTGATGTTGTTGTTTTTTTTTGGTTGCGAGTCAAGTCGCACAATTTGTTGCAAGTTGTTGAGCGAGACCGACGCACAGCTGGGCCTTTTATCTGAGCACAAAGCATGCGTTTTCCATTTTTGTCGCTGCGAACACGCCCCCAAAAATGGTGTTGAGAGACACACGCGTCGCGCCTCGAGCACCACGTATATTATTTGCGCGGCTTAGGTTTGCAGCAGCTGCGGCAAGTGTCCAAGTTTAAAAGTAACAATTTTAACAAATTTCACGAATGTTGCATCGGCGAATGGCTCAGCAAAGAGGACGACGGCAAAACGACGGTGTGACCGTCTCTGCTTAAACGCATCTGCCGTAAGACTGCTAACAGTTGGCAGCGCCATGTAATCAGTTGGCACTTCAAATTTGTTTAGTTGGCAACAGCTGGTAAGCGACTGCTATCTGTTCGCACTTCAAATTTGATTAGTTGGCAACAGCTGCCCTAGCACTGTTATCAGTTGGCAGCGCCATGCAATCAGTTGGCACTCCAAATTGTTTTTAGTTCGCAACAGCTGCACACACCCACGCACATTCAAAACAATAGATGGCGCCAGTGTTGACGCTAGATGGCCTGTACACGAGATATTGTTAAGCGCTAAATTCAAATTGATATGTAATGAAACATAAATGCAAGAGTTAACGACTGTTCGATGCTCTGTTAAATTGAAAATCTAATTTAAATTTATTGAATTAAATTAGTATTTGAGTATTAGATTTAAGGCCGTCAACACACACACACACACACGAATGATTTAGTAGCACAACGCGGCACATTACTTGAACTCCTGCCAAAAATCAGTCAAAGATGCAGAGGGAGAGGGGTGGTGCCCGAAATTTGCTTTGCATTTGTTTCATTTGCCGCTTGAGTTTGGATTTGGATTTGCTGCCTCTGCGTTTTGGCTGTGTTGTTTTTAATGCAACTACTTAGCGCAGGGAATATTTTGGAGGCTGGTGGCAAGTGGTATGGCTGCTGTGTGTGTCTGTGTCCTTGCCTCAAACATTTACTGCGCCAGTCGCGACATTTTGGCTGCCTTTGGCCCCGGGTCCTGGCCTGTGTCCTGCATCCAGCATCCTGCCTCTGATCTTGTGGCGCTTTTTGCTGCTGCTGTTGCAAGGCAAATTGCTTATTTCTTAATGCATTGCAATTTCCGTTTGGCTTTCTTAGACATTTTGCCAGTTACTTCCATGTGTGTGTGTGTGTGTGTGTGTGTTGGGTGTATGAATTATGGGCTTCATTTTGCTCCTTTGGTGTTCTTCGACGTGGCCAAGCAGAAGTGTTGAACGATTTAACACGCGTTTTTCTCCCACTTTGTCTTCCAATTGCGCTTTAATTTCAATTACAACAAATTCAGTAACACTAACAGCAACTATAAAAACCAATCAGAACAATTTTGACTTATTTTTTAGCTCATAGATTAATGTACATTTCCATCGATTAATTTCTGACTATAATAATAATTTTTTACTTTTAATTTTTTTAGTTTTGGTTTTTTTGCTTTTGGATTTTTTTACTTTTGATTTTTATTGGCTTTCGGCTGAGGCAGGCCGTTGCCTGCAGCCTAGTCGGCTCAATGGGCCACGCTTTGTTGCACATAAATTCAATGCCATAAATTTACAATGGGCGCCCTTTTGGCTGGCAAACTTTTGTCTATTTGATGCGTTCGGCGACCACAATGAAATCAAGTGCAAAAATTTACAATTTACCAGGGATGCTGACTGCGATTACAACGGGCAGCAGGGATGCAGTAAATGGCAATCCTTTGAAAATTCATAGTGTAAATATGGGGAAGGAATCAACGTCTGTAACTTATATACAAAATATATATACATATATAAATCTGTATGTCTTTAATATTAGATTATTCTAAATTATATTTGCGATTTTTGCAATAAGTTGAACTTTCACTTTATAAATAAATATTGATTTTAAAATATTACATTTTAATAAATTTGTGCAATTTGTGACTTTCACAGTGAGTCGAATTTTCACTTTATAAATAAATATTGATTTTGAAATATATACAAAAATAAATTCATGCATACTTTAATCTACATATTATCCTTCTTCCTTCCTAATTTCCCGTTGCGCTTACGCCGGGTTGAGTGGGCAGACTTCGCTGAATTTTAATGAGCTCTCGCAGAGATATTTGCGATACACATTGCTAATTGACTGGCAAGCAGAAATTCAATCAACTTGACTCCTTCAGAGCCAATTCAAAGCTGCTGACTGCAAGTCTGTTTGTCGCAGGTGTTGATCCTGTCATTAATTAACTATCGCTGTCATCAGCAGTAGAAGCAGCAGAAGCAGCAGAAGCAGTCGAAGCAGTTCTCGTGCACGTGTCCAAACTGCTCAATAGGATAAGAAGCCGCAGGAGTTGTTAGCTGGTTGCTGGTCCTTTTGAACGCTTGCTGGCCAACATATTGTTTCATTTTCGCTTTGTCTGCTGCTGCTACTGCTGCTGCGACTGCTGCTGCTGCTGCTGCTGCTGCCACTGTCCATAACAAAGGGGCACCTACAAACGCAATTTGGCAACAAATTCACAAAACAGACAACACAACACAGCACAAAACAACACAACAACAACAAATCTAACAACTGCAACAACAATGACCCGGCCAGAATTATACAATTTATGCGATTTACGAGCTACGGCAGCTCCAGCAGTTTGCTCTCCAACTCCAACTCCACATCCAGTTTCAGCTTCCACTCCCGCTCCAGCTGGCATTTCCCGCTCTCTCCTGTTTTTGCTCCTTTTTTTTTTTGTGCCTCAGGAGCCGCAGAACTATTTCTATTGCTGCAGCGCCGACGCCATCGCCACTGAGCAAGGATATGCCGTATTTCCGTTTACATAATAAATTTGCTAACCACGTTCTGTCGTCGTCGACATTGGGCCCGGATTCGGGCTTGGGCTCGGGACCCGGCCATCGCCACCAGCGCCGCCAGCGCCACCGTCGCTTGGCATCAAGTGCCTTGCGGTTTGGCATTTTTTGTTTCTTGTTGCATGTATTCTTTTTTTTTTTTTGCTGTTGCCCATCTTGTTGTTGTTGTGTGTCGCCATCGCCGTCGTCCGGGGCACCTCGCAGTGCCAGTTGACAAAAGGCGGCGCAAAAAAATTGGACAGCAGCCGCAGTCGCAGTCGCAGCAGGCGTTTGAATTGAGTTTTGCGCTTACTTTTGCGCTTGTCTTTTGGCCGGTTTATAAACTTTAACTTGGACAACAACAAATTGTCGCTGGCAAGTGTCGCCTCCACCTGCCACAGCAGTAGCAATAGCAATAGCAGTAGCAACAGCAGCAGCAGCAGCAGCAGCCGAACCACCGCCTCCCGCAATCTTTTGCTGCTGCACATTTCCTTGCCACTTTGATTGACGGAAGTCGGCGAGCGACAACAACTTTTGCTTAATCATCGGGCGGCTCTGGCCGTCTCTCTAATTAATCTATTAAATGCAAACCAGAGCCAGCGCCTACAAAAAATATGCGTTATCGAGGAAGTCATCTTGCAACATACAACATTCAGCACGGCCAGTCAAGTCAAACTAGCTGCTTCCGTTTTCCGCTGGAAGTGAAATCACTCAGCGGACGTCATAAAACAAAATGCCAAAAGGCGACAAAATTCCAGGGCTGCCTGCTTTCAATCTTGCTTGCAGCGAGGGCCATTCGATTAATAATTAAGTTAGTTTGAATTAAAATGTCAAAATCCTTGGGACTTGATTATTTTCCATTGGCTTCTCATATTTCAATAAATAAAGCTCTGTATATTTATCAGTTCTATATCGGTATCAACACATCGGTAGTTATGTTTGACTGGCAGCTAGTCGATCTCTCCCCTATAATGAGGCTAACTTCAAATGTATGGAGCTGCCCACGCAACCTTGCTCTAGATGCAGGCTGTGGGCTTGGCCAGTTTCCACTTGGAGGTGCAATGGGATGCGCTCGTCAGCTGTCCCTGTGGGGCAGGTTCAATAACCCGCGGCTGCTGACTTTACTAACTACCCGCTGCCCGCAACTCGTACCACAATGCTAATGGCTTGCCACACTTTACATTAGCGTCACAATTTATTGGCTGGCTGCTGATGCTGCACTCGATGCGCCGGCGCAGAAGCAGACGCGCCTCAGACGTGGATGTGGATGTGGTTGCCGGCCCACTTGGCAGTATGCTTTACGCATGCTTGGTAGCTAAAATGGTCATAATAATAATAAAAATTTTCTGCCAGGCCCGAGGCCGATGCACGAGATTGAGAGGCGCGGCGAGGCGGGGCGGGGCGAGGCGGGGCAAGGAAAGGCAATTCAAGGCAAGGCGTTTGAGCGCATGTTTGACGCATCAAATGATGGCAACAGGTCCGCAGCAGTATCTGCAACAGCATCCCGTGCTGATCTCATTGCAAGTGCGTAAGAAGCAGCAGAAGCAGCAACAGCAGCAGCGCTTTCGACCGGTTTATGGTTTATGTCAATGCATTGACAGGTGCATGCAGCGGGCGATGGCTGCTCCATTTATGCCAGCTACAGGCTTCAGCTTCAGCTCCGAATGTGCCACTCCAGTTGCAGCCATGAAACTGGTGCGGATGCATGCATATTTGAATTGAATTGATTTTGCTGAGCAAATGCAATGTCAATATGGCCATGAATTTATGTTTAATAAATGCATTCAACTGGTAACTGGTAACTCTGGCAGCTTTCCGCATTCCTTGCCCAGTAGTGACTGCTAACACCCACAAGTCGACGCTTGCCAGGGCGGCGGCCATTGTGTAGCCAGAAAGTCAAAGCCAAAGCCAAAAGCCAAAAGCCAAAGCTGAAGCTGAAGCTGAAGTTGGAGCCAACAAATTCTCAAAAGTGGCGGCGGTGGCGGCTCCTTTGTGCCTTTGGTCAGCTTGCTGCAGTTTTAGATTATTTGTTGCTGACAGCTTCATGAAATATTTATTATTATGGTATAGGTATGGGTTTGGAATATCGGGTATGGGGGCACGGGGTTTGGGCAATGGGTTTGAGGCTATGGGTCTTGCCCTGGGTCTGCTGCTCCAAGTCTTTTGTGTGCAGGTGTTGGGGGTGCAGCATCAGCAGCTGGACTGACAATCGCCTAGGCTCGGCATAAGCAAAGCAGCTCGCTTTGGCTACCAAAATTGAGAATTGAGGTGTTTGTCTCTGCGCACCAAAACTTGAAAGCCAAAATGCCGAACGCAACAAAAACAAAAATATAAATATAAAAAAACACAGCCGAGGACGCCGAGGATCAAAGAGAGCTTCAGAGCGGGAACAATGCTGCGTTAAAGGTAATTGTTTGTCAATTACTTGACTCCCGACCAAGCGCGTGGCCATCTTACACAGCGAGAGAGTGAGTGAGAGAGGGAGAGAGAGAGGGAGAGAGAGAGATAGAGAGAGAGCGAGAGAGAGAGATAGAGATAGAGATAGGATATAAGGATGCGAATCGCTTTGTGCGAGTATCTCTGCCACATGCCTGTAAATGTATCTGTATCTGTATCTGTTGCTGTTGCTGTTGCTGTTTGTGGCCTGGGCCAATTATAGCTGCCTGCTCGTTAGCATACACAAACTGTATCCGTATTGCAATCGCAATCGTAGCCCGATAATCGCTTGGAGTGTAAAATTATTTAATTCCCGCTTATCGCAGCTGCCGCCGACAGCGACGTCGACGTCGGCGACCACGTCGCTTGCCCCCGTGTAGAGTGTGTGAAAATGCTCAAGTTCAAGACAATGAAATCTGCTGGAATGGACTGATGTACGATATGAGTACGGGTATGTTAGACTGGTTATGCCCTTTTTGTTATGTACTTTGAGATATTATTTGCTCCATTTCATTCTTGGATTTTTCAGATATTTTGCTAATGAGTTGTCGAAGCGATCGAGTTAAAGTTGTAGAATAGTTTGATCTTAATTGCTTTCTTAGTTTAAAAATTATTCTAGTGTATTATAAGTTCGGGCTCCCAGATAGGTCTAACCCCATTATGCTGTTGTTGTTCGTTTTGTTTTGTGTGTGTGTGTGTGTATGTGTGTGTGTGTGTGTGTGTGCCACAGTTTACACAGAAAAGTAATTTCGAGCATGTTGCTGCAATCAGACGATTCCGCCGCCGTTGCCGCTGACTGAGAGATGCTTTGATATGGCCAACTCCTGATGCTGTTCCACTTGCGAGCTCCAGTTGAAGTGGAAGTTGAAGGTGTTGCTGCTGTTGCCTGATGGCTTTGGTCAGTAGCTGCTGCTGCTGCTGCTGCTGCTGTTGCTGCTGTTGCTGTTGCTGTTGCTCTTGCTGCTGCTCTTAATTGCTTGCTATTTTCAAATGCTGGGCGCTTTCAATTTATCACATGGCTGTGACATCTGCAGTGACATTTTATTAGGCGATAACGATAAATTTACAAAGATTTATTAAGTGGCAGCGGCCAGTGGGAAAATTGCGTTTGCCAGCGCTAATTTAAACAAATTAAACGAAAATCTGTACAATTATTGATCGCATGCGGCGACCAAGTAGCCAAGTGGGTTTAATGAACGCGCTAATGAGCTGCTCAGCTGCACCGATCAATTTGTTGTCATTGTTGGTGCAACAAACGCATCGAAAGGGGTTTTGCTCTCAATTGCCACCAGCATGTGGGTATGGCATGCGGGTGTTGGTAATTGACTTGAATGCAATCATAACTGACTCCGTTCAGTAAAGGGCGTTTTTGCTAGTCGACTGGCAAACTGGTGAACTAGCAACTGGTGAACTAGCAACTGGCAACTGGCAACTGGCAACTGCCAGTCACCATTGAGGCAAGTGTGGCATGGCGTGGGTGATTCGAGACGGGCGCAAAAACAATCCTTAACAGCAAATTATGCAAATTTTGCGACTCCTATGAGATCAGAGCAATTGCTGTCTGTCTATGTGGCTGTCTGGCCAACTCAGTCCGGACCTTTGGTCTGTTTTGCTCTGTCGTTTGCTCTTGTGGGTGGACAATGTGACACGCGTCGTCGTGAAAAACAACAGTTTACTTGCCACATAGTCTACAGACGCTGCTGACATGAAGAGCTTGCAGCTTGCAGCTTGGCGCTGAGCTGCTGCACTCGAAGGCCCCCAGGCACAGACAGTTTTACTGTCTTGACTGAAAATTTATATTATTTCATGCAATTTGTCATCGTTTTGCCAGCGGAAGAAAGATGACTTTTTATGGGTTTCAGTTTCTTTCTTTATGCTTTAGCATCATTTACTCTGTTTCAAGATATGCGGTTAGTTAGTTAAATGCGGTTTACTTTGAGATGAATGCGAACCCCAGCAGATTATGACAGTGCTGAAAATGTGATCACGTTTTAGAAGGTTTTGCTAAATGACAAAACAATTAAAACTATATCAAGCTACAATCATTAACGGCCTTCCGACTCAATTTGGATTTTATACACATACTCCAAGCTGTTGACTCTATTTAGACACTGGACATTCAGAAGTTAGGTTTTCATTCAAAATGCACACTTCAATTTAATTACAACATGATTCGCACAGCTGCCAAATATATGCTAAGATAAATGTTGTTCAAAATAATATTGGTAAATGTTAACGTTGAAGTTTAGCCTTTCGATAATATTTCTTTAGTGTCTAAGTAAATTAAAACCGACTGCAAAGCATTATTACAGCTTTTTGCTTTTTCAGTTCATACAAATATTTGTCTCCCTGGGTGTACATGACATTTGCGTAGTGTGTCGCCCAGAGTTGCTGCTCAGCGATTTTCTGCAAATTTTCCAGTTAATTTTGTCTGAAGGAACCCCCTGGTCCCTCCCGATATGCGACATTCGAAAGATATGTGGCACATTATTGTGTTTGCATATTTACATGCATTTATGAGTTATTAAATTGGTAAATTTATGTAGCACATGTGGGCGTTGCGACGACACGCGTTGTTAGTCGCCTGCTTAACGTGGGTGTGGCCCCAGCAAGATTGGAAAAAAACACAAATCTCGGATGAAGCTGCAGTTCAAGCTGACAACCAAGTGCGATTTCTGGTGCGACCTTATCTGACTCTGTGGTTAAATAAATTTAATGAGTGCTCCATAAGTCGTTAGAAACTCCCCCGAAGCAATATTCCGTTTTCTCTCACTCTTTCTCTCTCTCTCTCTCTCTCTCTCTCTCTCTCTCTTGCATGCCCTATTATCTCTTTCCAGCGGCTCTTATAAAGCTGCATTATTCGCAGTGTTGGGCTTGAAATTGATATTACACTAATTAAAATGCAATAAAATAACGCTGAAATTGCCATCCATAAATCATTAGGATTGCTGCAGTTAATATGCAGAGGAGGTAGAAAAGCAACTCATGGCCCAGCTTTGGCCGGGGTGTTGGTGCGTGAAGCTGGAAGCTGAAATGGGACTGCGACTTGGACTTGAAGCAATATGCAATTGAAGATTGAGGTGTGAGGTGTGAGCCGACCTTTGTCGGCCTTTGCAATAACGCTGCTGCCATTTGCTTGCAAAAAGCGATGCGCTCATCATCATTAGAGCTGCCGGTCTGTGCTTCACCTGGAGCTTGAGTTTGAGTTTGAGTTGGAGTTGGTGTTGGAGTCGGAGCTGGCCCTGGTGCTGTTACATGGTATGTGGTTCCACTATTTGCTTTATGATTTTGTTAATTCTGCATAGATAGCGGCTTAGTCGTTGGTCTGTGGGAAAGTTGTCTGCTGCCCATTTGGGAGAGCTTATTAAAATTGCGAGATTCGCTCAAATATTTAACAAAAGCTGCCACATCTAGAAATTATGCGCAATTTGGCGAACAATGGCCGTCGTCTCCATTGATTCGGCTACCTGGTACGTTAATCGGCAATCAATATACGATGCAGCAGCCAAACTCAGCCACAATCGGAGCCACAGGCAGCTGCCACAGGCGCGCCCATTAAACATAAACAAAATTAAGTGACCATTAAAATGCCATAAACTGGCGGCGGTGTTCATGGTCATGTCGCTGAATGTGCCTGGATTAACCATGGCCATGGCCATGGCCAGGCATTTGAAAATCTGTTGGCCACCATCCCTCCCTCCATCCATTAACTGGCACCCTTCATCCTGCAGCCAGTGCCCTGATGCAGCATCAAGAGGCACTTTCGTTTAATGCTGCTGCAACTCATCGGCCCACATAAATCGTGTACTTGCCGCTTGTAGCTTTCAATTTGTGACAAGCCGTAGTCGAAATGGAGCTATGCCTGTGCTTGTTGCTGGCCAGGGATTTGCCACAGCGAGTGCCTAAGTGAGTCCAACAAAATGATGCGTGGGTGCTTGCGCCTTGCGCTCGAGTCAAGTGAAGTAAAGCGCTGTCGCATCAGCGGACCAGAGTCCTCCCACCTCATCTGACCGCTTACGCAAAATGTTTCAATTAAGCCTGGATCCCAGACAGTGTTGCTGTTGCAGTCGCTCAAGCCGCACCGGAAGTTGCCCGCGTTGGACATTGGATGCGGCTGCTGCTGAGAAATGGCAACGCGGCACGCAAATCATCAACCAAAACTTGCCTCGTCGTTGTCTTGATCTTTGGCCGCCTAACTCAGCCAGGTGCCAAGCTGCGGGTTGCCTCTGATACTCATTTCAGTGTTGTTGCTCTGATAATGGGCGCTGTTTTTTTTCGTGATTGATTTATCGGCTCGAACTCTCAGCTAATTGAGTTATATCAAGCCGACCCTGACGCTGACGCTGCTCTCTTTCGAGGCGCTCTCACACACTGTCTGGCGGTCGCCGTTTGACGTTGAGCTGCTGATGACGAGCCCCGACGAGCGGTCTGACTTATATGGCTAAAACGCGCCATGGATTGCAGCAGCGTTGCCGCTTTAATATTTATTGTCAATTATTGTTAGTTTAATTGTCAATTATTAAAAATTGCTTCATATATTGAGATAGAGAAGTGGATGACGTTCGTCGACATCTCTGGAAAATTGACGCACGCGGCGTATGCGCAATGTAAGTTCCAAACAAGCCAGCCAGTTAGCCAGCCAGTTCTCAATCAATGCGTAGCTCAGATGCCACATTGGATTCCCAGGCATCGGTCAGCTGTCAAGGCTTCGTGGCGGCTTCACACGCACTTTGGGCCTCTGGGCCAGAGCGAATCGGGGGCTCGTCATGTCTGGAAGTGATCTGCATCGGCAGAGCAGGGGCCAAAAGGGAATTTCGGTTTCTCCCTTTCGGTAGCAGAGTGATCGCGTAATCAATTACCCCTGACAGACGAGCGCAGCTGTGTGAGGCTTCATTAAAGATATCATGATCTTCTGGCGCGAGCCTAGTTACTTCACAATAAACTTGAACGCAACTGAAACAAACCATTTCATTCGACTGGAAAACGTTTTGAATGTGATTTGAAAATCTATCGAAAGATGTTTAGGAAAATAAACAAAAATATTTGAATAAAACAACTTTTTATAGAGTATTTCGGCGTCGGTGAGCAACACATTTACGGCGTTTCCGATTTTACAACTTAATAAAGCCGATGATGAGAAGATGCCTTCCCGATTGCAGGTGCTAAAAGCTGAAGTAGCTGTTGCGTTGAGACTTTTACAACCTGGCATTGTTTCATATTGATGTATATCAGCTGCAATCAGCGGCTCACGATTGCAATCACAATCCCTTTCCCCTCTTTCTCTCTCTCTTCTCTCTCTCTCTCACTCTCTCACTCTCTCTTACTCTCTCTCTCCCTCCATCTCTCATTCTCTGGTTGACAAAAGCTGCGCGGCACGATCAAGGCCAGACTTGGCCTGGTTGCGTTTTATCTTTGGCCAGCTGCAGCTGATGGGCGCTGATGAACGGGCGTCGTCTCCTCTTAGATTGTTACGTGCTGCTGCTTCGCTTCATTATTTATTGTTTAGTCTACTCCACCCCCCGCCCCCCTCCCCTCCCCCCACACACACACATTCAACCTCGTCTCCCCTTTAGCAAGGTGGGTATTGCTTTTGTGGGTAGCTGGCAGCCGAGCTGCTTGCGTAATTGCGAATGTGGCAAACAAATTGCAATCGCGGATCCAGCTTGCATCTCTTACTATGGCTACTATGGCAAGTGTGCTTGCGTTGCCAATTGTTGATTTAGTGGTCGCTGGCAGCGTCTAATACAGCGATTAATCGCACAATTAACGGGTTAAACATTTTGACAAACTAAAAAATGCCAGACAATTTGTCCAGGCAATGGCATAGTTGGACTCGGTGGTCCAGGTGGTCGGTTGCCTTGTGGGTGTTGGGCGTGGCGCATGCACATGGTGCAAAAGTGCAATAAGCGCATACGTAAATCAACAGGACATGCCACAGGACAAGACAGGCGAAGCAACCCAAGCTTGCCACCTGGTCATTGCTTCTAATCAAGTCAGACGAACGACTGCGATGTCCTCCTGACTGCTCGCCTCGTAAAAACCAAATGAATGGTTGTCGTTCCAGGAGCTGAAGTCTCGAAAAAAAAAAACTTTACGACAAGCCGCACAAATTGGACGCTCTTGTTTTTTGGGTACGGAACTCAAGATATTACTTATCCTAGCAAGGGCATGCGAATTTGTTCTTAAGGAAAGAAACTTTCACTACGGCAATAATTTATTTAATAATCAAAATTTTTATTAAATTTAGCATAACGAGCATAGAATTGCTAGCATTGCTAGAAAAACGTATTTAAAATTAGCGGCAAACTCACTGAAATTTATTCTTTACGCATTTGAAGTATTCATATCTCAACCGAACTTTTGGGATTCAATTTATTGAGCAGCGGGAAAGTGTATGAGAAGTTCGACGTTAGTTATTGATGCCCCTTTTTGGTTTTATGGTCCACACGGCAGCAAGTTGCAGTCGCATCATGTTGACGCTGATCACAAAAGCCAAAGGCAGGTGGCTAAAAGTTTGAGTCGCCCCATTTGCATGCCCTCTAGCTGTCTATATATATATATTTTTGAGCCGAAATGAAATGCAATTTTAGCCAAGAAATGTGCTCCTTATCATTTGTGTATAATCAGCACAGAAATGAAATTAAATAAATGTGCTGTCAAAGAGCCAAGCAATGCAACTTGTAGGAGGCAGCCACCGACGCTGATGCCGCTGTCATTTGCCGATTCCAATCGTCTGTGCGGCTGCTGTGCTCCGTTTGGCAGCGCCAGCCGGACGATTACGATTGGAATCACTCATGCCCATTTCACCCGCCTGCTGCTGGTAGTTTTAAGCGACAGCAAACTGCAGGTTTCCCACACTCACGCACCCAATGAGACATTTTCTAAATTGAATGCATGCCAAAACAAAAAAAAAAAAAGACAAAAATAACAACAAAAAAAAACACAAAAGTCAAAGACAAACCGCAAAAGACTATAAAGATTTTTAATATGCATGCGTCAGATAAGCCAACAACGCCAAAAGAACGGACACGGCGGCAGTGAAGGGGTGCTTTTGCAAAGCGCAGCTGCTGTCGCATTAATTACACCGCACTGCGCTTTGGGGCACGCCGGAGACGTCAGACGGTGGGGGTAGGGGGGGGGGGGGTCGAAACCAGCTTGGCTTTTGACTGTTTAGCTGTTTAGCTGTTTGACTGTTTGGCCTGGCCAAGAGCACCCGCATAAAGGCTGCCTTGTTCATGCTGCGATAGAGTGCACATAAAATTCATAGCTTTTTGAATGTCATTTGTCGTTAACCGGCCGCAAGTTTGTCTCAAATTGACTTGGGATTGGCAAACCAAACTCTGAATCAAATCCAATGTCTGCAATTTAATTGTTAAACGATTCCGTTAATTCAGTTTTGTCCATGACTAAATAATGAGCTCAAGCATATGCAGACTAGTAGATGAATATTAACAGATTTGTCGAACTTTAATAAGAATATTGTGTATTCGAATTAAAATGATAAAGGTTAAATCATGCTCAGACAGCTGTCGGATATATTGGTCCTGTCCCTAGATATGTTTTTTGTAGAGCACAACTTCAACATTAATTGTCGTCCAAGTGTAATGTTTTGTTAATTTAATTGCAATCTTAATCTCGAGACAGTTTTTTGATAAAAGTTATGGCAGTGGAAGCATTCGATTCAGTATTTCATTGCCTTATTAACTGTCGTGGATGCCACAGCCAATTCAACTATTCTTATGGTAACTGTCACATTTATGAGAAGTCAACAGGACAACGTGTTGTGTATAAATTATTAGTTGCAGATTGCCTCTTTACTGGCCAATCCCCATCCACAGCCCCAACATTTTTCCCGTCCAAGTCATGTGTCATCCTCAAGTGTTTGCAACTACCAGTCGGGAATGCCATCTGAGACCATTTTCATTGTCCACAGTGCTCGCAATTGGCGATTATGCCGTCACGATAAGCATATTGGTCGCCTGAACTTGCATTCAACTGGCCAAAGATTCAGTGGCTGGCGTACCGAAGTGGCAACAGCAATTTGTAGCTGGGTGAACGTGTAGAGACCAAAACGGCAGTTGACTTTTTTCTGTTTGCTGCCTGTGCAGTTGCTTAATTAATAGACATTCAGTCCAATGGTCCGCTGGCCACTTGCATATGATCAATATGTGTTGATTAGTGTCTGGTATCGAGCTCGTATCTCGACGCTCGGCTTTTATGGGCCGTTCTGTTGACAATTCTTTTGCCATATGAGCAACGGCCTTCAGTGTAGCTCTTGTCATATAAATCAAGCTGCTGCCACGGCAGCTGCAACTCACCAGAAAAGACCGCCCAAAAAACAGAAAAATAAAAATCTCTAAATCAATTGCGGGTGTTGCCCCGTTCCCAGGCCAGGTTAGCGACAGCGGTTTTCTCATTCTTAACCGACCTTACAAAATATGCAGTTGCATGGCATTAATTTATAGCTTGCAACGCATTAAGAAATCAATGAGCTGCTAAGGTCGTGCGTGGGTGTACCGATTACAGCAAGTATTGTATATAGCCACAGCCAACTCGGCAACGACTGTGACTTCAACTAGCGAAGACTGCACCTGTTGCAGCTGCATGCGTCGCCAACTTGCGACAACAGCATTTCTGTTAGCCTTTCGACTGTCTTGGGCTCGAGACCCCATCGCGCATGCAAATTTGTGATTAAGGTCAGCTGGCATAATCATCAACTATGTTTGCAGCGTCCGCTTCGGGTTCATCTAAGGAATGCCTGCTGTTGTTGCTTGTGGGTGCTCAACGGACCTCTGCCAGCTAGACGCTTGGCTCGAGGCAATGCGCGCACGCCCCAACAGTGTGTCTGTGGCACGTTGCTTAGATATATATACATACAAGTAGTTAAGCTGTTTGAAAGTAATGATGAGATGCTGACGGAAGGGTACTCTAAGTATTTCATAATGACTGGCTGTTGCTGATTTCTGAGCTGACAGCATGTTGATTTGTATATATATGTGTGTGCATCTGTGCAGCCAGATTACTATTAAGAAATGCAGTGTATAACAGTTCGAATAAAAGTTGCAGAACGCATATATTATCAACAGCGTATAACAGTTCATATAGCATATAATGTAATTATACCATGAATATTTAACAACCAGCGACCATGAAAAGTGTTATAGATGTTAAAGTTCCAGTTCTGCCCAATTTTTAAACCTATTTCAACAAAAAATAGCCCATAACGAATCGATGCGATTCATCTAAATGTTTCAACCGAAATCCTATAAAATGGTTAAAAAAGCTTTTCATCTAATTCTATTCTAAGAGCAATTTAAATTGGTCGGTGAAAAGATGTCTCGATTTACGTTAAGCTTGGTAAGTTGCATATTTTCCGTGCATTGATTGGATTTTAAATTAGAGTTTTCTACAGCTGATTTTTGTACTGATTGCCAACTCGGCTCTGTCGCAGCTGGCAGAACGTTATAAAGGGAATAATATTGAACTGGAGCCCACTGCTAATGACAGATACCATCTGATGTGGGTTAAATGTGTAGTATTTTTGATTATATGTAATACATAATAAGAGACTTGCTTATAGAATTCGTCATTCTGATGGAACTCTGCTTGAGTTGTTCGTGCAGAAGACTGATATCGGTAAGTATGAACTGAAGGGAAGACTCGAACAGCCGACATATATCCGATATGGGGAGCACAAAGGTCCCACTGATTATACATATCTGCCATACCCTACTTATGAGCGCGTACCCTTTTCTGTGGTGAAAAAGGTTGCTTAGGCTGTTCCAACTCAGCCTGCTCCCCTAAGGCCTAAGAAGCGACCATTCTCCTGTGGCCAATCCACAGGAAATAGGGAAATATGTTTAAATCCTATTACTATATGTACATGTTCGGAAGACAATATATGTGGTTAATAAATTATAATTAATAAATATATCTGTTTTCCAAAAAGATGAGTATATTAGTTTTTTGTCTTTGTAATCAAACTTTTTTATAACCTTGTAATTTACATTTATTATCTATTTATTATATGACAATTTTCATTTCACATTAAATAAATAAATAAATGAGAAAAATGGTTTTATATTGTCCTCAACAAATTTGGCTCTTGTTCTATACGCCTTTAAGAGAAATGTGCTCATAAAATTGTCTCTTGCTTATTTGTACAAATTAAATTCAAGTTTTTTAGACTCTTTTTAAACTGAAGTATAATTTTATCCACTTTAACTAATCAATGCGTGTCGGTTGTATCTCGAGACAATAACAATAAATATATAAATGGGGCGAACAATTTTCAATTAAAGCCATTCCTTTTGCATCTGACTGTGGCAACAACAATAACCAACTAATGAATAACGAAGAAAGCCAGCCTATAAAAGGACGCTGTTTAGTATCTTGAACTTAATTGCCATGCTTGAGCTGTTAATGACTGCCACCGGACTGCCGCCAGTTGCCAGCCAGGTTGCCAGGTAAAAATAAGACTTACGGAAAAAGCGGCTTCCGTTCCCAGCAACGGAGCACAGACACCCAGTTGGGGCTCCTATAGCGCCGTGAGGAGTACTTCCGGCGTAAAAGTGTGTGTCGTAAAAGAGTTCGCTTGAGCTCAGTAACTTGAATAAGGCTTTGCCTTAACAATGCTTTGGTCTCGTGCTCGAAACAAGATAACGAGTGTTCGTTAACTGGTACATATTTGTGTATATAACATATGGAACATTGCGCAGCTCACAGATTCACTGTTAACGCATATTATTTTAATTTCCTCTGCCAAATAGTTGTTTTTTTCTTTAACTTTATAATGCTCTTTATTGGATGTGTTTGTGGGTGGCTCTGCTGTCACACAATCTGACACTAAAGGTCACCAAATTTTATTATTGTTTCTTGGTAGTCTCCGAAATCCAAACTTGTTTTCGTCTTAATTTAAGATATATAACGAATATGTTTTTAACTATAGAGATGAGTCGCTTGGAGTTGTCAATCTAGTTTACTGCCAGACACAGAGTCAGAAAGATCGAAGACATCATGTGTGAAATTTTGCTTAATTCGGTAATATGTGTATATTTGCAAGGTCTTCAAATGTTTACTAATTTTCACTTTATTTAGTTGATTCTCGTTCTACTTGTCAATTTGACGCTATCGGCAGTAGTGCCACGTATTCAGAATAATAACGTACAGCTGGAGCCAGTTGGTGACCACAAATATACTCTAAAGTAAACATTACCTGTTTACTGAATGTTTATCAACAATTTATGAATGCCTTATTTGCATGTAGAATAACTGACTTTGGCGTTGTACGTGAAGAGAACGTGGAAGAGATCGCACCTGGTCAGTTTCTAGTGAAGGGCCAGCTCAATCAGCAGTATTTCCCCCAGTCCGGAAGACTGATTGTTACCTATGAAGCCGGTCCCAATGGCTATGTGGCCAAGTATAGTTATTTTAAGGAAGAACGCCAGATGCTGCCGGCCGTGGGCCTCAGCGCTGAGGCATTGAAAGCTGCTGCTGGCTAATATTGAGTTAACTATCTTAAAGACTTTTACATATTTTAAATATAATGAAATGTAAAAAAGAAAATAAATGTGAAGATTTCCTTAATTGAGACAATCTTTCCTTTCGTTTGCCAAATGGCACTGCGATCATTTTGTGTAATTTTGGTTGTTGAAGAGGCTCGCTTAATCGTTCATTTGACCATCACTTTCATTGCCATTTCCCGTTGCTTGACGGTGTTTTGGGCTTTGCTCTTCACAGCGCACAGCGCACAGCGCACAGACCACAGTCACTCGATAGTTTTACCAATGGCCGCCGATCTGTGATGCAGTCCGCTTGTCTCCAGCACCCCAACTGTACTCCATGCACGCAATCAAGCGGCAAATCAACAATTTTCCATAGCAATAAAGCGAAACGGTTTGGCTTTGTGCGGGTGATTGACGTTTGTTGCATGCAACTGCTGTGGCAAAAACTTCAGTCAGTCAGTAGATTTGAAGTGGTCGCAACCGCAACATAAAAATACTTGCCAAATGGCCTCTCCGGCCGAACTTTCAACAGTCGGCAAGCCAAACAGCCAAACAGTCAAACAGCCAAACGGGCAAACAGGTGAAATGTTTGCTAAAAATCAACAGCTTTTCTTGGACTTTAGCATGGTACACTACCTGCTTCACTGCACGCCCTCAGTCTGTTCCTCTTCCTCTTTCTCTCACCCCGGTCCTGCTGCTGCTGTGCGTGTCAATATGCGTGCAGCAAGTTTGCCTTGGCGTATTTTTGTGGGTGCTCCACACTTTAAATTTATTACAACTCGATTACTTGTATTTACCACATTTTTTTTAGCCAGTTGCCAGATATCGATCAGTGTGCCCCGTGGGCACCGTACCGCAAGCGTCTGAGTTGCAAGCGACAATCCCAATGGTCTCGCATGGCCATCGATCGCCCACAACAAGGCTTCTCCTCTGGCATTGGCTCTTGGCTCTTGGCGCTGCATGTGAATTAGCATATCATGCGCGTAATCTGGCCAACAGGAGGCTCCACTTCACATCCTGCTGTTGCGGCATGCGAAGGCGTCATCGGAATCGCATTCGCCGTCGCAGTCGCAGTCACAGTCACGCAATGAAGTACAGCTGAAGTCGATGCCGAAGCCAAGCACTGACCACTGTGTGGGCAGCTTCAGCTTCAGCTTCAGTTTCAGTTTCAGCTAAAGTTGCCATTGCAGCTTGCAGTTGGTCAGCACTCTTTGTGCGTGTTGCACTTTTAGCTTAATGACATTTTATCTTTAGCAGCGTCTGCCAAAATTACACATACGCAGCGTTACACTGCAAAGTGTTTTATTATGCGAGCATAAAACTGACAGAATTTTTGTTTAGTTTTTAGTTCAGCATTTTAATGCAATTGGCAGCGGAAATTGTGCACATTGCTTTTTATGACATTTTAATATGCACAAGTTTTTTGGGAACTGAACAAAAACCTTTCGTCCTGTAGATGACTGCGCTTGCAGCTCCTGCTTACTAGTCTATGCATGCTGCTTGCCAAGTTTGCCCAATTTTTTTTTATTTTTGTTAACTTTTGACTGTTGACTGGTCAAAGAACCCAATAGCAACATTAAGTCACACTATCAAAATGCATTTAATTCAGTTTTTTATTGAGTTGACAAATCCAATTAGCAGCAAGTTTTAGCCATTTTAAAGGCAAACTTAACTGGCAGCCAAAACCACTCTCGAAAGCCCAGGACCCCAAGCACTTGAAGACACACTCCACATGCTGGTCATATCCCCGGAGCGCCGTCGGCTCGCTATAACACTGGCCCGCAATATGCCATTAGAGCTCACGAACTTTAGCCCTGCTGCGGCGACTGCTGTTGCTGCTTCTGTGGTTTTATCCGCATCCGCATTCGCATCCGCACGGGCGACACGTTGAAGCCGCATTGTTAACTGTTGACTTTTCTTAAACTTTTGCCAGTGTCTCCGGCACTTGGTAAAGCGGGCGGGCAGTGCATAAAAAATGTATACCAAATCCCTGCACTGCAGCTGCAGCATTACGTGGTTAGCGAATTTATTATGCAGTGGCTGTGGCAATGACTGTGGCACTGGGACTGGCAGTGGCAGAGTGGCAGAACGGCAGCAGACGACACGGCCACAGCCACAGCCACCAACGCAAGATTCATGTGTGGGCTGCCAAATAGTGCAACAGACTGAGAAACAATTTCTGCTCCTCTCAGATGCTTCATCAACTAATTGACTTTTAACAAACAAATCGTGCAAGAAATCATATTGAACCAGGCGCTATTCATTAGCTGTAAAGCTGTGAGACGCTTAAGTGCACTTGGAAATGTTTCCACAGAAGCCAAAGGAGCCAAGAGAAAGCCTGCAGGCGACTAGCAGATACTCTGCCACCTAACTAGCAATGTAGTATTAAAGAATCAGAATGTTTTACTTTACATAAGATTTTATAATTGTTTACTTTAAGACACAACATGCTTCTAACAAATACAACAAATAAGTTAAATCAATTGTTACAGCTAATATGACCTTAAATCAAAAGAGAAACAAGGAAAAAATAAACCTTTAAGAGTGCAAGCATACACGGAATACGGACTTGACTTCGACTTGGTCCTGGACTGACTTGAACGCACTTGCTTAAAAATTCTATTTCTTAAACGTGCTCGCAGCGTCGTCCGTGGCATCCCAGTGCCTGGCAGTGACTACGGCTCCTGGCCGGCTGCGGACTACATCTATACATATGCAACTATTTGTATGTATATATATATATATATATATATATATATGTATGTACATTTGTGTACGACATGTACGTAAGCAGTTGGCCTCAGTCTGGTTTTAGAGCCTGGCACTGTGTCTTGGCTGCCGCTGTGCAAATTTAAGTGTTTTGTACGTGCGCCAACAGCAATTGGCAAATTCAAAGGCGTGTTAGCATGCCATCAGCAGCTGAATGTGGCAGAGGAGGCAAAGCAGGCAGAGGGGCCCAATAGGGAAGAAGTCAAGTTGAGTCTCCGGGCGGGCTGCATACCCAGGAGGGTGTTTGCGGGCGAATTATCCTTTCAATTTGACTTGGCATATGTGTGCAGCTCCAATTGCTTGAATGTATGTGCTCGTGTGTGTATGCTCTTATGTGAGTGTGTGTGTGTGTGTGTGTCTGAATGTGTGTGGCAAAATCGCATTTTAAATTTGAAATGTCTTAAGATTTTCTTTTGCCAATTCGCATGTCCTATGCCATATTGACGTATGCCTTGCGCCCAGTTCCGTTTGCTGCTACTTTGGTATGCGCTGAGGCAAATATCGCAATTGATTTATATTGAAAAGTCTTAGCCCCGTTGCCGACTCTCTGTCTTGGCCACTTCCTGGGCTGTAGCTGTAGTTTGCAGTTTGTGGCTGTGACTGTGGCTTTTAGTTAAGGCCTCAAGCTTACATAGAGCGGAAGTCACATCAATTGGCCCGGCCTGAAATGGGTCGAGCGCTGTGTAGGAGCTAACATGTCTGCAGCATCTACTAATGCCACAAATTGCGGCAAACGAGTTCTACAATAGCAAAAACAAAAAAAAGAAACAAAAAGCAACGGTGTCTGCAACATTTAATGATGATTTCATGTAGGTGCCGCCAATAAACTCAATGCTTAAATATTACATTATTATGCATTATGCTGCAGCCGCGACGCTTCTACGCAGCGACTCGCTTATTCGATTCATAATTAGTTGGTTGTTGTTGCAGCTGCGACAACAGGTTGCAAGTTGCAATCGACGCATAGCTGACGCATCAGCCAGTCCCAGACAACCGACGCGTCAATTGGCTAAACGTTTTATGGCCGCAAAGTACCGTTCGAAATGTGAATGTGACTGTGACTGTGACTCTGACTCTGACTGTGACTGTGACCGTGGATGAGCCCTGCAGGCTACAATCAAACACTGCACAGTTGGCAACTTTATGCAAAATGCAAATACATTTTAGCTTCAGCGTTCACTTTTGACTCTGATGGATGGCTTAATGGAATCGACGCAGCTGAAGATGGTTTGCAGCATAGCGCATATTTGGGACTGTAATAAAAAAAGTCAATGCTTCCTCAAAATTGAGATGATTTGCAAAAGAAATGATTTTTTTTTATCGGGTATTGACCTCAAGATTAATACTGCATTTAACTTAAGAAACATGATGAGATTTCTGTGTGTTCATGGGACGGTTAAAAACATAAATCTATTCAAATCGGTTGCCTCTCATTGTTCTGGATCAGATTTGTGATATGGAAAAGTTCTGATTGCTGATAATAGTTCTCAGTATGAGTTTATGTCACTACTCAACTGTTGCTCTGTAATTTCACGACATCAAGTCCCGATCACGTTGATTATGAAATTAAATGCTTGCCCAGCCCTATTGCCAACGCCACAAATTGATATCCAAAACTAATGGACACGCAATGGTCGCGGCCAAGAGGCGTACGCCAGATTGGGCACGTTGTAGAAGTCGGCAAAGAAATTGGTGTTCATAATTCATGTTGGTGATGTCTGCTGGTGGTCGATACGGTGTACCGTCCAGGCAAGTGCACATAGCTTATAGTTATATGTAGGTAACTCCATGTTGCATGCAATTATCCAGTGGAACACCTTCACTCGACTGCCACGATACCACACGAGGCCAATTGCTGTCACTGGCCGTAAAAGGCGTGCTGTAAGTCGAGTAGGCATTGTACGAAGTGCGGCATATGTAGCTATTATTTGATTTTAATTTAATTGAAACATTTTTAGCTGCGCTGAGGCGACAACACGATTGAAGTGCCGCTGTTGCAGTCGCTGTCGATGCGATCGATTTGCATGCCGTTGGCGGAGATGCCGTTGCTGCTGCGTTTGCGACTCCATCTCCAACTCCATGTTGCGATGCTTGTCGCTTGTCACATTGACAGACGCTGTGTCACCCGTGTTTCCCCCCCGCTTTCTCTCTCTCTCTCTCTCTCTCTCGCTCTCGCTCGCTCTCTGTCTTTCCTCACTGCTGACTGACAAACTACAACGCAGACGCGTCTGCATCTTTGGTTTTGTTTAATTTTTTACTTAATTAAATTTGAATTTGTAATTTGCGCGGCGCTCAACTATTTCGAAGTCGACGCCTGCAAAATAAATCTGCAAGCCATATGAGCTATGTTGCGCCTGTTGCTGCGGCTGTTGTTGTAGTTGTTGTTGTAGTTGTTGTTGTCGTTGCAGGCCATTGCCATGCTCTTGCTAGGTTGCTTAGCATTGAAAATGATGTACAAGTTGCTGTTTCTGTTGCTGTTGTTGATGCGTTGGTGTGGCGACCAGACCAACGCCTGGCCGAACCTCGCGGTCCCCGTCTTCGCCTTGCCAGTATATGTCTGCCTGTTTGTCTGTCTGTCTGACTCTGACTGACTGTGCCTGTGTGTCTGTGCACTTGCACCAAAACACTCCCACCCAGAGGGGGCATGGCTGTAGTTGCTGCAGTCAGCGCACCATAAGATTTATCACATTGTTCCACAGATTGTCTGCAGATTTTATATATGTACATACATATATACTATCTGGTTGAGGATGAGGCTGCAATGCACCCGCGCCTACCACATGATTGCAATACCAAAACAGTCAGCGAGTGTGTCAGCGACGAGGGTGGCTCAAAATATTTACCAAGATTTCGACTAGCGAAATAAGCTTATTATAAAATTCTTTTACCACATACAAATAATAATTTTGATCTAATACATAATGCTTGCAACTGTTTGACAGAAATATAACTAAATTGATATATTGGCAAATTGATCTAAATTAAAGATACTTATGTTCATTTTGACAATTATTTAATTCACAAATATTTCAAGTTGCCTTCTCTCAAACTATAAGTGCAGATCAGATCAGTGATCTGTAAGTCTGTTGAACTTCAGTGCAAATTGCATATTCGTGAACGGCAAAAAACTATTTGGTGTGTGTTTTTAGTCTGTCTGCCAGAATACTGCATACGCGTCTACCATTGCCAATGCAATGAGCTTGATATGCATTTTCCAAAAAATCGCCCTAAACAGATGTCGCATAAAAGGAGTAGTTTGTGTTGTTGTCGCTTAGTTTGTCGCCCTCGTCGCCTCGCCACATTGGTCCAAGTCCAATTTTGCAGATGCGCTGTTTGTGGGGGAGTTTTGCAGTTGTTGCGCCTGTGTCTGGGCAGCGATTTCCTTGTTGCATGTCGCACATTGCATGAGATTGCGTAAATTTCCAAGTAAAAAGATTTGCTCTATGTATTAATAGCAATGAATACATTTATTCGGTTTTTTGGCATTTGCAGTCTGCGTTCTGTTAACCAAGCATAAGCTGTAACAAATTTTATGTTTCAATCGGACAAATTGTTCTTGCTCGTTGTCTTGAAAGGTGGTGGCTCAGGTAGCTATCCAACTCGCCTGGTGGTCGATTGTCGATGCCACATCAAATCAAATATTTTAATGTGCTGCCAATCGAATTGATTTTGTTTTCGAACTCAATTTTCAGCCGCACACGCACACACACACACATACACACGCGCACGAACACACACAGTCGAATTATAATAATAATAAAAATCATTTAGTTTCAATAATTCGAAAGTTGCTTTCGAACTGTTGTCTTAATGAAAGGTCTTAGGCTAAGCCGCGTGGCTTATCGCTTGGATGCGGCAGTGGGCCTATGCTTCTGGCACCCACTGTGCGCTCACAGTTAGCCACACAAGTCTACGTCTGCCTTACCAATTCAAGTTAATTACTTTTCACTGCACTTGACTTTGGTCACACGCTCAATCTGCCACGGCCACGACGACGACGACGACGACATCGCCAGCTGCCCGTGGCTTTTCTCACCAGGGAAATCTGCCAACCAGGAAACACACAAAGACACTGAGATACTATACACAGATCCCAGCTTGCTGAGTGGCAGCAGCAGCAGCCGCATGTTAATTTTCCGCATGCTAAACTTTTAGCACAGTAGCAAATGCAATGCCAGCGACGCGGGTGCCGGTCACTAGTTGTGGATGTGTACACGGATGCTGAATGGCTGGATGTTCTGGTCAGTGGTTAGTGGTCACTGGTGTTGTTTGTATGTTTGCTGCTAGTTGCGTTCTGCTAGTGGCCATTGAACGTGCCTAAATCGCCACTAAATTGTTATCTATGAGTGCGGCGTGTGCGCTGGCATTTGGCAATGCCTCCGCTTTGGCATCTACTCAGTCGGGTAATTAAAAACACATTCAATGTGCGCAAAATCACTGGCCAGCGTGGCCAACAGCTTGGTCAGCAGCAGTAGAAGCGAGCAATTTCCATTAGGGCTCCCTGGACCAGACCAGACCAGACCAGGCTAGACCCGACCCGACTACACCGGACCGGACTGGGCCATTAACTCTCGTTGTTTGACACATAATTCCATAACTCGCTGCCAGCTCGCGGCCAGCGTTCAGCGGTTTATCTGCTCTGCCCACCTCGTGCAATTATTCGCTTTTTGGCAGTGCAAACAATTTCGATTTATCGACAGAGCTCACGCGGCGCATGCGTACCAGCCCAGAATCGAACCTCGTTTTGGTATCGAGTCTCAGAGTCTCTGACCACGATGGTGGCCCCAGTCTGGGCAACGGCTCTCTGTATGTGTGGGTCGTGAGGTTTTGATTGTAATTGCATTGCATTACATATTTGTATTATGCCTCAAGGTCGTGTCACTGCTGTTGCGGTATGCCGATCAATATGCAATATTGGACAATTTTTATGTAAAAATAATCAATTGCAGATTTGTTTTATTGACTTTATTGGCGTAACCAGGCCCTGGGCAGCAGTCATAAGATACATGGCTGTGATATGCTTATAAAAGTGACAACTCTGAGCGATAGATAGTTTGTGTAATAAAAAAAATATGACAGGCAAAATGTTATTAGCCAGGAATAAACAATTTAGAATTTCATAACTGTCAGTTGATGTATACAAAAATTAGAACACTTAAATAATTAAGAGGACTTGATTTAAGATCAATTTTGCACATAGCTAGTTAAATTTAATATAATATTGATTTTTTTATTATCACATTTAGATATTATAACATCCACTAGATGTCTTGCTATTATTTTCAAACTATTTTCCGTCCAACTTTTGGCTTTGCATGACTTTTTAAGCAAACATTTAAGTTTTCTATTGAAATGTAACACCCATTCCAAAACCCAGGCCAGGACCATAATTACCATAGCATTTTCCAAGCACTGTCACTCAACTGAAAAATATTACAAACTGCAACTGACGGTTTTCGTTTTAGCAAACAAAAGGCAAAGGCTTTTAGCACTGACGTCGCAACGTGTCGGACCAAAGCCCTACAAAATGAAGTGTTTTATGACATATTTAACTATCATTATGCACATTATCCACTTAGCGCAAATTGCCGCCCCCTGCGACTAGCGCCAAATATATTAACAATGAAAGCATACTTAAAAAAAATAAAAATAAAATAGTCTAGTACAAAGAACGAGAACGGCATAAAAAATGTGGCAGCACATAAATAAAAATTTAATTTTCAGTCTTTTTTTTTTGCAGCACGCGATGACGCGACCGCATCGCCAAAAGTCTCAAACTCATTTCGCTCCGCCTGTAATTATGTAGAGTAGACAGAAAACAAAAATAAAAAAAATATAAATAAAATTGCCAAAATATATTTAAGAGCGGCGCATGGAGTTTTATTTTATTTATATGGCTCGTCTGGCATTTGTTTGTCTGCAGTAAGCCACCCGGATTTTCGTTGGGCTTAGTGAAATTTGGTGGAGCGTCCAAAGGCTTTAAGCTAAGCGCCCAATTTGTTTAGACCATACGACGTATGTGTAATCTACACTGGCCGTTTGACAGCCACCAAAAGGCAACTTCATTAGGCGCACAAATTAAGCGATAAAACTGTAAGAAATTCATTAAGCAAATTCTCACACCAAAAACAACAGAAACAGCCATCGCAGAAGCCCGCCAACTTGGCGAAAGGTGTTTAAAGAAAATGCCTAAGTAAATATAAATAGCCAAGTCGATGCCCTTATATACTTTCCAAAAAAAATCGACAGATTGAAATGTAAATATGTATTTTTGATTTTTTTTTTAATTTACGTGCAATAGAGAGAAATAGAGAGTTGCAGTAAATAAGAAAAAATAGTCATAACTAAAGATGATTGTGTTCTAACTGAAGAGTGTTTCAATATTATCTTTAATAAAGGTTATGCTGAATAAAATAATGGCAATATTCCCAATATAAATTAAAAAAGGGAAATTAGTGTTAGCCGTAATTCTAATTAAGTCATATGCACAAAAATTCGTAATCTTAAGTTTGAAGAGCATGCACAAAACTAAGATCCAAGTCTGTGTGAGGCCGATCAGAAAAGCAGGGTATACAGAAAATGGAAAGGCAATGGCACAAGCAATTGCCAAAAAGTTGCGCATGCGCAGGCGAGATTGAGATTCGATTCGATTGGAATTGGGGATTGTTGGGCCATTCAACTGGTTGGCTGGCTGTCTTGGCTGCGTTGCTTGGCCGTGTGAACGGTCGCTTTGTATGTTAACTACACGCATGTAAAATGTACTTTCGATAACAATCTCTCAGCCGCAGTTGGAGTCGATGTTGCAGTTGCAGTTGCAGTTAGCGTCGCTGTTGGCGTCTCAGTCAGCGGCATAGGCAAAGTCGTTTCGGGCTCTTTCATGGTTGCCATTAATTAATTGAGCGTGCACTCACCTGAGCCACTTCCTTGCTTCGTCCCGATGCCTGATCAGGCTTTTGTTTGCTTTTGGGCAATCTGCAGAGCTGATCTCTTGAGGCGTTGCAGTTGCAGTGGCAGCTACTGAGCGTGAGGCGTTGCACCATCAACATCTAATGCATCGTCGATTGGTCGCTAATCCATTTAATTATTATTTATATCAAGATTGTGGCATGAAAAAAGCAGCAACAAAGACCAGCTCCGCCGACGAGCTGGCAAATTTCAGTAAATGTTACAAAGCCGCCGTCACCGCCGCCGCTTTGTCTGTTCTAGCTAACTGCGAAAGCAATGACGGCGTCGACACTCACAACGATGCTGACTGCGGCTGCTGCGGCAACTGCGGCAACTGCGGCTGTAAGGCAAAAAGTGCGCTGAGAAATGCAATTAAAGTCATTTGCTGTTGTTTGCTGGCGACATAAAATGCCGCTGCAGCGCCCCTCAGTCTTCAGCTGTTGCTGCGGCGTCGGCGGCGTCGCCACTTTTTGCATGCCACAAAGTTTTGTGCGCCTTTTTTATACCCATGCGGTGGCAATGCCGAGGCCGCTAAGAGAATGAACAGTGCGAATGTGATTGGAACAGGATGCCAAGTTTCCAGAAACAAAAAACCAAGAGTCGGTCGTTCAGTTGGTCGGTGGTCGTTCGGTGGCTGTTAAAAACCTCCTACTTTTCCTGCATTTCCGCTCATAATGATCATGATGATTGCATGCGTGGCTGATGGGATTTGAATGTTGTCCGTTGTTAGTTTGCCAGTTGCCGCCGCCTCTCACAACTCTCATGTGTGTGTGTGTGTGTGTGTGTGTCTGTGTGCATATGTACATATGTGTAATTTGCACCAGCATCGTGGGAGCGCACCTTTCCTTTATGACTTGAACTTGAACACTTTGCTTGACCGCAGGCTGCGGCTACCGAGCTGACCGAACCCAAGACCGAAAAGCTCTAGACCAAAACCAAGATCTAAACATGGACAAAGGCTGCTGCTGCTGCTGCACCTGTTACCCAACTGGGCCATAAGTTAACCAGTTGATTTTGCTTGATAAGCGTGCAGCAACAGCCAACAGCTCGTAAACAGCAAAGTTTTGTCTAATAAATTTAACGCTTGCACTTAGTAAATTTCGTGGCTCGCATTATTTTGAGCACTTCATCATCAAATACAGCGCAAAGTTGGCTCTTTTTTCATGCGCAATTTACTTTGGCCAAAAGTCGCATAAATCGTGGCCAGAGTCGTGGTAAGCAACAGGGGCCAGCCCAAGAGCATCAGCAGCTAAGGTAAAATGCTGCCCACAATCCGCACACGGAACACTTAAGTGCCATAAAAGAGATTTTTATTATGTCTTGCCCGCATAGCAGAGACCCAAAGCAAAAGTTCTTCCTTTTATTTTTTACTCTTTTTCCATTGTTGATAATTCTACTTTCGTTTTGCGTATAATGAAATGGCCATTGAGCCATCTCTCTGTAAAATACATAAAATTTAATATTTTATTAAATTTTACTGAATTGGTTCTTGTAGTTGAAACTAGGATTACATTCAATTAAGCTAATTTAAAAAGGAAAATGGATTTTGGCATTGTCAAATGCGACAAGGTTACTAAAGTTAACAATCCTTAAATTATGCATGCATTTTTTAACAAAATAATAATAGTATAATAATTATAAGTAAGGAAGTAACTGTACAAATATTAATTGACTTCTTTATTTATTGGATTTGCTACAGAAAGAGTATGCCGATTTCAGTCAGCTTACACAATGCTTTTTCTCTCTTTATCCCAGTTGCTGCTCTGTTACAAATGTGTTGCACACTGAAGCTGTTTGTTGCCCTACTCTGACTCCCGCACCCGTTTTGGACTGTCTCATCATGACTCCGGCTGCTGTTTACTTTTTACTGACTGTTGAATCTGTCCACTGTCGGTTCTCTAGTTGAGCAGAGCTTATGCAAATTGTGTGCTTATTGCCCAGCCATGTGGGTGCCATCAAGTCATCCAGTCATCCAGTCATCCACTCAGTCAGTCAGTCATCCGGCGACGATAGACTTGTTGCGTTTGCTGACATTTCAACAGGCAGAAAGCGACTTGGTTTGCTGCTATTTTTCTTTGAGACAGGCCCAGTAGGCTTGGCAGCAGTCATTAAAGCTTTGGTAGAAATACAGTTTTGAGTTGAATGCAGCTCCAACTGTTGCTCATCTGTTTTCTGTTGGCAACTAGTTTAACCGCCGCCTATTTGCTCAATAACCAAGAAGAGATTGAGGCTAGACATAGCCGTCATCCTTTTGCCAACTGTGTGACAGCAGTTACTTAAAATTCTCTTAACTTGCTTGGCTGCACAAAAGATTATATGTTGATTGTCATTAAAGGATATTTAACTTGAATCACTTTCTTATTTAAGATATGTTTGACAATGAAAAATATATGTATAATTAAATCAAGTGTTTAACTTGATAAACGTGGTTATAATCCAAATAACATAATTTACTCCTTAACGCTGACTATCAACATCAAATGCTGCTTATTCATTAGAGTTCATTAGTTGCAATCAAACTGGGCAAATGGACAAGAAACAATTATCACGGCTACGCCTGCCCAGCAAAGTGGCCGCCTGCTCAGTGGCACGATTGTTGCCAACCAAATGCAACCACAGTTGCCAGCACTGTAAGCAGTGAGAGACACCAATAGACACCAGGCCGACAATCTGTTGACCTTCGACGGCTCTTGTGACGCCCGCCCATAGACAACAGCCGAGCCAAGCCAGACCCCAACTCGACGAAGTGAAGTCGAGTTGGCCAACAAAGTAACAAGCTGCTTAGGCCAGTCTCAGTCTCAGTCTCAGTCTCAGTCCCAGTCCCTGTCTCCGTCTCCGTCCCCAGCTCCCCAATTTGACGTTGGTTGCCTCTGCGTCTTCAAGTCTAATGCAATCTTAGACTCGAGTCTTGGACTGATCTCAGCTGCGCCTGCGTCGCTTTCAATGGCGTTATTTATGTTTATTACCTCTAAGGTCGTTCGTTACTCGATGCAGGCCGACTTGTTGTTGCTGGTGTTGTTTGGCTTGTAGCACTTGTTGTTGTTGCTGTCGCCGCTGTTGATACTATTTTGTACGCAGATATCAGTAAATTTAGATTTAAAGTGAATGCGCGCGTTGAGTGTCAAATGCGCCAAGTGTCAAGAGACAAGTTGTTGTAGTTGTTGCACTTGTTGTTTTTTGTTGTTGCAGGACATATTACATAGCTTGAGTGACTGCCCAACCAGCCTGCACCTGTAGCTGTTTGCTGTTTGCTGTTTGCTTGTTGCCTGCACCAGTTACAGTTACAGTTATAAAGCGTTGCAGCTCCATGTTCAACCTGTTGCCCATATAAGTCGAGAGCATAAATTTCCAATTGTTGCACGCCCGCTTATGAAGACATTCAATAAGCACACACGCATATACATTATTTACGAGTCTGTCCCGAATAACCGAATAAACGAAGCACTGCCAAACACTGCGAAACGCACAGATTTTTGTGCTAATTTTATCACTTTGTGTGTCGCTCTGCCGTCACGAATTCTGACAGCACATAAATACTTATAATTTATTAATACGGTAAATGCTGCATGCAATAATTTCATGGCGACAAAGGCAACCATGGCAACAAGTGTCCACAGGTCGCAATTTGAAGTACAGCTCCCAGTTGGAAGCTATTCGGCGATGCCAATGACAGGATCTATACCCTATCCTAGTGCAAAATAACTAAACAATTATCATAAATATATATTTTATTTTAATCTTACTTACACTTTTTGGTGATCCTTCAAACTCATAAGCTCTCTGAAAAGTATCGATACGACAAATCTTCTTCTGGTTTAAATATGCCATTTTGTGAGAAGTGTATAAAAAAGTGAATTTAACTTTAACTGGAGCACACGCAGCTTCAAAGACTGTGTATAAATAATAATTTCATCATTGTACGCCTGGGATGATTTATTTGGCTGGCCGTAAAAGGATTGGCTTTCGGTTTTGACCAGCACCCTGTTTCCAGCTGCTGTGCAGTTGCCCCGTATTGCTCTTGCTATCTGCTGGTTGTCATAAGTGTGAGCGATTTATTGTCATTGCTCCTGGAACACTATGAACTGGCAACAATTGCACTTTACTTCTCCCAATTGCTAATTCAATTTTGGGCCTGTCTTGGCAGTCTCTGTCACTTTGGGCTGTCACTTATCCAAAAAACAAAAAAAAAAAAAAACAACAAATACAAGAAAATAGAGAACCAAGGGAAGAAGCTGTTGGCTGTCGTTGATTCCGGCAGCCTGGCAGCAACGCCTTCAAACTTTGGCCCAAGATAAAAGGAAGAAAAAACCTTTGGCGAAATATTTATAGCAATAATTTATTGTAGTTTGGAATTTATTGTCTACGACACGTTTCAATTGCTCGTCTGCTGTTAGAGAATTGAGAATTGTTGTGGCACTTAGCGAGGATGTTGCTGGTGGCGACGGCGGCGGCAACTGCAGCACCATTTGACACATGTGAGATTTATCGCCGGCTCTCGAATGCATTTCTAAGATGCCTGAGTTGGCAGCTAATGGAATCTTAATTTAGCAGTGCCAAAATAAAGCCAGCCACATCAGCAGCAACCACAACAGCGCAAGAGGCAGCAACAGTAACCAACTACAACAGCAGCAACACATTCGCAAATTCCATGCCAGTTGGCACCCTCAAAACAATTGAAGCTGGCCGAACAGTTCTGTCGACTTGTAAATTGAATTAAAATGATTCGCGACGAACTGAAAGGGTTGCCAGGTTAGCTGCCGCTGCACGGCAGCAACATATTGCCCGACCGTACAACTTCTTATAGCTACTGTTTGCAGGTGGATTCGTGGCATTGAAGATAACGTCGACTTCAGTATAATTACAATTTAAATGCGCAGCTTTTGGCCTTAAATGGGGCAGCCTCAATGTCAAGTTGCGAGCAGATAATTGTCGAGTGTCTCAGCAATTTGAGTCCATTGCTGTCGTGGAGTGGTGAACTGCAGAAACCACCCTCGGTGCCTGGCTAGTATCAGCTGCATTATACATGCTGATTGAGCAACATTTTTGCGCAACCCACTGAGAAAACAGCGCCTATCGACAGACAATCAACTACAGCAGCAACTGCAACCACATCCTTCCACCTCCGCGTCCGTTATGCAGTTCACTTCCTGTCCAGCACAGCAGGCAAGGCACAATCTTTCATTCATGAAATTTGTTGCCGTTGTCATTGTTTGTGTTGCAAATCAAATGCCCGGCGGCATCAGCATGCAGCAACAGTTGCCATTGTGGCCGCATAAATTGTTGTTGCTGCTGCTGCTGCTGTTGCTGCTGCTGCTGCTGCTTCTGGCGGGGATTGTTGCCACCGTTCACTGTTCCACTTTGGCAGCAGCAGCAAATCTGATACTCTTGCTGTTTGCTGCTTCGTTTTTGGCTCAGTTATTTTAACGAATTTATTTGCAGCGCTTTCATGGTCAGCGCAACAATTTAATGTAATTTAAATGACGTGCCCAGTACACATACGCAAAGGACAGGTGCAGATTCTGAAGAGTCTCTTCAGTCGGCTGTCTACAGAATGCTGTCTGCCGTCTGCAGTCTTCTGCCTACAGTGGGAGTATGCAGGCTGTTCGCATTTTTCTGCTCGCCAGCGGCGGCTGCGAACGGCGGCTCCTTTGTGGCGACATTGACGACAACAACGACGTCCACAATGGACGACGACAGGCAATGTCGCTATCAAGTTTTTGGGCGAGCGGACACATTTTAATGATGAGTCGGTCGACTCTGGAATTGGGCTTGTTGCTTTGCTGCTGTTGTCGTTGCCATTGCAGTTGTTGCTGTTGCTGTTGCTGTTGCCGGCGACAGTTGCTGCTGCTACAAGGGAAATGCTAATTTGCGTATGTCGCTCTTTGCTGTGCCGGTTGTCTTGTGTTTTTTATTTAAGATTTCAAGGGTATTACGGCTGTGTAATAGAGCCTACTTTCTCAGACTATTAAGTTCCTACAAATCTCTGATTCAAAACACTTCTTAACGTTTATACAAGCTTTAGCTCTTATCCTTAGTTATAGTCTTTTATAGTGTTAAGATAGCTAAAGCCGATAAATTTAATCCAATTAAATGTCTCATTAAATTAAGTATGTTTGGATAATGTCCAAAAGCTTGAACTTGAAATTTATGTATTTACATATAGAACAGTCAAATTCAGTATTTGTAGTAATATATAATAAATGATAAAGGTTAAAAGGGTATTACCAATTCGGTGCTTCTTCGGCAGAACTTTCCTGTCTTTCTCGTTGGTTTTAATCAGTCATTCAGTTGGCTAAATTGAGTCGCCGTTCGGATCGTTGTCTCCGCTGTTGTCGCTCTTCTCCTGCTGCTCTTTGATTCGTATCAATTTAAAGTTTCGCTTTGGTCCATTTGCGTGGGTCGATTGTTCGACTGTTCGATTGTGCGATGGCCTAATGCTTATTAATAGGGCTTATTAGTCGTCTGGTTAAGCAGGTGCAAAGGTAGTTAATTAGTTTCGGATTAACTAGCAATCAGTGGGACATTTCACATGTGACCATAACAAATCGACGTGTGAAAGTTCATAAGCGGCCAAAAACAAACATTTCCCATAGATACTTTCAGATACAGTTTCTTTTTTTTTTTTTGTAGGTTGTGCTGTTCAAGAATCAAATCAGGCAAACGATTGTCACAAATTATGCACAATCAATGCATCAATTAAAGCATCTAAATTTAAGCAAAAGGGTAGCGTGAATAACAATTGATTTCAATTTGCAATCAAATTGAAATGAAATCAATGACAAAACAAAAACGATAAGAGCAACAACTTACACCCGCATACAAGTCGAGGCGGCATGGCTGCTGTTCGTTTAATTGATGTTACTGTTGTCGCTGTCGTGCTAGCTGTTATTGGATCGTTGTCGAATGAACCCACACGGTAGGAGTGAGGGTGTGTGGGGCAGCTTTTGGCTATTGCGTGACTGTGGTTGTTAGAACTGCGGCAGCCAGCTGCCGATTTATTTCACTTTCGAGCTGCCATTGTCGCTTGTGTTAGTGCTGTTGTTGCATTGCCTTTGGGGAAACAATAAAATAAAGTGGCAAACAGTCAACAGCAGCAATAACAGCAACGTCATCATCAACAGCAACATCATGATGGTGTGAAAACTTTTTCAATTGACTCATGCGGCAATTGTGTCAATTTGTCAGGCATTGATTTTGATTTTGTCTTCGAGTTGTGGGATTCGCATTGGGCAATGTGTGGGCAGCAATCATTAGAGTTTATGATGATGATATGCGGGCGGTCACCCCCTTCGTTCAATCACTCAATAACAGCAACAACAGCAACAACAGCAACAACAGTAACAACAACAAATAAAAAGAGCAACCCCTTGTCATGTCTTGACCACGCTCAATTTCCATTTTATGCGCTCGCTGTGCAATTAAGTGATTTATCATTTGGAGTTGGTGCTGGAGCTGTAGTTGGAGTTGGAGTTGGAGCTGAAACTGCGGCCAATAGCCAACTTAATTTTAGCGGCAATCAAGCAATAACAAGCTGCAACATGCCGTGTTGCACGATTGCCTTTGACTCGATGTGGCTTGGCCGCGGCTCTGACGATGCTACGTTGCAACAGCAACAGTAACATCAACTGATATCGATAGCTTTGCCTTTGCCTCAAATGCTGATTGCATCTGTTGCAACAACAAAATTACAAGCAACAACAACAACATCTGCTAAATTGAATTTGAGAAAAGCCTCGCAAGCGGCGTATGCTGCAACTTCAGCTGCTTCGACTTCAGTTTCAAGTGCGGACATTGCTGCTACGGCGGCATTTGCAACGGTGTTGGCGGTGTTGGCGGTGGCAGCGGCGTCAGCTACGTGCCGCAATCAGCAACACCTACAAAAATGCCAAATGATATCGCTGCGTGCGCATCAATTGCCAGCAGCCCACCTACTCCCCCTACTCGAGGTCTTCCATATGCTGCTCCCCTGTACCTTTCGACAAGCTTAAGCACATGCATTAAATAATTTTACACTTTGTTTGCCATCTCCGTGAATGCAAATGCGATAATCACCAAACGTTTGGCAGCTAACGAGACGCAAACGATGTGGCAGCAGTTGAGCATTGGATTGCCAGGGACGAAGGGGAAACGGCAGTTGCAAGGCCACTGATAAGACTCCTTTTAGGGCATTGAGTGTCTGCCCTCGACAAACGGTCTTTGTCACCAGCGTGTACCGCCGGAGATCTTAGATCTAAGCCAGCGACAGACTTAAACTATGTGGCTGGTGTTGGTGTTGCTGTTGCTGTTGCTGCACTCGCGGCACGAGCAACAAATTGCCCATTTTGCTGGTCGCGTACGTGCCGCAATTTCAAATGACATTTTCATTAGCAATTCGTTTTGAAAATTGCATCAAGTCCACCAGTCATCGGGATTCATGTGCATTGCCAACTCTGCGTGGAGTCAATCGTTTTCAAAATTTCTTCATAATTTATGTGAACATGCGAGCTCTGAAAATTCGACTACAAATTATTACTGTCTTGTGTTGAGCAATGCACCAATATGTTGCAAGATTATAGATATTCAATGGAATATTAAAGATACTTATGAGAAAAAAAAGTAAAAGTATTGCAACAATTTCTGATTTAATACTTGCTAAATTATTTCAAGCTCTAACATTGTATTGTTCGCATCATCAGATACCAAATCTTAACGATATTATAATGAAACCTAATCAGCTTTCTAAATTTACTCACTTTTCAAATGGTTTCATTAAATGTATTATCACTGCTACAGTTACGACCAACACACAAAAACCAATTTAAACAAAACCGTTTTGACCGCGTACTAATCGCATTCATATAGTTTTTCAGTTTTTGTATTGCAGAAGGCGATAAAAAATTGTCAGTCTGGGCATCCCAAATGCGCAACGACATCGGACAGACAGACTTGACAACTGCTGGCGGCCGCCGACGCCGCCTGTCGCTGCCCAATTCTTGGCAGTCTAGCGGCAACTGCAAGAGTTGTATGTGAACAGAGATTAATATGTCCAATTACTGTGACAAAATCGCAAAATGCCGTCTGCGTTCAACTTGCCAAAAACATAGGCCACAAACATGATATAATAAGTGGCGAAAAATCCGATGGGTGGCAATGCTTGTGATGGTGGCAACGGTAGCGCGTGCTAATTAGCGTCAGTTGGCGAGCCCCAAAAAGTAAACTAATTTGTGGAAAAGTCGACGACACACGCTGCAAACGCCAGCGGTTGTCAAGCAACCCCCACCAAAAAATAAAACACCAAAAACAAAACAAAAAAAACACACAAAAAAAAACAAAAACAGAAAGAACAACAAAATTTAAATATGCTCGCAAATATTTTCCATGTCACGTTGAATTGTGAATTTTTTGTTGCTTTCGTTTTTGTTTTTGTGCATGAAATTAATTTCTTGTCGTCTTTTGTTGCTCATGTAGGGCAACACGGCGACAACAGCAACAACATCTCACCTAAATGGCAATACAAAATGGCTGCAACCGGCAGCAAAGATTTTGTAACAGCTGCATGGCCCAAAAGCCAAAAAGCGTGCTCTCATTTTTATTCCTTGTCATTTGTTGTTGTTTTTCTTTGTGTTGCTGCTGCTGCTGCTGCTGTCAGGCACAATGTTTTGTTTGCCTTTTCTAATTTCTGAATTTTTATTATTAGTTGTTGTTGCTGCACTTCTTGTTGCTAATTTGAGCAGTTTGCCGACCAGCAAATTTGTCGCGAATGGCGAAAGTAAACAAGAAACAACAGACAACAGACAAAAGACATGGCACAAGAGTCACATGTTTCCCAGTGTTTTTCTTTTTGAATAAATATTTTTAATTAAAATTTGCTCAAAGCCAAAGGCAAAACGTGACTTTAGTTAAATGACGGGCACTTAAAACACTGTCAAAAATTTTATATAGAAATCTTTAAAATCTGAAAAGATACACTATTTGTGCAATTGTAGTATTTGAATATAACTTTGTCAAGTTGGACCTATCTTAAAATTTGAGACCTATTTGTGATTTTCTTTACAGTTCTTGAAAAGTAACTTTTGCTCCCGACTCACAATTATTACCATCTTTAAACATGAATGATTTATGTTTGAAGACATGTCTCACTTCCTCTTTGTTTATAATTTCCCTCTCACTAGGTCCCTCTCCCTCACTCTATCTGTATCTCTTTCTCTGTTTGAAGTGGTCATTTGCATCGCCATTTTCCCCATTTTCCCACGCCTCAAACGGCCGTAGAGTTCTGGGTTCAGTAATTAGCGAATGCAGACAGCGCCAACCTAACGATGTCACTTTATCAGCGGGTTTGTTTTTGTGCAAGTTGTACCGCTAATATGGCCTACGCCTACTCCCAGAGCCAGTCCAAGACGACGACGACGACAACGACGATGACGACGACGACGAAGACTTCAACACGGCAAATGCCAACCAATAAAGCGAGATAAAAGCCAAACGCACTGCGTCTGGATCACCTTCCTTCTCCTCGACTGCTGTCTGCCTGCCTGCCTGCTTGCATAAAGCGGAGCACTTTGCATTAGCGACATAATTTATCTCGCCAACAAGCTGGCGGCTGCGGCGGCGGTGGCGGTGGTGAAGGAGCGGCACTTGGAGCACCAACAGAGGCGTTCACTGGGGTTAAGGCCGCGGTGGAGGTAGGGTAGGTAGTGGCATGACCACGCAGACGCAGCGGCTGCCCATCTCAGTTGCCGTTGCTCGTTGTTGCAGTTGCTACATTCGTTCGTTCGTTCGTTCGTTCGTTGCACCTGCAGCCTTGCCGCGTCATCTTCGCTGCGTCGTCGTTGTCGTTGTCGTCTTCATCGTCGCCTTTGCTGGACTTGGATTGGGTACAGGTACTAGCACTTGGTCTGGGACTGGGTATGCTTCTTGGACTACAGCCGGCTCCCACTGTTCGTGTGGTGTTGTTTTCTTGAATCTTTTTATTTTTTATTTTTTTTTGGCGCAACAAGTGCAATTATTAAAAATTCCAGAGTTCGCATGAGAGCAGTTGAGGTAGAAGGGGTTGCTTGTTGCGTGGGGAGTTGTTTCCAGTTGCTGTTCCTAACTACTGCTGCTGTTCCTCCTCGTTTGCCTTACGCATGTGCCGCCTGCCGCTCAAGTGCGTTGGTTTTCGCATTAATTATGCGTTTCGACCCGATCCAAGAGATGCAAGCGATTCAAGCGATTCAAGCGATCCGTGAGTCGAGCCTGACCAGAAATTGATGTGGCTGCTACTTCTGGTTGGCGTTGTCCTCTTGCGCAAAAGCATTTAATAACAGCACACAAACCGATATATCATTTGGCTGCGGGTTAACTTTCTTTCATGGATGATTTCGGCATATACAAGGGGGGAGAGGGAGCTGTTGTCTTCCCACACTTTTGCTGAGAAATCAATTAAAATATTTCTCTGGTCTTTTTCGCTCTCTATGTGTGCCGCGCAAATAAATTTGCCATAAAAATTCCACTAAATCATTGGACATGGCAGAAGTAACATTGTCGCAAAGACATTAACATTAACATAGTTAAGCGCAGAAAAATCAAGAATTAAACGGCAAAGATTTATGATATTAATGCCGTTACTTAACTATAAAAACTCTGACGGAATGATTTGGTGTTTGAGAAAATAAATATGGTAAATTAATTAATTATTTGCAATAATATGTGAGTAAGTTTTCTGTAACAAATTTCAGTACAATATGAAGTACTTCCAAGCAAAATTGTGAAGTATTCCACTGAATATTAAATTAATCGATTAATCAGCGAAATGTGATAAATGGCAGCCTCATAAATTAATAGCCACCAATAACAAGTACATAAGTAAGAACAACAACAAGAACAAAACTAGGCGTACGTCTAGCCAAGTTGCTACTGAAAGTGCTGCTGCTGGTGCAGTTGCTGCTGTTGTTGCTGACTATCGGCAACGCCCCAGACAGCCGAGACAAGCGTAACAACAACTGCCCACAGCAAGTCAAGTCAAGTTCAAGTGCAGTCTGCGGGACAGCCAATAATGCTGCTTGATAAGCTGGCAAAGAGCGCAAAATCATAATAAAAAGTCAGGAGCAGTAGAGGCAGTTGCAGCAGTATGCGAAGTTGTTTGCAACAGCAACAGCAACAGCAAAATCAACATCAACACAGCGTAGGCAATGTCGCCTACTGTCCAGTTGCTGTCTCATTCTGACATGTTGCTGACACAAACGCGGAGCCAGCCAAGCGCCTTGGGCTGCCAAAAGCAAAGTGGTAGTGGCCAGCATGTGCATCCTGCTGCCCACATCTTTTGGCTAGTCCAACTCTATGATGTCTGTTCTTGAGGAACAAAAAGAAATATATAAAAAAAAAGACTGGCACAATCAAAATGCAATCACCCACAACATTAAAGTAAATTTAAAGCGCATCATTTTTTCAGCGGGCTACAAGCAGTCAGAGATTCGCACAAATGAAATGAAACCCTTGCCGCACACATTAACAGCTCATTGGCACTACTGTAGGGGGTCGCGCTGGATGTGGCGCAGTCGCATTCGCAGTCACAATCCCATACGCCAGAATTGGTCCCAAAGTGGCGCCGCCGACGCTCCACTTGAGTTTATTTCTCTCGTTCTTCTCTGCCCTTGTCCCTTTCTCACGCTCCTCATTTCATGGGCCTGGGCCACGAAATAAGTTATAAATTTTGCAACCGTTGATGGCGCATATTATGATATCATTTTACAACTTGTGCAGTGCAAAAAGCCATGCGACGACCGACCTGAGCCGCCCCTCAAGTGATGCACTCGTGAGTGTTGAGTAAGGAATCTGAAACGAAATGGTATGGAACTATATGTTAAATATAACCACAATAGTACACATAAGCATAATTCAACACTATATTATATATTTATGTATTCATCCTTACTTACATATTATTTAAGTTGATATTTAAATAAATTCCAGAATTTAAATATTCAAATTTGTAATCATGAATACGAAAAGAAATAAATTCTTTTCACAATGAATGCCATTTAAATATACTCATTGAATTTTATACATAAACTAGAGCTAACATTGCTTTAACTCTACAGTCACGTGGATCACACAGCGTAATCACAGTGCTATCACTAAGCCCTTATGTAAATGCTGCTGCTTCTGCCGTGGCTGCAAATTAATGTTGCTGTTGAGTTTAAGCGCTCGATTTCTTGCCACAGTCTCCGCTTCCCTTCCGTTCTCGTTCGAGTCCCCATCGCCATCCCTGTGTTTGTCACTGCTACAGGCTCTGGTACTGGCCGTGTTTCTGCCTCCCTGGAGTCTCAGCTGCTGTTCTTGTGTTCTTTGCATGTTGTCATTGTATGCTGACCTTCCCCCACTTTAAGAATTATTGTTATTATATGCGCTGCAGCGATAAAAATCGCAGATGCCACATAATCGTCGTCGTCGACGTCGTTGGAGGACAGGCCATGAAATACGACGCACGCACCCAGAGATGCTGCACAGGATCAGCAACGGGTCATATGCCTTATGCATCTCAGTGTGTATTTGTCTGTGTGTATTAAAAATAATTATAATTGCTCCCACGATTTTGTGTTCCAAGAATGCTGGCAACGCTGCTGCTGCTCCTGTGGTCAGCAATTGCTCCTGCTGCTGCTGTTGATATTGTTGTTGGTCATGTTTGCTGCTGTGACTACTGATGCTGCTGCTTTCGTTGTTGAGGCCATTTTATTTTAACGCATATTAATTTCAGGATTTTATACTGTGTTATTTTTATTGTGACATTTGATTAATTGACGACATTTAATTACAATGCACAGGCAGCTTTCAGGCACAGACTGCGTCACCGACTCCAAACAGCACTCCACTTTTCAGACTCCACACTCCAGACTCCGACTGCTCATTTCTCTCATCTCTTCGCATCTCTTCTCTTCTCCATGCATGTCGCTTATCGCAACTCATTTATCGCTGGAAAAATTATGACGCTGCTGATTGCCGACGCTTTTATCTGATCAGCGTCCACTTGGTTCAAATTCCTCGTCCCGACTCATCTCATCTCATCCCACCCTCTCTCTCTCTCTCTCACTCTCTCTTCCTCTCACTCTCTCTCCCTCTCTGTCAGACATGTGGGTGACTTTAAAATATGAACTTAATGGCCTGTCTGTTCAAAGTTGTGTGCCAAAAATTACTGATTCATTTGCGCAACAAGTGCACAATTTGCTTTTGAATCGAATTAGCTTGCATCGCATCGGTGATTAAATATTACGAGACAATAAACGCTTTATCTTCATTGCGGGTGCTAAGCAAATTGCTAGCTGCCAAATGGCAGATTATGGGCAACCAACGACCACATCAGCAACACGACCACACCGACAACCACAACTTTATTCGCTTGCCGTTTGAATAATTTGCATGTGCGTACATGGCGTATACGCAATGTGCGTCGCTCTTCTCTCCCTCTCCCACTCCGTCACTGTGTGTGCTTTGGAAAGTGCAAGAGCAGCAATAGTTTAATGGGTACCAGCAGCAACAAGGCGCATTCATTTGCAGTCACATTAAGATAATGTGCCGCATGTAAGCTCATTTTGAGAGTCTTCATCAAATGCAGGGCGAACGCGATCAGTGGCAGTTGATAAACGACAACAACGAAAGCTGTTGCCAGTCACAGCATCAGCCAGTCACAGCGGCAACAACAAACTGCAACTTGACAGCCAAAATATTGTGCCAGCAACTACCAGAATGTCCACTACGCGTTCTGGAACATATCATATGATAATCTTCATGCATCACTTTAACGTCAGCAAGAAAAACATGCTCAGGTTGTTGTTGTTATTGTTGTTGTTGTTACCGCTGCTTCTGGTGCACCGGAAGCATTTTATTGCCTTAGTTGTTGGCCTGTTCGCGATTCACTTGAGCTGATTATTCCAGCCATCGTAAATCCCCACTTTTGTGGGGGGCACGCGCGCGCCTTAGGCTGATAGCAGCTGCTGCATCAACAGCAATAACAACGACAACAACAACAACAGCAACAACAACAACAGGTGGTTGGTGGTTTTAGGTAGCTGCAAGTCAAAGAGGTGCGAAATGGCAAAGCGCCCGCTGGCATTGAATTTCAGACAAAGTGTTTTTGCCCCGGCATTAGATGATGTTGCCGTCGCGTGGGTCAATGTTGGTGCTGCTGCAACAGCAGCAACTTAAACGTGTTGCTGATACAATTTGCTTGATAGGCGCACATTTTACGCTTCAGCAGTCTGCGGTATCTGTGCGAAATCTAATACATTTTGTTAGCGCGAACATTTTAGCCAATTTTGGAGCAATGGCTGCTGTTTTCGTGCTGCTTCTGCATTAGCTGCAACTACAACTGCAGCTGTCTGATTACTAACAACTGAGCGACGAGCAAACAAAGAGAAAACCCCGAACACACATGACAGCAGAAACAAAAGCGCCGCATTGCAGCGCTATTCCTGTACGTGGTTAGCAAATTTATGTTGCCAAAAATGAGGCAGGCAGCAATAGCAACAGCATCAGTGCTGGGGGCGCGCAGCGGGCGAACCAACTGGCGCCAAGTGTGTTTTTTGGTTAACCATGCGTCCTTGTGCCTGCCAAGAAGCTTTGCTGCCTTGCCACGTAAATCGCATAAATTGCATAATTTTGACTGACTTTTGTTGCTGGCATTGCTGGCACTGCATTTTCTTGGCAACCGGCAACGAGTTGCACCCTGAGAGCTTACTGCTCCCATGTAGGTGCCGTTCATTGTCTTCTGGCACCCTTCATTTCACTCCCTTCCCCCCACACCGACCGACTTCCGTTTGCCTTAACTTTAAATGTTAAACTCGACTGTCAGAATTGGGAAATGAAAATGCGAAGTATCTCTTGCAATTTATGTTAATGCTTATCACAAGACAATATTGTAAATGGTCATTTGTTAAATAGAACATTGATATTCCAATGAATTAAACAGCAATTTCAAATATCTTAAAGTATCAACTACTTTTTCATTTTGTTTCTGTATTCACTATATTTAATTGCAGATTGTTATTAATTGCAAACAACTGATTCAAATACCTTAGATTCTTCTTCTAAATAGTTAATGACATCGAAAAATCAATGTCCTTTGCGTTGTAAATCTCAACATACACTTACAACATTTTCGTTTCGTCTTTCAATTGGCTTTTCCCACCATGTTACTGGGGCCACTGTCACTTCCTGTATAGAAATTCTAAGCACGAGCAGTCTGACTTTGACAGTTTTATGGGCTTTCAAACTGTTTTATGACACGCCACAACAACAAGACCAATTGCAATAGCAACAGCAATGAGTGAGCGAGTTAAGGCGCGAAACGTGCCTATAATGAGAACGGGATGCTGTAGAGACTCTGACTGTGACTGAGACTGAGACTGAGACTGACAAGGCTAGTCGCGCGCGCTGCTCATACGCCATGTGGCCCAGCGCCAATCAGACAGTTGTCCGCCCACACCTTCTCAGCTTTCTGAGGCGATATTTAGTTGCAAGAATAATGCTCCAAAATTGAAATGAAAATGATAAATGTGCCTCAGATACAACACATACAAACAACAATAACAGCAACATGAGCCAAGTCCAGCACGCACAGTCGCTGTCTCTGTCTCAGTCTTGGTCTCCATCTCAGTCTCAGTTCGCGTCTCAGCGCCGTCGCGCAGGCGTTTTTGACAGTTTTTTAATAATATCAGCCAGGCCAGCGACTGAGTCAGTTGCTCTTGCTGTTGCTGGGTAGGCAGACCAGCCTACCTCATATCACACACTCACATTCTGCTGGGTTACTTTGGTTTTTCTGTTTTTTTTTTTTTGTTCTTGCTTTTTTGTTAATTTTATTTCTTTTTTTCTGTTTTTTTTTTTATTTTTATTAAATATCTTATTGCCATTTTGGCATAAATGATGCGGACACGGGCGTAACAGCTCCCTCTCCTCTAGCTCCTTCTCTTTCACTGCCTCTGCATTGCATGCCGCACGACATTTTTCGCGCTGTTTCTGTATGTGTGTGCGATAATGAAAATTTCTGACACTTTAACCAACACTTTTGGCTCGCCAGCAGGCGTTACTGTCAGGCAGGCAGCAGCAACTTCAGCGCCCAGCGCCAGTTGATAAGTCAAAAAGTTGTTTCCTTATTATGTTTGATAAACGCCCAATGCCCGCCCGTAAATTGATTCATAGTTTATGCGCTAAATGTGACATGACCCCGGGACTGGATAAAAAGTCGGAGTCGGATGCCGATGCCGGTCTGTGGTTGAATGGCGTGCTTTATTACTTATGAGGTTGTTGCTGTTATTGCTGTTGCCTCGCTGCCATTGTATTGTTCTCTGTAATGACATGTAATTAAGCGCATATGTACAGACAGTTGTCGATGGGCGTGGCATTTAAGCAGGCATTTAACAGACGCAGAGTGCTCGACAATTGACAGCTTAAAAGTGCGGTCGGCAAATTGCTGTTAAAAGCGCGAAATGGCAAAGAATTACAGCAGCACCAGGTAAATAATACATGCAACTGCAGTTTTGTTAGCTTTATAGCAATACAAAAACGTATCTGATTTAAGATTATGTAATTTTAAAGGTTCTCTTCCACAACATCGAATTTTTGTAAAAAATAATACTCAAGTTGTCAAATGTTTGCTATAAATTTACTTATAATGAGTCATTTTTGTATATATATTTTTTGCACGCATAATTGTCCTTCTTCAATGTATTTATTTCACAAAAATACAATAAAAAGTGGTGCCTATACGTAGGAGCCACATCTCGAAATTGAAACCAGCCACAAGTCAGCAAACAGTCGACGACGACTTATTTGTTATTAGGTTTTAATTTATTTCGTAGTGTGTCTGTTGCGGCCGCAATGAATTATTTGTAGCGGCATTGGGCGGACAGGCAGCGCGACCTATGGGGCGCCCGAACGGACGGACAGACAGAAATAGAAGCAGACCAAAAAGCGACGCTCGCTTTAGGATCCACGCGCCGTCGACTCAGCGCCTGCTCGACTAGTGTCGAGTGCCGGAGTTGGAGTCAGAGTCGGTGTTTTGGTATCGGTATCGGTGTCGGCGTCTGAGTCTGAGTCGGATTGGTTGGGTTGGTAGTAGACAGCTGGCAGTCAGGCGACAGGCGGTAATAAATCAAAGGCAAAACGGCTTTAAGTGTAAACTAATTTCCATGTCGATTTATAATAACAACTTGTTAGCATTTTGTAACATTTCGAGAAATGTGTGCTGCACTTCATTAGCGGGCGCCAACGCAATCGCAGCAACGGCAGCAGCACCAGAAAAAAAGAAGAAAAACAAAAAAACAAAAAAAATCAACCGCTTTGGACTATGTTATACAGACTAGCAACATTTTGATAATGTTGGCTAAGTTGAGCTCAAGTTGTGTTGTTGGTTTGTAACGTGCAACGTGCAACGTGCAACGTGGCTGAGATAAATACCCTTCAATCTAAATGTAAATGGCTCCGCATGTAATTGCCACAAATTGCCACTGCAGTGACCAGTTTTTGCCACAGCCATTGGCCAAAGTCATGTCTATGCCATCGCCGTCGCTCTTGCTGCGTTGCTGTTCTTGCGCCTTTTTTAATTACCCGCAGGATGCGCGACAACAGCAAACAAATTGCCTCAATTTCAATGTTGTTGGCTGCCAGGCGAGTGCGTCGTGATTCATGTGATGGAGCACAGCGACAACATGCAACTGTCGCTGCTGTTGCTGTAGCAGCAGTAGGCATCTAACGGCAGCAACTCCCTCGCACACCCGACCAACTGTAAATAACGCGTAAAGTGGGCAACATGCGTGGCGGCGGTGGCAAATCTAACGGTTCTCAGTCTGACAAAGTGGGCGGCGGCCAGCGCAATTGCAACAGCAGCGTCAGCAGCAGCGCCTGGCAACAACATTTCGTTCTCGTGCGATAAACAAACGCTAAGTGTTGCTGCCAGACACCAAACGCTGCGGTATCAACATTGCCAGCTGACTCTCTTTTATGTAGACTATCTGGAATAGTGGGGCATGTTGTAATGATGAAGATGATGATGATGATGGGGCAGTTACATACATCGTCGTGGGATACTCCAAATAATATGTGTCTGCAATTGTGCAACACATTAGTAATTAATCGGTTTCTTTTTTTGTCTAGTGAATTTGAAGTCCGAGTATGTAGTGTCACAGCCTTAAATAAAAAATCACTGACAAGTGAAATTGTAGCCGGTACCTTTGAGCCCCAATTGCAATTGGCCTGCAAATCGGCTAACCACCTTTCTGGCAGCTCAGCATGAGGTTACCACACCAGCACTGGCCAATTGCTTGATTTATGGCGTGAATAGACTAAGTAAGCGTATCTGCCGCATTCTGCTTAATTAATTTGTATCTTTTTCCAAATCGATATGCCAGCCGTCTCTCTGTCCCTCTGTCTCTCCCTCTCCCTCTCCCTCTCCCTCTCCCTCTCTCTCTCTCTACAATCTTCCTATCTTCCTCTTTCCGTTTGGTTGCAGTCGTTTAACATGTTAGCAATGCTATGGTCCTCATCTTCTCTGGCTGGTTGGCTGGCTGGCTGGCTGGCTGGCTGGTCTCTTCCGCTGTGCGAGGTTTGTGTCCTTGTGCCGCCATAAATTTACTGCCCCGCCTGTCAGGCGCTACACATTTTGCGTATTTATTTATTTATTTATGTGTGTGCGGCGGCAATGCAAAACTGTCAAACGAATTTGCTGCTGCTGCTGCTGGCAGGAAATTGTTGCATTTAGCGGTGCAAATCTGTCCAGCATTGATTAGCCCCAAAACATATGGTGTTGGTATTCATTTCTCTTCTTTTTTTGTTGTTGTTGATGTTGTCTTTTTATCAATGGACTTGACCATGTCTGGGATACATGCGAAGCTTTTGTTAGACAGACACAGAGCGTACAACACGCAAGGCACAGCTATTCAATTGGCAATCAATCAAACAGCTGCGCAGTGGTAACAGAAACAGCAACAATAGCAACAAACACAAGACTTTGACATGCAGCAACTTCCAGGCGGCAGCAGCAACAGTTGCTGCCACCACAAGCTGTGGCGTCTACAACTGACAACAACACAATGCCCACTACAGCTATTGTTGTTGTTGCTGATGTATGTAGTTGTTGTTGTTGTTTTTGTTGTGTATTGCCGTTGCATTTTTCATTGCCAGGCGGGAGACTTTAGAGTCTCAGTGCCTCGGTGGCTCAGGGCCTCTTCAGAGCCTGGGCCTGCAAGGTGTTTTGTCCAGCTCGGTCAATCAATCAAGCCGCCTATAATTAATCAAATATTTCGAACATAATTAGATATGGAAAATCTAATGAGTCTGCTCTACACGCTCTACACGCTCGATACTCTTTAACTTTAACCCTTCGTTGCCCCATCGTTGCGGGGGCAGCGTGTTAAATGATGAAAAATGAATGCGTAGAACGCGCTTTTAATTGTGCTAATGCTGCGAACGGACTCTTCCATTCCAAGGTAACCAACGGGGTCTCATGTACCATCGGAGTTGGTGTGGGAGCCGGGAGTGGGAACCGGAGTCTGTGCCGTCTGCTGCTACCTCGGTGTCCCGCTAATCTCAATTTGTAAGTTAATCGGAGACGCTGTTTGACTCAGGCAAAAAGAGAGGCAATTACCTTATGAAATGCGTATGCCCTGCAAATTGTCATACTCCAAGGGGTATATCAAGCGTAGTTGTAAAATCTGGGGGAATTTTTTTAACAACCAAATAAACCTTTTAATAATAATAATAATTAATAAATGAATTCAACTTTAAATACACCGATACTGAAACAAGCACGGAGCGTATCTACTTATTTCTACAGGAAAGCTGCTAGCCGGTCTAACCTACTAACATATACACTTACTTTTATTGTCGCTGGCAAAATGAAAAGTTTGATTGTGCGTTACTTGATTGGGTTCGATCTACCTCATGCTCGCCCTCTTACAATCTACTGTTGTTTGTAGTGGGCGCAACTTGTAATTAACTTGGCTGGCACGTAAAACCGACAGCAACATACCCGGCCGCCTTTCGTACATAATTTTTCAAAATTAATGTGGCAGGCTGATCTTGTGGCGCGTCCAATAAACTGTGTGAAATTGGCTGCGAAAGTTGTTGCACCTTTTCTTAACGTACTGCTTGATATATATTTTTTGGAAAGTCTCTCTTGCTGCTAACAAGTCCACTAGCGATGACAGAGTAAACAATGCGAATTCCCGATCCAACAACAACAACAACAGCAACAAGCATAACAACAAGAATAACAACGACATGAATTGATACGTAATCTGAATAGGCATATTATTTTAATTAGGCGTCGATATCAAGACCATCAGATTGGCACATTGAGCGATTGAGCTATTGAGAGATCGTCACACACACACCCAATTGGGTATTTGCATGCCAAAGCGACGGCGCGACGTTCCGACTTCGATGAGATCGTCGCATTGTTGCTGACACCTGACAACGTTGGATTCCGTTCGTCCAGTCCAGTCCGTCCTATAGAATTGCGTGGCAAGTGCAACAGCAACAGCAACAGCAACAGCAACAGCAGCAGCAATTCCGAATCTGATGCTTGTCTTTGTCTTTGGTTTGTCAATGCACATACTGATATTGATAGACTGACAGTGGATTTCCGCCGGCTTTTGGCTTTGCCTGTGGCTGTGGCTGTGGCTGTGGCTTTGCCTTTGGCCAGTTTAAACGCTTCTCGCATTGAAAGAGCTGTTCAACAAAATATTTATAGACAATACTCTAAGCATCGTGTAAAAGTGATTCCTCAATTTGTTGCCAAAATGTCTGGCATGTTGGATCGTTTCGAACTTTTGGACAGCTTATATAAACTTTAAGCATTTTATTGTGGCGCGTTTTATTAAAAGCGCATAAACATTTATTTTATTTAATAAATTACAATTTCAAAAGACCAAACAGCTAAACTATAGATAGACCAAAAGAAAAAAAAAAACAACATTAACTAATTTGCATAAGAGCATATAAATTGTTCATCATGGTTTGATTGGTTTTTGGCCAGTCGCCGTGTGTCTTTGTTAGCGATGTGTTTGAAAATTCATTTAGCTCTAACGGTAGTCACAAGGCTGTGCACAACAAAAACAAACGCGAGCCGTAAACAAACACCAGTCACATATTTAAATTTAATTTAATATTATTAACAAAAGCCCCCTTAAAAACAAGCCTGGGAACACAGCCGTAAACTTGCGGCTTATGGCTGCCGTATCTACAAAAAAAAAAAAACAACAAAATACTACTTTACTTAAATATGTGTATACTGCTATGTATTTATAAGCCTATCTTAGCTGTAGCCATATTTGTGGCTCATTATGCGGGAGGAGTGTCAGCATCTCTCGGATCATTAATTAATTTCGATTTTAGTAGTTGCGAGTTTTCACGATCACTATACATAAGAAGCTAATAGAGATTTGGGTAACGGATCCAAATGAATGAAATTTGATATGCACAACGAGATAGCCTAACCATAACCACAAAATATACATCGGCGCAGAGGAGTGTCCAGAAGGGCTCTTATAAAATATAAATAAAAATGCACCTACATTTATTGCCTATATGTCCGCTGTCACAATTTTGTCCAAGCTGAATCGATTTTTAAAAGCTAGTGTTTTTAAATCATGGTTTAACTCATGCAATAATTGACATATAAAGTTAGATACGCTTTTTATCGTTGAAATTCATGTTAGAATACATTACAAATGTTCCCATTGTTATAAATTTGTACGACTCACTGAATTCAATATTTAAAAAAGTTATTTTACAATTTAAAAGTTGAACCTATTGAAGGGATCACTTCATCCCCCCCTTAGTACGACGCCTCTGTACCATAACAACCCAAGACTTGATTATTGCCAACTGCCAATAAAATGAGCTGTTGATCAACGTTTTAACATTTTGCTTGGCTTTTAAAAGAAAAATTTAATTTTAACATTTTATAAAATTTGTCACTTGCTTATCAGAGAGCGTCGTCCACCGAGTCGCAGACCGCCAGCCGCCTAATTGATTTCCAAATATTTTTGTATCTGTAATAGATTCAACAGGCAACAAAACAAAACGAATAATACACAGACGAGAGTGACAAGCATTTTCAGCTTATTTAACATAAGTAGATACGATCTACAGATATACAAAAGAGGCAGAAAATCTAGCTCCATTGTCTCTGAGTGCAGCCAAGTTGGACTCTAGTCGGCTGTAGCTTGATGATTTGGCTTATTGTGGGTGCATTTGCGGGCCCCAGGTCGAGAGATGGCCAACACGTAATTATGGGTATGTGTGCATAAAATTTGTAGCATCATTAGGCTGCACCCCCGGCCAAATACATTTATGTATACAGATATAAAAATACATACCGCAAGAGAAGAGACCTAACAAAACGGAATAAGTTTTGGCTTAAAGGCTTTTCAAATGAATCCCTCGACTGGGACTCAGACACAGACTCAGACTGAAGGCCCAACTAATGACCGACTAATCATTATGGCCTGTCTTAAGCTGAGCTAAACAAAGCTAGATAACGATGGCTTTTTTTTTTGAGGCGCTCGGTGCAGGGAAATATTTTGACAGTTTCATGCTCAGCCCGCGAGTGCTATATGATACTTTAATTATAGGCTATGCGTTGATTTTTTAACAGAACAACGAAAGCTGCCCCTGACAGCGAAAAACAAAAAAATAAAATAAAATAAATGCCCATAATGTATAATAAATAAGCCAAACAACGGACAACATGTTAACAAAAAAATGCTACAAAATTCTTTGTGCAAGTTCAAGTTCGGCGTCGGCGGCAGCAAAAATCTTTCAATTAAAATTAGCATAATTGTAGCAGAGAGTTTTGCATGAATTATGTGACTACTTGGGCATTATTTAAACAAAAAACAAAATTACTGCTCATAAAATAAATTTAAAAATGACAAAATTATAGTTTGGCTTTTACAACTAGTTTTCAAGCCACTGTCATGACTGAAATTCAATCGATAGAGAACTGGTTGATAGTCATACACCATGTTACTCTCGAATGTGTTTATTTTGTCATACTACTCTCCGAACCCCCATGATAAAATTACACATGCGTCCAATCTCTATATGCATAACGTGAAACCGATTTAAATCATAAAAAATATGACTATGTCTTTATTTTGATAAACACAACCCAAAACACAAGTTACCTTGTTACTCGCTGAGTGATTGTACCGTGTGTCTTCAATAAAATATATTTTATTATATTAAGAAGTATTTTATTTAGGTAATTTAAGTGACGTGTATTTTTATGCTTGGCTTATCTATCTAATTAGCAGGTGAATGGGCCCATTTTAAACTAAAACATTTCGCATATCTATCGATCGGTATAAAATATGATATCTTTTTGTATTGGGCTTTCTAAAACCAATTTTGAAATAAATGTCAAAATCTTAGAGGTCCATTAACTTCGATGGAGGTACATTTTACGACATCATGAAAATTAGATTTATGTTTAACAATCTTATACTATATTAGTATGTTGTATTCATTTTGGAGCGCCCAGCATATCATATTACCAAAACATAGTTATAAACATAAAACAAAGCTAAAGACACAAATCTATACAATAATAAAAAAAAAAAAAGAAAAAGCTATGAAATTATGATTTCCCTTGCTAATTTCCTTGCTTGTTAATAAAAATATATATTGGAATTCTCACAAATATTGATACTGTAAGCCAAGACGACAACGACAACAACTGAAAGTTAATTTGTCTGCGGTTCAGCGGTGCGGCTGCTGCTGTGATGTTGGTGGTGTTGCTGCTGTTGGTGGTCCACTTTATGACTGTTTGCCAGTTGCTGGTTGGTTGGTTAGGTTACCTTCTTGTTTAGCTGGTTGTCATTTAGGCAACCACACCCCGGAGTATGCTAATTGCGAGGGAGAGAGTAGCAGGTGTACGCACAAAAGAGAGACAGAGATACAGAGAAAGAGAGACAGAGAGTGGGGAAACACAAAGTACGTTTGAGAGGGCGATAAAATGCTGAATGAAAAAAGGCGGGGGTTGAGGATGCATAAACAGCACATCAACAGCTTTTTGGCTTGATGTTGCTGTTAATAAAGCAATTTGTTTGATGTCCGCACAAATGAGTCGACTATACTGCATATGCACACATACATACATACTTACATACATATATATGGAGCACATACGGACTCTGTGCTAAAGAGACTGGCCAACTGACCACTAAAACTTTGTATGAAATTGACCAAAAATGACAGACAAATTGGCTTTTATCGTTTGTCCGTTGTTGCTTTTGTTGCTGTTGTTGTTGTTGTTGTTGGTGTTAGCTGTGTTATTTTTGCACCATATTAGCGTTTGAATAATTTAACAATTTAAAGTGGAGCTAATGGTGTTAGTTGTCATGTTTCAAATGTATATTTATTAAAACTGCTTTTGTTTAAACAAGCCAAATGCGTGTATATGTGTTTATTATGATATGGTGTCGCTACATCCCATAAAGAATGCGCTCAATCTCTGAATAGCCAAATGAGTTCAATCAGCATCCATTTCAGCTCGCAGCGTTGATAAATTTCATTTTTATGCAAATGCATTCATATCAAATACCCAAAACACAACCACCCATCGTTTTCCGTTTCGACCTATACCAAAAATTCAAATAACCGTCTACGTTTAGCAATATGTTTTTTTGGTTACCTGCGGTGACCAGCCAATAAAGTTTCGGGGCCAATAAAGTATATAAATTATATATCCGGTGAGTTTTGTGTAATGCCACACCACATGCCCCGTTATCTGTGTAAAATTAGTAAAGTTTAATGGGATGATAACAAGTTGACAGGTGTTAAAAGTTTTGCCCTGCAATTGATAGCAGGAATGAACGGAAGTACTAATCTAAATTTTACAATTCCAAGAACAAGGCATTAAAGTTTGCCCAATGATTAATTTGTCTGCACATCTGATTCTTATTAAATAAAAATATGTCTTTAATATATTTGATAATATTTAAGCGAGCGCACAATAAAAATAAATGTTTTTAATTATTTTGTGAAATTGTTGTAAACGAACATTGCGATTAAGCCACCTTTAAAGCTACGCATGCTTCACATTTAGTGGTGATCTCTTCATCGTAAGGAGATTCGTCAATGAAGATTAACAGAATTCGCCGATATCGTTGTTTAAAGATTACCATATTTGGTAGTTAACAACTTTTGGCAGGCTTTGATCATTCCGTTGCGCTGCTCCCAGTCTATCTAAATTGCTTTAACATATGTTTTCCACCGGTGCTTATGAGCTTATGAGCAAGTTTTTTTTTTGCATCTGCCTTTTTCTGTATTTAGGGTCAGTTCATAAAATTTCATTAATAAAACTTTTATCACATAGTAAGCAGTGCTCCTTCGACGTATGCAACTTAATTACGTCTGATAAAAATCAGGGCTACGAACGTTTAATTAACGAATCTATGTATGCAAATGTTGGCTTTTTATGACGCTTATTTTTTTTCATAAATTGTCATTTTTGTTATACTTTGTTTATTGGTATTGTAAATTGTTGTTGCTGCTTTGTTAGTGGGTTTCGTACTACAAAATTGAGCAATAAAAACTGAAACTAAGACGCTTAATTAACCGTAATCGTATTCTATTTTCAATCCAAAGACAACCAACACCCAATTAGCTACAGTTTATGTATAATAAAAACAAAATCTCATAAGTTTTCTCGTTTTTAATGGCAGTTATCAAATGTTAACTGTTACAACAGGAAATAGTTTCACAACGGAGCTACTTAAAATATATCCATCGTTATACTTGAATTTCAAAATTAATGTTTAAAGTGTTTTTTTAATATGTCATGTTTGGACACAACAGAGTGTGGGAATTTATGGCGCCCGGCGAATAGTTAATAAATATTCATTATCATTGATCATCAAAAGGTTAATCAAATCAAATTCAAAAGGATATTAGAGTCAATATGTGAAGAGGCTCAAAGAGCCCAGAACACCACACATAGACGGAGAGAGATAGAGGGAGATAGAGAGAGAAATAGAGAGAGAGAGAGATAGAGGGAGAGAGAGAGAGAGGGAGAGAAGAAGTGTGTGTGAGGGAGGGTTTGAGGGGCAGATGCTTGCACCAGCAGCGATCCAACTCCAAAAACAGTTCCCACAATGAAGCGCGCTTGGCACTTGTGATTTCTACGAATGTTACAACAACCACAACAACCAAACAGAGCCAGGCCATGTGCTGTGCGTTGTTGCTGTTGTTGTTGTGACATTGAGGGCGAATATGTTTGGTAAGTTTGTGTGCCGTCGCGTCGAAATCAGGTAAAAACAAAAGGTTAACATAAAAGAACAAACAACGAAAACAACAACTGACAACAACTACATATAACAACAACTGGATGGCGATTTCGCTGGCCTGGCCAGCAACAACTACCGAAAAGCCGACAACAACACAAACTCAGCAGACGATCAGGCCCAGGCGTAGGCTCAAACAGAGACTCCTCCAACTCCACCTCCACCACCACCACCAGCACCAGCACCACCACCATAGTTGCTGCGAGAGAGTCGCCTCAAGTGTGTGGAGGAGCCATCGCCATCGCATTTGTAACTCATGTGCGACATTAAGTGCTTTGGTTTGACGACGACTGAAAAACAAAAGGAAAACTGACCCGTAAGTCATCATAAATGCAAGTTTATGGCAACAATGAAATGATGACGGGCCCGGTTCGAGCTCCAGCTCTAACTTCGACTCGGACTTGGCATACTGGAGGTCGTTTAGACCGCCACCGTAGCGTGTTGGCCAATGGTGTGTGTTGCTGTTGTACCTACCGCGCAACAGCAAAACGCAATACTCCATCAACGGTCACTTCTACGAAATCACATCAAGAGCGGCGAAGCCAGCGTCGGCGTCGAACTCTGTGGACAAAGCAGGCGGGCGGGCGTAACTCTTTATAGACGCTCTACGTAGATGTATCTATTCTGCGGAAATCACAAAATGCTACAAAATTTTCGTATAAAAAAGAACAGCGTTCTCAAGTGCCAACGTATGTAACATTTATACTTATGTGGGCTAAAGTTCTTTTGTGTACTTTGGCTGCTTTTGTATTTCAATATGGAAGTTGCATAGATTATCAGATGCCTATTCTGATGGCTTGTCAATCACTTTGCACATTTGCCATATTAAGGCGCCTCAGTTTCAGTTGCATTCGCAGCGTTTTGAACGCTCGTTAAGCAATTACAGTGCTTACATACTTAAGTTAAAAGATACATCAGTCAGCCTTCATATACAGTGGTTGAAGATCGTATCGTAATCTAACTAAAAATGCGATTGTCTGGCAAAAATCTTATAAGGCAATACTTGATATACTTGTAAATAATATTAAAGGTCTCAATAAGTGCCCTTTATTTAAACTTATATTTACATTTAATTTTTTTTTTCGAAATCTATCTGGGAAATTCTTGTAAATTCAGTATTCTAAAGTAAATAGTTATGACTAGCTATGAATTGAAATCGGATTGAGTCCACTGTTGCTCTGTGGCCGCTAGCTGTAAAAATGATTTGGGCTTGTTAGTGTCTAGGCTGTAGCATGATGATGAATTGTGTGAATTTTGCGCATTAGTCGCGTCATGGAGAAGGAGCGACCACAAGATGAAACCGACAACAACAACAATAGCACCAGCTACAAAGAAACCAGCAAATGCTACAGCAAATCATATCAAACTGGCCTGTCCGTCCAGTCGCCTGGCACATGTGTCGTCTGGCCGTTTGTCCCTGCTCACTTCCTGCAAGCATTGCAGAGGTAGGCAGCCTCAGCTCCTCCAGTCTGCCTAGCTAGATCGATAGGCATTCATAGCCTAAGTCCAAGACCAAGTCCGAAGTCATAGTCATTGAGTCAAGTTGAAGGCAATGCATTCATTGTGCTTGTAATTGCAATTGATCTTGATTATTATTGTCGTGTAGCCTTGTGGCTTGTTGTAAGCGTAGCAGTGATAATATTCTTATACAATTTGCAATGGGATTGGTCAGTGGGTATAGGGTATTATATAAAAGCTGACTGATATTGGGATACTGCCGGACATACGATCGTTGGATTGAGGTAATTGTTGCACTTGACGTGGACAAGCAGCTCGCATGTTTCTACGTGCCTCAATGTGACCGGCTTCAGCTATAGCTATAGCCATAGTTTTAGCTCATTGATCATCATGTTGCCCACAAGTGGGCGTCACAAAAAGCCACGAACCACGATCAGGTAGCCGCAACGAATGTCTGCCAGTTTAATTGATATACAGCGCTTGGCTTATTGACTTCAACTAAATTCACACAAGAGTTCATTAGAGTTGACGCTTGCCTTAAAACTGACACACGTTACATTTTGTTCGAGTCTCCGACTTCGACTTCGACTCCGACTCCGACTCTAAATCTGACTCCGACTCTTTGCTTTGACGATGTCGTGGCTTGTGCAAAATTGGGTCCCTAGTGCAATTTAGCGCGGCTAATAAGCAGCCGAGACGTCGCCAACATCAACGACACTGCGACATTTAAAAGTCAGGCTCAATCTGCCGATCGGTCGCGAATCAAACTAATCATTCAAAATTCAATACAGGCAAGCGACTGCCGTTGCTAGCCGGCTCCAGCTCCAGCTACAGCAACAATGTTCAGCTCTCCGACTTGCAGCTCAAATTGTCATCATTAGGAAAAGGCAATCGCTACCGCTCACCAACCCTGTCTCTCTCTCTCTCTCTCTCTCTCTCTCTCTCTCTCTCTCTCTCTCTGTTCGCTCTATGTCTGTCTCTTTCGCTCACACGGTCGCCACTCTCCTAAATTTGATTTCTTCCTGCTCGCTGGCCGCCTTTGTGCGCTTTGTGCGCCATCAAACGCCAGCGACAGTTTGTCAGATTATTATCAGATTGCACTGGCTCACTTTTGACTTTTTGAGCGGCCAGGTAACATTAGCAGCGCGCATCTAGGAGCGCAGCAACTGCCTCTGACAGTGGCGTGGCCGCCAAGGGATCTGCCTAATCAGCGCCGGGCGACCCAATTTCCGCAGCGCCGCCACTGCGATGTCCACAACATTGTCGACGTCGACGTCGACGTCAAGCGATTGTTTTGCTCCCGCGCATGCGCGCGGCATTTCAAACGAAATCACATTGAATGTCGTCGCATGCGCGTGATCAACGTTGTTGATCTGTGGCTCTGTGAATCTGCTTCTTACTCCTCTCCTGCGTCTGCTGCCACATCGTGTTGCAGTTCGCTTGTGGTGCTCAGCCAAACAGTCGAATCGCAGACCGCTTTCATTTTAGGGCTTTTCAATACCATTTTATGTATTTCAGTGTAGCTTTTCAGTTAATACCCTGCTCTGGATGCATGTTTAGCTTGTTTAACTAACTAGGTAACAATCCGAAAATAGTCTAAGCGAACTGTTGAAGTATCTAAAGCTTCAAGTATACCATTAACTGAGCGGGGTTTACTCTTAAACATATGTACACAATAATTCAGACGTACATATTCTTAGAGTATATGAATATAATAAGCATTAAATAAAATACTCATTAACTATGACTATCTTTCGCCTTCTTATCAAACATCTTGAAATTTGACTTGACTACAGAGTATTACACAGTCGATTGCTCACCTGACTGGCATTCTTATTTGTTCTTGTCAATTTTTGTTGTTTTTTTTTTGGGTCTTTTGATATTTTTTCAAGTGAATTTCAGCGCCTGGGACAATGGCGCAGCGTTTGTTGTTTTATTATGTGGGTGGCTTCCTCCGACTGCCTGCCACGGATGGCCATGGCTCACTGGCAGTTCCAGTTAACTCATCCGAAACTCGACCGAATACATTCAACCGTTTTTTCTTTCGTTGTTGTTGCCGTCTTTACTCTTTCGCTTTAAGTATGAGTATGACAATCGTTAAATTAAATCGCCATCGTTTATGAGGCTGCTTTTCCTTTTGGGCGCCTTCCAAGCGACCCAACTGACCTCTTTCGGGCCTCAAAAAATTTGTCAACGTGCTGCGTTTTTCGTATTTTCTTTCTGCTGCTGCTGCTGCTGTTGTACTGCTCATAAAATATGTTTTAAGAATTTTACGATGCCGCCACTATCCCCAGTACGTCTCTCCGTCCGCCTGTACTTTGCCTTTTAGCGACATTAAAATGATTGCCACCGGTTTTTCGTGTCCGTCTCACTTTTATGCCTACATGTAACCAAAGTTGTTGTTTTGCTGTTGTGGGTTAGCTTCAGCTCGATTTTCCCTTTTGTAATTAAAATTTTATATAATAACTGCATTTAGCACTTGTCTAACAATCAGCAACAGCAACTTTCCATGTGCTCAAGCCAGGGTCTTCCATACACATTTTTATTTGCTGGTCGATTTTTAGGATTTTGTTGTTGTTTTTTTTTCAGCCAAACAATGGCGGCAATTGGGCTTTGATCTTGGCCGATCGGTAGCCAGGCCAACGCCACCGCCATCAAGTCCAAAATCCACAAAAGGTTTATTATTTATTGTTGCCAGGAGAGTAACGTTCAGCATCGGATCGGTTCGCTTAGGTATGGAGCTAAAGACAAGTGCAGCTGCAGTTTGTTGCACGCGTCATGGCAATGCAGTGGGCCCAAATAGCTACTGCAAATCTCGGCGTGCACTCGAACGTAACAGCAACAGGGGGAACAATAACTGCAACAACAACATCTACCAGAAGCCATGGCAACAACAAGTTGGAGCCGGTAAAATTCGTTTAACAGAACGCTCGATTTAGGACGTTAAAATAAATGCACTTAAAAATGCCAAAATGCCCGCAAACAAAATAAATAAAAATGTTATTGATATTTAGCGAGTGGACGTCCGCATAGTTTCCTTTCTCAATACTTGCCTTGTCGAGGAGTTTCCCCAGTCTTCTGCGCAGCGCGTGCTGCATCCTAGCCACGACACTTGCGGCCATTCAAGCGGCACGGAGAGATCTTAGCATCTCTTTTATGGCGCCCGTTAAGCTAGTTGCCTTTTGTCTACGATTTGCTTTATAAACACGACTGGTCATACAAACTCAGTTACATTTTGCAGCTATGTCCGATCGCTTTGTTTTATGCGCTTGCGGAATTCAGGTAGTAATTTCAGTATTAATGCGCATGTGTTGGGGCATATTTTGCTTCTAATCAATTCCTCGCGCCCTAAAGGAAGCAACCAAATAAGCGGCTAGGCGACTAGGCGGTTACTAAGTTACTGAGTCGGCAAACGACCATTAAAAGATTTACAAGATTTATGCTTGTAATTTGGTTCCAATTAGATAAACTATTTACAATTTCATTAAAATTTAAGTAATAAACGCCTATAATTTATAATAATAAAATTAATTAATTGATTAACTTTTTTTTCTCAATATAAGGAGTTCTTATCAAAACTGCTGCTCATTAGGTTTCAGTTACACGAGACTCACGTATTTAAATAAATGTGCGAGCAATTGCAATAGATAGCACAAGAATCGAGTGTTTAAAAACTCATCAATATGCACTCTCTTTGCCTGTATTATGTGCTAATAGTTTTTAGCTATAGAGGCGACACTTGACTACTGCATCACTCATTTAAATGCACAACATGCACCGTCAACACATTTGCAGCGGGATACATCAGCGCCATCTTCAAGTCCCATCTACGGTGGGTGTTGCCGCCTCATAAACATCTATCATCGCACAAAAGAGCACACGATCTACAGCAACAACAGCAGCAATAATGTGCTGGATGTTGCTGCCGATGCTGCTGATGCTGCCGATGATGCTGATGCGCCTTTTGTGTTCTTCAGCGCCCGCCTTAACTGTCAACGACGATTAAATATACATTTGCATAAATTAGCTAAAGCCTTCAGCGGTCAGCACGGGCAAAAGGTGAAAATTAAAGGGCAGCAGCATTTCATTCGTATCCCCTAAGGGCATCTTAAGAAAAGAAATCAAATCGAATGAGATGAAATGAAATGAAATGGAATGCCGTAAGAGACACTTTAACCTGGACACAAGTAACTGAAACTAAGACGAAAATGGAGACACACTCTCTGCCTCTCAACTTGGCCATCGACTGACGCATTGTTATTGTTATTGTTGAACGCCCGCTAGTCGACAACAACACCAACAGCACCAACAACACCAAACAACAATAATAACAATGGCAACGTCGAGGGCACCGCTGACGGCAGCAACTGTCACATAATTCCGCTATAAATTCTTATAGAGTTTGGACTAGCTGTTGATTTCAACACCTTCATGGGGCCCCGCTTTTCTTCACAATGCAGTGCCATCGCGGCGGGGGAACGAGTGAGTCAGGGGCCTCCTCCTCCTCCTACGCTTGCGCATATAAACTGCTTGTAATACGCGGCTATTAATTTAAAATTACAGTTTTACAAGATGTTGTTGCTGTTGTTGAAATAGCTTAAAAAAAAAAAGAAGAAATATAAATAAAAAAGACGAGGAAAAAAATTAATGGCATACGCACAAATTTACAAGTCTCAGAATCGATATGCATAAGTGTCGGAGACCATAAAAGAGCCTCTCTCTTTATCCCCTATAGCCATTGAAACAAACTACAAAGCCACTTTGATATTTTGGCTTTGATAAGCAGCGACGGCGGTGGCGGAGGTATCGTTGTCAACTCTCGTATCTTCAACAAAACACAGCAAAACCTACTATTAAAAATGCATTTACAGTTAAACTCAATCAATTTCAATCGATTTCATTCACGACCTTCCTTCAAAACCTCAACTAATTTATGTACCGACATAAAATGGTCATTCAGTGTCAGGATGACTGCCTCTGTACGCATCCTTATCGTATGCATTAAGAATCCTTTTGCTTAGTGCCACATTTTATGAGTTTCCACGGTGGTAACCTCTGCTGCCTGGCTACCTGTCTCTCTATTTGTGCATCCGCCTTTGCGTGGGAATGCCGATAAGAATTGACTGCCCAGCTAGTAGCTGGCAGCTGTGCTCTGTTCGGGTACTCTAACCAACGAAACCCGATGTCGAACTCGTGGCTAACTTTCATTCAGGCAATTAAACGACGCTCTGTCAATGCGGATTCCGAAATGAGCCGCTATCCGAACCCAAAGCCTCAGTCAATTGGCCAATTGGCTGCTCAAATTGCCAATTGCAATAGATAACACAGCGCAACATAAATGTCGATAGCTGCAGTTCTGGATAACAAATTTACGACAAGAGTTAAAATTGGTTTTGTTTTCAGCCAATTTCTTGTAGTTAGATTTACAATATTTTGCGTGACCCACTTTCATTGCCTATAAAAAGTAAGTAATAACTATCTTGACAAGCTCCCTAATTGGAAATATGTAAAAGCTTTCTGGAAATCTTTGGTAGAGTTTACTTTTTTGTTAAGAAAATGATCCGAGCTCTATAAAAATTCCATCACCAAGTATTTAAGGAATAACTTGCCAATGGCATTGATAATGACTTTTAAGACATTTTTCGCAAAGAATTATAGCTAAAGCAGCATATAAAATCTATTTAGTTGTTAACCAGGTGGCAAACACATCTCTAGTTGTGTGGTGTAATTTAGAGTTAGTTTTAGCCACGCACTTGTCTATGCTATTGTCGGCGGCCTATGAAGATCTTGGCCAAGCATTTCAATTGGCCGTTCTATGAAATTAGCACCTGTCCTACGGTCCATTTGAAATTCCACAAAACCATTATGCCACATCATTCGTGGCCATGGCCCAAACAGTAATAGAGCAATATCTGCCATGGAATCCATTGGTCAATGAATGGTTTCTCCTCCTGCTCCTGCTGCTGCTGCTGCTTTTGTTCATGTGTAATAACTCCTTCAATCGAACCAGAGATCGGCAGATCAATTGCTGCCGCTATCGACGCCATGGCGTGGCATGAAAATTGCATGCTTTCTATTTCAGATGAAATCAACTGACAATGGCCATAAGAACAGCCAACATCAACAATAACAACAGCAACAACACCACTTCAATTGAGACTGAGCCATTGTTCTGCTGCTGCTCTTGCTGCTGACGAACTTTCGCAAAGTTGCCTTTGTGCAATATTACTAACAGCAGCAGCAGCAGCAGCAGAAGCAGCAGCAGCATCAGTAGGAACAACAACAACAACAACAACTGCTCCAACTTTGAGCTCTCAATCGAGCGTTACAATTTTCACAATCTTACAGCGATTGGACATGCAGCAGCAGCAGCAGCAGCAGCAGCATCTTATGCAACAGCAGGCCCACAGCTACAGATGCAGATACTTTATTCGTGGAGGCAACACAGACGCAGATACAGATACACAACACGCGCGACTCGCTATATGCATGATCATGTATGAAGATCTGAATGCCGAACCTGGACTCGAACTGCTGCCACAGTTTGCAACGCGACGCGACGCGACGCGACGCTACACGACACGACGACGATGCGCTCTGAGTTGCAGTCTCAGCCTGTGGGTCTGATCTTTGCCGCCGTTCAAGGTGTCTGCCTGGCCCCAATCGCATATGCATGTATGTATGTGTATATGTATATGTATATGTATATGTATATGTATATGTATATGTATGTACATGTGTGCATTAAGACAATTTATAGCCGCTAATGTGCAAGCAAAACCCACCGCACAATTGGCCAACTGGCTGGCAGCTTCCGTTCCGTATCATTTGTCTATTTAGTTGCGGGGCCTTGCTTTTCCGATTAACTTTTTGCTGAACTTCATTACCTGGCGAAAATGCAATAATACTGGATTTCAGCTCTGGCCTACTACTACTGCTAAGCAATTTGTTATTATTTTTTTTATTATTTTATATTTTTTTTATTTTTTTGTAGGGGGTAGTGCCAGTCGCTCATGTGATTCTGTGCACCCCAGCTTGAACTGGTCTGCCCGGTCGCGGAGTAATGATTAAAAATCGTAAGCTGAGAGATCGAAAATAATATGAACTGCAAATTGGAACACTGGCCAAAAACACCTGCGTATGGGGCAGCTGTAGCAGCTACTGTTGATCGGCTTCGCACATATGTAGCTGAAGGGGGCCCAACATAGAGTAATCAAGGCATAGTCTCAAAGGAGAAAATGCCAATGGGCTGTTGTTGTTAATCGCATAATGATGATTGTGAAATTAATATTGTAATCGCATGATACGAGTCAATAGTTGACAGAGTAATATTGGTATTCGAATGCGTATTGCAATTATAAAAATTCTTTACAGAACAGAAAAGTATTTTCAAATATATTATCCAATAATTTAAAATTCTAAAATAGTTTTCCGTGGCATTTCATTTTACATATAAAGCCATGAGCCATTAAATGCAGCACACCCATTTATTCAAAAGCATAATAAGTTATACTTACAATATTAATTACCATCAAATTTCTCATGCCGTTGATTTGTGGTCGACGAAATATGTGATGCAAAATTATTTCAGCCGCACATTCAGAGCTGCCCACAATGGACTCCGTAGCACAAGAGTCGCAGGCATAAAATATGCACACACAGTGGCTGACCTCCCCGTCTATACCCCTCTACCATGTGGGGTGATCATCCTTGTTGTTGGCCCGTGCCGGCGGCAGGCGTTGCTGTTGACATGTTGCCGTCGCTGTTGCTGCTGTTGGTTTGCTGTTGCTGCTGGCATTAAATTAGTTGTTGGCAGCGTCGCTAATACAGCTCACTCCCACCTCCTGGCCTCCTGTCCGCTGCTGCTGCCCCGCTAACGATGTACTCAATTACAAACATGCGCCACCACCATCAACACCACCACCGCCGCCGCCGACGACGATGTTGCCGTCATTTTTGCGCAAATAAATTATAGATTTTCTTTTCTATATTTTTTTATTTCTTTTTTTCTTTTTTGTGTATTTTTTTTTATATTTTTGTTATACAGCTTTTTGTCTCTGTGGCTGTCTCCTTCTGCCGCTGCAGCTGGCCGCCGCTTTATGTAAATGTTTTTTCTATGCTAGTCTAACAACAATTTGCATATTGAAATAAGTCGCGTCTACGTTGTTGCTGCTGTTGTTGTTGCGCCGTCTAATTACAAATACTGCACTGCCCGCCCCTTTAGATATGTGAGCTGCAGACTGCAGAGCAGCTAGATCACAGCTCGCTGCTTGCTACGAGATACTTTTGTGGCTAATTGGCTGTTGGGGCAGGTGTAAGACATACGGAGAGACTGACAAAAAACAGACAGGAACTGGCAATTCCAAAAACTACCATAAGGCCAGAGTCAAGAATTGTCAAATTCGTACACAAAATTCATTGGAAATGTTCAAATATTTGTCAGGCGTACAAATTGCGTTTGCGCTTCTATCGAAACCAAAACAAATTCGCATTGAAAACATTGGACAGGCCGACGAAGCGTGGGCACCTGGCGGGCATTTTAAGTCGTTCGCTGCTTTTTAAGTTCCACTTTACAGCCCATTGCACGTACTACGGTATCTAGTTTTGACGGGGTGTTGACGCCGTCGCTCCAAACCGATAGTTGCGATAGTTTACCTCTCTCCCCCACTCCCTCATCGATAGACTGACTAGCTGCTTTGCATACAACGGTGCTCATTAGCGTTGTGATTAAATTAACCGAATTATTATGTAATTAGCTGTAAGCTGACCCACTTTGTATATCTTTGCCGATGGTGGTAGTAACTGCATTAAATTTCTCATAATTTATGGAGCTTGTTTGACGGCACGTCGTCCAGCCAGGAAGTGCAATTGCAGTGATGAAGGTCCACATGATTATATGTATAGATTCACGGTTACAAATAGCATTTGATAACCAAACAATAATATTTTCGTTGTTTTGCAAAAGCTTCATCTTTTTATAGCTTTTCTTTTAGAACCATGTAAGAAAGTAAACTCAGTTTTGTTGCTAATCAACAACCGTTCGTGTGACTTTGCTCGCACTAACAATTGACAACACCCACAAGTAGTTGTGATTATTTTTAACACCTTTGTGTCAATATAAACAACACAGATATTGCCAAGCCGTCAACACTTTGGCAAATTCCGCACGTAGACGCTATGAATTTTGTATGCCCCATGCAAATTGTGTGAATTGACTTTTTGGACATTATAAAAATGTTGTAGTATGTTGGGCAAATTGCAAACGCTTTCACTGTTCCGAAGATTGCTAAATTGATTGCAAAATGCAGCGTAATGGAAATGGAAATGGAGTCGATGGCCTTGCAAGCAATGGGGCCTATAATGGGGTCACCCCCCCTCCAAGAGTTAGGCCTATTGGGTAGTTGTTTATGCGAGTGGCAATAAAGTTATGACATGATCGACCGATGGGTGGGGAAGTCACCTAGAAATGGTTTATTTGCTGCAATGGGCTCCTTATATAATGAGCTTGACTGTCCACTGTGTGTGTGTGTGTGTGTGTGTACCTTTCAAATGTGACGACAAAACTTCATTGAGAATTCGAAGCACATATTACTTTCATTGCTTTGCGATTTTGATAACGTTTGAATGGGTTGGACGAGTGACCAGCAGCTGTTCCAGCCTGCCCACGATGCACGTGCTATTGTCCAACACTTGCAGTGGTCTTTCAGCTGCTATAAAATGTGTGGGCCTTAACGGATTAGGGCACAGTCCAGCGACAACAGCACAGTAACACAAGTGTCTCAAGCTCACCGTCAACTTTAACTTTTGGATATACTCAAATTAAGCGTGAAATCTCCGCAATGAAGGTGGGCCTTAGACTACGACTTGCAGGATATGTTAACTCTTAATGTTCTTTCCCCATAGTTCTTTATCTGCACTTTGGCCTTGCTGAGCGTGGCACAGGCGGGTTTGCTGCCACATTTGGAGCATGATCATCATCACGAGGATTTGTCCCACTTTGTGGGCGCCGATGTTCATCACTCGGACGGCGTTCATCTTGGCCACAGCTCTTCGGTGGTGATCGATGGTGGTGATCATCATTTGGACGCAGTGGCTCATCCAGTTTACCATCACGACGGCTATTCTGCCCATCTGGATAACGATGTGCACGCTCATGAGCATGTGCATCACGCTCATGTCCATGCGCCTGCTAAAATTGTCAGCCACGAGCCAATCCATGAGGTGGAGCCAGTTCATCACGTGCACAAGGTGGTGCACGATGAGCCACATCACTTCCTGCATTACAGGAATCCTGTTGTCGATCATCACATCATTCACAATGCCCACGCCCATATTGATGAACACGCCCATGCCCATCACGCTGACTTGCATCACTACGCTCATCACTCGGCTCCATTGGTGCATCACCATCACTCCGCACCATTGGTACACCATCATCATAGCCATGCCGCCGTAGTACACCGGGCCGTCTACCCCGCCCACTTGGACGTACACAGCCATGCAAATCTGCTGTCCTTTGCCAAGCATCATTTGCACGGCAAATACGGTAAAGTGAGAATCAGCGAGACACATTACTGAGAGAGATTTCCCCAAAAAACATGAGGACTCCACATCACCAAACACACACAACACACACTTATCCAACTGCATTGACGACGCTTTCATAGCTAATTTATTACGACCAACGTTTAGTTTGTAGTGCTCGAATAAACGGGTTGATTTTTAAATATCTTTGTGTATTGGTCTCTCTCTGTCTCTCTCTCTCTGTCTCTCTCTCTCTCTCTTTCTGTCTCTCTTTGACTACCTATCTCTCTCCTTCTCCCTTTCCGACTGTTCAGCTCATCAAATCACTCAGTGGCCACTCAACAAGCCAGCATAATACATCAAGCTGCGCGAGCCAAAGTAATTTACTTGCAATTTAAAGATAAACAGGCGCGATAATGTCTACAAAGCATAAACGTGAGTTGACGCCTACAATAGCAAGCAGTAGCAGCAACAGCAAGTTCAGGTTGGGAAAGGGGCAGAGGCACAAGCAGGAGCGTTGCAACGTTACAACGTTGCAGGTTCAGGCCATACATCATCGCACTATCGCCACAACCGCAGAGAGTGAAGGTGTTGCTTTTACTGCTGCTGTTGCTGCTGCTGCTTCTGCTTCCTCACGCCAAGGCAACGTGCCACTTGCAACTGCACAAAACTGAACAATTGCAAAGTGGCTGGCACGAAGGCAGCGCGATGCAGTCGACCCTGACAAACGCAAACGCTAAGCTTAGGGCGTCGCATCGCGTCGTGTCCAACTATAATATCCAGGGGCCAAAAGCGCATGCGCAACACGTGGCTGCACTAGCAGCAGCACTCACACTCTTACTGTTCGCATTCCCGTTGCCCCTTCGGTCATTTTGGGTGCAGCCAAGCAAAGAACGCTCCGGCCACTGCAATTTTCCAGTCGTGCGGTGGCTAAGCGCGTGCCGCGCTCATTTTCATTTTCATTGGCCAACTGCAAGGAGAAGGGGCATTTGGATTAGCCGAAAGCGAGACAGGTTGCATTTTGTCATAGCCATCATTTAAGCATATTGTCAAAATGAAAAACTATTTATTTTCAGCAATTTATGCATCTGGAAAGCTGACAAATATAATTTCCTCTAGTTCACGACAAACTTTTTTAAAAAATCGTAGCACCCTTTTTAAGTGTACAAATATTATTAGCAAATGGCCAACAAATACTCAAATCGCGAACTCTGCTCTTTGTCAACATTTCGCATTGAAGTTTCACTGGTAAGAACATCATCTTCGGTGTTTGTGGCAACATTGTTAATGTTGCTAACGCCGGTAAAATCGTGCAACTCGAATCTAAACCAAACGCATCACGATTTTTGTTTGTTTTTTTTTTTGCCTGTCTTTTGGTTTGTTATTGGCTTTTTGTTGCCTTGTCGTGCGTTGCGTTGAGAATGAGGCAGGCAATGAGCGTCAAATGCTCCGCACGTTGCAATGAGTTTTTTAGTTTTTTTTTTTTTAGCTTTTTTTTAAACATCAGCACCAACAAAATGGCAACTGATGATCAGCTTAACTCAACACCTGCCAAAAATCGCAAATACAATAAATCACAACAAAATGCTTAGGTTTAGTTTTTGTTGTCGATACTTTTTTCGCCCAGAAGAAGCTGTCAAAACACACTGATGCGTAAAACACCCGCAACCGCTGGTTGCGCCGCTTCGCTACGATTAAAGCCAGCGTTGTGTGGAAACGCTAATGGCCAATGCACACAAAAGTTCGGGTGTCCGCGTGATGCTGTTGCTGATGCCACTTGCCTCCGTGCTGAACTTGCACACTGAGAGAAAAATGCGGTTCTGGATTCAAGGCCAGACGAGACTGAACCATAGTTTTGTTCCAAAATAATCTTTAAAGTCATGATATTTTTCATGAGTGTAGCTGTTGGTATAGCTAGAGTTTGAAGTTAGGGTTGGGGTTGTAGTCGGGGCAGTCGGACAATGCCACAGTTTATATTGCCAGCCGCGTCTGAGTCGTTGGCTTGGCCTGGTCATTAGCAGCATTGCAGCTGCAACTGACGCCGAGGCGGTGTAACTACAGTAGCCATTCAATGGGGTAGGCAGCAACAGCAGCAGCTCACAATTGCAGAGACTGCCGACTGCCGACTGCTGACTACTGACTGCCGTCGTCTGCTTGGCAGCGTAATTGTGTTAAAAATTACTCAGGCATCTTAATCACTTTGGTAAATATTTTGCTTGCCAGGCAGCAGCAACGGCCGCAGCGGTGAACGAGGTTAATGCGCTGCAGCTGCAACAAGAGTCGCCAAGACTCGCAATATTAACAACAGCAGCAACTCGCTCCTTCCAGTTGGTTGTGTGGGTGTGGGTGTGCGTGTTGTTGTTTTTCTGGGCTATGTTAGCGCGAAAACATGCAAAAGTCCAAGACTGTCTGTGCCAAGTTTTCATTCATGAAATTGGCCAGATTGGCCAGGAGGGGAGCTTTCTTGATTGCATGTTCGAGCTCAGTTCATTTTCAACAGCATCAAGGATCAAATGCATTAAATACGAGACGTTGCCCAGCATCGGATATTGTTGTTGTTGTTGTTGTTGTTATTGCTGTTGCTGTTGCTGTTGCTGCTTTATCAGCCATGCTCATCGCTTTTGAGGCGGCAGCCGGTTAAGTTGCAGGTTCAGGTCCTCGACAAAAGGCGGGTGGCGCACCTGCGGCAAACTGCTTTGCAATTATTACATTTTGCTGCTTTTGCTGATGCTGTTGATGCTGTTGTTGTTGTTGTTGTTGTTGTTATTGCAGTTGTTTCGGCCCCAAAGGCGGTGCGAGCTATGCTAAATAAAGCCGCTGAATCCCTTTCGATGATGTTGCTGCCAGCTTCTGTTGAACTGTACTGCTATGTGCTACACTTTCTCTGCAGTTGCTGCGTTTCTGCGCTCACTCGGCACTCGCATCGGGGCATCATAATTTAGCTGCAATCATCATTATCGTTTGCTCGGCTGTTCTCTGGTTCGCCGCCGTTCCGAGATTCTTGGGCAAAACGCCCGCACGTAGTCATTTTGGCATATTTTTTTATATATTTTTTTTTACGAGCAACAGGGCAGCAGCAACAAATTGCAATTGAAACGAAACTGCTGCAACAAAAGCGGCAGCAACTACCAGGTAGTCAGTCATTCAGTCAACCTGAAAGTCTGAAAGTCAAGCAGTCAGTGAGTCTATCATTCAGTCAGTCACAGAGCGCAAAGTTGCCAGCAATTTGCTCAAATAAAAACGTAACAAGTAAGGGAGCTATAGTCGAGAGTGCCCCACATGGCGTTACCCTGTATTTGCCATAAAATGTCTGCAGTTCAACGTAATTAAGTGATCTATAATTGTAAAATTAGCCAGATTAGTGTGGAGTCTAAAAGATGATCAAAAATGTATGGTTTTTTTAAATGACATAAAATTATGACAAAGTGCAGAATTTTAGCTAATTTACTTTACTTTGTAATTAAATCAAGAATATGTATAACGTTTGGGGCTGTCTTGTGATTGTTACATAAACTTACCAAACATCATTATACCCTTTTTATAAATTTTATTGGAAAGAGGGTATAAAAATAAAATGCAGTCAGGAAGCTGCTGTGGCTGCTGCGCATGCGTCTTTGGTAGCATATAATTGTCTTGGGCGAGCGAGGATGCTCCAAGATCTGTTGGTTTGATGCGGCAGCCACAGCTGTGCTCCTGACACTGCCATTGCTGCTGCTGCTGCTGCGCCTGCTGCTGCTGCTACTGCTGTCCATGTCCGGCGGCAATTGTAATTACCGCAGTTGCGCCTCCCGTCGTCCGTCTTGGCCAACGCCTTCGCCATCGCTGCATTGCCCCATCGCCTGGACAAATGCGCAGTAGCCTGGCATTTCAGTTACGCCTGCAGTTTGTTATTACTCGCATTATTTCTGAAACCCTTTGGCCCGAATGTCCCCCTTGGCCCAGCCTCTCCATAATCTCCACTGATTGCATTCAAGCAAACACCGGCGGCCAAAGGCATTTGCATTATTTTCGCATTCCACAAAAATTCAGCTGCATAATTTTATTTATTTTTTTTATTATTTTTTCCATTATTTAATTTAGTAGTTGCTGGTTCAAAATTTTTGAAGAGTGTCCTAGGTGTTTCATGAAAACTTGTATGTTTGTATAATACAATACAATAGTTATTAATAATTTAGTTGAGCTTTTTATGCATAGAAAGTATGGATCTAGTTTTAAAGAGATTTTCCTTTCTAATAAGTAGGTATGTAATTGATTCCTAGTTAGTGTTAATATTAATGTAATTGATTTATTTGGGCTGCTAAAGATTGTCGATTTAGACCACAAATAATGGGTCTGAGAATAAAATTAATCTAACTAAGCACAAGTTTACATAGCACCATAAAATAAGACGAAATATCTTGCACCTTAAAGATAATCTAGCTATGTATAAAGATCGACTGGCCGAGCTTGTTGAACGCTATCCAAAAATATTATCAGAAACTTTAGAAGCAGTTTCTCTCTTAATAAATATGTTTTTGTGTTTTTCTTTAATTTTGAATAACGTCTACAAATGATATAGAAGTAGCATGGAAGTAATTTGATTTTGTTCTCAACTAATATCACAATGTTGTTCACTGATTTTTATAAGTACTCTAGCGTTGCTTAAAATAAATTAAATTTGATTAGTGTTATTATTATTTTTGATAGAATTATAATATTCATATATTCTTGCATTAATCTTTGATTTGCATTCTTATATCTAAAAGGCAAATGTAAGCTAAGAGTTGAAAAAGTCTTTTGATTTATTTATTTATTAATTATTGCTTTAATTTACATATTTTTATTTGTAATTTGTTGTAGGTAAAATTCGAAAAGCGCTATAAAAATATGTTTGAAAGCGATTTGAGTAAAATTTAAATTTTAGATTTACTTTTTAGATTACTTAAATTTTTACATTAAAAATGTTTTTTTTGGTTGAAGTTAATGTATCTTCTTTTTTTTGTGGTTTTCACTTGTAGTAAATGGATCTTGATAAAAAATACTTGACTTGTGGTTTTTATGCATATCGAACAGCATTTAATGCTTTAATCTTAAACTTCTCAGAAGCATTAAGTTGAAAAAGTTTTGGTTAATAGACTATGTATATTCATTTCATTCATTTAAAATATCGTACGTATGCTTGGTAAATAGTAATCTATTTAATTAGTATTAGTCAAAAAGTTGATTTCTTGCAAAAATCGCATAATTTACAATGCAATAAGTTAAATCTGCTTGATTTAGTGTAGTTTATATTCTATGTACAATATCAATAACTCATTTGAGCTTAATGCGTATCAAAAATTGGGTTTTTAAGGCACTTCCGTGTGACGGAAATATACTAAATATACATACATATATCTTCAATATATAATATGTGTCTGCAACAATTTACACACTTTGTGCATATTTATGGTCTGGCATTTGCGAGACTATGTTAGAAGTTGGACATGTCCAGCTTAGTGCCACCTTTTTTCGAGCAGTAAATCTTTGGCTAACAATAATTTGGACTGGCTCCAAAGCGCATCGCCAAAGAATTATGTTGATGAAAACAATAAAGTTTGGGGAGCAGAATGTACCGAACCGAACCAAAACTGAGATAAAATAAACTGAACTGAACCTGGCAAACACAAACTTCAAACTCAATTTTCGCACTACAATTACAAATGATGGCGATAAATTTCGCGCTGCCCGAAAAGACAAAGGAGCTGCTTTAACGGCTAGTTGGTTGTCTGGTTAGATGGTTGGTTGGATGCCTGCCTGCCTGCCTGCCTGTCTGCCTGCCAGCCTGTCCAGACGGAAGTGATAATAAACGCACGACACGCGCGCTTGTTTAGAGATTTATGCGTACAAAAATCCGGGCCGAGCTGCAAATAATGTCAACGACGTCGGCATCCAAAATGATGCACGGCCAACAGAATGCAATGGATTATGCAATGCGGCATCAACCATGTGCAGAGTACTTAATGCTAGTAATACAGTGGCCCCTAGTTCGAATCTGTCTGGCTAACCATAAGTCACAACAGCCACTTTTCCTCCACCCTTAACCTCACCTCTGCCTCACCATCTCACACCCCTCTGCGGTATGGAGCGTACAAAGTGCAACATGACTAGGCCTATAGGCTACTTAGTCACCGCTAGTGATTTATGAGCCGCTGCAGTTGCGCCATATTGCCGGATCCCGCAATGCCTGTCAATTAACGCAACCTTAAAGTTGCCACCAAAAAAACTTCTGCTTTGCTTAATTGCAAACGAGGGGGCGGGCAGGTGGCTGCCACAATTAGCCCAAAAGTCAAACTGTGCCATGTCTGCAGTTCGTGTTTTGTGTTTGTTTCTGGCACAAGACGCGTCGCGTCGCGTCGCGTCGCTTTTGCGCCCCTTCACTTATTAAGGAATTAATTTAGTCATTGGAAAACAAGGTCAGACATTATCCGCAAAACTGCATTGCAGCAGTCACAAGAGGGCCCCAGACCCAGACGAAGCACCAGACGGAGGCCTGCTACCCGCTCGCCCACGCCAGCCTTTTGGGCATTCGTGTCGTCTGGCTATTAAGCCTAAAGAAATTTTCATGTTGCCAGCGGTTGGAGAGCCGGTAAGTTGGAGTAGGTCGGTGGCACCCCCGCAAGTGGTAAAGCGTGGGAAAAACTTGCCAAAAGAGTGGTGAGGGGGTGTGACCATTTGGGTGCTGCGTGCTTGACTGCAATTTCGTGACCAGCTGCAACTCTGCCATTTGCCGTGTAGGCGCTTTCAATTGCCTAAAAGCTTGTAAGCCAGTTTCCGGCAAAAGGATTTAGGTAGCCAAGCACAGCAAAAACTTAAACGCAAATATTTTTCATTTTAAGTAGATCTCAAATATTTTCAGGGGTAAAGCTCGGCAAAACTTTGTCCACCTTAAATCAGATCACGAATTTTCGAGGTTAAAGTGCCTCAATCCAAAAATTTAGATACGGTTGAAGGCGGATGACACTTTTAATAATGATAATCCAATAATTTATGTAGTGCTTTTGCGGTTACGCCCTGTGTCCAAGGTGCTATAAATAAAAAGTAACTTATAGCAAAACGCCATAAAAGAAAATAAATAAATTAAAAAGATTTTTGTGTATGGGTTTTTTGTGTTGATTTCACTGATTTTTGTGCTTTTTTCATGTTTGTTTTATTTTGTCAAAAAATTTTGAGCTAATAACTAATCATAACGAACTACAACATAAATTAATAATTTATTTAAACGTTAAATTAGAATTAATAATGAATATTTCATACGCTCAGAAAAATGGTAATAAATAACAAAAACTTCAACTTGAAACAACTATAAAAATGTTCAATATTGGCAAACAAAAACTTGCCATAATTTCAATAATTTTCGCATTGCTTCAATTTATCCAAACTGGCATCTAAACTGTGTCATTCAAATTAATAATAAACATTTCAACTAAAGAAAACAGAAAGTTTTTATTTCATTTTATGAAAAAAAATATATAGATGCAAAATGATACATTTTTTTGTAAAGATTTTTGTTAAACAAAAAAAAAAGAAGGAATAAGTAATTTATCTTTTTTAACCAATGTGTCAATCGCTTCACATACGAAATCGAAAAGTTTTTGTTTTTGTGCCCTATGGAGAATTCTTTGTCTTTTGTGTGTGTGTGTAAAATCGTAAAACTATAATTAAATTAATACAAATTGTCTTTTTAGTCACTAAAACGTAAAAAACTAAATGCACAATGCTGCAGTTTAAAAAACTAAAATAAATTATAGAAAATTAATGTTTAAGTACAACTAATGTTTGTTTGTGGTTTGTCCGCTTTGCTTTCATTTAAATTAACTAAATACATAAGAATAAAATATATATATATATATCTATATATAATAGCAAACGTAGCCTATGTGTGTGCGTGCCTAGCTTAATAATTTCAATGTTGTTCAAAAATGCCCAGAGGCCGATGTTTGACCTCTGCCTAACTATCAAACTAGCTAGCTAACTAACCTCTAGCTAACTAAATACATACATATACATATGTATAATTATAAAAGTTTTGTATGTGACGGAACTAAAAACTAAATTGTGGAACATGGAATTGCTAGCTGTATCTGAACGTTGTCTACAACATTATCCAAAAATACAATACTACGAATACGAACTAAGCCCGTCTCCATGAGGGTTCTTCGGCTCTCCTTACCCTACAACTAATTTAAACGTTAATACGTTGGGTGGTGGTCTGAGTTAACTCCGTGTCTCTCTATGTGTATAAATGTGTGTGTGTGTGTGTGTGTGTGTGTGTGCAAATTAAAATAGATTTTTTTAAACTATAAATGTATGTAAACCTAAGCCTTTAACTGTAGGTAGTAATTAGGTTCTCAGTCTTCGCAGAGAGATTTCCAGTGTTGCGCGCAGCTAAACTATAAACTGATCTATATGGGCACTAAGCTGGATCCAAACTTTAGTGGCGCCTCTAAAAGGTCATGAACTGTCTGGCCGCGGCCGCATAGAGATACCGTTAGGCGCTCTCCGTCTTTACCACAATGGGCATGGGTCCGCCCAAGTTGAGCGGTGACTTCTGCATTAGCTCATCCTGTTGCAACAGCAGCGGCAGATTCATGTTCATCTTAACGTCTAGCAGATGCAATGGTGACTTTTGCCCCTCACTACCACGGCCAGCTCCACCACCCCCACCAGCACCACGTGATTCGTAGCGTGTGTGGGTGCGCATGTGCCGTGTAATCATATCCCGACGACATGCGGCATACGGACACTGTGGACACTTATACGGCTTCTCGCCGGTGTGGGTGCGCTGATGCGTGGACAAATGGTCGGAGCGCGAGAAGACCTGGCCACACACCTTGCACGTATATGGTTTGACGCCGGTGTGCAGTCGCATGTGGCGGGTGAGCATGTCGGAGCGGGCAAACGAGCGATGGCAGACGTCGCAGGAATAGGCTTTGGTAATATCGTTGGCGGGATTGCGCGACTTGTGCCGTGACGCCATGTGCTTGGCCAGTCGATCGTGTAGCGAGAACATTTGCCCGCAAGTCGGGCACACATATGCGACATCTGAACCGGGCGGCATCTCCTCCACCACCGGCGACACATCAAGATTGTAGCGCCAGGCTACCGACTCCTTTGTGGTGGGTGAGGCCACATCCCCTTTGATCACTGGCACACCCACCGTTGTGGTTGGCACATGCGAGTGCAGCGGATGCATCGGCATCTCCATTTTGATCATGGCTGCTGCTGCCGCAGCTGCCGCTGCATGTGCCGCCGCTGCCGTCATTGCATATGGCGACATTGCAGAGGGGGATGCCAGTGTCGATGTCGGCATGCTGCTGCTTAGTGAGGTGCTTGAGTGCGTGCTGGAGGCGGGAGACAATGCGTTCATGCTCTCCAGACTACTAGCGGCGCTCATCGATGCAGGCGGTGGCATCATGGATGCAGCAGTCGTTGCATGCAACGGCGACGTTCCTGTTTTGTACTTTCTGGGCTCACCGAGGAAATCGCTGCGCATGCACAAATCCAGGGGACGCTCCTGTGGCGGCGGCATTGGTTTCTCTGCGGATGAGGATGTCTTCTTCTTGGCTGGCTTAGGACTGACTCGCGACGGCTGCGTTGTCGTCACGGACGAGTCACTGCGCGGCGGGGAGGGCAGCGAGGGCGGTGGCGATGCATTCATCAGCATGCCGGGCAGCGGTTGCTGTTGTTGTTGGTGTTGTTGCCGGGGGTGTTGGCTGCCATTGCTGTTGCTGTTGGTGTTGCTGTTTGGTGCCTTGCCCTGGCTGGTGGGCGACGTTTCCGTCTCGGAGGCAATAGAGGAGGGTGTATGCTGCAGCGGCGAGGGATAGAGATCATGGCGTCTGCGGAACACCTCATTCAAGTACTTGGTATGCAGATAGTAGCCAAACAGCGGCGAGGGAATGGGAAAATAGCGATCATACGGGCTTGGCATATGCTCAGTCTTTATATCCACGTGCAGCGGATTCTCTTTGGCAGCAGCAGCAGCAGCAGTGGCGCTATCTGGCGCTGGATTGGTCGCGGGCGTCGCTGCCACATGCAGCGGACTCATGCTAATACGCGGACTATCCTGATCATCCTGATCCGAATGTGAGAGCTCCTCTGCGGATAGCTCAGGCTCAGCATCGATCTGTTCCTCATCGCTGGCAGCTGTGAGTGCGTCACGCTGTTCCCGCTTAATGTAGTTAGCCTCGTCATTCTGCCTGCCATCTTCTGTGGCTTCTCCTTGCTCATCATCGCCATCCTCTTCCATTTCATCCATATCCCGCTCATCCATATCCATTGGCTCCGTTTTGCAGGCCACTCCATTATTGTTGTTGTTTGTGTTATTGTTGTTGGTATTGTTATTGTTGTTATTATTATTGTTGTTGTTGTTGTTGTTGTGATGGAGCTTGTCGAGAACCGCTGAAAGACGTTTGCGCTTGCGCTGCTTCCATGGCATTATATTGTTGTTGGGCACAAACGGCTGATTGTTGTTGTTGTTGTGCTGCTCAACGCTTGCAACAGCGGCAGCAACTGCTGCTGATGCTGCGGCCGCCGCCGCCTGCTGATGCAGACTAAGCGCCAGCGGCAAGTGCTGATGGGGCAATGCGTGCGGATACTGAAGCTGAGCATATGGAGCATAATGGGAGGCAGCTGCCGCTGCCGGTGGCTGCTGTGCGGGCGCATAATGCGGATTGGGGTGGTGATACTGCGCTGGATGGTGGTGATGCTGATGGGGATGTGGATGATGGTGGTAATGGTGGTGGGGATTGTGCGAGCCAGCGGCGTGATGATGATGCCCCATGGGGTCGGTGCCTTCTGCCATCGTCATTAGGTCAAGTTTTTGTGGCGAGGGCGTCGTGCTAGCAACCTGTGAGCGTTTCGGGACCAGCCTAACCTTGCGTGGCCAGGGATTCTTGCGGGCGTCCGGACGTGACCGAATTGACTGAAAAAAAATAATAAGAACACACATGTAAAATTACATTCTCAAATGTTAAGCTAATTAAGCTAAATTATATATATTTTATTTCGATTTGCAGTTTCTTTGCAACAAATATTTGCATACCGGCATATTTATATTAATTTCAATCAAGTTATCTTTACCCTTTTCAAATTGATCAGCATTGTTTTAGGTTAACTGCACTTGCGACGTTTCGTCGAATTTTGAATATGGAAAAGTTTGCGTGCGTTAAAAACGAAAATGAAATCTGTACAAAACTTGCGCAGACAGTTTAGTATGACTGTTGCCATCTCATTCACTCGCTCTTACTTTGCATTTGCAAAAAGGCAATGCGATTTCTCCGGCAGTCTGGCAGCACAGGTTTCTATTAGTTCAAGCTGCCCTTAAAATAGTTATGTTTAAGTCATATAAGAAGGAAACGGAATTGCAATAATAATTTGATTAAAAGTGTAATATTAGCTGTTCCCTTTCATTCTAATTGTTCAAAATAAATAATAATTGGTTTATTAACAAGTTTGCAGGTCTATTGTCTGTGATCGGCTTATTGACTGTCTGGCAACGATGATGCTGCCGCAGTGTGCATTTTACAATTGCAATCGGCATAGCCGGCGATGGCGCCTCATAAACTTGGTCCAATCAGTCAAGCATCAAAATGCTGCGCTTGCTCTTGGCTTTCGCTCAACAAATAAATAAGATAAATTTTTCGCTGTCGCTGCCAAAACTGAAGATATCGTCGACGTTGCCGCCGTCGCCGTTTACGCTGCGTTAGTTTTATGCGTTTGGCGTTTGTCACTAAATCCGCTGCTGTTCCCTGGTCACGCCCTGGACTTGGACTTGGACCTGGCACAACTGGCGGCGGCGACAACAACTTCATACATACATACATACGTACGTCTCGCATCTCCCGCTGTGGCATTTTTTTCTTCTCTTTTTTATTACTCTGCCAGCAGATTTTATGGTGCTCAAGTTTATGACATTGCCTTGACCGCCGCCTGTCGTCGCACTCGTCGCTCTCGTCGCTCGTTGCTCGCTGCTCGCTGCTTGTTGGTCACTCAAAAGGCAAGTGGAAATCAATGAATGGTTCGTGGGTAACAGGGACACGCGGATGGACACAAAAAGTGTGTGAGGAAGAGAGAGAGAGAGAGAGAGAGACAGAGAGAGCGAGCGAGCGAGCATCCTAAGCCGACGTCTGGCGCCAACATTCGCAAATAATTAAAAGTTCCACACATGAAGCGCAAGTTTAGTTGAACTCCCATGCCTAGAGTGGTCAGTGCCAACAACTGGCTGCTGCCAGGACAGCACAGGACAGTAGCGTACAGTATTGGAGTTTACACACCGAGGCACAGGCACAGGCAACGACGGCACGTCTGGAAGGACGTTTGCTGCATTGCGCTTATCCTTGTGATATATGAATATTGTACACACACGCACGCCGCACGGCGGGTGGATGGAGGAGGAGAAGGCGGTCGAGCTACGAGTTCTTGTACGCCGCACGCTTCACTTGGCATTTGGCTAGAACTTCGCTAGCCTGGTGGTTGGGTGGCTGAGTTGGCTTTGTGTCTGACATAAGCTGGCAGTTTATGGTAGGGTCGACGTCGTTGTCGTTGTCCTTCTGTTTGCAATTTGCGCCTACAACAGCAATGCAATGCCAGCAACAGCAGGAGCCGTGTCCGTGTCCTTAACGGTCACGTGTTTGCTTTACGTGTTGAGAAAATGAAAAGAGTCCAACGATGGGACGGAAAGGAGTGTGAGTGGTGGGTAACTATTTGTTGGGTGTTGAAGTGCCAGGCGACATGGACACCTGTGTCCTGCTCCACGTTCAGTGCACCAGTTAGTGGCTTGTTATTGTTACTGTTGTCGCATATGTATGTTTGTCTGGCACACTCAGTTTAATGGAGTGCGTGTGCGTGTCCTTTGTCTCGGAGTCTCTTTAAAGTTTTTATTAACTTTTTCGATTTTCACAACTTAAATGGAAATGCAGAAAACTTTGCTCGTTATGTCTCATATCATCATAACTCATATTCTATTTGCTGTTGCGCAATAAAGACAAAAAACACAGAACAAAAACCTTCAATACTACTGCAACTGGAGGGCTGGGGGTCACAGCTATGGCGAACGGCAATTAATATTCCTAATTAGCGTAATTAAACAACGCAACACTGACAACTATGTGAAAAACTTTTGCCCCGCCCAAAATGTTCTGCGGCAATGCTACTCTTTTTTTATGTTCCTTTACCCTGTGCCAAAAGACATTGAGTTGTAGTTTTGTACATTTTTGAATTTTTTAGTTTCAGTTATAAAAAAATCATAAATTTTCACGCTCGTTGACGGAGCTGAAGCAATGTTAGTGGCCAAGGTTCTCTCTGCCCTTCAAGCACGCGAAATGGCTGGTGAAAAGGAATAGCGGAGGAAAAGGCAAACGAAGGAGCTGTAAACCAGCAGCAGAGATTTTTGATTTATGGCGGCAGACTTAAATATTCTTCCTTTTTTTATATATACAGATATACATATATTTTTGCGCGCCAGGGAAATTGTATAATGGAGAACTTGGGACTGAAGCTGGTGTGAAATTATGCTAAATGAAGTGTTAATTCGGCTTTGGGCTGAGTTCGTATCCAATGGTTATTAAGCGGCTACTGCAAAGGTTAAGAATAATCTGGGAACAAATTGAGAACTTTAAATTTTTTGGAAAATACTGAGATATATGTGTGAGTTGAAGTCATAGCATTTTCAATTATTATATAGCATTGACGACCTTGTCGAATTAGCGAGAACTAATGGCTTCTGGTTTATGTCTTGTGCAATCATCAAATATAAATACACTGCTTAAATGCTCACCGATCCCAAACAAAATATTTGATGACCAATCACTTGCTGGCTCAGCACATTAACAGTAAAAGCAGTAGCGTCAGCATGAAATCGGTTCCATTAATAAAAACAACAATTCAAATTAAAAATCTAGCAAGCAACTTATTGTTGAAATTAACTAAAAATCTCCAAAAAAACATAAACATGGCGCTTCACAACTAAACAGCGAAACATGCTTGTAAGCAAATGTTTGGCTTTAACTGGAACTCTGCCGTGTCATTTATCAGATACAGATACATATATATGCATAAGTATCTATGCGATAAGCAGCACGGTTCACAAAAAAATAAGTAAGTGCAAGGCAAGCGGAAAATGGTGCGAGCGAGATGGCCTATAATAGCTGTTGCTTAATTGAATTTTCCACAAGAATCGAGACGAGGAAGCAACGTACATTAAATGGTGCTCATTGGTTGCTGTTCTCTTTTTTTTTGGTTGATTTTGCTGGCGGTGCGTTGAGCACGCTGTTCATTGTGAGCTAAAAATTAAAAATGCAAATAGCCGTTAAAAAAGAAGAAAACTAAAAATGTGCAATGCCAGTGGAAATATGATTCATTATCACTTTTTTTTTCTTTTTTTTTTTTTGTAAGCTGCTTAATTATGACAACAGTTTTAACACCAAATAAAACAATGGAAATAACAAAAGCGTGAACTACAAAAATCAACCAGCAACAACAACAACAACAAGAAGAGCAGTCCGTATTGTTATAGAAAATGCAACGTATTTATATGAATATGTGCGACGACGAGCGGGAGAGTGGGATAAGAGTGAGCGTGAGGGGGAGTTGCTGCAATGGCGGTCACAATGAGCGCCTCTTTCTCTGGCAATGTGTGCGAGTGTATATGAATGTTTATTTAACTTTGTGTCTCTGATACAACACACACACACACATAGCGCCTGTAACTTGATGAAGTTTTAAAGTGGCGCCCCCTTCGGCCAGCTCTATCAAAACTGGCCTGCAGTAACTGTCGTCGTTGTTGTGGTTGTTGTTGTTGTTGTTGTCACCATTGCGATAAGCTGGCTGACTGTGTGCCTATGGCGTCCCGACGGCGACCAGCTTACAAAGTTAACTAAACAAAATTGCAGAAATTAAAATGTAAACAAATTGTGTGCACGGCGGGGTAGACACGTTCTGCCTTGCCAGAGCGCCCACACGGGCGACCTGAAGCGAGCTCCTTTATTAGCCCTATGTTTGTTATTTGCACAAAATGTTGGCTTACATTTTGGCTGCTGCAGATTTATGCGGCTGCTATGATGGTCCGTTGGTATGGAGCCTAACCCATTAAACTGGCAAATGTCTTGCTGACGCCATTTAAGCACACTTCAACGACTTCAACAACAACGTGATACGCATTGATAATGGACAGCTTACTGTAGAAGCAACAACAATCAACAACAACAAACATCAGCAGCAGCAGCAAAGGTGAAGTCAAAGCCAGTTGTATGGAGTTGTTCAGCCGAAAGCAAACAAAGCATGACAGGGCACAAATATGGCCAATAAAATAAAACGCCATTTACACAACGCAAAAAGTAACAGCAACAGCAACAAGAACAATAACAACAGCAAAAGCAAAAAGTAATTGAAAATGAAGTGCGCATCAAGTGAAAACAGAGAAAAAGAAAACAAAAAGCTATTTATACGCCTACGCCTAAGCGGCACGAACCAATGGGCAAAGACCACTTGACGGCGACAGCAGCTGCAGCAAGAGCAACAGCAACAAGAGCTGAGCCAGCAACATGTTGCAATGCTCACTAAAAACACGCCCCATTCCAGCGCAAGCTCATGCATACTTAGCCGGCAAAAGCTTGTTAGAAAGCTCTTTTTAATTGATTTAAAATGTACATACAAGAAAACAGACAAACAAACATTCAGGCACCAGCAGTACACATATTAATGTGTCTATCTCTCTCTCTCTCTCTCTTTATCTCTCTCTCTCTCTCTCTCTGTCTCTCTCGCATTTGAAATTGAGAGCTGCCGTCTTCCAGTTTCAGAGTTGCTTTGGCAGGCGCAGTGCAATTAAAATGATCACCGTAATTTAAAGTATGAGTACGAATTGGTTTTGCTGCTCATTAAATGCCAGACAAAATTTGACGTCAATATGCGAGCTAACGATATGCTAATTGTTACTGTTGCTGCTATTGCTACTTTGGTGTCATTAATTAAGAGGATCATTGAAACCTCTGATCTCGACCAGAGATTGACGTGCAACTTACACCGCCTGATATTGCTTCGCATTTGCTACTGCTACCGTTGCACAAGTGGATAATGCCAGATAATGGCAATTTCCTGCCAGTTGGCCAATTGTTGCTGCCGTGCAGCAGCAACATATACTCACACTCACACACACACACACACATTTGCCCCTGGCTGACCGCAGCTTAAATAAAATTACATTCAAATTCAATTGTAAATGCATTTTATCTGTTGGTTTTGTGTTGTTGCTGCCGGTGTTGCCTCGACTCTCCAAGCGCTGTAAACTGCAATCATGTTGCACATTTTTCTTTGGCATAGCCCCGACTTCGGCTCCGTGTCCTCATCCCAAGACCGAGTCCCCGGCCTAGACGCTGGCCTTTTACAATCAAATGTAATTATTTTTGCAATATACACCTTCAGCTGCTGCTGTTGCTGCTAGATGTTGCCGGCGTGGCAGCAACAAGTTGCTTAGCATACTTCCGTTTACCACAAAGGCCGGGCGATCGCGTGATCAAAGTCAATTTAGTTACGATATACAGACACATTTGTTTTTGTTGCTGCTGCTGCTGCTTTTGCTGCAGTTGCAGTTGCACGTGGGCTGGGCCCAACGATCCTGTCGTCATCTGCTGTCGATGCAGTTTCTTTTAGTTACCTTTTGTTTGGCTGTTCGGCTAAATTAAACCATTGCCGCCTTATCGACAACCATCCAGCCAAGCTAGAGCAATTGCGGCGCCTGCGGTCGCCCAAAAGAGTAGAGAATGGGCCAAAAAGAGCTGTAAGTACCTGACTAGGGTTAAAAGCGAACCGGTTAGCGGGCATTTAAATGCTAAAAGATCTGCAAATGAACGCGTCTATGAACAGAGTCAGTTAAGCAACTCAGTTAAGAAACAGAAAACTTTTTTGTTTGTTAGAATATGTATTATGTTGACCTTCCACTTCCTGTTTGCCATTTCTTGTTCACATATTTCTCTGCATTTATACTCTACCTCCTTCTTCCAAATGTTTATCATAATTAGCTATACGGTTTTCTGCTTAATTGCCAAAGCGCCAAAAAATTAACATAGACCACAGAAAAAGATCGCCAGAAGCGAAAAATCTTTGAAATATTTAACTACAAATTTTCAAATCCTACTCATTTCATGCTAATTATATAGCTAGGCAAATGAATGAATGAATGGTTGCTTTAGATGGATGGAACGCCCGCCATTTTGAGCTGGCTCTGACGAGACTTGGAAGCAAGTTGAAAATTATTTAATTTTAACCTTTGGGGGCTAGCAATCATCATTAACTACGCGCTGCGTATTTGTTTAGCTGCTTTTTGTATTTTTCTCGTAAAGGTTTTGGGTCAGCGCCCTGAGGCATCTCAATCCCTGACTAAACCGTTTCACCCTACCCTATCTCAAACCCCCATCTCCTTCCTCCCCTCCCACCAATCTCATCACCCGCTCTGATCGCAACGCCGTTCGCTCGTTTATCAACCGAAAGCGATCTTTGCAATTAGCCTTAAACGATTTTTGGCTCAACACTCACGCATTGCCATCTGGGTCAGCTGAGGCTGAGACCGAGGCTGCTGTACGTCACATTATCAGAACGAAATTATCGTATATCATGAAGCCGGGCGGCCCACCATTTGCAGTGTCTCAGAACTGCACTCGTTTCGGGCCAGTTGCCGTTGCCGTTGCCGTCGCCGATGACGTCGACGTCGCAACGTCGCAACGTTGCATATTTATTTTTAATCATCTTTGTGAAAGCAGGTGAAATTTTTGGCATTTATGAAAGTGCAGCGTGACTGGCACTGGGCAGCCAGGTCTCAGGCTATATAAAAATTAATATAGATTGCAATGTACAGATACCCCTTTGTTGCCTTTGATATTACAGGAACTCGGTACTCGGCACTCTGGTAACCTGGGTACCTTAAAGGATAAGTTCAAGACCACGTTGAAGTTGCGCCGCTAACACCAACACCACCAACAACTATAACTTTACTCTTGAAAGTTGCCACAACGTTTTGCGGCACTGCTGCGAATTTATTATGCCAAAGGCCGATCATTATCGGGTAGCCAAATTATATATGCGCGCGCGCACATGATGCGCATGAAAGGGTGGCTGCTGTTTCTGCTGTTGCAGTTCCCACCATCAGCAGAAGCAGCAGCAGCAGCAGCAGCAGCAGCAGCAGCGGTAAACGGCAACATGTTGCTGGCAATATTACATGTTCGATCGATCGAAAACGACCGCAAGGTAAAACTATAAAATGTCGCAGACTATAAATCCACTTGGAGCAATAAATTTCTCAAAATGTCAGCACAGGCTCCCGCATTAATTACAGCCTCCATTCGTTTGTTGTTGCTGGCTGGTTATTGGAGCCTGTCTGCGCCTGTCTGCAACACCCGCATCGAGGTCGCTGCCAAAGTTGTTGCCATTGCTGTTGCTGCCTGTTTGTTGTATTGGGTAATGTGAGACACAGCGATTGGCAACTTGTAATCAATAGTTGTAACCACCAACAGGCACCAACAAATGCACCACAGGCCAGCACTGGCACTGCCGCTAGGCTCTGTTGTTGTTTTTGTTGTTTGTTGTTATTTCTGGTGCTAGTGTTGCAGAGGTATTTGCTTTTGACCGCAAAGCAAGTGCAAAGCTAAGGCTTTCAATTTGCTTGTCGACAACTGCGTGCAGCAGGCAAAACAGCCAACAAGTTCTTTCAATTTGCGTTTGCAGTTGCCCCTGCCAGATGGAGAGCTGCAAGCAGCAACCAACAACAGCAACAGCAACAGCTTCAACACTCAACGCATATTCCTAACTATTGCAAGCTGCACATGTTTTATACTGCATTTTGATTGCCTACAAGCCGCTGTCGCTGTCACTTTGCATTACAACTGTTAGGAGCAGGGCAGGAGTTCGTTGCGTTGCCAGGCGGCTTTCGACAAGCGTCATGCCTCCAAAGACGGGCATGGAACGAATGGAAAACGCACTGAGAACTTCATACTTTTTATAGCAACATTGTAGTAATATTAAATTGTTTGTTTCAGGATTATTATGCTTGAATAATACGTTATCTAGTATTTCTTTTAGCTGGTATAACACAGAGTTGACAAGGATTCACAAAAACCTTAACAAATTGATGTAGTGTTGTTACTAGACAATAAACTGATGATCAATTAATCATATATATATATATATATATATACGCACAAGATAACAGGTTTCATTTTCATGTTGTTTGGTTATTATCGTGCAATTATGTTGTATTTGATATGTTAATTTCAAAGTTCGTTTACTGATTGCCAATGAAAAGAACATAAAGCCACTGATATTTAATTTATACAGCTCGTGTCTGCTCCTGCTGATAGGTAGATTGACTCGGATCGATTGTATCGAGCATTCGCAGGTGTTAATTGATTTTCAATGGTTTGTTGTAATTTGTGTCGCTTGTGCTTTTACTGCTGCATGAACTGTTAACCAAAATTCTCGATGATGTGTTGCCGGATTTTACTCACTCAATTATGAAAACAATAAAATGACAAATTAGTTAACATAAATTTTTGGAAATACGCACTGAATATCACTTGTGACTTATGTGTGTGTCCGAATGGAGTCTGAATGGAGTGAATGTATGAATGGAACTGCGCTTCAGCAGCTAGCTGCTGCAAGTTTTCTTCAGATTTTTTGTTAATTAAGCTGTATTTCATGTCGAGATACATTTATGAATAAAAGCGACCAAGCCACCCCAAATCAAAAAATCAAAAAACAAAATACACAATAATACAAAGTAAAAAAAAAACAGTTGCAAAAAGTTGAAAAACATTCAAAATCAAACAACAAAAAATGAAACACAAACAACAACAGCAACAAATGTGATGACACCAAAAGCGCGTCGCTTTTGTTAGGGCGTGTCAAAAGAAACTTCAACAAATGAATTAAAAATTAGCTGGCGGGCAAAAAGAGTGGAGCCAACGAATGAGATTAAGTTGTAGTTGCTGCTGCTGCTGCTGCTGCTGTTTCTGTTGCAGTGGTGCGGTGCGGCCTTAATCGCTCAACCAGCCAAAGGTCGTACTCTAAGCCAAAGTAATTGACAACGTCTCGTAATGACGTCATGTTAATTTTAGCCACAAACTGCCAATTTTTATGGCTTGAAAGGGGCAGCTGCTGGTGCAGTTTGAACGTCGCCATCATTTTCAAACTGTCGCAAGCAATTAATCTTTAAAAAGCAACAACATCGAGTTTCAGCTGCAGCTCCGAAGTTGCCGCGTTTTTATGACAAAACTTGGCAATCTGTCTAAAATGTTCAACTTCACTCATTTTCAATGGCAGTTGCAATTCCTTAGCGGCCGACTTAGAAGGTCGCCTGCCATGCAACGCCCGCAACTTACTAAAGCTGCCCCAGACACAGTCTTTAAACTCAGACGGCTGCCAGACTCAGAGAGCGATCGGGAGACAAACGAGACGAGAGACGAAGCTCTGTGTTCGAAGCCCGAAGCTGATGCGAAATTCATGCGAAACACAAGACGACACTTGAATGTTGCAAGCCGGACAGGCGCACATGATCGATACGAATGCGATCTCCGCCTGCCTGCCTGCCTGCCTGCCTGTCTGCCTCCCCTCCTACACGTTCTCCTGTCAGATCCGCTACTTTGTACTCCTGCAACGCACGCATTAAATTCAAAATGCGTTTCAGTATTTTTTTTTTGCCTTTGTTTTTTGCTTTATTTTTTTTGTGTTTGCGAAGGTTGCCAGCTTTGTCTGTGCATGGTCAGGCCAGGGTTGCCATTGTCAGCCAAAAAAAATAACAAAATAAATACAGCTGCTACTACTTAAAAACATTTGATGTGTGCTTACCTCGTTTAGTTAGGATGTTGTTGCTACTGCAATAGACTCTGTCATGTTCTGTAAGAAATACGAGCAGAAAACGAAAGATTTATAAACGTTTCATTTACAAGAGTAATTTGAGCAGAACTATAAAAATGTTTGCTGTAAAATTGTGGGTAAAACTTTCTAGAAACTTTTGCATGGTTTTTACAGCTGACAACCACTTTATGGTCACTTTACGAGGTAGCTCTATTTAAATTATATGTGTATGTTTATGTCTATGTTGATGTTATGAAGACATATCTGTGTTGCTATGTGTGGCAGCAAATGTGTTAACATTTCGCTGATGCTCACAACAAAATTGTTGAAGCCAGCAAAACTGTTTGCATTTAGCTGCTAATTGCCGCAGTAATTAAAGCAGCTCATTCAAACAAACAAAACATCATTAATCAAGCATAAAAATACTTATGACTGACTGTGTTCTAAAAAATTTATAAATATTAATGACGTATAAATTCAGCTATAGCAATAAAACTCTCTATAATATTTGCAAGATTTTACTAATTTTTTATTTGTGCTTTTATCTACATTTTGACATTTTTTTTTTAGCCTAAGCGCAGGCTGCGTGGTTTGATTTCTTCGCATCTCATGAATTTTCAAATTTGTTTAATTTATTACATCAACTTTTTTTTTTGCACATATTTACGCAACATGTTGCTGGGCTAAGGTTGTTGCAACATTGCTGCTGTTTCGTTGGGCCGGAAAGTGGCCAACTGGACATTGATTGATTGAGTGTTTGGCAATAAATGCAAAATTAGTAGAAAATCGAAGCGGTGCCACCCACCAGAAAGCAAAAAGGTTGAAGAAAAAAAACAACACAGTTAAACAGTTGCCAATGGCCAATTAGTGGGGCGTGCCAGCAGCCCCCTAAAAACGGTGGCCGTACACACAACAAAGGCCTGCGAATAGCAAAAGCCGATCCAATGCCAAGCACTAACTTCAGAGTCATGTTACACGGCTGATTAATGATCGTGGCTAGTTTTAAATAAATTATAATATTTAACTCATTAATTATTTGAGCTGCAGTAGCAACCAATCAAAGGCTAATCAAATGCCAAAGCCAAGTGACAACATAAAGTGGTTTACCTGTTGTTGTTGCTGTCGCTGTTGCCATTTTTGGTCAACATCAAACAATTAACAATTGTTTAAATGTGTGCTTTTATTTGCTAATCATTTAGCAGAATTGTCAACGAATGCTGAGCTGCATTTACATTTTGTGTGTTTGACAATTGAAAACGCTTATTGTTTCTGCTGCTAATTGGCTTTGTTGCTGGCACATATGCTACATGTTGCTGTAGCAAATATGCAATAGCAACAGCGCGAGTAACAGCAACCCTTGCAACCGCAAACTGTGTGTTTGTCTGTTGTGGCTGCTGGCATTTGCCACCTGTTGCAATTAGGCATGCAACATGGCATGTTGTTGCGGTTGCTGCCAATGCGGGTGTGCAAAATAACCAAAAAAAAAAAAAAAACAACAACAAAAAAACACAAAAAATTGCACATAGCCTATCTACCACATGAACAGCAGCTATTTATGTGGAATGGCTACCGCAAGCAGCAACTGTTGCTGGCATCGCAGCTGTGCGACCTTAACAAATATGCCGCCCCAAAAACTTGTTTCAAAACATATATCTCAGCAATGCTGCAGCCAGCTAGACAGTCTATTGCTGTCCACAGCAACATGAATTTATTAGCGCAACTATTTTCAATGTTCGGTATTTTTTCAGTTTTTCAGCATTTGAATTTTCAGTCGCAGCTGTGTGCCTAAAGCTGATAAACTCTGGCTCTAACTCTCGTCCCTCGTTCGGGCTCTGTCTTATCGCGCACCCACAACAACAGCAGCAGCATCATCAGCAGCAGCAGTATCAGCGCACGCAATGAAGCTGATGGCTCCCATGGCGTTATCTAGCCATTGAACTGGCCTGCCCTGCCCTGAACCTTGGCCCAGCGCATCTTTATGTGCGTAAATTGGTACAAGGCAACATTATTTAGCTGTGGTTGTTGCTGTTGATGCCGCTGCTGCGTACAACGCCTACTCAAAAATAAAATAAAAAAAAAATAGAGAAAAAAAGTGGGGAAAAAATCAACAACGAAAAATAAAGCGTTGCCGATAAACATCATTGAGCGTTATTGAAATTGGAATTTCAAATGAGCTGCTCTGACTGGTGGGGCGCATAGTAAAAATCAGTTCAGAGATTCTGTGTGAGAAAATAGCATTTCACTCGTTTAAGTTGATTGTGTTTTTATGCATATCTGAAAACCGTTTGACTTTTGCATTTAAACTTTCAAATGCAATTAGCCACAGCCATAAATTACACACATAGAACTTGCAACTGACGAAACAACAACTGGCAAGCGATACAAGCTGTTATTAACATGATTGCAGCGGCTTTTGGTCACCCTGCGAACTGCAGCGGCACTCGAAACTGAGCACTGGCTACTATAATAATGACCAGTGGCTAGGCTAAGTCGGGCTAAGCCTGACCGGGCTAGGCCACCTACTACAATCAACGAGGCGTGCATGCAACTTAGAAATTGCTGCCTGCCTTGCAGCGGCAACAGCAAAAACAACAACAACAGCAGCAGCACAAAATTAGCAGCGCGTGCTAAGCAATTGGCCCAAGCAACAACAACAACAATAGTCTGACACAAACACACACCCACACACACACAGACACACAAAAACATACCCATAAGAAAAGACTGTGCATATTGTTTTACAGCTGCACGGCAGCAACATGCGCAAATATGGCGGCAACAGCAGCAACATTCAACGCTAGCTTTGGTAATTGCAACAATTTAACGGTCTGTCGCTTTGCTTTTGCGCTTAAGTGTACTTTAGTGTACTGTTCCAACAACTTTAGAGCAAACTACTGATGACTTAAGACTGCCCTTGCATCTTTTTGGGGGCTACATTTTAATCAAAAACTAATTGCATTTGCATACAGGCAGTGCTGTTGCTCCTACTATTGCTGCTGCCCACCACGGATGTGGTTTTCAACGCTTGGCTGTGTCAACTTTCAATCAAAGTCAACAAAATACTGAAAAAAAAACCTACTGTGGTTTACTTCAGCAGCAGAGCTTCCTGAAGGCAGCAGCAACTGTGGCAATAACAGTAACCGCAAGCAGTCAAAAGGCGCTGCTAGCGGGTGCTGGTCAGTTTGGCAGCTTTGCTCAACCGTGGGACCGGCATATATTTATATTTAACAAAAAAAAAAAAAGAACCAAGGAATATTAAATATATATAAAAGAATATAACACAAAAGTGGTATAGCAACGCACATTCTAATTTATCTGGCAAACGCCCGCGCAGGCTACGCATTTCTGCACGCAGCAACAGACATCGGAGCAGCAAACACATTGGTGGGGGAAAGGCTGTAAACTGACATACGCGAGTGCCTCAGTGCCACATAGCTGATGGATCACCGTAGATAAGCGAATCTTGCAGATAATCGCATCACTCACTGGCCATGCCAATGTTGCAAGTGTTTCACCTTCTCAGTTTCTCAGCTTTGCATGCTTGAGCCTGAATCTCAGACTCCGACTCCGACTCCGACTCAAACTGCAGACTGTAGAATGCAGACTGCAGAGTGCAGACTGGACATGCAATAATTTTCAAATACAGCAACAGCAGCAGAGGTAGCAGCAGCAACCGGCTCCGGTCCAGGTTGCAATGATGATGATGCATGACAGTGACAGTGCGTTGTAGTTGCTTATGGTTTCTTTTTGTTGTTCTTGTTATTGTTGCTGTTCTTGCTGTAGTTGTTGTTATAGCTGTTGTTGCTGTTGCCGCTGCATGACATTAAGCAGGTTGCAAACAGACGCACACATGTCTGGACAGCCGCTGTCTGTTTGTCTGTCTGTTTGTCCCCGTGTATCAGTCTCGGTCTCGGTCTCAGGCTAAGGCTCAGTCTCAGTCTCAGCCTCAGTCTGTACAGCGAATTGTGGGTGCCTTTTGCAGCATTCTTTGCAGATTACTGAAATTAGCCACAATTCGCCTGCAGTTTCAGTCGACAGTGTATCTGTCTGTATGTGTTTGTGTGTGTGTGTGCCAGGCAAAACTTATTTTCATGCTTTATTTGAGCGCGAGCCTTTTACAAGCGCATCGAAAGACAAAATGAAATACAACTTTCATCTGTGGTTTTGCTGGAGCTGCTCTTTTTGTTTATGGTTTTGTTGCTGTCTTGAAAAAAAATCAATTAAAATTCATAGCCAATCGATTTGCGCACACTTCAGAAATCGCAATTGAAAATGCGTTTCACACACACACACACACACAAGAAATTTTTGAAAACCATTTCTTTGAACCTTTCGATTTTGGTTTTTTTTTTTTTTGGGAGCATTAAATACATAAAAACTGGCGCCAGTTGGGCAAACATTGCGGCTCCAACTGATAAAAATCACGCCGCTTACATCAACAAACAACCAGCAGCAGAAGCAACAACAACAAACACAACACCGATGGTTTTGTCTACCTGCGCTTGGTGGGGCGAAAAGGGTTATATTTTTATGTCTAGCCACCGACGCAGTTGCAGCAGCCACCGCCACCACCGACGCCAACGTCAACGGCATCATCATTATCATCATTAAAATGTCAGTTAATAATTTTTTTTCTGCCGCTCCCGCTTCAAAACTTTGAGTGGTTTTTCAGTTTGACGTTTACAACGTCGGCCAGCGGTGTCTGTCCAGTGTCCCTAACCGTCTGGGCCTACCTGACAGTGGGGCTTCTGTGGACTGCAGCAGCTGCTGCTGAGTGTGTTTAAGCTGAAAAGATCTGAAAAATATATATCTGGGTGGCCATTTCAATGGGGCAGTAACAATATCGGAGTGGAATTTTCATATTGGAGCTCTGCCCGGAATTGTCAGCTGTTTTTTGTTTTTTTTGTCGGTCTGTCCTCGTTTCAATTAACAGCGGCAACTGCAGCAAGTTCGTTGCTTGAGTCTTTTGTTTTTTCTTGTAAGTGCAGTAAAATGTGAAAAATGCTTAAATTGCAGTGCAATATCAACAATAAGTATTAAAGTAGCCAAAGTAATGTTGCTGTTGTAGCTGCTTGTTGCACCTGCACACAATTGCTAATAATTATTTATGTTGTAGGAAGACAGAGATGGCAGAAGGTAGAAGTAGGAGAGTGGCATTGGCTACTGTTTCTCACTGCCCAGCAACGGCTACGGCTCATCAGCAGTTAATGACCAGGCAGCCTGGCCACAACAACGTCGCCATCGCCATCGCCGTCGTCTTCGTCGTCATTGCCATTGCAATCGCCACGTTGGCAACGTCATGACTCCATAATTATGCACACAGGCTGCATTTTTGCGCATTGCCTTTTGCTCGCTTGCTCGAGTCGCGGCTGCAATTTAAGCAGTTGTTGCTTTGCGCCTTGCTGTCGCCTAGTGGGTGGAGTCACGCCTTGCTGTGGCCGCCTCTAAGGCAGCCGCATCAGCCTCACCTGGCCGCTCAACTTTTAATTTAATAATATTTTTATAGGCCGACGCGACAAGCTTGTTTACAAGCGTTCAACATGCAACTTTAAAGATACTTTTCAGCTATCCCAATGCGGATATAGGCTTACCAGTGTATGCGTGTATATAAATTGAAGGGGAAGGGGCGTGGAAGGGGGGGGGGGTGTTGTGTGTGTGTGTGTGGGAGAGTTGCACTTTGCATTTGCAAGTTGTGGCATTTTGCGCACTTCCTGTCGACTGTCAAGACATGCCAAGTTGTCCTCGTTCAGCCCTTCTTCTGTGTCACTTCCTGCAGGAAAGGCGAAGGTGGCAAAACTTTTGCTTGCAACTTTTTTGCTGCCACACGCACGCATTGCAGTTGTTTTGCATTTAACCTGCCTCCTTCTATAGCCTCGGTGGCAAGTGCCAAGTGGCAAGTGGCTGCATTTCACTTTTTACTCAACACCCCCAACAGCAGCGACAGCAGCAACACGAAAGCGCCGCCAACTTAGCCAAGCAAAGTAATCCACACCATTCGTTGGCATAGACATGAACTCGTTGCTGTTGTTGTTGTTGCTGTTGTTTTTGTTTGTTGCTCGCTGATTTTCTGCTCGCTTGCATGCGATTAGTTTGTAATTTGATTGCGACGCGGTTGTAAGCTGTACGCTTGTAGCTTTCGTATCTTACAGATACATGCCAAGTAAGTTGTTAGCTCCGTTTGAAAGTTTTCCCTGCGCGATTTGCCTTTCGCGTGTTCGCTAATTGATACAAGTCAAATTTCAGCCTCAAATGACACTAAAGTTGTCTGAAAGACTTTTCCAAAAGGACGATGAAAACCAAAACGGTTCCAAACTGCTTACAAATACAATAAGAAATATATATTTTGGTAAAATCATTTAAGACTTAGGGCTAAAAGTCCCATAAGCTGATTTGTAATTTTTTACATGCATTTCCTGCTTTGGTTGGTGGCCAACAAATAAATAACAGCGTCATTGCTGCAGGAACCTTGCGTAATTAGCTTTCCATTGCGCAAATTCTGCAGCATCATCTAATCAAATCAGACAGAGAAGCGAGAAAGGCATCAGTCTGGCGTAATAACTTCCGTTTTAGTTTCAATTAAATCAATGCCCCGGCTAATCAGAGACCCTAATGGGCGTCGGTACCCTGTATTGGATGCCTTTGGTTTATAATAAGCGCATTGCATATCCGTTTCGTTCCAGTCAAATCACTGACCGTCTTCCTTGGCAAGTCATTATCCAAACAGCGGCTGTGCTCCTCCTCCTCCACCTCCGCATTCTACTCTGTTCATTCTGCTCTTGCTTCTCCTGACCGCTTGTATATTTTTTGGGCCCTCCGACAGCTTTGCGTGTGTGTTGTGTGTATTGTGTGTGTATTTCTGTATGTGGACCAGTTTGACAGGTGTTTCTTGCGCTGACTGAAGCTAAATTCTATGCGACGTTTGCGTCTGCGTCTTCGTCTCACTCTCTCTCTCTCTATCTCTCTCTGCCTCCGATTCTGTTTCTGTTTATTTGTTTTGTTTATCTGTTGGTCGTGTGGCGTCGGAGTTTGAATGCAGGTTGTTCTACTCGTATTTTAAATACGCTCTGACATCAGAGCAGCATCCAGCTTCAGCGACTTCAACTTAGTCGTCTTCAGCTGCGGCTGCTTTAATTATAATTTATCTGCCTGGTGGCTCGACAACGACAACGAAGACGACGACGACATCGACGCAAACGTATCTCAAGTTTTTGACTTTTATCTGCTGCTGAATTGATGAGTATATAATAAGACTTTATTGGTCAAACCCAAAGCCAAAGCCAAAGCCGAACAGCCAAAAAGCCGATAAAAAGCCAATACTGTACGACAAGTGCGGATCAAACCGGAGACATTTTATACCCTGTACAAAAATAACAAACATAAATCAGCCCGAGGGTATTTTAGGTGTTAGACCAACGACTTAGGTAAATGAATTTGCAAGCGACATTTCAAAGATTCCAAATACTCTTAAGTTTCAAACAGCGTATGTCATAGTCGGAACACGATAACATCTTGGCAAAGAAATTTATACCATAAGCTGTCATGATAGCTGCGCTTCGGTATTCACCTTTGTTGTGGGTGTGTGTGGAACAGGGCCGGGCCGGACACTGCGTGTCCTTTGTGGAGAGCGTGAGAAGCAACTGCGTCTCCATCCTCTTAGTGCCTCAATTCAGCTCTCCTCGTGTTGCTTGTCAATGTGTTTCGCTTGTTCGCCTGTCTTCGCCGGCTTGCCTCATGCTATTGCAATGCATTTTTGTTGTTGCTACAAATTCTACAAGCAAATCAACAAAAACAAACAACGTGTATGCCATGGAATTTAAAACTTTACTTGGTGCCCACCACATTTTGTTGTGGTTGTTGCTGCTCTGGTTGTTGTTGTTATTGTTGTTGTTCTTACTGTTGTTTTTGTATTGCTTTTTGTGTATAAATTGTCAACGGAAATCAGTTTGCCACTCAACAGGCTTCCCTTTTCCTGTGGCCAGCCGCGCAGATAGCGCTCTACTTCTTTGGTTATTTTTCGTTGGGGTGCCAACGACGACTCGGACTTGACTTTGACTTCACGTTGGGAGACAACGTAAATACTTTCCTCAAAAAATAACAAAAAAAAAAAAGAAAGAGAAGAAAACAGTTGAGCTTCTTCTCTTTCGTTTGGTTAATATTTTTTCCTCTTCATAATTTTGATTTATTTATGGCCAAGTTTAGGCACACGTGCCAGCATTTAAAAGTCGCTTTTCAAAAAATTCGAGTCTTTCTTTCGACAATTAGCACACAAAAGCGGCAAAAACATACAACAAAGATATAGGGAAGGAGAGAGAGAAATATAAGTATAGTATAACCACATAGATATATGCATGAGCATAAACATAATAATAACAATAATTTGCATATTCATTTGGCGTTCGTTTCCAATCATTTCTTGAGCTCATAAGTCAGCCGAAGGCAACAGACTGTTCAGTTCAGTTCGACTCAGTTAAGTTCAGTTGAGTTTGAGTTTCAGTTTCAGTTTCTGGATATATATGTTAAACATATTGAAATATCATCATTGAAAGGCGGCTGCCAAACTGTAAAATAATCGCGCCACAAATTTATGATTAGTTGTTGGTCATTGTATTGTGGCGAAGGGGACGCGTTTTTCATTGTTGTGTTCCAGGCAGCAAATCAAAGAAAATATCGAAAATGGCTTAGTGACAGTTTCTCAGGTTTGTTGGTTTTAGGTGCGTCTAGAAGATGACAAAAATAGCAACAACAACAACAGCAACAACAATAAAGCGGCTTACACTTTGTTTACAATGTTGCGTGGTATTTTACAGATTTGTTGTCTATTTTGTTGTTGATGTTCTCTAGCTGCGTCAATATTGATAATAAATAACAGGCCAGCAACACCAGCGACACAACAAAAACAAAGCACCATTAGAAAGACAACAACAACAACAACAACAACAACAACAACAACAACTAAAATAACGACAACGTCAGCAGCGGTCACGTCTCAAGTGAAAATGGTTTTTAAGTGCCCCATTGCCTAGTGGAAATTAAACTATCCCTGGGCACGTCATCGTCTGGCTGGACACAAGTCAGCGACAACTTCTTTAAGGCAAAACTCTCTTCTCGCTTCTATCTCCGTCTGCAGTCTTCAGCAGGCAGTCTGCGTCTGCGCTTGCGACTCTTCAGCCTGGGCAACCCTTTCGAGCTGCCGCCAAAACCAAAAGTGTCAACTCTAATTGCCTTTTGCTTGGCTTGCCCGCCTCAAAACTCAAACAAAGATTTGGTCATGGACCACTCGAGCATCTCCATTCCACTCCACGCTCTCCTACTCTTCAATTCTCTGCGGCTCTCCTGTGTTGCCGCTGCTCGGCAAAGATCTTATGGTCAGTCCCGCTGTCTGTCAAATATTTGCCTTGGCATTGCCTGCGTTTGCGCAAATACTAATAAAATTTCGGTTAATTTTTTTAAGTTAACACACACACATTTACTTTTATTTATTTGTTTGGTATTTTTTTTGCTTTTGTCTTATTTTTTGTCAGTTGCTGTTGTTGTTGCTGGTGTGCACTTGACTGTAATGGATTTGTTGGCATGAAGATATTTTTTATTTTTGTCAGCCATTTTCGCTTACTTAAAACAAAGCAATAACAAAACCAACAACAGTAAGACAAGGCCGGGTTTTTGGAGGCGGCAAAGGAAAGTCAAATATGTCAACAACAATGAGAATTACATAAATCAATCGGCTGCAATGTTTTGTAAAGAAAAACAAAACAAAAACCACAATTTTATTAATTTCAAGTCGTTGAAATTACGAGGATTTGTGTACTTAATTAGCAGTGAGGAAGTCAGCCGCAGGCAGATTGAGGGCGATTCTTTGTATTGTATGGTGGATAGTGGGTCTTGTGTAAGCAAATCAGGTTATGGTCCTTTATTTCGTTAAGCTTTATACAGCAAACTTTGTTCGTCTTGGCCCAATGACATTATTGTAATTAACAAAATAACGGTTAGGGCGAAATAAGAATAGCATGTAGCTTAAAGAGTCATTAATTCTTAACACCTTGCAAGTTTTATTTTTATTTGTCGTTTTAGATGCATGTCATAATTTCGCTAAAGTCTTGTTCATATCGTAATTCATCATTGACTTAAGTTTGGCTGACTTTTTTCTGTTTAGTTGCGTATTTAAATTGTTATTACTCTTGAGTTTACATTCGCCACATTGCTCAAACGCCGTGTAGTAAACAAAAATAAAACTTGTTTAACATTTGCCGTGCACATAAACAAACATTACAATTAATTTTTATGCGACAGGCATTTGTGCTTATAAAGTGCACTAAAATATTATGCGAGTCAGTCGAAAAAAAAAAACAACAGAAATAAAAGAGAAGAAAAACTTCAAACGCAGCCACAAAGATAAGCAACCGGCTTAACTTTAAATGTATGAGAGAATAGGAGAATGGGGGCAGAAGGTAGATGGGTGCAACATTCAAATTGGCGACAGCGAGCGCTAAGTGCAGACAGTTGCATGTGCTAAGCGACAAATGGACAGTTGGACTGAAAGATAAACTGAGTGACCAGCCGAGTGACCAACTGGGTGACCATTGCGGCCAGTTGCGTGTGAGCAACAGGTTTGAATGTTTTCCTAATGAAGCGCAGCTTGCCGCTTACTGCTTGCCGCTTATTGCTTTCTGCTTGTCACCTTGCGGCTTGCCACGTTGAGATTATGAGTCAGTTATGAGCTTTATGCAATACTTATGCGTCTCGCGCAGTTTACAATCCACTTGTAAACCTGTCAATTCCCGTATCCGACTGAACCTTGTCCTCCATCAAAACAGTCAAACAATCAAACACCACCCACCAGTCAAAAGATTGGCTCACTTATCACTTGCTTATCAAATAGCACCTACACACAAGACTGTGGGGCAACAACAAAAATCAAAGCCAAATCGAAAGAAATATTTATTAAGTATCAATTGTAAAATTAATGAATTGCTTGGCGCTGTGACGTAAATTGAAAGTCGTGGTCTACAAACTGATAAAGCTGACCATGTGCGAATATTTCTAGCTTCACCTTTTCGTTTCTATTATTTAGCAAAAAGCTGTTGCTTTATTTGGTGGGTGGCCACAATCTCATAATCTTTTAATAATATTCTTCATAATTTTTTTTTGTATATATTTCCTTTATATTTATTTTTAAATAATTGTTTTTAATGTTCATTCAAAGCGCTCACAAAACGCGACGCACTATCAGCAATCTATGTAGTCCAATGACGTTAATTGAAACTACTTCAGATTAAATAAAAAATTGTTTTCGCTGCAGCGCTGCTGCTACTGAAGTACTTTAAAAGCTGGAGGTGCCTAATATGTGGCACGTTTTGTTATACGTAAACCCATGTGAAATTGTTTCGTGAGTCTCACACATATTTCTTTGCGATATACATATTTGATTATCAGCAAGGCTTTATTTAATTTTAAAAAATGTTTTCACTGTGTGGTTTCCCATTAAGAAAATAAAACAGCCCATGCATATTAAATAATCTGCTCGAATTCATATGACAATTTTGATAATGCTCGACGCTTTTGACGTAGTAAGTTTGCTTATCAACAGCTGGCAAAAACAACAACAAACAACTAACCACCAGAATACACTTGCACTAGTGTTTAACGCTTACCACAAAAAATAAGTAAATAATAACACATAAACAATTTTTTTAAACAATTTTATTGTTTTTCCCAGAAAATGGCCGCCCAAAATCTGTAGTAAAATTATGATGAAACGCGTTTTAATAGGACGCTTATAATTTAAAAAGATTCAATGGAATTTACCGATAGCTGCTAATTGAAGGGGTGTGATCTGAATCAATCCAAATTTGAGATTTGGCTGGCTGACAATGGCTTAAAGTTGCTTCCAGGCCACACACTAATGAAAAACAAAACGTTTATCAAATGCATGATAACAACGCATGCCCAAACGTCGACTCGGAGTCCAAACTTAAGCTCAAAATCAAATTCGTGTAGAGCCCTATCAAATGTCTGCCGCCTGCGAGGTGTTAAACTCTTCGCAACTGTCGCAACGTAGCTCAGTCTGTGCATTCTCCACATTCGCTCATTGGATTTTCTTTGTTTTATTGTTTAACGCATTCTAATTAACAGCTTTCGTAATAGACATTGCCATGGATCGTCTCAGAGCAGTGTCTGTCCCGCTTTTTAACGCACACGTGATGATTAAATTTTAATTTTAGTCTTTATATGGCGGATCATTGTGTGCTTTAAGGTCTCGAACTCGACTCTTGAACCCCAAAGCAAAGCAAAGCAAAGCAAGCACAACTAATCCAAATCAAATAGCTTCACCAAATCAATTCGTTTTCAATCGTTTAAAGTTAATTAACGCCCCAGAATTTTATTCCAACATACACATTCTTAAGTTCCTTAGTTTAATTTTTGTATTCGCTACGTTTCGTTACGATACATTGTTGATTTCCATTTTGTTGTTGTTATTGTTGTTGCTATTGTTTGTTGTTTTTTGTTTTTTGTTTTCTGTTCTGTTACACGTCTTTGTTTCGTTTTTAAATTTATTTTATATATTTAAGCATTTTCATTTTGTGTATTGTGTACATTTTATTCTGCTCGACGTCTCAATTTCAATGCGCGCTTTTGTTATTTTTATTTGCTTAATATGTATATATAAATATATATATATATTTTTCTTCGTCTTATTTCAAGACATTAAAATTGTTAATTTAAGGCTATGTGTGAAATAAATTAACCAGTGAACCGACACTCAAAAACGAGTCCCAGACGCTTCAATACTTTGCCATACCCTAATAGCTTGTAATGAAAGCATGATGTCGGACGATAGAAACGAGAAGTCAGACGTAATAGAAAAAATGATGTTGACATGAATTTAATGTAATATGTAAATATTAAGCACTCGCGCCAGTCGCTAATCAACAAGGTAAATTAAGCGCAACATAACTAAATAATAATATTTATCGATGCTGCCAAATTTGTGCCTTATTAAAGGGCAAATTCTTTGTACAGAGTATCTCGCTGATGGACACTCTCTACTTGTCTTTTGCTTAAAATGCAAATGCAACAAATGCCAATGAAACGCACCGAGGGTGGTAGAGAATTTGAGAAGGCTTCGCTAGTGATTCCAACTGGCGACTTTGAGCCACTTTAAAATGGCGTCGCTTGTGGTGCGGGTGACGTCGCTGCCACCACACTCTGCTCACCACTGCTTAATATGCCAAACAGTCGCAGAGTCGGTCTGACTGTCCGGCAGACGTCGTCATTGTCTTATAAGGTGCGGTGCGTATAAAGTCAGACATCGACATCGAGTTAAAAACAGAGAAAAAATCACTTGGTACACTCGCGCGACATATTGAGAAATGTGCAATAGCTTAATGCCCATTTAAGGCCTGCACTTTTCATGGCAAGTTGCATTTATCGAGCGATCAGCTCAAACGAGCGATCGATCAACGGTTTAGGCACCAAAAACACAAAATTTATATTTATATTAGAACATTTTGATCATTACTCATACGAGCTGTAGCACGCACGCATGCTAATTGCCAGGTGTGATGATTGGTTGCCTAAAAAGAGTCCAGCAGCAGGAACAGCAACAACTGCAGCCACAGCAGTCACTCACACCATGTCCTAGCGAGAGAGTTGTTATTGTTGCTGCTGCTGCTGGTTGCCTTTAAATGGTATAAATTACCAATGAATGACATACAATTTAATTGCCCGGTCTAAGCAGCAACTCCAGCCGCATACAGAGCAGCAGTTGCAGTTGCTGTTGCTGTTACTGTTGCAGCTTCCAGTTGTTGTTGGAATTAATTAATATTGCACTTTTGAAGCGCGTGCATACAAATTTGTCAGTTTCGTACGGAGCATACAGGCCGTTGGTCATTTTTATGCCCAAGGTGTAGGCAATTGGCATAGTTCACATTTATACAGTGGCTGCTGTGTGCTTTATTATGGCATTTGATGGCAATTAAAAGTCTTTCGCATTAATCGTGTGCAATATTGAAGGGCTTTTTGCTGTCCCTGCTGTTGTTGCTGCTGTTGCGGTTGCTGATGCTTCCGTTGCACGCTTGCAATATGCCTGATTTTGTTTGCTGCTGTGCATCTGCGCATATTGATGTGTGTGTGTGTGTGTGTGTGTGTGTGTGTTGATCTGTTTGTGTGCCTTTTATTGTGCGTCAATTTGCTGGCCACACAGTGTCGTTGTCGTTGGCAATGTTTGTTGTTGCCGATTGACGTCAAACCAAATCACAAGCTGAAACAGCAACGGGGGCAACAGCAACAACAACAACAAGAACAACAACAGCCACACAGCATCTACGTTCGCCTCATCATGGGGGCTGGTATTGATAGCAATAGATGTAGCACTTATCAGTGAGTCAGAGTCAGGCGAGGCCAATGAATTGTTGTAGGTGTTGCAATGCTATATTATCGATACAATAGGGGATCGAGCTAAGCCTTACAGCATTTAAAGCGCACTCAAGGAGCTATGTATATGTTATACAACGCTCAATCAATAATTAAATTTAATCATAATTGAACTCAGTTAGTTTGATTTTTTTGCCTTGCTTTGATTTCATCACAGTCTCTTAACATTAATGGGTGATCACGTCAATGCATATCTGATAAGTAGCGGCGTATATATCAGCTTGCCTGGGGCTATCTGATATTGCGCTGATTATCAGCAGTTTGCAGTTGCAATTTGGCTGTAAACTGAGTCTACAATAACAGCAATAATGAAAACAACAAGCACAACTTGCTATGTAATTAGATCTATAACTTTTTGACACATTTCAAAAAACTTTCTGCTGAGGCAACCAGCGACAACCAATTGGCGACTGCTGGCGCCTGAGCCTAAAAGACGTTGCCGTCGGCAAAAATCAAACAACAAAAAAAAAACAACATAAAAATAAGACTTTAAAAAGAAAATTGAACTCAAAATAAAAGAGCTCATTTATGAGTATGAAACTCACCTCGATTGTTTAGGGCGCTTTGACAAGCATTATCCAAGCATTATCCAATAAATGGCAGCTGCCCGCAATTCTTGATGTTGTTGTTGCTGTTGTTGGTTTTTGTAGTTGTAGTTGTTGTTTCTGAGCACCACACATTTAAGATTATTTTTAATATGCGTATTTATTTCTTAATTATTTTGTTTTGTTGTTGTATACTTTAATTGCTAATATCATAAAAATATCACAAACTTTTGCTTATGCGACGTTCGCGTGTTGTGTTTTAAACAATTGCAATTATGTTTAATATTTTTTTATTGTTAATATTTATAATTCAAACTTGGCAAGCTTTGCGTTTTATTCATTGCATGTATATATATTCTTTAACTTTTATTTCTTTTAAGACACTTCAATTGCGACCTTATGCACTTATTATTATTATTAAAAACTTTCTTTTTTTTTACTTTTTAAATTGCTTGTATAAAACTTTTGATGTTGTTAATTGTATTAAAAATTTGGCAAGTTTAGTTTAGTGAGAGAGCGAAAATTGATTAGCTTAAAAATTGTTGTTGTTGTGGTTGTTGTTGTTGTTGTTGTGAATCGCAGCTAGGTACAATTAAGAGTTGAAAGTTGAGTTTTAGCAAGTTGGGTGACTAAAAAAATCTATCGTTAATTGTTAAAATGCGACGTGCGTAAAGCGTTTTGAATATCAATAAATATGCGATTTGGTTTTTTGTTTGTGTTTAATAACTGACGCGTGTTAACGTTTAAAAGATTGTTGTTGTTAGTTGTTTGTTGCCGTTCTTGTTGTTGTCGTTGTTGTTGTTGTTGTTGTTGTTGCACGCGCGTTCGTTATACACTTCGGACCCGTGTACCGTTTCTTGTTGTCGCCGCGTCAACGTGCAAATAACAAATAACGAAAACGTACGAAAAAATTTTCACTGCAACGCAAAGAGATTTTCCCGTCGTCGCGTCGTCGTCGTCGTCGGCGTCAGCGTCGTCGGCATCGTCGTCGTCGTTGTCTTCGCTGCCTTCGGCTGCACCACCAACACGCACACCAGCACTGTGTGTGTGCTAGAGAGAGAGAGAGTGAGCGTGTGTGTGTGTGTGTGTGAGAGAGAGTGAGGAGGGTGGTGGCGGCACCAAAGCAATTGCAATTGCACGCACAATTTTTGGCCAACCGAATAATGTAAACAGCAGTTGTACTTTTTTTTGTAGCTTGACTTGGCTTGTGGACTCGGCTTATAACTGATCAACTTCTGCGATATATTTGGTTTTTTGGCGACGGCAGCGAACGCGTGCGGGGCTCTGATGTTGAACCTGAACCGACACTGCCCAGCAAGACACTGGCGCAGCCAGCGACCTTTCTAAGTAGAATAGGCTGGCGACGCAGCTGCTGCCGACGCCACACCAACACAAGCGCACGGCAGCAACAGCAGCAGCAACACCAACGCAGAAGCTAGCATGCGTTAGTGTGTGTGTTGGCGTCTCATTCGCCGGATAAAGCCGACTTAGAGCGGCAGAGAGAGAGAGTGAGAAAGAGAGAGAAAGAGAGCGAGAGAAGGAGAGAGAGAGAGCGAGAGAGAGGCAGTGGGAGAACGTGAGACCGCAGCACGTGCAAAAAACAACATAAAAGCTGCCTGCTGATTTTTGTCGCAGTTGTTTTTGCATTTTTATCTCTCCACTTCGCGACTGTCAGCTGATGTTGTTGCTGTTGTTGGCGTTTGTGGCAACTGCAACTGGCGAGCTGCTGCTGTTGTTACTGTTGTTGGGGCAGCTGCTGTTGCTGTTGCCCCCACACACTAGTTGTAGTTGTTGTTTATGGCTGCGTGGGTTTCTAATTGCTCAAACTTTATACCAATGAGGAGAGTTCGTTGCATTTTCGCTTTTGCAAAAGCGAGCTCCGAATAGGCGCCTCCCACTTTTCCATTGTTGTTGCTGCTCCGCCGTTTTTGGAGCGTTGAAAGCAGTTGCAGCTGGATTGGTTTAGGGGCACAGCCTATCGAGATTGACTATACGGGGTGGGGGTGTAAAAACTAAATTAGTATTAAGCCCAAAAATGCGAGAGTAATGCTAATGAGATATTTTTACTGGTAACTACACTTTGAAACAGTTGTGCAATTCATAAGGATTTTTATTTAATTAGTTTTGTATCAGTAAATATAATATTTAAAATAAACTTCTCTAATAATAATATATAAATATATTATACAAATAAATTGAAGCATTCAACAAGCCTTGATTTATGTTATTGACTGAAGCTTATTAAAATGAAAGATTATTTACGATTTGGTATGCGAAAATAGTTGAGATTTTAAAGTTAATGGCGTTCTATCCTTTTATTACTTTTTTAAATAGCAGACGATACTTTTAATAAATCTAAAAGGTTAACAAAATTTTTTTTTTAAGTATTTAAAAAAATTTGTTTGCGTTCTCAACAATAATAAAATGTATCACATATAAAAATGATTAACTATTAACTATCCAAACGGAAAGCAACAAAAATATGTACAATAAGAAAAAGATTTACTTGTGAAAAACCTAGTTTCCATTAAAAATATGGTTTTCTCAAAATCCTAACACATGGCCGGATAAATTGTGTTCGGATAAAAATCAAATACTCTCTCAAAACAAAAATCTCTCACAGTACTCGACTCTCTATCTCACACACACAAACACACACACGCAGGCCACCAAACTTCTCTCTCTCTCTCACACACACACACACACACACACAACATACTGCAAATGCCGGCAAGCAACTTTAACGTCAGCGTTGAGCGCCTGAACTTGAAATACCGATGCAGCCGCAGAGAACTGAGAGCTGAGAGAGAGACCAATCTCTCAGTAGTTGTAAGTGTGCTTGTGCGACGCAGCTGCCGACGCTCTCGCTGTGTATGGCATTTGTGTGAGTGTGTGTGCGGTGTGTGTTTACAAAACAAAGACCAAAATGAAAGAGAGACGAGCCAAAAGCATGCCAAGCACTCATACACACAAACAGACACAGCACACACACACACACACACAAGCACACACACAGGGCCACTGGGCACGTTTTGTGAATGAACGAATAGTAGCACACCAATACAATAGCGCTCACTCACACAAACACACACTCACAAGCAATACCAATGCACTTTTTGCTTGTTTATGTGAATTGTGGGCAGGGAAAATAAACGAAACGCAAAAACGCGTTTACGCGATTCGTACAAAAATTTTTCGTATTGCTTGCGGGCAGCAACAAGAACAACAACAACCGCAGTAGCAGCAGCCCGTTTGTAGGTGTAGCTATGATGATAGACATATGACTGTGTGTGTGTGCATGTGTGTGTGTATGTGTGTGTGTATATTTGAGTGTGTATGTGTGGCTAGTGTTAGTTGATTGGTGTGAAACAACTACAACAATAAATTATTGAAATGAGACGACAACGACAATATTGACGATGACGATGACGAGGCCGCGAGCAAACAAAACCAAAATGGTGTAGGCCCAGTTGGCCGACGCGAAGGTGTCAGCAATTGGCAGCCAATTCGCGACAGCAAGAGCAAAAGTAAAATACAAATACAAATACAGATACCGATACAAATACAGACACAGATACCGATGCGATTCGTATTTAACGCCTCCGTCGGTCTGGAAGCAGCTAACCAATCAACCAACACAAAAACAAACATTTCGTTGGCGTTGGCATTGTTGGCGCGTCGTTGATTTGTTGTCGCTTATGAAGTTGTCACTTGAGCTGCTTGTCTTATGCAAATTTCTGACTGATTTAAGTACATTTTAATGTCGTAATTGCCTACGATACTAACGAAGAACAGCAGTTTATCAGACGTGAATATGTCAGGGACTGAAAGTGGTCCCTGTTTCGATATTTTGATTTTTTTTTTTTGCATTTTTTTCTTTTTTGCGCAGCTGCAATAAAATTTACTTGAAACCCGACAGAAAATGCCTTTACAATCATTTGTGCAATTGCTTTTTGTGTTGGAAATCTTCCCACGGTTGGGCAAGTCATCACCCTCTCCGCTTGAGCATTGTTGTTGTTGTTGTTGGAACGCCACCACCACCACCACCACCCGAGCATAGCCCACCACCACCGATCGCCGTGTCGTGCAACCCCCTAACTTTTGGCGGGAAACAATAATCTTTGCAATCTCAGTAACGTCTTTGGAACTTTGCCCAAACAAAAGAAAGCCGCCCGCGGCCCTCCTGTCAAGGAGCAGATTCCGTGCCGCAGGCAAACCCAGTCCAACCCAACCCAAGCCAGCCCTGGCCCATCCTAAAGCCACCCCTGATCAGCTTTACCTGAGTACCGCTGCGCATATCATGCTGCTCCTTTTTCCTTCATTTTAATGATGCTCATTCTTTCGACGACGGCGTCGTCTATCCTCCAGGGCATCAGCGCTGCTCACGCGGCGGGAGGGCAACGGCAACTGCGTCGCGACGCCTGCCTAAGAAATTGTGAAACCTTGGCTAGTAGGCCGCCACAGAATTGTCAATTAAAAACGCCAACATAGCACCAATGTTAACCACAATTTGGCGCATTGATTTGCATTGATGCAACTGCGGCAACCAAGTGCAATAACCATAAAACCAAATGGCATTGTAGCACCTCGATGACGCCAACAGCTCACCAAGACTTTTGCCATTGCCGCTTTTCACGCAATGCTCAGCCTGGGGGTCAACTGCATGATGATGCAAGCTCCCTGCACTGAACCCGGGTACCGGGTACCGATTCCACATCCAGCGACTAGCGGCTCTCAACGTTGTCGCCGCCTTTTATGCGCCAATTAAAAAATCTAATTTGCATGCGAATGCGCTGCTTAGTTTTAAATTCCGTCTCTGATTCTCACGGATAACCAACAACTGTACGGCACTTGAATGTGTTAATGGAAACACGTGTGTCTTATGATTTATCATAGGCAGCTGTTTGAATCGTTGAGATCACAAATCAGAGATCATCACAACTACCGCTCGCAACTATTAATTGCCACTAAATTAAAACAGTTAAAATCAACTTTGAAGATGAGTTAATGTCCCGAAAGTGTGGTCTGCAACTTGCTGATAGTCGCTGCAACTGTTAATAATAGTCGGCTTGTGCTTTTTTTAATTTCAGTATTGTGAAATCAGTAACCTTTCGGATCAAATATCATCTGAATATAGCATGCGATCGGTAATTAAACTGAATCAAGTTGAAGTGATTACGTAGCAAGTAAAAATGATTTCTTCATTTAAAAAACTTGTTCGTTAAAAATAAATTAATCAAATCACAATTATTTTTATGGAATTTCTTGATTCCGGATTTTAACATAGTTTTCAGACTTATTACAGGCTTTTGCATGAATTTATTAATTTGTTGCTTTCAAATTTGTTGTTTCATACAATTAAACAATGGGTGACATCTTTACAAAATGCTCTTCTTCTCTTCTCGAGTTCGTTTCCTAAGTCATTTGAACTATTTCTCTAGTAAAACACCAACGCCAATGCATAATTTATGTTCGTGCCTAAATCCGAGGCATTAAAGTAGCTTAATTTTTTTATACAACACGCATTAAAGTCTTAGACGCCTAACAACTCCCACAAAATAGACCAACTCTACAAATGCTGCTCCCGAAATATTGACGACGTTCCCTCAACTGTTGTTGCGGCTGCTGTTGATGGTGCTGGTGCTGGTGCTGGTGCTGCTGTCTTTTGCCACTTTGGCATAAAATTAACTGTTCATTCAAATAAAAATTAAACTATTGGGCCCGTCTCTCAGTCTGCCTGTTTATATGCTCTTGTGATGTGTTCAGCGTCCCAAAAGAAAGAAAAAATGAACTGAGCTTAAACTCATAAACGATTAACATACAAAACACACACGACGGTCCAATCGGTCCAAAGTGAAGCATTTCAATATATAAGCCGTATAATAAAATATAACAATCATGCGATAAAACCTCTTTCTCAATCACAATCACACTGACACTCACACACACACATAGAGATACAAATGCCTGCGTTTGCCCATTCACCTGTAAAAGTGTGGGAAAGCATATACCGAAAATCGAAAGAAAAAAAAATCAACATCGAGTTGGAGATGGTCAAGCAAAAGCTTAGCCTCACAAAATATCAATAGAAATCAAAGTGGATGGCAGAGCCGAACACCAAGTAGAAATAGAAGCTGGAAGTCGAAATCGAAATCGAAGGCGAAGTCGAAGCCGAAACGCGCCAAAAGAAAACGTTGAAAATTCAAATTAGCCCAGGCCTCGTAAATAAAAGATATTATAGCCAATCGAGCAATAAAACCAGTTAATCTCTAAATGCGCCAAGCACTGAGGAAGCGGCTCGCAACTGGAGACTGGAGGCTTAGGACTGGGACTGGGACTGCGACAAGCAGCAACTCCATCAGCACCAGTCCCATCAGTGGCCTGGCGGCCTATATCTGCGCTTTTACGACAATCAACCTGCTAGAAAACAACAAATCAGTTGGCCCAGTCATGAAGCGTATTTCGGTTAGTACTGCCAACCATCTCAATCTCCATCTCCATCTCCATCACTTGCTCCATCTCTCCATCTGCATCAGCATTTCTGAAGGCGTCGGGGGTAAGTTGCGCTTGAGAAGCAATCAAATCAATTTTATGCGCTCTCCTCAGCCGCAATTGCTGCAGTTTTATGGCATTTCTAATACATCAACAACAAGAACAACCAACATTGAGACTCATTCATTCAGTTGCTCCGTTGGCCCATTGATGGGGCGTAGACCACAGACCGGAAGCGGCAACAGCAACAGCAACAGTGCCTGCGTGGGCATTCCAAGAGCCACTCAGCCAGTGAGACAGGTGTAGAAATGGGGAATGGGAGCTGCAGGGGATTCAAGCGATTACCAGTGCTTAAAGCTAAGCCACAAATGCATTCAGTTATTAAGCCATTTAAGCGACGTGAGAAAATGCTCAGCATTCAATTGCGTACTTTTCAACGGATGTTGTAAGCTAGATTAAAAATGGCAAGCAGACGCGGGTGAGAGTGGAGACATGACGATGAAGATGAAGCCAGCGATCATCACTGGCGGAAATTATTTATTAAACACTTACAGCCAATCAAAACTGGCTGCCCATACAGCTTTATTCGCAACGGCTTCCAAATCTTGGCTACAGCTTTAAGTTAAAACACATTTCTTTAATGACTACAACTAAGCAACTAACAACAAATTCAATTAATTTAACAAACACGGCTGGCTCGCCTACCCAACAAGAAATATAGCTACAGCTAAAACAGTAACAAAAAAAAAAACAAAAAAAAGAGACACTTTAATGCGAAACTTTAAGCTTGTGGCCTTCACTCACTTAGCAGCCCAATTGCTGTTTATTTCTCTGTCTCTCTCTCTTTTTTTGTATTATTTTTGACTGATCTTTCATTAAGACAAAAGTTTAGTGAATGAAATAAAGTTAAAGGTAGCTTCCCGCTGCCCTTTGTGGCCCACAATGCCCCACTTACTCTTGGCCATCGCATGCGTAAACATCGCGGTAGGTAAATCATTTGAAATTTGTCTTCCATGAGATCTTTGCGAGATTGAGGCGTGCGCATGATTAAAGCTCATGTTGGAAGCGTCGACAATGCCGGTGTCAGAGTCGTCAGCGTCGGTGTTTTCTGTATTGTACTGTGTGTGGGATTCGTGGATGTTGTTATTGCTCTGTCTGTTACTGTTGCTCGAAAGGAAGTGCAAAGTGCTCTGATAAAATCTAAGCTCACAAACAAAAAATTAATTGCCAACGGACGGACAAAGAGCTACTGACAAATAGGTTAACAAGTTGGGGGCAGTGTTTTTTAATTTGAAATTGGATAGATAGATAGAACACGCTCGGGCATTAGACAGCTGGTAGTTCTACGGAAGTAGAACAACTTATGGGAGTTTAGAGTCTTAAAAGGGAATTTCTGGAAAGTTGATACTTGAATGAGAAATAATGCTCGTCTTTCTCCTCTACATAGGCGACTATGAGCTATTTTTACAAAAGAGATACACAAAGGATTCATTAGTTCCACCAACAAAGCTCATAAAATTCCAACCATCTGCTTACCACCCCTCTGATGGGCCTGAGCTCGGCAATCTGTTAAAGCTTTTTTTTTCTTCTGCATGGCATTTTCACCCGGCAACAAACCAGAAGATGACAGTCCCAGGCCAATTCACGATGGGTAACTGCGCAGAAGTTGTCTAATTTTTAATTTTCATGCGCAGCTGCCTTGTCTTTGGCCGCTTTTGCGCCGCAACAAAATGACAACAACGAGAGGGTCGCCTATGAGAAGGAGGAGAAGGCTTCTCTTTTCGCCCGGCCAAAGGAGCAGCCGGTCTATCCTGCTTGAAGGGTGGCGGTGGCGGCAGGCGGCGGCTTCGCAACGGTACGGCAAAGATTACGCAGCAAATGCGCAAAAGATTCCGGAAAAAAGAAAAGCAAAAAGAGGTGGTGGGTAGACGCCGCCCTACCTATGTAGCATCAAGATGAAACTCGTTTTCACTAAATGAGCAGACAGCTGGCAAGCCTCTGGAGAAGTCCCAGCTCCTTGCTGAGTAACTTCAGCGAGACATATTGATAAATATGATTACATTTATGATCACATTTTGAGTATTGCACAATGAAATTGGAGGGACACATAATTTACGAGTAGCCCAACCATATAGAGATCCACCCGCCATAGACCTCTAAAGACATACAGTTCGACGCCGACGACGACCCAATGTAGCACAGCTCGCAGTGCAACTCCATTTGCCTCGTGTATATTTATGTCATTAAATTTAAGCATTTTCGTTTAGGCCACTCAGCTGGCAACCCTGTGATTAACTTGGTTACTGCTGCCGCTGCCGCTGCCCCTTTGGCCAATTGCATGTCCGGCTAATAGTTGGGGCTCTGACTCCAACTCCGAATCTGACTTCAAGTCCAGAAGAATTTCATATGAAATTATAAGCGCTTTAGTTTTATTGTGCGTTGTCTGCTTTGCTAAGGCGGTGGCGGTGGTGGTGATTGTACTGCTAGTGGTGATGGTGGCAGTGGTCGCCACTGCCACGCAGTGATAAATGTTTCCTATGCCGTGGAATTTCACCCGCGGCTGCAACAACAGCAGCAACAAAATTCATACAAATGCAAATTTAATTGTAGTCGCAGTGGCATCCACATCCACATCCCCAGACTTAACTCCAAGCCCAAGTCAACTTCAAGCTCAGCTTCAAAATGAATGCTTTCAGCATGGCACGCAATTTAAGTGGGCGTGCCCACGGGCATAGCGTCAGCCAAAATGAATACAAAAAAAAAAAACAAAAAACACAAACAGAAATGTGCCAATTCGTTTGAATTTCTTTAAATGTTTTTTTTGTTTCAAAGTTGTTTTTTTGTTGGCTTGTTCAAATGATAAAAATTTGTGCAAATCTTCTGCTTAGCTAACGGTAGCTGTCCTCTTTTTTCTAAAAGCCCCGTTAACCGTTTTCTACGGTTTTTTCAACGTCTGGCCAAGTCACACACGCAATGCGTCTGCGTTGGCGTCGTCCATATGTCATTTTATGTAGCTCAGTTGCAGACACTTGTTATGGCCAATTGCTTGCCTTAATAGCTGCCCCCGAGCCATGTTCTAATTGAAGTTGTAATTGCTGCTGCCACAGATGCTGCTATATTTCTGACACCTAGTATTCGCGTGTATAACCGCAAAGGATCTGGCCATAATTTCACTTCCTTTATATCGACAACTCGTGCGCTTCCTGAGGATAGTCACACCTTCTCAGCTGTTCCTCAGATTTGTTCGAATGTTTTGTAATTGCAATTGTGCGTGACTTCTGTGCACGATTTCCTCTTCAATGTTTCATTATGTGTATGTATGTGTAAATGGGCTTGTGTTTGTGTAGGAGCGCGCCAGGACTTTATATTCTGAGCCTCACAACAGCTGGCTGCTTCTAGCTGCTGTTATTCTTGCACAAAGAATGCCGCCCTTGCAATATGTTCGTGTTGTTTGTGAGAGGTCAATAATCTCTGCTGGGGTGGCTTGCAATTAGGGGAATGTGTGCAAAAATGTTGTCAATAGTGCACTTAAAGAGGTCCTTGTTTTTCAGCCATAGGCATATTAAGAGCAGACACTCCTTAACATATTTTATAGAATCTTATCAACCAGAAGACAGTGAAAAAGATCAATATAAAATGTCTTAAGTATGTGGAGTAAGTCGTATTTTATCCTCACTTCTGCATCTACATACATATAACTTAAAGACACATCGTATTAGGCATAGTACATTATACGTTATCCAAAGCCAATGCTCAACAGCATTCTCACTACATTCAGCATCGCTAAATAAAAGACTGCTGCATTTAGCGTCGTATCTTGTTTGCTTCATCTCTCATTTCCATGCTATCACCGCAATTGCATTGAATAGACGATTCTATGCCTGCGTAGCTTCTTGTTGGTTCTAATGTCATTAGCGTAGGATACAAATATGCAACATACGCTACATTCAGTGCTGCATGCGGGTATTTTTTCATTCCATTCCAGCAGCAATAGCAACAACAGCAACAAATCAAAGCAAATCTCAAAGACGCTGAGTCTGCCAAAAGTAGGTAGCAGAAATTGGATGTTATTGTATAAGCGGAAGGGAAACACACCGGGCCGTAGATAATAACAATAATAATGATAATGCACAAGAGAGAACGCGCGCCAAGCTGCCGAAAGGAACGAGAATTGAGGAACAGCTGAGAAGCGCAGCAGTCAACGAAAAGGAACCCAAAGATCGTCTTACGGCTGGGATTTCAGTTTGAGCCTCAGGTGCGAGGGTGTGCACTTTTTTGTCATGCAACGGCAGCAACAGCAAAATCAGCAACAACAACAACAGCAGCAGCAGAGATTTCTGTTCCCCAGTTTCAGTCCCTCTGGCCATAACAATTTGTAGCACGTGGCCTATTTGGCCATTGTGACCGGGGCAAAGTTGGCGCCTTTTTTGGGCAGACTTCCATAAAAAGACGACGACAACGTGATTGCGGGTGCCTCAATTATCTAACCATATGAGTGTGAACAAAAGGAGTAAATTGTGAGTGGAGCGAGAAGATATCTGATTACACAGCTCTGATCTCTGATATATATATATTTTTTTTTTTGCATACACCTACAGTATCAATTGTTAGTCATTCAACACCCACGCGCTGCGGATGCAGGAAGCGTTGCGGGGCTTCAGGCAGAGACAGGAACTGTGGTTATGCGATCTGCATAAAGCCTCGCAATTTCACCGCAACAATATCTAGTGTATTGGCCATTTCCAAAGACGGTTATAATTGGCCCAAGGCAGCACCAATTTATCAACGCCGATTGCCATTTGTGTTGACAACTAACACACTGAACACTGGACATTGGACACTGTCCGCTTCAGGTGAATGCGAATCCGTGATGCTGCAGCTGCTTTACTGGCTATCTGCCTGCCTGCCTGCACATACATAGTTGGCATGAAGCGTGTTGATTTCGCACTTTACAGCTTGTAAAACCAGCAATGGCAACTGCCGTCGACAACATCAAGTGCTGCTGCAATGCACCAACTATGAAATTATTTTATTTAATAACCAACAACAAATATAAAACATTGTCAGCAATTGTCGCTGTTGGCCAAAACGCGCTAATTGCGCACGAAAAGCTCCATAGAATTTATTACATTTCAATTATGTATATGGGCAAAATGTTGGCACAAGCAATTGGCATTGCATAAACAGTAGACAGTAGTCACTGTACAAGGCATCATCAACATCATTCAACTGCTGCCTGGTCTGTCAAATTAGCCAGAAAGTCAGTCAGCAACATTGGTCAGAAGAAGCAGCTGCACTTTTCCTCTTTACAGAAGCAAGAGCAACACGTTAGCAACATAATGTTAATGTTCTCAGCAACATGCAAGCAACTGAGCAACAACAGATAGTTCTGATTGGCTTCACTTGGTCTTGCTTAGATCTTAGCTCGATATTATATTTAACGGTGGCTTATGGTTTATCTAATTGCAAATTTGAAGTTTTAGATACAATTTTTAATTTTTTCAACATGATTTTCTCTGGAATCTTATGTGAAAACTTGGCACCCAAAAAATGAGCTGTTAGCAACAAATTTGTGATTATACTTTACTATCGTGATAACTATCGAATGCTTAAAGTGACACATACTTAACGAAACAATTAAGCTTACTAGCAACATATATGCTGGTCGGTTGCCTATAACATACGAGTGGAGTCCGGCAACAGTTGAGGCACAGCGACGTGTGTGGCCTCTTAAAAGGTTGCTAGCAGCAATTGCTCTTGGCTATTGCTGTTGCTGCTGGCGTTGCCTTTTGCAGTTGCAACTTTTGTCGTTGTTTGTGCATAAATCGTGTGAAATATCGCATTTCGCGCAGTTTCGCATCGTGTTAACGAGTGTGACATACACACACATGGAGGAACACGCATTTATTTGTCTTAGTCTCGCATTGTTGTAGTTGTTGCTGTTGTTGTAGTAGTTCCAATGGTTGCTACTGCCCAAGTGCTTAGCTGGCAAGTGCTTGTCACTTGATTGCTTTGTGGCTTTTGGGTCCTCTGTGTGTATATTTGCATATATTGACAGCGCTGTGTGATAATGCTGTTGACATTGATATAGCTCTGAGGCGAGAGCACAGCTACGGGCCATATTGTTACTGTAATTTCTGTTATTGTTGTTGTTGCACTTACAACGCCCACCAAACAATTGACAGTCAACAACGTGCCGCAAAGCTACAAAAAACCAAAAAAAAATAAAGGGCAGAATAAAAACGGACTATAGTTGAGGCAGCGTCAGCTTTTGGGACTGCGGCAATCTGATAAAGTTGCGGCTGTTGCGCATGCGCATGTTGCACGCCTACAAAATCATGTTGCACGTCAATTGTAAAGCTCGCAATATGTGTGTGCAATGTATGCGTTTTTTGTTTGTTGTTGTTATTTGTCTGCTTATTTAAATTCTGCAATGATTTTTTCAAAGTACTCTTCGGTACTCGGATTGCGCTTCAAGGCCGCCCCGTTCGACGTGTGTGGCCATAACTTAGCCGGGGGAAGAGGCGACGGCAACATGTTGCTGACAGACGGCAGCCAGAAGGCGGGCAGCACCAGCGGCAACAACAACAACAACAACAACAACAGCAACAAGATCAACTACAACACCAACGCCAAAGCCACAACGACAATATCGAATTGCGACTGCTGCTCCTGCTGCTGCTGCTGCTGTTGATGGTGGTGGTGGTGGTGCTGCTGCTGTTGGGCGGCAATTGATTCTTAAAAAATGCTGACATTTTACATGTTGCTGCAACATGTTGCCGCATGCTTACCTGCTTACTAGCAGAGATTTGCCTACGTTGTGGTTGTCCTTGCCAGTCGAAACAACGTTGACAAATTGCTACATGTGCTCTGCAAACTTGAAGAGCATCGCATTACGCAGGAGAAATGCTGCTTGCTGCATGGTGAATATGGCAAACGGAAATTGAAAATTACTTAAAAAATTGCAGAAGTGAAACGCCCACCACAATTGTAGGGAGAGTAGGTAGCACGGCGTTGATAGTAGCAGATACAATAATCCTTGCCAGGCCAAACTAATAATCGCATAATACACGTTCCAAGCTAATGATTAACTTGCATCATTATCGCCAAAGATCTGAGCACCAGCAATTGCAGCAAACAGCAAACGAACGATCGCTGCTACGAGGTTGAGTTGAGTGCTCGGGGTTTGCGTTGTTTTTTGCTTCGCTGTTGAAATTAGCTGCTGCTGCTGCTGCTGCCGTATCTGCAGAAGCTGTTCCGATGGGCAGGACAACAAAGCATCCTGCACTTTTACTCGTTTCATTGAAGAAACGACGCGCGCCCATTGCCCGAGGCATCGCTGCTGCTGTAATCTGCTTTTATTTTATGCGCAGAGCGCTTATAAATGCATTCAACGTCTCTGAAGCTGGACTCCAGACGACGCAGACAGGAACCTGCCGCTTAGGCGAAGACCTGACGGCCCCAAAAAGGCAAACGGCCCGACAGCAACTGCCAGAGCAACAGCAACAGCAACAAACAAGAATATAAGCAACCAAGCAAACGGCAGCCGACGCTAAAAAATAAGTTTGGCCGAGGGAGAAAATTCACTGCATCCTCCCACTTTTTGCTGTTGCTGCGTGGCCAAGGCAATGGGGCTATTATGTTGCTGTTGCTGCTGCTGTTCTTGGTCTGGAGCCAATCATTATATGAGTTTTTCATACTTTTTATGCGGGAGTTGGTGTTGCTGTTGCTGTTGCTGTTTTTGTTGCCGTTGCTATTGAGTTGAGTTGCCTGCTAAGAAATTGCTGCTGCGATTTTTGATTTATGCGGCAGCAAATGAGTTCCAGTTTGCAAAAAAACAAAATAACAAAACAGAAACATAAAGAAAATTCAAAATCGGGGTAGTATAAGTTGGTATATCAAAATGCGTGCACACCCACACTTCCGGTTGTAAATTGAATGTGGGCGTGCCCTGTGCCGCCCACAAATGGCAATCGATCAATGGGCAAAAACAACATATGGAATGTAGCACCCATGTTGCTGGCGGATAGTAGCAACAGCAACAGCAACAGCAGCAGCAGCAGCAATATAATTATGCGCATGTTGCATTGCTGTTGTAGTTGTGTATTTGAGTTGATGGTTTTGTAACCAAACATCAAAGTAGCAAGCATGAAGCTTGGACAAAAAACAAACAAATAGCAAAGCCGTCAACGAGCCAGCGACGAGAGTCGAACGACAAATCGTCGAAAGTTACAGTTTAAGTTGCTGCCTTGACTTGGCTTGACTCTCGCGGTAACAGTTGCTGCTGGTGATTGGCAGCAAGCAGCCAAACAGCCAGGAGATAATCAGAATTCCAACATTTTCACCTGTTGCCATTTGCTGCCGCTTGCAGTTTGACATGTGCCGCACATGCCGTTGCCATTTGTCTGCACTTTAATGACGCACCACGTCCAACAGCAGCTTCAGCTCTAGCGATAGCGAACAGCACCACTCCAATCCTCGCCTAGACGGCAGCAATCAGCTAAGCATCTTGGCGCGTTGACAATCTATGCGCATAGTTTAGCATTTACTGTTGGAATTATTGAACCACATGCGAAGTTCGAGTTGCAGTCGCTGACCCACTTGCTTTGCCAGCTGATGTCTGCTCACACTGTCCTCGACTGGGATTCGACACACAGCCGAGCTGGATGGGGCTGTGCTTGGGGCGACGATCATCAATAGGTTGCCACCCTTGGCCGGGGCTCCAAAGTGTCGTTAGTATGTTAATTTTACTGAAAATTCATACGCAGCGTGGTACGCCTGCAATGCAATTGCCGATGCGCATATTTAAATGCCTGGCTTGTGTGACTGTTCCGCGGTACTGCTACTGTACGTATACCCTATGCACTAAATTCACTCACAGTGTCGATTCGTTTTGCACAAAACTACAATGCGACATAAGACGCATGTTACTTTACTGATTCTTTAGTGACTTGACCTCTTTTGCGGTATTACTTTTAATGCATATCAATATATATATAAATAATTATAGTCTCTTAAATAAAATATTATTTGTTCTTAAGCCTTGTAAGCACTGCTGCTTTTGTGCAATGGATAACTATTGCTCGACCAAATCACATTCAATACACTGGTTTGTAGTTCTCGTTTTTTATATTGTCACAAAGTATAACAAATTTCAATTCGATGACCTCCCGCACACGCATTGCGCAAAACACCTTGGACACAATATGGGGGGAAATGGAAGGGAAGAAATACGCAACAGCCACAGTAACAGCAACAGCAACAGCAACAGCAATCAAATGCTTAGTTGACCCCTGACTTGGCCCCGGCAAAAACAAATAAACAACACAGCAAAAGACACTTGGCAAATGCAAAAAGGGGCACCAACAGAATTTGCATAGGAAAAACAACATTTCCGCCAACACAAAGCGGCTAAGGGGCGCTTTCGTCAGTCGTTGAGGAGGGGAATGAGTGGGAGAGGGTAGCAATAGTATATATTACAAGTATTCCATAGTCGCAACTCGTGCTCACACTTGTTCTCATAGTCATACTGAGTCCCATACCCACTCAGCGGGAGGCCATCGATGGCCGCACACAATGCGGACTCAGATTTAACTAGAAACTGTACTTTCTGCCAATCGCATTGAATGATGCGGTGTGGGGCGGTTTGGTGCAGTGGTAGTTTGGTCAATTTATGGCTAGTGCCATCGTCGCTCGGCATGTGAAAAATGCGTGCAAAAAGTCAGCGTTGGCCACACTAATTAGTTTGTCTTTTGGCTCTCCTACTTGGCCTACTTGGCCAACGGAACAAGGCGGGGCTGGGGCTCAAGTTTGGATCATTGAGTCGCCGTCTTACAGCCTCGATTGCCAGCGGGCTGCTGCATAACTTAGGTAGCAGAAGCTGCCATCGCACAACCAAAGAATTTCTTGGTCCAAGTCTCTGGCCATGTCGTTCTACAGTGTTCACGGACAGATAATTTTGCGGTGCTTTAAACGCCCACACAACAGACAAGCGTCTCTCTGTTGCTTAATTTCCTGGAATGAATCACTGCTCTGGGCCATGCTAATATTTAAATCTCTAAAGGGAAAATTGTGTGCTTGTCTCATTGAAGTTGGGATACCCTAAGCATTGAAAACAGAAAGCATATAAAATATACAACTGTTAATCTATATACCATTGTGTTTCTTACTTTCCCAGATGTCTTAACACAAGCAAACCATTTAAACAGATTTAATTGCAATTTTATACCAAATATTATATTATTCTAAACGAAAGGGTATTTATGAGTAAGTTAATTCGAAATCCTTGTCTGCTCTTTTTAGACATTTACATAATTGCCAACTGAAAATTTAACAAACCCATATTAAAAAGAATATAAAGATCTGTTTCCTAAAAAAACTATTTTTGAAGATTAAATTTTGCCAAAGCAGATAGCCGACGGCGTTAGGCCATGATCAGTCTGAAGGAGACCCGGCCATTTCGGGCGAACCTTGCACTTTGTTAAGCGTCATTTAGGACAAGTTTTATGAGTCATTCCAAATGTATGATACAAATTTTAGTGACGTGTATTAATATCTTCAGTTCGATGAATATCACTGACAACAGAGCTGCCTTGAGTGATGATATACCACAAAACCATATTCATCGGCATTTAATTCTGGCTAATGTATCAATAGATAATATAATCCATATGATTATTGCAATGTGGAAGCAGCGTTATCGTAAGTCTATCTTTAAAGATGACGCATTGCTTATTCCTAGCTACCCCGTAGAAATTTTGATGCTTTCATGTCTCTGTTAAAGAGCGTCGTTGGCACTGGCATTTCAGCAATGCCATACTGCTATAAATATGGTTGATTAATTGCTTGTACTGTGATGACTCTTATGTCCACCTTTCTTATTATGTATGGAATGCAACTATTGGTAATCAATGGTATACAATTAAGTATACACTGCAACTGAATAAATTATGAGCATGGCAGATTCAATGTATGGTTAAGTCTAGTCGTCAGAGCAAGGTGGGTTATATGACTTATTCGGACACAATGGTATATGCATTCAGTATGGGACCGGTCTGGTGTCGTTACTGCTCCAAACTATTCGGACTTTCGGTTGATATTATACTGTGTTTCTGTCACTATGGTGATTGCGTAGTATACATCGTATTCGTATCTGTGAATTTCCAGCATCTTTCAGATCATTTCATAACACATAGATGGATTTAAAGACTTTTTGTGCGATTGTGGGACTCTTGTGCTTGCCACTGTTTATTTTTCGTCATCTGAAGTATCTTGTGCCTTTTAGGATGTTGGAAAATGTACTGATTTACTTGGGCATCCCGTTCATATTCTATTATTCTTTCAATTGATTACCCGAAATTGGTGACATTTTCGACGTTCCCAAGTTCATATCGGTTGTATTGCTTGCTGTTTCTTCTGTGGGTGTAGTGAGTATGCGTTCAAACTATTGGGTTCTTCAATTCACATCCAGTTTAAAAACTCCTAAAACACCGCAGATTGTAATAATTGAGTCTAAAATGGCAACGCCTAATAATAATGAAATGAAAGTGTTCTAAATTATGACTTATAATATCGTTTTCATTAATACATACATATACCTCGCGCAATTGATTAAGTTATTCGTTGCAATCGCCGTATGATTTATTTATACACTGAGCGGCTATGCCCAGATCGACATCATTTTGAACAACTATATATTAAAGAATTGAGAACTGCAGAATCCGCATAGGATTGAAAGCATAATTCGAATTATCTTCGTTATTTTAACTACAGTGAATGCAGCAGGTTGGCATCTCTTGAAGGATATTCTCATCGTGATATTTGGAACCATTATTCTGTTTTATAGTACTTATAATGCAATTCACAATATAATTGAGTGAGGTGGCAAAACAGATGAAATAACAACCGCCAGCTGAAATCGCTGCTGCCTAAGAATTCTGTAATATATATTCTGAAAGAAGGTAGAATCACATATAAATTGTATTACGCATCATAAATGAATATTAATTTGAAAGGTCACCACCCAGATAATGCCGAATCGCAGAAGCAATAGCAGTAGAAACAGTTCCACCTACTGCTCCACAGTTCTCAATGGCCATTATCGATACGTGATGTCGACATTGGCATTGGCGGTAATTCTCTCATTAGGTGGCGGTCTGGGTAACTTGGCTGACTCTGGCATGTGGCAGGCAACCTGCTTGATGCGGCAGCTACTCAACAACAGCAGCACAGCCTGTTTGTCTGGCAGTCGTCTTCAGGCCCACTTAACGATGCTCCGGAATTTATGCCGATATGGTAATGCATCTGCGCTGGGGCCACTGGTGCTGCTGGGGCGGCCCGCCGCTTGCCTCATTATGCCATTGATGGACTGCAGTTGAGCGTTTGGATTGCGTAATTTATTGTTTGGGCCGTCGCTTGATAAACTGGTGTTGGATTCCAACATAACCTAAATGGGAAAACGGGCGACAGGCGACATCTGTTAGTAGCTGTTGCTGCGCCTGTTGTTGTTGTTGTTGTTATTAGTATTATTGTTACCTCTCTTGCTGGCCAAACCGAACAGTTTTTGCCAACGCCTGCATATCACTTTCCGTCAAATCCGCGGGGCTTTGAACAAGTTCAACGGGGCTCACATTGGGGGATTGAGTTGTGTGTCGCATTTATGGCTCTAATTAGCTACGCAAGTCGCATGCAAAGCAACAGCAATGGAACACATTCAGCCAGTTCAATCGTCAGTCTGTCAGCAACTGTTGCTGATCTCTGGCTAATGATTTCCACAGAAATCTGCCACACGTGCAGAACTTCACCCATGTGGCGAGTTCAAAAGGTTAAACAGCGCAACTGGCAAAAAAAAAAAAAAAAAACGAAAAAAAAAGTTCTGCGTATGCGCCGATCGCTGCAAAGTGCAACAAATCATTTCGTGGACCCCAGCATAGCGATCCGCAGTGCTATGCCAACCAATTTGTGTTCCGTTGCTTTGCCGTTTGTATAAATCAATTGGCCAGCGGAGACTGCAACGGGCAGCATCCCAGATACTCCGGCACTCTTGAGTCTTAGTTACCGTCACAGTCGCTCTTCGATATGACAACCCGCTGTGCGGTGTCTATTGGCATGGCCATCCTATAAATTGCCTGCCTCTCTCTGATCTCCACTGATGCATTATGTGTTTGGACTATGATTTTTCACTTGTTTTAGTGCGTGCGATCCACGTCTGATTGGTCTATAAATTATAAAGTTTATTGCGCCCAAACTACGAGTATTGGCCACAAGCCACAAGCCACAATCCACAGTCCACAGTCCTCTGGCCGCCCCCGACACTGATGGATTACAAATATCGTGCCTGCCGTTATCTACCGCTTCGACCTAACACAAATATTGGCTTATCGAAATATTATGTTGTATTTTACCAAAGAAAAATTTTGTGAGTTATTGATTACATATTTACAGCGACTTTACGTTCGATTTCTGTATAAATATTTGCACAATTTAACGGTCAGCGGCCGCCGTATGTTGACTATAGGATATTGACAAGTCGACGCCGGTTGATTTTACTGCCCCCAAGGTCTTGACCTGTGATGTACTTTGCTGCACTATCCTATGCTGCGGCAGCAACATGCCGCCGAATGTCAAAAATGGATACCGGCGACAAGTTCTGCAAGGAATCCTCAGGCAAGTTGTAGGAGATGAGAGACAAAAGATGCCGACAACATACGTAGCCCAATGCACAGCACTGCACCAAATTTGCAGCCCAGCAACATGGCTGGAAGGTATGTCAGCAACATGTTGTTTAGCAACAACTGACAATTGCTGACTGACTGCATGACTGACTGACTGAATGACTGCCTGGACAGGCAATGCCTGTTAGCGGTACCTTTAATTGCCTGGCTGCCCAAAATCCATACACAAAATGTCAGCCCAAGTAGTAGCAGCAACAACAACAGCAACATTACTAACTAGTAACTGACAGCTTTGTTACAGCAACAGTAACAGCCACCGTAGAAACAACAGCAGCAGCCAGCAATTGCTGTGCCAGCATTAATATTAATTAAATAAACGTTAATTCAGCGCATTAATGCGTAATAAATAATGTCACTTTGAGGCAAAAATTAATGCATAAACGCTACTTATCGCTGCCGACGCCGCCGCCACGCACTTATCTGTGTCAACACAGCGCCAGAGGCTGTAACTGTGGCAGTAACCACCAGCCAGCAACCAACAGCTGACAAACGCATTGTCAATAGGCCAGGCCAATAGCTATATTGTAGATCCGTTTGGCAGCAGTCTGGAGTAAGGAGTTGGGAATCTGGAATTGGGAGTCGGGAGTCGGGAGTCAGGAGTAAGCAGTCGATGGCGCGTTGCAATTACATGTCTGTGACAAGAATTTTAAATGAAAATCACCAGTTGGCGAACTGTGCTCAGTGGACAAATGATTTAAACTTTCGCATTACGTGTGGAAAATGTATAAAACTGTATATATAGTACTGACAACAGAGGCGCCATGCTTGCAGGCTGCACTCAAAGCACTCTTCGCTTTTCCATTTGGTTTTTGTGAGCTTTGCATGCCCCGCCAGAAGGTGCCTTCCATGGCGGCAAACAACGGCGACGCATGAAATTAGAAAGGCATTATTGCAAATTTCTCGCTTTTGAGGTTTGTTTATCAGTAATTTGTCAGTAAGTGTTTGGCCAGATGCAGCGGCTCAGATTAAAGTACCCCTGTGTCCGTCTACTTTCTAATCCAATTCACTGACACAGTCCATTAAAACAATTACATGAATAGACTGTAAATATTAAACAGACAGCATGGCGAACTGATTGTCATTAGGTCAAACGATAATCTAAGGTCCTTAAGCCATGTGACACATTCTATGGGCATTTTTTGAATCAGCAAAACGATCTCAGAGGTTAGCCAGCAAAAATTGTATATGCAGATACTCTTATACTGTACAACATAATAATAAAGTTAAACATATTGAGAGCCATTTCTTAGTTTATTCTCGTTATTTCTTTCTCTTTCCTCTATACTTAAAATAAATAAAATAATTCAGGAAATTATACATTATTTTAAACAGTATTTGAAAGCTTTCTTACTTTTGGAATTTTCAAACCAAATGGAATAAAAGCCTCAAGCTTATTTACAACCCATTTACACTACTCTCAATTATTTAAAAAACAGCTTAAGCGACAATTTAATGCATTATATCGCTGTTCTCGTTGGCCGTACTCACACCTTAGTAGATATTGCCCAAGTAATTTATGATCAAGCATTTGGCCATGTTTCTGCCAAGCAATAAGTGCATTAGAATAGCTTGCTAGCCCGACCAGGAGCAAACATAGTTCAGCAGCAAGCTGCCTTTAGCGCAGTTAACAAATAACATCAACTTATTAAATAAAGTTTCAATTCATGGCAGCAACAAAACTGCAAGAAGGCAACGCATCCAGGCGAACAACGGCTACCGTACTGTGAATCTGGACATTGCGACGGTGAACGGATGGTGGATGGGGGTCGCTGCAGGCGCAGCCACAATAAATCATCACATCGAAGGCAATGGCGCAGATTTGGGGAGTGGGGGGTACGGGGCACATGGCTGTCTGGCTGCCAAGTAAGTAACTGCGGCCAAGTTATGTGGCTTCATTGTGGACAGAATGAACGCTTTTAAGCAGACAATTGCAGCCTGCGGCGCAGTAGGAGCAGCAGCACCAGCAGCATCGGGAATAGGAACAGCAGCAACGCCAACACGGCAGCAGGTAGGCAACCAAAAAAAAAAAAAACAGGAGGCTGTGCCAAAAGATTGGTTAGCCACTCTAGCAGCTCCCACTGCCCCATTGCCATTGTTCAGCAGATCATTGTAGCGCTCACAGTTGCTCCTTGCTGTTGCTCGTGCTTTTGCTGTTGTCGTTGCTACACATTTTCGTAGGCCGCGTTGTGCACATAAATCATTGACTAGACTCCAACTGCAAGTTGATATTGCTTGCTTGGCTGCAATATGAGTTAATTTTTGCTAGCACCGAAAGCGTATTTGCGATTTGCGTATTTGTCAACTGCAAATTACAACTTTTTCCCACACGATTGCCGCCTGCCTTCGCTTGCCTGCCTGGCTGCCTATCGCAACGTTGACATACAACACATGTGGGTGTTTGTTGCAATTTATGGCACGCCTGGTATTATAAATTTTCTATTAACTCGCCAGACGTCAGCCGGCAAACTGGGCGAGAGTGAGATTTGCATTGAATGCCGGGGCAGCGTGAGGTCCCCACTGCCATTCTGTCTCTCTGTCTGTCTGTCTGTCTGTCTGTGATAGCGCATTATCTGTTTAAGGCTTTAATTTTGTTTACCAAAAATGTACGCAAAATAAGTGCGAGCGACACAGAACGCCTTCTACGGTCTGACGTTGCAACGTCTCTGGACTCGCACTGACTGCATTTGCATGCAATTGACTTGAAAGGCGAGTATTCTCGTGAATGTCCCTGATGGCAATATTGCTGCTGCTGCTGTTGCTGCTGCTACCGCTGTTGCTGCTGTTACTGCTGCATCTCATTGAACCCGACAAATTGGTCATAATTTTTAGCAACTAAGTAATCCCAATAAACATGGCCTAAACATTGTGCACCTGACATTAAGCTGCCAAGCATACAACTATTTAGTGAGAGACAGAAATAGAGAAAGGACAGAGAGAGAGAGAGAGAGAGAGAGAGAGAGAGAGATAAAGAAAGAGAGGGGGGAAGACAGAGACATTGGTCTTGGACTTGCAGTGGGCAGTGAATAGCCAATAAGATGCATTTATCTGCGCATCGATCAGCTATAAAACCAGTGTTCACAGACTGCACAAACTGCACAACTGTAGCGCAACGAATCGATTTGGCCAAGCAGTCAAACATCAATTGTAAATTAACAGTAGTTAAAATCCAAATGAATTTGCGACTGCTGCCAATTTATGCAGCTGCCTGCTTATGCCATTTAATCTGCCGGTTCAAAGGTTGTGCATATACCAATCAACTGATTTACGCACTAGCGCTGAAATATCATCAAAGATACAACCCAATCAAACGGATGATGATGGCTAAACGGGCGCCAAAAGGCGTGCTCATATCCAGAAGATACAAACGGATACCGAGTCGTTTTTCGTTTTTTCTTATTTTATTTTTGTATTCTGTTTTTTTTTTTTTTTTTGTAGCTCTTGATGCCTTTGTTCAATCAGTAATTCACCGGAGTCTGATTGGTTTTCAAAATTCACACGCTGCGTGGTGCTGCTTATCAAGCCAAAACAAAAACAACAGCAGCAATTGCAACTTTTCGTATGTGTATTCGTCAGACACAATTTCTTGACTATGCACGAGCTTCAAACTCTCACTCGGACCGCTGGTTGCCTTGACCGTTGGTAAACATTAATATTTCATTTGTACAATCACACACACACACACACAAAACAACACCTCATTACGTCACATGCAAAACGCTTATCGCGAAGGTATCTGATGGATACAACTCTCATGTACTTGTGTTATATGAGTTCTTGAGTCTGTATATATTTGCTTGTGTGTGTGTGTGTGTGGGTTTCTGTGTTGTTATCTGTGGGTGTAATTTTCTCACGGTTCCGTTTTCAGTTACTTGGACTTAAATTGCGTTTGCACATTTCCCTTTTTTATATTTCTTCTTCTTTTTTATTGCCTGCTTTGGTCTTTTCGCCAACACTTTTGTGGGTGATTACAGGAGAAATAAAAACACTGCACAGCACCTGAATAAATATCTTATCAGCGTTTCGTTTTTCAGTGCTTTATATCACATATATTCATTTGATTTTGTGCGGTTCTTGGTTCTGAGCGCCATAAAGAAGCGTGGGAATGCGCTAAAATTTGTTGCAATTTTAAGCATTTATCGCTGCTGTGGTTTTTGCAGTTTGCTTATTATCACTCCACTATCAAGTGTTGTGTTGTGGATTAGTGTTGTGTTGTGGATTGTTGAGCTACGGGTAAATAAACTTGCAAGTCGGTTGGCACTAGGCGGTGAGAAATGTCAACATAGTGGAGGCGATAAATATTTATTAGGTAGCAATTTCAAGGTTAAATGAATTAACGGATGAGTCACAATCATATAGGCAGCTGTATCGGAGGGAAATTTAAAAAAAAAATATACGTCCGATTTGCCTCAACGAAGCTCCGAATGATGTTGTATACAGTTGAGTTGCTTAGATTGACAATTTTAGCTATATGGCGATGTGAATATCCCATTTGGAAGTGTTCCAGGATGATATTCCGTTGTTCAATGGTAGTCCGTTTGCGTATAATCCCTGTTGGCTGGTTACACCCGAGATGCCGGATATAACTAAACTAACTACGAAGTATTGGTCTATTTATACAATCATACAATCAATCTGAGTTAAAAAATCCGGGTTTTATGGCACCCAGGTGTCCATAATGTAACTGGTCCAAATAAGCGTTGACCATAAATTGAGGTACTTTCTTACATAACCCGACCTAGCAGGTGGGGCAACCTTAGTATATTGGGGTCATATATTAATTTTGGTGATTAATATATGTACCTGCCATCGGTCTTTGGAATTTTTGAGAAATAATGTATAATTACTTTATGGCAGGCAATTAAAAATTTGCTAGGCTCTGGTCCAAATAAGGTCTGAGCAACTGTACTAGTTTCTTTCTACTTTTACCAGTTTGCGAAGAGAATACATTGAGTTTATTGCCAAATTTTGTAGATGCCTTTAAACTACATATGTTTATATACATTTCTACCCAAATAAGACAAATGTCATTTCATCTAAGTTAATTTGTATCGACATAAGTATGCAATACATTTAAAATTTAAGTATCTTATGTAGCAAGTGCACATATATTATAGCATACTCTTAGGCTCAAATTGAAAAGGTTTAAGTTTGTTGTCGATATTTAGAATCGCTTGAGGCCTAAATTTTAATCTCAATACTTTCGTATGTAATCAAAATGTTTTACGATTAAAAGACCTTGAATTAAATTGTTTTTATCTTATGTATTGTTTTGAATTGAATATTTTTTAATTTATATAAATATACAACAAAAAAGGTATTTTCAAATAATTTTTTTTGGTAAATCAAAATTTATTTGCGAATTATACAATGGTATCTTTTTGGATAGGTAGTATTTATGTGTATTAAATAAGTCATGAATAATAATAATAGGGCATAATAATAGGGAAAATCAATGATATTTTAATTAACGAAAAATATAACAAAATGTGTGTCTGGCTGTGTTTTACTTGTTGTCTATTTTGGTGTGTAACTAATTTAGTTCAGCTAGGATCTAATTACAACTACAATGACTATGATATATTTTGTTGTCAAAAGATCACTACGTTTACGCAAATCACTTTTAGAAGAATTCTCTAAATAGCTTTAATGCCACAATTACGGCTCATAATGCGGCATCAACTAAATCAAATACTTTGCTTGGATAGTGGTTAAGTTAAAGGATACAGGTATGGGTTAAGGTAACTACAACAAAGCTGCCATTTCTTGGCCAGAATAAAGTTAATGATGCTACTACATAATTCATGTATGGTGTAAGTTTGAAATTATTGTGTGGACATGGTATGTGGAAGATTGTTGCGGAGGAAGAATCTTACAAAACTTTGGTTAGCCCTAAAATTAGTTAAAAACTTAACTTAGATATCCCTGTGCTTAGAAGAGTTGTATTAAAACTAATTTAAATTAAATTAGCATAAATCTTGGGCGGCTCAATGCCCATCGCCCACATGGCCTCCATTGAATTCCGCCTGAAACTCGCGTATGCTCACATATGTGCCAGTTGTGAAGCCCACAATGCCAAACAAAATCAGTCCCAAGTTCTTCCACAGTCGCCACTTGAAACGTCCATAGCCCGGATCCTCATTATACACAGCCAATTCAATAGTCGCCGGTACAATCATGCCGAGTGTGCTCAGGCAAACTGCGCCTATGAGCGAGATGAATGGTCCCAGATTTGGCAACGCAACAGCAATGCCACAGCAAAGGATCTGTAAAAGCGCAATGACATTGTAATATTAGCCAAAGTAAAAGTACGAATTTATCAGCACTTACCACCAAGCTGACACGTAAGCCGTACTCGCAAATATTCTGACGCCCAGCAGAAATCTTGCTCTCAATGCCCTTCCACAGAATGCTGACGGGTACATAGAACTGTAGAGTGAAAGTGAAAAATATGGCAATGGCAATCATAAGCTTTACGGATTGCGCCAATCTGCAAGCGAGAGAATTTAGTTAGTTACAGAGATTAACATGTGGCTGCAGCAACTCACTTATCTTCCAGGGGCAGATTCAACGTAATGCTAGCCTCAGTGTCAGGTCCATACTTCAGGAAGCCAAAGAAGCCAACCAGCGTGTAAAGGGCTATGACCAGGCCCATGCCCAGATTCAGCACCGAGGGGCAACCAATGAAATGCTTGGGATTCTTCATGTCATTTTCCAGGGACATAACTACACCGATGCCCTCCAAAGCAAAGATGACCGTGCCAAAGAACAATGGCCACTGCACTGGTGAAACGATACCTGTTCGCTCAGTTGGTGCTGGCAGATCCGAAAACATGTAGATAAACGTTATGACAATGCCCACAAACATCAAAATATTAGCAATCATCGAGAAGGGCGTCAGAAACTTAAGATTGCGCACCAGGCACATGAAGACCAAAGGCGCCGAAACAATCACAATCCACAAGCGTACACTGATTGCCGTTTCTATGTAGACGCCAACCACCTGCTCCAAATTGGTGGCCACAAATACCAGATAGATGCAACAGCAGCCAAGCAAATCGATCACCAGAAAAGTATTCACCATAAAGCGGATGAAGCGGGACCATTTATTTAACGAGGGTGGGCCATCCAGAAATGCCTGCTCAGCCACATCTGCAAATCCCATCATGGGTATCTTCCGGCGCCTGCACAATATGTGCGCACATTTCACCAGTATGTGGACGCAGTAGGTACACAGGGCGCCCACGGCTAGGGTGCCTGCCAGACCGAACCACAGGCCGGCATTGGCGAAGGCCATGGGCATGGCCAGAATGCCCGAGCCGAGTGAGCCCTTTAGCAGATGCATGAAGGTTTCCAAATCACTAGAAATCAAAATGAACTCAATTCAATAATTAACATTTTCTGAACTGACGCAGGCATTTCAAATATTATATGCAAATACCTATCATATAATATCTATAATATGCAATTCTTGTCCGGCTGCCAGAACAAAAGTAGACGACAACTTAAGTTGCATCAAAATATTTACGAAAAATAAGAGAAATCTGTCTTTTTTTGCCTTTTTTTTGCTGCGTTGTGATATCTAGTTAGCCATATAGATAATATATATCACATGTACATATTTAGGCATACACGCACACACACACATACGCACACACCCATGCGACATTTAATTGTTCCTTAAACGTTATTCGTAGATGATTCAAGTCAAAAACGTGATGCAATTGAATGCAAATTATACTTAAATAGAAGCGCATCAACTTATTTTGTATGCCAAACATATTTTGCCCAACCCACCTTTGTTTGTCAGTGCACAATACAGCCTCTGCCTCACTCCCATCCCCCTCCCCCTCTATCTCTATCTCTATCTCTCGCTCTTTTCTCTTCTTGAGCTGATCAACAGACAACGTTACACATTTTACAGTGTAAACGAATCGTGCAGCAATATTTCGACATTTGTTTTTGTTTTTTTATTTTTTTCAATTTTCGCTTGCGAATTTACTTTATTTTTAGTGCGAAAGCTTTTCAGACAAAGTCCAAGGACAATATCAATAAAATTGCACATGAATTTCCGTTATTTATATTCTTTTCGTTGAAATAAGAAAAGGCGAGTAGAAAAATCAAAGTCTAGGCAAAGTTCAATGACGTAAATTAATTAGTTGGTCATTGATTTGTATTAATCGTTCACAACTAGCGCAATTATCAACTCTTTATGTAAGATAATTCAAGTGTGCAAATCATCTCAAATCAAGTTACCCAAAATCCTTTTATAAATCCCTTAAAATTGTATTATAAATCTGATCAACAGTTCAAGTATTGAGTTGCTCAAGACTTTTATCGTCACCAGTACTTCTGAACATAATACTTACGATGTTGGATGCTCGACCTTGCGATGCTCGAAGGGATTGTAGTTGCCATCCTCACCATCATCGCCACCTTTTTTGCGCGCCAGGACCAAAGGGAGGGTGGATCCTGCCGCCTGCTGGACCGGCACATCGGCCATGTCGGAGCGTATGAATCTGTCCGATGAATACATTTCAAACATTGTAGTTGACGAATTGTTGTCGATATTCTTGTACATTTTGCACAGCAAACGCAAAATTGTATCAAACGCAAACACTAATTAATTGGCATGCGCGCTACAGTTACGTTAGCTATGGCATCGAATACTAAAATGAAAGGCACTCACTTGGGCTGGCTTATGCTCGCATTGCTCCTGTTGCCGTTTTTCTTCTCGCTGTCGTAGACCGTCACAACCGTCGGAATTTTCTGCAGCAAAAAAAAGAGAGATCGTAGATCGTTGAGCAATCGCAAATAAGAAACTTAAAGAAGTGCAACGAATGCAGAGTGCAGAAGAGCTCAATCTTATGTAAATCAGCCAGCTGGCTAGATGCTGAGAGCTACAAATTCCCTGATCGATGCCAAGAATGATTTACGTAGCAACATCTATTCAGTTTTTATGGCCAATGCGGGTGGCTCAGGAACGAGCATCAATGGTTACTTGTCGCTGGATTTACAGTTATGTGACCTTGACAAACACAGTGCACAATGTCAAATTTCTACGTGTGCCTCACTAAACACTCGAGCGTATTGTACAACTTGAGAATCACTCTTGTGATCTGTGTAATCTGTTGGTAAACAAAACGCCCGACAATGCAGCGTATAGTCGAATATTTTTTTTGGCATCTCGCGTCGTATGCGCAATATTCAAGTTCAATAGTAAAACTGATATGCGGAAGAAGAGCAACTATGCGTTCACACACGCACGCACACACAAAGAGAAGGCTTATTCTTTCAATCACACCTGCTGATCCAAACTGGTGGCACTTAACGAAGTGGTCATTACAGCAGCACCACTTGACAGTGCCGGCGGTGGACCGCCCCGTTTCAACGACATTTTCAACCGTTGGCGACTGAGCGCCACACTGGACAGACGCGATTCCCGTGTCTTAGGGCCAAAGATGCTCAGCTCTTGGTCTTGCTGCACAGGACGCTGCGGCAATGGCGGTTTTCCTGCGTTGGCGTTCAGCTTGATGCCGTTGCGCTTGCCGTGTCTGAGTCGAGTTCAAGAAAAAATTAAAAATCGAAAGATTAACCGACATGCGCGGCGCTTGCATATACAATTCCAGTGAAATACAATAGAAATCTGCTCGCGTTCACGGTCAATGACATCCGTTTTCATGCACTTTTGTGGCCAAAATGAAAAGCGACAGCCACGCAGAGAGAGATGTTTGCTTTCTTTAAACAGAAATAAATAGTGGACACTCGGGAGACGGTCGCATACAACCACAAAACCCGCTGCAGCAGCACTGAGCAGCTAGTTTGTGACGGGTTTTGTTCGGAACGATATATTTCGGCTGCGGTGTAACTATGTATTTAGATATATTTTTTTGGGGTGCAGCAGCATTCACAATTCTCGATGTCGTCATCACCTGCTTTGGCTTGGCCTCTATTGTTTCCTATATGATCACACGTCTGCCGAGAGAGAGAGAGAGGAGCGCGCGCGGCTATTAAAAAAAATCACATCTTAACAAGTGCTCCCACATATAAATTGATCAAAATCAGTGCAACGCCGAATCCGACATGATACGACAACTATAGCCAGTGCGACGTAAATAAAATTAATGAGGAAACTGTAAATTTGCGCAAAAAATGTGCGAAAATGATATACGAGTGCAACAACAAGAACGGCTAATTCACATAGACCATAAGCAATTCCATATTTTGATCATTTCTTTTTATTTATTTGTTCCCCCAAATTAAATCAGTTGCCTGCCATCAGGTTGACATTTTTGACAGCTATTTGGTTGATTAGAAAATTGCTACACAATTTACAAATTAACTCATTTATTTATCGCTGCGTTAAAAGCATGCCAACAAAAATTTTATAATTTAAAACAAACAATGAGAAACAACAGTGCGTATACTTGTTATGGGCTTGCTGTGGCGCCATCTAGGGTAATGCACTGCAAGCTTTGTTACACATGCGCCACACTGAACAGCGGCGAATGCGAAACAGCTGTGCGCCGAAAGAGGCAACAAATGTTTGCGACGAAAAAAGCCGCGATGAATTCGATCGATGAATGTAAAATTCATGTGATATATTTATGAAAGGCATATGATGTAATTCTATTAAATGTTATGTTATGAGTATATTTTTAAATATTATTTGTTATAGTATTCTTGAAATTATTTAATAATAATTGCTATTTTGTAAAATTAAGTATGGCAAACATTAGAAATTAACAAAAAGTGTTTTTATCATTTTGTTTACGGTCGATTAGTTCTGAGCGTATGCTAAATAAAAAGAAGCAACTTGACAATTTTACGCATCGGTTCACTATACACAATGCGCAAATGCATAAATAAACAAAAAAAAATGCATTCAATGTTTGGAACTCTTTGAATCTAGACTGCAAGATACCCTTGCCTTATAGACGCAATATTCCCTGCTTACAGTTTGGATAAAGGGTATAATTTCTGCATATGTGAATTGTTTTCGCGGTAAAAATAGTTATTGCAATTGTTAGACAGCTGTGCGGACAGAAATTCCAAAGCACTGTGACGCAAACTTATCTAATAATGTATAATAATATTTATATAATAGCCATATAAGCGCTATTTCAACAGTCATTCAATCAGTCGCGTGCGACAATACTCTTGCCTATGCAAAATCGCACACATTACGACTCGGAAACTTCATGTACTATAGAATAGCAGCAAAAAAAAATGCAATTTGTACTCACATTTAATTGGCGGTAGCAGCTACACAAATATCGCGAGCATTGCAGAGAGCGCAACAAGTACAACTCGAAACATGCACTCCAAAAGAAAATTGCCAAACAAGGCTAGATCGACGCGGCTGTTTTAATACCCTTTTTATACATTTTTAATAGGTTTAGGGTATAAAAACCTAATGTCAGACTTGTAATAAAACAGATTTTTTCTACATTTTAGAAAAATGTACCATGCAATTAATAAAATAAAAATCCCTGACTTAAAGATATAAACAATTTTCTGTCTTACACTTTCTTCAATTCAGGTCGATTTTTATTGTAAGTGTGGTGCAAGAGAATGTAAACTCAAATAGAATAGCAATTGAAAGCAAACTGAAAGCCATGCGAAAGCGTGGAGAGCACTCAACACGTGTCACTGGATCGGTTCAAGTTCAATATGGCGGCAAGTGCCGTTAGCATTTATGGCGTAGTATGGCGAATTGAGACCTTGCTAAAGAGATAAAGCGTTGCTTCTAATGAGATTCTGGCCATAGAAATAAATTACCTGTAAGGTGCGGAAAAATGTAAAAGCTTCTAATGAATATTTGCAGAATGAATTAATTGCTTTAGAAAATTAGATTGCATGGGTACTCGATATGGTTTGTATTAAACACACAAATTGTATGAATGTAGTCGAAAATTATATACCCAGATCCAGCTGTACCTTAGCTTATATTACAAAATGTGCAGGCTTCAAGCATTACGCCAATATTACCAAGTGATTGTTATTGATGACATATTAAAAGCAAATATATATTTTTTATACTTAATATTATTAAGCTAACTTGTTCCATAAATGCACATACTTTCATATCACTATCGATCAGTATGTAAAGTACTTTTAGCATAAGCACAAGTCAAATTAACTAATTTTTATTAGCAACATCAATCATATTGATAACGATAGTGAATTAATTATAAAATCTGTAAGTAATCTGAAAATGGGTTGCGACAATTGTTAGTAATCATAATTTGCCAATATCTTGTCTGCTTGTCTGCCTACACTTCTGCACTTCTGTTTAAAATGCAATGACTAAGATATAAAATGTTCACATTCACAGGCGTACGGGAGCCGCAGTAGACATGCAATTATGTACTTTTGTAATTAAAACTGTCAAGCCTGACTCTATGGCACAGCGGTCTATCGATAGTTTTGAGTGCATATCATTGAGTTTATATAAGCGAGTGGACGAGAAACAGAACAGAAATAGAAGCAGCGGTGAACAAAATCGAGAACGGCAACAGCAACACAAAACAATTTAGCAAACAAACGCCAACAATTCGCAGTGGAAAATTTTTTACAAAACTGGCTAAAATACTTCAGCTTAAATGCAAGCAAATAAAAAAATAAAAATGAAATAAGCGCTAAATGTGTGCATCACGTGGCCAGAAAATAATGACGGGGAATGTAAGTAGCCCAGCTCAGCGCAATTCAACTTAGCTCATTTCTAGCGAAAACTGTCAGCAATTCGTCAATGCAAACTCGTCGATTTATGGCCAGCCCCAAGTATTAGGAAACTGTCTTCTGAAAAAGTGCATTGGGGTGCTTGCAAATGCACAGATAAGATAGTATATTAGAGCCTGATTGTGTCAGATACAAAAATGCTACAATTTCAAGATATAGCCCGAATCGGGAGTCAATTAGAGAACGCTTTGTTTTTTTAAATTGAAACCGCTTGTATCCAATATAAATATAAATTAATATAAATTATTTATATGTTTATCCATATGAGAAATTAAAGAATGTGAGACGTTGCAGTCAGGTTACAAGTGCAGCGACGCTGACGCAATGATGCCTCATACAATAGCAATAGACAGAGAGAAGGATAAGGCACATGGAGTGTTAGTCAGAGTGAGAGAGTTACAGCCATATCAATAATTGCATTGCAAGTGTTGGGAGAGCGTTCGTCACACTTGCAAAGTACGACTTTAATGCTTACGGCATGCAAAATTATCAAACGCGATCGAATTTTGCGTTGTGCCATTTAAATAAAAGCAATGCAGCAAATAATTAATCAACGGCGCTTGCGCAGCAGCAGCATAAATAATCACCAGAATCTTCAAGTCAAAGTACAATATGCCATACTTTTTTTGTGCATATTGCCACGAAATTGTAAGCGTACAGCTCAAAAATTGAAACCCTGAAAAACGCTGACGCAGGTAGAAGAAGAAGAAAGACGACGTCGCTATTCGCTGTGGCATAAACGGTTAGCTGTATGCCCTACTTCGTCCCCTACCACGTACATACCCGTACCGAATTCGAATCCCAGTCAGGCAGACATAAAAGTGCAAGGAACTCGCACAGTCAGCGAGCGGAAAATTCCACTGTTCATAAAAATAAAAACAAGAGGAAGAAATATTTTGAATAGGCGATGTTTGACTCCAGAAGCAGCGTTGAGGGTGGAAATGTTTCTGTGTTTGTATGTTACTCATAACGACAACAATAACAGGGACAAACGAAACTAAAACAAAATCTGCCCGAAATTAGACTTTAGTTTTGGAGCTCTTTGTCTTGTTATCAATTTAAATACAGGAAATAATTTGCATGGCCCAATTTATTCAACGGTCGATCAATCAATGAAAAGAAGTGATTTGTTTAGGGCTAGGAACTAACTCTGTTTCGTTAGAGTCATTAGTAACTAATATCACTTGATGGAGTATGTGTATCACATGTAGAGTAATCAGTAATTCACGATAAATAAGCGATAATATTATAGGTTTTGCTAACATCTGTTGACAAATCAAAATATGCTTGTCATGAAATTATGAGCAGTATATATTTCATAGCCCGACATTTTTAAATGGGATAAAACGCTTGCAAAACTAATTGCTGATTAGATTGAGATTCTCAAAACAACATAAATAATTCGTAGTGAAATTAATGAAAACTTCAACATTGAGCTCCCCGAAAGGGAATGCCGAATAGCCGAATCGAGCTAATTTCGATATCGGGTCTAAAGCTAAGTGGGCAGCTACTTACGGTATATTCCGTCGGTGCTAGCGGCGTGCGTGAATCGCTTTTGTGAAAACTCATTTTCACCGCAGCACAAATCCTGGAGGGTGTGCTATCCTGTGGGCAATGGCAACCGTCGCGCGCTTAACGTATTTCGTAAACTCTCGGTAAACGCGCTGCGTTGCGGTTTCCAGAAATTTCCAAACACTTTTACAATACAAAATAGAATGCAATGTGGAAATTTAGTGCAAAAAAAATTGGGAATTTATTTTTCTTATTAATTTTGTATATAAGATAAAATGCAATATTACTAATGCAATTCTCAACAACTTCCGACCGCTGAGGCTATATAAAAAATAGGCAACGTTTTTCTATTTTCCTCTTTTTTTTCTTAATGTCGGGGGAAATTTAAAATGTTGCCAACACGTTGCAATGAATTTTTTAAAGTTCTGTCAACCGCACAGTTTGACAAGCAGAACATGAATGCGAACCTTCGCGAGTACAATACTCGCTTTGACGATGTAACGGGCAATGACAAGAGAGAGATAGACACAATGAATGAACGAGCGAGAGAGAGAGGGAGAGAGATAGATAGAGAGAGAGAGAGAGAGAGAGAGAGAGAGAGAGAGGGAGAGAGAACGAAAGAGAGTGTGTGTATCAGAAAGAGCGCTACATTAGGAGCTCATATTTCTGTGTAGCGGAACTAGCTTTTGAAAATGAAAACAGCAAACTTGTTCGCTCCTCCTATGGGCTTTACGAGATTATACAATATATATGTATTCAATTGAAATTAGTTCCGCTGCACTTGCATCAGTTAATGAACTTCTCTGTTCTACCCCAAAAAGTATTCTACGATAACAATACCCTGCATAAATCCATAGCTTTCTAAAGGTAATTGTTTTCTGTGTGATAAAATGCATGTTTAATATAATACACATATAATAATATTAATATATAATACGTAAGCTAACCAACAACTTTTAAGATTTATCTAAAAGTAAGATATGGGAAGATATAGATACAAAAAGATGAGCGATAATTGCCAGTAAACACTTCCAGCTTTCTCATTATATAAAATCCATAAACTTGGGCTAGTTGTAAATTAATATTTTAACGTCTGGTAAACAAAATAAACTGAAACTGCATTCAAGTGATTTGAATATACAATTTTTTGCTACAGTGTATGACTCATATGCTGATAAGACCAACTCGATAGGTAGAAAAGTTTATGCAAATAATGCTCTAATTAATTAGCGATGGCAATAGATAAGAGAGAGCCGAAATAAAAAAGCTAATGACTTTACATAGTCACGTCACCCAGTTTGGTGACAAATTCTAACTGCGCAAAAGTTAGTGGATCGTCATGAATCTGCAGTCGCCACTTTAAAATCTCGCCTTCATCTGGAACGAAATCATTTCGCATCGGTCGCTCAATGAACCGTCTATTGAATTGTGTGACATTTACTCCAACAAATTGCGGTCCACTGATTGCCGAAAATATGAAATGCAGACAATATTTATCGCATACTTCACTTGTTTAAGTGAATATACATACATATATTTCAATATAGACAAATTTATATCAATTTATGTACGTTATTTGCAGCGCAGTTATTCATGTGTAATTCGAAACGCGCCAGCTGCGTTGAGTACCGATACCGATCTCGCCTAACTCAACCAGTGCAAAGCGGTGCGATTTGAGCATATGGAAATTTTTTATGATTCTTTATTTATTTATTGCCAAACGAAAATCAATTGAAAACGTCGAAAATGCTCAACTTGACCGAGTTTCCGCTAAGCTTATGACAACTCATCACAAAGAGAGTGGATTATATTAAAGCGACATTGAACGATATACAATTAATGTCCCTGTAATGATTAACTTATATAAACGAATTGGTAAAACATAAATAATTAAAAGGTTTTCGTATGCGATAAATAAATAAAGAGATTTCAAGGGAGTAAAATGCGTCACAGATTAGCGCTCATTAATAAATAATAAGTTAAACATTTTAATGTGCACATTATCTAACAGCTGATACTCTTGGCTAAAATTATTTTTATTCGAGATATTATTTAGCCACGTTCTTGGCGTATTTCAAAATATCCGTTAAGCAGTCTGGGGGCCGAGCAGAAACGTTGCATACTTGTGTGCGCTTCTGTAACTGGCGCCATCTATCGATTGTTATTGGCGAACGGAACTCACTTAAAGAAATGTTTGCACTCAACGAAGCAGAACAACTTAACGAAATCTAACGTCGCCCCACGTTGGCTAGCTTACATTACGCATACGCCCCAATAGACAGTATTTTTGATTTGACTATGATTTTTTTAAATATGTGTTTAAAATCCGCTTAATTTTTGTGACCTTTGCGCTGATTTCAAATAAATGTAGCTACTTGGCTTATATAATAAAAAAAAAAAAAAACACAATTCGCACACTTGAAGAGCAAATAAAAATCAGGTCGTACTTGAATGGTAATTTACTGTAGTTGCATCCGACTAAAATTGTATCTCGGCTGTAAATTAGTTTTGAGGTGAGCGTTTTAAGAAATTTGCATACGGAGCTGTCATATACTCATAAAAGCATTCTAAATTTAGTCTTACAACCGGTTATGCACATTTGACCCACTCAAATACAAAAAAAAAAACATCATTTTATTATATTTTCTTTCATGAAAGTTGCAGAGTAATTGGGGAGAGTTGTCACATGCATTCCAAAACCTACACTTATTAAATAATTTTATACGTATTATGGATACGTATTACTTAACCACTTTAATGTGCAAAGCACGCGTACCAAGTGCTAAACCGATTACCATTGAGTAAACAGCACAATTAATGAAATACATTTCAATAAGCTGATATTATTGCGAAAAAAAATCCCAAACAGAGCATTTTTAATGTTTTTAAACCGCAAACTGTTGACTTTGAATCGATTATTTAGAATGCACAGCAGGCTCGTTTTAGATGGCCTACGCACAGTTTGATTTTGTAAATTTAATTGCATCCTTTACATTAAATATAATCCTTACCTGACCATCTGACATTTTTGGTATTTTAATAGTTGACTTATAATCTATAAGAATTTATTAAACACCTCAACAATGCGTTGAGTTCAAGACCCGTAGGAGAACTGATTTCTACACGACACTTTCACTCGCAAAGTAATGGTTGGTTGAGCACAGACCATTGACCATCGTCGCATTTCAATGACGAGCTTAGTTCAAACGTTTTGTCATTAATTAAGGAATTTCGCAATCTTTGCGCTTATACACTGAACTCTATGCATGTTTGTACTGCCGATAACGCAGCCAACACTATAGATCACAAGAGCCGGTGCCTAGCTGACGGAAAGGCTGGTCGGTCTGGTCGAAAAAAAAGTACTAATTGTGCACCACATATTCGTTTAATTAAAAATCATTGTATATCCCAAACTGATTAGCCCATAGTGCCTATTATCAGCTATCCAATTTTAAATAGAACTCTACAAATATCTGTGTGATTCATGACATTGAAATGTCAATGAGGTGATTTAAAATTAATTTTAAGTATTTTGAACAGAAATATAAGATATTTGCCGATCGAATATCTATATAATCATGTTAGGACAATAAAACACGAATCGGAATTTTGTATGTAAGTTGCTGACATTTTATTGGATACTACTGATTGAAAGATATCGACACATTCTTGGAAGAGCGTAATGTAAAGCAAAAAAAAAAAATGTATTCGCGGAAGTAAATGCAAACCTCCCTAACTATTGCCTGCTAGCAGGTCAAGTTCATGAGAAACAAATAATAGATTATATCTCGACAACTCTCATGCAGTCGACAATAGTTTGCTGTGTTAATTTTTAATCAATCCACAACAGTTAACAATCACAATCTCCAATGCAAACGTGTTTTGGCCATTGTTGTTACAACCAAATTACCAATTTCATTCTGTTCTAATTTTATGTGAGTCATTTGGATAATCTATTCCGTTCAGTTGAATGAGACTGTTAGGTAACCAGACACAAGTAAACTATTGGGCAGCTGCCACTTCTGGGCATCACATAAGCAGTCATTAGCCAAACCAAATATTGCGAATAGATAAGAGGCATAAAGCACAATATGTCGTTTACTACTATTTACTAACGGCTCAGACGTACACAAGTGATACATAAACACGCTCTGCGATAAATGTCATCAGTTGAAATACATTTCGAAGCTCTTACAATTTGGCCAATATCACATTATGCGATTAAATTAGTTTAGCTAATGTTAATTTAATCATGTGAATACTGGGACACGAAAGAGTTCAATTCGAGTAGTTCACAATCAGCATTGATATATGATTACGAATTCATAAATATGTCATGCACAATCAGGCACTTCATAATGGCAGCTGATAAAACTGTTTTGTATCACTTATATGAAAGCATTTTAAGAACTTACAGCTCTATTATTTGAATCAGTAGCTGCTCCACTAATCACGGCCATTGTCATTATTAATCACGGTTTCTTTCCACTTTAAATTCGGTAAACAATTAAATTAAGTATACGGCACGTGAAGCGCTAGATGACGACTGTTTGTCGTGCATAAAACGATTGGTGTGCATCGAAATAAAGCACAAATCTTACAAAACGCTCCGTTTTAAAAACTCAGGTAATGTATCAACATACTCAACAATGCACTCCATTCAAATCCCACTCAAAACTCGATCACTTTTCGAGTGACTTATATGTACTCATGCAGCCTGCCGTGCCAGATATTCGAATTTTGTTTTGAGACTGAGATCAAACGGAATACACGTAAAATACCTGGCAATGGTTGCGGCTTAACATTAACATTGAATATACACTTGCAAGCTAAATGGCAATACTTGTCTAGTCTAGCACAATTTTGTTGTTTTTGTTTTTTATTTTTATTTTTATGTATTTCTTTCATTGTAATTGTTTCAGCGCATACTTGAGACGCAAACAGCGAAACGTGCGAAAAGACTCAGAAAATATAAACAATTTTCAGCTATTGAGCTGATTAAATGGAGACAATTGTGTGCTAGCCAGCACGCAATGATTAACCAAAACCTCTACTGCCACTGTTTCAACTGCTTATCTCTTTGGTGTTAAGGGAAACTAAAAGTAACACACACAAAATAAGCAAATATAACAATTCACTCAGATTAGTTGTTTTTGCGGCTGCAAAGATTAAGCAAACTGATTTAATAATAGTCAAAGCAAGTTTTGCGACGAATGTAATGCAAATTATGTGATTGGCTAATCGCATTCAAGTTTATAAAGAAGAAGAAACTGATTCCTTTTTTGCCAAATATATATGCTAAGTACTTACCCCACAAATTGTAAAATTAATGTTTTTATTTTCAGAGTCCTTAATATGACACGACAACCTTTAGCTGATGCCCAGGCAATAATAAACTGCCATGGAAATCACATGTTGGATTAAAGCAACACTTTAAAGCTACGCTGCTCTCAATTCTCATTTCCTTTAATTGTGATTTTGGAGCGGGAGCAGCAAATAAATCAGAATCACCCAGTTTTACATATTTACAGTAGAACGTATAGTATTATGCGCAATTTTTTTATTTTTTATTTTTTAGTTGCACGCTAAATTTCTGTTAAATATATAATATGTAAAATAGTTGAGATGTGTGTACTCAAACATAAATTGACAATAACAAGGTAATCATTCAATTATTCAATTCCACACAAAACAACTCGCATATGGCGGATTATCAATGGGTGGGTAACAGCAATATTTCAATATCAAAATAATAAAAATAAAAATATATATTTCGCATACAACAAAACAACACGTGTGAGTTACACTCTTTAATATCATAAAAATAACGTCATCATATATACACAAATAACTATACATATTTAGCGTTAGTTTGACCAATCAGTCAGGCTGAATTGGTTCTAACTAGTGTCCCAAGTTAACGACACGTGCTTATTGTAATGGAACTGTTGATGTTTGCACAAGTTCATGGCGAAAACAATTTTAAATTATGCATTACTTAATCTATATTGTAATGGAAGTGTTATTTTTTATATATACTTCTTTTACAATATTTATTTCTATTAATGTGCCTAGCATCATCAGCTTCAATAATGACAATTTTGGAGTTTTGTATGTTTTGTAAGCTTTTCATGTGTAACTATCAAATGCAATTTACATTTATTTAGTAAAATTAGCTGGCATTTAATTAACGCATGTTTTAGTGAACTCAGTGATTAGTTTATTTGGCTTTCAGCTAAAATGTTTGATTTTCGCCATAAGTGGCCACAGCTGGTTGAGAGGTGTTCAAATATTTACTTTGCATAGGTCATCTCGTGTGGCAGAAACTCTTCATAAAACGTATTTTGCACACAAAATTAATACAAAAATCCTGTTTTAATTATGCAACTTAGTTCAGTAAACAACACAAATCAAATTGATAATATTATGACTTGTTCGAGAGCAGGTTTCACGAGCTTTGATTGGTATAAAGATTGGTATAAAGCCATAAAGGAAACCCCAACAGCACCAAAATTAGCACCAATTATGGCAACTCTTAGCACTTAATGTTTAGCGACAAAGCTATTGCAATGGATCAGCACAATAATCTTCATGGAAATCTTCATCAATAAAAGATGTTAAATAATAATAATGTGTGATTTGCGTAGGCAGCAATGGTAAGCAGTTACAATTAATTGATCTGCATACTCGAATCATGTTTACATGATTCACTACTATCACTCAAAGCTGACGTCACAGGCCAAACATGACCAAGACGAAGATATTGGGCTAGACAAGACTGCGTCAGACTAGCAGCAGCGCCTGACCGGTTTTTTGGCTGGCGGGCAGGCGAACAGCAGCCAGATATGGGCATGGGCAAATGTTTTTAGCCGGCTTTTAGCCATACTCACATTGTAGTATGTTGTATGTTCGACATATACGAAACTGTAACACACGTCGTATGCGCATTGCATGCAAAATGATTGGAAGGCCGCAGCTGTAAATGAAATTTCACACAAGCCCGCGAATTCTCTTTACCCCAAACCGGTTGGTTGCCTGAGAAAGTGCATTAAGGCACTGCAGTCCCAGCAGCAAAAAAGTTTCAAAAAAAAAAATTTAAATTGCACATTTTGGCAACCAGTAAGCGAACTGAAAATTTAGTTACACACAGTAGCAGTTAAATACACCTTACACCTCAACTTGTACTGGTTCTTTATGCAGTCTTGCCATAGTTACGAGCACTTGCAGCAGCTGTCGAATATTTGGCAACGACTTTTTGTGCTTGGCATGCCAATACTGGAAAGCGTTCAGAAAGTGAGTGAGTTTCATTGTCGGTTCAGCTTAAGACAACGCGCATCTTGTTTGCGTTGATCGTGGCTGTTTATTTGACATGCTATCGATAATGTAGCAGCTAAGAATGCGTATCGAATGTGTATTTAATTAAAAACGCTAAAGTGCTTATATAAAAGCAAAATGCGTATAAGGGAAACTGAAGTTCGCACCACAAAGCATCTGAGACACACATTCAATTATATAAATAACAAGAATATGACAAACAAATCGAAGTCTACTAGCTACAAACATCTAACTTAAGGTCATTAAACGTTCGGTTCGAGCAACATACATAAAAGAAGGCAATGCAAATGACTATCTGAAAGAGCTTTCAGCGTATGCTTTGAGCTTTGGACTCCGTACGTAATTTGTAGCTTACGCGATCAGCATAGTAGTTGAAAGTTAAACATATCACATCATTTCATATCGCATCTCGCTTACGCAGATTTAGATTCTATTGCTGGTTGACATCTCTCCCTCATATTTACGATCTTTTCTCTAGCTTATTATTTAGGACTCATATGCGAATTACGGCGGAATCGGTTTCGTGGATTGACGTTAGTTAAAAATTAAGTTACATGTTGTCTGGCTGTGATTTTTTTTCCGACGGCTGATGCTGCTGCTGCTGCTACTGCTGCTGCTGCTGCTGCTGCCACCCCGTCGTACCCTGAGAGAACGAGTCTTCATGAGTGGTTGTTTGCCTGCTGCTGTCATTACAATCGGCGGGCAACATTTCGCACACTGCATAAAACCGGTGACCCACGTTGGGTCTGATTTAGTCGTTAGCGCGCGGGCAACACGATCACATCGCTCATTTTGAATCAAATATCGCAGCCGATAGGTTCAATCTGACACCTGACGCTTCAAGACGACTTTTAAACGACGTCAGTTTATCAATATTTTTATCCTAAATATCGGAGGAAAAAAATCAAAAACACATAAAACCCTATGCTGCTTCTTGAAAATTTCAATTCTCTTTATTACTCAATCGTAACGACCAGCTTTAATTGTGATAAAATAAAGTGGGCTTCCCAATCCTGTTTTAACTTGGTTAAATAAACGTATATTCTTAGGCCTATCGGTAAGTTAAATATGTAGATAGTAACTGAGCACTGATCTCGACAAAGAATTTCGCCTAATGAACAACGGAAGTGAGAAAGCATTTGCAAATTACTAAAAACTCAGAGTCGCGCTTGAGTGCCCATTCGCAGTCCGGGCTGTTATTAAGAGAGATGTGTGAGCGAATGAAACTAGCTGAAAATCTAAATTTAAATTAATTGCATTTAAAATTACCGCTCAAATGTTGACGCAAATTATTGATTAAGTGTACGAAAATAGAACAGTTACAATCGAGATCAATTGTTTGTGGATTTAGTTTAATCGGAAAATGAGCATGAGATGAACGTAAAGTAGGATAAATAAAAATTAAGAGTCATTAATGTAGTTCTCACACACAAACATATACAGATATAAAAGACTCAATCGCTAAAGGCTTCAAAAATAAATGTAAAATGATTTTATTTTCAATTATTGGGACTAATAAATATTTTACATTAGCAAGTTGAAATGTTACTGACTCCAAGTGCTTACTGTATTATATAATATAGCAAAGTTAAGAGAATCAGTATTGGTGTTACAAATTAGCATTAAATTAAAATTTGTAATATATATATTCGTTAAACTGGCAGCTGTGAATTAACGCGTGCAGTTGCTTTGGGCAGTTACATTGCATATGTCGCAGTTTTTGGCTAACAACTTTTCAACAACATTGTGAACCAATATTTAAAGAACTGAACTGAACACAGTTATTTACAAATTAAGCGATTAAGTGAAACTGCAACATGACCAGAACAAAAATATTATTTTTGCTATGCAAACTCAAAAGTTGAACAAATTTAAATAAATGTCCTCGACAAAATGCGGAGCAAGGCTAACAACTTTTTCAAGCTCAGTAGCTGCTACTGATGACGCGACGCAGTCATCAACATGACCAATTGAGATTGCGAGCACGACGCTGAAAAATAACTTTGGAATTTCAATCACAAATAATGACACCTGAACCACCGCTAAGGCCGGACAGTAAACCCGGCGCATTGAACTCGCCCCCATCTTCACTGCTCCATTGAAGAGATTCTAACACAAATCAAAACCAATTGTCGCGTGCTGATCACATTGTATACTTTTCCTATCGTTTTCGTTTCGTTTTCTATTATTTTGATTCACGTGCGCAACAGCCATTCATGGAAATCTTTTATATATGGTTTTTTTTTTGTGTTTAATTTAAGACGCATTAGAGAATTTGCATTTAATAACATTGCGCATTTGGACAAAATCATTTTAGATTTGTGTTTGGTCAAATGGAATATATTAAACTTTATAATGTCTGTGACAGCCAGACAAGTTTAGCTTGCCTCTCTTTTTGGCCGATTAGTAACAACAGCGCATCTGGTTTGAACCGGTTACAGTTCATTAAAACAATCGTTAAACAATAATTAAACAATCGTTCAAGTCATTTTTTTTCAATTTTGTTATATTTTATTTAAGTATCGCATAAAAGATCTGAAATATGTATGCTAATTTGAACCCAAAAAGATTGAAATAAAAATTAGTTCAATAATGTCAACAAAACTAAACTTTTTTTGTAATTTTTTTCAAAATTGACGAATTGCATATAATTAGCAGAAATAATTCAGATAATGTATAACACTATAATTTATGTGAAATTTTAAGAGGTAAAAGTCAAAACAAATAAGCAACTTTTATACTATACTATACTATGCTGGATAGTCATCCACAGAAGAATATGCAAATTAGAAAGTTCCTAAACGATTGCGAATATTTGAAATTTTTTCCATCGATTTTACTAGACTGCAAGTAATGCTGTAAGTTCAAAATTATTAATTAGTTACAGACGTAATATTATCAACATATACTAGTTATTCGACTTGCTTTATTATTATTGTGGCTGCAAGAGTAATTTTGTTTTGTTTTTCATTCAGCAAAGTCATTTGGCTTTATTTTTTATTTCCGTACATCGAAGGTGGTCTTCGTTATATATCTGGATATCATATCATTAAAAAACCAGCTGTACTTGAAATTATGCTTGCATCACTTTCAGTTAGTTCTCCAATGTGGGTGTGATAAAACTGGACCTACAACAAATGGTTATTTAATGAAATCAAAATTCTGCGCATCGTTGAATTAGGTTCGACTGGCCTCCAACCTGAGCTTAGACCACATCTCCATATATATACATATATATTTGTTTGCCATTGTTTATTATGTTGTTGTGTAAGTGAAGGGAAGTCCAAATGCTTTGAATACTTTATATTCAACATGCATTTACCCAGTTCTATATATTATGTATGTGGAAGTCAAAAAGTCAACTTGTACAATTAAATATACTAATAGCGCACAACGCTCAAAAACCGGAAAATATTTCACAAAACCGCAACGGTGACGTATGCTTTGATTTGACAAAAAAAAAACCATTTCGCGCTTTTGGGAATTAGAGATTTAGTGGCTTTTGTTAGCTTTTATTTAGTACCTATTAGCTGGACAATAAAATGTCAAATATTTTCTAATTAAGACACAGACATCTGTTGCTTGTCTCTGGATAAGAAACTGTTTGTGTCTTATAAAAGGGGTAACGGTAACAGCTAAATAACAATATAAAAATCACACAAATAACGTCCAGTCCAAAGCCACTCACAAGTGACAGTAAAATTGGTTGCAATTACAAAATGTTAGCACGTTTCATGCACGACAAGTTGTTGGTGATGTTAAACTCAGGCACACATAGGCACACACTGTCACACACACACACACACACACACGCACTCACACATAGGCATATACTGTCACACACACACACACAGTACAAACATATACCAGTCAAAATACCGTGTGTGCAATCATGTGGCTCATCTGCCGGGGCAACGATTCCCTCACACTGAACTTGACATTGTGCTGGGCCTGCTTTTAATTTAAAAATATGTCAAGCTATTTTCAGCTGCATTTGTTGCGGTTAGATAGTTCGCGATCTGTATAGGTAGTCTCAACTTTGTGTGGAGAGACGCAACGCAACGAGACTCGCCTTTGATTTATATGACACATTACAAGTGAAATTTCGCTGGAATCCTCCGTTTTTTCAAAGCAGTTTCTCTCTCTGTCTCTCTGTTTGGCAGCCATGAGTAAAAATGGACACAGCAATTCGGCGTTTGTCAGCGATCATGTGGACAACATTAAGCAGCAGAGTGGCAACCAATATTCGCTGGAGCTCGCTGAGAAGGGTGGCAACAACAACAACAAGTCGATCAAAAATCCCGACTACAATCCCTACGAGCATCGCGAGGTGACGCATCCAACAACGTAAGTTCAACGAGGCACCAGACGCGAATAAATATTCAAATCTTTATTCCATCAATAGCAATTGGGAAACATTATTTCACCTGCTGAAGGGTTCTCTGGGGACAGGTATTTTGGCCATGCCAAATGCCTTTCGGAATTCCGGTTACGTAACGGGTTCCATAGGCACCATTGTGATCGGTTTCATATGCACTTACTGCATACATCAGCTCGTTAAGGCCGAGCTTGAGCTGTGCCGCCGCAAGAAGGTTAGTTCGCTGGCAGCTTTAATCTTATCGACAGACTGGCTGACTGTAATCTTCTTATAGGTGCCCAGTATGAATTACCCAGCTGTGGCGGAGAATGCGCTCATCGAAGGTCCCTCATTCTTTAAGGCCTGTGCTCCGTACATTGGCACCGTAGTGAATGTATTTCTGCTGATCTACCAGCTGGGCACCTGCTGTGTCTATGTTGTCTTTGTTGCGTCCAACATCAAGTCCATTGTGGATGCCGTCTATGAGACGAATATAGATGTGCGTCTGTGCATGATCATCATTTTGATACCGTTGATACTTATTAACTGGGTGCGACAACTCAAGTACCTGGCACCATTTTCAACGCTGGCCAATTTCATTACTATGGTATCCTTTGCGATTATCTGCTACTACATATTCCGTGATCCCGTTTCAACTGAGGGCAGGGATGCCATTGGCAAGCTGGAGAATTTCCCGCTATTCTTTGGAACTGTTCTGTTCGCACTGGAGGCCATTGGTGTCATTTTACCGCTGGAGAATGAGATGAAAAATCCCCACAAGTTTGGCGGTTCCTGTGGTGTTCTGAACGTGTCTATGATAATGATTGTATTCCTGTATGTGGGCATGGGCTTATTTGGGTATCTCAACTACGGTGCCGGTGTGCAAGGCTCCATCACCTTAAATCTGCCGGAACATGAAATGTGAGTTAATTGTTGCTATCAGCTTTGAATGAAACTAATAACTGTTTCCATACCTATTAAAGTCCGGCTCAGTGCGTCAAGGGCATGCTGGCATTTGCCATCTACATCACACACGGCTTGGCCTGCTACGTGGCTATTGACATCACCTGGAATGATTACGTAGGCAAGAAACTGGGCCCACAGCGCAATAAACTATTCTGGGAGTATGCGGTACGCACGGGTCTCGTGCTGATCACTTGTGAGTACTTATAACTTGGGTCTATTCAAACATATCTTAATTTCTGATGTGCCTTTGCAGTTCTTCTGGCCGTGGCTATACCCAATCTGGAGCTATTCATTTCGCTCTTTGGTGCTCTGTGCTTATCCGCTCTGGGACTGGCTTTTCCAGCTCTGATTCAGATCTGCGTACATTGGTACCAGACCACTGGAATCAGTAAGTGCTGGCTGATTTTAAGTGAGCATTCAAACTGAAATATATTTATGTGATAGTATTTAAATCCTTTAATTTACAGGCAACTTTGTGCTGATTATTGTGGGCATTCTCGGCCTGGTAATTGGCACGTATACCTCCCTCAAGGAAATTGTCCTCACATTTACAGAGTAATTGGTTATTTTTTTACAATTGTTATTTTTTTGTCTTTCCTTTTTGCAACGCATTTTAATTGTTGTACAAGCAAAGTATTATGCACAAAATATGCAATACAAAATCGGTAAACATTCTCAGCACACATGACAAATGAGCTAAACAACAATGGGGGGGTCAATACAAGGGGTTGCATGTGAAAACTACTGTTTTATAAAGTTAAACTCGAATATTTGTATAATTTTTATCAAAATTGTGATATTTTTATGCATTGTGCCCAAAAAAAAAAATTAAGATACACATATTTAATACTATGTTCGTAATTTAAACAACAATAGATTAAGTATAAAGTCGTATATTTATAAGCATTATTTAAAATACGATAACAAAGATCAACAAACAATAAAAACGATTTTGCCATATCATAAAATCAAAATATAAAAACAGTCATTTCTTCATAAAAGACCTTAAGGCCAGACACAAACGCCTGGTGCCATCCGCAAGTTTTGCCTTGTCGTGGAAGGCTATAGATAATCGGAAGAATTGCTTACCTTTGCCTTCTTCTACTGCAAAACGTGTCCCGGCAATGAACGTAATCTTCGCATGCTGTAAGCTGTATGCCAGAAAATCTCGCGCATCTAGTGGATCTGGCAAACGTATCCAAATAAAGTAACCGCCAGTAGGCGTCAAGAAGTGACAGCCTTCAGGCAAATCAGTCTCAAGTACAGCTGTGGTAGCCAACATTCGCTCCTGGTATGCGGCGTAGAGCCGTTCAATGTGCGGTTGCGCCAACTGCAACTCAAATAGACTGCCCAATATTCCGGCTGTATAGTTGTTGAAGCAGCCACCGCTGTTAATAATGCCACTGCGATCAAGCTGCGGTTTGATACGTGGGGGAACCTCTAGCCAACCTAAGCGCACCCCAGGTCCAATAATCTTGGAAAAGCTGCCATTGGATATGACATTGCCAACGTAATCCGCATCGGTTTGTTTATCATAGGCGAAAAGACGCGAAAGTAAAGGTTTATCACCATAGTGAAGAATGTTATAGACATCGTCACACAGCACTAAAAAGTCGAATTTGCGTGCCAACTGTACAATTCCACGACAAACAGCTGCAAGGGGAATTTACAGAACAGATTAGAGATTTGTATAGAAGAGCGCTCGTTTTTTGCTCACTTGGAGAGAACAATATGCCAGTTGGATTATGGTATGTGGGAATCGTATAGTAGATGGCCCAAAATTCCTTGCTCTCCGATTTGAATTGCCGATCGCTAACTTTCACCTCAAGATCGTTGAGATCAACACCGTCATCGTTTAGCTTAAGGGGAACAATTTTTAGGCTTGTAAAATGTTTCATGCTGTCCAAAGCAATCATATATGTGAACTCATCAACAAATATGTAGCCATTAAAGTCGATCAGAGTAGAAAGCACGAAATGTAATCCTTGCGTGGCGCCAGTTGTGATTATCAAGTCTTTACTGAAAGTAAACACAAATTTCTTATTTACGCAAATCTCCGTAAATAATTAAAATCCTCACCTGTTGACGGGATTGTTGTACATTCTGCTGAAATACTTGGCGATTTCATTGCGTACTCCATAACAACCACTTGTTGGCCCGTATTGAAAGAGTAGCGACTGGTTGTGTTGCTTTTCATCTTTCTAGTTACAAAACAATTCTCATCATAATTCTTAGTGAAATCTCATTGTGATAAAAGCTGATAAGAACACACCATTTTATGCGCAGTTGCCTGCTGGAAAATATCACAGCATGGCTCTAATAAATCTGTGCCTGGAGCACCAACTCCTAGATTTAAAATATCCGGGTCGTATACATTCCAAGCGCCGCCATCGAAAAGATGCTTGAGCTCCAGCTCATTATTCTTCTGCGACATTTAAGCGTGTTAACTTTAAAAACAAACTTAAGTACACTAATCTGATTCCAAATGGGAAAATCAACAACCTTTGCGCCAAATACTTCATCCGTTCACAATGGTGAACTTGCATTAGCCATTCGCAACGCAAACCATTCACTGCAAGCCGGCGACAACAGCTGTTTTAATTTTGTTGTCGCAAAATTGTTTTGGAAAAGTCTTCACAAATGGAAGAGAAGCAAACAACGAGCGTCAGCGCTGCTCAAGCCAGGGATCAGGATCACAATCCGATGCTGGACTCACCGATGCGTGGCCCAACACTGTCGACATCAACATCCAGTTTCGAGGCTCTGGCACACGCCCACGATCCCAATCTGAGCAAGCTGGCCACAAAGATGTTCCAGAAAACAGAGGAATACATTACACAAGAGCTCAATGCGCCACTGGAGGATTACAAGCTGCTCGAGGAGATGAACAAGGCGACTATTGCCAAGTACAAGGATATGCGGCAAATTGCCGAAAATCTGAACGTATCCACCAATGAGCTGTGCGGCAAATTCCAACAATTAGCGCCGCTCATGCAGCAAATCGATGATATTTCCGATACGGTGGACAAACTGGAGGCGGCTGCCTACAAGCTGGATGCGTACAGCATTGCGCTGGAGAACCGTGTCAAGTGTGTGCTACAGCGCAAATCAAGTCAGCAGACAGTCGGCTAATAATAATTACAACTCCTTGAAACGAGCATTACTAGTACATTTATTACAATTAGATTTTAAGCATTATCCAAGCAACAGTTTAAATATAATCGCAATAACATTAAGAAATATCAGCGGAACTGCAAAATAGGAAAAACATGGGACACGTGTTAGTTATTTCTGTATTGTATGCATTATGGCTCTACTACTCTACTCACTCTTGGCCACGGTGCGAATGGAGCGAATGAGATTTAAGACCTGATTCTTGGCACTTGGCGTCCCAAAATCCTGCTGACCGGCTTGTCTTCCCCAGCCAACTAAAAATGACTCGTGTCAGTTTACGTTTGTATGGATCTTTTGCCTTGTCAACTTACACTTTGCCAAAAAGCGCTCCTCGTGCAATATGCACACTGCATTGAGGCAGAGCAGTGAGGCCTCAATTAGCGTCCAGAGTGTAAACATATTTTACAACGACCTAAATAACAAAAAAGATTAAGAAGTATTTGTTGACGTCAGTTTCAAAGCCAAACTTGTCAATCACTACGAGACGCGTACACGCACACAGCTGTTTGCAGTTCTAAGGAGACCATGTATTATCAATGCAGTGTGGGTTTACCAGCACTACAAAATTGTTTATTGCTGGTCGCATTTAATTTGTTTACTTTAATTGTCCATTTTTTAAAAAGTGAATTGAAAAGCAAATATTATGCCGTCTCTCGGGAAAATTATTGTGCTGCTGACGTCAATAGCCACTTTCAGCTATACCTTTTATGTGGTCAGCAAACTGACGCTGTTTCTCTCCCAGCCGCGATCCATTTCAAGAGCGCACACTTGGATCTTTAATCTGCTGGATAATAAATCTCGCCTGGAAACCGCCTATGGGCCAATTGTGTTGGACACTTTGTATGTGATTGGCTTTATTCTGCAGCACAGCTTCCTCAAGTCAGCATTGGTGAAGAATCTCTTACGCAAATTACATTTGGTTGCTGCAGAACGAATTATTTATAATCTGACGTCATCGCTGTGTTTACATGTAAGCAACAAATACCCTTGATTTGTATTTTACGCTGTCTAAATTTACATTATTTGCTTAGTATTTGCTGAAAAACTGGCTGCCCGCTCAGTCGATTGTGCTCTGGCAGATAAACGTGGATGAGAGCGCACCGCTCTGGTGGGCCTTTGTCATCACCCACATATTATGCTGGACTGTCATCTACGGCGGCTGTTTCATAATGGATCTGGGTGAATTGGTGGGCATCAAGCAGGCCTACTATGATATGCTCAACTACTCGGAACCGATTGCCAAGAAGTCGCTTGAGTTGCGAAATCTCTATTCACATGTTCGTCATCCATCGTTCGTTGGCCTCACTTTGATTCTCTTTGTGACTAATGTAATGAGCTTCGATCGGCTGCTGCTCGCCATGCTTCTCACAACATATATGTATGTGGCTTGGTCCACCGATCAGACGGATTGCGCGTACCAGCAGAGGCAGCTACACCGCAAGAAACAAGAGCTGAAGACTGAGTGAGGACAACTGTGGATGTCCATGCCATCGCGCTAGCATACTCAAAGCTATGAATTTCATTTTAATAACACACATTTTGTATTATCTCATTAGTTTTATCTATGTACTGAATAAATGACTAACTCATTCGCACCATGGTCGGATCAAATGGTTGGCCTTTGAATGGCGATCCTTCAGCATCCCACGCTATTCGTAAGCGTTCCATGGTCTTGGCCTGCTCGGGATCTGTGGCCTGTAAACTGCTCTGTTGCTGATCCACTGCCATTTGATGCACACGCAGCTTCTCAATGGCCAGCTGCGAGTCCTGTGGGAGCTCGTCTATATAGCGTTCGCAGTCGAGCTTCTTTATGTCGATGTCATCGTCTCCATCGAAGAGTCGTTCCCACCAACGCTCCTTGGCTTTGTCTATACAAACAATATCGATTAAATGGGTATTTTTTTTTTTTGGAAATGCTTACCACAGCTGATCAGCAGCCTGCCATTCTCAATTGACCACAGGGCATCAGTGTGTTTTATGCGCTGAGTCAGTAATCCCTCTAAGATTACCTGCTCCGGTAATGCTCTGCTGCTCACCTTGATTTGCTGTGCTTTAATATCGATGCACAGTTGTTTATAGGTTTTTATTTCCTTTGGCAGTTGGACATGGATCTCAAAATCGCTTAAAGTTTGAGACCAGCAATGATGTTCAAATGCTGCGCCGTTCTTAAAGTCAGCAGGCTCGAAACCTCGACTTCTGATTGCCTTACTTGTCTTTGTTGAAGATATGTTTTCTTCAGTTTGTGCAGAGATTTCTTGTATAGCAGGCGGCGCATTTTCGCCACTGCCATCGATTCCGCTCTCTGCGGTCATTGTTTGCAACCAACACTCCGGGTCATAGCGCTGCATTGCGCCATACAGTATCTGATCTCGAATTCCTTTGGGAAATCCAATTTTGTCTGCAGCATCCTTTTTGGTATGGTAAAAATCGGTGCTGCAAAATAAATCTTGATTTTATGGCATCCAGCCATGATTAAAAACATTTCTTACTTGCGTCTCAAGAAACCGAACACTCTATCCAAGAATCCTGTGATTGTTTTCCGCTCCTGCAATATTTCCATTAGCATTGCATCGCTTCGTTGCAAGTCCATGTTTATCGTGCACACTAAACAATCCAAATTTAAAGACCTCAATAGCGGCAGTGTTGTAAGCCGACAACATAAATTATGTTTGGAATTATGAAAATTAATGAAGAAGAGAAGGCGCGCAATTGTTTTATTTAAATGCATTTTTGACTCAGCCTTAGCGAATTGAAAATTAAAAACTTAATTCCATCTTATTTATTACAAATGTATAATCACATTGTTTATATGTCTGTATAGTTAACAGTGTGTTTCATAATTATAGATAACTAATTTATAGGATTAATTACGATCCCAATTTTTGGACTTTGCTTAACTTAATTTGGTAGGCAGCACTCCAAGCGCACATTTTGACCAATTATTGTCTACAATAGATACATTTTAGAAAAGTTATTAAATAACTGCATAATATGGCTAAGCTTACCTTTATCCACTTTCCAGAGGCCAAACTCTGAGTTCTCGAATTCGCTTTCAGTTATATCCATATCAGAAATTTTATTTGAGACCCCGTTCATAGTTTGCATTTTAATATTGCTTAACTTGGTCACTTCCTCAAGTTGTTCGTCTGTAAATGGTGGATACACAAGCGGGAGCAAACTAAAGAAAATAGATAAAAACAAGATTTTAACGAAATACATTTCAGCATAATCGATTGAGAACTGTACCCTTTCAGGATGGGAACTGAGTGAATGTTTAGGGGACCCAGTCTGCTCGTGAGAAACTCACGCTCAAATACCAAAGACCGTCGCTTCTTTGGACTCTCGCCAAAGACTAATGTGAGAGTTGTATCGACACCCGAATGGATGAGCAGACTGCGCATGATTTTCGATATCTCTGGTTTATTGAGTGTCGAGAAATCCACAGCCTTGACTTTTGAATTCTATAATTAAACACAATAAGTCAAATGTTATAAATAACCAAAACAACATAAAACTATTTTAGCTGCACACCATATCCAATTCCTCTTTGTACATGCGCTTCATGCGGCTCAGCATGCCAAAAGTGTGCAGCATTTTTGTGGCCCAATAGCTTGCACCGCGACGCCTCTGTTCATCCACGTTTGGATTCTCAGTCAATTGGACGAAGCCCACAAACACATTCTCGATGTAACCTTGCATGGCCAGTAGCCTAAATAGGTCCTGAGTAGCCTCAATGACAAGCTCCTCCTGGTCACTGTGCGCCAGGCCAGCGCCAAGGAAATAGTTCATTTGGAGAACACCAGCCATATAAATGTCCAGCAGATCCTTCATTGATGATGTTTGCCGCTTGACAGCCGCTCCCAGTTCGGTAATCACTTTATCAATGATTTCGCTTGTAGTTTTTAGTTTCTTTGCGGAGCAATAAACTCGCATCTTGTTGAACTCGGCACTGGGCTTCAGTTTTTTGATTTCTTTCAACTTTTGCGCACCCCTCAGCTTGCACTCCAAGGCCAAATCGTACATTTCAAATAGGGTGCCCAATTCCTTTTCAAATTTGGCCTTATCCTTTCGCTGCAACTTTGGTGCATCCAAATTCTTCATTGTCTCACTTTGTGGCAGCCAGTAAAAGTTACGCAGCCATTCCACGCAGTGTTCGGCCGTGTTGCGCAGCACAGCCGTCGGCGGCAACTCCTGTCCATGAGCACACAGATGCCTCAAATCCACGATGAAGGATTGCAGTCCCAGTTGTCGGGCCGTGTCGTACATGCTGGTCATGCTGTGGCTCTGCATGATCGACGACATGAAGTTGAAAAAGCGCGTAAATGAGCTGGCATACGTTGTCCGTACGTTGGGATTGCCCTGTTTATCCTCCAGCTGCGCCTTCATCAGCACTCCAGTGGCCAGCACAGCAGCTGGACAAAGGCTGCCGCGGCGCAGGCTCCAAATGCGCATTTGGCTGAGCGCCTTACGTCGATTTGCAGTTGTCGTCTGTTTCGAAAACAACCAATCGTAAACTGTGCTGAACTCTGTGCTGTAAAAGAAGAAGATTAATTGGGCAACATTAGCTTGGGAAGATTGGGGAAAGATTCGCACGTGTCTCGCCAAGGGGTCACCACCATTCTCTGTTTGGCTGGCGGAGGTAATGTTGCTGCCATCGGGATATCCTCGGCATGTTTTCTTTTTGTGGTTGGCTTTCCATTCTTTAACATGGACATCCTCAAGCAATAATTGTTTATTAAGCGCTCCGATTCCTTCTCCAGGTGTACAACAAACATACAATGTGTGAATGGCGATATGCAGCAGTCACCAGTTGCAGCTATCGATATGCACTTGCATCTCTAGTTGCGATAGTTGCGCATCACTAGCTCGCTAATAAAGTTCTGTATAACGCAAGAAATAGCAAAAAGAAAGAGCGAAAAATTTATTTCTGCAGAATTTTAGTACGTTTTAAATTGAGTGATTAAAATCAGTGCTTAACCTCGTTAGAAATGACGTAAATTTGTACTGTGAACGTTGCAATCAGCACCAAAAGTAGTCGTCTTGAGTCACACAATCTGCTCGCCCTGCATAATACGCGCCTTTTTTCTGAACGTTTACCTGCTGCATTTTATCTACCCATGCATACCGTTTACAACAACAATAATCGCAACAACAACTTTCCGGATATTTTGTATCCTGATTACATTGATGGACCCCTGACGTCCAAGAGGATGATAATTGGGTCGTTTTCGATGTTTGTAATATTCTCCTACCTAGAATTGCTCTACATACTCGTGGCAATCTATTTGGCGCTGCACCACGTCCGCTAATAGCGAGAGAGAAACAACAAACAATTGTTAAAGGCAGGCAAATGTATCATTTTATTTCTGAGCGGACAGCGGAACTGCGCCTCTCCGAGAACGTGCTCATTTCCAGTAATGCGACGCAGTATTTGAAGTGCTTTCAACTGGACGCTGTGCGTTTTCTCTACAACCGGCTGTCCAAACAAAAGTTTTGCATATTTAACGATGAGAGTGGCTTGGGAAAAACTGCGACAATTGTCACGCTCTTAAATGGCCTGGGTACATCGAAGAAGACGCTCATTGTGTTGCAGAACGATGATCAGTTGCTGGCTGGCTGGCAGTTTCACCTAGGCATTCTCTCCGATCTGCCTGTATGCATTGTAAAGGATGTCAATGGTCAGTTTAATTCTAAATTTATCATAATTTGTCCAGCTTTTAATCTAGTTTATTTCGTAGACAGCACAGAATCGGCGCACAGCGTTTATCTGAGCAAATGGAGCGTGTTGCGCAGTATTGGGGATCTCAGCAAGCTGAAGTTCGACTACGTCATTGTTGATCATCGCAGCTATATGCTAAATAACAACTTTTGCACTTCCATGCTGCTGCAGCAATACGAGGGCAAAGTTAACATTGTGATCTCTACTGTGGACTTAACGGTGAGTTGAAGAAGAAATTGCATCTAGCAATAATATATTAATATTCTTTGGCTTGTTCCCCAGTCCGATGTTAAGTTACTGTATAATGTGCTACGCTTGGGTGGATGCCTGGAACATCAACACAAGAGCTTCCGTATCTTTAATCTAAAGTTTAATTTGCCCGATGTTAAGGAGGTGCTTAACAAAAATGTCGATCTCGAGGATTACTACAAGCAGCGAGGTGTCCTTGGCGAATACATCAAGTTGGTGAACCTTAGCAGTAAATCAAACGATTACATAATATTGTTTGGAGAGTTGAAATAGTTTCCAAAATAGTTATCAGTAACATAGCATTTCAATTTGTATTTCATCACATTTGGAAATTATTTTTATGACATTTTTGTATTTTTGGTATATGAACTAATTGACACATTATGTTATATATGTTTGCAGAGATTTCCGGATGCGTCGATATCGCCATCAGTTCGAGTCCTATTTACCTCTAGTCACGGCCGAACAATACAAGATCAATGTATCGCTTTGGATGGATCAAAATAATAGCAATACGACCATAAGTGACTTAAGTGTAGATCCACCATCGGAAGCACGCTCCACGTACAGCACTGATGACATATACGAGTGTCTGGTGAAAATAAGACGAGAACGAGAATTGGGCCAACAACAGGATGCAGAGAAAATATCGATATCTGAGCTTAGTGACGATGTGGGAGCCATGGAGCCATTGGTTTTCGAAAATTCCGATTCAGATGCTGAAGCAGATGTGGCTAACATGCCGGCGCAAGCCAAAACGTCAACCACTGATGTGGTGCTGCTCTCCAGCGATGATTGTGAAATAGTAGCGACGCCAAGCACTCCGCCACAGGCCTCACCAAATGCAAGCACGTCATCAATATCCAAAACCAGGCGAAAGTACACGAAACGTGTCAAGGCTGCGAAGTCAACGGAGCTTACCGAATCAGAGAACGATGAACAGCCAAGCAGTCTCTCGAATATTTTGGGCAAAAAATTAAATGTAAAAATAAGTCGTCTTCATTTACCCAAAATGCAAAACAATTTACTAGCAGCAATTAGTTCAAAAAGACCCTCAATACAGATGATAAAACCTGTCACTGCTCAACCTGAGCAGCCGACTCCAATCGCAGTCAACGCAAAGCCGATGCCAGAGCCTAACGCACAAAATGTGAAACAGTCATCTCCGGAACCACGAACGCCCAAGCATCAAAAGAAGTTGCCCATTACGCCAAAAACCGAGCCCAGATCAAAACGCGCACAGGAAAAAAGTGCTTCAACTGTGTTGCAGCCAAGAGTGACACGTGGAATGCAAAGAATGACGCGATCAGCGGAATTGCGGCACAACAGCAAATACCTGACATCAAATTTTGTATTAGGCTCGTCGAAGCGGAAACGCAACATAGACTCAAATCAAACGCCAAAAACGAGCAAGCGTATAAGGGAGCCAATAGCAAAAAAGGATGCAGCTCCGACAGCAAAGCTGGTGTCGGCAGTAGAGCCGATAGTCAAAAGACCAAGAGGACGGCCGCCTAAGAAAACAGAATTACGAAACGGATCAATGTCTTTGGCCAGCAACGAAATTCATGCAGAGACACCACGCAGATTGAGAGGAAGACCGCCGAAAAAAAAGATATCTATGGAATCGAAGTTTTCACCAGCTAATAATAAATGTCCCATAACTCAGCCCGCTTCCACACCAGAAATAATCAGTTCCGGCTCTCTCTTGGACTATTCGTATATGCAATGCGCCCAGAAACTACCCGAGAACCTTGCAGAGCTTGGTTCAATGGAATTGCCAGAGTTTCGTGTACCATTTGCGCCGCCGGCAACGCCACTAATGATGCCACTCACACTGAATTTCTTTAGTGACTCGGAGGTGGTCGTCGTTCCCAATGGCAATCAGCAGCAGTCAGATATTGTGGTGATCCACAGTTCGCTTGACGAGAGCTCGGAGAGCTCTGCCAAGCAGTCACAAAGTCGACGCACTCGAGCACTAAAGCGGAAGTGTTCCACCCCACTGAAAGAGCAGCCACAACCGAGCACCTCCAGTTTTGGGCAATTACTTGCACAGCAGCGCGCGACGTCCAACAAATCGCCCGACATCTTCAGCAACTGCTCCGATTTTTCGCAGCTGACGCTGGCACAGCCAGTGCCCTTCGAAGGCTTCAAGATCTTTGGATCGGAAGTAAAGCAGCTGCAACAACAACAGCAGCAGCACTCGAAGGCACAACCAGGCACGATGGCTAAAAAGAAACGTGAACGCTCCTGCCTGGACATCTTGGAGCAAATTTTTGAGCCGAATCGTACTCAAGCCAAGGAATCGGAAGTCCAATTGCTGTCAAATGTGTCCATCCCCAAACAGATGTTGACGCAACGACGTTTCTCTTTGCTGGACGATGACATCTTTGAGATAACAAATAATGGTGAATTTGGCAGTCGACTGCGTCTTACCGCCACAGGGCATGTGTCGCCGGTGCTGCAGCCGCAGCGCAACAAAATCACAAACTATTTGATAGGCTCCAGCGATACACCGGAGTATGCTGGCCAACGCATTCAATATAGTCAAGGGTTGCGGAAGTCACCCAAATCCATTAAATCGACACAGTCGACAAAGCTAACGCGATGGTTTGGCATAGCAACAGCAGTAGGAGGAGGAACCGGAGAATCCCAAAGTGTGCCCACCACACCTGTGGTGCCTGCCAAGAAATCGGTATGCGCTCGCATCGCTCGCAGTGGAGGAGCTGGAAAACGAAAGCGACTAGATCTCTACAAGTGATCGGGAATAAGGTTGAAATTGTGATCTATTCAAAAAAGACTCGAGAGACTCAAAGACTACGCAGTGAGTCAAGTTTAGACAATTTGTCAACATTTCAAATTTTAAACTTTGTTTACGGCCGCCAGTAAATGGAATCGACTCACTCTAGTTTTCAAGATATAATTAGCATGTAAAGTGGGTAATTACGCCAGGATAAATCGCATAAGCCGTAAGGGGTTCTTCCTGCCAAAAATAATCATACATTAAGTAATCAATACAAAAAGTTAACCAAAAAAATCAAATATATATATAATTATATGGATATATATAAATGTTTACATGTATTACAGAGGCAAGTCCCAAAAAATATTGCGCCAATATTTCTACTGTAAGTAGCTCAAATGTGTAATTCATGAGTCGTTCATTTAGTTTCCATACATATACAGTTTGTATGTTTTAATCATTTTGTTGAAAACTAGTTTAGTTAATTTAGTTGAATATCAATTACAATTTTTTTTTTAAATATTTAAATGTCTAAATGTGAAATTACATACATATACGATATACAATAACACATATTAAAGTGGAAAAACGATTGATTCATGTTTGGGTTCTCTTAAAAATGTGCGTCAGATTATGCATGACGGCGCGACGCTGGAACTCCAGCTCTCGGCGACAGACGCTGGACAGGAGAGGCGGACACTGATATTGGATCTTTTCATTGGCATATGTATCGGTGCCTAGGATGCTGAAGCTGAATTCGCTGAGCGAGCGCACTGCAACCGAGAAATGTGTCACAAATATATATCACACATGTGGCATGTATTAGGGAAGTACTTACAGCAATAGAGTCCGCCAAAGAAGCACGTCTCATGGGTCGATTGGACGGCCCAACCTAATGGGTGGACACCCGGCAGTGTCTTGGTCACTACATACTTGGCGGTGGCTTCGTTTAGCCAGTGTGGCCAATGCGACAGTCGCTCCGTATACCGCACCTTGTAGCGCCAGTCGTGGCTGTGCCCGTCATCATTAAGAATCTTAAAATTTATGCTAAAATAAAATGCAAAATATATAAATGTAGTCAGTTGTTTCTATTTGAGATCCATTAGAGTGCTTACATCGTGGGATTCAGTAGGCGCATTTTGCTAAAGTCAGCAACATATTCCCAAACGGCTTCCGGTTCTGCGTTGCCGATAACGGCGTCAATTTGATATTTGTGATAGCCGGCGGAAAAAACAAAGACGTACAACAAGAGGACAACGCTGAGCAGCAGCGACACCCGCTTAACTTTCCACAGACGCATATTTTGCATGGTTGAAGTGTGTGTGTGTGTGTAGATTTGAATGTGCCACAAGCCAATTGGAATTTCAAATAAACAAATCGGCGCTATGGTGCCGGAAGCGGGAGGAGCTTGCCCTATGTAAACAATATTCCAGCAATCGAGCGACGAACCGAACAGCAGCGAGGCTGGCCAAAGACTGAATGTGGAAAAGCATCGAGAAGAAAATCTAAAAGAGTGTGTAAATATCTAAGTGGACTAAAGGCTGCCACAGTGGCGGAGTGCAAAAAGAGAGGTGGGATGTCGAAACAGTTATTTACTTACAAACTTAGAAGGAACCATTGCCTTCGGTTATAATTTTTAGCAAACTCCCAGTAGTGGACAAGTTTTACAAATAAAGCGCAAAAACTCTTGAATTAAATGTTGGTATATTATACTACAAATTTAACATAATCTATATCATCTTTTGTTTTACTTAGTTTTACCATAAAATGAAATTTACTACGAATTTAAATATGTATTTGACATTTCATTCCCATTTAAAATTTATATACAATTTACAGAGTATCTCATAGTGTATCGCGTTTGCTTTTGCATATTTGCTAGCTGGACCCACATGTAAGCTTATCATTGCTAGTGTGCGTGTGTGTTTGTAAAGCTTTTGGGCAAAGCTCCATATAATCAACCACAACATATGATCTTGTCGTTCAGTTTGTAAACAACTCTTGCCGGTTGCTGGTCGGAGTCGCAGGAGCGGTTAATATCGGCGTCAAGCGGAATTTAGAAGAGCTTAAGGTGAGGTAAGCACTTTTGTCGAGTTTAAATTACTGATTATTAAAATTGAAGCTGTCGAAATTGTGTGTTTTGATGGCACAGCAGTAATTCAAGTTACAGGCCCCCCACTCAGCGAATTGTAGGTTAGATAATCGGACAGCAATTTGATTAGTTGTTTATCAAAATGCGATTGCTGGTGAAACGGACATATCTGTTGCTGACCCAAAAAACAGGGCAGTTTCGCCTGACGATGGCGACAACGACGCCAATTGCTAGAATGGCAACCGGTTCTCAATTTCACAAATTAGCTACAGCAACAAAAGCGGCTGCAGCAACAAGTGCCCAGCCCGATTTTGAGAATGACAATAAACTAATGGCAGCGACTATCCCAGTACAGGTAAATATAATGAATGTTAATTAATCAAAATGATAGTGATGATTATTCTTGTTATTATGTTGATTTAGCGACAATTGCCCAGAGCTTCACCTCTAACTGACAGCTTTGGCAGACATCACACATATCTGAGAATTTCACTCACCGAACGCTGCAATTTGCGATGTAAGTTTTTGTTTTTTTTTATTTACACCAAAATCAATTGAATGTTATCTGTAAATACTTGAAACCATGTTGTTGATAAGCAGCTTTAATTGTTATGATGAAATTCCTTTCCAGGCGACTATTGCATGCCAGCGGAAGGTGTGCCCCTGCAGCCCAAGTCACAGCTGCTAACCACCGAGGAAGTGTTGCGCCTCGCACGCATCTTCGTGGAGCAGGGTGTGCGTAAGATCCGCCTGACTGGCGGTGAGCCGACGGTGCGTCGCGACATTGTCGATATTGTGGCACAGCTTAAGGCGTTGCCGCAGCTCGAGCATGTGGGTATTACAACAAATGGCCTGGTGCTGACACGACTGCTGCTGCCGCTGCAGCGCGCTGGCTTGGATTCGCTGAATATCAGCTTGGACACCTTGCGAAAAGAACGCTTCGAGCATATAACGCGACGCAAAGGCTGGGAGCGGGTCATAGCGGGCATCGATCTAGCCATCCAATTGGGTTATCGGCCAAAAGTACGCATTATCTCTGCCTTTATCTTTTCATTCATAACAATGTAATCTCTCTGAGTAGGTCAACTGTGTGCTGATGCGGAACTTTAATGAGGATGAGATCTGCGATTTCGTGGAGTTCACTCGCGAGCGACCCGTCGATGTGCGCTTCATCGAATACATGCCCTTCTCGGGCAACAAGTGGCAGACAGAGCGTTTGATATCCTTTAAGGAAACTGTGCAAATCATTCGCCAGCGTTGGCCTGAGTTTCAGGCATTGGCCAATGGACCTAATGACACCTCTAAGGCGTATGAAGTGCCAGGATTTGCCGGCCAACTGGGCTTCATTACCTCGATGACGGAACACTTTTGTGGCACCTGCAATCGTTTGCGCCTCACTGCTGATGGTAATATTAAGGTGTGCCTGTTTGGCAACAAGGAGTTCTCATTGCGCGATGCCATGCGCAGCGAGGGCAGCACAGAGCAGCAGCTGGTCGAGCTGATTGGTGCCGCCGTGCAGCGCAAGAAGCGTCAACATGCAGGTGATTAACAATGCTAGTTTGAATATTATTCTGTCCTCCTTGCGAGTTTACGGTATTAATGGGCGCATTTGTCCTACGCAGGCATGCTGAATCTGTCGCAAATGGAAAATCGCCCAATGATACTCATAGGCGGCTAGTCCACATCAAGAGCACAACATTCCCACTCCCCCCCAACTGTTTGCTTCCAGGCAACATCATCATCAGAAGCGTCAGGCGGATCATGAATCATCCTCATCAACAACAGCTGCGGAACTGCAGCACTTTGACGCACATAAATGCCCAGGGCAAGGCACAAATGGTCGATGTCGCCAACAAGGCAAACTCCACGAGATTAGCCAGCGCAGAGGCCACCGTTTGGGTAGGTGAACAGCTCACTAAGCTTATTGCCGCCAATGAGTTGGCCAAGGGCGATGTGCTAAGCATAGCCCAATTGGCGGGCATTATGGGCGCTAAACAAACATCCCAATTGATACCATTGTGCCACAATATTGCCTTGTCCTCGGTGCGTGTGCAGGCCACGCTCCTGGAGCCGGAGCATTGTGTGCTTCTGGTGGCAACGGTTCGTTGCACTGGTCAGACTGGTGTCGAAATGGAGGCGCTAACTGCTGTCTCTGTGGCTGCACTCACCGTTTACGACATGTGCAAGGCTGTGTCCCATGACATTTGCATCACAAACGTGCGCCTGCTGAGCAAGTCGGGTGGCAAGCGAGACTTTCAACGGCGTCAATAAAATCGGTATATATTAAAATTAGCTCTCATTCTGTTTTTAATTGTGGGGCGTGTTATGTGTGTTTGTGTTTGGGTGAATTTTAAAGGGAAGTTATGCGCCTTATAGCTAAAATTACATATAACATTAGAATCATAATCAATGCATAATCATTATTGTAGTGCCGCAAAACACAATGAATCCATCATCAATGATGCTGCTGCTGCTGTTTGGCATTCTCTACTATTTTGGGGAACACTAGTTGGACACCAGCACATTGCGATTTTCCGATTTGCTGCCACTTTCCGCCTCCGTGGACTTTGTGGCCTCGGTTCCAATTTGTTCACCTCGGATTTTGATGTTGTGCTCCTCCTTGAATCTGTTGAGTTCGACACCCTTTTTGCTCAGATCCTCGGTGACCATCGTAATGGTTTTCGCAATGAAATCCTTATTTTCCACCAGCTGTGGCAACACCTCTTTTACGGTCCGTTCGCACAGAACGCCACCAATCAGGCGAAAGCATTTGCGCTCCGGATCCGCCGAATTAAGGGTTTCTATCACAGTTCTATATCACAAAAAATTAATTGTGACAATTTTAGTTTAGTTGTTTATTTTTTGGAGGTTATGGTTAGCGGCCCATTCTGACTCACTTGTGTTCGCGCAGATCCATTTCGAGAGTGTTGAGACTGTTGGCCAAGTTTCTTTGTTCATTGCGCAGCTGTTGAAACTGGCCAACAATCTTTTCTTGCGGGATTTGGGCTTTAGGCGATTCGTTGCTCATTTTTCTAGTTAATTTTTAAACAGATGTCTGGTCAAGTTTAATGCTAGTTCAATAAGGTGTGACCGAATCTCCAATAATTGTCGTTCTTATTTATTTTTAGGCGCCCTTGCAAATTGAGGTCACACTGTGTTTAGTGGTTGGTATTTTATTTACCAGCGCTGCAACACTTACTGCAGTGCTGGTAAGTGGCAGTTTTAGTTCAATGGGTTGGCAGCTCTACTATTGAGCGCGTCTCTTGAATTTTTGTTTTTCGGATAATAGCAGTAAGCAGACAATATTATATTGTAGCTGAAAAACAAGAAATTAGTTGTGTATACAATTAATTTGTAATTTGTGAACTGGTCCAATAACAATTGCTCATCTCAATTTGACGACTTTATAACCCAAATTCAATGCTAATTGGGTGTGTAAATATTTATTTCGTTTCGGTACGAACCGAATTTCAAAAGGTAATCATTCTTTGTGAGTTCTTTGCACCTTTTGGACGCATTCCTTAAGAAATTGTAATGCATACTAAAAAGCAATTGCTGCTGCTTGCTGGTCTGGTTCAGATGTTGCACGCCTCCTATGAGGTGTTGGAGCCAACAAAGAATCTTACGGCTTATGTACACGCACGTCAGAAGCGCTATCAGTTGGTCTACCAGAATGGAGCAACTATTCGCTTGGTGATTGGTTGTGTGATGACTGTTCAGCTGATGGATCCGGTTGTGTGGCGCAGCCTGGTACATTTCTATGTGTTACACTTTGGAGCATATTCAATGCCCGCCACACCACTCTATCCCTGGGATAAATGGGAGTCCATATTCGCCAGATCACAGAAGGAAAAGATACGTCAGCTGGACGCATCGCATGAGGATGACACACGACTCTTTGCCTACACAGGACTGGAGAACTACATGGACAATGAGAGCGGCGTTCCTGGACGAGGTCGCAACTGTTTACTGCGTGCCATGTGCGAGAATGCGCAAGTTCATCGTCATGTGGGCATCATGTCCGAGCTGCTCAACGTGCTCCTCACGTAAGTGACAAAGTTTACCTTGCGTCTAGCATGTATCTATTCGTATTCTGATCTATTTCAGACCGGGAAAAGCGAAACTCGATCAGATTTATAGGGAAGCCCACGCTGCGGGTTTGGCTGGCGTGGATTGCTTGCAGCAGTTTTACGGCTGTCCTCGGGGCAAGAGTGTCCTCGATGCTCTGGCTGTGGATGTAAACTACTAAGATGCTAGGCCACAATTTGAACTAGTTTAAATTAAATAAATATTTGATTACCTTAAACACAATTTAGCAATTTAGCAAATAGTGTAGCAAAAGCGATTTAAAACACTACAGTTTTAATGTTATTACGAACTGAGCAGCTTTTGGCTGTCTTTAAGTGTTGCCGCCATCCCCAAAAAATCACCGTTACATTAATGGCTTGTGGCTTTGGCTTCCAGAGCGAGCAAGCGACCGCCATTTTGTCAACAATGGCGTCAATTAAATGGAAATGCAGCTGCACCATCAGCAGCAACAAGAAGGACAGCAACAACGACGACGATGGCGAAAACAGCAACGACAACAGAAAGACAATAAATGCGTCTTAAGTGGCACATTAGGCTTGCCAGGTGGCTACACACGGCTGCCACTCGCTGCACAGGGTGCTCCTTCTATCACAGCAGCTGTAGCTGAAGCAGCAGCAGCATCACCAGCATCGTGCATATCTTAACACTGCACACAGCACTGGCAGATTGTGCATCCGGCACCCTATTTTGCTATCGCCCGCCGTTTTGTATGCACAGCTAATTCAAATGCGATTATGACAACGTTGCGCTGAATGGGGAGGGGGTGAGGGTTGTGCCGGCAAAGTGAGAGACTGTTGGGTGAGTGGGGTGGGGGGTGTGGGGTGTGGGGCAGTTGTGCAACTTTGCGGTATTTGAGTTTCTCTTGTTCGCGCAGCGGAGCAAGTAGCAATCCTGTGGCTGCCACGCTTATGCGGGCAACGTTTATAGAAAATACAAATCTTAGGCAGATAAAGGGATTAATAAAAATATATTATTGGTTAATTGAGCGTTATTTTTAAGACCAATGCAAATCGAAAGGCAAGTTAAATAAATAAATCACGATCAATTCGTGTATTGCCTTTCCTGATATCTAGTTACGTGTAAGCCGTAAATGTTTGTTTAGTTGTTGGCTTGTGTGCAGCCTCCCTTAATGCCGCTTCCTGTCGCATTTACATATGTATCTATAGATGTATATGTGTATCTATATATCTGCTCACTGCGTACTCATTTGACAGACTCGTAAGTTATGCAATAGCCGCAGCAACCACAACAGAAACCACAACAACAATTCCAACAGGAATTAGACATGCACTTTGATTTGCTGAAAACTTTATTGTTGTAGCCAATGCATCGATCCATAACGTAAATACAATCAATCAAATTTCAGTTGCTCTCCAAAATCAACAGCTCGTCCAGGAAGTTGAGGCCACGTGGACAGACCTTGTAGACGGCCAGGCAATTAGCACCCGCTTGGCCAGCAGCAAAGGCATCGTGATACGAGTTATCTAAATCCGCTTTTCCCGGACTATAAAGAGTTCAAGAATGCTGGGATGCAACATGCGCCGCATAGTTGTTTAGATAATTACAATTTTGTTTGCTCACCTCAGTACAATGTTGAGTATTTCGGAGAATACGCCAACATGTTGATGCACCTGGGCATTTTCGCATATGGAGCGCAGCAGGCATTGTCTACCCACAATCATGTTATTGTTCCGTCTGCCCATGTACTCCTCGAGCGCCGTGTAGACCAGGAGTCGTGCATCGTCCGCATATCGAACACCTCCACTTGCCGTATGCCTTTCAATTTGCTGTCTCAGTTGCTGCATAGATCTGGCAAATGTGCTTTCCCATTTATCCCAGGGCCAAATGGGCGTTGTTGGCAGATTGTAGGTGCCACCCTGCAAGGTGAAGGAGAGCACCGCAGAGCGAAAGGTCACATGATCGCCCAAAGGGATGGGCAACGATGGCCCAATACTGAACCTGATAGATCCACTGTTCTGATAAATAAGTCCACGCCGCTGGCGATGCGACAGAAAAGCGGTTAAATTGTGCGCGTCGCAGACGCAGAAACTGGTGCCCAAGGCCAGCAATGTAAAGCCAATGATTATTCCTCTTGTCCCACACATATCTGTAGCACTTTTGAAAACTAACTGTTCGCCTATATGAATAAATATATATAAGTGATAGGCGTTACCAGCACCGCTCTAAGTGAGACATCAATGATGACAAGTGGAAATTTCAGAGACCCAAATATTTGACCTGGCAATTAGCATTGCGCAATTGTGTTGCTGATGGCGAGTCACTTGACCATAAAAAAATCCACTTTTTTTTTTTGGTTTTGCTTTTCTATTTGCACACGTGAGACCAGCCACAACAATTGAGACTGTCCCAGTAGTTTCCAATTCTAATTCTTTTGCGTGACACGGTCCGTTAGGCGTTGATGGCCTGGTCAAGATTAGGAGGCTGGCTGGCAGGCCTTGTAACTCAAGTAAAATGGTGACCACTTAAAAGCCCATTAAGAAAACACACAATGAAAAACGAAAAATGTTTCGCAAATTATTTATCCAAATAAACTTGAGAGAGCTGGCAAAGAAAGATGGGAACATCACAGCGACGATAGTATGGCCAAGGAAACAGTTTTGCTGCAGATAATATCCTTTTAGGTTGTTTGTGATTTGTCGACGTGGCCGGAAATGAAAAGCAAACAGCATCAGCATCAGCATCAACAGCAGCCGCAGCAGCAAAACCAGCGTCAGGCAGCATACAAATAAATTTGCTTAAATAACAACAGGCAAGCAATATTATTTATTCCATTTCGACGTACAAATACTCTATAAAATCAGAAACTTTGAAACCTTAACCATTTTTTTTTTTACATAAGCAGTGATATATGTGTTTATTCTAAGTGAGGGTATTTCATGAGTAAAATTGACCCAGCTACACAATTACACACACTCCCACCCACACACACACACACACACACACACACACACAAATAGAGTGTTACACAGTCTGCATTGTAAGCAACTTGACATGACTGAGAAAAACTCAACGCTGTTGACGACGTAGTCTGCCTTGCCTCTTTACTCCCCTCAATACAATAGCCTCTGCTAAGCCCCTTCCCAGAATCCATATATGTATATATGTACCTTGATCTCACACTCACTCACCATGTTGTTCATTTCCGCTTGGGGAGCCGCAAGAAACTTACATGAAACGCAAACGCAACGCAACGCAAATAAATTTGTGTTGACAATTTGAATGATTTATTTATGGGTGCATACCCAAAATCGTCATCTACTCGACCAACATCACCCACAAAATAAACAAAACACCATCCACAAAACATTTACATATACAAAGTGAAAAGAGCCAAAATCTAAAATTATTTAGAGTAGTGTAAAAGGATAGATAGATGTGTAAAAGTTGTAGTTAACCAGAGTAGAAGCATGTAAATAATTTGGAAAATGATTAAATTGAATTCGTGGTTATTTTTGTGTGATGTTCCCTCTGGCAGATTTGTTTCTTTGGGTATTCTCATGCATTGAGGTTTTTCGAGTGACAACTCTGATTTATTAAGAAGTTAAAGTGTGTGCCACAAAGTTTTTCTGCTACCTTTCATTTGGTATCATCAAAATAATGTAAAATAAACCACGCAAAAACAAGATGTGGTTGAAATTGGTCATATCTGGATCACAAAACTTTTTTAGAGTATGTTATTCTGTAGCAAAACACTCAATTATGTTTTGGAGCAATTAGGCAAAAGGGGGCGATGGACGATGCCAGGCAAAGCTTTAAACATTTTTCAAACTGTCACAAAGCGACGCTTCTCGAAAATTGAACCACCCAAAAGTGACCCAAAAGTGGAGGGATCTCCCCAGCGAATCGCCGAGTCTGGGCAACTCTGACACACCAACTCTATATAATATTTATTATGTTGGCATAATAAATTGCAACATGGGGCAGATTCATTTTCGCACTTGCGGACATTTTTCATTCTGCTACCCGGGCAGCAGCTGCTTGGACGTCTGTCTATGTGTCGCAGTAAGAGACGGGATTGGACGGGACAGGAAGGGTGGCATTGGTAAGGGACTGAAAGTTAGGCAGCTGATAGGTGGCAAAAGAGTGTGAAAGTCGCAGTGGCGCCACGTTCATGTCGCCAACCGTTCACCCCTTTGCCGAGGATGATAAAGAACAAAAAAAAAAACTTGTTGCCTGCTCGCAACTGCACTGCATCTTCGTGGGCAACTTGCCATGTGCGCATTTTAAAAAGGAAATTTAATAAACCTTGTCCTATTTCATGCTCATTAGTGTCATGATAAATTTTAGCGGAACTTCGCACAGGTAGTTGTCGACCAACCAGCGACTACAGCTCGGGCTACTATGCGGTGGGTGCGTGGTGCTGTGTGTGCATGTAAATGTGGCCGGGGTCGAGAGTTCAAAAAGGCCGCTGGCGCTTAACTGTTGCATTCCATGGCCATAAATTAGAAAAGTTACCCGACGTGGGACAAGTTGCTTTGATTTGCCAGTTTGCTAACGTTTTATAGCCGTTTAATGTGCTGACATGTCGACAATTACAAGGCAAATTGTGTGATGTGGGCGGATGACGGAGTGCGCGGGAAGGGAGGGGGGCGGGGAAGGGATAGCTGAGGAGATAGCTGAGGAGATAGCTGAGTTCATATAGCGCACATAAATTCAACCAATAATCTCATTGTTTTCACATGCAGTTCATTGGGCGGGTTTTAGTCGCGAGATACTCGCCTGCAACACTTTCTTCTTGTTGTTGTTTCCTTAATGCTGTTTTTGTTGTTTTTGTTACTGTTGTAAATAAAGTTTTGCAGACAATATGTCTGTGACGGTCGTCTATTTGTCTGTCTGTCAGTATTTTGGTTAGCTTCCAGCTGCCAACTTATGTTGCTACTTTTATGGTTGATGTTATTACTTTTTTTCCACGCGCTATCTCTTTCCATTTGCCACTCATTCCATCTTACTCTCTCTCTCTCTCTCTCTCTCTCTGTCAACAGCTGCTGCATGTGCTGCAGCAAAAGCATGATAAGTTTTGTAAATTTCCAATAGTTGCAGCTCAAATACACTTATATTTCGACAAATCTTGTAGGAATGAAAGTTAGAGAAGACTGCATTTAATTATTTACTTAAGATTTTAATGCATATATATGTATATGTATATGTATATATATATTTGATTTCTTTGTTTAGTAGCCCATAATTAATTGAGCAAAGCTCCAGTCCTCTTCCACTTTAAATGGACCCATTATGCGGCAACCGTATGCATTGCAGTCGCCCACAGTGTACAATGCAATGCTGTGCGTATCGCGATAGTAAAGTGCCTGCATGCAACTGCGAATCAGGTCAATTGCTTCTGTGAACGTGAAATCGCGATCTTCTGGTTTACTCTCGCAGACGAGGGGCACACAATAATGATTTGCGAAACAGGTGGCCAGAACATAATCTTCGTAAACGCCTCCACGCATATCCACATTAGCCAAATAGGGCAGACCGCATTCATCGATGCCAGCGATAATGACATCAATGTTGAGCGGATTCGCGCACAGGCGACGATTGTAGAGAACGCGTGTCATCCAGGTGGCCAATGAGTTCGGTTTTGTAGAGCAGTTTTGGTATTGATCCTCGATGATCTTCTGATCGATGCTACGCATTATGCACTGCACATCAGCGAAATCGCCGCTGCCACCAAGCAGAATTCGATTGTTGATCTTGAAAATGCGATCAACGTTTTGATAACGCGCCATGGAGCCGTAGGTGATAAGTGTATCGGCAGCAACTAAGACTCCAGCATCGTATTTAATGCCCAGCACAGATGAGCCAGTGGTCATTTTAGTAAAATGATTTTTCAAATTACAAAATGCAACAGTAGCTGTCGAATGACAGGCATAAATCAGATTACAAACATTTGGAAAAACAAATTTCTCATGACAATTTGAAAGTGATGTTTTGTTCAATACGGCAATTCAGCTCGTATACGTCTGGCCACAATACAGAGTATATTGCATGTCTGTTTTGCTGTTGCATTTGCTATTATTGCTAGTTGGCTTTGTGGCAGCTGCTGTGGCTCTAGCACTTCAGACATCGTCGCTGGTGACGACATTTAAAGCGCCATGAATATGCAAAACTTGTACACTCTGTTTTTATGCACAAATATATAAATCTAAAAAAAAAATATAAACAGAAACGCAACGACAAGGATGTTATACGGTGTGAGGGTGGTTGAGAGGGGCGGGGGGGGGGGGTGTGTGGGGAAAGGGGTCTTATGCGCTATTAGTCGTTTGGGAGTACGACGACGTTGGCTGCATTGGCAACTTCTGTTGTCTCTCCGTATAATAATTCTTCAATAATAACAGAACAAGAGGGGGAAGCGAGGATGACAGAATGGCAGGATTGGAAGGTGAAGCAGTGTGCAATGCAACAGCAGCAAAACGTTTGGGGGCTTGGCCGGGAAACGGGTAATGCTTACTCTATGGCGGCTATAAAATAAACACTCGCTCGCTTTAGCCACAGCTGCTTGCATCGTGGCATCCTGCTTCTTCTGCTCTTCAGTGCCGCCGGCTACGCGTTTTGGTTTCGTTTTCCTCAACGTTTTTGTCGCGCGCTGCGGTTTAAGTTTTTCTCTGCGGCTCAACAGAATTTGTTTGCATTTGCATTGCAGAATTAAATTATTGCTTCCTCTATCACTCGCTGCACTTCCCTTGCCACCCCGTCGCTCTTGTTTGCAACGCATCCTGGCCGTCCCAGCCATGTCCTAACTGTCCTGACTGTTCTCGACTGTCCCGGTTGTCCCATCTGTCCCCCCCATCTAGCCCCTGCCATTGTTGCGGTTCTTGTAGCAGTTGTCAGTTGCTATTGCTGTTGTTGTTATGCGCACCGCAGCAACATTATCGCTGGCTTTGGCTACGAACTGTTTGGAGTTGTGCACTGCGGTCTGTGGGGCATATTGATTTAAGCTCGCTGGCGTTTAGCTTAAACAAGCATAGGCGTGAGTAGAGTAGAGACACCGAATTGTTAAATTGAGGCAGCATGTCTGAAATTGATCAATATATCATTTATTAAATTATTATATATTAAGTTATGATATGAGTGTATTTTTAATACCTATCATATTTCAGCTGTTTAACTTAAATTGCAACTTTTCCATATTTAGTTCACCGGTCTTTTTTTTTAAAGCTAAATACAGCAATGTTCATAATCAAAAAAGCCGCCAGTCCAATCCATTTGAAATGCACAGTATACATATTCTTACTACAAACTTGAAGGCAACAAATTCCTTAACGCGCTTTTTGCATATCCGGCAGCTGCCTGTCGTTTATTTGCCGTTTTGCATTTATTTCAAATATTTGGCGTCACACTTTACAAATAATTTTTGCATGTATACTTTCCAGAAACAGCAGCCAAATAGACAAAAAAAAAAACAATAAAAAAAATGAGAAAAAACCAAGAGCAGAGAAGAAAAACAAGCGAGGGTTTTCTGATTTTTATGGGCGAAGAGAAATCAACTAACCAAGGCAGACAAGATGTCCGCAAGGAGAGAACGCAACCTCCTCGACTCAATGCGTGCCTCTAAATTATGCACAAGGCATCCAACGACCACCAAGAAAAAGAATCAGTCAGGGGAAAGAGATGGGGAAGTAAAAGGGGGAATGCTGTAGGTAAAAGTCCCGAGTGCTGCCAATGAAGTTAGCAAGCTTGTGGCTGCATGACCTGACCTAGCCCCAACTGTGATCCTGCCCCTTTGGCATTATTACGCTCAAGAGTCAGCTCGTGGTGCGAGCGAGGATGGTGGGCTTAAATATGTTTTTGTTATTTATGCAAATTCGTTTTTGTTGCGATTGTAGACGAAGGCGAACGTTGGTAGCGACTTTGGCTTTGTTGTATTGTCATAATGCTAGAGCAAGCCAAACAGCCATCGGCCAACACATAGACGCAAATGTGGGGGCGGATACACAGAGAGGGGGAGCGGGTAGTATGCTAACCTGTTGGCATTTGTGACGCTTCGCTCATCGTCAGCTTGTTTATGTGCCAACACTCTCGCGCGTATTCTTTCAGTCTTTCGGCTTCCACTGCATTCATTTTATGCAAATTTCTTAACGGTCGCATTTTCTTGCTCATTTTCTATAACAACAACAACTACATCAGCTAAAACAAAGTTGCAAACTTTGACTTCACATTCTTCTATTCACACCCAAAATGCTCTTACATATTTAATGCGAAACAATAGTTTTGAATAATGTAAGCATTTGCCAAGCTTCAACATTTGACTAACCGCTTTTGGCCAGGCCACAAATGCACACACACTCACAAACACTCACACACATGCACAGCTCAATATTTGACACTATCTGTCTGGGGGTCGTTCCTGGGCTTTATTACATTTTTACGTCATAATTTATAATGTGCTTGAGTCTTGTTATCTAATAACCGGGCAAGGCCAACATGTTTGACATATTAAAAGGCACAGCTCGGAGTTGCCTCCTTGGGACCGCAACAGTAACGACCACATTCATAAAAACAACACCAGCAACAACAGAGCATCAACAACAACAGCAGGATAAAATGCTGGCAATTTATGGACCACAGGGTTACAGAACCGTAGCAAGCGCCTGGCCAGCTTCATAAGCACAAAAACACTTGAAAAAATTTAATTAAAATTTGAGCTTAGTGTTTGGCATAAAGCAGTCGAATTAAAGGGTGTGGCTTGCTTGTGTATAGGGTGTTGCCGTATATGCGCACATATATACAAATTTAAACTAATTAACATAAATACAGAAAGCAAACTGGTTCAAATAATTTTCTTCAGATTTTTAGTTATTTTTATACGTCCTTGGCTTAATTGATTGTGAAAACTAAACAAGCTTTTAAACAAAATGTTTTCTTTTTACTACATTTTAAAAACAATCTTTAAAGAACTGAATCCATTAATTTACCGACTGAAGGACTACAAAATGGAATACAAAAGCTTTTCAATAGGCCAGTGATATTGTCAACTGTAAAGAAAGACAATCAGACTGAAAATCAGGTGGTACAGCAAACATCGCACCCTTTACTTAAACATAGTTATTGTCTGTATCCTCATTGCTTATTTGTCTTTATGTGATCTAAGTGACAATAATTTGAGGCCTACGACAAACTACTGAGGGGTTCAACGGTATGCAATTTGTGTGACATGTTTTTGGCTCTTCGAGTGTGTATCGAGTGTTGTATTGCATTCTCTGTGGATATGGAAGTGTGTGTGGGTCTGTGGATGCCTGAGTTAATTTATTTAAATTTCACTTGTAATTCATATTTTAGAGGCAACGTCGGACGCATAATAAGCAAAGCGAACCCAAGTACGAATAGTGTTCGAGTAGTACGGCAAAAACAACCTTTATGCCAGTGGAAACTGCGTGACAGTGTGTATGTGTGTGTGTGTGTGTGTGTGGTTGTGTGTGCAAATATTTAAGACATAAATTTAGTAAATTTGGCCGAGACCAAATTGTGGTACATGTCGAGGACTCGTGCCTGGTGTAAATTTGCAGATAAGTCGCATTAGTTGGGCCCTCTCTTTCTAGAGTATCGTGAGGTTCTTGTTGTTGCTACTGTTGTTGTTACTCCTGCTGGGTTATTATGTACTTAACGAGTGTTTATTAGCATTTTAATTACCTTTCGTCGCGTGAAAGCTCCATGCATTAGTCAACCTTTAGACCTGGCACCAGGCGCTGGTCCCTCGGGATCGTCTCCATGCAAAACTTTAATTATGTTTTTCAACTTTATTGAGGCGGCAGCAACAGCGTAATATTCTCTTTGCATACTAAAATACATATATATATATAATAATAATATATGTATGTAGTATATATTTGTATTAGGCAATCATATATGTGCACGGCATTCAAATATGTATTTTCATAGATGAGCAAAACAAACATCGTAGAATATATGTCCGACATTAATTAGAATGATGACAATTAAAGTGTGAATACTCTGAGAAATTTTTTAATATTTATTATTAAGTTTTCAGTCTAAAAGAGTATTAAATGTTCGCATTCACACAGATAGTATGCATTTCTTGTTGTGCATAATATGTATAATATTTTTGTATGCTTGATGGATGTGTAGTGGACCAGCGGAACAATATTTGCTTTGCGCTAATAAAAGCTTTGAAAAAAATTGCAAAAACTAATTGGATGCGCAAAAACTAACGCGTCGGCGGGTTGTATATGCTGGTCGTTGGGCGTGTGGGGTGTTGTGGGTGTGGCAGTTGCTTGTTAAAAGTTCATTACACTCATAGAATGCTTGTAAAGCGAGATGATAAATTAATCTACAGTGTGCAACGAAGCGCGCTATTGAGTGGGTCTGCCAAGGGAGTAAAAAGGGGAGATACGAATAAATAGGGATACATAGAGAGATAAAGACAGAAAGAGAGAGAGAGTGAGAAAGAGAGAGATAGAGAGAGAGAAAGAGATAGGGAAAGATAGAGATAGATAGAGTGGAGAAAGCAGTTAAGAGAGAATGCCAAAGAGAGCGCACATAAATGACGAGTTTAATTTGTATGCAAACAAGTTGGCGGCGTTGTCGACATAAACACGATGAAAACGGCACCGATGACGTTGGACCTACAATAATTACATACTTACACACGCACACACACAAATGCAAACTTAAAGAAATGCAAGCACACACACACACACACACACACACACACACACACATAATGGCTGCTAACTGTTTCCGCTTGCCGCTGAGTGATGGCGACGTGTGAATGCCAGGAATGAAGCATTGCTCCGTTTGGACACCCACTTCTGAATCAGAACGGGGGCAAGAGAATGAAGTGAGATATTAGTGTCGGAACAGTATGTGCATTAGTTAAAAATGCTGCCACAGTTGGCCGAGTGAATAGTAAACATATGATAAAGGTTTGTCGCATAAAACATGTGTAAGTGTCTCTGAAACTAAAACGAAGTTGAGAAAATGTGAATATTTCAATGGAAACTCTACAACTGTATATGTAAAAGTACTCAGGAATTACAATATGGAAGCTTCTTAAGATGCGTCACAAGCTTTGCAAATGTTTTCTTTGTTATTTAGGAACTTTTCACTTAATCTACACAAGCAAAGCAGTGTCCTAACAAACATAATATTTACAAAACATAACGATGTCAAAACTCATATACTTTGATCATAGTTTGAAGTTGGAAACGTGATGCTATCATGAAATTATATACTACAAATTTTACCCTTCAAAAGTTATTGTGTGTGGACTTTTCAAACCTTTCAAGAGCATTAACTTAGTCAAAACTCTACCCATTTTTAAAAGTCATTTGTCTTTTATATAGATTTGTAAATTATTGCCGAATTCTACTTTGGAAACTTTGGTACATTAGCAAAATTAGTTGTACTCTTGTTAACACTGCATATATTTTATGACTTTTGTAAGCACTTAATGTCCTTATAGCAATTTGCATGAGGCGTCCCTTTAGCCGCCGCAGCACAGCAAATGGTGCGGCAGACTTGAGCAAGCATAATTAGCATAAACTTAAACAGTTAATTGGCGTAAGAATTGCTTTAGTTGAGAATACACCAGAAGCCAATCGAAAATTGGATTGCAAAACTCGAGGGCCAAATAACCAAAGAGCAACACACAATCGAAAACTAAAAGTTAAACTAAAACTATTGGTGTCTTAATTAGCGTGCGTGTTCAATTAGAATCGTGGGTGGAGTGCCGGATAATTTGCCATTATCAGCTGCTGTTACTTGAATTTATTTACCACACAAAAACCCAGCTGGAGATGCTCGCGCTTGCACAGAATACCTCTCATGAATTTCAAATAATGTCGAACACTTTGACTTTGACTTGCTATCATGCAATGCAATGCGATTGTGGGTGGTTTACATCTTAATGCTGTTCCTGTTGTTCCTGTTGTTCCTGTTGTTGTTGTTGTTGTTGTTGTTTTTACTGGTGCTGGTAGCTGCCTGAAGTCGTGATTCGAGTCTTGATGCCTGGCATGCCAAAATCCCATGAAAGACGTTAAGTTTGCTGGGGTCTCCACATCTTCGTCCTCTTCGCTCTTGTCGTCGCAAGAAATTCGCAAAGAAAACAAGCAATGAAATCGCATAACTAACAATGAATTCCTAACTTGAAGCTACTTGAGCACCCAAGCACAGGATGAACGTGGTCTGCCCCAGCACACGTATTTCTGCACTGCACGAAATGTGCGCCGCCAAGTCAAAGCATCGACAATTGAAGTTCCCAGGGATTTCATGGGCAAAACTAACTTCAAGCATATTCTCTGACGGTGTCTAGTTGGGCTGCCTTCATTCTTATGCTGTTTGTGTACCCGATAGTCGCAGATTCCTTTCGCATACCCTATACAAGAGCAAATGCCGGGCTGTCTGATTTTTTTCCCGTCTGTTCACTTATCACATAGATACGTATACGTCTAGAAAACCTTAAAACTTTTATTCATATCATCATAAATTCTGACCTTAGGTCATGTATCCCATGACGATAGAGTATTGCGGGATCAATAGACCTCACTTTAATTCAATCTCTCGACTTTTGCTGCAAGGAGTGTGAACTGTTTGTTGCATAGTTTAGTGGGGGTGGCAGATTTGATTTCTGTTCTTCTTATTTATTTTATTTTTTTTTTTTTGGCATCTTAAACTGATTTTTACAGACGTTGGCAGGGAATCAGCATCAGGTTAAGTTTTTGAATTGTCATGCCATTTGGCATGATTTCAAAAGCCACTCAGCAAAACGCCAACACATTGCATTCATATATGAAGCGCTTATCTATGACTCAGCGTCATAGTACAAGTTAAACGTACGCTGTAACGCAACTCAGTGAACGTTTTCAAACGTATAAGCGCTTACCAAACGTCTGTAAACGTTTACCAAACGTTCAATGTTCGACGAGTTTCTATAAAAGCTGTGGCAGCGCGCTGCTTTTGTATCAGTTTGAAAGTGTCAGCAGCAAGTGAACAGCAACACAGTAACAGTAAGTTGTGTTTATAAAGTGGGTGCTATCTATAAGTCAAAAATACAAAAGTATCATGGGGCGTAGTTCGTGTAATAATGATGCTATTGAGCTGATGAATCAATTAATGAGACAGACGAATAAAGCCCAAAACTTGCTTGTAATTGTCTTGGAGCAGCTGGAACAATGTCAGCGCTCAACGCTGTCGAGCAGACAACGTTCCCAGTGCGCAGTAGAGAATAGAGATAGTCGTTGCGACACCGACAGTTCCGATAACGATCTCGTTATCATTAGAAATACTATTGCTCATAAGCAAGGTCGGGAGAATCGCCGGCAAAGACTATCGGATAGAAAGCGCGACCGTTCTCATTCGCGTGGTCGCTCTCGTGGGCATTCTCGGGGGCGCTCCCACAACCGATCTCGTTCCCGTTCTCTCACTCAAATGCCAATCATAAGCAAATATCATAGGCATGTGACAATTTAATGAGGAGGGGAGCTGATAAAACATTTACTTTACAACTTTTCAAAAATACAAATAAATTAAATCATGAATATTAAGCACAATATAAGCGTTTGTTTTTGGAATGGGCTGGATGCAATTTATTTATTAAAGATTATTATTTATTTTAAATAATTACCAAATTTAAATTGTATTGCATTGTACTGCAGTATACTTCAAATTAGTTGCACATACAATTTATATCAGTTGAACACCTATTGATTTCTAGGCACACATAACAAATAATTAAATGTTGTTTTAAATAAAATTAATGTAATGGTTTCAAGTAAATTCTTAAAATTTGACTTCTGCCTTATTTGACTGTGACTCAAACACAAAGGTCCTGTGCTCTTCTGCCATAAAGTTAACAAACATGTGTGTAATTATATATGCAATTAAAATAAACATTGTTGTTTTGCTTACATTAACAACAAATAAACATTAAGAAAAAACAAGATGCAAACATTGGCCCAAAAAATCATTTACCGTTGGCATTTGCTGTTGAAGCCGCTGCTCTTGACTGGTATTTCAAGAGCAGGGCGCAGGAACTACTGCTGTAGTCGCTCCATTGTTAGGGGCACTCTGTTTGTTTATGTTTTTTTTTGTGAAACAATGCCACATGCCACTGCACATGACGGCATTTCATGTTTTTGTATATATATACATACAGACAATCAACATATGTAATATTGTATGTATTGTTGTTGCTGCCAGCTGCAGCCACTGCTCTAAAATGGTGAAAAGCATGTCGGTCGTAGAATGTTGCGATATGATTATCATCTCTAATAGAAAACGCCCCGCAAAACATAGATGGATGCATAATTTAAGCGGGCAGCTGGAAATGGAAAGACTCGGGCTTATCAACGCCTCTAATCATGGCAATCGCGCATAGTTGCCTAGCCGACAAGCGAACTCAAGGCAAATGGCAACAATACAACAACCACAACAACAACACACAGCAGATAGATAATAAAAAAAAAAATAAGGAAAAATAAATGTGTACAAAATAATTCCACAACAGGGAGAGAGCAAAAATAAACAAGCAGCTAACAGGCAAAGGTACAATCTTAAACAATGGCAATCGTAGATACTTTTAGAAGCAAAATACTTAAATAGGTAATAATATTTATGTATTTTTGTTTGCAATATCAAAATAACAAATTATTTAAAGCGAGCAGTGCTCACAAAGCAAATATTTTATTATAATGATTTTTTGAAGACGTTTATGCTATAAACTCAAGTATTTATGTAGAAATGTTTCCACCTATTCCCATTGTACAGCTGCCATTTCGCGCCTTGCCATCGCTGACTTTTTTATGACATGCCGACACCGAGGCACACAACAAGCCCAAGACACCGACCTCAGACAGCAGAGCACGTCGTGCCACGTCAGTAGCACGGCAGCTGGCCCGGCTAGGGAAGGCAATCTTTGGATTGATGCAGGTGGTGACTGGGATATGGAAGGAAAGTCCATGTTTATATGTATTTGTATATATGGGAGGCTGCAAGCAATTTAGGATCGGGAAGCCAAGACGAGCGGCCTCCAAACTCAGAACTAAAAGACTTTGCACAAATTCTAATAAATGTAAAAGAAATTGTATGAGGTTATGCCACGGCAGCTGTGAAAATAGCAAAAATTGCCAAGCAAACGCATTTACTGCGTTGCTTGGAAAATGAAAATGAAAACTAAACGAGTTTTTTGCTCGCCCAGGCAAGTATGGCATGGCGAGGCTGACTGGCTGGTAGGCAGGCTGGCAGGCAGGAAGTCGCCCTTGTCGCGTCGTTCTGTCGTTCTGTCTGCTGTCAGCAAATTGCCAACGCACTGCGTATTCAGGGCGCAAAATACGAGATATGAAAGTCTCGCACTGCAAGACGACACCGAGAAGAAAATTGCTGAGCCAAAATGGATATCGTTTTAATTTTATGCTTTTTTCATTTTTTTTTTTTTTTTGAATTAGTGCCAAAGAAGCGTTGGAGTCGCGTACGCTGGCTCGTCAGGTGATTTGCGGCAAGAGCAATTTGAAGCGCCGTAAATTGGTTGCGCTGAGGCACGTTGAGGCACGTTGCGCATACGCTGCAATGTACTCTGCTTACTGCTGCTTACTTCGTTGACTTTACATAACGGCTGCTGATTAGTATGGTATACATGTGTGTGTGTATTTTTGTATGTATGTGTGTGAGGGAGGTGGAGAGTATGAAATAGTAATGAGGCTGACCAGAGTTAATAGTGCCTGTAACTAAGTAGGGCTCAAAATACATAACGAGGACGTTGCCATATGCATCGACCAAATATACATAATGCCCCAAAAATGTCCTTACCTACGTGCATACCATGTACATACATAAATCTGTATGTGTGTATATGTGTGAGTGCATTGGGTGAGTATGCGAGAGTGCGTACGCAAAATTCATGTCTCTATACGCACAACGGCGGCGAGTGCGAATCAATAATGATGACCTGAATACGTATGTTGCAGCCGATTAACTGGACATGCCCCGACTGCAACACGCCCCAAAATATGCAACGTGCAGCATTGCCAGCCTGCTTACCATTGTTGTTGTGTTTCAATTTGCTGCTGCTGCTGCTGCTGCTGCTTCTACTGTTGCTGCTGCTTCGGCTATGGCCTGCCGCCTACACAATTTTTCATTTTCATTTACGCTTTCGACAGCTGTGTTGCGTTTACTCTTTTGCTTTCATTGTCTTTGCGAATTTATTTATGTATGTGTGTGTGTGTTTGTCTGTGCATGGGTGTGTGTTTAAAGCGCAGCTTTCAGCTGAAAATTTGTAAAGTGCCGTGAAGCTGTCGCAGTCTCTTACCTGTGCCTCGCGTTTTACTACGATTCCATATACTAATACTCACACATATATGCCCATGTGTATTTGCGTGTATATACATATATATATATATATATATATATATATATATATATGGCTGTGTGTGTGTGTGTGTGTGTTTGTCTACGTCGTATTTATGGACTATGTGCATGTGGAATCCATGTGCTGGATCTGTTGTTGTTGCTGCTGCTGCTGTTCCTCTTCCCACATTTGGTGTCCGTTTTCATTGTGGGTCATTCCCGTTCTCGTAGTCGTTTCGACGTTTTTATGCTTTCGAAATCCGCTTTACACACACATACACATACACACGAATCGTACATGCAGTTATATACATGCTCTGTCCGTTGTGTATGTGTGTGTGTATGTGTGTGCGTAGGTTGCGTGTACGACGTGTGGCCCATTGTGAGCCGCACCTCGCTTTGCCGCTGCCTCATGCCTCGTTGTATGTCCGATTGCATTACTCATATACGAAACAACTGCAAATAAAAAATACGCTCCAATAAAAAATTGCAAAATATTTATTCATTTATGCGTCCGACCAGGGCTGAAACCTACTAGAAAATCCACCTTTCTATTAGATATTCAACTTATTTTCTTTTTACCATCTACTAATTTGACAAATGAACTTTGATTTCACGATGGAAATTTGAATTCAGAAAGCTTTTAAGATACTTGTAGACTAAGAGAATATTAAATAATTGGGATAAAAAGATATGGAATAGGGATGTGTTCAAATCTTTCATATACATTCAAAATATATAGCTGAATATAATATACAAAAGATTTTTTTCAAAGACTTTTCATTAGAGTTGGTTCAGTGAATTCGTGTGCGACTTATTCATGTACAAAAAAAGAAATCGAAAATCGAGATTAGGATGAGTAATAGTCTTGCATTCTAGCAAAAAAAATGACTCACTAATAGAGCTCAAAGCTCGAGCATTTTTAAACAACACTTTAATTCTTTACTCCCAATTCTCTCCCCAATAATCTTTCACTATGGCACTATATACAAGACTTATCCTTCAGCGTTAAGGGCTATTGCCTGACCGCATCACAAATCTTTTGTCCAGCCCTTGGCTCCATTCTCCTCAAATATAGTGGCCTGCATTTTCTCTCTTCTCTTCTGCTTCTTTGTAATGTGCTTGCTGCATTTTATTTATTGTTCAGTGCATCTGCATGTTGTTGCATATATATCTCTGTATGTATTTTGCCAATGCACCTCAGCATCTGCATGTATATTGGTGTGTGTGTGTGTGTATGTTTTGTATTTACGCCTGCTCCAATTTATTTATTGTATGTATATTTGTTTATGTCGTATATAAAACTTTCAACAAATTGATGCTGCACGCATTGTTGTTGTTGCAGCATACAATCTTTTTTTTCGACATTTTTTATTGGGCGTGGTCCCTTTATCGATTGGTTTTCAAGTGTGTGTGCGATTGCTCTTTATTGACTGCAATGCAATTTAAATTATGCACGCACAAATAATTTAATTGTTTTAATTGCGCGATACGAATTTGACATGCTGTTAATTAAAGACTCGTACGAGCTGTGACCCAACTCATAAAATCAGAGAATCAGAGCAAGTGCTTATCAGTTGTATTGCCATGTGGAAACTGGTTACAGCCTACCATTGAAAGGACAGTCCCATGGCTCAAGCAGAGCCATCAACAAATTTCGTTTCCTGTCAATTTCCAGCATTTTCTATACTTTCCTTTCTATTTCATTGGTTTTCTTTGCTTTCATTTCATTTCATTTCGTTTTGAGCTTATCTAAAATTACTCTATACACAGACATACAGACAACCTTAATATATATACATATATATATATAATTATGTGTGTACTGGGAGGCACATGAGAAGGGCAGGGCGGGCATTTGTGTAGGCACGCAGTAAGATTAGAAAATATTAAGGTCAACAGGTTAGTGTGCTGTACCCAAAGGACATAAAAAAAGGCGGCAACTGAAACAGCAAACGCAAAACTGTTTCAAATTTGAGTTGAAAGTAGGTTGGGCAATACTCTCAAAGATACCCACACAACTACACACATACGCACTCATTGTGTGCATGTGTGTGGCTGTAGGTGTGGGTGTGAGTGTGTGTGCTTGTGTTTGTGTTTGGGCTTCATGTGTGTGGGCGTGTGCTTGTGTGTATTTTGATTACTGCCTAATTTTGTGACGGAGAGAATGTAACATGGCATATACTTAACGCTTTCGCTTTGGCTTCGGTGTCGGGCACATGCAGCTTCCTTTTGACGTGAAGTGTGTGCGGTTTTTGGTTGAGTGAATGGGGGAATCTCCCGCCGCCCGTCATCCGACACACTCTTAAGCCCATTTTACCCACTGCCCACCAACACCATTTACCATTTACGTACAATTGCCAGTGTGTGTGTGGGTGTACGCAGCGAGGGTGCGTGCTGATGACGATGCCAGCAACGTTTCAGCAACACTTGTCGCAAAATGCCGCATTAAGCAGCAGCAACAACAACGTGCGTGGTATATAAAGTCGCTAAAACGGCCACCAGCCACATTCTCATTCTTATTCCTTGTCGGTGTCGCTGTCGGTGCCACTGTTTCAGTTTAAGTTTTTCTCTTTTCAAACGATGCTTTAAATGGTTCAGCGCTGACGGGTTTGGTTTCGAGTGGTTCATTACTTATTTTTTCTGGCATAACTTAAGATTCATAAGACAGAATACATATGTTGCAGATTCGATTCAAGTTAATGGATAAACGGATATTTTGTTTAAGGCGGAGTGATCACGTTAATATTTTAGATTTTTGTTTTTTAAATAATCCGAATTATGAAGGTTGACCTGTAACCATCGAAATACATATTAAAACTATTAAAAATGAGGTCACCAATCAATAAATAATTACCGATATGTTTCAACATACTTTAAGGCCATCATTTTCGTTGAATGTATTAAATATATTTTGATATTAAAATATAATATGAAATAAATAATTGTATTAGTTGTATTATATCCTAGTGGAGCACTCTCAACTAGTTAATTATACTTATGTTGCGTGCTATTTAAACTCTTTAACTTTTGCCCAGTGTATTTCCTTACGTCGTGCTACATACGAAAAGCGTCTTTCCGCTGTGCGTCAGCATACACACACACACACTCACACACACATGCAATCAAATACAATCGTGAGCACACACATGATATACTAAAACGTGGACCGTCGCACGGACAAAGTGTTAGCATAATTTTAGGCACGAATGCGCTACGTTGTCCTCCTGCTGCTGCTTGTAGGGCTGTTACTGCTACTCTCGCTGATGCTGATGCTGATGCTGCTGCTGCTCCTGCTGCTGTTGCTGTTGCTGCTACTGCTACTGCTTCTGTTGTGCTTAGTGTGTATTTGTGTGTGGTTCACTACAACTACAATGCCAGAGTGGGTCTCGTTGTAAGCATAACTCAACGAGTCAATGACTTCTTGGTGGCGTCGTTGATGTGCTTTAATATTAACAACAACGCCAGTTGGCCAACACACACACACACACACACACATGCATACATATTAAGTCCCCTTTATGTGCATACACAGCAGCGGTGGCGGCATTTGAAGAGCACATTGCGCATCAAACTGCCACTTACCGACACACAAATAAATTTGCAAATGAACACGTTCCAAGCGATGATGCTTCATGTACGCCACACTACTGTATGTGTGTGTGTGTGTGTATGTGTTGATAAGTATGTCAACAGCCAGGTTTTTATACACCCTGTTGACTAAATCAGCAAATTGGCCACACTTGGGCCGGTGACTTCTGACTGCTTATTATTAGTATTCATCTTTCTTTCGCTTGCTTCTAATATTTTTGGTTTATTCCTATTTTTGTTTTTGGGTCGACTTTTGCTTGGGGAATGGCAATTAAGCAGAACACAGTAATCAGGCAGCAAGGCATAAATCAGCAAATTACCAACGGCAATAGTAGAAACAGCAGAACCAGTAGGGACAGCTGGGCATTGATATGGGATGGGGTGGGGGGAGGTGAGGGGTGCATAATTAAATAAAGGGCAACGTGATAAATAACAGTCTTTCAGCAGGCGGCGCTTGGCGGCTAAAGCGAATCGCTAGGGAGATTTTTGCATTAAATTGATTAAATGCGCAGCACATGCAAAATGATAACAGCAACCAACATCAGCAGTGAAAATTATCAACTTGGACCAAAAACCCGTCGAGACTCATAAAAATGTGCCACTTAGCAGCAATGGTCGCAATGAGCTGGTTGGGCAGTAAGGAGCTGGTAGGGTACGCACATTGCGGTATAATAGAAGAAATGTGTGTATGTGTGTGTGTGTGTGTGTGTGTGTGTGTGTGTGTGTGAATTTCATACAGAACAAGAGGAATGTAAATGAAATTGTTGCTGCTACTGTTGCCGTTGCCGTTGCTGTTGCCGTTGCTGCTCTCTTGTCATGGTGAGCATGCGCAATGCGGGAGATTGCCAAAATGGCGGACTATCTGTGACAAAAGAGAGCGTGATAAAGACTTGAAATAGACACAGGAGTGTAAGAGATTGCTTGGGTGCTGGTGCTTCTATTTTCTGTTGCTGTTGCTGTTGCCTCGGTAGCAGCATTTGCCGCCGTAAATGTCAAGTGTAATGTCACAATCAGCAGCAATCAAATACGCAAACACTCACACACACACACACATGTATATATATATGCATACATGCGTATAGAGAGAGTAGAGAGACATGCATACGAAATGGAAATGCTAATGTGTGCGACTGTAGTTTTGCAATTGCAACGTGTACAGGAAATGGAAACGCATCGGCAGACAGCCAGACAGTCAAACATTTGGGCACTAAACAACAGCGCGGGAGTTGCAACATACATATAAGCGAGTACATGACATTTTGGCAAATATTTAGAGATTGGATTAAATTTCTACTACACAGCAGCGTCTGTAATGAGGAAAATTTCATGTTGATCGCATTAAAAACACATCGGCAATTTTGTTTGTTGTTTTTAATTACTCTGATCTGCTTATTGTTGTCGATTATATTATAAAAAGGGATTAAATATTATGTTTTAAATACATTTAAATTATCACAATAAATTGGTTTCATTCATTATCAAAGTTTACATTATAATCTGATTTTTATTTTTTTTGTTTCAATTATTTAGACTCTACAATTTGACTTAAATTTGTCCAGTAAGTAGCCTCTCACTATGTGCATTTTGTATTTCTTTTATTTTTCGGTGTTTGTAATGCAAAACTTTCTGAATAATAAAAAAAGATTTGAAAAGCTGAGCCAAAACTAACAAAAACCCAAAGCACCCAATTGGTGCTTTGGTCAACCTCAAGTCTTGACTCAAGTTTCAAGCGCTGGCCGGAGACAAGGGCTTAGGAATGATGGTTGCATTGGTAGTTCGAGGGGAGTGGCAAAGTGTTATTAGTTTTTGTGGTGCACGCTCACAAAATGTTTTCCTTTTTCAAGTGGTGCCGACGCGCGAAAAGTTTGGCATTTTCTTTTTATTTTTATTTTTAGTTTATTTGCTTTTCCTTCAGTGCTGTAAACGAGAAAATAATTAAAAATATGAAAAAGCTGTGTGTATGCTTAGTTATAAAGTTAAAAAATGTGGCATTTAGTAGTTTGGCAGATAACTGACAGGATGAGCCAAGGGGCTTAAGACCGAAATAAGACTTTGACGCTTTCGGGGTGAAAAACTTAATTAAGTAAAATAAAATTATATTAACAATAAAGATTGCAAAAATTTAATGCAGCTATTTCGTAATCTATGTATTGGCACAAGTTATTCTTCCAGTTATTTCAAATTTTCAGTTTCATAAATTATGAAACATTCAGTTCACGTTTCCTTTACTGTTTTGCTATCAACTAATTTTTTTTTTTGTTGCACTCCGCTTTAAACTGTTTACGTTTCGCTTGCAATGCATACAGGAGTGGCATTTACCACATTACCAGACGCACACGCAAAGAGCATAAATGTTGTGTGCTTCAGTGTGTGCATCTAGAATGTCGAAAATGATGATGATGATTGCCTCCAGTTCGTTGACATACACTCGCAAAAACCCACTTACACATAGATGGGGAAGCGAGGTCCAGTTCTGCGTGGTTACAACTGTCTATAGCGTTTTGTGGCCAAACCGAGCAAAGTGGACCACATTTTGACAATTGTTCGGTGGTGGTAGTTATACCAGTCATTTGTTAAAATTACATTTGCTACGTCGTTAGTGGTAAAAATTAGTAGTGGTTGAGGTCCTTAGCTGATATTGAGAACATTTTTCTTCATTTTGTGATAGCTTTGTCATGCTGGGTTTTTTTTTTTTCAAACGCTTTAAGGGCTTTTACCAGTCTAAATAGCAACCGAAGGGGAATTGGGCAGCTGAAGTTGAAGTCTCTGCTGGCATTTGCCATCGTCAACAGCAGCTTGGCAAAGTTATTGTTCCCCCAAGTGCGTACAGAACATTTATATTGGCCATAAAATTTTTTTCATACATTGAAGTATACATGAAAATGACTATCGCACCCATACATCCGCACACACACACACACACACACACACACACACACACACACACACACAAAACACACATGTATAAAATATAAAAAGTGAACACTAAACTCGAATGGTGACAATGGCATTTCCGTCCAGCAGTTCAATCAACTTTTCATGGGTTCGCTATTGTGCACAAATTGTTTACAAATGCAATACCAATTATGCAATAATTTGTGGTAGCAAATTAAATACGATTTATATGCAACTACAAAATCTCCATTATCCCCACAACTGACGGACAAAATCGATGGCCCAATACAGCAAATATAAATCGAGCTATTCAAAGCACAGGCTCCCAATTAGTTCAGTGCAGTGCGGACCAGGGCTTTATCGAGTCTGGTCCACTGCCGTCCACTCGAGGGCAGGTCAGTTCACAGAGCTGCTGGAGCGGCCAACGCCCAATCGCCCTCAACATGGATAGGCGCTGATTGCATGCAATTGTAAAGGGGTGGGGTCCACGCTGCGTTTGAATGACCGGAGACCACACTGCGTATGTGTGCTTTCGACTCGTGCTCACGTTGTATATCGTATCTATCTATCTCTGCCTCTCTCTCTCTCTCTCTATCTCCATCAGAATTTAACCCACCACCTCATCATCTAACATTTGGACAGTCACAGCCACCCAACGGGTGCATCTGCTTATTTGTATGTATTGTATTAGCCAACATAATGGACGCTGTGGCAACCACAGGCAGACGGGGCATTGCTCATAACGCAGGCTCTTCTCATGAGTGCGGGTCAGGCAGCATTTATGTTGCCGCTTCCGTTTCCGGCTGCTGTTGCTGTTGTTGCTGCTGCAATCCAATTTTCGTTGCTTCTATGTTTTTGACACTTACAAAGTGGCTACGACTTTTGCTTTGGCATTTCTCACTTCAGCAACCGCACAAGCACCCCCACACACCCTTCCTATGCACACAAACACACACACACACATACACATGGATACAGAGCCGCACTCAGAGGGACCGCAGCAATTTACAAATGTGTGTCAAAATCTGCACACGTTGTATGCTGTATGCTGTATGCTGTATGCTGCATGCCCCTTGGCCCCGCAATACTTTGCTTTGCTGGGCCTGCTTTGCCTGACTGGCGTCCAATTTCCATTGACGAGGTCAGCTTTAACAAAGCATAGCACTTGAGCCTTCATCACCATTATCATCATCATCATCATCATCATCATCATCATTATCATGATCATCATCATCGCCAGTAGCATCAACACAAGTCTCTAATGGTGGAATTATTATGGCCTAGTTAGTATGACACATCTCCTTTACGTTGAGATACCTTTCGAGTACATTTCATTAATGACTTGGTTTAAATTGATTTTGAATTTTGAAATTTCTACAGCAGAAAATACATTAAATCATAAATAGTAGACTTCTTATATCGGCTGAATAGTATATTAGTCCATAATATATACGTATGTATATACAATTTTCTTTTAAAAATCACTACATAAGTTTATTTTTATATACATTTAAAAATGGATATTATTACTATATGAATATTATTAAATTACAAAATAAAATTGATATTATTACTATTTGGCTTAAAGATTTGTTTTCTTAGTGTGCTGATCGTTTGATAGCCCATTACTCTTTAAATCCTATTTTGTTTTAAGCTTAAAAGCTTAACTTCCGCTTATTTTACCCTGATTCAAATTTATCGCATTGTCTTTTACTAGAATATTGTTTCATTCTTCTCTGCCACATTCCATTGGCCTTAAAAATTGATAATATGGAATGTTGGGCAGCCATATTACAAATGTTGTGCATTAAGGACATGAATTTTACACACTTATGACACCCAAGCGAGTCGTAAAAAGAACCGCACGCAAATAACATTAGTTGGCGATAGGTTAAGGAAAGCGGAGAGAGAAGTGACTGTCAGCTGAGCTGCTGTGGCATTTATTAGAGTTGCCACGCGACAGCCACAGCCACAGCGGCAACCCACAACGCGGTTTAAGCTCATGCCAAATGGCTGTCCATGTGACAGCGTTAAGATTGCCAGGCTGGCTGACGGGAGGGGAATGTGGATTGTCTTTGGTCGCTTTTCTGGTCGTGGCAAAACATCTTATTGTTTTGCTAGGGATATCGCAGTCAGGACGCTCTAACAAGGCAGTCAAATTGTATTTGCATGCAAGTTGCTACAGCTACATGCCACTGCAATGTCCTTGCCATCCGGCTGCTACAAATATGCAGATGCCAGGCAACAGATACAACGCAGGCAGACAGGCAAGGACGAAAAGCAATGCATACGACAGCCACGACAGTCTAAGTGAATTTTATGTCGAAAACTTTGAAAAGGGTAGAAGAAGAATAACAAGTGGTGGGGTGGTGCCTACAGCTTAAGCAACAAGTGCTTAGTAAATGTGGACCAAGCCATGAGCCCCAGTCTACGCATCAGTTACCATCTTAGTCTCAGTCGCATACTACAGTTTCCTGTGTCTGTAGCATTTGCATTTTCGGTGCTTTTGGAATTTTGGTCTTACAGTTGCTCTTTCGTTTTTTTTTCTTGTGCCTAGCGATTTATTTTTTTATACTTTACATCGACCTTTTCTTTAAACCGCATTGTGGCTTTCTTAAGCTAATTGAAGTAACTAAATTATGCACTTAGGATGTCACGATTCACGTTTTAATTAGGTTTCTGTCAGAAAGTACGACATCAACTGAGGCTTACTGCCTGCAACGAATTGCATTCGTACCATAAAGATGAAACTAGTGACATTGTGGGGTCAGCTGATTCAGCTGCCACTCGTTGCAATTAACTTTGGAACGCAATTGCAGTAAAGTCACTTGGCCCGAACCATTAAAAGATACGACAACTTACAGTCACGCACTTGTGTGGCAGTTTCAGTTGCCTCGCTAATTATGTACAGCACAATCCAGCCAGTTAGAACTTGCTTGAATGCCATCGAAACTAAGCGCCAGAAATCCAAAGTGGAGTACATGTCTCCATGCCACCATTTAGCCAGTTGAAGGGTGGCCAGCAGCTGCCAAACAACTTATGCCAATTAGAAATGTTTACAGCCATAAACAACATTCGTTGCCAGACGTGGCTCTTATTGTTATTGGATTTTCTTGTGTCGTGCGTCTTTCTGCCTTTATTAAATTACGCGCAGTCGCATTAATTTCTAGCTATCGTCTTATAAATCCCAATAAAGTATAACACAGCTGCGTCCGAAACCCCAAATTTAGTCTACCAAATAAAACGAACAAACGTATATTAATAATACAACTTTAAATATTTAAGTTGTTGACTACTTATATCTGTTACATATCCATTTAAAGCAGGGCGGTGTATTGGCGTACATAAAATGTGAATACTTTAACAAACAACTGTGTTAACAAATCACCTTTAACTTTGCTTAAGAATAGTTTTCTTAGCCATTTAAGCAGCTTCTTAGTTTGAACGTCTTCGATGCTGAATTCCTATATCTTATCTATGCTGAAGAAGGCCCAAACAGATTTCCTAGCTAGAACATGGGAACGAACTCTTCACACTTCTACCCTCTATCCATATCATTGTCGCTTTGCCCCAGCCCTTGGGACGCATGCTGCATATTTAATAGATTTAGTTGGCCACATGGACACGTTTGTGTCTAACAATCCGGCCTGGTCTTTGGGTTTAACCACTTGCTGGTTATGCCTGGAATTTTAAGCATAATTGATTGCATATTTGGCCAGTGTATTATTTAACTATTAACGTTCAATTGCCGCAAGGATTTATCTCGCATTTTTTTTTATATCTTAAAGTATTGCGCGTTGGAATGTTCTGTTCACAGCCCCGGGACCGTTCTTGGTCGGGCATCGGCTGTAAGACATCAAAACTGAGGCAGTCTGAGCTGCACGAACAAAAAGGTAATTCAATATCTTAATATCCGCATAGATCAAGTGCAGGTACGTGCAGGTTTGCACAGTTTGACTCGGGCGCAGTTTAACGTGTTGAGGGCTGCGACTTTACTGTGGCTTCCCAGTGTATTGAACGGGGAAAGGGGCACAGTCATGGAGTTAGACGTCTAAGGCTTGTTTTTTTTATTTACTGTTTGTATTGCTGGAGCTGGAGCTGGGGACTGTGCTTGATTAGAGCCGCTTTGCATTTTTGTTTGGCTGCTCAACGATTTTATGGGCAAACAACATTCAGTCAGTTATTGAGTGAGTCAGTCATTCAGTCATTCTGTCGTCGATTTGTGAGTAAAACTCCAACTCACTGCAAAGCGAGACAAGTTTTTGGAGCGCTTTGTGACCAGAGCCCAAAAGTTCCGACTTGTGGTTATTATTATACATAGACTTTTTTCTCTATGTTGTTTCGACCGAAAATCTCGTCGAAACTTTGGCAATAAAACTAAAAGTTTCAACGTTTATTGTCGCCAACTTGAAAGTTTAAACAATGATCCACAGTTCATGAGCTACATTTTTGTGGGGGCACCTCAACTCCGACTAAAGGGGGGGGGGGGCATTGCCCAAGGGTTGTCAGCATAATTAAAACCCAAAGCCAAGTGTGGGATATAAAAACTTTATAAAACGATAGTTGTTCGGTTAGGGTGCAATTAATATGGAAAAGATAAGCTGTAAAAAAATTGAATTAAAATTTAAAATATGTACACTATTCGCATTATATAAGAATTATAAAATATTAAAACTGTCGTTTGACAAAAACTAAATTAAATATACACTCATTGAGAATATATATGCGGGCTTATATTTAATTTAAAGCGATGAATTTGTGCTGACGTTTTTATTGACCTACATGCCCCCGAACACCCACAGCAAAAAAAGCAACAAAAAATATTACTATAGCCAAAATTGCATTTTGTGACAGCTGCATAGTAACGGCTTATATGTACTATGTACATAGACTACATATACATCGCTCCATATATCGTTTTAATGACAATTTTTAGTAAATAAAATTTATTTCTATAATTTGCTGTTTGCCGCTGAGTTCTCTGCAAACAAATGAGCTTACAATTCATTTAAAATGTAACGCAAACGCACATTCACATACACTCTCACACAACCAACACTCACACATATGTACATATGGCAGCCATTTGCATATATATGTATATATAGTTATTGGACAACGGAAAGCCAGTTTTTGATAGTGGCATAATTTTCCTGGCATATTTCATGCTGATTTTTTTTTCGTGGCATCTAAATTGATTTTGAGTGCGTGGGGAATTAAACAATGTAATATGCACATGGGTTTAGAGAGAAAAACTAGATAGATATATCTCAAGTAGAGCTCGGAAATATATTGCAATAGCTTCAACTTAAAGAGCAATAAAGTATTATTAGATGGTGAAGAATTTGGTAAAATAAAGTAAGCTTTTTAAAAATATAAATAAAATATATTCAGATACAAAATGTAAATACTTAAAACCCTAGGAATGTAGTTATCCTAAGGAGCCAACGTGAACCTGTTGCCCGGTATTAAGCAAAGTTAACAAGATATACATATTCAAAGACTGCTTAAGTAAACAGCTTGAAAGTTCGTATAAATAAATTAAAAAGCGAGCGCCAAAGACAACCGCGTTCCGATGAAGGGCATGGAGAGAAGCCATCGCCGCGGCAAGTCCACAGCAACGAGTTGTGCATCTAATAAATTTCCAAAAGGTTCGCTGAAGTAAAGCTGATTTTGTTGTTATCGTCCTGTTGCTGATGGTCCTGGACAATTGCTTAAGAAACTTGGGAGTCGATTTGCCTTTGGCTAAGCGAACGTAAAAACTTTTTGCAGCATTGTAAACAAATCCCAATACACAATTCAATGCGCTTCAACACGCCCTAATGTATGCTATACAGTGAAAGTTGCAGAGTCGGACAGACTGAGATGGAACTAGTTACATACCGAGATGAAAACAAAGACAGAGGCAGAAACCAAGGATGAAGACGAAGACCAGAGGAAGAGAAAACGACACGGAGTGGCTTTGAGAATTGTGCTGCATATTATTGTATTAGTTTTTGTTTTGGCCAACGGTCCCACAGAGTTGTTGCCAGCAACACAAATGGAATGTGTGTTTATATATATTTATATGTATATATATTTATATGTATATATGTGTGTGTGTGTATGCTTGTGGCTTTGACATGATGATGTACAGCACAGATGCGAACCATCATTTCGCTCAGCTCAGCCACTCCACTCTGTTTGTACTTCAATCTGTTGGTTTGGTCCTGGCAGTGTGCGGGGCCTCTGTGTGCTGTTGCTGCTGTCAATTGGCCATTGGCATTTTGTTTGCAAAACATATCACAAACTTTGCCAAGACTCTTTCAATTTCTGCCTGGCTGTGAGGGCCACTTTTATGTGTGCTCTTAAGCTTTTGGCGCCTGTTCATTATGGAGGCCTTATTATAATAATATGCTTATCGAGTGGCCCAGTTCACTGAACTCGGCTAAGCCAATTGAGCCATAAAATGCAAAATGTTGGCCTCATCAAACTGATATTCCATAACAATAAATAAAAATGAAATTAATTTCCGTTTTGTCTGCCCAAGCACACACCTGCTAAAGCGGCAGCCATTTTGTTCGAAACTAATGTCGAATAGCTAATAGGCAACGTACCGGAAATTAAACATCGAATACACAGAAAAAGATTTAATAACCTATAATTGACATTCGATTTGAAACATCAAACGAACAAACCGCAAATTGGATATTGTTCGACTCATATGACTTTAATGAATATTTGAAAGCTCCAAAACTGATCCTACAATCTCCCGATTATAAATATTTCACCCAAGTCAGAAGTTTGTCTGGTGCCAGCTGTAAATTATCTCTTGCCTTCATATGCAGCATATTTTGGCCTATTCATAGTGTTTATCTCAGTCGTTTTCATCAATTGGTCAGATTTGGATTATCAAGCAAACAAATTAGTTGGTCGATTTCAATACTGCTCAGGTTTGTATAACCCAAAGCGTACACAAGTACATACGTAAACATACACACACACACACAGCAGCGTATACTAAATAACTTGCAGTGTTATCAAATTGTGTATAGCTGGCAGACAAAGTCAATTTGCTTCAACTTTTGGCTAATATCCTGTCGCCGCATTGGCAAAAACTATTTTCGACGGGCTATCGAAATTTTTGTTGTGATTTTTAATTGCTTTTGCTGGGGGCGGTTGAGTCTTAATTATAATTTGAATTGCTTTTACGACTGCCACAAAACTATAGCCATTATTTTGATTGCACTGCTCAGGGCTTTAACATTTTTCTACATTGAATCGTACTTTGAATGCTTTTGTTAATTTTCTGCGCATAATTGTTTGGGACTGTTCAAACTACACGATCGTATGCGTAGTAAATTTTCGAAAATTGCTTTTTATGCTCATTAATTAGAAATACAATTTCCTAAGGCGCACAACAGCAGCAGGATGTGAACAATGCTCCAGGGCTCTGGCTGACACCTGGACAACAAGATTCGGTAACATCCGGTCAAAGGGACGACCAGCTGGGCTGACTGATGAGATTAATTAAGGCAAGGCAAACAAAAGGATTTTAGTTTCATGTATACAAACTTGGCATGCTTGTTGTTATTACTGCCATTGTAGTTGTTGCTGCTGCTGTAACCTGACTGGCAGCAGTGCGTATGCCTGCTGGCATTTTTATTGACAAGGACACATTAATTACTCAATGACATTGTAATCAAATGTAAGCATTACTTCCAAGAGCTTCTTGATTGTTGTTGTTACTGTGCAGGCGTTTGACATTGAGGTTGAGGTTTGCTGTTCTACTTCCTAAGCGTGTGTGCAAGTCAAAGTTCAACTTTGGTCTGTAAATCTTTGTCGCTGTCAATATTGCGCATACGCCACCATCACTCAAGTCCAGAAGCCCGCGTGTTTACCTTTGTACGTTGTACCGTGAATTCAAAGGACGCCCGCTTCAAGTATGTGTGTTGCTGTGTGTGTGTGTGTGTGTATTATAGGTGTGCCGTGTTTTATTAATTACGTTATTATGTAGCAAATTAAATGTGCGTTCTGTGTGCAAAGCATCTCTTGTGTTATATAGAGAAAAGTCTACATTGCTGAAAGGGTTTTGAGCCACTTAAAGTTTTTGTATGCATCAATATAGTCAGCTTGCTTTAAATAGGGCGGGCGTATTAACCGACATAGTTCATAAAGGAATTGCGTTAGATTTCAAGACGGGTTGCTGGACACACAAGAAGTTTTGCGTTTATGTGTAAGGTTAATTTGAAAGTAAAATTATGAAAAGATAATGAACAAAAAAGAGTCAACATATTTGTAAAAACATTACAATTTTGATTTAATCATTTTAATTGCTTTAAAATAAATAAATTTTACAATCGATTAAGTTTTGTTTGCCAGCATAACCAACGGGATGTAAACCAACGAACAAAGAGAAAACTGAGCTATCACAATTACGACACCAGCTCTCAAGCTTTGTCATCTCTCCAGTCAGCCGCACCTGAAGTTGAGATGACAAGCCGCAGTGTTCGCAGAGGTGCGCCCTAGGACAGGACTGACGCAGGTATAGGACCATAAAAAGTTTCTCTTGGCAGTTCCGTTGCGCCGTATGCCACATTTGTCTCGTTTTCCCGGCTGACAACATGCCACGCAGCTGCGGCAAGAATAGGAGCGTGTGCGTCAAGGGTCGCCTGCCAGGTCTCGCATTACGCCAAGGCACGCATTTAAAATCCAAATTAAATATTTCCGCATGAAACTCAAATCTTACAACTGATTAAATATACCAGCGTCAAATGAGAAATGCTGGTTTTTGGCCAAATTGCTGAGGGGCAAGTCAAAAAGGCAGCGCACGTAAATTGCGACAAATGTGCTTCTCGTGTGTCGCTGTGTGTCTCTGTGTGTGTGTGTGTGTGTGTGTGTGTGAGTGTGTGTCTGTGTATATTGCTGTGTGTGTGTATGTAATTGGTATGCCAGTAGACACAGGCTTTGCGGGTTCGGCTGTAGCTGTGTCTACAACTAACTCACTGTCGCATTGCGTTGAAATTGTTAACATTTAACATAAACTCATCTACGTCGCTGGGGTAATTTTGTTGTTCTTTGTCCACACCGAAAGCGTTCCCCGCTCGCCCCAAAACTTTTTTTCTACACAAAAAAGTCATTAGCCCGTCCAGAGCGGCTGCCAACTGTTAGCAAGTGCACGCCATGTGCAAGATGACTGGTTGTTCCTGTTTTATGAATGAATTTAGCTGCTCGCATTCAGATTCAGATTCAGAATCGCATTCGCCTTCGTATTTGATTCAACTTCACCTGCCTGAGTGACTGGGTGCGCAAAATGGAAAATGACAATGAGGTGAATGCCGCAGAAACGAAGATGAAACTTTGTCCTTTGCCATAGCTTGGTGCAAGTCACTCACTGCTACATCCGCAACACCCCTTGCCACATTGCCTCAATGTACAGTTACAACTTGTTCAGGCAACGACAAGTTGATCGTCCTGGCCAGGGCAGAGTGAAAATCATTTGCACGGTAAAACGTTTTTCGGTAAACTTGACTTGACTTAGATTGTGGAATATAAAATAAAATTACTAACAAATTGAAAATTGCATCCTGCGTGCACTGTCTGCGGTTCATCCCCACTAACTCCTCCCCAACTCGTCCATTCTCAGTTGGGGCACGAAAACTTTTCTATTTTGTACCAAAGGATTATGCTATGAATATAAAATCTTGCAAATTTACACACATACACATGTAGAAAGTAACTATAAGTTGTGGTCGTGATGTTGCAGCGGGCGTTGCAGAGGTTATGATTTTGTGCATGTCTGTGTCTGATTGAGATTTCTGTGCACTGCAAAAAAATACAGTTTAAATTAATGACACTTTAAGTTTGAAAACTTATTAAAAATAAACATTAAAAAATATTCAGAAGCAAAAAGAATGTGTAAAAATCTTTCTTAAATAACGTTCAAATAATGTTGACTATATTTGAATAAGCCAAATAGTCTAAGGTCTCTTTACAAGCATGTAATTTTATCGCTTTAGAAGTGGTAATGTCTTAATAGGAAACTTTTCTAAGTCTTATTTAAAAACTGCTCAGATGTGCAAACAAGTCGGGCACTTAGAAAACGCCAAGCTCGTTTGTCAGATTGACGGAACTTGTTAGCTCAACGTTGCACTTTAAAGTATTCAACAAACTAATGCAGTTCACAAACTGACACACAAACAATACACACATAAAGACAGCATGCCCTCGAGGTAAGTGAGCTCAGTGTAGCATCTCAAATTTGCTGTAATTTAAACAACTTACTTGCAGTTTTTGTCGCTGCATCCTGCGGCCAAAGGAAGCGGAGTTGAAGTTGAAGCAGCAGCAGCTGGTGATGCTGCCGCAAGCGCAATCATAAGCCAACACCTAAGCACGTCAACAACAGTGGCAGTCTCCAGGTAGCAAGCCTCATAGCTGACTCTGCACCCCGTTGTCTTCATCAACAGCAACTGCTGTTGCTGCTGCTAACGCTATTTAGTGTGAGAGCAAGAGAAACTTTTTCCAGCTACTACAAGTAAAACTAAAATTTGCCAGATCATTGCTTCCGCTACGTGCAAGGATTCACTGAGACTGGTGACTGCAGCCCAGACTAAGGCTGCAGTTGCTTGGCACGGATTTCATTGCCATAGCTGCTGTGCTGCATACATAAGCAATTTGTGTTTTTTGGCCAACTGCAATGTTATAATGTTATAATGCATATAGTACTGCAGCAGCAACAGCATCGCATGTTGTGATTGTCACCAGTAAAAAACTTGTGTACAACTTTCCAGCCAAGCTTGAGTTTGGTTTAGCTTCTGTTGGCTCAACGCCCCAAAGCCATATGCGGCTGGCTCAAGTTTGTGCAAATTAAATGTTAATTACATTTTTATCGGGGCATGTGAAGGCAAGTCAGCCATCTGTGGTTGAGCAACCTGTAACCATAAAATTTGTAACAATAAGTTTTAGAAAGTTGTCAACATATATATCAGATGATAAGTGCTGGTTTTTCGTACATTTTTACCTTCTCGTGAATGGTTTATTTTCAAATTTTTGATACTTTAAGTCAGCTTGTACCTATTGACAGGGAATCTTTAACAATAAGTTTTAGAAAGTTGTCAACATATATATCAGATGATAAGCTCTGGTTTTTCGATCATTTTTACCTTCTCGTGAATAGTTTATTTTCGAATTTTTGATACTTTAAGTCAGCCTATCATACCTCTTGACAGGGAATCTTTACGTCGATGATTCTCTACTATGGTTTTCTTTCTTGCTGTTTCATTTTTTATTTACTTCTGGTGCTCGCTTGGAAAATAAAGTTCAACATAATTTCTGCACGGATTGCCTCTTTACAGCTGGCAAATGCGAAATCAGAAAATGCAGCTTATAGCTTCGTCTCTAATACTGACTGCTTACTGCGTGCTACTTGAGCGTAAATTGCACAGCTCAAGCAGAGCAGCCAGAATCCGGGTAGGAGTTGTAGTCCGAATCCGGAACACACAAAGCCGCGCAGTCAAGCGAGTAAAGTGTGGGCTGAGGGTGGCTTTGCGAGCAGCAATAGCAGCAGCAGCAAAAGTCAAGTCAGTCAGAAGCAAGCAGCAGCCAGTGCCCAGTTACAGCTACAGCTACAGCTTCAGTTTCAGCTCTAGTTTTAGTTTCAGTCATTGAGGCACTATAAAACTGCAATGAATGGTAAATCAAGCAGCCGGCTTCAACAGCTTTTGGCTTAATTTTGCCGTTGCACTCATTCGAGTCGTAAGGGGTAATAGTAACTGCAGTAAGTATATAATATGCAAGACGCAAACAAATAAAAGCTGGCACAAAATAGGCCGAGTGCAGAAAGGTGCCGCTTGCCCGACGTGGAAAACCTGACAAGAGCTTGCAATTAGTGCAAGGGGATAGTTAATTTACGGATTATCAAAGAAATTTGTATGGAGATGGGCGCACATAATGGTGCATATGCAGCTAATGAATATACTAGTCCGGATACCTGTGGTAAATTGCAAGGAGCTGTTGCTAATTAATCAATTTCATTGATAATTAAGCGACCTGCATCACAAATAGTACTCTCTCATCCTATATAAGTTCAAATTGAAATTTGAAGTGTGCTTAATTTCTATACTTGGTTTGTTCAGTATTTGGCTGTGAGCCACATATAAGATTTATCAGATCTTGCTTCAAAGCCTTGCTGTCGACTAAAGTCGGCAAAATATATTAGTTTTACATATAGTTGCAAAAAGTTTATACATTTTAAGCTCAACAATTTTCTCATAACTTTCTGAATTTGTAATCAACTCTCTCATATTAACTATATGAAATCAGGCGAAACTCGTATATTTTACGATTGCTGGAAGCCGATTTGATGCAGGCGAACGAAGCTGATAAATAACAAACATTCGATTTCATTGCTGCCGTGAAGCTCACCTGACAGCTTAACTATCTGTTAAAATATAAAGGAAAACTAACTAAAAATACATTTTTGTTTTTATTGGCTGCCAAGCTTAAAAACTTTGAATTTCTATTAAATATTTGGCGCCCACGTCGTATACGTAATATCAGATTACGGCGCCGGCTTAAAGGCAAACAAGCAAAGAGGAAAAACAACAAAATCAAAAAAAAAAAAAAAAAATACAAAAAAAAAATGGCAAAACAACAAAGGTAAATAGGGAAAAAAGGAGTGCAGCAAGAAAAAAGGAAACGCAGGCATTAAAAAAAATGGAAATTACACAGAGAGAATCAGAGCGCGAGAGAGAGAGATATGCAGAGACAGGGCAGAATAGAGTGGGTGGAAGGATTGGGTTCGTTGAATCGCTGTAGTTGGCTAGGACTGAAGGTGCTTACGCTTTTTTAATTACCTCGTTTAAGGCAACGGGGGCCTTGAGCTTCCATTCGCATACGACTGTGTGTGTGTGTGTGTGTGTGTTTGTGTGTGAGCTGTAGTGTGCTTGTATACGTGAGCTTTAACGTATTTGTATTCATATATTTTTTGTATTTGTATTTGTCTGTGCCTGTGTATTTGTGCGCGCTTTTATCAACTCGTTTCGCCGTGTTTTACTCACTCGCAGACGTTGCCATAAGTTTTAATTAAAATTACTTTGCCCGCTGCTGCCTGACGGCTGCTGTTGCTCCTCTTATTGTTGGTGTTGTTGTTCTGGCTGCTGGTTGAGTGTTTTGCCGTGTGCTTTTTGTTATTTGCTGTTTGGCCGCTCACACTCGCCAGTTGAGCTTGTGTGTGTTTTTTGCGGTTTTTTGTTTCTGCTGTTGCTGCTGGCGCCGGCAGTTTGTTTGCGGCCCGCGTCTCTGACATTGCCCCAGCGAATGACAATGGCGCGGTCGCGGCCGCATTCGCCGTCGCAGTCAATGGCCGTTGGCTTTACGCTGCTGCAGTTGTTGTTGTTGGTCTAAAAGTTGTTGCATACTTTTAGGCCGACCGGATATTAAAAGCTTTGAAAGTTGCAAAATATTGAACCATTTCTCAACTAAAATCGTACGGAAAATGCTATAAATTATATATATATATATTTATATATATATAAATTATATATTTAATTATATATATATATATTTACACGTCCTTAAATGGCAGCCATGAAAGACGAGACTTATATTTCTCTTGGAATTTCGGAATTTCATTAAAAAAAATGCATTACAGGAATATAAAGTTAATTATTAAATGCAATTAAAATGAATTAAAGTTTAATAATTAAATTGTTTTTGTAATGCGAAAAATGTTTGAAATTCTGTAGAAATGCTTGTAGAAGTTGCATTTAAAATATATGAAACGCACATATTGAAGCTATAATTTAATAGATGTTAAACTGGGCGTAACAATTCAATGCCAGTTAGCATCAAAGCGCAGCTTTATAGGTTTACCCGCTGCTGACGTCGTCATCATTCAAACAATCAGCGAACTGTAAAGCGACGCGCCAAAACGAGCGGCTCTAAGCGCGCATTTCAACGCTTGGTTTGGCTCGACTTGCCGCCACTCTGTGCTGCAGCCAGCAGCGAGGGCCTTTGGCAGTGGCACAGACGGTGGTCCTGGAGTATATTTGCCACATGCTGATAAGCAGACATAATAATAAAAAATGTATGAGCTGCTTCGCAAGCGGCAGCCATAATAAAATGTGCAAAATAAAATGAAATGGCGGATAACCACAGAGTATGGGCAGTAGGAAGAACAGAACCAGTATGGCGGCAGCGGATGTGCGCCAAAAGCAGTAGCGGAAACGTTGCACAATTTTGCGGCGACAGTACGACGGGTAAACGGGTAAAAGGGCAACGAGTGAGATTTGACAGCGGGTGGTGGACTGAGGAAACGCGACATAATGAAGTCAAAAGTTGGCCAAAGAGTTTTGAACGTTTTGCTAATGAGAGCTTTGAAAGGCGACAGTGATTATCAGGGCGGGGCTCAAAGTTCAGATGTGAAACATAAGATCACAGTTCAGAATAAACATTCAACTCAATTTTCCCAAACATTGACTAAAGCCAGCGAAAATCACTGCTGTGGCTGTGTACACTACGTGAAAATTGGCGAAATTAAGCAGAAGCAGATTTCCTGTACCCACAAAAAATCAACATCACTTATAGCGTTTGTTGTTGCACATGAAAATAAAAAAAAATGAGCGCAGAATATTTATTTTGCTGTTGTTGCTGATTTTCTGCGACCCAGGCGACAACATTCATGGCCTTTGGCATTAAGAACCTCCATAAATTTCTAAGAGAGCACCCGAACAGCAAGCGACGATGTCTGCTTATGATTGATACTTGAAGCTGGCAGCGATGTCGACAACGCCACCAAAATGTGTAGCAATGCAGGCGCTGACATTCACGATCCCAGCGACATCGGCGTTGCTGTTGTTTGTTTGCGCTGTCAGTGTTATCGTGGTTGTTGCGGTCGTTGTTGTTGCTGTCATAAGCAGCACAATTTAATAATAGATTCATTACGCACACATATATAATATTAGCAGCTTCCCTCACATAACGCACACACACACTGACACACACAGACACACACTGACACACACTGACACATTTGCGAATTTTACTTCTCGGGCGCAGCCTGTCAACATTGCTAGGAAAATATCGCCGCATTTTTCACACAATACATTTTAGGGATGCATAGCTTCATGCGTATCATTATGTCAACAGAAAATAAGTGTCTCTATATAGAATATAATAAATTGAATATATTTTCATCAGCAATAACAGCAAGCAAACACATTACAGCTACAGCAACAGAAAAACAACAATATCAATGAAAACATCATGTTAACAAAATGGCTAAGAAATCCTCCAGCAAATGGTAGCAATAAAACTAATAGAGGCTAGAGGAGGGTCGCACAATAGGGCGACAAGTGATATGTGTTGTAAACAAAAAGATTGGGGGAATTTCCAAAATGTGCTCTAACAAGCGTGAGTAGTCCGAAGAGTTGTCTATTTACAGATTCATTCATTATGTTATTTGTCTTACAGTTTGTCGATTACTTTCCTAACTGAGTTTTCTATTTTGGAATCGATATAGCTATATATATATATATCATCAAGCTGTTAGATATTTAGTATGCATAACTGTATATTAAGCTCTTTGAACAAGATAAATATTTTTGCTCAATAGACCCTCGCAAATTTGTATTTGGCTTTCGGCAAGACATTGCATACTTATTTATATGTAATAAAAGCACACATCTATTTGCCACGATATCTCAGGCAAAATGTCGCATTACTAACTATACCATCCTATCTTATATTCCTCGTATCTGTGACTGTCTGTCAGCAACCGAGCGCAATTGAAACGAGGCGACGAAGCGACAACATTTTGGAAGTTTATTTGGCAGCCGGATGAGAAGTAGATGTGGAAACCGCCAAGATGTGCCAGCATTTCAACGCCATCAGCCAAACGCTCCGCTTCGGCTGCTGTTGTTTATCTGTTGCTGTGGTTGCTGTTGTTGCTGTTGTTGCTGCTGATGCTTATTATCTTGAACTGCCAGGCAGACTTAACACCAAGGAACCACATCAGGACCAGTGAAGCCTTTTCCATAAGCAGTTGCGCCTCTTTCGACCGCCGAGAACTTTCAATAAACTTTGCCGTCGTCTTGGCATACAAATTTCATCTGAGCAAGCTTTGATATTTTATTTATTTTTATTTGTGTGTTGCCCGCAGTTGATGTTATTTATTTATTTTTTTTCTTTTTTTTATTTCTTTTTGTATTTTTTTTTTATTTTTCTTGCGGGCAACTTCTAATCAATTCCAAATCATTTAGCACACGCATGAGAGCTGTCAGTATGTAAGCGTACATTTTGTGTGTGTGTGTTGGGTTTTTGTGTGTGCGTGAGTGTTCTGAGTGTGGGGAGCAATCGCCATTTTGCTTAGGTTAAAGCTGTGGGGCTTTAAGGCCATTGCTGGCCATAAATCAGGGGCGTGACGGCGCACAAAAGGCAACTGACAAAGCCCAAAAGCTGTGCGGGTAATTATGACTAATTAACGTGCCGAATGACCCCGAATACCACAAAGCAGATCTCTCACTCTCTCTCTCTCTCTCTCTCTATCTCTCTCTTTCACTCTCAAGCCGCTGTCCAAGCTGTCCATCGATACTTCTTCGAGCTGTCTTAATAAAATCATCAAATTTGCCTGGAGCCAATATAAAAGGCTTTTGGCCAAGCCATAAAAACTTCGTCGCTCGCAATCCCAATGCCATTTTTATATGCCCCACACGCGCCATGTCTGATAAACTGAACAGCGTTGGCCATTTATGGTCTCACATGGTAGCTGGCACTCGATACGTTATGTAACTGGCATATATTTTGGTCAAGAGGTAGCCAGCGGCAGAGAAACAATGGCGTATTATGACACTGGAAACTTGGTCACATATGCATGTGTGCCAGGGAAATCACCCTGTAAGTAATGTCCTACATAAATGAAAAATTCTGTCTATCAAAAAAATACTTGAAACACAATGCTTTAAAAGCAATCACTGTTTGAAAATTTTCAATTTAAAAATCCAGAGCTTTTTGATTATGGCTTCTCCTATAATACTATTTTTAAATCTGGAAAAACTATTTCCCTTTAAAATTCATGTTAAATTGCTGTTACCAAAAATCCATTAAACGGTTTGAAAATTTTCACTTAGTCCGCACTTTAGAGCAATTTATGACAGCTCACTTCTCCGATTCATCTAAAATTTTGTTACAGTTAGAAAAAAATAAAAATAGAAGTAAATAAACGCTGCTCTTAGACATTGTTTCACTTTGCACTTCAGTCTTGGGTGGCTATCTTTAGTTTGTCGTCTGGCTTGAAGTATCTTTCTTCGGCTGCTATCCTTATTTACTCTCTGGCTGGACGGAATACGCAACTCTGCAAGCTTCCTTTGTTCGCTACAAATGTTCATAAATAAGTTGATTAGCTTTTTATGTGTCTAGCTCTGAGCGACATTTTGAGTGGCAGCCACAAGAACAGGGCGCCCAGGCAGGATGCAGCATAAGGACAGTAATTGAAAACGGTACTTAATGCGTGATTATTATATTCTCTGAAGCCTGCAAATATCATGATAGGGCGAAAAAGCAACGCTCCATTGATGTTCTTCACTATATACTCGTACATTATTAAATGTCTGTATGTGTATAAAGATTTGTGTGAATGAAAAGTGCGTGTTAAGCGACTTTTGTTCTAAAAACAAGATTAACTCTGCCCAATGGTTCGCAGCAAAGATTACCAGCAATAGATATCGGATTGGAGCGTGAGTTTTAAAAATTTATCAGCTTAACTAAACGATGTAGTTTATAAATGCATTCATTCAATTTGATATTTTTCGATAAATCATTGGCGAAAGATATTTAAAAAAAAACGCACTCAACAACAATTTTTAAAGATTTGAATTACACGTACAAATAAATTGAAAATGGCTCTGATGAATGATGATTAACTTCGTAGTCAATTTAAAATTTGCTCTTTTCATATGCCCAAGAAGTGTCTCTTTTCTAAAGCGGAAACTAAGTAACGATTATTTGTCTATAATAACGTATATCTATGTATTTATGGTAGTATTCTCAACACAATTTCCGCTGAGCAGAGCTGCCTCTGGCCCCAAACTCAAATCGAACAAAGCTAGAAACAGAAAACTTTTTTTTAACAACTTTTCGGGTTTCAGTCCTACTAAGTTCATAAGTATGCTTAAAAACTACTTGGCAAATTGTTTAGCATTGCTATTTCCGTTTGATATACACAAAACGACTCCAATACAATCATTTGAAATACCCTACCATAATAAGAGTAAATTGGTTCTTTTCGATTGCTGGGTTAATAAAACTAATGGGGAAAATGAAGAAATTCGGTGCTAAAAACTTTCCAAATAGATAGATATAAAAACACATGTTCTCCATTATTTAAGTTACAGAAAACTTTCTAGTCTTAACGAGCTTTTTAGAAATGTGTAGCAAAAATGTTTAAAGGTGGAATTTAAGGATGGTATTTAGTTGTCGGGTGTTTTCGTGCTTGCAAATTTTACTGGTTTATCAGTGGCAGTTGCTTCATTTGCAACTGAAATTTATGAATGGAACCATTGAGTACCGGTAACTGTTTTTCAAACATTTTTAATCATTTAATGTGCAACATCTCCAGCTTTACCCAGCTCAAAATGCATTTCGCATAATTTGTTTTGTGCACTGAGACATGCAGTGGCATCAACGCAGCCCTCTTCCACCAACCCACCGCCGTTGCTACGCCCAGTCTATTTGTATGCTGTCATGTGTGGTGCCAGGGCAGCAAAGGCTGAGATAGGGCGGTGTCGTGTTTGTATATTGTATGTTTTGCCAAACAGCAACCCTACCACGCACTTGCACTCTCACTTTAATGTGTGTGCCATGCAGCGACCCACGAGCCCCCAAACAATGTTATTTGTCCTTTGTGAGCTCACGTGTTACATGCAAATGCTCTTCCTGCCCAGAACAGAAGACTTACAACTCACAGCTTACAACTTGACGTTGTTGCTCCTGCTGCTCCTGCTACTGCAGTTGCTGCAGTATTTCTTTGTCTTGGGCAACCCAGTACTTATGGGGGAGGTTAAGAGTGTGCGCAAATAAATATTGTAATGATGTATGTGATTTCTTTTATGCCAGGCTACACAAAAGAAGCTCATGCCTATCAGTTTATTGAAATCTCTTTAGCCAAACGACAACTCGGCTCAAGTGTCGGCCCACTTGAGCACAATCATAAAAAATGAAAAAAAAAACATGCAACATTTGTATTGCATTCATATTAATGAAGTAACAACCTGGCAATACAAAGTCATTAAAAACATGTTAAAAGCATGTGCCATAAAAAAAATCAATAAACAATCAACAAAAAAAGTAAAGTAAAAAATAATTAAATTGGTAGGCTGAAGCGCAGCCTCAAGGCTGCAATTATGAGTATACAGTTCGCAATGCTATTAAAGCTGCCTACGGGAAAAGAGATGGAAACCATGCGAAATGCGTTGACGATTGCATTTTTCAAGTGCACAGCGATGTGCTACACGGCTGGTGTATTTTTCGCTGAAAATGTTAAAGAGTGTGTGCTTCACACGCATACGAACACACACACACATATGGTCATTGCGTTGACGCGCGAAAAATCATGTATACCAATTAAATGCAACGGACAACGCCCAAAACAAAAAAAACCGAAATGTCACAAAAAATGTGTGGCAACTGCTGTCAATGACAGCGCAAATAAATGCAACAAAGCTCATGAAAAACTCGCAAAAATGAAAATCAATAGACCTGCGTATATACATGTTTATGTAGGCATGTTACACATAAAGCAGTATATAGCTGCATCCCATATAGGTGGCATGCTCAAACGTTGTTCGCCATGCAGTGTGGGCATTTGTCATAACAGCAGCAATAATCAGAACGACAAGCCTACAAGAACAACAATATCAACAATAATAACAACAACGACAACAGCAACAAAAGCTGCGCATCCAGACGAGGTGCAGTGACAACAATAACAATAACAGCAGCAGCAGCAGCAGCAGCAGCAACAACAAAAACACGGCATGAACACGGGAAACGGACACGAACAGTGCAGGCCCATCCATGTTGACGTCAGTCACACAGCGTGCAAATGTTGACCTACATACAAAACGCTGAGCAAACAGGCGTATAAATGCCACGCCAACCAAAAACAACAACAACAACAACAATAACAGCAACGATTTGAACAGTAACAGCAACAACAACAACGCGCAGTGTAGATAAGTCTGCTTTTTGTCCAGTTGCCAACGCATTGTTAGAAATATGGGGAACATAGTCATAGCTATATAAAGCTTTATCTATAGCTATCGTTGTTGCTGCAGTCCGTGCTGTTATTGTTTTTAATTCTAACCAGCATCATAATTGTTATGTAGATTTATAGAATTGGGTTGGCAGACTGCTGGTAACAGGAGGCAGCTTTGCTGTTCAGTGTCCAGCAGCGGATGTGGAATAACCATTAAAGCAAGCAATCTGTGTTTACACTCTGGTATGTATAAATAGTGCATAAAACTTAACTTGAAGTGCAGAATATAAAAACGATATTATGTATTAGATTTCATGCTTATGTTAGAAAATATATTCAAATAATACTTCTCTGAAAAGTACTCTAAACATCTTTTGCAACATTTAATACGGTATATTTGTTCATTTATTGCAAAGAACCTGTCAGTTTTTATTGTTATCCTTGATCAGCTTGCGTATTTCAAATTGAATAATTCTCTGGCTTTATAATTTATTATAAGTAATTGGATTTCTATTCATTTCTGATATGTTACGTTATAACTCATGATGATCTCCATAACAGGTACATGTTTTCTTGGCACTGTCATACGGATGGTAACTTGGTAGCGGCCAGCGGGATGAAGGGGTGCAAGTGCACGTGTATTCAAATTCTTTAGGTGATAAACCTTCGCCGCAATGGGACAGCCGGTGAAGCTCTTATTCACAACAATAACACTTAAGGGGTGAGCCAATACTTTGCTCATTAACGGATTATTGAGAAACGAACAGCCATCAAAATGTTTGAGCTTGTACATTATTTGCTGAGACTTTGTGGAGCGTATAATTATATCGATAAAAAAAAGTGGCGTTATTTTTGACACCCGAAAAGTGTAGATATTTGAATTGTCAGGCAATTTGTGGAAGTATTCTATAACATCGTGATCACATTTGGTTTCCAGCGATTCCAATGCACTCCTCATTTTCAAACTTCGTACCTATAAGAATTCGGTTTGAAAAATGTCAAATATATATATTTATATATGTATGGAATTTCTGGAGATGCCTTTTACCTGTCCTATGTATTGAACTGTAAGTGCGACCAGAATGTAAAATATGCCAACCATACGTGACCTCATAGTGAACTGTCAGCCACCGATGGTAATTTCGAATGAATTTGATTTCGATTACTTAATTTCGGAATATGTTGCATAATGAATCGAAATTATAGTAATTCTAAAGATATTAAGATATAAATTTACTGGCACAAGTTAATCGACTCTTGCTGCACGGTCCATTAGCTGCCACTTGAAATGTGAATTGTTAGAAACTTGCAGTATTTTAGGTGGTGAATAATAACGAAATTTTGGATGAACTATTTAATTGTTCCGTAGGATCGCCATCAATAAATGGTTAGTTGTTAATAGCCAATCGGGGTAATGCTTAATTGCAAAAACACTCTGATAATTAATAGAATTTACAGTAATAAAAAGAAGAATGCTTTTAACGGTCAATGAGCTAACGTTTTGAAGAAATATTACTTTATTATACCAATACCAATTTGAATAAGCTGTTTGACGGAAGGATTAAATACGAATTATTTTTGCAAAATAACTATCTTGTATTTCGCGTCAATTTCCATAACAAATGGTGCTTTACTCTGTCGCATTTTAATCCTAACGTTCAATTGGAAGCGACCAGCGGGATGAAATGATGGCATTTTATAGGCCTCAAATAAACTTCTTATAAAGTAAATCTTCGGCGCAATGGGGCAACTAAAGGATCCGTTCACAAGTATTCTTCGATACACTTTACTTAATACATTCTTCAAAATTTGATTCTTCAGAAACTGGCAGCCGTCCAGAGTAATATTGTACATTATTTGCTGATTTTTTAACGCGCGTGTGAATACGTCAATAGAAAATGAAGGAGCCGGTTTCACAACGCGAAAAGTGTAAAGTAATTCTTCACCGGAGGCTTTGCGAAAGTATTCGACAAATTCGTGATCACTTCTGGTTTCGATTGATTCAGTTATAACTTTAACTTTGCCTTCCACCGGCATCTATTCAGAAAAGAATTTATTTTAGATTGAATGACAATGATGTAATTATTTTGTTACCAGCTGCTGAGTAGAAAGTGCAAGTAGAATCCATGATAAGCAAACCATATTAGGACACATTATGAACTACAAACTGCCAACCATCCAGTAACAACCAATACTATGTGATCAAAAATTGTAGACAGAATTTTAGACACTATGTGAATCTGATAATAAAATAATCACAATTAACGTAATTATAAGCTCATATAGAGAAATTTGGTTATCTGTTAAATTAGTAAGTGTATACTTGAGAATCGGATTGGCAATCGCAAAGTTATTGCAGTGGAAAGTTCGTATCAAATTTCGAGCGTTAACTGTAAGTCTGACACTGTGTGCTCATTTATATACATAGACACCATATATTTGATTATATATGTATCCAAATCAGTTATATATAAACATTTTGACCCACTGTGTCCAGTTGCCATTTGATGAAACTTCGCATCTTGATATTGCCTGCTTTTTGGGGTTCGGTTTTCGTTTTTCAGATTGCCAGCTCCATTAGTTTCTCTCGGTTTTTGGCACGTTTGCACAGGCGAGTGCCCCAAAGTGCCAAGCCAATGTAGTGCCACCTGACAATGTCTAATGATGATGGAGTAAGTGCAGCAACAACTACATAATCATAGCCATAACGTTAAGGCAGACAAGGCACTGCCTGTGGTTGTCGTTGTTGTTGTTGTTGATGTTGCTTTTGTTGCTGTTGCTTTTGTTGGTGTTGCTTTTGTTGGTGTTGTTGATGTTGGCTACGTGCAGACACGCAGCCAGTCAACCAACCAGACAACCAACCAGCTGGCAAACAAACAAACTCACCCTGCTGAAGTCAACCAGTGTTGCAGTGCTAAGTGGGCTGACTTTGGGGGGCGTGGCATTGGGTTTGCTTGTGCTCTAACGTTTGTTATCGCATACAGGGAAAACTCAACGAGTCAATGACTTTCTGGTGTCGTTCGTTGATGCGCGACACGACTTCGTTGTCATTAGTAACAACACCGACACGCACTCACTGACAGCCACACACACACTCACACACACACACTCACACACACTCACACACACACACATAGACACACACACACAAATATATGCATGCGCACACAAATTCATTTGTTGGGCTACTCTTGTAGTATGTTGGTCGCTGTGGGAAATATGAGCGGGTCCGGCAATAAATTTGGCAAACGAACACGTTTTGGCTTATGTTTTATTTTTGTTGCCATTGCGGCTGATGTTTCGTTGTTGTCCTTGGCGTACCTAATGTGTGTCAACGACAGGCAGCATTGTTGTTGAGGCTTTTCTTTTTTTTCGTATTTTTTTTCTATTTTTTTTTCCATCCGATTGTGATGCGGACTCTGATTCTGATGCTTTTTACGCATTCACGCGCCGCAATTGGCCAGCTAAACGTGGGGAATATGAAAAGAAATTATATGGCGCATGCTTTTAGCCTAAGTAATTATCATTTTTTGGCAACCAGCAACATTTGGCAGCTATTTGCTATGGTTTTTTCTCACTCACTACGCATAATTTCCCTTGATGCTCATTAGCCGCATCCTCTGCTGAAGCAGGAAAAATTTATGCTCAGGCCGCATTGCCTTAAGTGTGAAATGGTTTGTGTAATTCCAAGTAAGTTATGCAAATATATTACAAGTTCATAAATGTGCCCGCACATGTCTAGATTTATGAAAAGCATTATTTAAATATCACACAGTTGAGTTTTGGAAATTGATTTTGGTACTTGTTCTAATTTATGAATATATTTTTGTATTGTATTTTCAGAGGACCTTAATTCACGAGTGGCATCAAATGGGAGCATAAAAAGCATCCCAAATAATTGAAACATTAAAGGGGGCGCTCACCCATTGAGCAAGGCCTTCGCCCAATATTTCTAGCTGACTGGCTGACCGCCCAGTGTAAACACTGTGCACAGCTGTTTGGACCCCCACACCCCATCCTCGACTCCTGGTGCGCCTCGTTGTCGTGCCTAACCTCAGACAACAATGTGTGGGGCGCATGCGTCGAGTTTGGTGCACCGCCAAGCGAAAACACCACAGCAGAAGTCAGTAGCCGAGCGGTGTTGAAGTCAGTTGCTTTTTGAGGCTCGTAGGATACGCATGGCTCTGGCGGTTGATAAAATGCGGGAACTGATTGTGAAGTGAATGCTGTAAGTGAGTGCTGTGCTGTGAGTGCGAGCGGTTCGAGTGCGAGTTCAAGTGTCAGTTGTTTCGCGTCTGTGGTGAATAGGCGCCACCGAAGAGCACACTAAAGAGAGTACAGAATCACAGAATCATAGAATTGAAGAGCTTGACAGCCTTGCTGACGGAGCAGGCATCGCAGTAAAGCTAAATCCTTGCACGCGTACAGTTGCCTGGACGGAAGTGCTGTGCGAGAGTGTGTGGGCGCGTTTCTGCCCGGAGTGTGCCGTATATCAAATCAAACCCATAACAACTAAGTTTACTAATAATCAAATTTAGAGCTAGCAATTAATCACATCAAAAACTGTGCCAAACATACAAAATTGCAAGAAAGTGTCTTAAGTATAGTGCAACACAATTCAAATCAAAATTGCTCAATAAATCAGTGCGTTAACCCAAAAAGGCTACTTTCGCCAATCTAACAATATCAAAACAAAATAAACAAAACTCCAATCAAGAAATCAAAACAGAAATCCGGAAAGCATGTGGATTAGTAGCCGCCTTTTTGTGATTTGTTTGCTGCTCAGGTTTGGTAGGTGCAACTTGTTTTCCTTACTCTCTCTCTATCTCGCTCGCTCTATCTCTATCTGCCTCTTGCAAAGTGTAATTCTTAAGCCTTGCTACCGGCACGCGCCGCAAAGTATGCTTAGATTTTTGTGTTGCGTTCATGTGCGAATGCATGGGTGTGTGTGAGATGGTGTATGTTTTGGTATTCCCATCAACAGCTGTCGGCATATTTCCTTTTTCACGCCCTCCAAAACTTATTATGCTAAAAGGCGCTAAAGCTCATAAGGATTTTAGGGGATTTTTCGAGTTTTATGATGAATAGTAAAACTCAGTCAACTTATAAGCTTGTCATGTGTGTTTTCCGTATTACGGATAGCCTCCTTTAGTGTAGCATACTTATTGGGAGACCCTTAAACACACAATATTTATAAATACAACTTAGTTTCGAAAGCCATCAGAAAAGAAAGCCTTCGCAGACCCTTCAAAAGCATTTGGATATAGTTTCGTTTCACCTCGCCCTATAATTTGTGCAAAAACTTGCCTAAAAGAGTTTTAAAGCAGCTTACATAAATACGTAACTGCATATATGAATACAAATGGTTTATGGGAGGTGTTAATATAATTTATAGCTATGCATTTGCTCCACGAACTAAGTGCAAATGATTTGGTCGCTTGATGGTATAGCCAAGGCCATAAAATAACGGTCATAACAACCAAAACTAAGCCAGCAAACGCTCAAAATGCGTATACATAATATGAAATTGCCTTATGATAAGAACCTAGGCGTCAATTTATGCCAAAAATTATTTGTGTGTGTGTGTGTGTGTGCGTGCATAACAGATTAATGAAATGTGTCAAAAACAGAGCCAGAGCACTCGATCGAAGTGACAGGTCCATCGAACTCTTCACATAAAGAGACACACAAAAATGGGAAAAAAAAACCTTTTTGGAAATTTGATATTTTCCAATTTTCATTGCCTAGCTGGCTCTTTGCATTTTATGATGGCTATGGCAATAACATCTGAAATACATACATTTTCCCCGGAAAAAAATGACTAAAATGCCATACAGATATTTCATATTCCAGAAATACATATACATTGAATGTTTTCGCACCCAAACTGAGGTTGAACCAAATGAAAAATATGCAAATGAAATTGTTGCTCAACGTCTAAAGGGCTCTCACATTTTTAACGTTGTTATTTCATTTTCATGCGGATAAAAATAAACATAAAATATAATGCGCTGAATGAAATCAGCACCAAGAACAACAGAAATTCGATTAACCCAACACAATCTAGCCCCAACCCTAGAAATGGTTTGCCCTCGCAATTTTGGCAACAAAATTATGAAATATTTTTGTTCGCTTCAGATTGGGCTGTTGCGCTCTTTGATTGATTGTGTTTTAAATCTTTTGTGACAATCGCTTTAATTTGTTGTAGGATTAATGAAGTGTGCCCCCAACGTCAAGCCAAATGTGTCTCTAGGCAGAGGTCAGGGAAAGCCCAGCTAGCTGTGTGATCTGATATGAAAAATGGATCTAACCCAAATAAATAAAAATTAAAATCCCAACTGTTTTCAAATGATTAAAGTTAAAAAAAAATTTTATTAAAACAACTTTTATAAGTTATTATTTTTTATGTATTACTTAAGCTATATTTAAAGTATATGTAAACATTTAAAAATTCGAGTTGATGTGTTTTCTATATATCATTTATTTCTGCAAATAGTTTACCACAAATGACAAATTATTGTTAGAGTATATTAGCTTCGTTTCAACTCTTATCTGGCATCATACATACTTTAATTGTGACTTATATAAATATATATATATATATATATATATTTTTTTTTTTTCTCAAAACAATACGCGCAACCAACATTTTCATACCCAGTTGCCTTTTCTTGAAGTTTGTCTTTCTTGCCTTTTGGGTTTGCTCTGGGTCGGTTTGTGTGCACTTTTTACTTGGGGCCAGATGGAAAGCTTATTTTTCTTTCAAATTGGTTCTACATAGATATGAACAAACTCCAAATTATTATTACTGTTTCCGGTTTTTTTTTGTTTTATTCTTTTTGCGCAATGCGCGTTGGCCTGTGAAAGCTTTAAGTTCTTTTAACTTTTGGCCTAGTCAATATTGACTCGGCCTACGCATTTCTGTAAGTGTTTTGGCGTGTGTAAGCGCGTGTGTTGACGTTTGCCTTGCTTAACACAACAAAAAATTTAATTTTCTGTTTTCGGGTTGAGTGCGCATAAGACAGGGCTCATCATTTCCGGCATGGCTCCATTTTATCTCAGCACTTCCGATGCCTCGAGATTCGCTTAAAGTGTTTGCTGTTTAGCTTCAATGCGAATTGGAAACTTAGATTGTGTTAGTTTTCGAGCTTGCAGCTAATGTGGATGTGAGCAAAGTTAGCCGGCTTTTATATTCTGGCCATTATATATAATATGTCTGTAGCATCATAAATACAAGACTGCTCACGTGCGAATTCAGACAACGGCACTTTTAACACTCGCTCTTCCAAAGAAAAAGAAATAATTCAAAAAAATGCCAAAAGGGCATAATCCAAAAACGTCTGAGACGCCTCGCAAAGCAACCCCTCAATTCGCAAGTGGATGAGAAACACACATTCCAAATGAAAGCCAGTAGAAATGTGTTTCAGAAAACGAGCGGAAGTGCGAAGCAAAGCATTGACGGAGGAGGAAGGTAGCAATCGCGTCTCCATTTGCTGACTGTGCAGCTAAGGGAGTGCAACGAACTGGCAGGCAGTTTGACAAACGGTTTAACTGGCAACAGTTTTGAAGCCGCTTGGTATGCAACTGATTTTTAGGACTAGCTTAGAAATATTAATTTTAGACCAATACAAAATATTGTGAAATAAATAGCTCAATGATTATATAGAGACAATTTTGTAAAGTTCACTTCTTAAGGTATACAAAAGTCAATATTATAAGCCGAACTCAAATTGAGGCTGACTTTTTGTGTGCCACAGTCAATTCCAAATGTCCAGAAATGCTTTATGTTTTAGGGATGAAGTCCGCATAACTGAAAATGTTGCGCAGCTGAAAAAGATCTTCGCGTGAATGTTGAAGTCGTCAGTTGAGCCGCAGGCATAAGCCAAAGTCGAGGTGCTGAAAGAACAAGATGATGATGAGGATGGGGAAGTAGATGAAATGAGGACTGGACAAAAACATGCAGAACCAGGAACAACGGAACACACGCACAGTAGCGCTCAGAGCGTAGACTTTTTGTTTTCACAGGAAAGAATAAAAAACCTACAAGTGGATGTGCACACACATACAAGCACACACACCCGGACATAAATACACCCACACACACACACATGTGAGTGCGCTTTGAGGCACATACTCGTAAAACATACCCTTTCTGCCCGAAAAAAATGAACCGAGTGCCAAGCGTACTCAAGACATACTTGCAATAATTTTATGGCCTGGCAGAGGCCTCGTCCTGCTCACCGCCCCGAACAGCGGGAGCCATGAAATCAGCGGGGAAAAGCGACTTGAAATAAGCACGGGCAGAGACCAGAGAACAGAGAACAGAGACCAGAGACGAACAGAAAAGCGAAACCAGAAAGAAGTAACATAAAAATCCATGATGCCAAGCATAAAACAAAAAGCGCCTGGCCAGGCACAAAAACAACAGAAACAACAACAACAACAACAAAATATGTACAAAAGTAAAAAGAACAAAAACAACTCTAATTGCAGACACAATGACTTGACGGGGCGGGGTAACCAGAGCGAGCGGGGAACGCTTTGGCGAAGTACGAGTTTCCTAGCTAGTACCAGGCTTGAACGAGTTGCAAGGATTTCCGCAGGGACAGCCGCTTGGGTGGCACAGACAGCCCTAGCGCATTCATGTGGAATTTGAAGCGAAATGTCAATTTGAGAAATATATACCTACACAAATATATATATATATATATATATACATATATATATAGATATGTATACATATATATACATATATATACATATGCACTAGTACGAGTCTGTGTGTCCATGTAGAAAAAAGATATCCAAGCCGAAGACACAAATGTTATTCCAACTTACGATAAGGCAAAATCTGTTTGCAAAGCGGGACGAAAGTACAAAAGCACATTGAAATGGGCTTAAATGCAAATCTTCGTAGATGAAATATATATGAAATTTAAGTGCTTATTAAAGTACTACAGACCAATAAGAAAAACAAAAGGCATCTGGAAAATAAAATGCGAATAAACATATTTAAATACGATTTCAAGTTTTCCTCCTTTCATTTTTGCACTCAAATGAATTTCCAATTGAATTCATTCTTGTGGAACATCAATTTGGAAATATTTTCTTCATTTGCCACGAAATGCGAATATTTATTTTTTTTCTTTTTAGTTCACTTATATCACTTTACACACTGCAACTGATATAGTTATGTTGTTTTTTTTTTTATTTGTTTGTTTCAGATGCAACGATTAGTGAACCCTTCGAAACACATTTGCGTGGTCCTGGCTTTGTAATGGAGCCGCCGGGTCGCGTTGAGTTCTCCAATTCCTCCGGCGGCTGGCTAGATTGCTCTGCCTCGGGCAGTCCTCAGCCAACGATCGATTGGGTGCACGCGGATGGCACGGCGGTGACGGAAATTCATGGTGTGCGTCGCGTGCTCCGCAATGGCACACTTGTCCTGATGCCCTTCGCGGCGGCTGCCTATCACCAGGATATCCACAATACGATCTATCGCTGCATTGCCAGCAACTCTGTGGGTCGCATTGTGTCGCGCGATGTGCAAGTGAGGGCGGGTAAGTGTTTGCCGGCTAGCCATAAAGCATAATATATTGTATTTTTGTATATTTGTATTCTTGCATATATTTTTTGTATTTTCATCTTCTTTTATTTTGTGGCAGTCGTGGCACAGGCCTACAAAGTGGATGTGGAGGTATTATCTGCATCGCGCGGTTGCACCGCCATTTTGCGTTGTGTGGTGCCCACGTTTGTCAAGGAATTGGTACGAGTGGTCTCGTGGGTTCATGAACCCGCTATCTACATCTATCCCTCGCTGCAAGGCGGTAAGTAACTGTGGTAACGGGCGCAGGATATGCTTGCATGCATTACAACGTCTATCTGTCTTACTGTCTGTATGTCTGCATGTCTGCTGCTGACGTGGCAGCAGCAGCAGGAGCTCCAGCTGGAGTTGCAGCCTCGGCCCTCGACTGCATCCTTGTCCCTGTAGCGGCTTACCAAGCCAACAAAGTGCATTGTTTGTTTGCAGTATTTGCCTCACATGTTTGCCTGCTTAACTGCTATATATATTTATATATATATATATGCATGGGTGTATGTATATGAGTGTGTGTGTGTGTGTGTGTGATATGCCCTGTGCTTTGATGCATAATTAACGTATTCCTTTGGCAATTTGAGAAGCGCTTATATTTTGCCTTAACCCTGCTAAGCTGCACTGATCAGTAGAAAAGCCTTTGGCAAGCGCTTCAAGGTGAATTATGTCTTAAAGATGTATTAATGCTGAATTTTAATGGGCATTTACTTCTAATTTAGATTTAAGTCCAAGTTGCTTAACTAATCTTTCCTTTTGTTATTATATTAATATTATAAGAAAATTGTATTTGAAGTATTTACTAAAATTTTAGAGTTTGTCTTCTTGATAGAAATTACTGCACATCCATGAAAACATGATTAATGGTGAATAACTTTGGAATAACTATACGCTTTCTTCCTTCACAGATGGCAAATTCCATTTACTGCCAACTGGTGAGCTGCTCATTCACAATCTGCAGGAGAGCGATGAATCTCAATCTTTCCGCTGTCGTAGCATGCATCGCCTCACCCGTCAGGTTGTTGTCAGCTCGCCAACACGATTGCGTATTAACTGTGAGTGACCCAATCACATAAACTGACTGCTAAGACACACATTCGCTTGTCCACGAAATACGGAAATAGACACACACTCACACAGCAACACTAACCAATGTCAATCTCTACTCATACAGCACATCGCGGCATCATATCGCCGAGCGTTGTGGAGCACACATCTCATGTGCAGGTCTCCCAGGATGAGGGCGCGGTGCTGTTGTGCGTGGCACAGGGTTGCCCTTCGCCCGAATACAGGTGGGTACGATGCACGATGTTGGGTGTAAGTGCGGGGTGCAGGGAATAAAATCGATTGCACTCCCAGCCACATAGACACATAACAGGAGAAACTTTTGACGTTGACAGTACTGCGTTCGTCGCTGCCATTGTGTGAGTTAATTGGAACATACACACATACACATCTACACACACACACACACACACACACACACACACACATGCACGTATACTTATATGTCAGATTTCTGAGCGTATAGGGCTGCCAAGCGTCTAAATAGTATACAACCGATGTGGCTTGCCCATTAATTGTGTAAAATGTGTCGAGACAGTTGCCAACTATGGACCACTAACTAAAATATGAACTTAGTTCGTTGTTTAACTTAAAGTTCGTCTATTAAGTCTCACCTAAATGGTTTACTAATGTTGATAACGGTGCGTATGTGTAATGTGTGTGTTTGTATTGTGTGCGAGCATCTGGGCACGGGCATTAAAGACAATGGCATAGGTAATGATGTGTATAGTCGTTAAGCTGTCATGGAGGTAGCTTTTTGGTAGCTGTAGCACATGTGTGCACACATAATTAAGCTTTGATAAGCAGACAAGTAATAAAAAAAACTTTTGCAGTGTAGCGGGATGAGTAGTGAAGGCAGCGGGTATAGATATCAGAGATACAATGCCAGACAGTAAATGCGAAACAAAAGAATCTATGTGGGAAGCCAGACAACTGCCATTTAGATGGATAGAGCAGCTGAGCAGCGAGTATTAAAAAAGCTGTTGCCATTTCATAATTAATAAAGCTGAGAGTCTGTCTGGCAGACAGCGGGCGGAGACATTGGCAAATGAGCCAACCGTGAGGATTAATGCAGCATTGAACAAAGCGAGCGTAGATAAAGCACATAGGCGGTAGGAGTGGGTTAGATGTGCAAATGGGCTCTATATCAAACAAAAATAGTTAGACCTTGAACTGGTTTTTGCTATGGAAATCTCTTAAATCTTTCAAATTATTCAAAGTGAAAGAAAACATTTATCTGTTAACTGGAAACTAGAATGATCATTATTATAGAAATTAAGTTATTATGTGAACTGAGCCTTATTCTCTTTCTACCAGACAGAGGAAGGCACTAATGGGAGATATTTATATAGATATGCAACCAAATATCTGCATTCACAATCGTATGTCTAAATTAACAAAATATAATATACTTTTTATTATAGCTGGTACACTCAGAATGGTGGTGGCCCGTTGCCCGTTCTAAGCGGACCACGGGTGCGACTCCTTGGTCCAATACTGGCTATTGAGGCTGTGACTGGCGAAGATTCTGGCGTCTACAAGTGTACAGCCAGCAATGTGGGTGGTGAGGCCAGTGCCGAATTGCGACTTACGGTGGCCACACCCATCCAGGTAGAAATCTCGCCAAATGTGCTCAGCGTGCATATGGGCGGCACAGCTGAGTTTCGCTGTCTGGTGACAAGCAATGGTAGCCCTGTGGGCATGCAGAATATCCTGTGGTACAAGGACGGTCGCCAACTGCCATCGTCCGGGCGCATCGAGGACACGTTGGTGGTGCCGCGCGTGAGCCGTGAGAATCGCGGCATGTATCAGTGTGTGGTGCGGCGACCCGAAGGCGATACATTTCAGGCCACAGCAGAACTCCAGCTGGGAGGTAAGTGCGATTGAAAAAAAATAAAATAAAATAGTAGAAAATAGAAAATACAGGACATGCCAAGTAATTGCAGCTAAAATATTTATATGTATTTCCGCAACCACTGTGTCCTTTCAGATGCTCCACCCGTGCTTCTATATAGCTTCATTGAGCAAACGCTGCAGCCGGGACCAGCTGTGAGTCTGAAATGCTCCGCAGCTGGCAATCCAACTCCTCAAATTTCATGGACACTGGACGGATTTCCGTTGCCATCAAACGGAAGGTAATTGAACTTGTTGAAAACGAGCTCTGCATGCGCAGTTAGCGATGCAGTGCGGCATATTGTAGGGTGTGGAGCCTATGCAGGCAGTGGCAACACTGCGGGCGGCACTGTAAAAAAAAAAAATGAATTTCGATGGGGACTGCATTTATTGCGCTCGTTGTGCATATTTTTTTTCTTCCTTTTTCATTTTTTTTTGCATTTGGCTTTCAAAACATTGCACGTATAGAAAGTGGCTGGCGACTGGTGCGCCTACTTAGTGGGCGGTTCGCCGCCGGCTTCAGCGTTCATTAACTCTCCTCAGGGGTAGGCGCTGTCACAGTCACACTCACCGCCCCAGTCACAGCCACAGGCGTATTGTAAAGACTTGATCCAACCCAGTCTTCTGGCTTTGCCTTGCTATTTGTTAATTAAGACTTGGCTAGCATTTTGTTTGCCTTACGCATTTAATTACATCTTTAGCGTGGCCATCAGAGGCCAACTGGCAACTGCAAAGAGGCAACTGCTTATTAAATTCACGGCGGTACTTTAATGACATTGACATTTGCATTTGACAGTCAAGTTCTGTAAGTAGCTGAGTTGTTTGGCAGCAACAAATAAACTGCAACAGCAGATCGATTGATTGGCGACCTTAGTTGGTTTACTTCCTTTCTCTTTCCACACTGTGTCTACTGCTGATGCTGAATTTGGCTTTGATGATGCTGCTTTCACATTGTCGTTGGCATTTCATTTGATTTTTCCTGCTTTTCATTCTCTGATTTTTCTCACTCGCCCCTCGGTCTGCACTTCATTTGCAGTTTGTTGGCAGCTGCCACTAATTGTTTGAGTTACGTCTGTAATGATTTGCAAGTCAAAGTTGGTACGATGACTGTTCACTTCTGTTGTTGATTAAAAAATAGCTCTAGTTCTTTTTATTAACATTGATGTTAGCTGTCATTTAGTTTGCTCTCTTTGCAGACCAATAAAAAATCTTGACAGATTTTTTAACTACAGACTTCACGTTATTGTTGTTCTCTAGTGTGGCAGCTGTTTAGATTTTCTGCAGTATTTTAATTAAAACGTATGCAATATGCTGACCACAGGGCAAATGGATGAATAAATAAATAAATTTAGTACACTATAGTATACCCTGTAACTGAAATAGAATGCATATACAATGTTATTCTATTAAATATATATTTTCCAGTTGAAAAGAGCTCCATGCTTCTGCTAAATATGCATAAAATGCAACAGACAGAACTTAAATTGGGTATGTGATTAGTGCAGAGACCTTAAGGTGGTCATAAGTTCGTCGTGAGTTTGTTTTAGCCAAGTGGTTGTCCCTCTTTTTCTAGTGCTCCGTTGGAATATGGTCCAACAGTTTTGGGAAAGTTTGGCTGACCACAAGGCGCAAATTGATTACAAGTGTTTTCGTGTGGCAAGTGCAGAAATTTTGTCGAGACTTGCAGATATTTATACTAATCGCCGGTGGCTTTAATTTAAAAGTTATTTGAGCAACACAATTTTGACACATAATGCCGTTAGGCACTATCCTGTCGCACCGGAGTGGTGAACGAAACTGGCAACCTAATTTTGCTTGTACTCCGCATTGCTGCATAAATTTCCTTGCTTACGTTGCTTGTTGTTATTGCCGAGTTTTAAGTGGTTTACATTATTCGGTTTAAAGGTAAATCAACTTGGTAACTGTATTTATTTAATACACGCGCAGACAGCCACGCAGACATGCAGACAGCCGGGCAAACAGGCTGACAGACAGACTGACAGACAGACAGATAGACTGGCAAGCAGCCAGGCAGGCAAGCAGCCAGGCAGCCAGGCAGGCAGTCGGGCAATATTGAGGCTCAGCGAAGAACTGGAGCTGGAGCAGATGCCTTGGGGCGGAAATTAAATCATTGCGCGCACGAGGTAACGCAACACTCAAACGCTCACTTTACGCCATTTGAAAAAGTTTGTCTGCGGCATGTGGGAAGTGGCAAAGGCAAGTGGCAAGTGGCAAATGGCAACATCGCAGGCGGAACCACTTGCTCAGGGTGCCCGCCTTGCTATTGACATGTGTGTGCCTCATGCGTTTGTCTACAACTGCAGGCATTCTGCAAGAAATGTGTTTAATTTTAGATTAAATAACTCAGCGTTAAGTGTGGCCCAAATGGAAAGCTGTACGAAAACTACAGCATATATGTTAACAAACATAGGATGTGTAGTTAACTTGCCAGTTATCTTAATTGAAATGATACGAGATGTGAGCTGATTACGTTTCATATATAATATTTACATCTTAAGTATTTGCAAATCCAATTCGCAATACCAAATAACCATAACTGCAATTCTACTCATACAAATTGAAATTGAATCAGTTTCTCGACCATGTTTTCATGTACCCACAGAATTTAAGTTGTAGCCAAACCATTTTTAGTCCAAATGAAGGCACCAACGAACCCACATACGCAGTCTTCCACAACAGTCACCTAAAACAGCACACAAAAGCCGCGCAAACTATTAGGTTAATATTGTTGCAAGCAAAGCGTTTTGTGCCACAGGCAACCCTTTGCCCCCTGACCCGATTTATAGAATTATCCGCACACTCAAAAATACTCGCGTTGAAAGTTTCACAATGGCGTTTAAGCTGTAAGTCACTGCATAGTAGGATGATGCGGTAGAACTCACGTCCTGCCATGTGAGGATGTGTGCAACTTTATTGCAATTTCGTCCCAGCATTGTTGCAATGCGCTCAAGTGTTGCAGTTAGCAACCATGTCCATGGCTTAGTATTTGAGCACATATATATACATATATATATATATATGATTTGAGCAGCTTTTTCATTTTTATTTAACTACAGTTGTTGTTCTTAACAAGCGTCGCGCAGCTTATGGGGCACTTCATAAAGTGCCAACAGCCAGTCGCGTTTTTGTTTTTTGGTTGACTTCGTCACTTTCTGGGGAAGTCAGCGTCCAGGAAACTGCATTCACAAGCAGTGTGCGGCAACGCTAATGCCTAATTCATAAGCCTTGCCAAGGCAGCTACAAAACTTAATTAGAATCGTAATTACTTTGCCGGCTGTAACTCTAATGCCAATTGAAATGTTGCGAGTGCCTCGCCCACAAACTAATGAGCCGGTTGCCGAGATGCTCCGTTTAACAATGAGACGCCGCAAAGCCGCTTGTGTGTTGTCGCGATGGGTTCTAAATATAAACATACATACATACATACATACATATGTGTGGGTGTTATGTGCCACATGGCGTATGCGTAACATTGTTTGCTGTAATTAATGTCTATGCCAATAAGACGCAGAACAGACGGCAGGCAAACAAACCGACTTAATGTCAGTTTGAGCGCTCATAAAATCCTTTTTTCATTTCATTTACCATAGCATGGTATGTTAAAGAGAAGCGGCCGCATTAAGTGGAACTCGTATCTGATGGCGCTTTCGCTGCTGCTTGTGGGCGTGGCACATGACATTGAAAGCTGTGATGAAACTATGCTAAGCTTGGCAGCTTGAAGGAACGACAGCTTGACAGACAGAACAGCCTTCATTACTGCTAAATAATGCAATGTTACTTATGAGCCGTGTTGTTTCGAAAACAAATGAAGCCCACAGCCAAAGGATTTGGGTCATGCCGCATATGAGATGCGCCTTGTTGACTACATGTACACGAACGTACATGCACAAATACATATATGCATGTAGTTGCATGCAGTTGCATGTAGTTGCATGTAGTTGCATGTTGTTGCTCGTTAATGCCCCTGGCCTGAGCGTTTAAATATGCAACAACAACAAAATAAAGAAGCAATTCTAAAATGCATATCACAATGCGCATACGACGCGTGTGCCATACAAATACGTTCCATATTAATGTGTGGCTTATGGAATTTTGATGTATTTTTCTCTTCTTTTTTTTTTGTCTCTTTACAGATTTATGATCGGACAATACATCACCGTGCATGGAGATGTAATTAGTCATGTTAACATAAGCCACGTCATGGTCGAGGATGGCGGTGAATATTCCTGCATAGCCGAGAATCGAGCGGGTCGTGTGGAGCATGCGGCCCGCTTGAATATTTATGGTATGTGCCACATTCGCAAAAAACACACACAGCTACAACATATTTTTACCCATGTGCATGTGTGAGTGTGTTTTTGTGTGTATGCAGACAGCTACTTTACACATGCACTTAAACGTTTTTCAGTTCTCTGAGTTTTATTTTATTTTCTTTTATTTTTTTTCGGCTATTTTATGTTGCCTACTTCTGCTCGATTTTGTTCTACAACATTTTCTTTTCTATGTTTTGACTGCATCGTCGTCTTTTTTTCTCCTTGTCTATCTTTGTCTTTGACTGCAGTTTGCTTTGCAGCTCTAAAGTGTTATTCAAGGCGCAAGCACAAGCACACACACACACACACACACACACTCACACGGGCGGTGCTAGCTGTGGGGCTTTGAGAACCACTTCTACCTTTTTTTTTATTTTTAAGAAATCAAATATTTTTGTGTCGCCTGGCAAACAAAATGGCGTTGCCAGGCACAGTGAAACACAAAAAAAAAACGACAGCAGTGGCAAAAAAAAATTAGTGCTCCATGTTTGCTCTCAACGTTTGGGTTGAAAGTTAAAATAAACAGAAAAGCACACCAGCTCGTAAATACACTTTAGAAAATTTATATCGTTTTCCCAAATGATATCACACTTTAGGCTTAGTTAGAGTGACAAATACGCAGTTGATGTATGTATATAAGTATCTCGTTTTTCTAGCAATACTTTTATTGTATGCAAAAGAATGAATATTAGTTGGAATATTATTTGACAATAATAATGTATAATATAATAATGGTATATGCGGCATTGTTTTTAGATAAGAACTGCTGCTATGCAGTATTTATTTCAATTCCAAAAGTTAAGGCAAACGGGAAACGCTGCTCAAGTTGAAAACTTGCAGTGTCGATGGTATTGTTTAAAGCTGTGCATTGTCGCTGATTACGCGACTTTGTAATAGCTGTGATTACAAACATCTCGCTCCACCGAGACGGCGACCCCAATGCTCTCACGTATGACATGCTCGAATTATGCATATTCCGCAGAAATTCACAAAAACCAAGCACGACATCAACAGCATCAACAGCATCAACAACAACGAGAACTGGGAAGACTGTGTACGTTGTTGTTGCCGAGCGGCATTTGCTGCATTATTTCCTTCCGCATTTTGGAGAGGCACAACGAAAAGTGTTTCGGTGGCGTTGCACTGACTCTCGGGGTCTGTCGACTGTCAGGATATGCATATTACATTCTGCGCTGCTTCCTGCCCGGCTTGGAAAGCTTTGTGTGTTTGTTGTTGTGCTTGTTGTTTGCCTTACATTTTGGCTGCATTATTAAATAAGCATCGTGTGTAGAAATCTGCTAAGCATATACATTTGCCAACCGTTTGCTTCAACTCCTGCAGGTCTGCCCTATATACGCCTCATACCGAAGGTGACCGCCGTCTCTGGTGAGACATTGAATCTGAAATGCCCAGTGGCCGGCTATCCCATCGAGGAGATACACTGGGAGCGAGGCGGACGCGAGCTGCCAGATGATATACGACAGCGTGTACAGCCGGATGGCTCGCTAACCATCAGTCCGGTGCAGAAGCATACGGATTCCGGTGTCTACACGTGCTGGGCTCGAAACAAACAGGGTCACAGCGCCAGACGCAGTGGCGAAGTGACGGTCATAGGTTAGTATACATTTGTAGAGTGCCAACTGTCGGCCATTTGGCCAGTTTCCTTCACAGCTTTGACGATGGCAAGGGATACTCACCAGCAGCAAACAACAGACAACAACAGTAACGAATGACGCCAAGTGAAAATTACAATTTAATAATTAACAGCAAACTAAGTAGATCGTATGGCGCCCTAAGTTTTTGCTCTTGCTTTTACTTTTGCTTTTGCTTTTAATTTAGCTGTGTACTCTGCATTTGCTTATCCTGTAATTAAATATGCGCAATAATCTAAGCTTAAAAGTTTGTAAATTAAAAATACAAACCAAAGTGGAAAGGAGTAAGCGTCAGCAAAGGCAGCCAGCGACCTTTTTTTGGTTTATTATTTCATTTCACTTAATGAATTCGCGTGCTAATGAAGCGCGACGTTGATTAAATTTTCATAATTTGTAACCCTTTTTTATGTTTTGGGTTTTTGTTTTATTCTTTTCCCATTTTTGCGCATTAGCAAGGCAGAGAAGTGGGCCACAATAAATTTGTTGTTATTCCTCTGATTGTTGGCTCAGCACAGGCTGTTCCTTTGGTATTCTTATTTATGTTTGCCTTGACATAACCACTTGCAGTGCCACCGCGTCTGAGTCCGTTTCAAACATCCATACTACAACTGAACATGGGCGATCGCGCCTCACTCACCTGCTCCGTGGTCAAGGGTGACCTGCCGTTGACCATTAATTGGCGCAAGGACGGTCGCCCCATCGATCCCACGCAGCACATGTCCGTCAAGCAGGTGGATCAGTATAATAAAATTCTGGTCATTGACAATCTGGGCAGCGATCACACGGGTAACTATTCGTGTGTGGTGCGCAACTCGGCGGCGGAGGTGGAGAATTCACAAGCGCTCTTGGTTAATGGTAAAGAAATGAGTTGTAAATACTCGTTTATACCGCATATCTTATCATATATAATATAAATATCCTCTTTAGTTCAAAGTAGTTGCGTTTTTTCGTATGCACCATGTTCAATGTAACCAACAACAAAAATATAATAATATATATACATATATACATATATATCACTATCAAATCGTCAAACGAAATTTCACTTGTCCTGCAAATATCCATGTATACCTGTTAATTATGTTGAGAAAACGATACTTAGTTAATCCATATAGTTAATGAATATATCATATAATTTTCTAACTAACACTTTCACTTTCACAACCTCTTGGAATGTTTGTACAATTAAGTTAAATACTATTTCGTAGAGTTTAACAGTCTTTTAACAAAACTGCGAAGGTTTAGTTGTACATATATGTATTTATGTATGTATGTGATAGCTAATTCAATTAGGAATCCGCAAACAGCAGCTCGGCGTGGGAAGAACAACATCAACATCAATATCAACATCAACGTCAGCGATAACAACGACAACGGTTACAAGCTGCATGCTGCAGACTGTTGCAATCACAGTTCTTAACGTTTCTGGTTGCTCTTTCCTATTTACAGTACCGCCGATCATAGAACCGTTCGCCTTTCAGGATGGCCTCGCCGAGGGTATGCGTACGCGCACCGTTTGTGGTGTTTCCCGCGGCGATGCTCCATTGAAGCTGATCTGGCTCAAGGATGGTGAGCCGCTGCCCGACCTACTGGGTGCCAATGTCACCATGCTAGATCAGTATAGCTCGCTGTTGAGCATTCCCTCGCTATCGGCCACGCATTCCGGGGAATATACGTGCGTGGCCAAGAATCCGGCCGCTGAGATCAAGTATACCGCTCTGTTGCAGGTCAAAGGTAGCGTACTAGGTTACAATCCAGCAAATTTCACACAAAAACCAACACAGATCTAAACGCATACATATGTATTACCAATTCACACCTAACACAGACTTTACTAACTGATTGCCCCTCAAAAATAATTTTTGCTTTCTCGCTGATGTATTCAAGAAAAGCGCTTCTTAATGGTTTTGAGTTTTTAATTTATTCATTTTATTTCTGAGAAATAAACTTTTTGATGCTTGTAATGTGTCCAACAAGCGAAATCGTAACTGAACGTTGCCTCACTTTTGCATTTAGCAAATGGTGCTTTCTTTGTTGTTTTCACTCTGCGAGAACACAAAACAGAATGAAAACTAAAACTTATAACAAAGCCATAATTAAACCAATTGCCCTGCTTTTAAAACCCATGATCTTATTTATACGAATCCTTATACCCTTAAGTCGCTTTGGCACGCTGTGGGTTTTTTTGACAACAGTTTCACCAGGTAACCTTAAAAACTGCACTGCTTCTTAATCGCTTTTTAACCAAAACCTCAAAAATCGTACACAATAATTAAGAATCTACATCAATATATAAAGAAAAATAATCTATATATGAATATTTTAATAATTTGCTGATCTAAATTAAGCCGCTTCTTACACTTGATAACTGACTACAAAAACTATGGCTGGCCGTAGTTCAAATGCGCTTTTCGCAAGTTTAAACCCATTACAAAATTAAAAAAAAAATTAAACAAAAATAACAAAAAAATCAATTTGATACAATAAATCATCACTTAAGCTGCGACTCTCAATTTTAACAAATTCAAGAGTCAAATAAGTTTAAGAATTTGAAACTCGGAAAAGCGCTCAGAATTCACAATTAGCTGTAATTATAATTTATATAAAATCTCATCCATTAATTAAAGAACATAAGCTGACTTAAGATTTATTTGCTTTTCGCTTACTCCTTTTGTTGCTATCTCAACGGTTGTATATAATATACAATGCATAAATATTTTTGTTCCCTTTTTTGTTACTGCCATTTTTTGACTTGCAGCTTCAAAACTTAGCGCACAACGGCTGCTGTTTGCCCACTCCCCTCCAAAAAAAAATCGCTATCTACGTATAAAAATAAAACTAAATGGCTAAGCCTTAGCTATAAATGTGATGTGCTAATTAACAATAATAAAATAAATAAAAGAAAAATGCAGAAAGAGCTATAAATTCACAGAAGACGCGCTGCTTATGCTTCAATTTGGTTTTGGGTTTTAGTTAATTGCTTACACTATGCTATGCGCTGTATAAAACTATATGTGTGTGTGTGTGAGTGTGTGTGTGTGTGTGTGTGTGTTTGCGTGAGGCGATTTCTCTACCCCTGCTTGTGTGTGAGTTTGGTCATTTTTGTGCAGCTGACACAATGCATAAGCGAATTTTTTTGCAGAGCCAAAATGATAAATGAAAGCAAATTATGAAAAAAAAACAAAAACAAAAAATTATATAAATTTAAAGCTTCGCAGTATTTGCTAATGTAGCTGAGAATGAATGTTTCATAGTTATGGCATGTTGTGGCAGCAGCAGAATATGCTGCACGTTTGTTCCGTTCGCTTTTGATTTAGCATGCAACTCAACTATAACTGTACATAAATTGCCTCCTCCTTTTTGTGCCAGCTGCCACCCGCATGCGCATTGTGCTAGTAAAATGAATTTTAATTTAATTTATTTATGATTTGCTTGCTCTTTGCTTTGTTTTTTGTTTTTAGCGCAAATGTTTTTAAAAGTGGTTTACCCAAAATTTCGCCAGGATCAAAGCTCAATTAACCGTAAAATCGTTCAAATAAATAATAAATTCTCAATTTAGATAGTTATTTATTCATTATACTTATATGTATGGCGAAATTCGATTAAAACCTTTTTTGACACATGTGTGCATTAATTTAATTTAATTCAGTTTTAATACCCCATTACCCAGGCTGCTGTTGTGTGCAAAGATTTTTTTTCCAACTAGTCGCTATTAATCAAAGCGCTGTCGTATATCCAAACCTGCTTTATAAATAACATAAGAGAAGCAATCCATACAAAACCGCTAAATACTTTTAAATTAATGCTGTTAATTTTCAATTTTTATATAAAAACATGCAACATTATTTTTTTTTTTAATTATTGCCTGACAAACAAAAGGCGGCTAATTTATGGAATGGTCAAGTAAATAATTATTGGCCCCATAAATTATTGAAATCCAATTTTGCGCTGCAATGCATTCTGCTCGTGGCGTGGCACAGACTTTTTTTTTAAACTAATTGTTTAAAGCCGGTTTGGGTTTTGTTTTAGTATAATATGTATCGCTTATTTTCAGCTGCGTGCTTAACAATAAAACTCATATAATCATACTTATAAAACAATTATGCATTTAAGTTGCAATTTAATTTTAGTGCAAATATTTTTAATTCGCTTTGGCATGCCTTTGTTTTTTAATTTATGCGCCGACGAGTGGCAATTCAAATAAATTTGTTGAACAGCAAATACCAAAAACAGTGAGGCGCACAGCGTGGGCAGAAATTTAACAACAACTAAAAAAACAAAAAGAACAAAAATTCCATAATAAAAAGTAATTTAAATACGCCTATAAAAATCCTTGCACAACAACCGCCAACTTTAATCGATTTTCCCCACGGATCTTTCGAAATATTCGAATCCGTTATAAAAGCATCAAGTTTTTAATTTGGTTTTTTTTCGATTTTGACTAAGTTGCATAAATACTTTTTGTTGAATTTTTAAGCAAAAAGCAAAACAACATATTACCAAAAGGATATCAAATTCCAAACTGTATATTAGTTGAAGTTTTTTTCTATATGCTACAAACCTTTCTATTACTCTCAACAAAAATTCCTCTCTGTCTCTCCTCTCTCTCTCTCTCTCTCTCTATATATATATCTCTTGCTATTTTGCTATTTAACCTTTCAGTATGTCTTAGAGACTTTTCATTTCAATCATTTGTTAATTGACATTTTCACTTACTGTATTGCAATTTGACCATTTTCCATGTTACATATACGTCCCACAGTTCCGCCACGTTGGATTGTGGAACCAGCCGATGCGAATGTGGAGCGCAACCGTCACATAATGTTGCATTGTCAGGCGCAGGGCGTGCCCACGCCCAGCATTCTATGGAAAAAGGCTACAGGTAAGATATACAAAATATAATTTCAAATTTCAGCAATTATATGCTTTCTTTTTTTTTTTTGTAATTGCTTTGTTTTACTTCCCTTAACAGGCAGTAAGTCTGGCGAGTACGAAGAAGTTCGAGAACGTCCCTTCACCAAGTTGCTGGGGAATGGTTCGATGTTGCTACAGCATGTGAAGGAGGATCGTGAGGGGTTCTATTTGTGTCAGGCGAACAATGGCATTGGCACGGGCATAGGAAAGGTCATACAGCTGAAAGTGAACTGTAAGTATCGCAAGGCGATGGGGGATGGGATGCCAAATGGAACGTGGCAATTTGGTTAATTGCAGCCCTATCACCTATTGGGATTGCAATTGTCTTGCCTCATCTATAGATGCTGATGCTGCTGTTGCTGATGATGCTGCTGCTGCTGCTGGCATAATTAAAATGTGAATTATTGTAATGTTTTTGCAGCCTCACCATACTTCTCATCGACATCGCGTTCAGTAACCGTTAAAAAGGGCGACACAGCGCTGCTGCAGTGCGCCGTCAGCGGCGACAAGCCGATTAACATTGTGTGGATGCGTTCGGGCAAGAATACACTGAATCCATCGACCAATTACAAGTGAGTGCACTGAATCGATGCTAATGCAATGGCTTTGCCAATCCCAATCCCAATCCCAATCTCAATCCCCACCAGAATATCGGTTAAGCAGGAGGCCACCCCAGATGGCGTTTCAGCGGAGCTGCAGATACGCACAGTGGATGCCAGCGACAGTGGTCCCTATTTTTGTCGTGCCAGCAATCTCTATGGCAATGATCAGCAGCTGGTGCAGCTGCAAGTGCAGGAGCCGCCGCAGCCACCCAGTGTATTGGAGGCGACCATGATAAGCAGTCGCTCGGTCAACCTTAAGTGGCAACCTAAGGCTCTCAGCACAGGCGATGTGTCCAAGTACATTGTGGAGTATCGCGAGGCAGATCGTAAGTCGATTGTTGGCAAACTGGCAAACAGACATTATATTCGCATTTAACTCACTCTCGTTTCAGCCGTTCTCTTTATCGATCAGTGGCAGCACTTGGAAGTCAAAGATCCGCCCAGCTTCAATGCGCTAATTGAGAATCTGAAGCCAGCGACACGCTATGCATTCAGAGTGATTGCCGAAGGCAATGCAGGACGCAGTGCACCAAGTCAGGAACTGATTGTGCGCACAGAACCACAACGACCCGCCGGGCCACCATTGAATCTGTCTGCACGTCCGCTCTCGTCCACGGAGCTGCTGATTAGTTGGGTGGCGCCGCTGCCAGAGTTACGACATGGCGATATACAGGGCTATAATGTGGGCTATAAGCTGGCCAGTTCAAGCAACACTGCCTACAATTTCACCTCCGTTTCGGGCGATGGTGAGGGTGGCAATGGGGAGCTGTTGCTCAGTGGACTCTCCAAGTTTGCGCGCTACAATATTGTGGTGCAGGCCTTCAATCAAGTGGGCCCCGGTCCGCTGTCAGAGCCAACAGCAGCGCAGACCATGGAAGATGGTTAGCAAATGAGCCTCTCAGTTTTTCCCATTCAGTTCTTAATTTACCTTCCTTTCAGTGCCCAGTCGCTCTCCGGAAGATGTGCGCTGTGCTGCCTTGACGTCCCAGTCGCTGCAAGTGTCTTGGCAGCCGCCGCCAATTTATCATACAAACGGTTTGCTGCAGGGCTACAAGCTGGTCTTTGAGCCCATCATTGATGACATAGTGCCCAACAAGGATGAGGTGGAATCGCGAAAGACAACCGCATTGACCACTGTACTCACCGGACTGCGCAAGTATACCAATTACAGCATTCAGGTGCTGGCACACACACGAATGGGTGATGGCGCCATCTCCAAGCCTCTCTTCTGCCACACCGAGGAGGATGTGCCCGAGGCGCCGTCTGATATCAAAGTGGTAGTCAGTTCGCCGCAATCACTCTTTGTCTCCTGGCAGTCACCGATCGAGCCCAACGGTGTCGTTACCAAGTACAGCCTGTATACGCGTGTCGTTAATGGACGCGAGGAGCTGAAGAACGAGAAGCGCAGCCTGCCCTCACAGCAAACCTACTACGAGGCGAAGAATCTGCATCCCCACATGGAGTATCAGTTCTGGGTGACGGCATCAACGCGTGTGGGTGAGGGTAAAAGTTCTCGCGTTGCCTCACAGATAACCACGAATCGCGTGCCGGCCAGAATTATTTCTTTTGGTGGTGGTGTGGTGCGTCCTTGGCGCTCCACAGTCACACTGCCCTGCACGGCTGTGGGCAAACCCAAGCGAGAGTGGTTCAAAGCAGATGTTGCACTGCGTCAGGGTATGCATAACTCACAGTTGCTGGATACGGGCGACTTGATCCTCTCCAGTCTGCAGCTGACAGACAGTGGCAACTACAGCTGCCAGGTAGACAATGGCATCGGCACGGATCGTCTGACGCACATGCTGCACGTACAGGTGCCACCCTCAGCCCCTGTGCTGTATGTGACAAGCGCCACATCGAGCAGCATTTTGATGCACTGGAAGTGCGGCTTCACTGGCAATGCTCCCATCACTGGCTACACGCTGTTCTATCGCCGTGCCACTGGCAACACGGATGAGATGCAGCTCTCCCGGCACGCCTCTAGTCACGAGCTGAAGGGCCTCGTCTGCGGCAGCACCTATCAGATACATTTAAATGCCCACAACAAGGTCGGCAGCTCCCCAGCCAGCATTATGCTCCACGTGCGTACACAAGGACAGGCGCCAGGCATGCCAGCATCGACAAGCTTGCTGGCACCCAACTCCACGTCGGTGCTGCTGCGTCTGCACACCTGGCCGGACAATGGTTGTCCCCTGATGTACTTTGTTCTGCAGTACCGTGCGGTAACAGATGATCCCGACAGGGAATGGATTCTGGGTGAGTTTAAAAGCTGATTTTATTTGGTATTATAAACAGTTTAGAAGGGATATCAAACCTAATTTAATACTGGAATCGGAATGCCAGTTTGAGCCCAGTGTTAATAGGGCTGTTTGCAACAGCTAACTCCTACATATGTTCTACATTAGGAAAGCAGTTGGATATATTCTTATTTATGTACAGAGATCTTCAAGGTTTGATAGACAGACTGAGAAGAGTTTATTGACATATCTATATATGCAGAAGTGGCATTTATACACTTAAAGATATTGATGATTGCCTCAATCAATGTAAATTAAATTACTTTCGTCATCTCAGTTTCGAATGCTCTGAAGCCGCAACGGCGCGTAGTCATTTCCAATCTGCAATCATCGACGCTCTACCAGATGCGCATGGAGGCACACAATGTTGCCGGTGTTTCGCAGGCGGAGTTCAGCTTTGTTACACTCACCAAAGATGGTGATCCACCACCGCCAGAGATTGTGCAGCGTGGTCAGCGCGGACCGAGTGTGTTCTATGGCAATGTTAATCTACTTATACCCAGCATTGCTGCTGTCTCCGGCATGATATGCACCATTGCCTTGATTGTCATCTGCTATCGTCACAGTAAGTTTGATTGAGTGCGAAGTTTATTTGTTTTTACTAATTGTGTGAGTGTCTTGCTGGCTTGTTTTGCAGAACAAAGCAATCATATACAAAAGGAATCGCTTGAGAATCGCGCCAACTCTGAAGCGGCACAGCGTGAACGCTACTATGCCACAATACATAAGGTTTCCATGCAGAACAATGACAAAATTCCCGGTAAGCGTCTGCTCAATCATTTGATCGTAATGAGTTCCATCTAAGCCTGGGGCTATTTCACAGAAACCTCTGAGGACATCTCACCGTATGCCACCTTCCAATTGTCGGAGGCGGGTAATATGTCACAGCCTCATCATGGCGGTCCAGCCAATACGCTGCTGCACTCGTTCATGTACCATGAGAGGGCTCTGGCCGAGGGCTGCTCCTCGCCACCACCAGCTGCGGTATTAAAACCAACCACCACCCATCACCACCATCACCACAACCAACGTCCACAAAAGACAATTCATAATTATTATCAGACCTCACCGTTTCATAATATCGTGCGTTTGTTTATTCATTTCTTTGATTTTAGATCTCCCTCTATCTCTCTTGCTCTCTGTATCTCTCTGTATTCTCTCTCTCGGCAGGGGGAGAGATTAGTCATACAATTAGTGTGTATTTTTCTATAGACTACTATAAGTGCTACGTGCTTTTTATGTTGTTTCTGAGCTCGTGTCTTACGTTCATCTAAGTTCTCTTAAGTGCAACGCTGTACATCAGTTGGGCATTGAGCGGAGCGCTCTGCCCCATGCCACCTGTCAATCATGTGTTTCCTATTGTTTTTTTTGTTTTTTTTCATTTGAAAGCGTTTACCATCCCCAGGCGCTTTTGTAGTCGCTAGTCGCTAGTCGCTCTGGTGCACAAGGACTATCCGAACTAATGTTATTGTTTGTTTTATGCACAGTCCAAGAATCGACGTCGTCACTCACGCAAAACTGAGCCGGAGAGTGAGGAATCCGAATCGGATCAGGATCAACTGACTTCCAGTCGCACCGAGTCTTCCAATCAGCATGAGGGCAAAATCAAGCACAGTAAGTCGTAATCCATTGCTCCCGGTTTCAGCATCTGGAAGATATCGGTTAAGACGGTCATTTCAAATTGAAGATTAGATAAGGATATACAAATTTCAAATCACTTGAACAGATCCAAGAACAGACCATTTAATTGTGACACTTCCAGGTGTGAGAAGATTGTTTACCTGCAACTGCTTACAGCTCCTAGTTGGGCTACCAAATGGAGTAATCTACTCGCTCTTTCTCTCTTTTCTGCGTTATTTTACATTCCAGACTCAGACTCTAGACTAATTCAACATTTTCCAAATCACAACATATCGATAACTTATCTGTAGTAGATCAAGGAAACTATGCCACGCAATGCTCTTGACTTTTATAGACATACATACGTATCTAAATTTGACCAGTGAACTGACTAAGACTAAGCAACTAGAACAAATATTGTTAAGTGCGAAAGTTTAGTTTTAAGTTAGCTATAAGTTGATATGTTGATATTCCCCATGCCCACAGGCCAAATCTCTATTTTCCCGTAATTTCTTTTCTTTCTTTCTTTCCAAAACTGTTAATGCTGTTACTGCGATGCAGGCATCATCTACCATGGAGCACAATCAAGCACATCCTCCGATCTGTCACCAATGTCCGAACAAAAATCATTGCCACGACGCGGTCGCTCCAGGTATCATCATCAGCAATATCAGTTTTCCACCAATACAACACCGCGTCATCACAATAGCAACAAAGCCAACAACAACATTACCACAAACACGTCCAACACAAATACAAACACAGCCACATCGGCAACAAATTCAAGCAAAATTCTATCGCCACGCAACGGTGTCGGTGGCAATTTGAAATCCATATCGAGCACATTCAAATCACAAGACTCCATACAATGCCATATACCCACATTGGTTAAATCGCCATCAATAAGCACACAACAACAGAAACAGTTCCACAAACAACAGCAGCAGCAACATCAACATCAACAACATCAACAACAACAACAACAACAACAACAGCAACAACAATCACAGTCTAATAATATTACTAAGCTCAGTCAGAACCCCAATCAGACCCAGTGCAGTAGCAGTAGTTTGAAGCAACAGCAACCACTGCTAATCCAGCCCAAGCTCCATCAGCTCGAGCCATCGCCAACAATGACAATGCATGTTAATAACGGCCAGGAGCTGTTGGGCTTGGACGGAGGCGTTAGTACCTTAGCATCTGTTGTGCCCGTCACTTGCATGCCACCCTCCTCACAGTTTCGACCCATACCACACAAGTCCATAATGCCCGCGCATGAGTCACACCTCAACCATCACAACCATCATCAGCAAACTCATCACCAGGGCGGTGTTCCTGGCACCGCTCTGCTTAACCCATCGACGGCTCTGCTGTCCTCAAAGTTCTTTACGGCACCAACGCTGCCACTGCCCAAATAGGATACGGCCAATGGGGGGAGTGAATACACAGGCGGTGCTGATAGCAGCAGTAGCTTCAATAACGGCTACAACAGCGGCGACATTTCGTGCACCTATATGGATCCCATAGATCACACATGAGACTTGGCGTATGGTGAGGTGTGTGGTCCTGAGGGCGCCCATTAAACAGCAGCCAGCACAATGACATCACCACCACCACCAGCCACCAACTGCCAACTAGAGCCACCACTTGACACACAACTTGAACACAACTAAGTCTCTCTCTCTCTCTCTTAAATACTGAATGCTTGAGTGTGGTTGCCAGCCAAATCAAAACTATAGTATGAAACAACTCTGGATACTCTTCTTCCCCCTTCCATTCCAAAAAAAACTTAAACAAACTATGCAGAGCTGGCATCCTGCGCACGCTGCATCCGCTGCAGCTGCAGGCCGAGTGCACCGCTGGTGCCTTTCATCATGGCGAGCGCGATGCTGGCGAGCACATCGAGCTGGCCGAGGTTGAGTGCGATGTGGATACGATTAAGAAACTGAAGCTGGGACAACGATCCTCGCTTTGGTCGCGTCCAAATTCAACTACATCCCAGTTGCAACAGGAGCATCAGCAGCAACAACAGCAACAACAACAGCAACAGCAGCAGCAGCAGCAGCAACAACGTCAGCAGCAAGCACCACATAAGAGAGCGCTTTCAAAGTCACCGCAGCCGCAACAACAGCAGCCACTACAACAACAACAACAACAGCAACGACCCCAACAACATTCACCCGCTCCAGGCCAGAAATTGCTTAGCGAGAAATCGGATTATTCGATATCAGTGTGAGACATTGGTAAGATCTGATCAAAACCCGATCAACAGTTAGGATGAGGTCAGACCAGAAGCAGACGATAGCAGTAAATCGAATTCAGATTGGGCGGCACTCGTCAATTCTAGATTGTCGAATGCCATTTAGGTAAAAAAAAAACACAAACAGTTGAGCCGTTTTAGTACCTACATTTTTGTAATGCCAACACTTAAGCTCCTCCCGATATAACCGATCCACGCCGCCTCCGCCTCCGCCCTGACCCCGTAACCAGCTTGACAACATACCCAAAACAAAACAAAACCAAACGAAATAAGTGAAATAAAAACCTAAAACACAATGGAATACTTTCGGACAATCAATATCAAAATTATTTTGCACAACCATCCATTGAACACATCCCATTTGTTACTCTCCATTCCCAAATATATATTATATAACGCTCATATAACCGTATATGCATATACATATTAATTAAATAGGTAATTACGATTACGATTACGATTACGATGCATGTTATACGGCATGCACCCAGAACCCAGGTCAGTTATCGAACTTCCAAATACAAATTTTGTATATACGTACAAAATATACGCTAACTTATACCTACTACTAACCTAGTGTTAAGTACTTACGACTAATGTAACTCGAACTAACTAACTCGAATACTATTGAATACTAATGACGCATCGTATATCGGATAAAGCGTATTAACTCGTACTACTTATAATCGAACTGTTTTCGTATGTAGAGAGGTTGTATGTAAGTATTTTCGTATTTCTTTTGTGGTCTGATTAACAATTTCTTTAATTATATATATATATCTGTATATGTATATATATATATATATATATGTATATATATATATTTGTATGTACTCGTACTGACACTTGAGTTACGGCTAATTATAAGTATTTAAGTAAGTTCTCTAATTAATTCCGTTTCAAAAACAGCATTTTCCATTTGTAAAACGAGGAATTTAAACATGAAATTACAACTAATAATTAACTCAAGACATATGCTGTGTACAAATCGATATATTTATGTCTAAATACTAACGATTTTTAGTAGAAAGTATTTATTATTGGCTCATGTACATACATACACACACACACACACACACACACATACACAGACTCACATACATATACACCTACTTATATATAGATAATAAATATCTAGTTGTTAGCGCTACTATAAAAAGTACATTTTGTATATAGAGATACACACACACACACACACACACACACACACGGATAAAACTTGACTGAGAAAAACAAATAAAAAAAAAAAGAACATAGCTCCATAATGAAATGAAATACAATGAAAATGTTAACTAAATGTATTTGATATATATTCGATGTATACACGAGTACGAATCGCCAGCTGAATCAGTATTCATATATAATATGACACGATATCGCAGTATCTACACAATTAATGTTTCCATTATAAATAAAATGTCGTTCGTCAACGTGTAGATAAATGTTTTTAACAAGCCAAGTATGAAAATCAAATAGAAAGTCGTAATCAAATTTTGACATATTGAATCAAACAGTAAAACACACACACACCTACACACACACACCCACACACACACACCTACACACACACACATATACGCACATTTTAAGCTCTGACGAGAAAAGAGAATAAATCAATGGCCAAGTTAAGAGCAGTAAAACAAACTACAAATTACAATTAGTTCATATAAATAATCCACACATTAATTAGCTGTATTTTAAACTAGTCAACAAAAATACATAACAAATTTAGCCACAGATCAGCTCAGATTGAAAGTAAGCAGTGAGCAAGAATATAAAGCGACTTTCACAAACAGTTTCGGAAACCATGTGCCAAAATTCGTATAAGACAAGAGTCAATCCAAAATCGTATTAACAAAATATACAATAAAAGAAATCCCGAAATGGATTTATTAGCTCCACAAATAACAATAATAAAACAAAGAATATATACTTACACATAGGTATACAAATATTACAACTGACAGACAGATTAGAGCCGAGGCCATTTATAAAAACCTTTGGCAGCCAAAAAAGTCTGCATTAACGTGTTTCATTTATTGCAGCGCCAGTTTCACGAAAAAAAAAACATATTTATAATAAAAATATAAATAAAGTAAAAACTCATAATAAGTAAAAAAAAATCAAATATTTGAGTAGAATTTATGTGCTGCACTTTTTTTTACATTTTTATTTATGTATAATCAAACAAACACGTTGCAGTATTTATAATCCGTTTTTATACACCATTTTTTTTTATATGATATGTAATAAATGGTTTATTAAAATTTAACATCGAATTTTACGAATTTATTACACAACACAAAAGTTGCAAATGAAAATCAACAAACAAATCAAAAGATGGCAGTTTACTTAACAAGCAAAAACTTCAAAAAAATACAATCAAAAGGCAAAACAACAAAACAATATAGTACTTACGTATTTATGGGTAAAAAGTAAATAAATAACATTTTTATGTTTAACAATATAATTAGCACAAAAACTACAAAATAACAACTATTAATGTAAAAACAAAAAGAAAAAAACCAAAACAAAAAAACATTTAAAAGTATAAAAATAATTTTAAAAAATCGAACCGTGTTTTTTTTATAACCTTAAGCTCTTTCAGTCCTTTGCTTAAATGCTTTGGACCACAAAGAGGAGGACATGAACGGTGGGAATTGAAGATAGAAGATATGAGAATGCTGGCGCCGACTTTAAATGCTTTTTAAATGCTTGCTATTCCACAACGATGCAAGCGTTATCAGTGTGATTTGTGTATTAAGTGAAGCAAGAGCCGCAACAGCAGTCGTAAGTTATATTCTTATCAGTGGCGTGTTAATAAACTGAGCCAACAACAACAAGGCTTGCCACGGCTGCATTAGCCTCCAGATATATCCCGCTCTGCAGAAGTGGTGGATATTAATATATATAATATTCATACATTTTATTTGTCACATTTTAAATAGTAGACAGCATAAGTGGTGTTTTCAAAATAAAATATTGAATATAGTTTACCGATTTTTCGTTCCTCTGTTAACCCTAACATGTAATTCAAACATAACAGAATGTTACTTGACATGTCCACCAATATGGTTTGAATATTAGGTGTATATAAGGTTTGGTTCCTCATTAAATGATTTGACAAAATGTTATACGCTGTAATTCGATAACAGAATACATCATCATATTAAATCTAATTTACCGATTCACGTTCTCTTAAATACAGTGGTGTTAACCCTAACATGTAATTCAAACATAACAGAATGTTACTTGACATGCCCACCAATATGGTTTGAAAATTTGGTGCATTCAAGGTTCTGTTCTTCTTTAAATGATTTGACATGTTATACTCTGTTATCGATAACAGAATAAATCATCCGGCTTGCGCCTTGGCTAATGAATATTTAACGAATCCGTTGCCAGTGTACTAAAGTTAACGAGCAAACTCCACACTTAACGAAAGTTCGACGCACTTCACACATGACAAATTTTGTTATACTCTGTAACAGAAACGGTTATGCTCCTCATATAAACTGTTATACAAATAGGCATAAAATGTACCGCAGCTGCAGAATTTACTCGTTTCGCTGGCGGTAGTTTAGAAAATTCCCAAATTATAATATAATTGGTTTGTCAACTCTGGACTGGTCATTGCCTTGTTTTTGGTGTCGCACAGACCATGGAGACCATCAATCACCACAGGCAGACGACACACACACACACACACACACACTATCACTCGCACGTACGCACACACACACACACACACACACACACATACAGATGACAGACAATTTTTTGTGCGTTTGAATGTGAAAAATGTCGATCAAGTTAAGGCATGACTAATAAAAAAAGGGTTAGACAAGCAAAGCTGGCGTGCAAAAAAATAAAAAAAAGCATTACATTTTGAAATGACCAACTAATTAATATGCAAAACAGCTGACAATTTTTTTGTTTGCTTGCCTTTAACCAAACCAATGCAAACTTGACGGCATCAAAATTTGTTTCTTTTTTTTTTTAATATTATTATTTTTATTAAATAAAAGTTGCTGTTTTTTATTTATTTACAAGATGAAATGGCCACAAAGGCAAAAAAGTATATATATATATATATATATATATATATATATATGGGTGTGTGTGTGTGTGTGATATCGATAAATATAAATTGAAAGGGAAACCTTAGCAAATTTGTTGTTCTTTGTCACTTCACAAGCAATTTTCATGCGCACAAAAAACCCGAATCGTGTCTGGTCAGTTGTGAGCCACAGACAATTTATATATACATATATATCTATATAGAATATTCATGAATATTACACACATTTATATATATATATATATGTATGTGTGTGTGTGTGTGTGTGTATCGTGCACGTGACCATAAATGCGTCAGTTTGTCTTTTGGCATTTTGTGTATTTCGGTCATGTAACGGTAAAAATTGTTTGCATATTGTTTTGTGGCATTGGCGGCACCATTATGATTTGCTCGTCGCCTCAACTATTGCGAAACGTGTGCCACATCCAGTAAGGCAAATGAAGCGATCGTAATGATGCACAAAAAACTGACACACACACACACACACACACACACCCGCACAGCAGAAGAAATGAACGAGAATCGACAAAGCAAGTTTGGCTTTCTTTTTGTGATTTTGTTAAGCAAATTAAAACAAAATATGTGCACAAAAATATATGTGCTTGGGTGTGGGCCGTGCACCTAACGGGACCTGGCACTGCCACCAATTCATTCATCACGCACGTGCGCCTGCGGCTATGCAACGTTTGTTTGCCTGCACCAACTACACTTTCCCCCCGCGTATCCCTTTGCCATTCCCTTTAAGCCACAAGTCTACACACTCAAATTAATGGCTGCCATTGGTATAAGTTATGCAGCTGCATATTAAACTTCTTGTGTATTGTGTGAGCGAGCAAGAGAGATAGACAGAGAGAGAGAGAGAGAGAGAGGGAGAGAGAGAGAGAGAGAGAGGGAGAGGCTATGTCTGCTGCTTGCGCCAGCCAAAGCTCTGCGGCATTTACACCAATTATAATACTAACTCACCATCATACATACATACACACACACACACACACACACACACACACACACATACACACACAGAGGTGGCCAACAAGTTATATCATACTGTGATTGAGAATATATTGCATTGCTAATGGTCAATTTTCACACGCCTGCTTAAGCAAATGTTGGTCGATCCAGTTGGGAGAGCAAGCTCTCTACCATGCCGTGCCACCTTAACTGCCACGTGCCCTGCTCCCCCCTTAACTGTGTGCTGTGTGCTGTTGTGTGCTCTGCATATACAAATAAGCTAAAGCTGGAATAGATACACACGCACCACACACGAGGATAGACAAGCGTATCGTCAACCTACTGTCCCGGCCTACATATTTACACATTAAGTGCGATCATAAATCAGTTAGATTCAATTCACTTGGGGCCACTGCATGTGCTAATTTTACTAAGCAGCTGTAACTTGTCAGTGGTATGAGCAGAGAGTGCTGCTTACAGCGAGCATGCCTAAAGTAAATAAACAAGTGCATTTTGTCTTTTCACTTTTGCTTCTTCTTTTGCTCCTCAGCTTGTCACATGGGAATGTACACTGATATTCACTTCCGGCCAGAGTGATGGCGCAGCTATCAGTTGTATGGGTTAACACAACTTTAACACTCTCAGTTCCGGAAGCTGTCCGACTGAAAGTCGCCTGGAATTTTAAATTTGTGTGTGTGAAGGACAACAGCTCCTTGTTGGCGACGGCGGTTCTTTGAGCCGCTGCCAAACAACGCGAAAACTTTGAAGAGCAGCCAGGAAATCGCTTGCACACAAGCAAACAGACACATAGACACACTGACTGACAGACAGACAGACATACACACACACACGCACACACACCGACTCACACACTATATTGTGCCATGTCTGTCAGCAGCTACGCTCAACGCCATTTCAATGTCTGCAATCTATCTCAACCACACACACACACACCCAGACACACCCACACATACACACACCCAGTCTCTTTCACTCTCTTTTCCTCCAGCTGCTTGTCGTTTACTCTTGATGGCATTTGGTGATGATGCGCTTAAGTGCGTTGATTGCACAAAAATTGAATCTTACGAACATATTTGCATTTGATTATTTGTTGCTTGTAATTTATATGCAAAATTAGACCAGAAATGTGCTCCATACACTTGTTACGTCTGCCACAAAATAATATTTATAAATGGGTGCTCTCTCCCCCTCTCTCTCTCTCTCTCTCTCTCTCTCTTTTTCTCTGTGTGTGTGTGTGCTGGTGACACTTTTTATTTGATTACATTCCAAGACGATTCGTGCCTGAATTGCCAAACAAGCAAATAACTGACACCAGGAAACAAGATTTTTGAAAATAAAATAACATACGAGTGTAGATACATTTTTCATATATGTAACCAATTGTATAATTAGATGGAAATCTTCATATTCAACACTTAACATATTTAGATAAATTTTTATTCAACTCAATCATTATAAGCGTCCTGCTGAAGTTGAGATTCCTGTTGCTGCTGACTGTGGCAATATTTATGTTGAATCAATGTTGATGGCGGTGGATCTGTTTATTCTGAGATTGATGTCGAGATGCAGCCATTGATATGTAAATGCTTTAATTTCACACATTTAACATAAGAAAAATCAGTGGGACCAGCAAACCAGCAAACTGACAGGCAGACATATCGATTTAAGTCCCCTCCATGTTCGACGCTGGAGCTGTGTCTTGAATTACCCCTCGCATCCCCGCATCCTTGCAAGTCGATCGGCATCCTGCCACCGCTTTCGTGTTTGCGGTCGCCAAAAAGCCCGCTGCATGTCCTCGCATTGAATGTGTTGAAAACAAGCCAAGTGATGCGATGCGGATGCGAAAACACGTAAAGCAAAATTGCACTTGCGTAAAAGTTTCGGTTTCTCAACACATTTTGTTGCAAATAAATTAAGTGCAGGCGACGTTGAGGCTTATTGGCAATGCTTTCGTTTATTTTGAAAACAAGTGCGTGATGTAGAAGAGCGGAAGTAGACTAAGTAGTGAAGACAAAAGAATACCACAAAGAAAACAACAGCGCTGAACTCAAGGTGACCTATTTCCGCTATCAGTTAAATCGAATAACGGTGAGAATACACGAAGCTGTTGCAGTTTACAATTGTTATGCCCCGACTGACATTATCAGTGGCATCACTTACTTGCCCCTCACGATTGTGCCTGCCACGACGGATGTCGAGTTTTGCGCTTTCCGTTCGTCGTCGCATGTCGAAGTCAAAAGATTGCCACTCAATAATCTTCGTTACAATTGTCATTTGAATTTAGCGTAATCAAACGTTAACAAAAAAAGCATTGTTAAAAGTCAATCAAATAGCGTGCCATCAACAAATGCGAGAGAAACACTGCTGCTGCAGTAAATTAGCATACAGTGGCTTTAAATGGCCTTAATTGTATGCCATAAATGATGCCCAGCAGCAGACTCATCAGCTCAATTTCATGTTAATCAAAAAATGAAATTACCAACAGGTATGCGTAAAATGAATATGCACTCAGCATATCAGCAGCTTAAAGTACATTAATTGAAATTAAAGTGCTCGAACAATATGAAATGCATCTCTTTTATGCATGCCGGAATGCTTGGGATTATTTTAAATGCATTGAACAATTGCCAGTTGTAAGAAAGTAATCATTTTTAATGCTCTCCCCGAATAAGTAATTGAAACTGCCATTTTCCAGCAGACACAAAAAGAAAATGAAACAATTGAATTTAATTATATATAGTATATAGGATTTAGTACACAAGTATTCTGATTTGAAATGTTGATTGAGAAGTTAGGTTGTGCATCCGGTTCGTTATCTAGGCTGATTTGCCAATTCCCCTCATATTTTATAGAGCAGTTAACTCTTAAGTATATTGTTGAAATGCAAGCAGCTATCATAACTCGAAGTGGCTCTTAGATGACAGGCTATGGCTGGTTTGCCCGGCTGGCTGTGTGGATGTATGAATTGCAGGACAAAGTTTTCCGGCAGGAAGTGACAGTTGATTTAACACGAGCGCACAAACATTCACACTCGCACAGTTGCTCACACATACAATTGCACACACACACGCACACACACACACGCACACACGCAGACACATACATAAAGTTGTAAGCACAGACACGTGCACACCTGTCGTTAAAACTTGCATAAGTCATGAAAATGCATGCACTCAGCTCAGACAGGCTCCGTCCACACTTTTTGTGAAATGACACAACGTTCTTCCTCTTCCATATCCTCTTCCTCTTCCTCTTCCATTAAAAATGTCAACTCGAATGATTTTTGTGCTTTCTTTACTTGTCGCTTTGATGCAAATGCCAGACCACAGCCCCAGCCCCAGGCTCAGGCACAGCACCAGCACCAGCTCCACATTGAGATTGAGATGCAGCCTTGGATTTCGATTCAGTGCCAGAAATTGATGTCAGCTAATTAAATTTAATGCGATTTGTGTGACATTTTGCACAGCAATAGAGCAGTCAAGAGTTTGACTTGGATAAGGCCAGCTTATTCAGGGCTGACTGTAGAATGTCTGACTTAAAGCTGCTGCCAAAGTGCTCTTCAATATTTGAACATTGCTGCAGTGAGCATAAGTCCACAGCTCGAGTAGTACTCCATTATACGGAATAAATTTCGACTTGCTGTGCTGATAACTTAAAGACAATTATCTTAAATTGACTATGACAGCTAGCTGGGATCAATAATATTTCCAAGAAAAGATTTGAACGTGTCAATTTAAAATATAAAATATATGTGACAATTTTCAACATTTTAAAATGATTTTCTTTTTCTCACACAATTTAAGAGCAGACGTGGCAGCAATTTCACTTAGCTAAAAGAGCTATATGAGTAAGAAATCACTTTGATGTTTAAAGTGTATGCCATCTATTTCTCTCCCCCTCTCTCTCTCTCTCTCTCTCTCTCTCTGTCTTTCTCTATCTTATGTCACATCAAAATAACTTTCAGATTTAGTATCCCAATGCAGGCGACTGCCTAAATTGCTTGGGTACTTTATTAAAGTAGCATCGCTGAGTTGATTAAAGCTGCTTGCGAAGTGCAGTTGTGCAAAATGTTTTGCGTGTTGGCAAAATTTATGACACCAAAGCCAAAAATTGCCAGTCAGAAACCCTTTGGCTTAGAATCATCTTTAGTAGCTGTAGCTGTAGCTGTGGCAGTAGCTGGCTGCTGCTGCTTACTCCGGTTACCTCCTTACTTTTAGTGTTTATGTGCTTATTTATTATTTCACTTTCGTATGGGCGGCATTTCTTTGGTTGTGGTTGTGCCAACGATTTGGGTTGCCTTCCACAGCCTTCATTTTTATGGCAATTTGACGCCATTTTATTGTCACACAGCAGTGTTGGCCACTTTAGAGTTGTCTCCGGCAGTCATAAATTCCGCCATGTTGGCCATTTTGTGGCATTCTGGGATATTAATTCGTTGCCAATGTCCATGCTGTTTCTGCTACTGCTGCTGCTGCTGCTGCTGTTCCCGCTCCTGCTGCTGTTCCCGCTGCTGCTGCTACTTCTTACCGGTGCTTATACTTTACTTTTGCGGCTCTGTCAGAGAACATAATTTATTCGCACTCGCTCGTGCTGTTATAGAAACTTCATTTTCTGACAGCATGGCCTGCTGATTGAAAAACTAGGTGTGTGGGCGTTTTACAATTTCGTCTGAGGTCGCAACAACAACAACAACAACAACAACAGCAGGAAATATAACTCCAAGTGCAGCCAATCTTATGGCGGGGGAATCAACACCTAAAAAACTGCGTTAAGCATTTGACTGCTGGATGTGTGTGTGTGTGTGTGGTGTGTGGTGTGTGTGGTGTGTGTGTGTATTGGATTATGGGTGTGTGCTGGTGCGATTGGTTGTGTGTATGAAGGACACAGTAAGCAGCAAAATGCCAAACGCAAATGTCGCCAATATCCCAATGGCAATCGATGAAAATTTATAGAAAATTGCGCAGAAATAAAATTTTACGTTTGTTTGCTTTTTCATTTACGACGCCAGGACGCACACACCCTCTCTCTCTCTCCCTCTCCCTCTCTCTGTCTGCCTTTAGCACACCCTCTCTATATCTATCTCTCTCCCACTCTCCCTCTCTTTCTCGTTGTTTCTCTTTACCCCTCTGACGCTTCGTCTGTTACATGCACCATCTATCTCGGTCTGCTGCTTAGTCCGTTGTCATGGCTTATTGAAATGCATTTTCTTGAATGTTGCCCGTCATCGTGTTTTTTAGCCGCAACAAAACGATTTGCAATACTGCAATTCTTGTTTAGTTCAATTTGTTCTTTGTTCTGCCAGCTGATTTGCCCACATGTGGCAAATGTTTGTTTGCTTGCGTGTGTGTGCGTGTGTGCGTGTGTGTGTGTGTTGCACAGCATGAGCTACGCAGCTCCGAGCTGTTAATGTTTACGATTGTCGTTTTCCATTTCAGTTAATTGAAACATACAATGCAAACTCTGTGCCCAGAGCTAGCTGAGATACTCAGCATCGTTTTCGATGTCCTGTCGCCTGGCAAGTGCCTAAAGTACCCAGTTCTCAGTATTTTCGTATGCTTTTTGTCGATACTGTTTTACATTTCCAGCTCACAGTCATGTTTGAGAGCTGCTTACGCTGCTTTCGCTTTGAGTGCACAGTAAAAAAAACTCGGCAAACCTTAGTTAACGTTTTTTGTCCTGCAAAGTAAGCTGCTCTGGGTATAAATTAGACCAAAAAGTTACTCATGTTTAAACTGTTGAAAATTTGAACCATTCCAATTGTGTCGAGCACTGAAAGTAAAATATATCTATTTATATCCAGAGGGCCTTAGACTAAATAAGCTGAAGTAATTCAGTTAAACAAACTGCTGCATATTTATTCCCAGCGACAATTTAGACTAAATGTATTTAAAATGTACACATTTGTATTTTAAAGCTAAAACCTTCACTAATCTAAATTTACCTGTTTTATTCGTACAAATAAAACAATTTATCATGTCAACATATCTGTATAACTAAGAAAAAGGGGTTAGCTAAAGGCTCTGTGTAAATATTTATGGATGTAAAATCTTGACAATAACTTGCTCAATTCTTTAGTTTATCTTTGGAGCACACTAGGCTCAGATGTGTGTATGAGTGTGTATGCATATTAAGCAATTATAAAACTTGTACCATCGAGTTAATTAAATGCCTTATTGTGTATTTTTTTTTTAATGTGTAACAACTTTTGTGGCCCAGGCTGCATAATTAGCTTAAACTTTAAGTATTTTGGCAAGACCGCTGGGAAATGAGGCAGGTAATGAAAAGAAGAGCATCAAAAATACAGTAAAAACAACAGCAACACCAACAACTGCATAAACAAACAAATTTGGCACAAGTTTGCATATTTTTTGGTTCACAGTAATTAATACAATTAAAAATTAAATAATTTTAAACTCAATTCCCGAGGCTTCAATTAGCCGGGCACCACCTCCGGGCTACTTTTAGTCTTTTATGTTGTTGTTGTTGCTGTTGTTGTTGTTGTTGCCATTGCCATATCCATTGCCATTGCTGTTTTGTTGTTTTGTTGCTGTTACTGTTGTTATTACAGACACTAGCCGCATGTTATTGGTCTGTGAGTATCGACTGTTGCCTCAACTGCTAATTGTGGGCATGCCATCTTTGGTCCAAAGTCTCAAAGCAGTCAAATTAACCGCAGAGCAAAAGTCTCAAGTCCTTTCCAAAGCCAAATAGCATAGACAAATGTAGAATTCAGCTGCACTTCAATCACTTCAAGCCCGACCCCATAAGTGCCCAGGAATAAAGATGACTGCAACAAAAACACAAATATTGCATATCAATAACTTTCTATATATTTATATATATATATATGTGTATATATACACGTATGCTGGATGTGTGCATATATTTCATTTATGTATGTGTGCACACATGTGTAGAATAACTTCATATTTGGGTGGGCGAGCAAATTTTCCACATCATTAGATGGCAAAGTACTCGAGTGAGTTATCCGGAGAGTTGTTTCACTTGTTTCCTTGACGCTCCTCAGCTTTACGTGGCTTTAAGCATATGCGTTAACCCCCAACTGATTTCGGTGTTGCTGCGAGTGCCATACAAACCCATCTCATCACACGCCATATTCATCAACTTGATTTCTGTTTTTGCCATGCCTCTTATTCTCAATATCTCTCTCCCTCTCTCTCTCTCTCTCTCTCTCTCTCGCTCTCTCTGTTACACTTTTATTTTTCCTGGTGCTGGTCGGAAGAATTTACAGAAGCGCCCAAACGACAGTTGAGGCCAATGACAATCCCAATAAGTTGTACAACTCTATGAATGAGTAAAAGCTGCCCAGATGCCGGCTGAGCAAACCAATGTTGTTTACAATGAAAATAACGGTATATTCGTGTACACTTTCCAGACAAAGTTTTGGAAAGTGCTGAACTGAGAACAGTTTCGTGGCAAGTTATAGCAAAAAAGCTTTAACCAAAGCTACATATCGTCAAAAAGCTTTAGCCAAGTACATCACACTTTTGACAGAATGCTACAAAAGCTTCATTAAGCTAAGGATCTGTTATAAAAATTGTTTTATTATACGCTGAACCCGTTAAAAATTGATAAAAAGGGTATAATGATTTTGTGCAAATGTATGTAACAGGTAGAAGTAAGCATCTCCAACCCCATAAACTATATATATTCTTAATCAGGATCAATAGTCGAGTCGATATAGCTATGTCAGTCTGTCCGTCTGTCCGTCCGTCCGTCTGTATGAACACGCAGATCTCAGGAACTGTAACAGCTGGAGACTTAAAATTTGAAATATAGGCTCTCGTATACCAGGCGCAGATCCACTTTCCGTTATTTTATCTATAACTGCCTCCGTTTATCGAATATCGATATATTCAATTTCCGATAGCAATAAATGCCACAATTTTAAACAGACAGAATCTTTTATTTAATACATAATATGCAGATGCATACTATTGATCAACTGCCCAAACTTTGTCAAGATCGGATAAGAAACACCCAAGTTATAGAAGTTATATTCTCATATTGATACATTTTCTGAATGCATAAATGTGTATGTTTCTGAGCGTATTCTGTGTTTGTCGGCAGAGGGCGCTTGCAGACCTGCTCGCATTTTAGTGTAAATCTTTTTAAAGGGAATTTGCCAATAATAATAGAATATATTTAATAACTGGGATCAGGGTATATCGTAGTCGAGTTCACTCTTACTTGTTTTTTTGTTAATAATATTACTTACATATACGTAGCTATGAAATTAGATATAACGTGTCGCACTGTCCCAAATCAAATCAAATTGAGTAATTAACACACGTACAGGGATACTTTAATTGCTAGTAGAGATAAATGCATACAACTTATGATAGATATATAGAGATAGTAACCAGATGGCTACTCGGTTAACGGTTAAGGTCTAAGGAACTTTCTTAAACTTAAGCAGGCACTCGTAGAGTGTTAGCTGCCGCGTTTCGGGCATTAGCATGAAGACTAGCAGTCCAAAGGCAAAACTCAGGCCACCAAATGTGAAAAAGAATACAGAATCTGTGAAACTGTGCTCGAAGACGGTCACCATGAGTCCCAGTTGCAACGCCTGTTCGCAGATGAGGACGACAGCAAAACATCTTGCCTTGTGGGCCACGCTGAATGCCTCCGCTGTGTAGACTAAGGCGGGCACAGCAACGCCCGCTGCTACAATCACCTCGAAGAGCAGCATGAGCAGTGCAATTGCCTGCAGATTGATGTCAAAGTAGGTCTTCTTGACCGTCTCCAGATGATTGAAGACGCCGCCAACCATGACAATCACAATGCCAGCCACAAATAGCGATAAGGAGCAAAGTTTGCGCCGACCCTGCCAATCCACGAGCAGGGCGCCAGCCACGCTGCCAAGCAGGCCGCAGAATGCCAGCCAGTACAGGCAATTCATATCGCACTCGAGGCCATGCCAGCTGACCACGAGGAAGGCTCGATTGTATGGCAACGATAGTGCCAGTGTAGCAAAGCAGCGCAGGAAGAGCACCTTCAGCAGCGGCAGCAGACAACGCAGCCAGCGCTGCCAGCGACCATCTGATAAGCCATCTGTAAACTGTTCCCAATCGCGTGTATTGTGCATCTGTCGGCAATCCTCGCGCAGACGCAGCAGCTCCGTGCCCGACTGCGACTGGCCGTTGAGTTGCTTCAGTGTATCACCCACTGCCATTTCCCGTTCCTGGCGCAGCAGCAACAGTGGCGATTCCAGACGATACGACAGGGACAGAATGACCGCCGCCACGCCCAAGGCGGCCAGCAAGATGCCATGCAGCTGGTCTATGTGCATGCTGTGTCCTCGCTCCACGGTATACCAGGCACGAGCATAGAAGACCTGAATGCAAACGCCCAGCCAGAGAAATATGCGCTCACAGCTGAGCAGCATGCCGCGTATAGACTTGTGGGCCATCTCGGAGCCGGTAACCAGTGCCTGCACCTGGGTCAGTCCGTAGGCGGCGCCCACGCTCACGCTGCTGTAGCAGGCGGTGGTGAAGTGACTCGGCAGCACCAGGTTTAATATGCCAGCCACAAGCAATAGAAACCCACTGGAAGACTGCAAATGAGAACACGCAGTGAATAATGGCTACAATTTGTTGGCTCTATTTAAATGTCACTACTCTATTGTATAAACGTTTTCCAAGCAAATAAAGTTGTGGCAAAAACATAACTTTTGAAAATTTCACAACAACATTGACAGAAAATTTAGTTGGGAACGTATTGAAAAAGATAGTTGGAGTAATTATCTTGTTTTCTACGGTAGTTCCCCGAAATGCCTCGCAATAGAAATAAACTCTAATTAAGATTATTAATGTTAATGGCTAATGGTATATATAAATTATAGATTATCAGTGTATGATTGGGAGATAAGCAGCTAATGGCTGCAGCGGCACACTTACATAGGCCACGTTTTTGGTAACGCGCTGCACAAAAAACGACGCCAGCAGACCACCGACAGCAGCGCCAATAAACCAGCTCATCATCAGATTGTGTGTACTGTAGTTGTCAAGATATTTACCAGCTGGCGTATCAAATATCGACCAGGCCAATCGCATTCCGCTGCCCACAAACACTAGCGAAGCTGAAGGATTTATATGTATATATATAGATATATAGATGGAATGTGGATCGAGTCATTCAGTTAGCTAGGCCAGATCATACCCGCGGTCATGGACTGAAATTGCAGGCGATAGCGCCACATTAGTCGTAGCCAGGGCAGTTTACCCTCCTCCTCAATGGTCGGCAGCAATGGCATTCTGGTAGACCTTCCACCTGCTCTGTCAATATCTAATTGCAGTTCACAAAAATCAAGTGATTTATTTGTTTGCTTACGCACTGACACTTACTCTGCCACAGACAATGACACTTTTTTTTATTTATTATTATTATTATTATTATTATTTTGAGTTAGTAGTAGTTAGGGAACTTATCACTTGTTGTTTTCGAATCCGTCATTTTCACAAACTGAGTGTCAATTACGTTGAATACGAACTTTGATTTCGTTCGTTTTATTTACACTTCACCTTTGAGAGCTGACCAGTTGCTGTTCGCCTGACAGACCGGTTGCCTCTGTAGTTGATAAACGGAAAGCACACACAACAGTGGTCTGAAGTGCTTGAGGCGAGAATTTCAAAGCTCTGATAAGATAAACACAACTACAAACAAACAAACAAACAAAGGTTCCACAGTTTTTGCGTGCTCTGTTATCAACATCAATATGATTATTGGATATAAATAAATTAATTAAATTTGAATGGTAGGCGACAACAGTAGAGTGGACACAATACACTATATAACTCCCAAACAATATGGTGTTATCAAAGTACGCTTTCATGTCCTACACTGACAGAAAATATATAAAACACCATAAGACAATAAAATTTACAATTAATTTAATACAGTATGATATAGTATAGAATAAGTTTGATGTAAAAATATTTTAGATTAGAATATGAATTTTTGTGTAGATTTATTTTAGAAGTGTACCGATTAGTTACGCTGATTAGACAGGTAATGCAAGAGTTCTAAAAGCTCGCCGATCTTTCGAGTATCAGTCGTTTAATATATAAAAGTATGTATAAAAATATTTGTTTATATGGCTTATGTATATGTAGAATTAAATAAGCTAGCATTAAATGATTGTCTTGGTTGATCACGAGAAATCCCGAAACTTTTCTTGTGCCTGGCGTAGCGTCAAAAACTTGGTCTCTGGCAGATACCAATGGCTGAACATAAAGCCCAGCAACAGAAATATGCCAAGGCCAGAGAAATATATGCCATCAATATGTACGCTGAGATCCAGTTTGCAAATAACCAAATGTACAGTCAACTCCATGATGTACACGATTGCAATGCACATATGCTTTATAGACAGCGGAAAGGCCTCCGTGAGATAGACAGAGCTGGGTGCAAAGCCAAGTCCCGCAAAGAATTGAAACATAAGCAGCAGCCACAATGCCATCCTCAAGTCCGAAAGCCTCACAAAATCATCTCCCGAAAATCTGCTAGCCAGACCAAGGGCCGCTCCACTACAGACCATGAAGCCTATTAACTGGGTCAGCTTGCGGCCAAGCGTATCCTGAACAAATGCGCCACTGAAGCTGCCGGCCATACGTAGTAGTCCAAAGAGTATATAGGGGCCACTGGAGATACCATAGACTCTGGTGCTGGTAAATGTTAGCGTATGGATGACCAACATGCTCGTGCTCATTGCATAGAGGGCGCGGAGCAGGCAGAGACGCAATAAGGCTGGCAGAGCTTGACACCAGGCTTGCGTTTGGCTCAGAGATTTGTTATGTGCGATGTAGGAACTGTGCTCCATCAGCTGGTCGTTGGTGTCTTTTGTGGCAACTCTGGGCTTTTGCAAGCGAATCAGCGCATCGATGGCCAGTTCCTCTTCGCCGTGGGCCAGGAGACACACTGGTGACTCTACGCTGAATCGGGTAGCCAGGCAGAATGCAATGAAGCCAAAAAGGGCACAAAGCACACCCTGCAGCTGGTCCACGGTCAACTCATAATCATTATCCCAACTGGCGCTGAAAACGATCTGCATAAATATGCCCAAAGTACTGGACATTTGTTCGATGGATGAGGAAATATTTCCCCGCTTATAGCACACTGTCAACTCCCCAGCCATTACCAGAGTGGATGGCAGCACAAGTCCATTCGCCAGGCCATTCAGATAACGTGCTGCCAACATGGCAACCTCCTCTTCACTCTGTGTGACAGCAAAGAGAACACCACCGATTAAAACGAGCAGGCAGCTGAGTTGCTAAAAGAATAAAGTAAGATATTACCATAAGCTTATACAATTTGATATAATAGTTTCGCTTACCGTAAGTAATTTGTAGGTGAAATGCTTGTGTACAAGAACTCCAAGTAGTGCACCGATTATAGCTCCGATGAACCAGGAGCTGCGGAGATGCATATAAGGCGTTAACTCATCGATTTGGATATAAAAGCCAATGCTCCAGGCTATGTTCATGCCACCAGAAAGGAAGATCAAAGCAGCTTTAAGTTTGAGGTAAGTGAGGAAAGAAAGCTTGAGATTATAATTTACCATTCTTATGAATTAATTTAATGCTTACCAGCTCCCAAAGCATTTGCCTGGGGCTGATTGCGTGCATCACGAATGCAGCAACTATCTGGCTCGTTATAAATTAGATAATGTTTTGGCATTATCTCCTGATTTGGCTGTGGCAGTGGTGAATAACCAACTGTGATTTGTGACGCCGTTCGTTGGTATTGGCTGCTTTGCTCCATTTTCTATCAATCTTTCTTTGCGACCAACCTTGTCGAGGCACAACAGTGTACTACATAAAGCAACACACATTTTGGACTCAATGTAGACCAGGTTTCTATTTGTCTTATCCATAGGTAAATGCTTCTTATCGCACATGAGTTGTCAGTAGATTCGGTGGTGCTATCGCTATCGCATTGGCCACGTTGCAACCTTTCAGCCCGTCACGTATCTTTCAATGTTTATATTGGATTCTACGCACGATAACAAAGAGCATATGTTACATTTTGTGTAGCAAATTATTGCTAAAAGTTATTTACTGAGTGAGTTTGGAGAGGAAAATTTTTAATCAGCTTTGTTAGCAGTTTTCCACACTTTGCTTACACATTATTCATGTCTCTCTGTCCCCTCTCTCTCTCTCTCTCTCTCTCTGTGCAATTGTGTTATCTTTAACACTCTTTTAGTATTTCCGTCATAAACAGCTATGACTCAACAAAGTCGCAAAAATGAATGAATAACAAAGGTATTGAAATTGAATTTACCTTTTTACTTTAGTGGATTTATTTTACTAATTTAAAATGAAAAGTTTAACAAATAGTATTATCTTGTTAAACTAAAATTATGAATGTATGTGGAAACTCAAAATTCTTATTGATTTACGGTCCTTTTGATACGCAGCAGTTTTGGAATGTTCTCTGTGACTCTAGTAATGTGGTTCCACGTGTCTCTGGCAGACTACAAATGGACAGAAGGAAGACGGCTATGTAAATGCCACCGATAACATAGAAGAAATCATTGACTACATCACATAATGAAATTACAATAAACATCACAAGCTCAACAATAAAAGTGAAGCTAATAAAGTGTTGCTTCACTTTCAAAGGGTAGGCCTCGGCCAGGTAGGCTGAGGTGGCAGCGAATGCCACGCCAGCAAATGCTTGGAAGAGGTGTAGCATAACCTCAACAGCATTGTAATCAGGAAAGTGGTATTGATAGCCTGTGCCAATTGCCAAGCATCCGCAGACTATAAGGCCCAGTAGTGTCGACTTCTTACGTCCAATCGAATCCATCAAACAGGAGGTGAAAAAGCTACTCAGCAGCCGACAGGCGCCAAATATGATAAAGGTCCCTCTTGTTTCATTTGCGTTGTAAAAATCGTCAGTTGAAACCCATAATGCGTAGTATATGAAACTGGATATGCTGATGGCATTGAGCATACGCAGAATGCAGAGTTTCACAAAGGCTGGACACGCCTGAATAGTGCTCTGCTCGAATGACAGGTCCTTATTTTCGGCTACATAAAGTTTGTGCTCCGCCAGTTGTGCGTATGTTTCCCCATTAAAAGTAAAAGGGCGTTGCAGGCGACGCAACGCATCCGAGGCATGCGCCTCTAGCCTTTTGTCCAGCAATTCCACTGGTGACTCAATGAACAGCAAAGAGGCAAAGCATAGTCCAATAAATCCAAATACTGCGGCCAAAATGCCGCTTATCCGATCTGGATTGATGCCATCGCAGTGATATGTTGAAGCCGAGCTGGTTGCGTGTATCAAGATTTGCAAAAAGATGCCAAAGTTGAAGCTCAGCTGTTCCGTAGATGAGCAAATCTTTCCACGCATATAGAACACGGCCAACTCTCCAGCAAGCGCCAGTGTGGGAGCAAATACCAATCCATTTGCAATGCCATTCAAATAGAGCGCTGCCGTCAGGGCATTGATATTGTAGTGGGTGCTGGCGTTTACAATGCCCCCAATGATTGTTAGCATGGAGCAGAAAAGCTGTGAAAGAAAATCTGCATATTGGAGTTAATGATGATTTCAAAATTTGCAATGTGCTTACCGTTATGGCTCTCTTTGGCAATACTTTTGGCAGAAAACCGCTGATTGCTGCTCCAATGATGGCGCCAATGAACCAAGCGACGCTCACATGCCTTGTTATATTATAGAATGAGCAACTGCGGAATCCAATGCTCCAAGCAATGTTCATCCCTCCCGAAATGAAAATGAGGGTAGCTAAAAAACAATAAGAAATTATCTACTAAACTGTTTCGATGCATACCTATGCTGGAATAGCCTGAAATCCTAGTTGACAGCCAATTGGGATTATCTTTTTTTTTTAGTTTGAAAAGCAACAATTAATTATTCAACATTTTTTATTCGTCAAAATACATTTTCAATGCATACATATTTTTTTATTTTGGAATTTGCTATATCTATCAACTGGGAATTGAGCCGCTTATGAAAAATTTGTTGTTCGAATAATGTCAAAATGGTATAACCAAGTAGCATCAGTGGCTCAGCGAAACTTACCAGCAGTCAAGACATTTAATTGCGGACTATTAGTTTCGATGCGATTCAAGAAGCCACTGGGTGGCAATTGGAGAGTGTTGTGTGGTGGTGCGTGCGGAGGAGGTGGTTGATAGTTTGGTGGAGGGGCTGGTCTGTAGTATTGTTGTTGGGGTAAATAGCTCAGCGTTGGATTTGGGTGCTGTTGATATTCTTGTTTTGGGTATCCGTATTGAGAATATTCCTGCTGAGAGACACTGGGCTGTGATGCGAAGCCATATGCCGGTGGCTTTGATGGCAGGTATTTGTCGTTTTCCATTGTGTTTCCAAAGCTTAGCGACAGGTGTTTTTGTCGGAGTGCGTTTTGTAACTAAAACCCAGTATGTTAACCATCGCGTTTTATTGTTATTTTATCATCCTATTAAATACTGATTAGAAGGCTCGCCCACACACATTTATTGATAAGCAAGCCAACGATAATTTGTTATCTATTTGTTGTTATGGTCATGTCCAAATACATTGATAGTGTCACGAATAGATTGACACTAGGCTTTCAGATAGACGTATTTCATTATACCAGCGTTTTAATTAAATGGGAAAGTAATTTATAGCCATCAACACCTTTTAAATATTTTGGTATTTCCCGTTTGAATTGTGATCAATATGTCTATCTAAAAGCTTTGGTAAAATAGATTATTGTACTACATTTAACGCTTTTATAGAAACTGACTCAGTGTTTTTTGCTTGCATATAAATTGAACTTGTTATATAAATTAAAGGTTTAAAATGATATAATTCGAATTCTTATGAAGCATTTATTGTAAATTCATTAATATATATTTCACAATGAAGCTGATTTACTAAATTAAAAGCCCCTGCTCAGGAAACCCTTAAATTTGTCCTGTGATTCGCGCAGAGTGGTTCGTCGGGTCTCTGGCAAACAGAATATGCCCACCACGAACCCAAATATGGATAGTGCACCGACAGCATAGAAGAATCCTGGAATACTAGCACTCACGATTGATATAATTATGAAGACCAGCATTTCGACAATGTAGGTAGATCCAATAAAGTGTTGCTTTACGCCTAGTGGATATGCCTCAGACATGTAGGCAGAAGTGCTCGTAAAAGCAATGCCTGCAAAGAACTGGTAAGCACACAGCAACCAAACTAAGGTATCCATATTGCCCAAGGAGATGTTATCAATAGATGTTCCAATTCCAAAGGCAAATCCACCGCTGACCACAAGTCCCAGTAGTATTGGTTTTTTGCGTCCAGCTGTCTCCTGGCAAAAACTGCAGATAAGTGTTCCCAGCCAGCGACATACTCCAAATACCGCGTACTGCCATATATAACTACTGTTATAGAAAACATAGTTGTACAAGACGGAGAGAAACAGCGTGTAGTAGACCAAGATAGAAAGGCTCATGGCATTGAGGGCGCACAGGTAGCATAGCCGTATAAAGGCAGGCAATGCCTGGCTAATGCTCTGGGCCGTCGACATATCCTTATTCTGGGCCAGATAACGCTTATGCTCATCAAGCTGGGCGAATGTCTCATTGGTCACCGTGTAGGGGCGTTGAAGACGTCGCAGTGCATCGATGGCCTGCTGCTCCTCACCATTGGCCAGCATTATCACTGGCGACTCAATGCATAACAGGGCGGCAATGATAAGCGCAATCAGTCCATAGATGGCGGAGAGAATGCCCTGCATTTGCTGGGCACTAAAGTCGCTATTGTAGTCATATGTTGTCCAGGATGATATATATATAATTTGAATAAATACACCGATTGTGACGGATAATTGCTCAATGGACGCGGCAATTTGACCGCGCATATAAGACACTGACACCTCCCCGGCAAGTGCCATTGTTGGCGCAAAAGCCAATCCATTGGCAATGCCATCGAGATAGAGACTAGCCTCAATGGCTTCGACGTTCAAATGTGTGCTAGCAAGAATAATTCCACCGATTAACACCAGTAATGAACAGAAGCACTGTTGAAAATCAGAAAATGCATGAGACAATTACTGTTCTAGTGTAGAAATGAAATCATATGCTAACCAGAACAATTTTCTTTGGCAGTTTGTTGGCCAGAAAGCAGCTTAAGAAAGCTCCGATGATAGCACCAATATACCAAGCAACATAAGTATGCAGATCAAGGTGCAGACGTGTAACATCTCGGAATCCCATGCTCCAAGCAATGTTCATGCCACCCGAGAGAAAAATGAGTGCAGCTAAAATTAAAAAACTTCGATTGTTAATTGAATTTGAGGGGACTTCAGAGTAATCGGTTGATCAAAACCAATCTTTTGTAAGCCCAGCCAAGTTCTCTATGAATCACGTCGACTATCTTATCGGCTGCAGTTAATTTTATGGCTAGCTGACTATTTCCGAAACGTCCAGATGAACTTACCCGCACCCGCAGCGTTTGATTGCGGTTTGTTCTTCTGGTTGCGGCTATACCAACCGTTGGGCTGCACAATAATGGTAGTGGTAGGAGGTGGTCCATAGTTTTGTGGTGGAGGTGGTCCACAGTTTTGCGGAGGAGGCTGCCCATAGCTCTGTGGCGGTGGTGCAAAACTCTGTGGTGGATATCCTTGCTGTGGGTATCCAGGTTGTGGATATCCTTGCTGTGGGTATCCTGGCTGTGGATATCCGGGCGGTGGATATCTTTGTGGGGATGGATATCCATACTGCGGATTATCTTGTGGTGGGTAATTTTGTGAAAATTCATGTGGAGCCGATGGCGGTGCTTGGTTATATTTGTCGTTCTGCATTTTTCAGTTGGACTTGTCTTCCTTCACCCAACAACTGGTAACTGAAAGCTCGAACTCACGGTTGAGTTCTTTTTGATACCTTATGACTTGTTAGCCTGGACACTCATTGTTTGTAAGCAACCCGAGATAACCGCTTATCGCTGATTTGATAAGCCAAACATTGATACATACAATACCAACAACGCATGCTCAAATTCGAATTGGTGATAACAGTACTATAAATTAATAAACGTATAAATTAGATAGTTCCACAACAGCATTTTATCAAAATGCATTAAATACTTGATAGATGAAATACTTGGAATATGATCAGTTTGCTAAATGTAAGCAGTAAATGTTAGCAATAGCAAAACCAATACTGTTTTAAAATTAACAAAGAAAATTGCCACTCTATATGGTATATATTTGATTGCTCAGGGTTAACAGCCGAGGCGATATAGCCATGTCTGTCTGACGGCGATTTCTGTGAACAAGCGAATCTCCGAGACCATAAGAACTATAGACATCAAATTTCGAATATAAGTAAATTTTTTTGAGATCCGTCTTCGTTTCCCGAATTTCGATACATTTCGATTGCCGATAGCATTAAAAGCCACGATTCTAAGTGATACGTTATATACATAAGCATTAAGCGAAAAAATGTAATCAGGATCGGATAAGAAACAACCGAGTTGTCTGCGATTGCGCGTTTATATGTACAGTGTCTCAAACCATATTTCGAACAGTGTCAAGCTATAATTTTAATTGCCTGCCATAGACTAATTAAACATTATTTTTCAAAAATTCTTAACACCTATGGCAGGTACATATATTGACCACCAAATTGAATATATGACCCTAATAAATTGGTCTTTTCAGTCTACAAGTTGATTATACACTGATACATTCAAAATATCTCTTTGCTTGAGCTAAATCAATTATATCTTTAGCTTACAAGTATATATTTAGAGAGTGAGAAAGCATTCATGCTGCATTGGTATATGTGTGTGTGGTGCTCTCAGTGCAAGATTATCGACATGGATTTTGCCATCCAAGTGATGAAATATCACAAAATGTTAATATTACATTATTTTACATTTTATATAATTGTAATTTTAAAATGGACACAGAAATTTGTTATCCAATTTATGACTTGCAGCAAACTTATAAATTTGTGAGCCCTTGGGCATAAAAGTATATATATTTTACATTATTTATTAAATTATAATTATTTAAATTTTGTATTAAAAGTATCAACGTTTTATCAACGTTTTATTTAACTCTTAGTTTTTAAAAATCCTCATTAAACCACTTGCGAATCTTCAAGTGTGCCGCCATTGGTGTTGTCAGCCTCGTCTCTGGCAAACAAAAAATGCCCAGCAAGAAGAAGCTCAAGGATATGCCTCCTAATGTATAAAAATATATGCTTATGCACGCTATTGTTGGCACATAGCTGCAAAAGCTTATACCGATTATCAATTCGATAGCATAGGTGATTCCCACAAAATAGGGCTTAACCGCCAGCGGAAAGGCCTCTGTCAGGTAGACCGGGGAAGCGGCATGTGCCACACCAGCGCACCACTGATAGCAAAATAGAAGAGCCAACGCAGAATTCATGCTACCGACACGATCAAGCACCAAAGCAAAGGAAATCGCAAAGACGCCGGCAGCAAAAGTGCCAAATAGAGTGGGCTTTTTACGCCCTACAGTGTCCATCAGGAAGACAGCACAGATGCAGCCGCCCCAACGCAAAATACCAAATACAACATATGGCCAGAAGTGAAAATGGATTGCCGTCTGCACGCCTACTTCGAACAGAGCCCTCCAGACGATGGGCGTGAGACTCAGAGCACACAGTGAACGATGTGCGCTAACCTTCAGCAATGGAACCAGACCGCGCTGTATGCTTGCAATCCAACTAAGTTCTCGATTGGCCGCAACGTAGCGCTTGTGCTCATCCAGCAGCAGGAATGTCTCGCTAGTCACCACATACGGACGCTGCAGATGGCGCAGAGCAGCGACAGCAGCCTGCTCATTACTGCGCAGCAGAAGAAACACAGGTGACTCGATGCAGCAAGTGAGGGCGATGGCTAATGCGGCGACTCCAAACAGAATGTCGAGCAGGCCATGAAATTGATCTGGTAGAATTTTCCCATTCCAGTCGCTTTGCCAGATGGCCGTGTAAATTAAGAGGATTAAGATGCCAAAATTGTAGTTTAACTGTTCCACAGCAGCGGCCAGTACGCCGCGCATCTCCCAAACAGACAGCTCACCCATGTAGGTCATCGTTGGCACAAAGATCAAGCCATTGGCAAAGCCATCCAAATAGCGGGCCGCAATAATGGCATTCGATTGCAGAGGCATCGTCAAGAAGAGAACACCACAGATCACAACCAGGCAAGAGCTAAACACCTGTTGGTCGAAGCACGAAGTCATCTCATCATCAATTGTAACCCACCAACAATTACTGTTACTCACATAAACCGGGCGTTGCGGAGTGCGATGGGTCAATGCGGCGCTCAATATGGCTCCAAGGAGAGCTGCTGCATACCAGCAGATTTGCATGTGCACAGTCAACGTGAGCAGATCCAGATGAACTGAATGGGACGCAAAGCCAGCACCCCAGGCCAGGCTCATGCCGCCAGATATAAAGATGACCGAACCAGCACCCAGTGCACACCATTGTGGCTGATTCTTTCGGCATCGACTTAGCCAACTTTTCTGCTCAGGGTCGTGGCTCGGCTTCTGCTCCTGTTGGAAGGAGACTCGCTGTGTTCCTAACTTATCGCCTGTCATTGGCATACTACAAAGAACCCATTGATCCTATTTATATTTATAAGTCACGCACGAACAGTTGCGTTATGTGTATTATCAGCTTATCGTTGGCAATTACCATACAAAAATAAAGCCCGTTACCGTTAAACTCATCAATCTAAACGCAAAAAAATATCAATATATTTCCATATTAAGACTTTTAATTAATAGCTACTATTTTGGTGCTATAAACGTGGTGCTAACCGATAAGCTCACTGAATAACAACCTCATATACAGAAGGCGAAGCAAATGTATGAGTTGATTGCGTATTTGTCATTGAATAATCACAGTTCCCAACTACAACCCATGCTCATTTGTTTAATGAAGCGCGGAGCTCGTAGCTTTGACATGCAATGAGTAATCAAATGAGACAAATTCGAGCAACGGCAATCTACGCAACGGAATCCATATCAATACATGGGCCAACTTTGATGCACAATGGTCTAAATTCAACTGCAAAATCTTTCTCTGGCTTATTGAGGGAATCTCCATGCCAGCATGCTACTCGTTTGAAAGTTGTAGGCCAAATTCAGCAAGGTCATAACTATGTCCAAGAAAGCAATCTGTTACAGCTGTGCATTTTATAAACACAATATTTCATTTAAAATTATTTTCTCTATTTAGAAGCTTAAGTAAAAATTTACCAATCTGTCAAAAACTAATTATTTGTGTGTATGTATATCTCACTAGTGACTGTTTGCTTTTCTTTCTGCATTGTGGTGTTGGAAAATCTGGAGATCACTGATTTAACCAGACACGCCCACTTGGTATCGTGGTTGCGGCACATTACATTTGCCATTGCAATGCGTTTGTCAGCTTGTTTATGGGTTGCATTAGCCGATGGCGGTGGCAGTGGCCAGTGGCCAGCGGCCAGCGGCCAGTAGAGAAGTGTCGGACTCAAGTGTTGTTGCCCCAAACACCAGCCGAATAAGTGCCAGGTTTAGCAAGTTGCACACACGGAATGTGATATAAGGCAAGTGGAAAATGGCGCAGAAACTTTTATCGCAGGTGCTTTTCCTGCCTGTGTGGTGAAATCTCTCGCATCTTTTATAGCAAATTTAAGCGATTTCCGCTAACTGCCACTGCTGCTGCAGAGGAGGAAGGATAGACAAACGTTGCCGGCCATTGGCATCCAAGTTTTCAACTAGCAACTAAGTTCGCGATAATGTTTGACTATGTGCGCACATGATACGCCCACAAGCAGTGCCAATGGCAATGTCTGTGGCGATGTGGGTCTGTGTGGCTCACATTTGGCTGGCGTTAAAATAAATTTAATTTTATCGCTACATAAATACAGGCTCAGCAGCAGACCAACATTCGTAGAAGCACTCCGCTTGAAGTTGAGCTGGTGCCTTGTGCTAGGGTGGGCTGGTAACCAATCGACTTGCCAAGTGACACTTCCGTGGAACTTTCTATTCTTGTTCTTGTTTTTGTTTCCTGTGGCCTGTCGCTTGCCACATTTTTTCTTTTATTTACTGGCACAGCGAGCTGCAGCCAATAAATCCCTGAGGCAACCCTTGGAGTTAAAGTTGTGTGTATATTGTTGAAGATTTGTAGATGCCTACATAGATATTAATTAGGCAGCGTTGGGGACTCATCATACAAATTCGCAGCATTTTTATGACCACTCAAGCAACAAATATAAATAAATGTTTTATTGATCGGCTACGCGTCGCGCTGCGTCTATTCTAGGAAAGCATTTTTATATGCCAACAAACAAAATGGGCAATTTGCCGTTTTTAAAAGATTTACGAGCTTTTGCCAAAATGTGTATCATAAACATTGCAAAATCGAAAAGCAATTCAAAAAAAAAAAAAATATATATATATATAAATAAATAAAAGAGAAAATGAGAAAGAAGGAAGATATGCCGACTTCCAATGCGAAATTTGTCTCGGAACATTTTGCAAAGACTAACAAGTCAAATAAAAATAAATATTTGTGTGTGCGTGTTTTTAAATGTGTGTCTGTCTTGGGAAAAACATGCATATTGATGTGGCAACTGGCGGCTGTCTCATTACAGCGCATTGCGTATGTGCCGCATGTGCATAATTCACAATGCATTTTATGACAGCAATGCCAGCTGTTGTGTCACTAATTCTCGGCTGTTAATGTTGCTGGTGGCAACCCAACCTCAACTTGGATACAAATAATTAATGTGCTTTCAGTTAATGTTGCATTTTCACGACCGTCGTTTGTATACTTAACTCAATTTTTATTTCTTACATCCTTTAATGTATCAAATTTAAACTTATTTGATTGACTGCACAAATTCAATTTGTTCTTACAGATGTTGTGAACGAAAAATATCAGAAATTTCGTATTCTGTGCATAGGTAACTTTATATGCGCCATTGGCTTTCTAACATTGTTTTTTTTATACCCTGAACTCATTAAAATTGGGTAAAGAGGGTATAATGGTTCTGTGAACATGTATGTAACTGGCAGAAGGAAGCATCTCCTGCCCCATAAAGTATACATATTCTTGATCAGGGTCAACACCTGAGTCGATATAGCCATGCCCACCCGTCCGTCTGTCTGTATAAACACGCAGATCTCAGAGACTATAAGAGCTAGAGACTTCAAGTCGATAATATATTCTTATATTGATCTCAATTCCATCAACAGCCGCAAGCATTTTCTGTATGCATAAATATGCGAGCGCATGTGTGAGAAAGAGATGGCATGATAATCGATTGCGATTGCGTGTTTCACGTGTTTGTCGGCAGAGGGCGTTTTAGTGCAAATCTTTTTAAAAAGGAATTTGCCATTAATAAGAGAATATATTTAATAACTGGGTTCAGGGTATATCGTAGTCGAGCTCACTCGACTACAGCAGTGTTACTTGTTTTCTTTTTGTTTTTTTTTTTGAAACTCTATATGCTACAGCTTACAGTCAAGAACCAAACTTCTTCAGTCTTATTTGCTTGCGTCCATTGACAGAGTGACAAATTGTACCAGGGTCTGCCCACATATGTATATGTGTGTAGCTCTGTTCCGCCATAAACAATAAATCCAAAGTTAATGTACTGAAATAATAGAGTTTTGTAGTTTGCTTGTGTGTGTGCGTGTATGTGTGTGTTATTTGTGGGGAGGGGGACGTATCATTTTTCCTTTTATTTTGCATTTTTTGGTTACTTATCGAGTGCACAGTTTAATGTTAGTTGCTCAGAGCCCTACTTAATTTGACAGGCTATAGAATTTTTATGTTTCCTGCTTAGATTTACATGCAGCCCACGGCAAATGCTATTTATGCAAATTTCAATGGAGTTGCCCCAAGTCAGATCACAAATTAATTTATCTTAAAAAGGCAACACAAATCCTGATTAACTTCAAGGCATGGAATATGCGAAAGCATATAATAAAAAGGGCAAGAAGTTTGTCCGCCAGAAAGACAAAACAATTGTGAAAGCCATATAAGCATATATATAGATATATATATATATATATATAAATTTCTATATGTATGTATCCTTGGCGTTGCATGTGTACGTGTGTGTTGGTTAATGCGTGCTAATAAATTTCAGCAACATTTGTACCTTTTTTTTGTGGGGCGTGCTTTTATTGTTAACACAAGGCGGCGTGTTGCCTACAAAAATTCCAATGCGTTCGCCTTTTGTCCTTGCTGCCATTTATTTGTTGTCTTTATTGCCAGCTACTATGTGGCTCGCAGAGGGTTTGTCAAGCGCCAAGGATGCCTGAAAAATGGCAACAATTCATTTGCAGTGAACCTAGCGGCAGCAGCAGCAACAGCAGCAACAGCATCAGCGGCGCAAATCTCGTCAAATCAGCTACTACGCTTAAAGCTGTAGCTTCTTTGCAGGATTCAGCTTTCATGTAGGTTATGTAAGCGATGTTGTTAGTTTGCCAGACGGAGCAGCAGCCGTTCGACCGAGTGATTTGTTTTGCTTCGTTTGGCAACAAATCAGAAGATAAACGACATCGATTGTATCAAACGACAATGGTTGGCTCAATCCAAAATCCGATCAAAAGGGTTGTCCTTGCAACTTAAAGGCCAACGGCTTTTGCTTAGCACCGATAAATGTCACGGCTCTTAGTTTATATGCCGTACAAATTATAAATTGCAGTTTTCCGATGGGAAACAACGCTTAACGCAAAGTTCGTGGATATACTATTTAAATTGCATCATTGCACTGGCCACAACTGTTGTTATTTTTGCTGCCCCACAACTCGTTCATGTTGCACGTAAACATTTTAATAATCTCTTTGCTCCGGCTGTTGTCGATGGCGTGGCTTCTTCTACTCATGTTATTGTTGTTGCTCTAATTTAATTATGCATAACGAGCGACTTGGGCGCCAGGACACCCGCAGAGCACACAGTGGGGCAGCCAAACAGGTTTAGAAATAATTGAAAACAATCGGATTAAAATGTGCACAGCGGTTGGCAAAAATTGAACTGGCCAAAGGAACCGGAAATAAATGAAATAATCAACATTTACATATATACAAATTAACCAGGTCAGCTGCGTGTGGATATTGTACTTATTAAGGCCAATGACCGGTGGGATTAGTGACATAATAAATGAGTGAAAAAGAGCAAAAGTGATTATGAGCAATGAGCAATAAACAAAAAAAATTGGTCGAATTACATTATCCTTTGACACCAGAGTGAAAGGAAAGATGGCAAAGGAGTACATACTAATTAAGTATTATATTTTACATATACGACAAGCACCTTCAATTGTTAAGTAATTTTATGCTGTTTTTATCGCCTTAGTTGAGTAATCTGCCGTGCCTACCGAGTCCTTCCTCACACGCCCTTGACATGAGCTGCTCATTTACATAAGCAATAATAAAATTAAAACAATAAAGGTTTATAAGTTAACACCATGGTTAAGCACCTGCTCCAACATTCGAGAATTTGAGCAAAATGTAAATGAGTTGTGCTCTGGCATTTGATTTCCTGCAGCGGCGGAGGCATCTTCGGCGGCGTATGAGCAATCTAATTAAATGTTATGTTTATGTTATAAGTTAAAAACACACACACACACACAGCCACACATGCCACTTATACACAAACTTGCAATGTTAATTCGCCTTTTTCATACCATCATAGTTGGCACTATGATGTGGCTTTGTTTTTGGGCTGCGCATTTAACGAGACACTCAAAGTTTTATGCATCGTCGGGAGGCCTAGTAAAAGTCATAATTTTTATGAGCACATTGTCTTGAAATGATGGCTAAGTTTAATGCATGGTTGGCATTGTGGAGAACTTTAAGCTTAAGCTACCTGACATAAAGCTTAACTTAGTTGCTCAGTTGCCATGGCTCAAACTAATGGCCAGGACGATGGCACGCGCATAACCCTGCACATAAATCAATCATAATTGTCCTTGTTAACTATAATCATGAATATTTCGGCGCGCATAAAGCAAATGACAGTCATGCCATATACATAACCGAACAGATACCCTCCTCACATCCCATTCAAATGCCTGACACATTTTACAATATATGTGCATGTGTGCTTGTAGATGTTGGGTAAATTTTGGACGGCTTCCTTGTCCTAATGCTCGACGTTTACTGGCTATAATTGTTGTCCGGGCTTGCAGTGAATGCTAGACCGTAACCAAAACTACGACGCATGTTTAAGTATTTACGTACGAAGGACTGAAATGGGTTTTAATTAATTTTAAGCCCGCAACGCATTTGACAGCCTCGCACGTTACAAATGGCGCTCGACCGAGGTCTGGCTTCTGATCTCATTGTTACTAGATACACCGCGTATTTACTTAAGCTAATTGATTTTCTTTCAATGCGATGATTTGCACACAAATTTGTTGTCCGCACCAAACAGAACTGAACCTAACTGAACCGAACCGAACCGAACCGAACACCGAAGCCAAATAGAAAGCATCCCAACGAAAAGTTGGGCCATTTCTCCAAAAAAGTCGACGGTTTTATTTTTGTTTCACGGTTCAATTGGAGCTTCTGAGTGTTTTTGTATGTTAATGTACATGTGTGTGTGTGTTTGTTCAGAGAATGTGCGTGTGTTTGACAGCATGACCTCAATTGACACAATTAAGTAAGCGAAATTATTTAACTCATTTGATTTTTTATTTTCGGTTAATATTTGTCTTTGATTTTGTGCTTTGCGTTAAGCAATATTAATTAGATTTAAATAAAATGTTGCAGATAATTCTGTCAATATTTTTTATAACCTCCATATTACTCTACTACATTTTAAGTTGGAAATACGATTATAGTTTCAGATTCTTGTTAAGAGCGATATCTGGGAAGGGTGAAATATTTCAGCAGCCATAACTCTGTCAAAATGCAGTCGATCTTCTCAATTCGTGGCTTTTTAATCATGATTTGACCTGTAGACTTACTCTAAATTTAAAGTTGACAACACGATTCTGGCTCAAAGTCCATGCTAAAAAAAATTCCCCCTGAAAGGGATTCTTGGGAAGAGCCAAAACTTTCCATCGCATTAACTTTGTCCAAACTGATTCGATTTGCAAAGGATGTGTGCTTTATTTGTTATGGTGTTCTAGATCATCATCTAGAATAATACCTTAATTAATTTCAAATATCAGTGTGATTGTAACCATTTCTCGTTTTGCCAATTATTTCATTCGTACAAGCAAACATATTGCATTTAAAAATACAATCAATAGCATTTAATTGCTTAACGTGTGCCAGAGTATTATGGACAGGTTTGTCTGTTGACATTCTGTTTGATATACTCCAGTGTTAAAGAAATTTAGCACGTACGCAAGTTGACACGATTTACAGCTCATTTGCTACCACAGGCAGCACACAGGTCTTAATTGCTAAACGGCGTTCTAAATCACCGAAAACGAGAGGACTTGACACGAATTGACTATGACTATGAATTGCACTGACTCTAGAACTGTCACTGCTCCTAACAACACTGTTGCTGCATAGTTCTTAATGTCCATTGCCAGTTACTCGCTTCAATTAGTCAACAATTACCAACGGCAATACAAACTGGTGTGGACACTGTCGAACTTCATGGAATCACAACAGCACGCAGAAGGCAGTCGAGGCGAGATGGCAGCTCAGGTTTTTGTATGCAATGCCACCTAATGGCTTATGGCTTATGAGTAGTCACGTGCCATGATGCCGGCGTGCTCTCTGTAGAATGTGTGTATGTGCATCGGTTTCTATGCCTGGTAATGAAGCAAGCGAAATCGCGTCAACTGCAGAAACAACAACAGTAACAAGACTTACTACAGTCTGACAAAGTTTATATCTCAAATTTGAATAATTACGCAGATTTAAAAGCGTTGTCGACAGGACTGGTGTTGCCTGGTTAGCCAAATGAACGTCAAGCACAGAAACTGGGCCTGCTGTGTCTCGTTACTGCTATCTGGCACATCCTGGCTAGCGCACTGCTTAAACTTTTGCCAGTCTCGCTCGACTCGTTAATAAAGTCAAATGAATGCGCTTAATCAACACATGTGGGCGTGAGATTCGGCTGCCTTACGCCTGCTGCCTGTTGCCTGACTGCCTGACTGCAAACCGAGCAAGAGTCCTGCTCCTTGCAATTTCACCTGTATATATGCTTTTTAAATTTACCCATCCAGCCTATTGGTGGCGAAAAAATAATTAAATTAAATTTTTTAACACAGTTGCCAGCATGTTATTTCAGCCTGCAGAGGATTTTATGCAATCAAAAAGTAAATAATATTTTTCTTAAAAGTTTTATCTGTTTTCGGCGTACAAAGCTACTAAACGAAAAAAAACGAACCAAATAAAAAGTTGCGCTTGAAAAAAAGCCACAAAGTCGGCGGCGGGCACCAAAGCCGAACTCGTTGCCATTAAAAACACATTATCCTTTGTGCTCCTTTTATTACTTTTTATTTGAAGCGCATGAAGATTAAGGCTGTATGCGTGTGTTTTTCTCTGTGTGGGAGTTTTTCCAGTTGCGTGTTTATGTGCTGTTGAGCTGTAAACGAAACACAATAAGATAATGCATAGAAAACCAAAAATTATTGCATATACAAAGCGCTGGATATGTTTACTTAATAATAAATATTGCTGGAGAGCGCGCAAGCATCGGAAGGAGGCAATATTAAAACACTTTTGCCAAAATAGAAATCAATTGTCTTTCGATGAAAGACACAAAAGAAAAGAAAAGAAAATAAAGCAGCGAAAAATACGGCCTAAGATGGAAAATATTTGATGCGACTTTCCTTTGCTGCCAATTTGGGAGACGTTTTGCGCTTGGCTGCCAAAGGATTACATTGGATTTGTATTTGATTGTAAAAATAAAACAAAAATACAGATAAAAGTGGCCCTCCAGACAATGCTCTGGGGGATTGGAAAAGTAGGGAGTAATGATTTACAATGTTGCCAAAATAGATTGTAATCCAAGTTCGAGCTATCTGCATCTCTTATCCTAATGGAAATTAGCCTCTTGTGGATTACCAAGCAGTTTCCTGTCTGTGGGAAACACAAAATAGACAGGGTTAATCACCTGAAGGATCTATTGAAACCTTTCCAAGTAATTACATAGTAGACATACTGTAAATTGGTTTATTTAATTTATTTACCTTTTGATTATTGTATTTCAACGATTTGCAATTACCTAAAAGTTTATATATCTGCTTAAGTGGCTTGTTTTCTTAGTTTTCATTAAATGGTATCTACTTTATGCCGGTGCTGGTATTGATTAAATGTTGGTTCATTTAACATCATTCTTCACTTAAATCACTACTTATTGAGAAGCAAACAACAACAAACAAAAATCTACAGGGATAATGTTATCTCTTTATCCCCTGTGTTTTTCACATTTTATTTAGTACGATCGCCAGTGAGACAATTATTAAGGTTAGGTGTGTCGGAAATGGCAGACGCCACATTGTTCTTATTGCAACCATCTCGGCGGTTGCCACGTGCATTGAATGGGGCAAATTAAAAACGGCATAAGTAATGGGACAATAGCTGCGTCGTAAGGGGAGATGAAATGCAAGAAACGAGTGTAAAAAAATGACAAAGAAACTAAAATTAATCGACGACGCATATGAATTTATAATAAACGCACAGGCGAAAACATTTTGTGCAGCTGACTTCGAAATAAATTTCCACAAAAGAGTCGAAAGCCCGAGCTTGAGATTGTCTGTGTGTGAGTGTGTGTGTGTGTGTGTGTGTGTATGTGTTTGAAAGTGTACCTTTGAGAGTGTGTGTGTTCGTGAGGTAAGACGCCTTTCATAATTCACCAGCATAAATTGTATGTAGTGCAAGTGACGGGAGGTGGGCAGACCTGTGAAAGAACGTGCTCGTTTTTGGCAGCCGTATGTAAATGTTCCACTTACATTTTGTCTAACGATGCACACTGCACTGGCAATTGGCGTGGGTTTTGTTGCTTGCTGGCTGCTACAAGAAGAAGAGCAATTCATTTTGTGCCACGTCAGCACACATGTGTCAAAACGGCCTTAACGCCCGACAACAATTGTTAGCTATGGATAAAAACAATAGATGCCAACTATTTTTCTTCGCTTCGAATTGGTCAAGTTGCCAGGTCGTTGCAAAGCTTTTCAATTTCTCAACTCTTTAAGTTGAGATTCATTTTTCTTTGCATTACTTCCGTACTCTGGCAGACATGTCAAGTAAATAATTTATTTTATAAATTCTAAAGTAGGATTAACACTGAAATATGCAGATTTTCACAGGCGCGGTCAAGTGTGCCCCGAAAGGGTTCAGAGCAACAGTAAAGGCAAAACAAAACAGAGCTCAAATCAAAAAAAGGTCAGTTGTCCTTTTTCCTGAGTAAAACCTGTTCCTCAAGCAGATTAGCAACCAAACAGTGTTAAGCCTATTTATATAGTTAAAATGGGAGCAAGGTTTTCTCTTCTCAGTGCTTTTGTTCCCCTTTTCAGTCATCTTTTTGGCAAATTAAATTGAGTTTGTTTTTCTTGTAAATGTAAAAACATCACTTTGCAGAACATTATGTAAAACACATTCATATTAAACCTTGTATGCACCCCAATCACACACACATGCAATCCGACAATTATTGAGTTGATGACAAATGTGCCCAGATTGAATGTGTGATTTTATTAGTTGAAGTTCATTGAAGTTGTACAGATTTTGGCAAGGATAAAGGACTCTTAGGTCGTTTTGTGTAATACAATATAAATTCTATAAAATAAATTAAATAAAATCGTATTTTGCAACAATAAATTAGACATGTATGTAAAAAGAAATGTATGTCAATGGACCAAGACTTTGATTGTAATATGTCCACCTTAAATTGATTGCCATCTCACATACTAAATAATCAAAAACAAACAGTAAACTGCGTGTTAGCTGACACTGTCAATGACTTCAAGCATAGCATGTGTCTTTCAGCGTAACTTAACAAGACTTGATTTTAGCCTGGTCTGACACATTGACAACAAATACACAATGCAAACGTTTGCAACTTTCTGATAGCGTTAAATTAGACATCAACTTGGCAATGAACAAACAAGTCACACACTTGTTCCCAAACACTTCCCCCTACATACACACAAACACACACAGACACACACATAGACGATTTTAAACAGAAACATAGTCAGCGAACACTGATACCCTGCGGAGCTGATATGTGACATCGCTTGACGGTTATCAACAGCGACAACGGGACCAGTTACAGCTACAGAAAGAAAAACATTCCATACAACGGTCGCCATGTCCTACGGCGCCTTGCAAAAACACAAAATGCAGTGTGCACAACATTTAGTGGGCGTGCCCAGAGACTGCAATTGCTGAAGGCGCACCAGACGCCAAGTCTGCATTCTATCCACGCCCATCGCTCCTTTTGCCCAACGCCTCGTTTGCATATTCAAGTGGCTTGCTTGCATATGGCTTTATCAGAGCCAAGGCATCGCCAACGCTTAAAACAAACAATGGTGCCCATTACTCAGCTCAAATGTATTACCAGAAGTCGTGTCTCTATATACTGCCACTATGTATGTATGTACTTGGTCATATAAATATACTATACTAGAAATGGTCATACTTCTATCTATCGCAGCGCGGCACAGATCTCGCTCAAGATGTTTTGCTTGGGGGCAATGGCAGCACGCACATAAAAAGACCGCCCCACGCACATATCTTCAAGTGCTGCAAACAATTTTAATATATAATGTAGTCAAAGAGATAAGTCAACTACTTTTAAACATAAACGTTCAGCTTTTAAAATATAGTTGTTAAATTTGTAAAATGTCTTTAAACTATATTTATATTTGTCTTTTCAAACTTTTTTGATGTCGTTCTTGTATAAATTATGTACATATATTCTTGTTATCCACTATAGCACTAAATTTATAAAAGAAAAAATCTCTTAAAACATAACATTACCGTTAAAGATTGCCAAATGTTAGTGAAAAGCTCAAAATTAAATGTTGCGCCAAGCGGGATTGCTGGGTGGGAGGATGCGCCAAGGTGCCGACAGCAACATCAGCAGAAATGAAACTTTTGCCTGTTTTATAAATGTTTATTTAGCAGAAAAAACAGTGGAAAATGGAGAAAAAAAAAGGAAAGGAAAATGCCAGAAAGGTGAACACAACAAGAACAATGAGCTGTATTTTTTGTCCTAATGCCAAGGCCAACGGTTCAGCTATCGCTTTTATGCTACTTTTTGTATCTCCGCTTCCTTTGGCTTTTTGTCGATTTTGCTTTTTCAACAATAATTCCGCTACTTAAACAGATTTCTGCATTTGTATATCAACGTTTTATATGCTGACAGGTGTAAAATTGTTTTTGCTGCCCCTCCCACTACAATTCTCCTTGTCTGCCCCCTAATAGTCTTTAGCCATTGCTTACCGCGCAGACATTTGGTATGGATAATTGCCAAACAGAAAGCAACAAAAGCGATTAGTTTAATAGTAGCCATTAATGTTGTTGCCCTGGCTATCATTTTGCATGTATCTATATATCTGTAGCTACAAATATCCTTAGCTGCGTATACCTACATTACGCATACGTCATTTTGGCTATTACTTGCATCAATCAAAGTAGGGCTTGCGTAACACATGCAATATAAATAAGTATACACACATCAATTTACGATATACATACAATAAATAAAGTTTGCTGATGTTTTCCGTGTGCCACAAATTCAGATGTGCTGCATATTTTTCACATCGCTGCAAGTCGAGTGCGTTGCCATCTTTGACAGCATCATCAGCCAGCATTCTCCATTTTGAGCTAGTACTTGGTATTTTTGCCGCTAGCTTAGCATATATGCAATGCGTTTGGCATGCACGGCATCATTTTTTTTTTTATATTTGTTGTATTTCATATTGAGAGTTCTGATAAACATGCACAGCTTGAAATATTGAACTGGAAAGTGTGAAGACTGTAAGTGCAAATACTGCTTAAAATGTGTGTGTTGCAATTTGGTTGCACATAGTTTGTTTGGTAATATGCAATTTCGACGCAGACAGTATGAAAAATAGTTTGACATGCTTGTTTGCCCATTGCCCAAAATGAATATATCAATAAGCAAAAGTGCATAGTTTAGATTTACTATTCATGCATTACGTTGGCCCCTTTAGTGCAAGTGGAATATATCTTCAGTTCGCGATTTGTTATATGCCGTTGGAAGGAGGCTCTATGCCTTATCCAATATTCTTATAAGATCCACATTATCTGAAAACTTATATACGTGGCATAAGCTATTCATCTATCTCAGCAGAGCTTTGAATGAAATGGTGAACACTTTAAAGATTTCCAATAAAATGAATTTCAAAATATTGGCGCTTGAACTTACTTATCGCTTTATCCACTATAAATCAAATAAATGTTTCGCATTCACCAATTATAAAGCCAATGAATAAAATGGGATAATAAAATGGAATTAATGGAATTAAAGATCAGCACATAACTTTCATAAAAGGCAATGCTAATCTTAATTTTGTCTGAAATAATAAAATTAAATAAAATTCATTACTGATTGCCGCTGCGTGAAGCAATAAGCAGCCGAAGAAACAGCGAGCCAGACCAAAGCAGTTGTGCTGAGTGTTTATTTAAAAAAAATAAATTACATTTTAAAAGCATCATAATTCAACAAAAACATTGCCAAGGCAAGGAAGTGGAAGGCATCCAGCCAGGCGGACACCCAGCCAGTCAGCGCGGCAGTTCTGCGCCAGTTTGGCCAGAGGTGGAGAAGCGAGGCTTCTGCTCCACTGAAAATTCATTAAGCATGATATAAATGCTGGAAATTTGTAAGTAATTGTAAAGGTTTATGCGGTTCGCTATGGCTTGAACGTGTTTATCATCAGAAAGACGAAGCCAAAACCGAAGGCATGCCACATAATTTATTTAAGGACCAAATAAAGTATCCTGTACGGCACTCGGTCTGACTTTGGCCCTGGGCATGAAACGTTTAGCGCAAATAATTGTGAGCAAATGTTTATCAAGCAGCTAACCAAAAACAAAACTCAGTCTGTGGTTAACATAGAGAGAGAGAGAGAGAGAGAGAGAGAACTTTAACTATTTAAAGTTACCTATGCTTTCAAGAACAGATGCATTTGTATGTTACATATTCATTTTTCTTTCTACACAAACATCAAAGCAAAATAATTCAATTGTGTGCATTGCGGATTTTAATTACACTGGTGTTGCCGAAGTTAAATCAAATACTGGTGCATATACATTGACAAAAACACACATGCGACTCTCAAACATGTTTATGTACTTAGGCATTAGACTGAGTGTAGCATTGGTTAGCTTCATATCTAATCAAAACATCAATATTTACCATTTAGATAGTGTGGCTGATCCATGATTCGATTGAAGTGCTCTTGCCGCTCAGCTGTTATCAAACTATATATGTTTTATTAGTGGGTAAGTTTAAGTTTGTCAGGTGAGTTTGTGTCTATTAAAGTGATTTTGATATGCGTTACAGTTCATAATTTTATATGTCCTGTATCGATTATCAGTTTTCTTTAGATAAATGCAAAGCATTAATATGCTAAGAGTCTCAAAAAATAGCCGAAGTAAATTATTCTTTGAGCAAATATGATAGGGGAAGATAAGCGTAGACAATACTTTACGTTAACAATCAAATTAACTCACTTATCAAGCAGAAACAAATACTGTTTAGTCGAAATCTGTAGTATATCAGGTGAATTAAGATTGCCAGTCAGCTAATGGCACTTTAAATACACTCTCATTTCTGAGGAAATATATGGCATGTGAGTCAATTCCAACAAATAATTCACAAAGCGTTTGGCTCAAATTAATGGTGTTACTTTGAAACCTTTTATACACGCCAGCAAGGCAGAAAAAACAAAGCAAAAACCAAAAAACCAAAAAAAAAAAAAACAAAAAACATCAAAAAAATGTGAAAAAAGACCACGCAAAGCCAGGCTCGTAAATTTGTTGGCCATAAAAATCAATATGTTAATGGGCAAAAGTTGGCTACAGTTGTTTGTGTGTATTCAAGTATCTGAGTGTGTGTTTGTGAAGAGTGACACTGCTGAAACATAAATCCTATTGTCAACAATGGCCAGCAGCATTGACATGCGATGCCAATGTTGGCGACATTGCCAAAGGACGCGCAGGATGCAATGGAGATCCAATAGCCAGAGGTTAAACTCACTACACCACAGCGTTAAATAAATACAATAAATACACATGCTGACATTCGAATATACCCGCAGATGTGAGCACAGCAAAACCTCATTAAACTGTTAAAACTTTTGATAGCGGCCGACAATGCTGTTGCCGATGGACAGATGACGAGACGGATTCAGGAATCCACAAGCAGCAATGCTGAAAGCCAGAGAACCAAAGGATCTGCGCACTTGATGTATGCAAATGAACAAAAAGTGTATAAAATTTAAATTGCAATTAAGCGTGGAAAATGCCAACTGACAGCTTTTGGATTGAAAGTATTGACCAAGCGAATATTTCGCTGCTCCTTTTCCGTGCCGACAACCAATACCGTGAGAAAGTAAGCCAAGTATGACTGTTAAATTTATGTAAAGATATGCCAATCCACGCCTACTCAAAAAAAGAAAGAAACACCCCCTTTAGCCTGCCGTTGGTCGCTTTCAATTTGTGGAAGACACCCGTTGAGCTCAAAGCTCTCGATTCAACTCGAATCAACTAAAATTGATTTATGGATATTTTTAGAGTCGATGCCGTTAGCATTGGCTATGGAAAACTTTAAAGCGTGTTGCGTGTCAAGAGCAAATATCAAAAATCGACATTTGAGGCGTGGTAGTAAAACCGCTCGAAAATTATAGCTTTCAGTTTGCGCGCGAATCGTAATAAATTTAGAAAACTTATATACACATCGCGACCCCCTTTTCAATTTCATAAAGTTTTCTGGCAATTGCAGCTTAACGCTCGGCGGCGGCCAGCCCAACCCCCATTGTTGGGCAGAAAACGAGATTCAACTAGCAGAGGTCGTTACCAGATGGCAAGGCTTAATCCCGCCCAATGGAAAAAAGTACGTAGGTGCAAACAAGCGTGGCAAATAGCGGCTGAAGAAAGAAGAGCAGCATGGATGTGGCAGGAAGTGCTTGACCTCGACCATGATATACGCTGCAAGGCACACACAAGCAAAATTTAAAGAATTGTGATGATATAGTAATATAAATATTATGAATTTTGCAGGCAACAGAGAGTAATGAAAGAGAGGGGCAGCCACACATTGTTTTTAGTTTACGGTATAGACTTACACTAAAAACAGGCCTAATTTAACTGTAAAGTAAAGTGCAAAAGTATCTTACTGTGTGACAAAAAATAAAACAAGGGATAACACATATATATGTTTATCAAAGAAATTTAAAACTAATTCTATACATTCAGACAGTGTACTCGTCATTTTGACTATTTATAGAATTTAACAACCTTTTGAGAATCTAAACTTAAATATTGATTGCCTTTCCACTTTAGGGATGACAAGCTTAATTTTCAGCACTTTGCTTCTTTTCGCTGCCAACTCCTTGCTGCCCTGTTGCATAGCAGTAGACAAAATAATAATACCCTTTAATCCTTACCAAACTGCAGGGCATCTAGAACAACTTGCCTAAGTAGTAAGAAAGAACTTTCGGACGACTTAACACGCAATCCAAAAGGGGCTTAAAGGTTAAGCATTATAATTTTCAGAGTTTTTTTTTTTTTGTTTTTGCCTTTTTTGGTATTCTTGTTTGTAGCTATTGTTGTTGTTGTTATTTTTGGGCATATGGGTTTTTTTTCTATTCGTACAATTCCAAAAGTTAAAAATAGTTTAAAAACTTATCCGGCGGGCGGGACTTTGGCCAATTGAATTAAATTAAATGCGGAACCCAATTTTTGTTTATGTTTTCAACTTAAAGTATTCGAATGCAAAAATGTTTCTAATTTATTGTGAGTCTTCCCGTTAACCAGGAAGTAAAACTAATTTATGGGCACCCCGGCCACCATATTCAGATATTTTGCGATTGTATTGCTTGGTTATTTATTGTAAAATACCCGCACACTCCAAAAACTGTTAGATCGATACGGCGCAATCAATTGGCAGTGGTTGGGGAGAAGGGTGGGCACAGCAAATGATTGCGAACTGGTCGTATTTAATAATAATTTCTACATTTATTTGTGCCGGTTGGCAATCGTTGTAATTGTTGCCAGTGGAAGATTGGGGCCAACAGACATGCTTAAGCCGTCGCTTTGAATTTGTAAATGCCCAGGCTGGCATATTGGGTAGCTGGGTTGGCAGTTGGGCTGCCTTTAGAACATTGGCGTGCCAAACAAAAATACTTAACACTTGGGCCATAAACTATTGTCAGCTGGTTTCGGGGAAACACTCGGGTAGCAAGCAAAATTAGCTTAATGTAGGTCGTGGCTATGAGCTGCTGGTCTATGCTGATTTAGTCTTTTAAGCTACAAATATTAAATAAAATTATTTATAGTTTTCTACCAGCCGTATAATATGTAATTACTTGTTGACCACAACGAATATAATAAAATGTATATTATCAACCATTTAAAGGCCCAGGTTAAGCTGAATTTTTGTCTATTGATTAATTTTCAATTATAGTTATCATTGAAATTACACACTTGGCATGCTATGAATCAAGTTATTCAACAATAGATTAAATCAGAAATATAAATACGCATATTTTTGATTTGCGATTTTCCGCCAGCTGGTAAAATTAATTCATTTGTATCGAAATATTTTGCATTTATTTATTTGGACATTTATGGAATGGCGCAAATAAATATTGACACATACACCATTTACTTTCGCAATACATTTATATTGTAGATGGTTCTGTTGTATTTATATACATAAATATAATATACATGGTCATTTGTATTTATGTGTCTATATACAAATGGAGCAGATAACAGTTTGTGTTGGTTGTATAAGTACAGTATCCAAATAACTAAAAGATACTCTTCATTCGAACTATTTTCTGAATCATATTTTTACAAATATAGCGTATTTTTAAATCTCTTAATTATATATAGTTCTGTTAAAGTCTTTCAACAGGGACACCCTGCCCAACACTGCATATATTTGTGCTTTTTTCGACCAACAAACAACCAATGCAAAAACACTCTACATACAAAGGTATATTGTAATATCATATTTCAATGCGCAACTTGTTCATGCGGCTGAGCACAAGGCAAAAAGCTATTTTTTTAAACAACTGCGCGATAAGCAAAGCCGCAAAAAAATGTTAGCGAGAAAGAAATAGATGCAGCCTCATGATAATTGTTGTTTGGCTTGCTATTTTGTATTAAAGCTGCTTAGGATAGCCAACAGAAGACTGGCACAGAAGAACAGTAATATAGCGTTAGTCGAGTAAACATGAAATCGCAACTTGGCATAAAATGGCGTCGATGGAAGAGAGTGCTAGGAAAATATTTGTACCATTAAAGGGCTGACATAAAACCTAGCAGCTGATGGCCATCTAGTGTGGCTGGCAGGCGCTCATTATGCAATTAATTATACGTCACGTTGTTCGCCTATGGCCGAAAAGTAGCAACCGGGTTACAAGTCGTCCCAGAAAACGACAGAAAACAACTAAAACCACAGACATAATGAGATAATCTGTCCAAATGCCGCATACGCTTAGTTGCAAGATACAGGAACCAAACGGGGTCGCTTATCTCTTTCTCTCTCTCATCTCCTCCTTGGCCTCGTTCATTCTCCAGCTGTTTTTATTTCTGTACTAACACGTTCTTAGTGATATAGAGCCTGAAAAAAGGCAAGGAGAAATGTCATGCGAAGTGAACTTTTGGCTTTAATGGCACCACGCGCTGTTTTTAATTAGCAGACAGCGTGTGAAAAAAAAAGTGAAAGGGAAACCAGACGAACAGCAAGATGAAACCGAGAGTATGCCGCAAATGCAACACTTTATATGCAATTTTTCTTTTAATTCTCATTTTTATATGCGAAGGCTGTGACGACGTTGTTGCTCAGCCTCAGCCTAAAAATGTAGGTTGCTATTTCTTGCGGCACACCCTCTCGGCACATGCCCCGGCATAGCCACATTCACATCCATTGGTATTGCAACTGCCGCGGAAGTGGATGCTGGCAAGGATGCGCCCCACAGAATGTGCTGGCTTTCGTTATTGTGTTACTGTTGGGGCGAGTGCATATAACTTGCAATTAGACTGGAAAAAAAAACACGCCATTACCATTATGTACGCCGAATTTCTCTTTACGATTCGGGCGTACACTAAATGCTCGGTGGCAGTTGCAACAACAGCAATATCAACTGGAGCAACAACTGCAACGATTATACCGGCAATGTCTCTCAGTTGACCTCAATTTATTTTAAATCCAATGCGCTTAGCTGAAAACACGCGCACCAGTCTGACAGGATGTCGTATTATTCGCAAAAGCTTTTCTCCTGTTCCTTTGCAGTATTATGAGTCCTTACCCCGGGCGACATTTGCAAAGATAGCAATCTCCTAAAATGGCAAAGTATATCAATATAAATTCTCAAAGTATATCAATAAAGAGAGCAATTCAATATTAACATAAGTATTTCCCTACTCTAAGCCCATCGTCCTCTCTCTCTCCACTCAGCGCATATTTAATTTGCACATTATTTATGCTGTGTTTGATATATTTCGCTAGCGGCTAAATAATAGTCAAGATCATGTCAACAACTATCAGATATTAATCACTCAAGGTCTCACTGAAACTGACATTTATTTATATATAGTTGTGCATGATTGTCTCCCCCCATATAAAGACTCCAGCAATCTAGAGGTCAAGTTGTGGCTGACATTTATGAGACTAGGGCTCGCCGGGATCCGGCGACATTTCACATTCCACATGCTTAACTATTCAGCACATGGCTTTTGCTTATTCTGATACGCAAAATTACAGAGCGAACTCCCAAGTGGCGACCATAAGCTGTGCATAAAATTGTCTCAATGTGGTCCAGAAATCGCACACAAAATCCACCACAACTATTTTTTGGTCTCGTGCTGAGCAATAAAAGTGTCCTCACTGGCCGGAGACACTTGTACAGTCCATGTCCAACCCATAAAAAAGGGGCACGTGTATTGAATCTATACCCCCCCCCCCCCCCCCCCCTCCTCACACACACACACACACATACATGTTGAGAACACAGCTGTGTGTCTGGACAGGCTTACGTACTTAGGCAACAACTAAATGTGTGTTCTCCAGAGCTAGACTCACAATATGGGTTAGAAGAACTGTTGGCCAGCTACGTAACTGCAATGTAACATTTGAGTGCCAACGGAGAGCCGGAATAACCTGAGACCTGTTTCCGGGTAAGCCGTTTTTGTGGCTTTTGCGGTTACATGGATAATATTTCAGATAAAGTTTTTAGCTGCATCCAGGGCAATAAACTTGCTTTGAGGGTTTTGTGGCAACGAGCGATTAGAAGCATTGAAAGACAAAATGTAAGTGCATAATTGGTATGTACCTGACTGAAAAGATGTCAAAGGCAGTCATAGATAAGATTAAGATTAAGATAATAAAAATGAAGGAGGCTACAAAAACAATCATTTAGAATGCATCTAACTACAGGTTCAAAACTTAATATTTAACTTCATTATAATTCTTTTGAAAAGCAATTCGTAATGAAAATATTCAAATTTCATTGCAATTTGTATTCCCAAATTTATATAGAGGAACAATTTCTAAATTAAAACACAATATTTAGAATAGTAAAAATATATACTTTGAAAAATTGTATAGAACCACCTGGATGTCTAACGAGATGACGACCAGATTCAGCTTGATTTTAAAAGACAACTGGATGATGCTGTCCCTTGTCTGACCATAAATAAGAAAGTCAGCATATTTCACTAGATTGCAGCAATTCGATGTGGGAGCTGTAGTGTCTCCTTTGCATTTGCATATGAAAACTCAGCATTAGAAGTCTTATTGCCATTGGCAAAATTCAACTTTATGGCACAATAATTATGCTAATTTCGAATAAAGTTATGCCCGGCTCCCCTTGTTCCCTGCTGGCTGCCTGCTGGCCTGCGGCCTGCTGTGTTAGCATTGCAAAATTATGAGTATGAAATCGAAAAAGTTTCAATCATCCACGTGCAGTCCGCACAGTTTTGCAGTTTGCTGTTTGGTGAGTTGGCAGTTCGCAGCTTTGAAGTTGCAACTTTAACGCCCAACATCGCTTGAAAGTTGAACTCATTTCTGTGCTGCAATAAAACGCTTGAAATGTTTTTTAATATGCAGTAACTTAACCCAAATCGTTACCCACCCATCGGCTCTTGACCCAAACTTTTAAGCAGATAGAACCAAGATGTTAGCAGTTGCGATAGTAAATATCCATCTGATTGATTGATTAGATGCATTTTATGTTAATTTGTGCAAGCTACAGGCAGGATCTTAATCACACTACCCTGGAGTGGCGAGTGGCATAATTTCTTAATTTCATGCAACCAAGTTGCACATGAAGCGCCACTTCATTATCCATCCAACAGTGTCGTTGCCATCCATTATAATTGAGTGCAAAATTATGCATTGAATTTACTGAGGCAGGGCCACACGTTACCCTCTGCCCACTTCATCTAGCTGATGGAATCGTGTGCCCATAAAACAACCAGTAGCGAGGATGCTCGGTAACCACTATGTAGCTAAAGTACCCTGGCCATATTATAAACAACTCTGGCAGCCTAACAAGAACGCCAACAGCAACAGCAACAGCAACAACAAAAACATTAACAGCCACAGCAGCAACAGCTCAACATCAATGGCTAATAACAGCCAACTATGTTGGACGGCCGATGCAGAGAGTGGGCGTTTGTGGACAAGTATGATGGTAATCACCAGATTGCCTAGCTATGTTTTCACTTTGGCTTCAACTCAACTTAAATTTAAGATTTAATTTTTAAAGCATACCTATAAAATATTGCATATATCAATATAGCATAAATGCCATCATATCATATCTGATGATAATTGCTGTTATTATTTTTATGTATACCAATTGATATTTGTCATCAGATCTAAAATAACAGAAAATTGTGTACACCCATCTTATCGGAAAGGGATCCTATTTGCATAGTCAATTTATGTTGCATACTTGCTGGTGTGGGGCTGAGTCAAATTTAAAGTTCTAAAGCAAAGCTGCTCTCTGCGTGGCAATCATAATACAATTCTTTTTTTAACACTCCTCGGGGCATAATTTTTGGTAAACGCTAAAGATTAAGCAGCATTACAGTCAAAAGCAAAGCAAAAAAGCAATAAAAAGTAGCCGCACACAAAGCCACTAAAGAAGCGGGAATAAAGGACTTAAGCAGACTGATAAGGCAGGCAAGGAGAGGAAATCGTGGCAAGGCCAGGCACCACGTTTGCCAAGCCAATATTTACAAGCTCATTGCACAATGTTTGTCGTTATAAATTTGCAATTATATTTAACTGCTGGTCGCTTGTGGCGTATATGTAACATTTAGCGAATTCAACAATTCGTGATGTTAAGCAGAGCTTGTTTAGCCAATTAGCGGACGGAAGACGCACAAATTTGCATAAGCAAGAAGCTGCAACTCAAAACTTGTATCAGGTAAGTTAACTGTTAAAAGTTGTTGGCAACTGCTTTGCAATTATTACGACTGCAAAGTACGCTTCAATTTAATCTATTTGCGAGTTGCCTTTGGCCTCGTTGTCGTTGTTTGCCGCTGTGTCCTTATATCTATATTGTTTGCTTTACACTTTTTAGTTTTGCTAAAGATTTGCATTTTCAATTCGTGCTTTGCAAATCTTGCTCTGTATTTTGTATGCTGAATGTTAAGAATAGGTCGAAGTTGGGTCGGTGCTCTTTGAAGTGTCCTTTTTATATGTTTTTTCTACGTAGTGTGTATCAAGTTCGCCTTATTCTTTGACGTCTTCAACCACTTACCACTATGCCATTCAAATTCAAATGTATAAAATCAAATGCCATGTTAAAAATTGAACATTGCTATTCAAAATCTTAAGCTAGCAACCTATTGACCATGTCAATTGCTTGGGTCTTATCGTCATTTGGCATTGGCAGCCCTTTTGCTTTCTTCTGGCTCTGCTGCTGCTGCTGCTGCTTTTTGGTTATATTCTTGGGTCTAATGGCATTGTAAGCTGCGACATTTTGTTTACTATTTTCAAAGACATGGATTTTCAAGCTGCCTCTTTTTGCCCTTCTCAACTGTATTGTTTGGTATTAGGCATACAAATTGACATGTTATGCTAAAAATGAATTGCGTAATTTAATGGGATTGTTGGAGAGCAAACTCAAACACCGAAAAGAAACAATACAAGAAATACATCTCAAAGTGCAATTCAGAAACGATAGGAGCAAAATATAGCTAGTTAGTTTTTGCCAACATTGGTAGCATTTTGCTGTTGTTTTTGTTTTGCTCACATGTAACCTGATGCTTATGTTTGTTTTCTGAGATTGCTACCATAGTCCAGGCATTTCAGCATGTATGTGCGTGTTATGATGTGTATGTTTGCTTGTTTGCTTGTGTGAGTTGCCACTTTGCTGCACTAAATTGCATTTAATTTTCAGATATGCGTTGTGTGTACAGGTTGCCCATTTTTTTTTCGCCTCCTGTTTGGTTGTTGCTTTTGCTGGCCTTCACCCAAATAAACCAGTAGCCGCCTGCCTATGTGTGTGAAAGTGTTGGGGTTCCTAAAATTTATGTGTAAGAACAATGCACTTACGCTCACACTCATTTAAATATACTGGCCCTTCGCTTAGCGCGACAAACAATGCAAGAAATTTGCATATTTGGCACCGCTTTAGAATTCGCATATACCAAAAATAAAAAAATTGCTGAAAACATTAGTATGAATTTATATACGCAGTTTCCGAATAAGAAATGGAACGAAATGTCTGCATAATGATGCACTAAGCATAATACTACTACATTGTTAAGCAGGGGCAACTGGCAGTTGAACTTTAAGAATTGTGAAAAATTCCGAGTTGTCTTAAAGCGAATAAATAAATAGCCGTATATAATTCTCAGGCCACCTCAGAATGGGATTGAAATGGCTTCATGCTAATAAACTAAAAATTGAAGCATGCTAAATATTTTTATATTTATAGTAGAATCAGGAAATGTGTGATGTTGTTTTTCCGATGAGTGATTAGATTAGAAATTAACCGCTTAATTAATATTAATTGAGTTGCAAGAAAATGTAGCTGAGTTTTGAAGCAGCAAGACTGTCACGCTCTTTTAGGGTGGAAATAGAACAAACTCTATTTGAATTGAGTTGGAGTTGAGAGTTGAGAGTTGAGAGTTGCTTAGCTCAGTTGACACATTTCTTTGCATGCAGGACACGAACAAGTTTTCCACGGCGTCGCTTAAAAACTTTTCAAACGACTTGCAAAGAGGATTGGGCGAACTAAGCTCATTGTGAGAGACGGTGCGATTTTGGGCCGTACCGTGGGTGTCTGGGATGTGGCCATTTGGAAGCGGTTACTTCGACGAGATTTGCATAAAATTAAGGCTTATTGTAACAGGATTCGGTGAATTGCGTGAAATATTAAACTTTATGTGCATATTGATGGGTCAGCGACAGCTTCTGCTCCGACTCAAATGTAAAGCTCAATCCTTTGACAAGGGTATCCAGCAATCCGCAATGTGTTTGCATCAATTTCGTTAGGCAAATATTAGCGCAGGCCGATTTAATTTATGGCGACCTGTCTAAACAATAAATCAGCCTGAACCAAGGCTCTTACGAACAATGCCATTGAATTTGATTATTCAATTGCAAAATTCAGACAGCGGCAATTTCAAGAATATGCGAAGATGCATTGCATAGATATCAAAGGGCGCACATTGCTCGGAATATTATGGGTCTGGCTGCATCCCATGGTCAGATAATGACATTCTAAATGCACATGGCTTACATAATTGAATGCCTGATAACAATGGTCGCACTTTGGTGTGCAATGCGGTGTCGGGAAATGTATGTGCCAAGAGCAAATAAGAGCGCAGAGAAGCGTAAAATCAACGAGGCAGAGAAAAAACCAAGTTTGTTTTTTCTATTAAAAATGAATTATATACAAAATACATAAAATTGTATTGGGGCCACGTAGTAGGCCATAAATTTGCCAACAAAACTGACTTTATGGCACAATCTCTTTAACTAGGGACTAGGGCTGTGGACTGGGCAGCGGACTGGGTAACAAGAACAGGCAACAGGTGCAGCGCGTGCCCCGAGTGCTGGCTTCAAATATTACTGTTTCCAGCTACGGTTCCGGTTTCCGGGAGGCATTCAATGTCCAGAGGCTGGCCCTTGTCTGTTGTTTAATGCATGCTTCTTCACATAACTCGCCCCAAACGATAAATCACATAAAAATGTTGTGCCCTATACTGTTCTGCTTTTCTGCTTTTCTGCTTTTTGCATTAAAATTTACAACCTACTAAACAAGAAACCACACCAAATATTTGACGGGTGCACACGCAAACATCCCTGTATGAATAATTATGCATATTTTTAGCATTTATCTTCAATAGAGCAACTGCGAAACTTTAAATCAGCTTTTGAGGGGGATACCAATGAATGTAGTAGAGACAATACAAAATCTTTCACGAGCAGCATTGCCTAATTAAGCCGGCTTCAGTAAAACCAATTACACAAATCAGCCAAGCATCAGTTGCCAGACAATTACTGTATTCGCAGACAAGCTAGCTGGGAGCTGAATGTCCTGCGTTTTGCCTGCCTTTCCTTTAATCATTTGTGAGACATTGAGTTATTAGCGTGGCAGCCTAGCGGAAGGATTTTGTAGGCTTGTCATTGCCTTCACGAAGTGCCATTTAATGTTGCCTAATGCGAACCTCATTGACAGTCGCTTTGCCTTCAAAACTTTGATGGGGGGGCTGGTGTCAGTTGTGGTGTTGGCAGCTCAGTCACTCAAGCGTTAAAAGCGACAGCAACCACAATAACAAAAACAACAACGACAAAGATGGTGACAGCACTTCCGACTCAGACATAAAAATAAAAATTATCACTGAAAGCAGATTTGGTTCTTCTAAGTGTTTGCGGCTAATTTGGGGGCAGAGCTATGAAGATGAAAACCGCGTGTGTACAAAAGCACAATATCACATTAGCTTGAAGACAACAAATGAAATATATCACTTTAACATTGAAAATAAATGTTAAACTGTATAAATTAGATATTAAATTTATGATTTATCTTTTTCGTCTAGCTTCTGATGTATTGTAAAAGCAAAAGATAGAATGTCTTCGTATATTGCCTATAGAGCATAGGGTATCTTCAAGCCACCCCTTTCGAATACAAGTTTCTTGTTTGAGTTAAGCTTCCATTCCAATAATTGCTGATTTTACCATTAAACAGTTGGGTTCTTGCTGAATCACTAATTTAAAACACAATTGTAATCCAACTGACAACTGCTTTAAAATCGCAAAATTAATGATTATTGACTGACTCAGTTAATTCTGGCTTAGAGGCTCGCCTATAAAAAGCCAGCCAGCAGTTTTCAACTGGTTAGTTAGTGTATCAAAATGAATGTGTTGCGTCAATTGTCGCTAATGCTAGGCGTTGTGCTTGCAGTCACCCAGGAGGCGCCACCAACAGGACCCAAAAATCCTTATTGCATCCACCAGCTCTGTCCTAAGGGCAAGCAACATGTGGCGTGCGAAAAACCACCAGTCGTGAGTGATATATTCAAAGAAGCTCTCAAAAGCTAAATATTCGTATCTATTCCAGGATATAAAAAGAACCTGCAACATACAGGAATCGGTGCTCGTGAATATGACTGCCTACTCTGAGAATATTCTCAAGGCACACAACGAATATCGTCAACGCTTGGCTAATGGTAAGAATATGTCGCTACCAAGAGCTGCCCGCTTGGTTGCGATGCAGTGGAGCGAGGAGCTAGCCACGCTTGCCAGTTACAATGTGCGCATGTGTCATACCAAGCATGATGATTGCCACAACACGGCCAACTTTAAAAACTCTGGTCAAAACATCATTGTAAGTGTGGACTTCAAGTCACTGACTGCTTGATCACCAATGTCAGTTCTTAATAGATGTTCAACATGACACGTCTGGTTGAGCCTCAGCTGTTGGAGAAGATGTATCCGCAGCTAATCACTATTGGCACACGCACTTGGTGGTCCGAGCACACCAATACCAGCAGCATGATGACAGCAGCGGATGTTGAGCACACCCCATGCTCAAAGAAGCCCAACCAGCCTCAGTAAGTGGACAGTTGTTGTGCGACAGCAAATAGGTCCTCAACGAATACCTTCAATTCACCCCAATTTCCAATTTTATTCAACAGACCCTTTCGTCATTTTGCTGTAATGGCTGTGGAGAATAACACGCATGTCGGCTGTGCCGGACTCCGTTATGTGGCCAAAGAGATCACCTATTTCAAGCTGACCTGCAACTATGCAGAGAACTTTGAGTGCGGTCAGCCAATCTATCATTTCCGCGCGGTGGGCTGCCTCACTGGGTCCAACACGCAGCATAGAGCGCTCTGCTCGAAAAAGGAAGTATTCCACTAAATACATATTCGACTAAATAGCAATCCGTATCCGTATCCGTACTTCATATACTTAATTATTTGAATATCCCCAACAAGCCACAAATAAAACACAATTCCCATCCGATTGGTGTCTAGCATTTTAAAATTAACGCTATGCATTTTGATCTCATTTCAATAGCACTTTCTATCGCACAAGCCATTCCTTTCGTTCACAACAGATAGATTCCTCGCCACAAAAGCCAATGCGGCGCTCTCTCTGCAAAATGGAATCATTACGCATGCAAAATTTAAATGGCGCAGCATCAAAACGGAATTTATGCCAATTTCCTGTGCATTGCAATAAACCGGAATAGTGACTATTGGGGTTATGCTTTGGGATATGGCTGCTGGTTTTTGGTATGTCTTTCAGGATGCGGGGAATTTGAGCTTTTTTATGCCAAAGCAATTAACTGGACATAAGCGTCCAGCCAGTGAATCCGATGCGAAGAGGAAGAGAAAATTCCGATCGCATAATTGTATGAAATCCCTATTTTCTAACGGAATAAGCATTATTATTAAATATAGTATGTATGCTGCAGCAAAATATATATGTAGCATTGAAAACATTTACGATTTACTGCAAATACACATTACGTCCAAGCACAAACCAACAACTATAAAGTTTTTTGTATTATGTGGACCAAGTTTGTCGATTATAACCAGTATTTTTGGATGGCTAGCTAGCTATTTTAGCAGCATGGAAATGTCCCCAGAGCTTAATGTAAAGAAGCTTAACGATTTTACTGTTGACAAGCACAAAACACACCCGAAGTGTGTCGCCCGCCAAACCCATGTGTTTTATGCTTGGGTGACTCATTGTGCGGAAATGGGGATTGCATCCCAGGCAAAGCATGAAGTGGTGAGGTCAAATCTTATGATTTTTATTTGTATAACGAGAGTAAGAGAAGGCAGTCATTTCTTAGTAATTTAATTAATACAGACTCATAGTATTATGAGCTTATTTCTACTGTACAATTGCTAGTAAAATCTTCACCTTTGGCCGTTCTCACTCTAGAGCTTCTCATTTATTTATTTTTTTTTTCTAAGAGCCAGTGACTTGATTAATAACGCTGTTACGGGAAATCCGATTAGGACTTGAATCACATTTCCATTTCATTATTTTTTGCGACTTCATTTGATTGGCGTGCATGCGAAATGTGCTTCGGCAAAGTGTGAGATTAACTCAAAAGCGAACTAAAAACAAAGTGCGAAACTGCTGCGAGTCATGACTTTTAAATCGCCTTTTACTGAGCCAGTGCAAAGCGCAGTCAGATTGCTTTCAACTTGCCATCATCAATACTTTCTCAGACCCTATACTCTCTCCTCTTCCGTTCTCACTCTCTCTCTCTCTCTCTCTCTCATAAACACACACACACCATATTGATGCTTGACTGTATACTGCCAACACCTGGAAAAGCTAAAAGTCGCCATTTCCGCTCCACAAATATTTGAAGTGCTGTTCGTCTTTAATGCTTTTTTTCAACCAAAAAAATAATGGTTAGGAAAATTTACATAAATGGTATGAAAGGGAGATTCTCCACATCTAGGTCGTATGCAGCGAAAATATATACAGAAAATAGTATTATCAATAATCTACTACTTGTTTTTGGATTCACATTATTATAAACTTATTTCTCCTTATACCAACTTAAATACATTTACAGTCCGTTGTAATTCCCTGTTAAGATGAAAGCAGAGTATGGAAACTGTAAAAACATAAATTTGTAGCTGCTATTTTGTGGATAGGTTTCGTTGGATTGTTTTAATTTATTTTTTTTTTGAAGAACACAAACTGCTCTGGTTGCGCTGAACCACAATTTGTTGTACTATGTGTTAGGTGAAATCTGTTGGACTTGTATTTCTTAACCGAATCAAGCAAAGGCTTTTAGTTTGTTGAGCTGCAAATAGTTCAACAATTTATCATAATTATGATCAACTAAAAACACTGCTCATTCGCAGAGCTCCCCCAATTCACTCACACACTCATTCAAACACACATAAATATCTATTAAAGCTGAGAAGTCAGATGCAAGTGAAGATTTACGATACGTGTAGGGCAGCTTTTGATAATGGTTGCATTAGCGTGAAACGCTTCAGATTGCACTTTTGTCTACCCTCAACCGGGGGTGGTGTGAAGTGTGGTGTAGATGGTGGTCGGTTAGCATTAGAGAACGTCTGTAAACCGTAGGCCACAAAGCTCCTCGTCTTCCAGCTGGCTACTCCCTTATATCCATCCATTCAGACATTCAGACAACGTCATTATCACTGTGGAGCAGCACGTCACGTACATAATTCTGTTGCTCGCATGTCTGTCCAAAGCGATTGGCGGTTTCCTTTTGCATTTGGTCTTTGACCCATACAACTTACATTATGTATACGCAACGCGTAATACGTAAAATTACCGCTGAAGCGAGCGAATGCTTCTTGCCAGCCACTTGGCCACATTCGGTTTTTATGGTCTGTAGCCAGCGGTATCGGGGAGTATATTAAATTTAATGGAACACACTCCTTCGAGTCCACACAACATTTATTTACCTGATTAACGCTGAAACCGAAAACCATTGCAAATAATGTGCATTTTTGGGTGTAACAATAACTAAATAAAGACTATAATTGGGCTGCTAACTGAAGAAATTACATAATTTATTAATTAATGGCTATCGTCTGATATTTTCACGCAAGTGCGTTAATCCTCGTTAGAAGGGCATTCCAAAGTCTGGAAAGCAGATGCTTTTTTTTATGATCAACTTCATGATGGCACAAGCTTTACGGTTATTAGCATACTTCTAGGCGCATTGGCTGCTACTCAAGGTGCGTTTAATGGCCCACATGGACATCTAGTTGTCGACAGCTCTTTACGACTTCATTAGGAAGGCACTGACAAGAGTATGAGCCGTTCTCCTGCTTCTCTTTTCTTTCACTTGACTTCTTTTTTATGGGAGCATTGAAAGCCAATTGATTTGATATTAAATTCCGTTCGAACAATGGGACACAGCTAAAGGAGCTCTCAGCCAAAATCTAATGAAATTTATGCAGCCGCTGCAATGCGGCTGCACATGAATAACAACTACAGGACATGTACACCTAGCACATAAACACACACACATACATGACGGTAACTTTTACCTGTCGTTGGCCCCAATTTACAATACGGCGCATTTTGTTTGTCCAAATGTGTGAGCTTCTGTGTGTGTTTGCTGCTGACCTACTTCAGGGGCACAGGAGGCGGCGCGCTTTCACTTTGGCTACGGAACTGGGCTTCGAACATTTTATGAACACTTTGGGCTGCCTTTGTCTTGGCTCTTAGTTAAAACTGCATTGATGGCCAGCTGGACTCCGTCCTCAACCGCTTTCGTGTCTCCCCATGGCCGGCATAGCCCTTGGCGGGTGCGCGCGCATGTGGAAGTAACAGCTTAACATTTAAACATGCCCAAGCTGCGCTCAACTCAAGTGCATATGTTCTTTTATATATATAAATACACATATGTATGTGTGTGTGTGATTCAGTTTTGCAAACTAAATTTGCGCATATTTCTTAGCTCACTTGTAATGTTTTTTAGGAAAACAAATACAATTTGTGCCACATCTAACTGGTTTAAAGAAAAATAGAAAAGCAAAAAACATCTGTTTAAAATTCTGAGAGCAGACTGCTATGGATGGAAGATGTGAGATGGTGCGGTGTTGGTCTTAGGTGTCAGTGTCTTGCCAACAGGAAGGAAGCTTTTCAAATGCCAAATGATAAATGCATTTTTAATGGACCGCTGGTGAAGAGTGCTGTGCGGCGCCAAAGGCAGACAGCGTCTGCGTTTAACAAACAACTTCCTTGGCTTAACTGCTGAAAGCCTGACTAAATGGCAGGACGCGCAAACGAGCGCCTCTAAGCGAATGGGTACCCCAAAGAAGTGGGTTGGCCAGTTGAGAGCCGTGTGTTGCGAGTCCATTGTCTTCATCCTAAAGGCATAACAGATGATTAAGCTAATGTTTCCCCTTTTTTCATCGCTAATCGGTTAACTTTAAACTCTGTACATTTGTGGTTAACTCTTCAAGCAATTATATGTCAGTTCTGAAATCAATTGCCTCATTTTATGCAAAACAAATAAGCGACACGTGTTAAATAGATTGCCTGGTGCTTCCACCCAGTAATTGACGCAATTGTTTTAGCTTTCATTTGCGCAATGGTCGTTTAATGCAAGCTTGCAATTGTTGCCCATTTCATTTTGGGGCTTCTGTGGCCTTTTGTTTTGAGGCAACGTTTCAATTTAATCAATATTCCAAACACAAACGACGGTCACAAACATTTCATATAGCCAACCCCCCCAAACGTCGAGTCTAAAATTGTGCCTGAACAAATACTAAATGCCATATAAACAGATTCACACACTTCCATACATATAAAACCAAATTTAGATAGAGAGAAAGGATAAGGATGAAGCGAACTAGGGACTGGAACGTGCGCTGTTAAAAGCGTGCCACGAAAATTGAAAACTATAGTATATGCTACCGAAACAAAAATGCCCATCTGACCATTTTAATTTAGTGAGTTCTGATGATGCTAAAATACACAAAGATATATATATATATATATATATTTATATATCGCTATAGGCGAATGTATTATATTTACAAAAATTACAACAACAAAATAATAAAACCAGCTGCAAAGGCAGCTTTGCTATAAATTTGAGATATTGAAATGAAAAATTATTAGTCCGTGGTTACAGTTCACCAAATTTAAGTGTGTGTGTGTGTGTGTGTGTATGTGTGTAGGAGAGTGTGTGCATATATGTGTGCTACATCTAGGTGTTATATGAGTGCGTTAGATAGTTATTGATATTGCATGGCTATCCTGCTATCCGTAGGAAACAGTAATCAATTCATATTGTAAGCGAGCTTGCCGTTGTGGTTCTAAATTTATGACCAGCTGGCAACTAGACTTAATAGAAAGCGAGTCCCAACAGGAGCAACAGAGAACCGTCATTAACTTGAAGCGATTTACGGAAAAGGAGCACGAGGCAAAAAATGTGAGAGAGCTGGATAAACGATGGATTGGGTTATGCCTGGTTCAAAACTAAATGAGAGCTGTGAGGCGAAAAGATGCTTGGGAAATACCAATGAAATTTCTTGATGGTGAGATGATTACAATATGAAAGTATATTAAGCTTTATGGCTGCATTATATATCAAATGTATAATCAAATTCGTAACTTTAAAACAAGCTGTACTTTGAAACTATCATTAAACGAAACTATGTTGACCATGTAGCCCAAATATTTATATTCTACTCTGTTCATAAATAAAGATTTGTTGGGAATTTAAATAACCCAAATGGTCTCCTTTTTCGATCATTCAGTACTTCGTTTTATTAATTCTCTATTGGTTTACATTTTTGTGCTTCCTATTTGCATGCCAGTTCATCTTTCCTTTTGTAAAGATACTGTTCATTTATCTAGCAATATACACAAAATGGAGATAAAGTTGAAAACAAACAATTTATTTTTATTATTTCAGTTATTTCTCTTCTGGGCTTATTGTTGGATTGGTATTGGCAATAAAGCAGTTTTAATTGCGTTTGTGGTAAAGTAAAACTGAGTAACAATTAATGCAGTATTTATACAAAAAGTTTTGTGCCGCACATAAACCCATTTCATTGTACCGAGTAGCAAAAACTTTTAACATATTTTGCAGGTGTAGTGTCATGCAGCTTACAACCTTAAAACAATGCACACCATAGACACAACAACACACAAAAGGGACGACATAAAAGACCAGCCTCCGGTCCAATTGGGCCAAAGTAAATGTCCCTGATGGAATGCATGAGGGGACACAAAGAAAACCCGCTACTATTGTTGCAGCTGTCTGACACATATAGACAATACCTAACTAAGCCCGAGTCCCGCCAATCGGGACCCACTCCAAGACAAAGATAATGTTGAATTTTCCATTGTAAAGAAACAAAATATGACACAATGACGGAGTTAAAAGTTGTATTCGCTCCACAATAGACCCGATTGTAATTTAAAGTCTTAGATATAATAATCTTAAGGGAGTAAACCGTAAAATATGTAGATTATGAAGAGAAAAATAATAAAAAAAAAACAAATTGGAGTCAAAAACAATGCATAAAGGTGCTTGTTTAACTTTTTTAATGAAGATTCTGGTTGGCAAGTAGGAGATGTCTAGCAAAGTTACGAGTACAACTTCGCTGCAACTCTTGCACTGGCAGGAGTTCTTTTACTGCCGCAGCAAAGCCAAAAATGAGGTTAACGCGTGCACTTAACGGCTCGAGGGTCGTTGCTGTCGCCTTCGAGGACGATGTCGAGGACAACATTATAAATCAGAGCCAGGCATTTGCAAGTGGCAGTCATTGCGAAACTCCTCCTCCTTAAGCGGATTGCCAACTGTTATATTTGGAATGTGTTTTTCTTTTTTTTTTTGGCTTACAACTCAATTTAGTCAGTTTTTAATGAGCAACTGCTGTGCACATGTCGTGTCAAAGGGCGTGGCAAAGGGCGTCACCTTATTTGCATTCGCTAAGCTCTTTCGGCTTTGCAAGCAATCGACCTGCGCCATGCAGGCCCAGTCGTCTCAAATGGCATTTGCCTCGTTTTCTTTCACGTCATTTATTACCATTTGCACCGTGGCTGCTGTTTCATGCCTCTTGGCTAGATTCTTTGCCCCGCATCGTTGCCTTCCGTTTCATCCAGTCGTTACATATTTCCGGTATGCTGTCCTTTTTAGAGCGACGATCTGCTCGTCCTTTGTGTGCGCTGTCCATTGACAGTTTGTCCTGTCAAGTCCTGTATCCTATGTCCTGTGCCCTTGGTTGTTTGGGTAATCGCATAAGGATGGCTCAATAACAACATGACGAAATCGAAATGAGGCTGAATTGTATGGTCTGGCTTGGGCTGGGCTGGTCTGTGCCAGTAATTTGTGGGTGAAATTGAATTTGTATTGTGCCGACCAGCGCAAAATTGATTGAAATATTTACGTAAATTAATGTCCTTGAAATGATTGGGCATACCTCTGAGCACGAGATCCGACCACTGACCATCACAACTCACAGTGAGTAGCCAACGCGTGTAGTGCTGTACCCAATAAGTTAAGGCGACAGGCTTGCATTATTTATGAGATTAGTGACTTGACTACATGTTTGCCACGTGCCGAACTTGTTGGCCTGAAAACTGATTAGGTTCAATGAAATTTTCGGTCTGCCATTCCCCAAGCACATTGAGCTGACTTCTGACTTCTGACTGAGGCTATCGACTGGCTTCATTTATTTTTCATGCAACTTGCGATGCCAAATAAAATAAATTTGCACTTTAATATGAGCTACGTTAACCTTGAGTTCAAAATTCCCGGGAAAAAGCACAGATACTGCGACAGAATCAGACAGGGAAATTGCCGTTTCGGCAACAAGTTGTTTTGCCTGCTTGAGTATGTAAATGTGTGTTTGTGGCCTTTTTTATTTTGTCTTTTTCTACCCTGAATCCATTCAAAATGGGTAAGAACGGCATTTGGGTGTTGTGCCGGCGTATGTAACAGTCAGAAAGATGCATATCCGAACGCATAAAATATATAAATTCTTGATCAGGATCAACATCTAACGATCAGAATCGATCTAGCCATGTTCATATGTCTCTGAATGACCACGTTGGTATCAGAGACTATACGAGTTAGACACTTCATATTTGGAATGTAAGTTCTCGTATACCTAGCAGATTTAGTTTACTTTCCGAAAGCAATAAAGGCCAGAATCTCCAAGAGAAAGCTTTCCAATTGATATGTTGATAGACTGTTGACAAACTTGAATATTTTCATTAAAAGCGTATATATTTAATAGCAGAGTATCTTCTAGTCGGGCTCACTATAATACAGAATTCTTGCTGGCTTTGCTTAAAACAAGGACACGCAACGCACCAAAATAGACAACGACATGATGTAGCACTTGTGCACATCAATTTAGACTATCCACCATAATAAATAACAAAATAAGACTTGCAGTCCATAAAATCGTTATTTGCTTTTTGTTAGATAATTTTGGTTTTTGTGGCTTAGTGAGACTAAGCCATTATAAATATGTATGTCAAATGATTGTACAGAATATTTTGAATTATTCTTTCAGTGCTTTACATATTTAAAATAAATTACTTAATGCGAAGACTCTGTTTAGATATCCACTAGTCAAACCACAAACCATTAATAATTCCCACAATTTGTAATGTATTTTTGTTGCCCAGTGTGAGATGGGCGTGTGGGCCGTAATGAAGCCAATGTCATGCTTCAACATATTTTTTTAATTTCTGAAATGGCGTTTTCAAATAGTCGCCGCTTACGCACACGCAGACACACACACACACACACACACACACTCACACACATATATAAATAAACGCACAGACTAAAGTAAAAGCCAGACACACGCAGCTAAGCGCAAAATGTTTAGTTTAATTTCCTTAAGTGCTCACGTGGCGTATGAGTAATGCGATGAGAACAACTGCATCAGCGCCGGCAAGTAGGCTGCAACAAGATTTCAATTATAAAATGTCGTACAAGCCGGAGATAGCAGCAACAACAGCTATAGCAACAGTGTTGAGCAACAATAACAATAACCAGCAACAAATGGAACAACATCAGTTAGATATTCTGAGCAGTTTGCTTGCTGGTTTATCAAGATGTTCGTTTAAATACATGTGTATATATGTGTTATCATTGTCGTTGTTAAACAAGACACTTAAAGCACATGCACACACTTTTACAATATATGTGTACACAGCCAAACGCACTCACCCACACACGAAATAAGTAAAATTTGATGCTTTTGTCTGAAGTTGTAAAACAATGCCCTCAATTGTGTGTTTGTATGCGAGCATGCATGTATCTTGTATCTTTTTGTGTTGGCTCAAGTCAATTGTTTCGTTTGTGTGCGTCGCTCTATGTATGTATGTATGTATGTATGTATGTATGTGCTTATAGGCGCCAGAGTGTGTGTGTCTCTCTTATTTTGGCCCCGGGCACGCCCAGCAGTGCTCTCTCGTTGTTTCTCTTATTGTCACTTGTCTGCCTATTGCGCACTGATTGTTCGCATAAATTAGCATAATTAAGCAAGGTTAAGTACTACTCCAGCCCTCTTCTTCATCAACAAACGCGACTACCTTGAATTGAAAATCTTTACCTACTACAAACAATTGTCCTTAAAAACTTTCGAGCTGCTCGACGAAAAGTTTTTTTTACGCACATGCCTCGAACTTAGAGCGCGTGACCAGCCGTGCAAAAAGGAAAGAAAACAAATAAAAAAAGAAGGAAAATAATGAGAAGAAAAAGACGACAACGGACAAGTAGGAAAATAACTGGAAAATAGAGAAGGCCCCGCGAGGCGTATACGCAATGCAATAACCGGGAACCATTGTCGCCGGCAGTAGTCGCCTTGTTAGCCTTTTACCATTCCGCCATTCATTTTCATTTTGTATGCGTTGCTGGTTTCCATTATTTGGCTTTAATTGCTGCATGCATGCTGCCAGCCCACTGCCACCCATCTTCGTCGCTGCGTGACGTTGCGTTATGTACGTGCTTTAATTAAAATACGCAATACATGAAAAGCCAACGCTGCCCGAATTGACTTTTGCCAAAATTGATAAGTTTGCCAGTATTCAAATTGATAAGGCAAATAAATTCAGCGACGAGTGCGAGGCATAATTAGGCAAATTAACTGTAAATATATTTGTACATTATTATGCACAATACATTTATTGCGTGCGTCAATCAAAAAGCAACATGTCAAATGTCACAAGCGAGTACTTGTATCAGCTAATTCCTTTTGCAATTTCCTTCGCAAGAAAAAAAAAGGCAATTTATGCGTACACGGAGGCATACGTAATTAGCTCGCCAGGTGGCCAGGTAGCCAGGTGGCTAGGTGGCAAGGTGGCCGGATGGCCTGGTAGCTGGAGGCAGTCAGCAATAAATAAATTAACATAAAACAAACAAATATTAATGAATGAATAAACGATTGGGCTGGCTGCGAAGCAGGCGAGCCCAAGGCGAGCCAATAAATTATTTCAATATAGCGCAAAAATGGTAACTGTCGATCAACGTCAATTACGAAACTGCCTTACGATGCTGAGTTGCTGGCATTTTTATTTTCGTTCACTTTGTTAGAAGATTGCCAGAAAATCCCGGCCGTTGTTATAAGTATTATAAGCATATCAATCAGCCAACAGCTGCTGACCTAATTCTCCCACTGGCGGAAATCGTCGTGATTTATTAACAAACGCATTTGAAATTTATATTTCGAATCGGCAGAGTTTCATACTTGATAATAATCTTTGTGATGATTTTCTTGGAATTGCCATTTAATTTTGGGATTTGTCTTATTAATAAATGTGAATACCATCCAAAATTGGCAACTGTTCCGTATTCATTAAAGTTGCAGACATACAACTTCAATAGAATTGAGCGAACTGTTCATTTTAATTAAACACAATTTACGTCAAAATTTGAGCAAAGTGCATGCATATTTGGCAGTATTTTTCTTGTTCTTACTTCATCTCCCTCTCTCCCTCTCTCTCTTTCTCTCTCTTGCTATCTCTGTCTCGCCCTTTTCTCACTCTCTCTTTCTCTCTCTGTATCTTTTCAGCAATCCACTGCCTGCAAAGCACTTCACGCATAATACAATAAATAAAACTTACAGCCTCAGCGGAAATAATTAACACGGCGCCAGGAAATAAAGGGCGTTGTAAGCATTTTCTTAGTTATTTCTGAATTCCTGCAATGATGATGATGGCGATTTTGGAAATGGAAGTGGAAATGAATGGAGGGGCACTGCCTTGGCGCAAATTACACCGTCAGCAGTTTTCGCAGTGCAATAATAATAGCAAATAAATGTAATTAAAAGAAATTAATTGATTTGTGACTGTTCTCACCCGGAAAGGTGCAATAAAATTAACAAATACAAAATTGTCACATCCAGCTGTCATTCAATTTAAATTGCAATTGTAAATTGTGTCTCATATTTTATGGCTTATTGTTAATTGCACAGTAAGTTCTCATTAATGGTGCAACTGTTAAAGTAATTTGAGTTATTATTTGCCATTGATCAGCAAACTTACACAGCATAAATCAATGCGAAATAATACTTTTTTCCATTAATATATGTTGTATTTTATACAAATGCAGACATCGTGATGCTTTTTTTTATTGATAGGCTTAATCGCTTCGAAAATAAAACAATGATACTAACTAAGAGTGGTACTGCCAATGTATATAAAATTACAGAACAGATATATAGATATTTCTGTAATCAAATAAATGTGATAAAAGCAAAATAAATATGCATATAAAAATGATTACATTTATACCAATTGAGTTTTTAAGAGAGGAGTTTAATTGCAGTCAGAAATATTTGTATTTACTCTCTTCGCACAACAATTGGAGCAAATACTTAAATTAATAAATTAATAGAGCATTTGTGAACAGATGTGAAACTTGTAGGTTTCCTGAATGACCAGTCTACGTTATGTTATCAGGTGTCATCTGTTACCCGAGCAGGGTATTCGGCTATCAACTATTATCATCAATTCTCTTATTATTAATTTGTTGTCAGTGCCTCATATTAATTACGAAAACTTCCGTTGCCCACTGAATGGCAGGTGGAATGAGTTATTCCAAAACAGACGCAATTTATGGATATTTATGACCGGGCCAAGATGAACAGCCATAGATAGGTGACGGGATGGTCTACATTTCAATGTCAGCAGTCGGCACTTTAATTATGATTTTTAATAAGAATCTAGCATAACGGTAATATCAACTAATCACCGCTTAACATCTTAGCTTATGGTTTTAAATACATAATCTTCTTCTTGTTGTCGGTGTTGTTATTTCATTTAGCCACCAACAAACATTTAATAACTTAATGCATGTGTGTACAAATGATGAAAGTCGCTTAATTCAACAAATTCATTGTCGTTTTCATTTTTGTGAATTTAATAAGCTTAATGTGCTACTCCCGAAACGGAGCGGAACAAAGCTCAGCATAGCAAGCACCAAGAACTTAGATGAATTTCCCAAGATATGCTGGGCACACCCGAAAGACACTCACACAGACACACGCAGGCAGGCAGGCAAGCAGGAAGGAGCCTTGTGCGCAAAACAAATGCAATTAATTATAAATTTTAATTAGCTCACCAGGCAGCAGCTAAGGACAGCCACAACTATAACAGAATACAAACACATACAATGTTCCACGATAAAAATAAATAAAAAACAACACAAACGACTAAAACTCTCTTTGATATGACGAACGCATGAAACTCGACACGCGATTAATAAAAGACATAGCCAAGTGGTGGGCGGTGTACGTTAGGCGTGGTAACTCCTGACAACAAGTGAAAGGTATTTAGTCACGCGGAAAGAAATGTTTTCGTTTATTTAATACATCACGATATTGGGACCACGAAGTGAGAAGAGTTACCAACGGCATGCTCCAGCAAGCTGGACGCGTATTAGTAGCCCAGTCTAAGAAGTGTGGGCATGGCAACACTGGGGGCTGGCTGCCACTCAATGTGTTCTTTACGTGCGAATGTGAAATTCTCATTGCTGTTATGGTTACGCATGCAAGATACGCCTCAAAGGATTATGAATACTGAAGCAAGTCAGGGAGACAACCCTCTAATATATCACTCGAGTTGCCCGCACGGGAGTGCCAGCACTTTGTCGCAGCTAATGTCTCAAGTTAAGGCCACTTAAGGCATTCACTTTCAAGGCCACAACTTCTTTGCTGTCAGCTGTCCGCTTTTCTCGGCTCAGTTTTCTTATCCTTGGCCTCAGCATGGACTGAGTAGCTGTTAAGTCGCAAATTAGATTTTGGACAAACGCCCGCGACTCAAAATTGGAGTACACTTAGAAAGACAGACAGACAGACAGACAGAGGGGGATAGACATTAACCAGACTGACGAAATGGCTCTTTGTTTGTTGCTAATTAGGCAAAAATTACATTTTAAAAGGCTTTCAAGCATAAAATGGAAAAAGTTGTTACCGAAACTCTCATCTGCCTCTCTCCCTCCCAATTGCCGTTTGCTTGCATCCACCAGGAGGTCATCGGGCAAAGTGCACACAACTTTTACCGAGTCGTCTGTTATAATTAATATGACAAAAACGTGAGAGAACCAACTTACCAAACATTCTGATGGGTTATAAACTTGACCAAGGGCTTTTATGTAATTGATATGTATTCCAATTTCCAAAATATCATATGTTAAAATATTATTTAGTTCAATGATATTTATTAAAATAATATTAAAATTTACTTTACTAATGGGCTTTCAGATGAACGCACAATCTGCAAAAAATTAGCAGAGCGTAATTTTTGATGAGAAATTAATTTGATATTTTGTATATGCCGTGCATCTGCTAATTAAAAGTGGTCAATAAATTTGAATTTTAAGCCAATTTATTTAGGATCTGTTGAAATGCTAAATTTGTTTGCTACTGCAAATATTTTACTATTAGTTTAGTCTTCAATGCGAATCGATTTTTATTTAAAGTGCGAGAAACGTTGGGATACGGAAATTGATGTTGACGACTTCATAAGCTTTTGCGATTGTATTATTATAGTGGTCGCACTCACTAAGCCAATAAAAATCATACCAAATAGAATGACAAGACGCCAAAATGTCAGGCACTCGTCAAAAGGGATTGGCAAGCGGCCAACAATGAAAAAAGCTCCAAATATTAAGTGAAATAGCCCAACAGATAGAATATAACAGGCAAACAGCTATTTGCGGCATATTTTACACGCCTCTTTTCTTCATTTACACGTACGGAAAAGAAGAAAGGACCTTGTACTCATTCCATTCCTGATTCTGTTGCGACTCTTATGATTTACACAGAAGGCGGCGAAAATATTTGATATGTATGAGTGTGCATATAAAGTGAAAACATTTACACATGTTTGATTTATGGGTCAAGTGTGTGATAAAACTACCAAAGCGACCAAAGCCGCCAACACACACAAACACACACACACACATACACACATTCATACACACATGCAGACTCACTAAAACACAAACAAAGAAACATTGGAGACCAGCGCGCAGATGAGAATATGGTGCTGGGACGTGCATGTAGGAATCAGAGTAAATCATGCAAAATAAAACCGACGAAATATTTCAGAAAATTATGCAGTCGTAAGGATGGCGCAAAAGGATGTGCGAAAAGTCACAACTTGAGCTCCTTGACGCATGAAAGTATGCTGAAAAAGTGCCTTACAAAATAATAACAAAAACATAAACGGATTTCCTTCTCCCATATTTCTCGCACTTGGAGTTCGAGCTTATGACTCATAAGAATGTATTTAACTTAAGTGGCCACAGACGAAGCAACCAATGGCTCCAGTGGCATAATGTCAGCGGGCGTAATCAGTAGAAATTCCGATAAATGTGTGCACATACGTATATTGAAATTAATTGGAATTTATTTAATCACAGGGAATGCATCGACTGCATCGAGTGAACGGAAGTGAGCCAAGCAATTGGCCAAAGTAGTCAGCTCTCAGAATAATCGGGCAATTTTTCAACAATTTCATACGTATGTAAATAAACAATTTGAGTTTAAATTTATTGCATCAAAAGTAGATTCATACTGCAATTTAAGAGCAACTCTGATTTATGGTCACAGAGAAAGGCTGGAGAGCCAAGAATTTAAAATGACAAATTGCATTAGGACTGTTGGGCAAAGAGCAACAACGACAACAACCACAACAACAACAAAAAGACAAGGATGACCACAATAGTGACAGCACAAAGTGTGCAAAAAGTAAGCAACCATTTTCGGTATATGTACCAATTTATGAGCATGTATGATAACAACAAAAACAATGACTACAACAAGAGCAAGAACTGCAACAAACAGCATCAGCTACAAAACTAACAACAGCAGCTACACCAATGTTGAACATGTTCAAAAACCAATCCTCAGCAAGAAGGATTTGTACAGCTTAAAGTGTGTATTGGTGAATGTGTGTATATTCCGGATACAAACATTCACGCAAATACGTATTCGGTCAGCAGTGACCGCATTAAGCGCGACGCAAATGAAAAAAAACAAAAACAAAAAAACAAATACGATACAATCCAAACCAAAAACACAACAATTGGAACAATTTTAAAACGATTTTGTAATCAAAACGCATTACTATGATGCACACAGCTAACTCACACATTGCTTTCGCTAAATACTCGCAATTTACAAATTTAATTATGCGCATACCACAAAGTTTTGGCTTTTCTCTTGTTTTTTTGGCCCATTTTTTGTGCGGACACCGCATGAAAAATAATTAATATGAAGAATGAAAAATTGCCGAATATCTGGCGTCCAGGGTCTGTGCTTAGGTAGGTTGTGCATGCACGAATAACCACAGAAATTTCATTACATGTGGAAATTATACGCGAAACAATAAAAAAAAAAGAAAACTCATTGAGGAGCGTGGCGCTGAGCACAAGCGGAAGTTAAAATAATTATTATAATATTTCTTTGAGCGTGTATGGGGCTGTGTGCTAATGAGACTAGCAGGGACAAATGAGCTTTCAACAATTAAAATAAATTAACATAGATTATGATTTCTTACATCGAACCATTTGTGTATCAAAAATGTAAGATTTAATCATTATTCATTTCTATTTAAATAAATTATATAATTATGCAATGCAATCTCCGGCTAATTGTATTTTATAATTTTTACGAATTATATTACGTACGATGAGAAGCATTAGCGAGCTGCTGAAGCTAAAATTTAAATAACTTTCTTTTTGAATTACAGAAGATATCTGCTTTTCATCCATGCTACAAACTAATTCACTTCATCTTTATGACATATTTATTAAAAATATACGTTCAAATTGCATTTGAAAAATATGCAAATCGATATATATATATATATATATATTGAATCAATCAAATAAACCACTTTCTGGATGCACCGCTATGTCCATTGCAGCAGTTAAACGCTGTGTGCATATGTACAATGGACGGAAGCCACAGGCATTTGCTTTGACAACACTGAGGATCGTTGCACAGACCCACAAACCTGCCGCACACATGCAAATTGAAGGGCACATACAAATGTGGTACGATGCTCTTGCTGGGAGGTGAAGGACGGACAACATTTGGCATCCCGTCGCACAGCACTTGCCTGGGAGCACTGTGATGCCATGTCAATAAATTATGTAGTGAATTTTCAGCGACACACAAACATTAATATTAAACCTGTGCTCCCAGACTTGTGTGTATTCTCTTCTGCGTTTGTTTCTTTTTACATGAGGCACATAAGTCGATTTATGTTCACTATATACGCACATCTCAAAGGGAATCAAAATCGAATATTTTTGACTTGGCAACAGCTCCAATAAATTACAGATGGTGAGCAACAAATGCAAAGAAATAAATGTATAAATTCAAATCATATTTTCACATTAAAAATATATATATGGCAATAATAAGAGCAATATTCAAGGCACCCTGCTATTTACCAGTCATAACGAAAACACATCATTCCACTGTCAAAGGCTCTGGAGATGTTGGCCCACTTGCCAGCCAGGCACAAAAGGACATTCCTCGTCTCAAATTGTAGTGTGCTTTCAGGCGCGGGAGTGTTTCATCGCAAAAAAAAATGCGATTCAAGGCAAATTACGTTGACAAATGAAAATGTCACAATGATGATAATTTATTTTGCCTTTGTCAATTGCCTGTCGAGCCAGCTGGCAAACATTCCTCAGACATTCTAGCTTTCATCTGAAATTGCCAGCTCTGCCAACTAACAGCTGTGACCTGAACCCTGAGCAATGTGCAATTAAAAGTACCACTTGGCAATTGCCAAGACAGTAGGTGTTCTGAAACATATTTGTATGCTCTTTAAGTCAGTGAGCAAGTAAGAAGTCATGGAACCTTCAATAAGTATAGGAATTCGATCAGTATTTAACAGCACTAAATCAGATACAAAATAGTGAATTACTAAAATAATTAACAATAATATCTTAATCTGAAACAAAATTTTCCTTTAAAAAAAAAAGATATGCCATCCATTTGATCTTCTTGCTGTTTTATAGAATATAGATAAGGAAATAAAAGGGTACAGTATTGTCGTTGTACTTCGTAACGTGGTTGTATCTGGTATATCCGTTTCCTTGTTCCTAGTGGCAAGGCTTTACGCTTCATATGCGTTGAGTGTTCCTGGCTGTTTCTTACGGTTTCCAGCCAATTCGCCTTGACGCGTTTTGCGCTATTAAGCTTTTGGCATGATATTGCCGTTATTTGCCTTGTGTAGCGGAGTACAGCTCAGCACATAGCTGAATACAAATATATGTACTTACTTGTCATATAATAAACTTTTATGCTAACGGCTTTTGATGCCATACAGCCTAGGACTCACACATGGCCTGTGCAGGAAACACAGGGAACAGCATTTTATGCGCATACCACATACACTGTCCTAGTCTCCGACGTCCCGCGGAGTCCAGTCAAAAGTTTTCATACTTTCGGCTGCTTCTTTATTAGGCTGAAAAATGAAAATGCCTCCGCAACAGGACCCCTTCTTTCGTTTTGGTTTGTCTATTGTGTACAACCCGTAAAAATGTTTTTCTGGGAAAATGCAAGAGTCCTAATGGGACTGTGCCAAATATTTGCATAAATCTTTTAGGCACAACGCGCCCAGTCTGAGTTTCGTCCCATTTTGTTTATATTACTCATACGCAACGTATATGCAATTTATTATAACTTTTTTAGCTCTGCGCTTAAATTGTCAGTGGGAAGAAAGAAAGAACAGCGTTCGTTTGTTTTTTTTTGTATTTATCATTTTCATAATAACTAAAACTTTATTTAAATGTTTGCCGCTTTTATTCATAAACATAGTTAATACTAATGCTTATTAACGCTCAGCTGGCGCTACTCACTTAAACATTAAAAACAACTTTATAATTATAATTATAATGTGTTTTCATTTTGTTTGCAACAAAACATCTTCGTCAAAATCATCATATCTGCGACATTTATATATGCGCGTTGTTTTTTTGTTTTTTTGTTGTTGTTGATATTATTGTTATTATTATGTCTGGTTATAATACTCAACTTTACTTTTATACATACGTATTACACACACAATATATGTACTCTTTGCTCTTAACTGCAATTATTGTTGTTGTTATTATGTTTGGTTTTCGTGATCTGCGTTATGTTTATAGTAATATTCATTTACTCATTAAACATTCATTTATATGTCGCGACTAATTTCGCTGCCGTACATATATAATATTTAATTCTTAACATTAATATTTATGACTGAACATGGTGTTCTCTTTGCGAATATACATTTACATATTCCTACCACATACAATTAAATACAGCAGAGTTAATTTATACGTACCATACATGCAATTTTATTTACAATTTTGATCAGTTAAATGTCCAGCCCTGTTGGGCAAATGGTCATGATATTTAATAGTCGTCTGCCCATTACAATGGACAGTCGCATACATTTTTAAATGTGACACATTAAACGACGCCAAGCGCTGGGTGAACAATTTGCGGAGGTGCAGTAAGACGCCTTGGGGAATGGGGTACCTGTGCAACCATGTGTTATCGACCCAGCCGGAAACCGGTCGAAATGTTTTCAGACTAACTGAAGCCTTGGGTGCTATACCTTAGTGGACAGCTTGGCAAATGGAAATGCATATATTTTGTTGACAAGCAATGGCAAGTGAGTTGCAGCTTACTTGGGAAATACAGCCGGGCATGCTGAAATAGAAGTTCCGAGCGCAAACTAACAACAAACTGCAAAGTTTGGTGCTGGGCAAAATGTCCTTGATATTTATGAGATACTCAAGACAAGCGAATGACATTTTTAAGGAAAGAGATAAGCAAAACAATTTAGATATCCTGCTGACGACACAACCAGTAACCCAACAGTTAATACCAAAAGTACATATAAAAGACATTTGAAACGAAATGACTAGAAAACTAATGACTTGAAATGACTTGGTTTCCTTGAAAGTTGTCGATTTTCAAGTAATCTGACATAGGAAAAGCTTTAAGAATTATAAAATGCTTGTAGGAACATTATGAAAACATATGTAAAATATATGTATGTATAAAAATTCATAATCGAAGTTATTTACCTCAGAATAGATAAACGTTTCTATTTACATTGATTATTAGCTAAGTCTTAAAAATACAGTTGATTATCATAAAACTTAATATAGTTGATGCTGAGTATAAACAACAATCGAAATATACAACAAGTTACGCTAAATAATTTTTAAATATATATCAAAGTATTGCAACATGCCCTATAAAATTTGTAGATTCCATTGGTAAGTTTCTTTACGTTTTTTGAGTTTGCAAATATATCAACTATATGATTTTATTTAATTATATGTTTTCATTATTAATTTACTGCGGTTTTCTGCCCATTTAGCGAAAATCTCAAGAGCGGGCAAATAACTTTAGATAAGAGTACTATGTACATAGCTGGTATTGCCCCGAGCTCAGCTAGACCCAACCCACTTAACTACACACTCACTTACATACAACTTAGAGAGTATACCAGGAGCAATATCATTATCAGCAGCAGCAGAATTACCAGCAACATCGAAGGAGGCTTCATCTAAAGCCGCTCATCATTAGCATAATTAGCTAACCAGTTTTTGGTGGTATTATTTTTGGGTGCAGCCACTGTCACTATCACTGTTGCAATTGCTCCAGCTCCTGCTGCCGGTGCTGCTGCATTGCATCATTTGTGCGACAGCCAGACTTCACATCTTGATAGCTCTCCAGCGGGCTGGCCACTTAGTTACATTCGCTGACTTGGCTGCGGCATTGGCGGTGGCATTTCCGTGGTGCTGGCAAAGTGTGCAGCTTTAATTTATCACCGTGCAGTTGTCCTACTTGTATTGACATGGTCGGACGACGTTGACGTTGTATGCTGGATAGCTTGTTTAACGTTATCGCAGATGCTGTTGCTGCTGTTTGACTCTGCCGTTTGACTCTGCTCAAGTCGAGCTACGAGAGAGCCTTCGTCTTCTCCACCTCCTCCTCCTCCTCCTCCGGCTGCTCCACCGCCAGATCCCTGGAGCAACAGAGTGCAGCAGGCTTCCAACAATACAAATACCGCGACCATTGTGCTAATTACTTTGACTGCCTGCGTTGCCTGTTTGGTGTGGCAGGTCCAGGCCAGTGCAACAGCAGCTGGCGCCGCATTCGTTTGCATTGCTTCGGGCCGCTCGCCTGTGCAAAATGAGCAAACACAGAAGAGAAATTAATGCAGACATGGCATAAATGAGTTACAATTTGTTGGACCTTTCTGCAAACACACTCGGCCAGACCCCACACCGACACTAAACCAACCACAAAGTCCCAAAGTACTTATTCCTGTTGCGGTTAGTTCACTAAAGTTGTTGTTCAAAAATGCATAAAGTTTGTCAAGCTATGAAAAATGGCACAGCGTTTGTCCCACCTCAATGTGGAGTGTGTCCTCCATTCTTTAGATACATATGCGTACATGGCCAAAGAGGTCAAGTAGTAGCTACAAATACCCTTCATGCAGTTAGCAGACTTGAAAGCCCACCAACTGCTTCTGCAAGTTGACAGCTTCTGTTGAATTCCATTTCTTGTTTATTTGCTAGCCATTACCATCCTATTATTGAGCATTTAAGCTCAGTTCAGGCACTGCGCCCCACAAGCATCCAAGTAACTGTTTGGACTATTCCCCCATATTCACGGTATACTTACCCTGGAGAACATGGACGCGTATACTGGCAATTTCTGTATTCGATGGATAGCATGAGTATTTGCCTGAGTGCAATAAGTCCGCATCGTAGATGAGGAGAATTGATTTGGTCTCCTCCGATTTAATGGTCTTAAATTTCAAACGACCACCCGCAGTCTCCTCGCTGAGCACCTGTATAAATAAATATGTGGGTAAGTATTAAAACATTTTCGCAGTAAACTTTGCCTTGAAAAAGAAATTTGTAGGGCGTGTGGAAGGGCGAAACAACAGACAGGCAGTCAGGCAGCTAGGTAGCTAAATGCAAAAGCATGTTTTCTCATAATCATAAAAGCTTAAATTAAATACGTTACGTATACGCATCGTAAACAATAGCGTGAACACGAGACGCGCCCAGAGCTCGTAAAAGTTGAAACGCTTATCCAGCGGCAATTGGCTGAACCTTGTGCTATGGTATGAGTATGAGTTTCAGTCTGAGCTTGAGTGCATGTGCTGTGAATCGTGGGTGTGGATTCTCTGATTTCCCAGCGACCTTTTGTGCGAGGGCAAAACTCAATTATTGCAAGATAATTTGAGGCGCAAAGAAGAATTTAAATTTATATATAAAGCGACTTTTTTTCCATCCCGTCATTTTCATAAATTGATTGAATTCTGATACGATGCTCACCTTATCCTGATGATACCAGAAAATGTGTGTTGGTGGCTCCGGACTAAATTTGATGATGCATGTAAGATTAATGGTGCTGCCCTTATCCACATAGAGGTCGGGTCCGCCGAGTATCGTTGCTGTTGGAACTGTAAAATAAGTTGATGGCAAAATTCATGAGTCCTTTTATGCATACAGACGACTGAAAGAGAAATGAGTTGCCCAATCGATTCAGCAAATCATCGTTGCAAAATCCCAACCCACGTGACCGATTAAAATAAATAAACTAGCCACACAACAGCGTATAAGCTTGGCATTAATTAGCACCTTCCACAAGTTGGATCAATTTTAACCGGCCATTGACATTACTTTTCTCCTAGCTCGTTCACTTCGTTGTGGATGCCACTTATGCAACATGTCATTGTTTTCGCTCATGCTGCAATCAGTACACAAGAAATGGGAAATGAAACACAAAGATGACTAAAGAACGGCTTTAACAAAGTTCCATTCACTTGCTAACGATTATCTCTGCTGGGTGCAATTGAGTTTGTTCGTTAAAATTATAAATGCCCAAAATAATTCGAAAGAAGATTAATTTGTGTAATTCCTTAGTCGTAATCAAGGTTAATTTTGAAAATCTTTCAAATGTGATTCTTATATTTGACAGACAAATTAAGTAGCGTTTGTATACACAGTCCTAACAAAGAAATTTAATACGAACCAATAGAAATCACTTAATTTCCGAATTGTAAAACACTTGCAGATTTTGATTGGATCACATATTCCCAATATAAACCTGTCACGTCTGGCGACAACTTTCAGTTAGTTTGCGGTCAACGATTGGAATGCATCGAGTGCAATTTATTTTTACTCTATTTTTTCTCTGTAGAACTACAGAATTTTGTCTGGGTATAGACTTCTGCAATATGACTGAGTGCCATGGATTGCAGCATCTAGGCTGCGAGAATGATTTGGTAAGACTTGATATGATTGTCACAGTAATTAATTCCATTGTAGGCTTTTCATGGCAGTTGCATGCATACTCACGTACTGGTCAACATGCAGATGTATAGGAATTATCTGCTCAAAATACACAACAAATATCGTGAGAATGTGGCAGCCGGAACCATCATTGGTTTACCTATGGCTAGTCACATGCCAGAGTTGAAATGGCATTCAAAACTGGCTCTGATAGCCGAGTATCATGTTAAACGATGTCTGCAGTCACTGTCCAGTTACTGCATGGCTGTGACAAACTTTCCAGATCCGTCAGTTAACTATGGCTCTAATTTACTCGATACACAATCCCTTCCCAGCTACACGCCAACACCGAACTCTGAGAAACTTACTGCCCAAGTGGAGCAGTGGACGCATCAGGTTTATAAGCTTGCTCAGGGTGATTTATTTGGAGATGAAGTCCATGAAATCAGGAATATACTGAATGACCAAAACCAATATGTGGGTTGTGCAGCGGCGGATTATTCTGAGCGGTCTGCCAGTCTATTTGTACTAATCTGCTACTATAATCATCGGCATGAAGCGATGGCGCCAATTTATAAGAAGGGCACTTTTGCAGACAAGAATTGTCTCCATGGGATCAGCGACGACTATCCAAAACTTTGCAAGATGTTGACTGACATAAGCGACTAAAATGTGAATAATAATATAAAGTATTCCCTTCAAACAATCTGGAAAGCTTCTTGTTTCTTCTTCTTCTTCTTGGTTTCTAATTTAATTTGACTGCAACTTGAGATATGAAAACATTTGTGCCACAGTATTTTCCATGAAAATTGTATAGTCGATTGCAAGGTAAAAAAAAGAAAAGTAACAAGCGGACAAAGTTACCCAAAAAAAATATTTTAGAAGGCAATTTGTTCGTTATGAGCGAGAAAAACGTTTCCCCAGCCAAAAGCACTTGACTCTACAGCTCTCCCAGTTGCGCCCAACTAAACGACTTGACTGAAAAGTGCACAAATCTGACGCGAAAGATATGAAAAGAAAATATATAAAAAGATCATGAATACATGCTTGACAATAATCAGTTAACAGTTGCTCCAACTGTCACAATCTGAAAATGCTGTTATGTCACATTTCTTAACAAACCCGCAACAGTCTGGATGGGTCCAAACATGCCAGCAAACTCGTCATCACTTGACTGATAAACCCGATCCGCGGCAATGTAGAATGCGTCATCGTTGTAATATTGCTGCATCAGACTGCTCCTCTCCTCATCAATAATATCTGGTTTGTGAATATTCGGTGCAAGATACAGAACACAAAAAACACATGAAATAAAAATAAAAATAAAAAAATTATAGTAGAAAATTATGTATTATATTAAAAACAAATAGTTTAAATTGTAATCAAAATATTTTCTGTACGTACTTAAGAAGACCAATTTGGGACTGCTTAAAATACACAAAAACACAAATGAATAAATAAGGAATACATTTTTTTACGATAGTTTCGATTTTTCTTTTTTTTTGTAAAGCAGAAATGCATGTAAAACAAAAATAGTTTAATGCATATATCCGATTTGGCCAACACATTCAGTTTTTCTCCTGCCCGTTTATTTCATATTCGCAGTGTTGACGGTGCTGCTGTTTTTGTGAACTTTTGTTGCGAGATTGTCAAGTGTGCATAATTTACACTTTTGCAAATTGCATAAATATGCGCATAATATAAAACTGAATAACGTGGCAAAATATTATGAAATCGCTGGCAGTCGCAGTAAAAGTTGAAAAAATGCAGAAGCCCTACAACCATAGTCTTGTCAGCTATACGTGTGTATATATATGCATAAAAGTTCGCTTTTCAAATGTGACACCATTATGACACCATTTTTTTTGTTTCCACTCACCCACAATGTTCAAATTGACCGAATAACTGCGCACCGGTTGGGTTGATATTTGGCATTCATAGACGCCAGCATCTCTCTGCTGGGCCCATTTGATTTGCAATGTCCATTCATCAATATCGCGATGATAAGAGGTCTGAAAACGCTGATCCGTTGTATAAGTATATGTGCCCACGGTGAGAATGTGCAGATCGCGATGCCGAATCCAGGCGACCTGTGAATTAAAATACAAGAATTATATCTTGGGGTTATGTATATAAGAAGCATAGGGATCCGTGAATGTGTAATTTACGAAATACTGCTTAACAAACATTTATCATTAGTCAATGTCGAATCAAGATATTCGATTAGATTCAAGAATAAATGCTAGACCACAATAACTAAACATGTTTGAAATATTTAACTAACTGCACTTTTCAAAACTGATCCGATGCTTAAAGACTTCTAGAACAATATTGCATTCAAAGTTAGATACGCGATTCTCGGTCAATTTGCATGCTAAAATTATGCACGCAAAAAATGTTCTTTTATGTAGGATAAACATTTTTCATAGCCATAGCTTTGTGAAAACTATCATATTTGATCATAGTATGACCAGAGGTTATTCTAACAAATTATTGTAATTTTGCGACAATTTAAATTATACAAATAGGAATCCATTTACTTAAAGTTCTCATCTAACTAAAAGTATGTAAATTAATATAATTCGATTTTATCTACATTTGAAATGGCCTTTGCTGTTTTTATGCGTTAAAGAGAAAGAATAACATAGTTGGAATGCATCATTAAGTGCCTTTTGTGCAGATTCTTTAGCCACTAAACGCTGATTTGCATTTTGATTGAGCTAGGAAGAAACTAGTGTCAATTTGCTGGCTTATGCTTTGGTTAGACTCGGTGTCCGCCGCACTATCAGCAGCACCACAGACCAAAATGTTATACAGCTCGCAATCTAAATATTAAATAACTGAAAATTAGTGTGCGCCTCGCATGACAGCGCCGGAAAATGATACTTCCGTGCTCTCAACCTCACCATTCCTTTCCACATTGGCCACTACATTTTGTAAATTTTGTATGATTCATTATTTTTTTTTTTCAAAGCTGCTCCTTTTTGGCACGTCTTGGGCGCCTTGTTTATGCGGTGGCCAACAGCTACTATAACCAATACGCACACACATGCACACATTGGCAGACAGGCGGGCAAACAGACAGACAACAGACAGACAGACAGGCAGAAGGACAGGCATATAGACAGACACTGCGTCAGAGTCAGCCAACTGTGCCAGGCATCCATCTGTGCAGTTTCAGTTGCCGTCTGTCTAATTCTGCAATAACAGCCCAAGCCTGCAAAAAAAAAAAACTTTTCCCGACAGAGTTTTTTGCCGCACTGGCAACATAAATTTACCGTTGGCCAAAAACGAGCCGCCAGTTAACTAGAGAGGCTTGGCTCACAGTACCCAGTTCTGTCGTACTGTTTCTGTCTGCATGAGTGTGAGTATGTGTGTGTGTGTTTATGTCTGTCTGTAGTTTACTGATTGCGGAAGCGGATTTGGTTACGTGGAAATCTATGACCCCAGTCCAGGGTGCCAAAACCAACGCTAAATCGCTTAACGTAATCAACGCTAGAGCATTTACAACTTCTGGCCCTAAACAAAGAGCACCTGCAACGTTTCTCATGATAACATGCTGGCCGCATATGTATTTCGCATGTGCGCAAATTTGTCCGCAATGCTGAAGTGTGAACCACACCACAATGCAGTATCTATTTGTGTGTACGGATGTGTATGATTGTGAAATTGCATCGAATTTACTTAAATTGCGATGGCTCATGTCCTGCTCACTGACAGATTGTGCTGCGGTGATAGTCAGTATATTGACAGCCTGACTGGGTGACTCGCCCAAGCCCCTGGGTTGTGAAGTTCATTACCCGACAGCCTTTCACATGGCAACCAATTTAATTAGATTGCCGAAATTCAATACGGTGTTAAGTATTTGTCTAGAATAAGCCTTCAAGCGAGACTATACAAAACTTAAAGTGCTTCTCCTCGAGTCAGTAAAAATTTGTAAAATGAGCCATTAATTGCCTAACAGAAAACATAACCAGGGGGCTGTAACTCAACCCAACCCAATATGTATGTATATGTACCTTATACCACCATTAAGCAAAGTTTTTATACAAGGCTGTCGAAAATCAAGTGACGCCATAAAAATAATGACAATATCTGGACAGGGTACATGGACAACATGTGTTGGCATGTATTGGGCGCCTTTACTTTGGTTCATTGTTTCGACGTCACGTATTACATAATAAACTGACAGTAAATTTAATAAGCGGCCGCTATAATGGCCCCCACACACACACAACAGCACTACACATGTGTCCTATGCCAATATTATATACGAACTATCTGAGATGGTCGGCATATTGCCAACACTTGTCGCTACATTTTTGTTTATTAAATGTAAATAAATATAAACATTATTAAAACAGATGCCCCCGCAGCCAGAGTGGACTTGTCTTTGATTACCCAAACTTGTGGCATATGATGAATTTTTTTCTACTTTATCTCTTCAGTCTGTGTTTTCCTCTACAACTACGACAAGCTGTTGTTGTTGGATGATATATACATGCTAGATAGCTATCTTATGATTTGTATTAAAGCTTATCTTCATCTTCTGCGACTGTCGTACTCACCGTCTTGTTGCCCAAATGCTTGACACGGCAGCCCAAATATGCGGATTTGCCCACAAGGGATGTTATATTCCTTGGCATTGTCAGATCGAAATAGGGCTCATTCCATTTGTGGCCGTGCGGATAATGTAATGGTGGCAAATGTGTTGGCTTTGAATCCGCATTATTGTGATTGTTGTTGTTGCTCACAGATTGCCGCTGGTAGCACAATGTAAGGCCTGCAAACACACATAAAAGAGAAGTCAAAATATACATATTTATACATACTTAGATATTGAAAAAATGTATCTCTATGCGGTATTTGCCATTGGCGTTATGAATAGCCATCACTATTGTTTAACGCGAGACTTGATAACAATTTCGTGTGTACTCAAATGAACATATAACATCAGCTAAGCCACCTGCAGGACAATGGATACTTGGCGACTTATGCCCTGCCAAGGACATTTCTAATGGCGCCAAAATGAAAGTATCATGAAAGTATCAGGACGGAAACAGGAAACGGTTATACCGAAACTCAACCTTAATACATACTAATTGTAGTTAAGTTGAAAGGATGACACAACTCGAAAATACACACTCGCACGAACTAGCAGTATTTATTTTGTTTTCACCTTCTGGTTGTGTAACTTAAAATAGAATTGCGCTTTGTGCCGTGTCTCAAGTGTCGGTGGCAACTGCAGGTGCCTCGCTGACTCTTCAAGTGTGCCCTCATGGAGTCCCAGTTCTAGTTCGTATTGTTGCGGTTCCTGGTTGTTGCCCGTTGGTTGCCAATTGTTGTGCATTTCATTTATGGGCCGCTAGCATGGGCTAATTTTGTAATTGCACAACGCGTCGGCATTTGCGTAATGAAAACGCTATGGTTTTTTTTTTATCATGTACCGAGAGTGCTGACTATGAAGTGTTCTAATGTTTCTGCTCTGCTATAAAAAACAAAACCAACAAAAAAATTAAATGGTATGGCAAACAAAACGCTGTAAACTGAAATTTTCATTTCGCTCAATGGCAAAGAACGGCATAAATAAAAAACGGGCTGGTAAATTGAGAGGCTCATAAAGTTGGTGATGTCAAATTGAGAGGCGTCATAAAAAGAGCAAAAAAAAACAGGGTGCAAGTTTTTTAGAGCTGAAATAATGTTAGCAACAATAACGGCATAAACAACTGAAACAACAATAATAAACGAACAAAGCTCCAACAAAAATGTCCGAAGAGATCTGACAATTGAAAAGCCACTAACTATGTGCCACAAGGAATGCTAACCATATAGAAAAGTGAAGAGAAAACTACAGTCAACCACAATTCCATAAGTAAAATTGAATTAAAGTAGCTCACATCATTCAACTATGGTGAGGTGAATTTTAAAATCTTTAAAGCACTTTTCCCAACTAAATTGATCACCACAAATTGAGCTCGTTTTAAAAGAAAAATTCAAGATTGATTTATAGAATAGCATTTCTGTGGTCCAATGCCAATCAAATTTGTTCTACTTGCTTGCATCAGGAGTCTTGTTTACTCAAGCAGCCAAGTGTCGTTTAGTCCAGGAGCCTGGGGCACATCTTGTTGTTGCTGTGCTGTTAGGCAACTGGTAAATTCTTTGAAACTTTAAGAGTGCCGGGCCCGAAGCACTACAAGAACGCCTTTGACAGGATTAAAATGTGTTGGCCAGCCGGACGATTATGCAGCTGGAGTGGGAGAGGCTACGAATGGCCAGGAAAACACTCAAACGAAGTGAATGCAAATAGCAGGTCTCCACTGGCTCGATGCCCATATGGGTATTGCTTTTATAAAATAGTAAATAACGGTCAGGTGGCTAAACGCCCACCTCTCCGGCTACGCAAATGGAAATGTAGTCAGCAAGTCATTGCTTGCTCTTATGCAATGGTCTTTCCAGCACTGTCACTGACTATGTTGAATTCCGACAAGAATTTAAGAGCATAACGCATAGAGTAAAAAAAACAACGTATTCCGACTTTATGAGACCCATACGTGGACAGTTGAAATAAATGGTTAGGCATAATAACTTGTATTTATGGCACTAATTAAAGAGACAACCCATGTTTTCTGTGTACAATGTTATATTTAATTTGGGTTATAAATCAATTATGTTCACTGTCAAACAATGACCATGGGCATTCACACAAAAGCAGCTTAAATAGTACGTATACGACAAAGCACACAGAGTATGGTCAAACAGATTTCGGTGCGGGGAGCAGGAAACGCAGCCGTTGACAATTTATGATTGATTCGATTTGTGGCAGGGAGGTCAGTGCGGCCATCAATGACCAGAACAGAAGAAGGTTAGAGTCAGAGTGAACCCAAAGCCTAACCGGGACCGCAATCATTGCTCATTTGCATATGCCGTGTTGTGCAGTTTCTGGCTTTTGTCCTGTGGCAACCCCTTCGCTACGGCTCATAATGAATCATTGACGCATAGCTTGGGGACTCATTTCACGTAAAATTAGCTTTGGCATCCGATGCAGACGTCTAACGACAAAACGATTCATACGAACTGCATGGTGCACACGATTACAGCAGAGCTGTGGGTTTTACGTGTAAGTAGTCCTGAACTCTGAGCTCAGCTCATAGAAGCCAAATGACATTGGCAACAATGGCCATAAAACGCTTAGTATGGTATTTGTATATGTATGTGTTTTCCGACTGTGTGCGGGGGTGTGTCTGCGAGAGAGTATGTGTGTCTGTGTGTGTGTGTGTACACGGTTGTCTTCATAATGGTCTTCACAACTAAATAAGCAAACTCAATGCAACCACACAAGAAAAACGGCAAAAGCAAATGCATCCGGTGAATGCAAGAAGTGTGAAAAATATTACAATATCAATGAAACTTTAATACTCTTTTTATATATTTAATATTTTGTTTTATTTTATAAAATAATTAATTTAGATGTAACCCCCTTCCTATTTAAAATATCTCACAATATTAAAACGATGACCACCGTCGTTGGTATATTGTTCAGTAAATGTAAACAAAAGCGAACATGGTAAAATGATTCTCAGTTAAGTGTAACATAAAATATCAAAAACAAAACAAAAAAATCCATTCAGCTACTCTCAGCGAAAATGTTACCTCAATTACAGATAAGTATCAAAGTGCATTATAATCAAAAGGCAGCCAGGCGAGAGACATGCCAATGAGTAACTTGGTACCAGGGCCAGACAGCACTATCGTTGGGAAGGAGAGTGTAAACATAGAAGCGTTGCTGCTGTTGCTGCTGGTGCTGCTGGTGCTGCTGTTGCTGCTGTTGCTGTTGTTGCTGCTGCCTTGTCAAAATGATTGTCTTACATGCATTACACGTTGCTTGTCGAGCAGCACTTTCGGGCCACGGTCGCACCTTATGTATGCGTCATTTTATACCTGTTCATTTTTTTTGTTACTTTTGTTGCACATCGTTTTTCATAGAGAGCAACAACAACATCAGCAACAACAAATTACAACGACAACGTACCCAGGCTTTATTGTGCCATTTTCACTGCAATTTATGTAGACTGGTGGTGGGCAAGACAGGAAATGAGCAAAGTGAAAAGGGGCAACAACCAAAGCGTAGTCCAAATCCATGCCAAGCCTGCCCTCTTTTGGTCATTGCCGGTTAACACACCCAATGGGAGTTATTAATGTTTGCGGGGCTTTATTTACGGCTTACAAGCAGGCAGGCCAAAATCGGCAATGAGTCGATTTTTTACGAGTCTCGACGGCAGCAGGACTCGCTGACAGGCAGTAACTACGATGCCCGGTCCTGTGGGCCCCACGCAGTTGATTTTAATTTGGGGTAGTTAATTTTTAACCCAATTTTCAACTGTTTTATTTATGTGAAACGCCCATTTAATGTTGCACTTTTTTATTGCCTATAGGCACATCACTTCTTTAAGGGCTCTTGAATAACTGAACTCGTCCATACAGAATGGATGAGTGCAGAAAAACTCTGATAAGTGAAAAGAGTATTAATAAAAATAGATTTTTCTAGAAACGTTAGTTGGATTTAAGTGCAGTTAATATTTCCCGAAGCCTTTAAATCCATATACATTTTGCATATATCTCTTGCTTGCCATGTTTCTCTACTTATTTGCAAATCAAATTGTAATTGAAGTTGTATGCAATTGTCTGCCTATTCTACATTTCCCCTTTATACTTCTACTGCAGCATGTAACTACTTGACAAGGTTTCCATCAAGTTGAGTAAAATGTTGAACTTTGATTGTAATCCACTTTGAATGAGTATGCAAATCTAATGGGGAAACGTTGAGTATTTTGTTCTGTAATTTTACTGCCTTCATTAAAACTTCGCAGTTGCTGCATGGCACTTTTATGGAAATGTATGTCAATATGGTAAAAAATCAATAGGTTAAACAGTTCCAGGAACTTTGCACCTGATTAAATATGCATTATTGACAGTGCGACCAAAAGTATACAACGCATTGTCTATGAACTGATGGCGATATCGATGTTGAAGTCGTTGACCAGAGCTTGGTTATTATTAAGTGCATGCAAGGGAACAGGTCACAAGCAACACGACAACATGTGAATAATGTGTACTGGCAACGAACGGAAGCGGAAGTGAATGTTGTGGGCGGCTGTCCAGTGTGCCTCCCAAACATAAGTTTGATGCCGCTGCGTGTGCGCTTCATTGCATGTCCAGTTTTGAAGCGAGCATATCCGAACAATTTTTGTTCTCTTTGCACTGCTGATGTTTATTAATGTACTTTTGTCGTCGGGTTTTTTGAGCATTTATTATTTCAGTCATGGCATCTGTGGGCGTGTCAGTAACAGCAGAGAAATGCTAATTAGATTTTGCAATTACTTTCATGAAAGCGTGGAAAGTGATTCTAGTTGCGGGAACGGCTGTCAACCGAGCGAAATATTTAAATGCAATATTTGCTTAACATGCCAAAATAAATGCCAGCAACAACTGTCAATTATTTTAAATTAAATATTAATAATAGTTTCACATTCACGGCTAATAGAGACAAAAAATCAGTCTCCACTGTTTATGTTTCATATGGCAAACACAAATATATTGATGTTCATAACAAATAAAACCATAAATGTAATAAAATTATAGGCGTGGAAAAAAAAATATTTGCACAATTCACACATCAAAAGAAGTCTGACAGAGTTGGCGAGCCCACGGGAGCGTGAGAGAGAGAGAGAGAGAGAGAGAGAGAGAGAGAGAGAAAGAAAGCTAAAAGCGTCAAGAGTTTTCTGTTTGATGTTGCTGCGGCGGAAATTGCAAAATTGCAGAGCTCCACTTTCCGGACATATGTATGGCAGTCCGTCATTGACCGTCAATCAGAGCGACCAATGGTCCAGCGACTGTTCATGTGTGTTAGTGAGTGTGTGTGTGTGTGTATGGGTGTGTAAAATTCTGAGCTTGTTTGTTCGTGTGTGTGCACTGACCAGGCGTTAATTGAATTATGTTTGCCGCACAATTTGCGCTGCTAGCGAACTGACAACTATCATTCAAAATAAATCACTCGCACTAAGTCAAACATAAAAGTGGTTAGCAAAGTTAGTTCAGTTTAGATTCAAGAAAACTTCACATGACGTCAAATATTTGGATAATTATCTAACTTACACAATAAAACCAATCAATATATCAGCCTGGATCAGAACTGAAAATTACAATGAATGCGAATTGATATTAAATTCCAAAAGAAAATGATTATGAAGTAAGTCCCTGATAGTTAATTGCTATAATTGAAAGTGACCTTTAAATGGGACTTGACCTTGTTGTTTTGATTTTCAAATTATTGGCACTACAATGTTAAATAATTAGTAATTAAAGCGTTGATTATACACATTATCAAGAATCTTACTGTTATTATATTGCTTGCGAATACACAAATGTCAGGGTAATATACCTCTTGAAGCAGACCAATCAAGAACCGCCCACACTAATGTGTTATTCATGTGGGTACCAAGTACAGTACGCAGCTCATTACAAACAATCAAATGTCAATAGGACCAACTGAAATTACACAGACCACGGCACAAACGCGTCATAGACGAGGCCCTAAAAGTTAGCTGCCCTAAAAACTAGCTGGCCGGAATGCTGAGTACTGAATATATATGAAACAGTAAAACTTAATTTGCTGTTTATGCCAAGACCTAATGATAACTGTCGACAGTCGAGTTGGCGATTGGCGGTCATTTCTGGGGTTTTGTCTTGGCGCCTGCTCCGCTGAGGATTTTAGGATTAATAAGCCAAGTTTGGACGGCGCTAATGAACTGTGCGCTAAGCTCCCAGAAATGAACTGACGAACTGCAAATGAGCGAACAGGCCACAGAACGCGCAACCGGTCGTATGTGTGATAGCCAGATTAGGCGACCATTTGACATTTTGCGCACATGCATACATATAAAATTGTATGGGCAAACAAACGTAACATTTACGCTGATTGCCAAAAGCCGTCGGTTGCTTTTAGGTTGGGTTCCAGCTGCATATAAAATATAATGAAGAGAAATAACTTAAAGCGACGCAGCCATAAAATAAATGAGCCGGCAATGGGATGTTTTGTGGTCGAAATGTTATGCTTGTGGCCAACACATGCTCACATCCGTATAAGTGGTAGTTATCCGTATTTCCTAAATTTGACCAAATATCTTCGTAATTTGCATTGCGAAAAAGATGTACGCAAAAAACTTGACAATCCTTTTTGCTGATCATCGGCTTGGCTAAAGTTTTATTTGGCTTATTTATTATGGCCTATATGATATTTGCATAGGCAGACAAAAAACATTTGCGGCCGCTTTAATGTCACAGCATTCGTTCTGGGAATTCCAGCTGGATGATAAATCAAAGTCCCTTACGGCTTTTATTGGACTTGTTTGAGAATTTGTTTACGATACAAACAAAACAACAAATGTCATCAAATGGCATTTGTATTTTTAGCAAAATTTCATAAATCAAAAGTTTGGTTGCCCTCCAAATTTCTTTGGGCAACTTTTGATTGCCTTTTTAGGCATTTGGAATGCTCTTTGCTGCTTATGAATACACTCTGTATGACAAAAAAATTTTGTCGCAAGCTCTACATTAATGATAGGTCACTTTTCATTTGTGTCTGGATATTGGGGTGTCCAACTCATAATTAAATAAATTTTCATTTAGCGTGCTGACACGTTTGAGTGCTCATTAAAAATTCAAATGGCGTTTATTTCGGTCATACTAAATCATGTATGCTTTGTTCTCATCTCGGAGCACGCTTCGGTAATTTATGCTCATTTCAATCTATTATTATACTAACTTGTTTAAACTCGACCACATTGAACGCAACAAAATGCCAAAAAAGACCCAATGCCGTATTTTGTTTACTGTATCTCGCGCATTAATTGAGATTTTACGAGCAGGCATAGCAGAGACCCCCAAAAGTCACATCAACAATAAAATGTTAAGGGTGTCGCCGGACCCCCATTTAAAACATATAAAAATACGCTTTTTTCCAACAACAGTGCGAGGAATGCTATATATAATTTGTCGAACTAACACAGCAAACTATTTGGGAGATATATGTAGGTGTATAAAAATAAATAAGAATGAACTTATGTTTAGATGGCATACAAACTTTTAGCAATATAATATTTAGATTTTGAGTAAAAATATAATAAATATATTTTACAACTTTTCAACTACTTTATAACTCATATACAAGAAAAGTTCTTAAATGTATATAACAACTGCGTTTATATGGAAGCGATTAAAATTAATGTTCTTATAACCAGTATATAATAAATCGCACTTTTAAGCGCTCTTAAATTGTAAAATGCTGTATTAGCTTTTAGTATGCATTTAAAAAGACGAGTCTGCCATCAAATGCTTTTCCACAAAGACACTTTATAATTTTCTCATATGCCCGAGCAATGCCACAGAGTGAAATTAAATTTATATGTATATGTAGCGCTACTCTCATATATTTAATTATTTATTTCAATGGTTTTATGCAGCACATCACAAAATATGGAGCCATTTACATACTTTTAATGAGCATTTCCATTGCAAATTATATTTGCCAAATGAACAATTCAAATTTACAACACAATTAACAAGAAGTACGCATAATTTCATTAGATGCACTAATAAAGTAACTTATTCATGCATTGCAATTGTACAGAGTGGACAGTGTCTATTGTATACTGTGCCAGGGCTTTTAGTTACCTGGCTAATACCAGGATTGAATTTAATTGGCACATATTTTAGTTAGCCGACATTAGGGCGTCTATTAATTATCTGTAAATGTGACAAAAGTAAAGTAGAATTACTTTTTAAGAGCTCTTCGTTTGGCTGGGATTGTTTTTGTCTCTTTGCTTGGTTTTAATGATCCCGAGATTTGACGACAAAACGGCATATTAAACGCAGAAGAACGCAAGAGGTTGGTTGCTAACGATGTACACTAAAAATAAAGCAAAGCAAGCGACGAACAAAAAAAAATTGCCTCAGCCAGGCCAGGCCAACATTATTAATAGGCACTTAAAACTGTGTGGGGGCAAGCTAGAGTACAGCAGGCATCATGGGACAGTAGGGGATGGGGGGTGGTCGGTGGATTTGTAGACAAGGACGGACGTAGCAGCAGATTACGAACTGTGGCACACTGATGAAGACACGTTTTTACATTTCGTATATTGACGTTAAAATTAGATGCCAACTTGTCGACGAGAACGCGTCGTGCCCGAGTCCCGGCCTCAGAAACATCGGGTATCATATTTTAGCTGCAGTCCTACAAATTCTGATGATGGCGATGGTGATGGGATGATTCCGTGTGTGAATGGTGATGAGCTGGCCCTGCCTCCCCCCCTTCTTCACACATGTATGTAGAAAGCTGTCATAATGGCGATGATATATGGTTGCCCAACAAATTGACACACAAATCAACTTGTTAAATAGACCAGACTATCGTGGAATATTGTATTTAAAAGAATATAGGTGGCTAAACAATATTTATTCATAGGTTATTTATAAATGTATTTTTTTTATTTTTTGGTTAGTTTCCCTGCTTGTTGGGCTCCAGTGGCTCAATATCTCTGTACTGCTCGCCAATCTTGCATAAGGCCGGATAAGTTCTGTCATAGCCGTTCTGGCAGTTCAAACTTTTTGGTCTATATATGGCACGATCAGGCATAAAGTTGCTTGCATAGTTGCAAGCCATTAAAAACAGTTGTGTGTGTCCCTTGTTAAATCGTGCGGCTGCACAACCCACATGTGTGTTGTTTTCGCGTGCCATCACCGCAAAATTGCGAAACGACCTGTCGAAGGAGTGCCAGATAAAAAAGGATTTATTAATTGCATTTACACATGCTCACTCGAAGACCTTGCGTTCCCTGGGAAAGTGTTCCACTTGCTCCCGTGTTATGTTTTTGTACTGACCCCACCAGCGATCAATGATATCCTTGATCAGGTCCTCATCAGATGTGTCAGACGCGTCTTGCATTGCCACATTTTGACCGGAATTACGAAACTCATGAGTATTGTGGCATTGATCATAGAGTAGAACACATTGCTTTACATTAAGCTGCGCCAGCTGCTCCAATTCCTCATTCCACAGCATTGTCGCCATTTTTTCAGGCACCTTGAAGTTGTCTAATTTGCCAGAGGCAAGCACATTACGTTGCAAGTTGTGCTGAGTGAGAATAAGTGATTGATGCTGGGCAAGATTCAGCTGCTCCGAATCAGGCGGACAGGCTTTTCCCATACCCTGTAATTCGATAATACGATCAGTTGTATCTGGCGAGCTGCTTATGTTTAACTCACCACTTTGGGTCTGCAGGCAATGTGCTTCTTAAGTGTGGGGCACAGTCCTGGCTGACAATAATTTGTAGTTTCGTTTTGGCAACAAACGTGCTGCAGCAACAGCAGTAAAACTGTGGCGATTAGGTGTTTGCAATACTGATGCATGCTGCTTAGTGTTTATTAGCCGATTGCGATTGGATTGTACCATTTATAGTTAAATCACTCCACTTATCCAGCTCAAGCTGTAGTACTGTGACAAATGTTTTTGGTCAAGAACAACTGTTTCTTACTCAAGCCTACACAGCTAAGCACATAAGCGAACACGAAAACAGACACACATTTGCCTGACACAAACACACAAATACACACAGAACTAAAGCAACAAGCCGATATTGGTTCAAATTTCATGAAAATGAAAGTTACTCTTGTTCGGATGCTATCAATGGCAGAGGTGTACAAAACTGGTCAAATGAAGAGCTCGCCGCACTTGACACCAGCAAAAAGGAAAAACCAAGAAAAAAAAAACCAAAGACTAAAAGAAATGAAAGATGAGAGCTGAAATGTGAACGCAAAAATTCTTTTCATGCTGCAATTTAAACAGCAAACATAAAAAAGTTCTCTGAATCTCAGCTACAATTCACAAAGACACAAATAACAAAAAAAAAAAATGATAGTATGATGGTGAAAAGAGAAATGAAAATGCCGCCATGTCCTTGTCGCTTATTTTTTTTACCTCAATTGAAATAGTTTTCTTGACTACCGAATGGACATTCACTTGCAACACTTTTTCACTTTCATTAAATGGCACAATGTTTTCGAGGGCTGTACAAAAAGTGCGAGCCGACAAATGATTCCAATGAAGATAATATCCCCGATTCTTATTGCACCCTCGCACAGCTATTACTCATATTTCCCCATTCATTTTTTTTTTAACTCTTACTCTAATTTTTTATTCCCGCAAGTCATTTTAACAACTGTGACAGCAAACAGTAGCAGCCATAAGAAAGCAACGGCAAATAGCAGTAGCAGAAAATCTGCATTTTTATTAGATACTTGTAACCGTTTTTTTTTATTATTACTAAGCCAATTAATGTTCCAGCTAGCTGAAATGCAGGGGGAAGTAAAGTATATAAAAAAATATAACTTTAACAACAGCTAAAGAATTAAGCCTGCAATCTGAGCCATACAAAAATCATTCGCAGGTGCAAGACATGTCAGAGGCAGCTATTGCAACTTTCTTAGCAAAGTTGTGCGCCGTTTAGTGCGCATTAACTGAACAAGTGGAGAAAACGGACATGAAGAAGCCGAACGTAGGAAAAATATAAAAGAAAATCTTCGGCTTACACACGCTTTTCACTTAATTGGATTTGCTTTGCTAACGCGTTTTCTGTACAGCTAATAATTGCAGTTTGTAATTATTTTTACGGATCTTAAGCTTTGCAAATGTAACAGCTAAGCATGTGCCTCTCACAACCCTAATCCAAACCGCATCCCCGCCCCCCCTACACCAATCCCACTATTTCTCTATCTCTAGACATATTTCTTCCTGGCTCTTGTGACACCCTCGGAAGTAAATTTCAATTTAAAACATTGTGCACATATTTAAATAGTGAAATATACACAAACTTATTTTTGGTATGCCACTACGGATATTGCCCACACATATTGCCACATACATATACATACACACAGAAATATAGAAATATGTACAACTGAACTCTCACACTTGGGGTTAAAATCAATTTCATTTAATTTCCTCAAAAATCAGCATCGCTTTGCCAGCAGCGTCCTTCGACTTTGGTTTTCTTTTGATTGGCGGCAATTGGCAGTGAGCTTAGTATACACACACACACACACACTCTGCTATATGTGTGTGTCAAAGCGGAAATTGAAATTCTCACACATACATACGCACACACACACTCACACACATACTTTGAAATTATGCAGAGCAAGGGGGAGTTTTGATTTTGTTGGCTCCTTCCCATTTTGTAGCCGTTTGTGGCATTTATTTGCATATTAAAAGGCAAAAATTTAAATATTATGCATGTAAAAAGCAGCCATGCAAAAATATTGTGCGAGTGTGAGTGATTCTGAGTGTGTATAAGTGTGCACTGGGATGTCAATAAAACAATGACAATGTCGCAACAGCGAATGCCATTTCTTTAGACTTATGCGACAGACGTCTTACGACTGTCACTTAAAATGCTCAACTCAATTCGTTTTCTCACGTCCACGTCGCATCGAGCAGTCAACCAACTGAGAAGATGCCTGAGCTTCAGTTTATGTCACGCATTATTAACTCACGCCCCATTACGAGTGACTGTTTGCTGGACGCCAACTGGTTGCACTCGTAGCAGCATCACCACCATCACCACCATCACCACCATGAAGCAGCTACATGTGAAACGCGGCGTATGCACAGCGGCGAATGTCAGTCAAAGTTGTGGCAGAAATTCAGCAGTGCTTCGACTGCTATTGTGGCTTCAACTGCAGGGTCGTGAGTTGATTGCTAAGCGCATTGCAATGCCAATACCATCCATTCGTACTCGATGCGTGCTGCCCCACATTTATGGGCAGGACATGACGCCCGAGTGTGCTTTTCTTATTCTCTTATACCCTTGCCGAGAGTATTATAACTTTGGCATTATTATGCACAGAATACTTTAGTACTACTTTAGTACTCTCTGCATTTCCAATTTGAAGCAAAGTCGATCTGCTGATGTATGTTGATAGATATGATTTACTCGGTCAGATCGGATCATAAAAAGCTATAGTGTAATTCTACGATTTGATTTTTAGCATTCTGACAACAATGTTTCATTTATGTATGCATGCAAGGGTATCCAAATGTTGACAAAGCTTAGAAAATTGGTAAGTCTTTTTTCTTTTGGACGAAGCCTGAGATTTGTTTGCCGTTTCCGTTTGCTCGCCATCGCTTTTCACCTTATTTATTTAGCATTGTTGCCCGCCAGCGCTTATGCAATGGTTTTTGGCACGCAGCGATGTGCATCTGAATGTGTAAAATTTGAAGCACTTGCTCTAATGAAAAGTCTTGTGGCTGAGGCTACGTGCAAGTAAAGAATGGCATTTTACAAAGCAAATATCTTCGTATTTTGCCAAGGAGCACAGAATCTCTTAAGCTTTTATTTGGATATTAAAGTATATGTGTAAGTTGTGAAGAACACTTCAGAAGTTTTCGAGTATGATAATACATGATATTTTATTTAATTTAAGTATCTCTTTTGTGTGCATTTTGGGCGTTAGCTAAGCGGTTAAAGCCGTTGTTTGTTATTATTCCATTACAAATGTAAGAACAATTCCATCAGCGTCATAATCTGCGCTTAACTTAACCCATAATCAGGTGCGTTTCAAGTTCACACAAGAACTCGAGCCTAACGGATGACGTTATCTACCTGAGGCCGCACACCTACACCCCCCCCCCTCCCCCCCCACCCACACACACACAGACACACACATAGCTGTGCGTACAGAAGGTCACAGCATGAACAATATGTTTCGCTTGTGTGGCATGTGGTCGAGCACATTGTCTATGCCACCTAGTCTCAGTCAAGTTAGCATAGACTCCATCAGCGTCTTCGTTGGTGTCGCCTCCCTCTGTGTCTGCCATGCTCGATATGCAGCACCAGAGAAAACATACAATCAACTGTCGACCGTTGACATTCTCTGACACGCATCGCGGCATATGCTTTAGCTTTATCTACAGCTCCTTATTGTCGTCATCGTCGTCGTCCTTCCAATGGTCCCCACATCATGCCCCACAGCTCATACCGCATCAGTATTTGCCACAACATTGTCGATTTTGCCTTGTCGACGACGCGGTTACCCCAACTCTCAATCTGATTTCTTGCCAACTGATTTTCTGATTTTCGCAGAAAACCGTGGCAACATGGCGCAGACGTGAGCGGATGGGGAGCGGATAGGGTGCGTGTGCTCATTAAATACGCTTTGACATTTGCTGCGCATCTTGTTCACGTTTTGCTTATCTTGTTTAGACGGAAGACAGCCAGACACGCCGCCGAGCAGATGAGACAATGAACCGTCCCTCTTTCCGCACAGTCCCGAATTATGGCCCCTATCGGTGCCTTGTCTGGCATCGAATCAAACATGTGGCGAACCAGCCACATCATTTCGACATATATGCAGCATGGCATTAAACACCCCGTGCCCAAAAATTGAAACGTATAAACAGCCCACACGTAATTAGCTGTGTGGGCCTTAAAAATTTAAATGCACTATTAAACCATATGGCTTGGGGGGAATTTTTAATATGCAAACAAGACAAATCTGTGTGGTGAAATGTTTCCGTCTAAGAATCTGACAATCTGTTTTGTCTGCCCCTCCCATACACATAATTGTTATGTTGTCTGATAAAATTGTAACGCTCATGGTTAAGTCAAAAAACACAGATCGCATTAAATGCTATAGTGACGCTAAGCAGAGTACTGCCATCAAGACAAGAACGAGGAGAAGTCATTGGGGGAATGAACGTCGACGCATTTTTGACATGCAAATTTTATGCAATTTTTTATGTCGCACTTGGTGGAAAGTTACTCGGTATTCAGGGGTTAAAGTCAAGAGGTATATGGAGTTGTTATTGTTGTTTAATGTTTGTTGCGCAATTTACGCTATGCGCTGCACTCTTGACCCCTCTTTACAGAGCCACCCTCATGTACTGCAGTGGTAATTAATATTATTTCTGTTTTCGTACAAATAAATTATGCAACACATTGCGTGACTTTTAACGAGCTTTTAAAGCCATTTTGTTCAACAATTTGAGTTGTAATTTTTCACATTTGACAGCTGGTTAGCTGGGCAGAAAAGCTGAAGCGAAGAAGAAGTGAAGTTGCCAAGTTTTTTCAGGCATCTCTGTGCCAACTAATTAAGAAAATATTTTCCCAGCAATCGCATGGCAAAGTAACACAAGCGTTGAATGGAAAATGGTTGAAATGCATATAAAATGCTGCAGGAAATCCCAAGCTGAGTTTCCAACAAAAAGAATGCGGCCGAAGAGGCAGCCAGCCGTGCGATGGACGCATGTATGGCTATGCCGCCTGCAGAGATTGCTTCTCAGAACGGGCTGCCTGCATCCAGAGCATCCAACTACAAAACATTTCTCGGCAATTGTGTGCCAAGTGCAAGTCCTAGATGAAGGCAGCGGTGGCCTTGCAGCAAAAAGAAAAACTATAAGAACTGGAGCAGTATTCACGTACATACGCATGTGGATGTATAATCCTGAAATATGACACCATTCTTATACACTTTTGCAGAATATCGCTGTGAGAATGTTGTGTCATCTGTTTTGTTGGTTAACTAGTAAAACAAAATCTGGCAAATGATAATGCAGAGAAACAAGATTATTAGCCAACAGTAACGTTGTGTACTTGATTCAAAGTTTATGTAATTTATTGTATGCATTTGAAACATTTGAAAGATTGAACGCATTTTCAAATCAAAGCCCGATGAAATTGAATTAAATTAAGAGCCGCATTGAGAAAGAGATTACTCTCAATACACTCTGCAGTGGAGCAGGTTGCTAATTGTTTGCTTATAAAGTGTATTGAGCTGAGGCCTTGTCTCACTTCACATCAGTTGCTCATTCAATCTCTTGTTCAGCGAAATCAACGCTGAATTGGCTCAGGTGCGATTGGCACGTTATGCACATACACCTCTGGCACACCCACATTCCAGCAATTTGTCGTCACTGTAAAGTTTTCTTTCCTCCTGTGCTGATGGACATCGTTACTTTAATAGCCGCTGCTCTGGTGACAAGCAACCGGACCACCTAGTGTATATGATGTAACGCCATCAGTCTTATGATAAGATTTGTTTGCTTCCCCACAATGTTATGTTATACAAAGAGTGTCCAAAATGAAGCCATAGTTCAGGCTGAGGCCGTTAGGTCCGTTCCCAGTCCAAAAAGGGACATCTCAAAGCTGTGCTCATGCAAATTGAAGTGCGTGCTTGTGCGCCTTTGACTTTAATGAGATACACTCAGACAACAGAATCACAAACGAGCAGGGCGTGCCATGAATAGGGAGCTGGAGGCAAAGCCGCTTGCCGATGGCGTCAGTGTAAACAAGACAGCCACATGCCACATGCAGCGCCGCAAAAATTAATATTTGTGTTAATAAAAGCAAGAAGGGAAGGAGCAATGGCAACATAACAACAACAAAAAAGCAGCCAAAAGCAGCAATAGCAGTAACAACAACAGCAACAAGGCCAAAACCATTGGCATTGGCTGCCAGATCTTCCAGTCCGGAGCATTATGTTCCGGCAGCAGCTGTACGCTCGTAAGTGTTTACATTACTTGTTTGGATCTAAGCACGCGCATTTAGTCGAGCGGATGCAGAATCTAAATTTGAGGCACAAACGTTCGCAGTTCGGTCGATAACAAGGAATACGTGCCAAACCGATGAATCTTTAGCTGCTACTGTGGCTCTGGACAGCTAAAACATGTCGCTGGATCGGAACACAACCAAAACCAACTCTATCTAAATTCTAGAACGATGGCTAACCCTAAAGCGAAATGGTTTTGCAATTGAAGCTGTGCAGCATACAATTCAATTAAAAAGTTTGGTTTTTTTTTTTTGCTTGCCTTTTCAAATCACTCGCTCTCTGTCTGTCTCTCTTACTCTCTTTCTCCCTCTCTCTCTCTCTCTCTCTGTCTGGTATTTCCGTTTCGTGCGGTAAAATGACGTTTGACGTCTCAATTTTTGCCATTCCAAAAACGCCTCGCGCCAAAAGCAAAAGCAATGAGCAACGTTAGTTGAATAGAAACGGAAACGAGGGATTGAAAGAGCGGGTGTAAAAGTGCCTAGTGGCAACTTAGTGCTACAGTGGGTAACGTTGGATATCCTACTAAGTGAAGCGAACATTTCAAACATATCAAAAGCAAATTCATATGTTTTACCAACGAAATTAGGACATCACATTTATCATTTATTCATATCAAAGACTTATTTATTATTGTCCAATTCGAAATAAATCTTAACTAATGACTAGACATTGTTATCAAAAAGTCAATAGATATGTTCGGCACTTGCGTAAAATGTAATTTTATGGAACACTTTAGTCTTTCTAGAAATTTCCAATTCAAACTATTTCAGATTCATTCTGCATGTACAACTTCTTGACAGTTCGAACTTGATAAATAAAAAGATAAATAGGTTACCGTAAAGTTATGTTTGCGCTTAACCCTTTTAGCACTCATCTCACCCATTGTTTGCTGACTGTTGTGGGGCCTCTGTTCGTCGACTTTGTGAGTGGTAGCCTTCCTCGGTCTCTCTCGACATTCCCGTACCATTTCTCCAGCTTCTTCACTCAGCGTTGCATTACATTCTTGTATGTGGTTTATTTTCAGTTTGCCTTTTTTATAACACCCGCAACTGAAGTGAAATGAAACTTCACACCATTTTCGCGCAGCACCCGGAGGATCCGGACCATCCACTTTGGCACAACAATGATGCTGAAGCAGCAGCTTGTGCTTAGCAATGAATGAAATGCGGCAGCTGCTGCCTGGCAATGAATGAAATGCAATTAAGTTGATGTCGATGCATGTTTATAGTGGCAGACTGACTGACTGAATGAGTGACTGACTGAGTGGCAAAGCAACGTTAATGTATTGTACAACTTAACACTAACAACAAAAACCACCTATGTATTGGCAAAGAGGAATTGAATTTCCAACGTCAAGTGAGCAACAATTTTGTGCGGATTACCGATTGTCTTTAGCACTTCGCTTAGATGTCATTCCAGATATGTCACTTAATTAACTTAATTTAAAACTTGCACACTTCTGGCGCTCACACATGTGTATATTTTAGCTGTTAATTAACTGAATACCAACGTGGCTGGGCAGGGCAATTGCCAGTCAGCAGCTGCTGCTACCAAAAGCTGTTAAGTCACGACAACTTTGCAGGCAGCAAATGGCATTTAAGAACATTTTTCTCCACACACACGCACACACACAGACTCACACACACATACACATACACATACACACATCCGCACCCACGCAAACTTCCGCAACTCCTTTCATGTTGACCCGGAGAAGGCTTTGCATATTTTGTACGAGCAAACTGTTGTCTGGGCAAAAGTTGAGAAAGTATTTTTCACAATCATTTCACAGGCTGCACTTTTTGCACATGAACATGTGAGTGACACGCCCACACACTTAGTGGGCGGCTTGCGGCGTGTCTTCATAATGGATTCCCTAGCTTGCTAGGCAAGGGGCGAGAAAATTTGCGGCTACAAGTTCATTTATCATATGCTTGAGTAATTGAAATTTCAACGCTTGAACCATCCAACCAGACAAGAACAAGACCACACCACAGAACACCGCATGACGCTCCACCAGGCCAAACCATACCAGACCAGACCATTACAGAGTAGTCTCGCCGGCAATCAATGTGCGCCCAGAGAGCAGTCCGGATCGCATCCCAACCCCGAACTCCAACTATAGCCGACACAGCCAATACATTAGACGCCTCTCTGACACATTTTGCTTTGAACTTAATGGATATGAAATAAATAAAAAATGTATAAACTCACTTACTCCAGGCATGGAGCGCGTCCTAAGCATATGCATGAGTACAACAAAAAAAAAATTTTTAAAAAAAATATATATAACAACACAACAAAAAATAAAAATAAAAAAGGTGGCCACAAAAAGGCTTCTTAAAGTTAGCAAATGGCGGCCGGAAACTCAATGAATGTGCTTGAAAATCGATTGGGGATTACTCTTGAAACGTTTTTTATTTTTACATCGTTTCAGGGCATTCTTCTGGCATAGGTGTGTTTATTTTCGGCCCCAACGGCTTGCCCCTTTGGGTTGGGGTGGGCAACTTCTAGGGTCTGCTGTCGGTAACGCATCGAAGCACAAATGATTTATATGGTACACAAAGCAAGAATTGTAGCCGCACCTTGCTGACCATCCACAAAATGTATGGGATAGAGGAGGATGTGTAGTACCATGGTCTATTCGTTTGCCAACCCATAGATACCACACATACGTACCTCACATAAATATATGAAAATTTGTTGCTATTTGCTCCCCAAGGCTGGTGACACAAAAACGCAATCATTTGACCATAAACATTGAACTAAATTCAAAATCAATTTAGCGGAATAATAAAAGCCAGCCATGGTCGTTATATTTTTTTTTTCCCGGTGCTTCTATTCGAATTGGTCTGGGATTAGGGTGTGGAAACAATTTGTTGTTACCGTTATAAGCTTCCTCTGTATTGCTGCAATTATGTTTACAATTGACTGTGCGCCTGGCACTGGATTGCCATTGAAGTCCTATCGGGTTAAAAGCCATAACATGAGTCTTAATAATTACCAGAGTGTGTTTGAAGTGTCATTTGTAATAATTCTGATGGCACATGTAGTGCATGGCCGAAACAAAATACCTGTGCATTCAAACGAACGTGTATAAATCTGCAGTTCCTATTTCATTTAAAATGGAGTGAAAAAGGCTGTCACACTCTAATAAATATGGATGGTCTGTTTCTCGCAATCAGTTATGAAAAATTGACATAAATAAGTAGAATCCACATATGTATGAATGTGTGTGTCTGTATCCTGCCTACTGGGCACATCTTGGCTTATTGGCCATGGCCAAAACGCAGTCGAGCTGCCATGCGTCGACAACTTCAACAGACTCTTAGCTTATTTATGCCTTTAGGCAACCTCAGCAACAACCAAAATCATAATAAAAACAACAAACACAGTGGCTGCTAAGCACAAAAAAAAATAAAATAAAAACTATTGTAGGCAAAAGTCAAGTGAATTTCCTTTTCTGGCCAAACACACAATAAAAAAGTGACTTATATACACACACAAACACACACAATTCAGCAACCGAAGGATCCCGAACAGGATGAACGAGTTGCTCGCACTGCCATGAAATGTATTTTGTTATGAATTTTTGTTACATCCTTTTTCATTTTTTGGTTGCCTCGTCGCTTCCATTCACTTCCTCTTTGCAATAGCAGTTGTGGCAGTAACAGCAACAACAAAAGCAGCAACGGCAAAGATTACAAGAATGACGCAAACACATCCGTAAACAATTTGTTCATGCCCCTTTATTTTCATTTATTTTTTGTTTAGCTTCGTTTCTATGTCTTCTTTGTATTTATTTAAATATGTTGCTTTTTGATAAGAAAAATAAGCAAATGTACGCAGAAATTGAAAATGCTTCAAGCCAAAAACAAAAATGTAAGAATTCTCGTCATAAAAAATAAAAACGAGAAAACGAGAAAACGAAAATAAACCAAGCAAGCCATGGTGTAAATAAAATCAAAGCCATAGAATGGTTAAATGGGGTGTACAAAGTGGCAATCGGCTTTTAAGATTTGAATACGACAACCAATTAAAATAAAGAAAACAAATAAATATGGTTGTCCTAAAAATATGCAAAGAATATAATAGATAAAAAATATGCTTTAAAGTATGTAATTTACTGATAGAAATGGCACAATGGACAAACCGGGGATTATACTCAGGGCTACGAATGGCCACAAAGATAATATCGAGTAATAGATAAGTTGAGTGCTAAAAATAATAATAAAGGAACATTTTTTGGAATAACGTATTAAGCTAAATGCGTTCTTAAGAAAATGATAAGTTGAGTACTAAAAATAATAATAAAGCAACATTTTTTGGAATAACGTATTAAGCTAAATGCGTTCTTAAGAAAATGCGCTGAGATTTATTTTAGGAAATTGTTGACCGGCAGCATCTTGAAACATGAGCATATATAAATCTAATAAAAATAAGTTAAAAAAACTGTTGACTTAAATCAAATGTGTGACATCGAGAGATTGCTGGTTGGGTGTTGCATGTTACGGGGGGGATCCAAGAAAATCAGTGATTCTGTTGTTGCTCGTATTGCCGACGGAGTTTGGCTTTCCTTAAATGTGTTTCCACCCATTCATCTGTGTGTACATATACATTTGTTTGCACTTGTGTGTATATGTCGCATATGTACATTTGAGAAAGTCAACGTAATTTTTCTTTCCTTTTCATTCGCTTATTTGCCATTTCATTTCCATATGCACAAAGTAAATAAGTAAACAATTGAAGCTTACTTGCTAACTCAGGATTGTGTGTTGTATGTGTTGTTTAGAGGGGGGCGAGAGGCAGACTTGATACAGTGTTGTTGGTGTTGCCTTGACAGCCAAAGTTTGTGAACAGGGGCAGCACATCCTTGATAGAACGCAGCAACTGCACTGGCTCAGTGACATGTGTGTGAAATGTTTGCCGTGTTTTAGATCGAGTTTTTGACACACAAAAGGAGCTCGGCAAATTGGAAGCCAAGCCAAAGTTGATAGGATATGCGCGCGAAAGGATTTCTCGGAAATATTGACTTGGATGAGTCGGTGCGTTTGTGTGTGGGGGCGTCCACGGGATAATCGACAGGCTGTCATTGTGTTTACACTAAATTTCAATTAAATTTTGAGGCCTCTTTGACATTGACAGCAACAGCAGTCGAATTGGAGACAAATGCAAATAGATTTAGACACCACGACGAATTGGAATAAGTAACAGCAAAAACTAAAGGGATTCCGGATACCAAAAACAATCGCAAATGCTGTCACCAAACAAATCTCAACAAACTTTACAAAACAATTTTATGCGAGAAAATTAAGCCACTTTTGGTAGAACAGCAACAACAACAACAACTACAAGGTTAAGAACAACAAGCAGCAACAAACGTTGACTGTGTAGTGAAGGAAGTGGGGCATGGTGAGCAGTATGGCTTGTGCGGATTTGCTGACTGGATTTAAAATGGAAATTATTTGAGAAAACCAATTCACTTTATTACTTTGGGGCATACGCAAAGTAAAACAAAAGCACCAAAACAACAACAACAACAATAACAACAACAAAATGAAGCAGTACCAGCAACATCAGGAACAGGAACAGCAACAGTAACAACAACTCAAGGCAAGCGACCATAAAAATTAATGCAATAAAAACACATGGCACAAGAGGCAGAAAAAAGCAACCTCTGAAAGAAAACTGACGGCAAAGTAGGCGAAACTCGAAGGGAGGAAAAACAAACTGAACCTAAAGCTGAGAACCAGAACAACTTACAGCTAACCAGAATAGAAAAGATGGACGTCTTATATTCCGGGGGAACGTAAGGAAGACCGTAATAACCTACTCATACAGTTAACCAGAAAAAAACCTACATAAATATAATATTTATATTTATGTATTGTTATACTTGCGTTGTTTTCTAATTATAGCCTCCTCATCTGGCAAAACTTATGGTTCTGCGCCACTTAATATAAACTTTGAGAAGGAACATTGCTTCTGTTCTTGATGGTAACATTATTTACTTGGCTATCCGATTAACTGCAGTTTCACCAGTGAAGGAAAGGATTTTTAACTTTCAGCAAGTTCAAGGAAGCTTCTCTTCTATATTTTCCAGATGGTTTTTTCTTGCTATGCAGGTCGCTTGGACTATTTTGCTTAAGGCGTCTAAGTGCCTAGCCTGCATCTGGTAGCAATTAAAAGGAGAGTCCTGAACATTAACTTGCTTGCCTTGTGCTGTTGTGTTGTTGCCACGGCTTATGCCGTTGCTACGCTTGATTGAGCTTGAAGCTGTGCCACTTAAAATTGCAGCTCTAGTCCTGGGCGTAATTACACTTTTCAATTATGCTTAATTATGTGCAGAGAGCCGTTTGTGTTCTGTCTTTTAAAGTTGAGGCTTAAATTTGTGGCAGCAGGAAAATATCTTCCCCATATTCGCTCCCGTTATGCGATATGTCTGTCTGGGGCTGCCTGATGCGGAGCGACCGCATTGTTGTTAGTTTGCTTGCCTGCTGCTCCTTCTGCGGTTGGCATTAGCCATGTTGCTGGCAAGGACAACGAAATCAACGGACGACAATGGCAGCGACGTCGAAATCGCAGCGCAGCAGGCAGGCAGGCATAAATCAGGATTTTCACATAGCCCGGGCCACAAATGTTTTTTAAAGGATTCGCAGTAGGTGCTACCGCATGAACAGCAATAGTAACTTGGGGGTCGTTTGGGTTCGATGTCGCCTGCAATCGCAGATAATCTTATGCATGCTTAGACAGTAAATATATATGCATATATATATATATATATATATATATATGTAGGTATAGGTATAGGTATGTATTTAACTGGGCTTAGGACAACGTTAAATTGACCTGCACCAACTTACAAACTTACCCATCATGCAACAGAGCAGCGTCGAAAAGGTCAGCATTTTTATGTGGGTTGGGCGCCCAGCGCCGTCTGCGTGCTCTTGGGATCACTCTCTCTCACTCTACGGTGCTCCTTCTCTCTCTCTCTTGTTGGCTCCGTTTCTGGATCTTTATCACCTGCTGCTGCACTTTCGCTTTCGTACTATGTATTTGCTATCGATTCGCACTTTGTTAGCTTTAAGTGTTTTTATAGCTGCACTTTTAGCCGTTTTATAGATGTCATTTATTTTTTGCCTTCACTGTAAATGATATTTTTATTCATATTACACACACACACACAAAAACGACAACAACAACAAGAACAACAATAACTCCCTTCGACTTCTGCGCTATTTCCCAACTCGCCAAGAATTAAACACTCGCAATGACATTTAAAACACTTAATTCCAACGACAGACACTTTAATCTTTTAACGCTCGTTCGTTTTTTAATCTATTTGTTACTGTTGTTGTTGCTGTTACTGTTACTGTTGTCGCATTGCTGCCTATGCCAAATATTGCTTTTTGTGTTTCATTTTTCCATTTCCTTTTTTACTTTAGCCTTTTATTTATACCATTTTGTTGTTGATTTTTTTTTTGCCACGCGCTTCCAACAGTTTTTGCTGACTTTGCCAAATTGATTTTGTCAGCATTGTGAACTTTAATTGATTAAATTTATCATTGTTTTTGTAAGCCCGTTCGCTCCGTTGCCGTTCCCCATTTTCACCTAATAAATGCTACAAATTGAACAAAATAAAATAAAGAAAAACCTAACATGTTCCAACACAAATGAAACATTAAGCAAAATATCCTTGATCGTATATATCGTAAGCAAAATAGATATTACTGATGACACCAATGAGTTGATTTTAAAAAAAGTAATAATTCGATTATAATAATCAACAATCGTCTGCAAAAGTTCTCTGTGTACGTTAGTCTCAGTTAAATTTAAACCCTCGACCTTGGGCAAGTTATAGAAATTAAAAATCAATTAAATAATTACCACCTCTACACTGCTTTAAATGAGAACCGTTACTGTATGTATAATTAACAGACAACTTTACTATAGTTTCAGCTATGCATGATTTATGAGGACAACCTACACGCATGTCTACGGAATAATACGGAACCCCCAATCCCAAAAATAAGCTTGACCGTGCTTATAATAATCAAATCGTGCTGAAGGCAAAGAAAACACACAAAATAAATAAATAGATTTTGGTACACACACTTATATTTGTAAATATGCGTGTGTATTTGATTACATATGGGGCAAATGGGCGACGAAAATTGGGAAATGGTTTGGCCTACAGGCTTGTCACGCCCCAAGATTGAAACCCACCAAATGTCTTATTTACCCTGTGGCCAATCCTTAACTCATCCCGAAGCACTTTCATCTATTTTTGTGTATTTGAGCTTATGCGCTATGTGTCAGCTGTATATCAATCAATTCGAACTGTGGCTGGCCAAAGTTACCCAACCTTCTTCATCAGATGCCTTGATAAATATACTTGTAATTTGTTGAAGCCGTTGTTGCCATTGACTCTTTCGCACGTCACTTGCAAATTTGTCTGTGGCGTGTTCAGTTCATTTAAGGCAAATTAATTGCAAATTTGCAGCAACACTTTCAGCTAATTACAAACTAAAAATGGGCATGGGATTGAGGAATCAACTCAAAGGTACAATGACTGACGTCAACTGAGACTGAGGCAGAGACTGAGGCTGAGGCTGAGGCTGTTTCTGTGTTTTGTTGTGTTAGACCTCAATCATTAGCAGCAGAAGGCATCGTAGCCCTTTTGCGCCCAGTGGGGGCCACTTGTCGCTGTTGCTTCCGTAATAGAATTAAAGACGGCAGCAGGGCAGAGGACAATGATGTTGCTGCTCTCCTCTCTCTCTCTCTCTCTCTCTCTCTCTCTCTATCTCTCTTGAAAGTGTTAGTGCACACATAAGTTCTTTGTGAGTGTGTTATGGATGTGTATGTGTATCTAGTATGTGTCAGTGTGTGCGGGTTGGTAATTGTTGCCCAAGGCTCTGAAAGCTCAAGTAAAGTCCACTTGTCGCATACACTCCCGCTGTCTCTTGTCTCTCTCTCTCTCTCTCTCTCTTTCTTTCATTCTCTCTCTGTCTGTCATTCTCTCTATATTTGTTTCATTTTTTTCACTTCGTGTCGGTGTGTTGTGTGTGTGTGTGTGTGTAATTGCAAACGTCTGCAGTTTGTTGCTCAGCTCTTCAGTTCTGTTCTACTCCCTTTGGCGACGCTTGTCATTACACTTAGTATCCGTGATTAGATGACGTGCCCGTTACCTTCCCTTCACTTCTCTTCTCATTACTCCCTTCCCCTAGTTGAGTTAGCCATTTCCGCATTGCTATGCTTCAGTGGCTCCCCGTGCGACACTGTTCGCATTGTTCATGAATATTTTATTGATACAAGAGCATTGTGTGCTTATTTTAGTTTGGTTTCCACTCTGTTTGTTTGTTTTGCTAAATTGAAAGCTATTTACGCAGATTTTCTCCGCATTTAACCTAATGATTATGGCCAGCATCCTTGATACTCAACTGTCGTGAGTAGGCAATTTTAGTATATAACAATATCTGCGAATTTTTAGAGCTACTCAGGAGCTAAAATAATCAGATTTGCAAGTACGCAAATTCAATTCGCTTATTACATTTAATTTGGAAGAGGTTTATGTAAATTAAATTAAGTTTGTCGATTTTTTGGGCAATTTTGACAGAATTATTTGTTACTCAAACCATTTTTAATGGCCAAATGTTTTTTTTTAGTATATTTTCTAATTGAATAAAGAACTATCTTTAAGTAATCTCTGCAGAGACTTGAACAGATTTGAAGCTTTGTTTTTTGGAAATGAATTTGCCTATCGACATTATAATATACCTGACGAAGCATGGATAAAATTGCACTTGGCACTTGGCACTATTCGTGCTTATGTCTCGACTTTCTTGATGTGTGCTCTTATTTAATAAAAGTGTGCAAAAACTTTCCTCGCCTGTCCTCAACTACTTAGTGCAACTATTAGGGATAAAGTTTTTTTGGAGAATAACGGCATCACAAATGACAAGCAGACTTGTACAATGTGGCGTGTGCGTAACAAATTTGTTTACGCAATGCGCATACGCAATGTGTGCCCGCTGGCGATCTTTCTGGTGGTCTTTGTGGCAGCCGGGCTCCCCACTAAAAGCCATCGCGCACTTGCTGTTGATTTCTTTATGTGTTTCCTATTAATTTTTGTCAGTTTTTGTTTATATTTTTTTTTTTTTGTCGCTTGAAGGCTATGGAAATATTAAATTACAATATATTGTCGCTCGGGGAAATTGTTGTGTACACAATTTGTTTTGACGCGTTATTCCATTTATCGGTCGTGCTAAAGATCAAAGACGATTTACTACATTTTCGAGGTGTTTGTATTGAGTTCGGTGTTTTTTTTTTTAATTTGTTAATTTATTTTCACGTTGTGGAAAATGTTGGTCTAAATATAAAAGCAACTTAATTTGCTGCCTGCTAATGAGGCAGAATGCTAAGGAGGGGCATCATGTGCGTAGGTGTGTAGAGGGCGGTGTCCGAAGAGGGGGAAGGGGGTATGGGCAGATCGTTTTTTATTTTTTGTGTGTGCGTATTGCTGTTTTTTATTTTATTAGTTTCGTTTCGTCTTTTGTCGGCTGCCACAGTTAACAAGTTGCGAACAGCAGCGAACAACAAAATAACAAAAAATCGCATATAATTCGAAACGATGTCATAAAATATTCGCGTGTGTCGCGCGTACTTTGCTAAACTGCCCCAAAAGGCATAAGCTAACGACAGTTACAACAATGCCAACAACAAAGTCCTTTCAATTTCATCTCCTGCCAGGCCGGCAATGTGGCAATGTGGCAATGAGGCTTTTCCTGCGTTTTCACACGTTCAAAATTTACGACTTTGCCACTTTTTGAGTTGCTCCAAAGAAGAAGTTGGTCTCAACTTTTATTTAACACACACATGCACACTCGCACACACACTCACAGTTTTATACTGGTGTATAGCAGACAAATTCGCGTCTCACTCGGTGGAAATCAACTTGTTTGTTTTTTCTTGCCGCGGGGCTTTTGTTGTTATCGAATTCGTTATCGAAATTGAATTTGGTTTCGGAATTGAGCTCGCAAACGTTACCCGCTGTGTATATCTCGCGTGCGTTCACCGTCGTCGTCGCACACAAACTGAAACTGAAACTTATTTTCTGGCCCAGCAATTGCCAGCTGACGCAACGAATGAACCTTAGCCTCCAAGATTATCAGGACGAAACCTCGTTCTGTTGCCTGTTCGGATGTTGTTGCGGTCGCCTTCGTGCATTCGGGCTTCGTCAGCTTCGCTGGTGCCGTCGTCAACGTGTGCCAAAGCCGACTGTCAATTCGCCGCAAAGACGACTTCTCTGCAAGCTAATTTGTCGCAAGCAGTCAAGCATAAAATGGTTTATTGTGATGCCTTTGACACAATATAAAACTGAATTAACTATAAAAGATAATCGTTTATTTCTAGCAAATGGCAAATGGGAAAAGTGAATAATTTATAATATGGAATTGTTATTAATAAATTAATTTAAGTAAAAACTAATATATAATAATGATGTTGCTTAGAATGTGTCAAGCAAAGTATTTATTAAACTTAAGCAAATTTTTTCTTTTGTTTATGGCAGATTTAATAGATTGAATTGGATAAACTTGAATTACATCTTTGGAGTTTTGACGAAGTTATGGCAATTGAGAATGACAACATGCGAGTTTACAGTTGTTTACTTATACATAGATTAACAGTTTTATTTCATTAAGCTCTCGCCCCGATCTTCATAATCACAATCTCATTCTTAGCAATTTTTACTTGCACAGCTCTCTTCAGCCGCCCAACAAAGAGCTATGTGTTGGACTCAGACAACAGCATCCAAAGCAGCACAATATAAGGTCAGTGCTGGGCACACATGAAGAGAACGAAGCAAAGAGCGCGCATGCGCATTGTTCATGCTCACTCTCTCTGCACTTTTGCGGCGAATTGGTGGAATTTTAATACAATTTACATAGCGACTTTACATAAAAAGAACTAATGACAATATAAATTCACATGACGTTCGCCTGGTTGCCACAGATGGGCTACGAGCGCTGATGTTGACGATGCTCCACTACGAACAAATACATATGTATGTATAGTATGTATATATATATATGTGTGTTTGTGTTTGTGTTCGTTTTGGGTTTTATCTCTTGGGGATAGCTAAGAGTTAAGCAAATACAGCGCTAACCGTTATCGCCATGGCGAAAATCAGTAATTAGCGTAAATTGAGTTAGTAAAAAGCGCAAGTGCTTAATTCCGAGCCGAGCTCTCGCCCACGCCCTGCTGCCACCTACAATAGTTACCGCATGTTGCGGTTGTCACAGTACCTTTGCTCAGTCGCATTGTTATCGTTGTTGTTGATTATGTGGCAATTATTTGCCACTTGCCATTTGTGGCAAGCCTCGACGACACTTTCGATCAGAGCGTGTTTGTGCCTGGATGGCAGGTAAAGCCCATCTGCAGCTTAGCGAGCTAATTAAACAAGTTGATTAATTTCCACTGCCCCTTGACCTTGGCCAAGTTGCCAAGGGGCAAGTTTTATGCTTGACTTTGCCCAGCAACTTGGCCATACTTTTGAGAACTTCGACCAGGCAGGCAGGCAGTCAGGCAGGCAGGCAGTGATGTGCCTCAACTTTTTTCACACCGATTGTGTGGGTGTGGCACACATCGTTATCTTAGTCTAATTTGGCAGCATGTGGCACGTTTGAAGCTATCAAACTTTCCAAGTAAGTTTGACTCACAAGTTGCACATTTCGTTCTAAATATTTTCCATTTCCAAAAAAACTTAAGTGAAGTCATACCACAAATGTTCTATTTCTATAAAACACGAAACAAAACTAGTGAAATAGTTAATGCAGCTAGATTCTCTGAAGAGCATTCGAATTTGTTGTATATGATTTATGCATACTTTCCCCCAAATAAATAGAGCACTGGGCCACCCACTGGGCCACCCACTGGGGTAACGCAATCAGCTCGAGCATGGAATTTAATCTTCTAGTTGAGTTTGGCTTCGTCTAGGCATTGTTGCATATTCAACAACAAATGCAACTGGAAAAACCGTCCAACTAATAACAAATGGAAATGAATGCTCCAGAAATTTACTTACTAAACATTTTCGTATTTTCACAATGGCTGGCAAGTTTTGCAAATGAGTTTTTGCCTCGGACTCCTTTGCAACAAATGAATTGATTTAATTTGTTGCAGTGGAGGGTTTTAAAGCATAACTAAGACAAACAATTGCATTGCACAATGTCATGTAACAAGTACTTAAAGTAAATCCAATTTAAAAATATTAAACAGCACAAGCACAGATTGACCTCTTTTTAGAATATTACATTCAAGCTGCCCCACAGAAGTTGCAGAAAGAGCTGACCAAAAAAAAAGTGATATAGCAGTATGTGTGCTGAAAACGAAATTTGTTGGGAGGGGCACAACTGTGTAGGGGGTTAGGAGTGGGTATGGGGATCGGAGCACTGATGAGTTCACTTCACTGAGCAAATGAAACGATATTGTTGTCAATTTAGGTGCAACAAAGAACAACAACGAACATCAGCCAGGACAATACAAACAGCATGCACGATGGCGACAAAGAAGCCAAGAATTTCCTGACAAGGGAAGGCAGCTGGCCGAGGGTGGAGTACACAGCTACATGAGCAAACAACAACAAATTGCATGTCCTTCCGCTTTTAGATGCTACAGAAAATACGCACTCATATTTGCTTTCGGCAGTCGAAGGGGGAAATGCTGGGCTTTGTCGAGACTCTACCTGCAGTTTTAATGAAGGCAGATACTTTCAGCATTCTCGTTAGTTTGGAACCCACTGAAATGAAGCTGGGTGCAGCAACTGTTGCTGCTGCCCCATTGTTTGAAGAGGCACTCCTGAAGCGAACAGCTATTTGAGTTCAAAATTTACCTCTAGATATAACTCAATTGCATCGATAATTTCAGCAATGGGCTTAATTAAATCAATTTAAATTAGGTAAATTGGATAAACTGTTTGACCAAATAAATTAGCATTAGAAAAGCCGCTCTTAGATATAGAAACCCTTTCCCGATCTATAAGTTGCCATTTGGATTGTCTCCATTTGTAAACTGCGACAGTAATATTTTTAATTATCAAATAAAGACAGCAAATAATTTAAATAAATAAATTAGACATTAACATTAGGTTAGTTAGAGCTACACGCAAAGGAGGGCAACTGCCTGTCGCTTAGAGCCGGACAACTTCCACGCCCTGCGGTGTGAAGAGGGACTCGGCTGCCAATTTGAGCTTCTCGTTGACCAACTTGGCAATTTTGGGCGTGCGACGCCAGACGAGCTCGCGGGTCCGGTCGTGATTATCCTTGCTCTCCACCTCCACCTACACACCACAAAAATAAAAAATTAAATAAATAATAAAACAAAGAAGGAATGAACAATTTAGAGCTAATTGCACAGGGCACAAAGGTGTTGCAGCAGCTGTGACAACTGAGGCTTTACCTGTTTGGGTTGTTGCACTTTGATTGACATCAGGGTGGCCCGATCATCCAGCACACTGAACTTAATGCGTCCGATCATCTCGTTGGTCCTGGCAGTGGCGCTCTTTACATTTCGCACGCTGCCCCTCTTAAAGGACTTCTCTACGCGCAGAGTCAATGGGCCCAACGTGAATTTGGCTTTAATGGTCGAATTGCGACCTTCCGCATCGCTGACCACCTTCACGTTGCCAACGCGCTTGAGCGACGCCAGACCCGATAAGCTTCCCTCCGCTTTTTGCAGCTTCTCCACTTCCTGACCCGCCTTATTGGCGGCCCCACCACCCGCTGGCTTATTGTAGTTGTTAGTTCCAGCCTTCAGGGCCCCACCACCACCGGGCTTTTTGGGGTTGTGCTTATGCGCCGCCTGCTGTGTGCCAGTGGATTTCTTTTGGTTAACTTTGGCGGCACCCTGCTCCCTATTGAACACGGTACGTGTTTCCGCTTTGCCAGACCCGGATGCCTCCTCCTTTTGGCTATCCTGCTCTTCCCGTGCTTTGAGGCCGAGCTCAGTCTGTAATTGCGTCAATTGCTCCTGCAATTTGATTGACTCGGTGCTGCTGCTGATGCTGCCAGCGGACGAAGAGGAGGGGGAGGCACGCGGCTCCGAGCGAGTGTTCTTGCTGCAAGTCACAAAGATTGACAAATTTGCATAATTCGCTTTGACTTTGCCCAAATTTGATGCCAGCTTGTATACCCTTGCCGAGCAGGCAGCTGCTTGACTAAGTCATGCGACTTACTTGACATTGAATGCAACCATTTCTAACTTGTGGCAAATGCTGTGGCATATATCGAGATAGCAACTTTCATTTCTTATGCTCTACAAGTGTATTCAAGTTGTAGGCAACCATTTGCAAGCATCTAATTTCGCATATTGCTAGTTTGACTTACAGTTTTTTGTGGGTTGTCGTCTTGTGATTGCCATTCCCTTTGGTCTTGGTTGTGGTCTTCGTTGTAGTCTTCGTTGTAGTCTTCGTTGCAGTACCTGCCCCATATGTGGGCGTGGCCGAGCGCCCGGCCAATCGAACAACAAACGGATCATAATTGTCGGCGACAATGCGATTTATGCGAGAGAATATGGCATCGATGAAATGATTATGGCGCGCTTGGAATGCATCCGTTGACATGTCAATGACGTTGTTTTTCAGATCACCTACCCAGCGCCATAGAAGATTTGATGTTAATACGCTTTCATGAGCCAAGCACACAAGTTCATTTTGTGGATTTTGTCTGTGAATGTGAGTGTGTGGCAACATTGCGGCCCTGTGGCCCCATGATGGGAGTTTGGCAACATGCTTTTTCATGTGTGTCTCTAATATATCTCATGTGCCTATACATGGGATCCCAGAACCCACCACAAATAGACATGCTCTCACACCCATAAGTCTGTGTGTTATGTGTGTGTGAATGTGAATGAGGCAAAGTAATAATAAAATTATAATGAAGCAAATAATGTTATAAAAAAAAGCATTGACATTCAAGCTGCGCAGTTATAAGCTCTTATTTAATGACAGCCACACTTAATCTATGAACAAATATTCCAGAGATGCTAAAGTGGGATTATTAAGTGCAACTGATTTATATTATGAAAGCTGTTGGGAAAGTGTATGATATTTAAATTGACTTCAGTGAAATCTAAATTTTACATGCTTGAATAAAATAATAACTGTGAATAGCGAGTGTTTGTTATTAATATCTTAATAGCTTTTGCTGTGAAACTCTCCCATTAGACGAATCCAGACGAGATTCGGAATATATCGCAAATAAAAAACACTTAGCCTAAAGCCAGCCAGAGACATATTTAAATTAATATTTCGACGCAATCAGCTTAATCAAATCATAGTGAAAAGCCTTGCCTAGCAGCCAAAAAATATATTTAACTCATCAGTAAAATAGAGAAGGAAGTCGTTAACCAAAGAATCTTTATCCAATTGTGATTTAAGTCATGTTTTTTTTTTCATTTTACATCCCATAAACAAACTCATGTTCTCAGTTACATAAACCAGAGAACATAGTTCTGGTAATAATAGAAATAATGAGCCCTTAATGTGCCATTTACATGTTATAATGTGTGAGTGTGCGTGTGTGTCTGTGTGTATGTGTGTCTCTTCCACCTACTTTCTGCTAACTAGTTAAGTACACAGGGATAACGTTGCTGACATCCGGCCGGAAATGCCTTATTTATTTTAAACTGTGCCCTTTTGTTGTAGTTAATTGAGGCAAATTTCTACTGAAGTTCATTGCGCTCGTTTTTCTAATTACCATATTAAAAATAGATAGTAGTCAAGTTTATTTTTATAAAATAACACACTCCGTTATACCAATACCTATATATAAAAGTAGATATAAATATATACATAGTGTGCGAGAAGTAACCAGCCACAAAGACTAAAAAAATACTATATGTATTTCAACTTTTAATGAATTGATAACACAGAGCGACAAGTGATGTTTCCAATGATGAAAGTGCAGTCAAAAAAAAAAGAGACAGATTGATAGATATATAGAGAGAGAGAGAGAGGGATTGTGTAACCAAAAACCCAGAATTTTATGCAAATAGTGACGCTTGAAAGTGTTGTATGGACGAACGTATAAATAAAACACATAAGCAGATTTTTATTTTGATTTTTTCAATTGATTTGTCAGAAAGATGTACACAAATTTCATTAAAAATTTATTTAAGCAAACTTTTGTGTGTTTATTTGTGTATGTGTGAGCAGCTTTGCTAATTTGTTTTTTTTTTTGTGGTTTTTTCTTGTTTTGTTTTTACAATAAATAATAAATTAATAAATAAATAATAAATTACAAAATAAATGAACCTAAAACGCAAAGTTTAACAATTTGTGCAATGAAAACGATTTTGACGTCACTTTTCATTTATGTGAAAAATTTTGGCAAATTTTGCACTGCCTTTCAAGCGTTCAACTTTCAGCTACAATTTACAGTTGGTTAAATTTTGTCTTTTTTTTTTTGATTTTTTTTATTATTGTATGTTTTTTTACAATTTGCGTTATTTACGTTTACGGAAAGTTATGCGAGCCAGAAAGAAGCCAAAAAAATAGCCAACGATTAATTGTTGTCAATTGTAAGCCAAATGTGTGAAAGCGTGAGTAAAGGTAAAGTGAGCAACAGAGACAGAGACAGAGAGATACACAAATAGATGTATATATATATAGAGAGAGAGAGAGACAGAGAAAGAGGACTTTAGATATGCGCTACAAATATGCATTTATAAAATCGGCGATTACTTTTGTTGTTTGTGTCCAATAAATCAATTAATTACAAAGTAAATGTGGACCAAGAAAAAAGTTAAAAATTGTTATAAATAAATTACACTAAGTGAACAATTATCGTTGTTTTTGTTTTTGTTGTTGTTGAATGTTTGTTTGCTATTGTTGTTCACAAACATAAAATTAGCTATTTGTGAGTGTGTGTGTGTGTGTTTGTTTGTGAGTGTGTGCATATGTGTATGCGTGAATGCCAACGACACGGATAGCAACAAAAATGTTTGCCAAAATAGCATTTTTCTTTATTGCATATCACGCGGCGAGTTTTTCACATTCATTTCAGCTTTTCTTTCTTCAGTGTTTATTTTTGCTCCGAATATGATTTCAACAATTTGTGCTTCAGCATTAATCATTTAGTTGTTGTGCGTTTCATAGTTGTTGTTCTTGTTGCTGTTGTTGGTGGTGGTGATGGTCTTGTGAAACAGTCCGTGCGTAAATAACTTTGAATATAAACGTAACAATTGTGTGTGTGAGGGAGAAGTGATGAGTGTTGTGATTGGGTGAGGGGGTAGCAATGATTGTTGCTTGTGTGTGCAGCTTAAAAAATTTGCATTTGCATTTGAATTGTGCTCTTTGTTGTTGTCATTTTGCAGATAGTTTGACTAGCACCAAACTCTCAATCAACTCATTTCGAGGATATTGTTAAAAATATATTTTTTTTTTACTTATATATGCAATTTGTGTGTGTTTCTTTTGTTGTACTTTGCGTAAACTAGAGAATTTGCATTTGTTGTGCATTGTAACTAAAACTCAAAAATAAATAAATAAATAAATAAATTAGAAATAGGTTGTTGTTGCATTCCTGTGATTTTTGATCGAGTTGTTGCTTTTGGGATTGTAAAGATAGTCAGTGCAGGCAAAGAATTATGCAATGTCCGAGAGATTTCATGTGGTCCTACCCAAAAACAGTTGGCAATGCCTTGCAACGTCTTAAGTCATTTCAATGTGATATTTTTTGTTGTCCCTGTCATTAGCAGTTTTTCTTATTGTTGTTGTTGTTGTTGTTGTTGTGGTTGTTGTTGTTGTTGTGGCAGTTGTTTACTTTTAATGCTTGAGCTCTTTTTTGGACTTCTTGGAAGCACTTGTTGATTTTTTGGCTTTGGCTGTTTTTGTTGCTGTTGTTGACTTGGACTCACGTGCTTCGCGTCTGGCCTCGATGACGTCATCGCCAATAATATCATCATCGTCATCGTCATCATCATCGTCGTCAGCCTCCTCGTCGTCACCTGTCAGCGCACCTGTAATTTCATCGACTCCATCATCAATATCATCATCACTATCATCATCATAATCATCATCATCATATTCATCGTCCTCGTCGTCATAGTCTTCATCGTCAGACGCTGCACCGACGCCAACATTAGCAGCAGCGGGCGCTGCAAGTGGTTGCCCCACTGCCACGCCCACTACTTGCTGGGCCGGAGCAATGCCGACAATTAAATTGTTATTGTTATTAGTGTTCTTTGTTGATACTGTTGTTGTTGTTGTTGTTGTTAAATGCTGTTGTGATGATGCTTGATTTGCTTTAATTGTTTGATGTGTCCCATGTTGCAGTTGTGACAGTTGTTGTTGTTGTGGTTGTGGTTGTTGTTGTTGTTGTATTTGTATTTGTTGTTGTTGTTGTTGTATGTTGTATTTTAGTTTGTCAATTGCATTCGTGCTACTTAAACTAGGGGTGCCACCACTACTACCATCTAAAAGTGCATCTTCATCGTAAAAAACATTTAGTTCACCTTCGTTGTTGTTGTTGCCACTGCTGCTCGCTGTTTGTACGGGCGCCGCAGCCACTTCCTCAACAGCATTGCCACTGGCAATGGGTTCGACTGCATTGCCACTCTCCGCGGGCAAGTCGACACCATCAGAAATGCCCGAGGTCAGCGAGCTGCTTGCAGCGGGCGCCACTTCATCAAGTGCCTGGGCGGGCGCGGCGGCAGCAGCGCTCTGTTGTGCACTGGCAGCGGGCGCCACCTCATCATCATCATCGTCATCGTCGTCATCTGATAATGGAAAAGTTGAAATAGGCGAATAGCCAAAGTAAATTTAATTGATCGTCTCAGCGTTAGGAGTCTAATCAGGAGCGTCGAAGTCTAATCGATGATCCTTACCGCCCAGAATGTCATCGAAGAGTCTGTCCAGGTAGTCATCGTCATCGTCGTCTTCTTCTTCATCGTCGTCGCTAGCGGCGCCGGCGACTGGCGCTGCCTGGCCCTGGGGCGTGTCATCCTCCTCCTCGTCGTCATCATCTTCCTCGTCGTCATCATCTGTAAACCCCGAAAGCAAAATAACTGCGTTACCCAAAGGAAAGGAGAGCATAAAATTCTCGTTAATAACATCACACAATATGCAAATATCTTTTTTGCAAAATGGTTGCTCGTTGAGTGCCTCTTAGTTGTTGCAATTGCAGTTGCTAGTTGCTAGTTGGAGTGGTGCTTCTCAGTGGGTGCATGGTGCTCAGGTGGATCGGGTGCTTGCTTAATATCTGTGTGTGTGTGTGTGTGTGTGTGCGCAGATTTTTTTTTGACATTTTGGTTTGGGTACCTACCATCATCGTCATCAACCAAATCGCCCAAATCCGGTTCATCGTCATCGTCATCCTCGTCATCGTCATCATCATCGGTGGCTGGTGCAGCCGCCGGTGCCACATCATTGTTGACCGCCTGCTGGCGAGCCACGGCCCGTTCGCTTCTCGAGAGCAGCTTCACCGGCGATGCCTCAATCTGCAGCAACAGTGCACTGAGCACGCACAGCAAAATCACGAATTTCATTTTTGGTTCGTCTCTGCAACAGACAGATGAGCAGATGAATACAAGATGAGCTAAAATTGTGCGGTACATTCGGGTTCAGATTGTGCGCTTTAGTCGGGGGCATGCAGAACTTTTACTTTTGCGGTTAACCCAATTTGTTGCAGTGCAACACTTTCTTTTCCACGTCTTATAAATTACATATTTATTGAACAAAAGCCAACTTTGACTGGCCGCTAAGTAAAACAGTCAGAAAAGAAGACATCAAAGAAAGCAACTTCGAAGTATTTGTGTGTGTGTGTGTGGCTGAGTGTGTGTGGCTGTGTGTGTGTGTAAATGTAAACATGTTTTTGAACTGCGACTCAAACTTGCCGCCGGGCGGTGTCCACATGTCCATTTTGTTGGCACTTGACACACAACAGCAGTAGGAGCAACAACAAAAGCTGCAGCAACAACAATAATGCTGCCGGCGCCATTTGACGCCGTTCCAGTTGCCACTGCAGCCGCCACCACCACCACAACAGTGGCAGGTAAAGATACAAAGACAGACAAAAGTTAGTGTATTGTTTATTAAGTTACAGCATATTAGCTTTTCTCTCACGTTTTCTAAATCATCTGCTTTTAACGTTAATCGGACTTCCAAATACTGTTATAACAATTTTAGGTTGTATTTTAAACTGGGATAATTTCTATCAAGATATTTGCTTGACTACAAAAAAATGTACATTGGGTTAATGGTGTATTAAATTGGGCCGAGAAAAGTAGAGAGTCCTTATAGATTAGGGTATTTGTGGCATCCACGTGAATATCCCGAACTTTCCATTCTGGCATTGCTTTGTTGTTGGTTTTCTTGTAGACTACTGCGATTACTGTTGGCTCTTTAGCCATGACAATCAGCACGGCCAACAGCCAATGGCTGTAACAAACAACCGCAACAATTGTTGCTGTTGCTATATTTGCTGTGACTCTTTATGCTTCTGTTGTTGTTGCTACTGCTGTTGTTGTTGTTGTTGTTGTTGTTGTTGTTGATGTTGATGTTGCCATTGTCGCACTGTCAAGTGCGGCTACCCCAAGTGAAAGCGACGTCAACGTCTGCGTCGACGTCGACTGCGCTGCCACGAACAAGTTTAATGCGCAAAGCATTGCCACAGCGATTTGTTCAATACTGTGGCTGTTGTTGTTATTATTGTGGTCATTGTTGTTGTTGTTGTTATTTTTGTTGGATACCTGTCCAGCCACTTATTGAAAAATGAGTAAAACGTTTTAACAATCGAGCTCAACTTAGCGCTGATAAGCAAACGTCGCTATCCATAAGCCAAAGTGAAAACCCAGTGACCTACTGGTCAGCAGTGCAGTACCAGTGCCAGTGGTTCTGCTAGTGGTTCGTTGGTTGCAAAGGGCCTCTCGTTGGTTTGGCGATAGTTTACCTGATAAGCTCAAAGAAGACGCCGTTTTACGTCGTCCAAGTGGTCTTTTGATACGTGGTTGCCATGTAGATGAGACTGTCTCGTCAACGCGAAGCTCTGCTTAATTAAAACTTTTACGGTGTACACTCTCAAGCATCGCTTATTAAAATCGGAAGCCCCAGGCAGTGCACTGCCTCTAGCAGTGGCAGTGGCAGTGGCAGAGAAAGCGACATTTTAAGGCGTGGCACTCAAGCAAAGATGACATATCACCTGCTTGGCAGGCCCAATCCTCGCGGTGCTTACCAACAGCCATATATTCGCGGCAGTCAGATGCGACAGTGCAACAAATTGAATATGAATTGTACTATGAATGCGTTGGTTCAACGATTCGAAAACTTGTCTCTTATTGTGTGATGCCAATTGATTATTGCTATAGATTTTCTTCTATATTCTATATACGTATGTGACAGCAATTGATTTTCATGTCAGATAGTTTACATCTATATGTGTAATTTTTTGTGGAGAACACTTGACACTTGACGCCCACTGTAAATGTTGTCGCTTTTACTATGGCGTCCTCAGTTGGGTACTTATAAACTCTGGTTATTGAAGTCTACGAAATTGCATTTACTTTGCCAGCAAGCATGCGTCTTGTCCTCTTGCCACCGCGTGGCATACTCCTCAAGCTGCTCAATATTCTTCCATTTTCTCACCTAACTTCAAGCATTTTACGCATCATTCTATAACAAGCAAGAACAAGCACCAACAACAGCCGTACTGCAATGGGAAAACTTTTGACAAGCATAAAATACCTACCTCATCCCCAACAACCCCTTCACCCCCCCCCCCCCTCAACCCATATACACATTCCACTTGCCCTCTTCTGTCGCTCTTCTTGTATCCGACCAGCTGGTTCTGGTTTTTTGCTGCTGTTCACTATTGTAGGCACTAACTCATATGGAACGCTGCTCCCACTATATTTTAATGCACCATAGAAAAATGCAACTAACCGTGTGAGCATTTTGCATTAATATTCATGCGAGTGGCAGAGATGGAGGAGGAGGTGGAGCATTGCTTGAGTGTGTGCTATGCACTTGCATGACAGCCAGCAAAATTATTTAAGCCCCTCACACACACGCCCCACATTAAGGGGGATTATTGAAGCCGATGACTCTCCACCACCAACGCAACCACTTGAGCCCTATCGTGGCTGCCTGCGGCTGCGGCTGCTGCCTCGTCCTATCTGCGTTTTCGTTGTCATATCAGCGTCATATCAATAAATATGCTAGCCGCACAAAAGGCCACGCGTAAGCGCCCACAAAAGTGCCTAGGGATTTACATATCGGCCTGTTACCATCGCCGTTCCACCAACTGTGAGTCTTTGTCTTTGTCTTTGTCTTTGTTTTAAACTTGCCTCATATGTGGCTAGGCTGGGCGACATTGTCTTGCCGGCTGCTGCTGCTGCTGCTGCTTCTGCTTCTGCTTCTGCTGTGGCTGATGCGGTTAATTTTCCAAGATAATGACAAAAGAAGTGAAGAAGAAGAAAATATAATCTCTACACGTGCCGCTTGAGGTGACACGCCCCGTTGCTAAAGCACCTGCAGCCGCAACAGCATACACGCCAGGTAACAACATTTTCCCTCTCTTTCTCCCAATCTGACATCATATTCATTCAACTCGCTCACTTTCTGCATGAACTTGCATGCCACGCGAGCTAAGAACTGTTATCGTCGCATCGGAGCCACCTGGCGGAACAACACTGCACCACAGACACTAACTCCTTGCCTGGCATCTCAGCAAACTACTGCACTTGGTCTAGTCATGATTCCTGATGCATACTGTATAATCTAGCCGGAACTGAGAAACAGTCACTGATAACAATTCCTAATCATGACTTCATAAATTTTAAATAAAAAATATAAATGAGTTAGTTAATCCATTAATAGTTATTTGTTCCATTCATTTCTGCCAAAAATTATGCCACGCATCCACGAAATCTTATCACTCCTTTTTTATACACTGGAGAGGAGGGTATATCAGAGTCGAATATTCTCAACAGGATCATTCTTTTAGCCCTTTTTCTATCTTTGAAACTGAGTAAACTTTTACATTTCTTGTCATAAACTAAGTACACAACAACAACAACGACAACAACAACAAAAATGGTGGCAACTTTTAGGGTATGTGAATTGAAGAATGGGGTTGCTGTCTGGTCCACTCAAATTTCGAATAAAAAAAAACAAAAAAAAAAAACTTCAATGTGTATGTCGATTATTTCTCTGTTAATAGCTTCTACTTGGGCTAAGTGCATGTATGCTGTTGATGTTGGCGTTGTTGGTCTTGATGCTGAGACTGTTTAGAACAACACTTGAGAATGTTTTGTTTTGGCAGCAAAGTGCAGAGGCAATGTAAACAGCGTAAACTATAACTGCGATGCCAGGAAACACTTAAATTAGCCACTAGCTCGTATGTGGGTCAGTTTGTAAGAAGAAATCTGTGAGAAGGCATGAGAGATTACTCAGCGAGGCAACGAGGCAACTGCTGCTCTTTCTACTGCTTCGATGGCTGACCACAGAGCACATATGAAATTGGAGCAGAGTTGGGTTTTGTGGCTTGTATCTGGAGCAAAGCATATAAAAAAAAATTCCGGGGATGGCTCTAAATTGCTGTGCAGATACAATTTATGACCCAGGCCAGTTAAGAGTCCGGGTCCGAGTCCAAGTTTGAGACGACTTTGGGTTTTCTGAGCGCTGAAAATCAATTAAAAGTTCTTGTCCAACACGCTGCCAAGGCTATTTTCTATCTCTCGTTTGTGAACTGTTTGTGGGTCAACAGCAATTCGGTGGTGGGTTTTGTGTTTGGGTAATCGCTTTGCATGCGAATTGCTTGGACTTGGGCATGGTCATAGCACACACACGATTTGATGTTACGATAATCCTCAGATTTTAACACTGTTAATCCAATGCTAACCTTGAGCTGCCCTTTGGTTATGATAATGGTAAACGATGATAATAATTGTATATTGTTCTTTTTTAGTTTCTTGCTTCACACACCGTAAATTTGTAATAATTATTATTATTATTTTTAATTTTTTTTTTTTTTTGGTTTTGATTCGATTTTTTTGTTACGATAACCGATTTCAGTTTGAGTTTAAGTGACCGTTGCTCACTCTTCGAGTACCCGTTGAAGACTGTCGCTGGTTAAGCTTCTCTTGTATGCTTTTTAGCCCCATGCGATTCTTGACTGACTTTCTTTTTTCAACGTTTGCTTTTTACCTGTTTCTCGCTGGCGGAGTTTTTGGTTTGTGATTGTGGTTCTGGTTGCTTATATTATGCTGTCGAGCTTCGTCGTTGGTAATTTTCACACCGCCGCGCACTCAACTGTCTCGCACGACTGACCGTCTGCAACTGATCGTGGCTGGAATCTTCAGTTACCAGCATAGTTGTAGACGACACCGTGAAGAAACCAATCCGTTCCCCCACAATTCATTTACATTGCTTTCTTCGCGTTCTCTACTGATAGCCTCTATATCTCTGAATCTCTCTCTCTCTCTCTACCTCTCTCTCTCTCTCGCTTTGTCTTGACCAACTTGATTTTCAATCTTTTTTTGGGCTTGAGTTGTGCGCTTTATGGGCGGTTCCTTTGGGAAAGTATTTGGCACAGTAAGCGTCTGGTTATTACAGTTAGCCACGAAACAGGCTTAAGCCTCACTTAATTTGTAGTATGATGGGTATAAAGATTTTATCAGGTGTGAGCTTAGGTTTATTTAAGTTTTAACAATGTGTTTTGAATTGCAGTAAATTTAATGACCCATTTAATGACATTTATTAACCACTGTGAGTAAATTGAATAATTTTATTAGCACGTCTTTATTTCATAATATTTATATTTTGATGATTTAATATTAATTCATCAGATTTTTATTACAAAAAAATGATTAATTTCTTTAAAAATTCAGCCCATTGTTTCTGAATTTTGAGTGACGCTCCCTAACCCCATTCCGGACATACCTTTTGGCCAGCTCAGTGAGTTTGTGCTTGACATACATGGAATGACTATTATATATTATGCATATATTATGTAGATATGCGCAAATTTTATTGATGAGCTTTTTCGCGCTTCGTCAGTCAGAAGAGAAGTGCTAATTTCCGAAATTTTGTGCCAAAACAAGCACATTAAAGTGAAATCGTTAGCCATCGAGCAGTCAACTTTTATATTAGACTAATACAACATGAGTTAGAACAGCAACCAAAGGCATGCCGCAGATAACATACCCTTGCAGACTGGATTCATTTAAATTTGATGACAAATTCAAGTGTTACCATATTTATTGTGTTTAGTATTTGTGGCAGTAATACTGATGCTTAGTTTAAAATTAAAGACAAAACGAAAAACATTTCGATAAAAGTTACTCGCATCTCTGACAAGCTGTAATGTAATTAAGCTAACTTGCATTTCATTTTCAATGTCCGGGACACAGTGGACCAAGGAAAATGGACAGTCAGCGAGCTGACTGTCAAAGTCGAAGCTTTCCCACACACACACACACACACGCATACGCACACACACCCACACACACACACACACACATATACATACTCAATAAAACGCGACAACAGTTTCGCCGGCAGCGAAGTCAGCGTATCCAACAGTAAAACGTGTTCTACTCGTTTATAGTCGCCTCTTGTTGTAGTTGCTGTCGCTATTGTAGTTGTAGTTGTAGTTGAACTAGTTGGGCAAAAGTTGTTTTTACTGCAGCACAAAGCTTGGTCTGTCTATAACTTTCTTCGCAGCTTTTGCTGTTGTTGTTGTTGTTGTTGTTGTTGTTGTTGTTGTTATTGTTGCTCTTGTTTGTGCTGTTATTGAGACAGCAGGCAAGTATGCAAGTCTTCGCAAAGCATTTCAGTTAACAGGTCAGTGGAGTTTCTCAACTTAAAAACTTAACTCAACTTGCAGACGCATTCAGTCTTTTGCCGCAGAATGTTACGAAATTTTATGTAATGTGCCGAAAAACAACAACAGAACTCGCAACAAAAAAAAAAAAAAAATCATAGAAGTGCTTCGACTAACGTCAACAACATACAAATAAAAAAAACTTTCATTCAAAACAAATTTTCGCTTGGCGAAACTTCAACACTTTTACACAGATTGCGACGTTAGGGGCAGGATCATTGTTTTAAACACCGCATAATTAAACATTTTTACGGCTTAATGCAATTTTACATTTTCTTTGGAACTGCCACTTAGGTGGCAGAAAAAACTTGATAAACACAAAACAATTATGCGATGCGCCCATCTTCTTTGGGGATGCATGGGCGGGTGTCTCATCCCACCTAAACAACCAGTCATGTTTAAACTTAGTTGCTCCTAATCAAAATGTCTTTTGCTGTTTGGCTTTGTTCAACATTTTCAGCAACAAATCAACGAGGCTTGGTGAGAAGCCGTCGGCCTTTGAGTCCAACTCGGAGCCGTTGCTCCATTTGACTAATTAATTTGCCCAACTTTCATGAAAACGCAGACTTTTGGGGCTGATTAGTTTTGCAGCTACAACAAACTTTTTTTTTGGAGATATATAAGATAATTTTCGGTTGTGTTTTTGGGGTTTGTTGATTGCATATTTTTCAAGTGTTTATTAAAATTCTTAAGGCTTCTGATATCAGACGCTTTAAAATTTATGATTATGTATGTAAGTATATAAAGCTTTTAAAATATCGTATACCCATTATTATTATTATTATTTCCGACATATATCTTTCCGTTCAGTATGCTGTATGCGAAAAAATCCGATTTAGTCTTTTATTAATTCGCGTAAAATGAAAAAGAATATTAAAACATTTTCTCTATGGATCAGTAAAATAAAAGATAAAATCAATATTATGGACTAAATTGTGTATATATTTAATTACAAAATAATAAATAATTTAATAATAATTAATTTGACAGCAAATATTAATAATAATTGTTTAAGTACTTAGAACTAATTATATTTTCCAGAGATATTTTGCCTTATCCAGACTAACAACACGTCTATCAATTAGCGGTTAAGTAGCAGCCCAACCAAAACTCAATTTGTGGTTTCTGTCGACTTTGTTCGTGTAGCGCCCATGATTACTTTCGTGTCTGTTTGGTTTAAGCTATTCAATATCTTGGCCCTCTATTGCTTTTTTTTTTGTTTTTTTGTTAACAGCCAGACACATCAGATTGACGTCGACAATTAAATGCTAGAAATTATTTGATTACTAACCGTTTTTCTTGGCAACTCAACGTCTCAAAAAAAGTTTCGCTTTTCTTTCGGCTTCGAATAACACACAGAAAAAAGTGAAATACAAATACCTAAGTATGCCTAATCTGCCTGCACGTGTGTTATATTTGCTATTGTTGTAGTTTCAGGTGAGATTATGCATGAAAGCGTTGCTCTGTGCCCAGAATAATTAGCAGGGCAACTGTTGGACTGGATGCGCCCGTTGGGCTGGGAACAATTGTCAATAAAATAAGAGAGGTTACCTGCCATTCAATGCGTGTGGCTGCCAACTAATCGAATTTCGAAGCAATTTTTAGTTAGTCGCTGCTGCTGTTGCCTGATTATATGCAAAATGCGTCCGAACAATTTCATTTTGTTGAAAATTCAAATATGTTCGTCTAAGCCAAGCCGCAGAAATTGTCGATGCGGATTTGTATTGGGTTTTCGGATTGGACTTTAATTTGTTGTTGCTATTGAATTTCATTTGCTCATTATATTCAATTTTTCATGCTGTGCATTGCCAGTGGACAAGCTGTTGTTGTTTCATGATGAATTCATTCACGTACAATCCCCAACGATAACGACAACGACAACGACGACCGGCACTTCTGTTGACCGTTAAGACAGTTCGAAGTGGCAAGCTTAAAGCTTCAATATTCGAGCTCCAAGTTCCAAGTGGCTTCCTTTACCTTTGTGGCACTCATTTCGCATTCAATGAGCAGCGCATCCATCGAACGAAAGCCGAACCGAGCCAAGCAATTTCAATACGCAACGGCGCAAAATAAAACAAAAATAAAGAAAATAAAAATGGTAAATGAAAGTGCCCTCAAAAAGTTTTCTAAATTTGTGCGCTTGGCCCGAAGACTTTTGGGTTGGGCTACTACCTGACCATGCCCATCTCTATATCTGTCCGATTTAATTGTGTCGCATTGCAATGAATATGCAGAGAGAACTTCAAAGCTCAGAGCTACAAACTTGTCTTGTGTCTTTCAATTAGCGAAAGTCTACAAGCCACAAGAAGCATTTCTTACATTAATGTAAACGAATCGTTCTACAAAAAGAAAAAGTTGTCAGCGACGTCATTAAATTATACCCATTTTTACTTTCATGCTTTTTGCCACGGCCGATATCCAATAAAAGATATGTAAATATACAAAATCAGCTAAAATCTGAATAAAGCCTATGGAAAAAATATAAAATACACAAACACTCGCGCATATAAAATAAACACAGAGACGACGAGCCAAGTGGAAGTGGAAGCATCTCAAACGACTCTCGCACAGGAAGGGAAAGCTGCAGACGAACGTGTTACTTTTTATGCAGCTGTGTGTGTCACAGTGTATGTGAGTGTGTGTGTATACACACATATGGTGTTGTGTCTGAGTTCATGTGGGGCTTGTTTCACAGCTTCAAAGAAAAGCAAAAGTCCGCATGAACATTACGGCCAGAAATTGACATTCTTTGCCTCCTCTCTCACACATGCACAGTGCAGTCAATTCGAATAAGTAAATACAATAACAACAAAATAAATACCAAAAACTGGCTACGGTCACTTTCTCTTTCTTTCACTGTCGATAACAGCAACAACAGCAGGTAAGAAATAATACACGACAAAAAAGGGAAGCACATTATCAATGACCAACATCCACAACAAATAAAAAAAAATATAAAAAAAATAGGCCAATTGCTCTCATTACAATTCTTGGCATTGTTGTTGCTGCTGCTGCTGCTGCTGCCTTCGAGCCCTTCATAATTCAAGTTGGGGCACACACACATATTTATTCGATTATAGGAAGAAACTCACTTCACGTCTCTGGATAATTGACACTTTAAGGCATTAAAACGACTGCCAGTAGCAACGAGGGCGTTACACAGCATAAAATGGGCGTGGCAGAATGACAACAACATTAACAAAATGTCATTTATGCTCATAAAACTGTCAAACTGAGCTGTTGGCTTGACTAACAGCAGCAGCAGCTTCGACAACAGATGAGCCGACAATGGATCAGCCTCAGCTTTGATGAGGCACAGACTGATGAGCTTTGAGCACTGCATTTCAATTATAAATATTTGTTTATTTTCAATTGATATATATATCGAAAACCCGGCTAGAAAGTTAATGTTGCAATGGCTTGATGTAATGAATGTAGTATGAGTGGAACTTACATGATCCCAGGATATTTCTTTTGTCGATAGCACAGTTTGAAATGCTGTATAAAATTTAAATCCCAAACGTTTGACTAAGACACGATATTGTCGTTTTCTACCGCAAACTACCTTCAATGCGAATTACTTTAAGTTTCACATTATTTATGACTCATTATTAAATTGCAATTTTAACAACCCTTAGGATACTATTCAACAAATTGTTTGTAAAATTACAAAGTCCATTATCTTAAAGTTGAGTTAAGTGTAATCTCGTCCATCAATTGAATTTAAGTGTATTTTTTCTTTCACATTTTATGCTGCTATCTCATTTCTCCACACACTAACAGCTGTGTATATTCAAGTTTATCGCATTCAATCACAAAATTTAATAAATATGCAAATTTTCTGAGTATGAAATTACATAAAAATAATTGATTTTCATTGCTGTTGTTGTTATTGTTATGTTGGCAAAGAGTTTTGCAAGCAGACGAGAAAACGGACAACGTGTCGTATGTGTGTTGTTCGTTTCGCATGTGATATTGTTAATACACTTTTAATTGCAATAGTCGCAATAAATGGTCATAGTGCTGACTATTATTAGATATGCAATTCGTTGTTGGGCCTGGTCGAACATTCATACAAACAATCAAACATATATAAATGTTGTGTAATACCAATCAAAATGATTCACATTATTTCACTTTTATGATTGAATTATGTAAACATTTAACACATTTTATGAAAATCACTTTCTTTTCACACACACATATAAATTAGCTTAGTGCCATGTTGCGTGTACTGTGCATTAAATAATGTCATTTGAATTAACACCAACATTCAACGGGACTTTCCCCTCTCCCCATTCCGACCAAAACTTGGCATTAGCATAACTTATGGCTTATACATTTCATAGTATACTTTTGGGAGGCGCTCAAAAATGGCGCGTGCTGCTGAATGTTTATCAGTTGTGGTACACCACGATGTTAATAAGGCAAATATTTGCATAGAATTTAGGTGGATACACAAACTAGAAGCACTCACCGAACAGGACGCTGCCTGTCTGCTGTTGAGGACCTTTACCGGACAGCAATTACCATGGGCACAGAGGCCGCCAGTCAGTGCACGATTTTGACTCTGACACTGACAGGTCTTTAAGGCAACGTCTTTAGGCCAAGTTGCTGGCCAGTGCACATTTGCATGTTAAACATTCATTATATCCTGTTAGTGGAATCAATTTAGTTTAGATAGGGTATGCCTACATCTACCATAGCTTAAGAACCTTAAATATTTTGTAAGAAATTTATAATTTTTAATGTGAAAATTGAGTAACATAAATGATTTATTTACAGGATACTTGAAAACAAATCATATATACAGGGGACTATTTTTCATGCTGCTCATTCACACGCACAGTAAATTAAATTTGCATTTGGCAAATGCAAATGTATCCCAAAACTGAACAAGCTGAACAAGCTGACCAACTTGAACATCTGACAGTTGTTGGGGCCTGTTCATTTTGGTGTTTTCCTAAAATTGGATACCATTTGGTCTGCCAAGCTGCATTTCCTCTCTGGCACCAGTTTGCGAGTCGAGAGTCATGTACTAATATGATTACAGGCGGCATGGGTAAAGAAAGAACTGAAGATTCTTTTTTTGCTCTCTCTCTTTTCTGAAATCAAATGTCAAACACACATTGCTCGATGTTTGGTAAACCAGGGCAAAACACAGCCTAACCTTGACAGACCTCGACGACGCTGCCACCCCCCCCCCCCCCCTGGCAGCCCCTGCTTTTATCTAGAGTTAGTCGGATGCTCGTTTCATGTTACCTGCTGCTTTTACTTTTGTTGCTTTCCTTCGGTTACGCTTCTTTTGCTTCTTATTGCCTCGGCCTCGGGCTAAACCAAAATCTTTAAGGATTTGCCGGCGCTTGGCTTCAATACTTGCCTGCGTTCTGGGGTCCGGCATAGCTGACCTGGCTGACACCGGTAACGGCTCCTTGTCTTGGCCGGCAATTTAACTTCCGGACGCAAATTCGATTTTCGTCGCATTTTATTTTGATTTCAATTCAATTTTCCTGCCGCTTAAGCACGGTAAACAATAATTAGATGTGCCGACGACTGATACCCGCATACGTTTACGCTTTCTGTATACTCAATGTATATATATATATATAAATATATATACGATTTACATGGGTTAGATTGCGGTTTACCGACAAGATAGCGTTCGGCTCGTTTCGAATTGGCCAAAGTGCAGAATCAGTAAAATTAAATTGGATTTTCATTGTGACGAACTGGACAAGGCCGATGGCCACCAACATCGTTGTACTTGTGGTCAACCGAGACAGTCAAGATGCCTGTCCCCCAATACCTATAAACTTTTACTACTTTATGGCTTAAAGTTAAAGCTGCATTGTTGGCCAATCACGCCCGTCACTCGGGCTAATGTTTTTTTAAACGATGCCGTCGCTGGCAGCTGCTGCACATTGGGATAATATTTGAAAGTTTGTGGTAAGAAATCGTGTGCAAATTTACTTGCAAGTTTTCATTTTATTTGTAATGTACTCCGTAGTTGCCGATTCACTTTAAAGCATCGTAGAATATCATCTTACCATTTTATTTCTTTTATGTCTAAACATTCCCCTTGCAGTCCATTTACAAATGTCACATAACAATTACCGAATTCACATTGTGATTCCAATTCTAGCTGGCGCTCGATATTATTTGAGGACCATCAATTTCATTTGATAATCGCGTCATTGTGCGATAGGCAGCTCCTTCTGGGATTGAGAATTGAGCAATTGCATGGAAACGCAATTATTCTGTGTATTCACTGTGCTCCAACAATAATTATTATTGATCGCATTTCAATTTGTTGTGCATTTTTTTACGCCTCGCTTACAATAAAATCCATTTGACGACCGGCAAGGCCACCAGCGCCAGCAGTGCCAGCAACACCAGCGACGACATCGACGACTCTTTACGCATATATTCTTGATGATTGTACAAATGCGCTTAATGACATAGCGTTGCCATTTCCAGTGAGTCAACCAGACAGTCAGCCAGCCCACGAGCCGTGGAGACTCTTAGCCAGCTCAAAAAATATTTACTTACACACTCGGGGCACGACGCTCGGCGCTCAGCGCCCTGCGCTCTGCGGTTTGTGATTGAGCCTTAATGCATATGAAATGGTAATTACGCATACGCCGTATTCGTCAGCGGAAGAAGTTCTGCCACTTATTGTCGCTCATTTATCTTATTAATAGCCCATAGGCTGGAAAGATGCGAGGGGGGAGGGGCACAGGGGGTGGCAGAGCACAATTTATCACGCAGCAGGATAGAAAAGTAACTCATCGTCAGTTCAATTCAAGATGTCGCTGCATTTGTCATTTCTCTAATAAACTTCGGGCCATTGACAGTGAGGCGCAGCCGATGAAGAACGAACATAAAAAAGTGGGCAACAGTTTGACAGTGCTTAGAGCTGGCTCATAGTCTAGACGACGTAATTGTGGCCAACATAGCGTGTGCTCATTTCTGTTTAGCAGCGTTCCTTGCACCAATGCCCCCTTATCCTCTTAGTTATGGCCGCAGCTTATATAGCATTTCTGGCACTAAATCAGCTTAGCTCCAATAAATCACCGAGTTGAGGAGCAAAGCTTTAGTTTTGACCTGCCTTTTAAATCACAAGGTGTCACGATAGAGCCCAACTTCCAACAATGGCCGCCATTTTTGATGAGGGTCGCTCCGAAGTATGCAACAGTGGCATACAAATACAAGTTGTTGCCACTAGAGCAGCCGCACAATGGGGTCAGCATGAACATGTTAGCGTTGTTCGCTTAATATGTATTTATTTATTTATTTGTACTGTCCAACAGTTGTCCGTTTGTCACAGACAAAAGTCGCAACTTGATTTATCAACATTTACATAACAAGCAATTTTTTCTCTTCTGATTTTTATTATTCTTTGCTTTAGCTTTCGGTTGTTGCACGTTGCCCAATTAGACGCAGCAATAAATTGCTCAACAATGGCAGTGGAAAGCCGGAAACGAAGACCGGCTCCACTAGCTGCTTCTGACTCTGAAGTGCCGTTAATTAAAAAGTTTTCATACAACTTAATTGAAATAGATCTCGATTGGAGTTTTTATTGATATTTTGCTTACACTGACATTTACCGTTTGCCTTTGCGTTTGCGTTTGCCGTTTGCTGTTTGCCATTTACTATTCCGCCATTGCTCAAAATGAAACTAAATAATTAGTTTGCTGGCCTCTTTTGGGTAAACTTTCTGGCATTTCAAGTGGTGAAGTTGCTTGCCAGACTATTTGCCAGCAGCTCAAGTGGCAGCAGCAGCAACAGCCAAAAGTAACAGCAGTGGCAGTAGAAGCAGTAACAGTAGCAGCAGAACCTCTCAAAATGGCAGCAGTCAAAATGTCAAAAAGTTAACACATTATTAGTATTTGGGTTCTTTTAACCAAATGCATTTGACATTTCGGTATATGGTATTTCATTATTATTTCAGCGGGGCAGCTGCCAGCATAAATTCAAAACTAAAGCTTAAAGTAAAAACATGCTCACATAAACAACATATTAAGAGCCGATTGCTTGGGGCATGTACAGCGCATAAATAATAGAAAGAAACTTTTTGTCAAAGTGCACCCCAAGTGACACTCGAGGCGCACCCTTTCTGATAAGGCACAAGCACAAGCAACAGCCGGAGGAGGCCAATAACAAAATCAATATTAATTTGACATCGACATCGGGGCCAGTATTGCCATTGCCTTTAAATTAAAATTGTTAGCTTGCCTTAATGGCGACTTGCCAATACTCTAATTGATTCGGCTCAGTAAATATTGGCACGCTCGTGGTTCTAACTTTGAAGCCAAACAGAACCAATCAGAAACGTCTCAATGATTTCGTAGATGGATTGCAAGTTATGCGGAGCGTATCTCTTGCTGTAACACTGTAAGTCCCTTCGAGGAATTTTCAATGCGACAACGGAGCCCTTCAAAGCAAAATGTTGTTTTCCAACTTTGTTACGGTAAGTTTGGAACGTGGCACAGCTGCGGCTTTGGCGGCGCTTGTTATCGTTGTTATTTACTATTAAAGTTGCAAGTGTCGTAAACAGTTTGCGTCCACTTTAATGTGATTTTTATTTTTTTTTTCAATTTGCATGTTGCTGTCAGGGACTGCAACATAGATTGACTATTGCCAAGATTACGACCAACACCAACTATTTCCATTTTTCATTGACCGTAATAAGCTTTATTTGTAATTAAATTAATTCAATTGCCGCGGCAAATGCGCCAATTTGCGTCGCACATAGACACATACACACACACATAGACACATATCCTTTATTGTTTTCAGGGCAGTCCGCAGGATTTGCCAATTGTTTTTGGCGTTTTCACATGTTTAATGCAAGCAATCAACATTAAACCGGGTTTAGACATGCGGCAGCCACCGAAACCACATAAAATTTGTGGGTCAACCCATGACACGCACAAACACGCACACACACACACACACGCATACGCAGAATGGAGCAGCTGCTACTGTCACATTACCATAATTTAATTTGCAACAGATGCGGAGTCCAATCTCCAACAGTCGACATGCATAGTTCCATTTGGATTTCCATTGCTCGATTTAAGTTCACTCGCAGTGCTAGAAATCATACACAAATTACGTGTATTGCACGTTTTATAAACCAAATTATGCTGAGCTGTTGATTTGCCGTGTCAGCCCCACTCAGTCGGTATATATTTATGTAATTATTCATCAGTTAATATCTATGGCACTATAAATAGCTGCACACTCGACTAGAGGAGGAGTTCTGTACGGCACAGCAGACGGAAGCTCTCCCATTAATTAAGTTCGAATTCAGTTTATTTTTTTTTTGTGCCAAGCCTGCTGCGATGAGTCTCATGCTGCATGCGGCGCTCAGTGGCGTCGAGCATGGGGGGGCTTAATTCTGTCTTTGAGGTATACTTTACTTACCTTGCCACGCCTCTGTTGCCAGCAATTCAATCAGCATGACGATGACGCTGCCACAAGCGCCGCTCAATCTTGTTGAGTAAGCGCCACTAATTTGTTTTTTAAGGCCAACGGACACTGCCCACTTTCTCCTTTGTGTGCCCCTTTCTTCCTTCCTATTGGACGTTTGGTGTCGAGGCTGCTGCTGCGCTGGTGGCATGCATAATTTATTGACCGTAAATTCGCATCGAATTGAGTTTGTACGTGTATGAGGATTTGAGCCTGATCATTTTGTTGTGTCCTTGCTCCACCTATTTAGAAAACCAGCAGACAAATACACTTTTAGCAAGCAGCCGAGACACGAGGACTAGAAAGTCCCTGCTGATGCATATACACATCTCAAAAGCTGCTGTGTGTATAAACCTAACCTCAACGGTTCTCAACTCAAACTCTACGATGGCCATGCAATTTTGCCATTAAAAATCATTAGCAAAAGGTATTTTCGACCTGCCTGCCTAGCAAGACGAAGTTTCATTTTTGGCCACCAGATGCATGCGCCAACCTACATACTACATACTACATGCTACATGCTGCATACTTTATGGCGCCAGCCAAGTATTTTCATTAAAACAGCAGGCAGCTGGCGATGACATTGTAGCAATACCCACACATACGAAGCATGCCAGCAATATTCCTTGGCGACATGGAATATCGTGCAGCAAGCTTTGATATTTTCACTGCCAGCACAACTGAGATTGCACATGACTCCAAATGGGCCAGACATAGAGCGGCTGTCCCAGTTGGATCTAGACGAGGTCTATGAACAACTCGAGCAGATGAGCCAGTACTCCAAACAGTTTTCTAAGGTGCTGGTGCATGAACAGCACGTGTCGGCTAAATACCGTTAAGTTATCTCAGAGTGTTGAAGTGCGTCAGATGCAGGTACAGACAAGACTAGTAGAAAATGGGAGACATCTCGTTTTCCACAAACAGCAATGAATTAACAAAACAATTGAAAGTGGCACAGTTGCCTGGTATTATTTGCCTGGAGCATTAAAGCGATCTCAGCTTTATTTGCTACTATACAATATGTACTTCAATGTTAGTGGGACAAAAGGATATAAAAAGTGTCTTAAAGCGGATCATCGTCGCGTTGTCGAGCGACAAAAGATGTGTGGCAAGGCTATTAGAAGCCATTTTTAAACAGATTCCATCATTATCCTGCTCGGAATTCGAAATATTGTATGTAGCAAATAAATGCGCAAACAATCATAGAATTGCTTGGAATGAGTTGCAGAGAAGAGCAAGTATTATATAATTCCACAAGCCAAGAAATGAATTAATTCTATACTATCAACAAAGTTATGCTACTAAACTTTGCATATAAATCGAATTGCGCAGCCCAAAACAACACACAGAAACCGACAACTGTGGATAATTATGAATTCAGCAAGCCACAGAACCGCAGAATTTTGTAATTTGAAGTGAAGTCTGAACCACATCCGGCTGTGCTGCATGGTTTGTGCTAATTTTTGATTTTGTTGCAATAAAATACTACATAGAATGTTGCATTAAAACACACAATTGTCATGCTAATTGTAAAAAACCAACTTATAAAATGTTTTGCAAACATTTCATTAACATATACGTATGGCAATTAAGGCCACAAAAATGCAATTAAGTGTGCACGGAATTACCAAAACTCTGAGTTGTGAACATTAAATTGATTTTGGTCCAGAGTCACTTGGCGACGTCTATGAACATCCATTTTTAGGAACTGATGGAGCACTCCACATGCAGCACACATCAAATGCAGGTAGTCAAAAATTAAATGAAAATTTCTAATATAGAACAAACGCCAGGTGATGTCAACATTAAATTGAAAGTCTCAATGTTTGGTCAATGGCCAAACTTCGGACTCAAATTGATGGCCTGTGATGTCTTTGACAGTACTGATCGTCATTTCCATTTGATGAGGGTTCAATATTTGCTTTGGTGTGTGCAACAAGTGTGACACACACACACACACACACACAAAGCAACATGAAATTAACGCCTACCGTTTTCAGTTATCAAATTGTTCAAACAAAAGTCTAAACAAAGTTTGTGCCTAAATTAATTGAAAGGACTTTGTCCGTCTCCAAAACAGCTCTTTGCTGTCCGTAAAGTTTGTAAGAAAATTGATGTCAGCCTTTAAGAAGCGGCGAAATGGAAAGTTTTACCTTTAACCAGTTATAATTTGACCGAAGATAAATTTAGAAAATGGCAAAAAAATACAAATCAAAGTAATTAAATTAGTATAAAAATAATATACACACAACGTTGAGGAGGCCCACACGGCCTATATGACTAATATTCAACTCGGATTGAATTATGGCACAGACAAAAAATACCTTTATTATCCCTGTTCAGCAACGTTCAGTCTGATGCTATGCTCGATGTCCTTAGGTGCAGTTCTTCCTTCTGTTGCTGCAATTTCAGCATTCAGGGCTGCTGTAAGAATGGTTTGTATTTGCGCATTGGAATGGGCTTTCTTTTTGTCACCTGTGTGTGTGAATGCCTCGAATACTTGTGCTGACTTTGAATGCATTTGCGTGAATACGCAGATGTTGAACTACTTATTTGCCAGCAAATGCTGTCTTTGTAAATGAGTGCGTGTTTGTCTGTGAAACTTCTGCGTAGCAAATATTCATTCATACATTTCTAAAGCACGACAAACTTATTATTTGTCCTATGAGAAATGAGCTGAGGAAATGAAAAAAGTTATTTTATGTAAGCTGACGTTGTTGGATACAATGTATAACCATTCAAGCCTCATCATTATTCATTAATTCAATAGCGTTTAAAGAGCATTTTTATCCGATATACCTGGTAAGTTATTCATTATTATTGCGTTCGTTTAACTCATTAATTTATATTGCGCATTCTTAAAAAGAATTCTCCGACAATTCCCACAGCTCCATTTCCACCTCCATTTCCACATCCCATGTTTCCCGTGCAGCCCGAAGATTCCGCAAAGCACGAGCAACACTCACCTGCACCCACACCCACACACGTATTCACAGTCACACCCACACTCACACACTTTCAATCAATCATTTATTCATTAAGTCATGGTCAATCGTCCGCTAACTGTGTGCACAAACTTTATACGTAAGCAATTCGACAATTTTAATAAAAATTCTTACGTTAAATTACGCTTAACAATCAATGGGAGGAATCCGGTTCGCACCCAACGCCAGCTACCCACTTGTCGCTGTCATTGTCGAACTGTTGGCCTAAGTGGTGTTAAGTATTTGAAAATCTGTGCTATTCTATGGTATATTCACATTGCCTCTGCTGTATCCCCCAATTCGGTTCTGTGCTATTCTGTTCTGTACTTGGTCTTCGCTTTGCGGCTGTTTTCCGTTTTATTGTTTTACGACAGTTGGCCAAATACTTTGGCTTGCAAAACTTTTGCGCCTGATGGTCATTCATTTGTCTGTGATTTACGAAGACCAGTCCACCCAAAGCTCAGATAGGCCCACCCATTTAGAGACTTGTCTAGCATTTAGTGCCATTGATTTATTGCTCCAGTACAACCACCTCAAATCTGTTCGTAGCTCTCGACAATTCCATGCGCGCGCACCACCTTCAAATCCCTTATGCAGTGGTCCATAGGTGTGACTATGCATAGGGGTTTGCGCCCGCTGAAATAGGCACTGGTAGCCCGAGCATAGTTGACTTGATGAGTGTGCAGCCAGTTGGTCAGCTTGTCAAGGCATGGGCACTGCCAAGGATTGCCCTCGAAGCTAATGCGGCGCAACTGCGATAGAAGCGGCTCCTCCAATTCAGGCAGGAAGGTCAGCCGATTGTTATGAATTTCCAGCTCTATTAGCTTGTCAAAGCAGGACAGCAGATCCTGATCGAGTTCCATGAGACGATTCTCGCTCAACGTCAAAACCTGCAGACGACGCAGTGGCGCAATCATCCGGATGTCCAATGAAATCAACTTATTGCGCCTCAGTCGCAGCTGCTGCAGAAAGGGCAGCGAGGCGAGGGCCAGCGGATGCAGTTCCTCAATGTGGTTGTTGCTCAGATCGAGATAGCTTAGGTTCCTTAGCACCCAGCTGCCAAAGACATTGGCGCCCAATTGCCTAATTTTATTTTTGCTTAAATCAAGCAGCTGCAAGGCCGTCAAATTGGCAAAGACATCATCGGGCAGTTCACGAATTTGGTTGCCCTGCAGCTGTAGCGATTGTAAGTTAGCTAAGCCCCAAAAGGCTTTTGCCGAGATCATGTTTATCTGATTGAACCAGAGATTGAGTGTCTCCAGTTGCTGCAGCCTGCTAAACACTTGATCATAAAGCACTTTGACATTGTTGGAACTGTAGTCGAGCAAACGCAGCAATGGAGTACTGTCAGGACGTGGGCCGACAAATAAGTTTCGCTGAATTTCATATATGTTGTTATTGGATACGTTCAGCACACGCAGTTGGGGCAGAGCATTGAAGATGCTCGGATCCAGAACTTCTAGCCAATTACTGTGCAAGTGCAGCTCCTGCAGCTGGGGCAGTCCTCGAAGTCGGCACCACGAAAACTACAGGAAAAGAATGACTTTATTACAAAGCGAACATACAAATCTGCTCAACTTACATCTTTAATATTGTTGTTGCTAATGGACAAATAACGCAGATTGGCATTAGAACCCAGGGTGATGTTCTCCTGTTCGTTAGTGTTCAGATCAAGAAACTCCAAGAACTTCAAGTCCTTGAAGGCGTCCATCTCCACGTTGGCTATGAGATTATTGGAGAAGTTAGCATGCACAAGATTTGGCATTTGCCTCAAAAGATCTCGTTTAACGAGCAGCAAATCATTGTGGGTAACATCCAAACTGACTAAGGCCGCATTGTTGGCAAAATGATTGGCTTGAAGATTCTCCAGTTGGCAGTGCGACAGGTTGAGTTGCTGTAGCGAACTAAAATCGCTGAATCCACGCCTGCCCAGAGTCAGACCTCCAGACTGTGACAGGTCCAATTGCCGCAGCTTACACAGATTGGCGAGCGGTTTGTCATCGATTTCAATTGCACTATGCTCGTTAATAATCTTTACGGATTGCCAATCCTTTTGTATGTAGTGGGAGAGTTGCTCAAAGTTTTCAATTTCACGACAAACATAGTTTTGCTGTGCAACATGTTCACATTCCTGCACATCTTTTGCACGTACTTCACAAAATGCGAACAGCAGCGCAAGAATAAGAACCCGTCTCGACAGCATCTTTATTACAAATGAGCCACTTAGTTAAAAATACAATGCGTAACATTGTGTTTCTTTTTGAATCGTATAAAAATCTTGTTTTTGAACTCCATTTCAAACCGGTACCTGCGAACCGGTTTCGATGCGTCTGAGAGCAAATCGAAAGACTGCATTGGAAAATATTTGGCAGGTGGGAAGCAATCGATCCGAAACAATGGATTTCTTAAGGCCAACAGCAGATGTTTATAAAAGCAGACTTTCTTTAAAGACTGCATTGGAAAAAATTTGGCAGGTAGGAAGAAATGATTTCTAAAGGCCAACAGCAGATTTTAATATAAGCAGACTTTCTTTAATGTGAATATTTTACATTAATACTTAATTATAATTTTCTGTAGCAGTTGTTTCATTTTGATTATTTGATTTAACTGACATTGAATGCACTTCATAAAATAAATGTACATAAATTTACATGTGTATATATTCGCATTTATATATGTTCTATATATAACATTCAACATGTTTTCTTTTTAGTATAAATAAACACATTCATTTATCTTCAAACTCTCAATATTGTTTATAAGTACGCATATATTTATAATCGAATGTTGAACATTCTTTCAATAGTGTAGATCATATTATATAATATATTTTTCAATATTATTTGGAGTTTAAAAGTTGTGCTGCAAAATGTGGTATGCGTTATTGAATCATCTAGATAAACCGTTATAGTATATATATTTATATACATTCATATATTTGGAATATATTAAGACACAAATACACATAGTTAAAGTACAATGTTGACTCTGTTCAGAGATTTTGATTCATCGTTGTAAGCATACAAAAATTCATAAAGATAGTAGTCGTCGTATATTAATAATTAATAATAAAAATATAGTAAGAAATAATAAATCAAATAAACAAATCCTGAGATGTATAAAATCTTTTCGATCTAATGCAAATGGCTTGTAGCCCAATTTGGGTAAAAGTGAAACTCAATAATTTGGTTTTTTTTTCAAGAATGCAACTGCTTTGGCCATATCAGACTAGTACGCGATAGTGCACTGGAAATATCTTATACGTGTGAGCTTGCTACATAAAATTCAAGCTACCCTCACAGCAACTCCACAAGGGTTAGAACATGCCAGGACGATCAGTCTCCCGATTGCCACTCTTCTCAAAGAACATCGCATCCTAAAAGAAATAAAATACAAAGGTTACCAATTTGAAATAATCCAATATCATGGGTAATGCTTATTGTCCAGCATATTCTAAACTGGGATTGTGGTGGGGTATATTAGAAAAGTTTTACCTCAACACCAACGAGGTCTGCGTTGCAGACGACTCATGAGTATAAAGCGAAAGAAATGAATGCTGTACGACTGAATGAGCGATTAGTATATTAAATGTCATATAAAATCATAACTGAGATTGCTTACAATGAGGAACGTGGCGCCCAGCAGCACGGCTTTCATGCGTACATCCAAATCCAATGGAAAAGTAAGGCCAAAGAAATCGGCATCTGTGAATATTTCACGTGCCAATCCTGACCACTGCTTGGATATTTTGCCCACCTTCTCCCCGGTAAGAGAGACCACCTGCGAAGCAATTGAAATGATAATTAATAATCTTATACAAAATCAGAGAACTTCACCACTAACATTGAACTCCACATCGCCACACATCGAGAAGGTGCACATGGGACCCTCAATACGCAAGACCGTGTCGCCAATGTGATTCAGAATGCGAAACGATGGCGAGCAAATGGACCACTCCTGTTCGATAGAGCCAATAACATTGCCTGGTGGGGCTGTCACCTCCATTGATTGCAGACAGCAGGGGAAACAGCAGGCAGAGCAGGCCAATGGACGGTGAACATGGATGACCTCTTGCTGGAAATTGTCAAAGATTTTCATATCGAAGGGGCGTGCCGGGCCGCACATATTGCGGGTGCAGCAATCGGTGTCCTCCACCGCATAATAGACCTTCTGGCCAAGTACGTTTTTGATTGAGAACTTATTATTGGTCTCGAAGCCAGTGAAGGCTTCCAACAGCTCCACTTTTTGCTTAACTAAAAGCTGGTCGATACTCGTAAGGTATTCCAATCCGCGCGGACAGTTCGGAATTCCTGTAGGTATACTCATCCAGTCGCCTGTTTTAGAATACATTAAATAATCACATTATCAATAATTAACTTGTTTGTTCTTTCAAAATCATATCACATCAGCATATATGTGTGTGTGTATGTGTGGGTTAGTTTTAAAGCAGAAGAGCGTGTCAATTGGTCAATGTCGTTGTGTCAGCGTGCCAATTGCTCGAATGCCCAATTGAAGGCATTACAATGGACAATAGCAGACTACGATCCGCACCGTAGTTTATTGTGCTACTTACGCCAATCAACGCCGCTTTTATATCTAATCTAATATGTTGCCTTAGAGTGAGTGACAGATAACGTTAACGACACTCCCGATATATATCTTAAGTCCATGCAAATTTATAATTTCATCACAATGACTGAATATAAATCACAATGCACGCTATCTTTGGCACGTCTAACAAGACAGTTTTACAAGCCACCTTGAAAATACACATATATGCGTTGAGTGGGAGCTTGAATAAGCTGTAAATCAATTAGCCTTGGGAAGCCAATTAAGGTGTGGTCACAAGCCTGTGAGATAGCTCGAAAGCTGATCATAAGGATCAATCTCACCTTCTATCCTCATCGCTTATGTAGAACTCGTAGCCCTTGCGCTTGGCCGACTTATTTAATCGCATTGTGTGGCGAAACTTCTTGGGCAATGGTTTGTTGGCCTCGCGGCAGACCAACTGCTTCAGCGTATGGGATCGTGTGCAGAAATAATTGTACTTGCTGTACAGTGAGTGCCAAATGAAGCGTAACACTTTGGAGCCACTGCTGACACCAGCAGCATCACCAGTCGTCGATTCCCTTTGATCGCCCGATTCGTTTTTAGTCAGATCCAAGGTCGAAATGTAATTCGAGCTGGATGCTGCAACTGCAACTGCATCGGGAACTGGAACTGCGGTTGCATCTGACATTATAAACGCTAATTGAATTTGAGGGGTTTATTGCGACTGCCCTCGATGCTGCACCGAGCTGAACTGAAGCTTGTGCCTGGGAGATGGCACACAAATGGACAACAGTTGACAGCGCGTCGCGCCGGAAAAATCATCATAGTCAAGCAAGCTGAACGTGTTTTTAAATAGCGCTTTGTATTATTTTATTGGTTCAATTAAAGCAAACGCGTCGCCTCCTGATAAGAAGAACCAGCGGGTTGGCTTTTTTTTTTTGATGATTCGCTGATATATGCATAAATACACATATATGTGTATATTTGTAGCGGGGTCTTCAGCATGGAAGAGTGCAAACACAAACAACAACATCTTGCTGTTGTTCATCGTGTGTAAATATACCTCGCTAACTGTAAATATTTACAACTCTGTTTTGGGTGTTAATATACAGTTTATTTGTAGTTTACCGCTTGCGTTTATTCAGCTGGTAGTAGCTAGTATCTTCAGCTATTATCTCTCGAGCAAGCATTTGATGTGGTTGAATGGCAGGAAAGATGCGTCCTCTTTGTGGACTTGGTATAATCACAATCACAAGTACATTGACACCGAACAACGCTCAACGCTCAACGCTCAACGCTCTCGTTTGTTTCAATTGATTTCAGTTGATGGCGATGTGGAATTGTGATTGTTAAAATGCTGGCAACATCTGCATTTGCAGCAGCGTGTGTCTATATAAAATATACATTAGAAGCACAACTCACCAGCTGGTCCAGCTGCGCCGGCCATGCCGGGCGGTCCGGGCATACGAGGCTGATGCATTATCACCGGTTGAGGTCCTGGTCCATATGGTTGCGGTGGACCATATGGTGAACCACCACCAGCGCCAGCGCCAGCGCCAAAAGGTGGTGCACCACCACCAGCGCCAGCGCCAAAAGGTGGTGCACCACCGCCATAATAGGCATCTCCATAGGGTTGCGCTTGAGGCACTGGAGCATAACCTCCTCCTGCATGCTGTGGCTGTGGCGGAGCAAAACCCTGAAATTAATTAATTGGATTTCGTGAAATGTTTGGTAAATTTTCATAATAATTAATAAGGGGCGTTGGTGAGTATGCACCTTCCCAGAACTCTCCATTACTACTGAGTGCAAGATATGGAAATATAATTTACATTAAAAAGTACATATTCAGCACATTCAGCATATTCTAAATATAAGCATTTCAAGAGTTTATCTCTTATCTGTTACAAAATGCAAAACATGACGTCAGACGACAAATGATTGCGTGCAAATACAAATTATATATATATAAGCTATGCATATAAATATATCATATATATATACATATATATTTGTAGACAGTTGAAAGTTGGCAACGCCCCCGAAAATATCAGAATTACTCACATAAGCTAATGGCTGTGGTTGCGAGCCTTCGTGCTGTGGTGGTGGATACTGTGGTGCATAGGGTGGTGCGTAGGGTGCACCACCTTCGGGTGGTGGTGCGTAGGGTGCACTACCGTCGGATGGTGGTGCATTCGGTGGATAATAACCGGGTGGAACGTATCCACCTTTATTGATGTTGTTCATTTTGTTGTTTTTTCTGTTTTCGTTGTGCGTATCTGTTGGAAGCAACTCGGGTCGGAAACACACTGCAGCTTTCTGCAATTGTTAAAATATTTGGTTTGAGCGATTAAATCAATTACTTGCCACAAATTGGTAAGCTGTTTTTAATTTTTTATTTAACAAATCTTAAACACAACCAAAACTATTTGCAACCAATGGGACTGAAAGCTGTAAACATCAAAATACCAAAAGCGTCAGTATATATGGCATGAAACTTTTCGATATATCATGCTGGAAATACTGTCAGTACTGTCAGCTGGTACCTGAAATAAACACTAGATGTCGACACTGCAATATTAATTTGAAATACAGAAGGCGCACGCTGAACAAGTATCACTGCCGCACAACAGATGGCGCCCGAAGAGCACAAGAATTTCACTTAAACTAAAAGAGTAAATTTGAACTGAAATTGAGCTAATTTTATTGCAAGTTTATGTTGCATTAGTTTGAGCATAAGTACATGTAGCTGCCGAAATTAATGAAAGCTTGAATATACACAAATTGGAGCAATTGATTTGCAACTTTGACACTGCGAGTCCAAATCGAATGTTTAATAAACAATAATTAAAGAATATTCATTTATAGTTTTTGAGCTTTGCATTGTTGCCATGCAAATAAATGCACAAATTACTTTTATCTATCCTATTCTTTTTTTTTTTTTGATATAAAACAAAAACGCCATTTTTTTTAGTATATCTTTTTTTCACAGAGCCCACATATTTTTTCTAATGCGCAAATTTTGTGTGAGGGTGCGAGGGAGAGAGGGTGAGGGTATGCGAGGGTGAGAGAGTTCGTCAGGGTACGGGTTGGCTGAGGTCGAGGCTAGAGCGAGATGGCGACAGCTGTATATGCCAGTTGTGTGACAGGCCTGAAAGAGAGGGTGGCGTATTTAGGGCGCATAAAAAATGGCGGTTTCCGTTGCCGGCAAACTGAGAAGCAAAAACAAAAAAAAATCTGCTGTCCTCTGTGTGTATGTGTGAGCAAGCGAGAGAGGCTAGCAGAAAAGAAAAAAACAAGCAAAAAATATGTTGAACAAAAAAAATGTTGGCAAAATCCACCCCAAGGCAGGGACACCAAACAGACGTCACTCAAACACACACACACACACACACACACACACACACACACACATACACACACAGAGACGGTTACATCGTAATTACCAATACGAATGCAATGCGCAATGTAGAAATCATCATAATGAACACTGCCACACCCCCTCCCACATCAACCACCGCACTGAAATGAACCCTCGGAGCGGGTCAGGCCAAATGCCAAAGCAAAGTAAAGCAAAGCAAAGGAAAAGCAAAAAAAGAAACAAATTGCTGAAATGAGCGCCTTAATGCGCAATGTAAAGCGATATTAATGCAGTTGCATATATGTCTGTGTGTGTGGGCTGGTGTGTGTGTGTGTGTGTATGAGTTTAGCACATTCAATTAGTTGCCATTGCTTTTTGCATGGCAACAGCAACAGCAACAGCAACATAACCAGCGAGTCAGAGAGCATTTTTGCGGTTGGCAACCAACACAAAAGCTCCAACTGCACCACCCACAAAATAGATTCAACCAGCCAACCACCCAGCCACCTATACATGACCTCGACCTCAACTCTTTTGCTGTTGCTGCCGACAGCGCTGCTGCTGTTGCTGCTGATGTTGCTGCTGCTGCTGCTGCTTCTATCGCTTCAGTGCATTAAAATCTCGAAAAATCAGGCAGCCGGCAACCATAATGCAGCTTCCAGAGACAAGTTGCATGCGGGTGCCCCCATCCCTTCCCCTTGTGTAAATTAGTGTGCGGGGGCAGGTGCAAAGGTAGCTGCAGCGTCGAGTGCCAAAAATTCCTCATCTCTGTTAGCTGCTCATTAGCCGCTGTTTTTTCGCCTTTAAACATTAAAAACTACAAATTTGTTTGGCAAGCCTTCTTATTTTATCTTTTTGGTTATTTATTGTCAGCTCGATTTAATTTATGTGTGTGCGTGTGTGTGTATGTGTGTGTTTGGATCGCCGGTATCGAAAGCAAAAGTAGCCTTCAAGTGAACAGCGCTGCCATAAATCAAGTCGCCAAAAGATACTCCCAGTCGGAGACGGAGTCGCAGTCCGAAGCTTCTATTGTCCACATTCCCAATTGATAGATGGCTTTCAGCATATTTATTGTGAAGCTTGAGAGGGTTGCGTCCAGCAGACAGGTAGAACGACAGCTCAGCCTGTGGGAACATCTGCTGCCTGACGATGTTACTGGACTGATATCAGTCCAAGGAACACAACGCAATGTGAAATATATTTTTTTGGCGCGTGTTCTGAACAATATCTTGCAACTTTAAGGTGTTTAGGTTAAGATAAAATTGATCGCCTTTATTAACCAGATACATATGTAGATTTAGATCCAACCAGATATGTTCATTTATATCTAACTACACATTAAAATCTAGATCTAACTAGATATATAGATATAGTTAAAAGAAATTAACGATGAATGCAGTTAAAAAAATTCGGGAAATCCCCACTCACTTAAATACATTACATAATTACTCAACGGTTAAAGGCTAAAGACAATAAATTTAAATTTATTTTAACAAATATTCAAGGCAACAGAAACACTACTAAATTCAAACGGATTAATAAAATAATATAAATATACATAGTTAAGATATGCTGCGAGGAAGTATTAACAACTACCCATAAATTAGATATCTGTTGAAAACTAGAGTACTTCCTAGGAAAGCTCACATCCATCTCATCTAACAACAACGACAGAATATATAACTTTATAAACATCAGAAAAGCAAAAAGAAAAATACTCAAAACACTGAGCATGTAGCTCGTACTTATTTGAATATAAATGCGTTGTAGTTAAAATAAATGAATTAAAATTTTTTAATAGCTATCAAAATATAATAAAATAATATGACATTAAAACAAAAAAACGAATTCAAAAAATGCTGCAAATTCTGAATCACAAAATGCATAAAAATCGCAAGGCAAATAAAATGCACATTGTGTTGGGTCAGTGATGTTGTTGCATGTGTGCGAAATGCCGCGGACAGCTAAAAACAAGTTCAACATAAATGTGTCAATGTGAAGGACAACAACAAAGGGAACAACAACAACAACAGCAGCAACAGCAGCAATTGCAACAGGAAGATTGTGGGGACTGCATTTGGCCAGCCAACCAACAGTTGGCTCAATGGGAGCGCAGCTGTTGTCAGCCAAAAACAAAATATAAAAGATTGTTGCACGAGGTCATCTGCACATATTGCCAATGCAATCACGTTAAAGAATGACCGGACATGCACACACAAATGCACACAAACACACACACACACACTCACACACACACACACACATGCACAGACAGAGGCAATAAAACATGCAAGGACACCTATGATCCCATGGAAATTGCACAACTTGCTTGACCTGGGTCATGGTTCGCTCTGGTTTTTTTTTTTTTTTGTTGGTCCGTCTGGTTAGATGAGCAGAGGGGGTGAAAGGGCTTTTAGCGTAATTACTTAATTAGCACTTACTGGGCGAAAGGTCAAACCCGAACGAAACTGGGTCAGCAGCGGCAAATGGCGTAAAAGGAGCTGCAAAAGGGCTTATGTACAAGGCAAATCTTAATGAGTTTTCATTTCGCTTCTTCTTTTTTTTCACATTTAACCCGTCCGTTTTCTAATTAAAAGCACAATGACCCGAAACGTCGACCCTTTTTGCCGGCATGTTTATGAGACGACACGCACTTGACGCGGGGGCGGATGAGGGGGCGACTCTCTGGTGTGGGGATTTTTTTAGCTGACGCGCAATTAATTATCGAGTGTTGAACTTGAACTTGGCGCCACGGACAGCCAGCGAAGCAAAGCGGATTTTAAAGAGCGCCCTGACATTTATTGATTTTACCACCGAGAGACATAGACATAGACAGAGACAGAGACAAAGAGAAAGGGAAACGGAGGTGGGGAGTGAGGGAAGGGTTAGCTCTTGGTCTGGTGGCCACATGTCATGGCCAAACGATTTAAATCAAAACCGACAGCAACACAAAGCGCGACTCGAACGCGCTGTTTGTGTTTGAGTTTGTATTTTTTGATTTTTTTGTTTTTTAACCCTTTCGCTTTGCTGTACGTGTAGTTGCGGACCTTGGGCAGAACTTTGACAGGATGCTGCTACACGGTAATTGCTTATTTAAGCGCGCGTTCGTCCTTCTACGGGATGCCAGGATGCTGGCATGGCATGGCACAAAAACAAAAAAATGCCAAGAAAAAGCGCTCACAAAACAAAGCAAATGCCGCGTGTAATTATTGGACGGGTTGAAGGGCAGGTCGAGGGTTTGGTGGCTGAGTAGCCAGCCAGTCATCCGGGCAGCTGTCTAGCCGGCCTCTGACCAGAACCATCCCGAAATGAACTGCAAATCAAACAAGAACTCAACACGAACCGCATGCGTGCATATTAAAAATGTTTTAAAATGAAATTTCGGCAACGGCGACTCTTTTTTATGCATACTTCAATCTGCTGGAAAGGGTTAAGGCTTTTGTTGTGCATCCAACTGTGAGCAAAGGTCCTGTGATCCTACCTTCATACATGTGTTTGTGTGTATGTGTGTGTGTGTGTGAGCGTGTGTGTGTGGTCATGAACGGGTTTGCAGCTGTCGTTATCTAGTCTGGGCTATCGCTGACTAGCACTGCTTGAGCTTAAGCCCAGGGGTCAGCCGCAGTGTCGATCGATGCCCGTTGAATGTTGGACGATGAGTGATACTCGATGGAGTACGGATGACTGCGGGCCGAGAGCAGCGAGTGCTTTTATTTGTTGGGTTTACAGCCTGGCGCGTTCGGCTTAATGATAAGCAATTAAAGCGGCAAAAATAGAGACGAGAAATTTTGAAAAATCTAATAGCGGTTTTGGTTAACAAACTTACAAATAACAATATGTGTGGCAGAAAAAAGTGGTTGCTTCAACTGTGGCCATAAATTGTAACGAGTTTGCCGTTTGGTGGGCACGAACAAACATACGGGCAAAATATGTTGTAGCATTTTTCAATTTTAATGATACCAATCGAAGGTAGAACTTGGCTGACACGAGAAACAACTGAAATTATTGTCATTAATTACAATGCGGCTTGGGCTGGTCTTTGACGCGTTTGACAGACGGTAGGAGTTGAAAAGCGTGTGAGTTGTTTGGCCTCAGGTGCCCCATGTGGCAGCGGCGCAGCATGCACCACTTAAATGGGGGCAGTTAAACCAAACAGAAATGTGTCAATATGCGCACTAGTCATAAGTGGATATCCGTAAATATGATGCACCATTTTTTGCCTTACATATATTATTCGACGATCCCCTTTCAATAATACTTCTCTGCGCACTAGCAAGCTTCAGGTTTACAGCTGCCTAAATGGTATAAAACGTTTGACTTGGGCATTTACATGGAGCAAGCACAAGATTAGCAGCAAGAGCAATTGGCATGCCAAATGCCCGTAATAGTAATAAACGTATATAATAATAATGAATTTTAATGTCGCGCATTAACAATTCTTGCATTTTAATTGGGCGAACGCCGACTGAAACTGGAACTGGAACTGCAACAACTGAAAACTGGACCTGCGTCTGTTTCTGATTTTGCTTGAGTCTGGGGTCCGATTCAGTATGTATGGGTCCCATTTGTGTGTGGGTTTGCATAAATTGCTGTTGATATGATTTAGTGACATGGAACAATGCACTGGAATTTATGACAAAAGCTGCATACATTTAAGCGGATTATGTCAGAATATTACTATTTTACTTGTTAATAAAAAATGCAATTTTTCATTATGGCCGTTGGAAAATTTGTCAGCTCTGTCGCTAAAACCTCAACACAACATCGACTTCGCTCCAGCTTTAGAATGTTAAACGTAATTAATGCACAAATCACACGAAACATTCAGGCCCCGGGCCCAATCAGGGGAGGCGTCTCCCCAGACGATAACCGATTGAACTTGCAACTGTGGGCGTTCACCTACAATGACAAATGCTGTAATCTGCAGATAATCAAACTGGGTCTCACTGGGCAAGTGTTCGACTGCCACTTTAAGGCTTTCATACTGATGGCCAACTTCTCGACAAGCTAATATTATCAGATGTGCTCCATCACTGTCAGACATAAACAAATTTTTATTGGTGTATAGCTGTGGCAAGTTATATGTTGCAAGTTACTTTGTCGACTATTCGCATATGCGCTGCAGTTAAACAGTGATGCCTGCTCAAATTAAAACTCTGTTTATTTTCATTGATTTTCAACTGATTTGGATAACTTTTCTGAATATAATATTTGTACAATTTTAACTTTATTTCAACTATAAAATTCTGTAAGTACTAAAATTAAAATTCTATAATTATTTAAACTATAAAATTAAAAACTAATCATTTTAAGTTAATTTTTAAAAATCTTTTCAAATTCGCCCAAACTTATGTAGGGTATCAAATCATTTGGGCGACCGATCCAATGTTGAATTTTCCAATTTTTCTATTGCTCCTTGGGCAACAATTTCATGATTTACATGCGCCGGCGCTAGAAGCAGTGGGCCGATCTTCATTAGCGCTTAAATGGCTATACAATTTGTGTTCGACGGCAAGAATTTACGACCAGGGCAGACCACCAGCAAAGGCCATATTCAACGGTTACGTAATTTGTGTTTGAGGATTATAAATACACGACTTGGATTATATTCTTTATGAAGCCGTAAATGGCCCTAAAGTCTATTTGCTGATACCGATGCACTGATTCTGCTCTGTGCGCGAATAGCAAGCTGCAGGGCAGGGCTCCGTGGCAGCTCTGTGGCAGCTGTCGCTTGCAATTAGAACTGTGCACCACATACACTAATTAACTGCAAGTTACCACCCAGAAGATGCCTCACCTTTCAAGTTAGGTCTCGAGCAGACACTTGTGATGTCGCAGCGCCACTCGAGGGAGCCCAAAGAGAAGCGCAGCCCGCAGCTTGTCAACAGGCTGCAGGACGACCAGACGTCGCGTCGTTCGGGACCGTTGCAAGATACGCTGTGAAATGAAAAGAAATTGCCACTGTCTGTCGGGTTTAAAAAGTAACCAGCGAAAATAGGTGGGTGGAAACTTCCACAGAGGGTGGTCGAGGGGCTGGAGGTGACGCGAAGGAAACGCAACCATCTGCACGAATTGTAATTGAAAAGATTTCCCTTGAAGGAATTACACGCGCCGCCATCGTCCTTGTCTGTGCTGGAAATTTAATAAGGAAACCCCGGCGAGCTTATATTGCACTTTGTGCGAAAATAATAGTTTCTTAAATGCACTGACATTCCTAGGGGTTTCCCCGGGTATACATATTATGAACTGCAATATATTTTTGTGGCTAACACAGAACGAGTATCAGCAAAATATGCGCTTAATTAAGAAATATTAGTGAGCGGGCGAAATTCCACATTTTAAAGACCTCCTTTTTGCCGCACTAGAAGCACTCCACACCGCACACTCCCCGCACCACAGCCGAAAGTTGTGAATGGTAAATGAAAAAGCTGTGGCATTCTCAAATGAAATGAATACGAACCAGCAGCAGAGAACAGCACTCGGATGAAACCAATGTGCGGGTGCACGCAGCAAATGGAGAGCTTACAATTTGTAAGTACATTTTTGGCTTTAAATTAGAGCTTCCTTATAATATAATTTAACATATACAAATTTTGATTTTGCCAGCTGAATGATATCATAGTCTTTATCATCATTTTCCTATTTATAACTTAAAGGTATCTTTGTGTGGCTGCAATGGTAGAGTATGTTCAAGGGAGGTAACTGAATGCTGCGCATAGCAACCAAAAGGAAACTTCAAACATTCACCGCAAAGCTGGCTGTCCTTACTGAGAAGGCGTTTCTGTACTGGCGACTGTACCATTTTTTTTTAACCGCGGCATTTTTTGCTTTTCTGTATAATTTTGCTGACTGAAACGAAGTTCTTCTGGTTGGTTTCGTGTCTGCGGCATTTCCATTTAGCATTCCAATTGGGAGAGTCTCTGTCGCAGGCCAAATAAAAAAAAAAACTGTATACAGAAAGGTCGCCAATGAGCTCAGGTGGCAAATTAAGGTATTACGATAATTGAATGCACTGGGGAAACTGAAAGCGCGCTCAGACAATGTCATTATGAGCAGCAAATTAGTGTGACTTTTAGCCGTGGGGTTGCTCAGCGACTTTTCTTTCACAACTCTAATGACGGGCTCAACTGTAAACAGTAAACACTGAACAGCGGCCATAATCAATAATGAAATCAATGCAGACCGCATAATCGATCGCAAATCGGCACTTATTTACACACATGTATACAGCCAGCCAACAACAACAACAACAATAACAGCAGCAACAGCAACAACAGAAGCAACAAAGTGAGCATTGATCGCTTGGTGTGAAAAATATGCATTGAGGGGTGCTTCGCCAGGGGTAAACCTGGCTCAACCCCTAACCGAACAACCCGTCAGAGTTTTTTGTTCTATTTCTTTTTTTTTTTACGAGTATATTGTTATTTGTTGGGCTACAAAAAAAAAAAGGTAATAGGCTTAATTCCCGTCGTTGTTGTTGTTGTTGTTAGTGCACTCTTTCGACTTTTATTTATTGTAAATTTTGCCCAAGTACTTCAAACTGACAATTTTAGCTGTCAGCTTGTATCTCCGGCAGAGGTCTATAACTTTGCTTTATTGACTTGTTAGCGCCGTCAAAATCCCATTTGTATGTCAATAAATTTGCAAAAAATCCGAGCTGAGAGGGCGCGAGACTCTCTCAGACAGACCCAGAGAGAGAGAGAGAGAGAGAGAGAGAGAGAGAGAGGAAGAGATATAGAGAGCGGGAGGAGAGTTGGAGAAATGTGGCCATGTTGCGGGTTGCCTGTTGATGGGTCTGGGGTGAGCAAATTGGCTGCTGATTGATGTTGCACACGTAACACGACGATGAGCTGCAAAGATTAATGTGGTTTTAAGTTAGTGGAAAGTTGAAAGATATGCGCATAGTTGATGGAGTTGCCTATTAAATTAAGTTGTTGAAATCAACTGGATTTGCCTGGAAAATTGGGTGGCAATTAATCAACAGGCAATGTACAATTGATGCGACTTTAAAGCAGCTGAAAAATAAACAGTCTATCATTACAAAAAATGTTTACAACCTAAATGAGTGACAGACAATTTATAAAGCCATATGATGAAAGTCTGCTCTGAGTCAGATAGCATATTAATTAAAGTACAAAAAAAATATGTATGTTTATAACTTACAGTGTATATGCCTAACGCAACATGCAATATAAACAGTTCGATTTTATGGCTAAATAAAGCATTTATTGGGGAGTCTCCATCATTGACTTTATCATAACTATTTAACCATGCTATAAATCAGGCATTCTGTATCCTGTTGCCAATGCAACAATGCAACTGCAGTCGTTATTTTGCGTCATAAAGCTCTACTCCAGATACAGGTTTATAGTACGCACATTAAGCTAAATCCCAAAGCAGACAATAAATAAACTATACACGCATCTGCATTTTATGCTTCGTTTTGTTTTATCCACAAATATATTTTTCTGTCTGATATTTTTTTATTTTTTTTTTCTTTGATACTCTTCAGAAAAACAAGTCAAAATTTATAACATAAAACGCATCCGACAGCTTGTCAGTAACAATGCGCTTTTAAGCTAACAAGCGTGTGCGAAACGAAACGCAGTAGAAATATCAACAACAAATACACAGAATCCATTTACATTACAATTTATAGAGCGTAACTGTGCGCTTTTTTAATTTCATTTATATATTTTTTTGTTTTGCTCTCTACCCCCTGAAACTTGAGTGTACAAAAAATGTTACAGTTTGACTACAAAATTACATTTTTTTTTATGATAAAAAAAGGTCCTTTTTTGTTATGAGGAAGAATATGTCAGCATGTGATTTCCATTAGAAAAAAAAATTAAATAAAATCGCGCCGGAAATTATGTGCGTATAGAAAAAGAAGAAGAACCAGGAGCAGCAATAACAGGAGCAGCAGAGATGAATACATTGCTGAGCAAACCCGGCTGGGCCCGTAAGTACACGCAGCACATATTGTTGGCATGTCGAGGCATTATTTTTTCTTTTTTTTTAAATATTTTTTTTTCAGCTTTTAATGGTGTTTTTTTTTTATTTTTGCCACACTATTTTAATTTTCCCGAGTCCTTCTCTCATTCGCTATCGTCGCACGAACAATTGAATTATTTTTGTACGTGAAATCAGCGAGGGGTGGGCTGCTGCCTATTAGCGTGGCGCCACCCCACTATCATCATCATCATCGTCGACCTCATCATCGCCATGGTGCAGAGGCAGGCAGGCAAGAGAAAAAAATGCTTTTGAAAAAAAATTTGTATCAAAAGTTGTACGACGTGACTGCTAGCAACTTTTTTTCATAATTTTGTTTTTTGTTTTTTGTTATAATTTTTTTTTTTTTTTTGTGTTGTTACAAATTTTTAGACGGCTTGATTGGAATGTCAGATAAAGTCAAATGGATTTCAGCGTAAATTAAGTTGCTGTTTGCTCAAAATGGGGCGGCAAAATAAAATGTTCATCTGCCCGCAGCTGTCGTTGCCCAAGTTTGGCGATAGATTGTGAAGATTGAAAAAGTTTGAGTATGGAAAATTGTGAGCTACAAACTAAAACTCAGAAATAATTAAACGACAATATAAATACTCTCCATTTGTCACTTACCTTATTCGAAGCTATCCTAAATTTTACATGCACTGCCTTTCTCTTTCTCAAGATTTTCTTAAATTATTGCACAACAATTTTCTTGAATTTAATCATCTACGTTTGAGCAGCAGATGTCAATATCGGGCATCCAAGTCTGGCAACTTATCAAATTATCAATGCTATAAATGTATCTCAACGTCTACGAACTGCTGCTGAAGTTGATAGATGCTCGGGATAAATTGTAACAGCCAGACCGGTTAAGCCGGTTTCCATTTGAAATATTGTGGTATTCTTTTTTTATGAAAATATTTGGCGCATTTTAATAAGTACAGAATTGTAGATTAATCCGTGGCTCGGATACATTTCCAGAGCGGGTCGCAGCTGCATGCTGAGCACCCAAACGATGGCCAAGTTTTAAAGTTTTCAGGTAAAAATTTCAATTAAAATTGGTTGGAAAATATGCCAAAACAAAAAAAAAATGAAAGGGTTATGGGACAGCTTGAAAAGACGTACAGCATCATCAGCCGATGTGATCCTGGCGATTGAGGAACCCTTACAAAAACACAAACACAAAACGATCGCCACTTTGAGCGCAGATTGTGAGAACAAGAACAATCACCCTTTGGTTCATTTACCCTTTCACCTATTCTATTATTCACCTATTCAGTTATTCTGTCACTCGTGCACTCGTTGACAAAACTGTAGCGCTAGTTTTTAATGCCGCATTATCCTACTGTTTGGCCTGTGTCCTGTGAAGTGACATTCGTCTAATTTGAATATTTCTTGTGCCTTACTCTGTGCTAGGCTTTCCCACGATGTATGTTGTTATGATTGCAGCTTTCTTGGCCTGAGATTTGCCTGGTAAGGTTACCCGATTCCCTGCCCTAACCCGTGTCAAACTATGCCGCACTCGAAATACTTATGCTAATGCAGTAGCCATAACTCACGCTCGTCCTGCTACAGGTTTAGCTGCTGCCTAATGTAATATAACATAATATATGCATGGCCTTTGTGTGTTTGGCGATTGTTGAAATTTATTTACACGCTTTTAATTGGCATTCAAGTGGTTGCGATCAAAGGCAACCACCTCCTGCTGCTCACGTTGCGTCTGTTAATACCATTACTCGCATTGCAACTGTATCCTGGCCAGTGCGAAGCTTTCAGCTTACTTCATTAGTGTTGGCCAAAAGCTTGTCAGCTTGGCATATAATTATTAATTTCATTTCATGCTTTAAAGCCAAGCTTAGCAGTGAAACAGACGCAAATCAGTAAAATGAAAAATAAACAAGTAAGAATGCTGTAGTCGAGTGAACTCGACTACGATATACCCTGAACCCAGTTAATAAATATATTCTATTATTATTGGCAAATTCCCTTTAAAAAGATTTGCACTAAAATGCGAGCAGGTCTGCAAGCGCCCTCTGCCGACAAACACAGAATACACTCAGAAACATACACATTTATGCATACAGAAAATGTTTGCGGCTGTTGATAGAAGTAAGATCAATATGAGAATATATTTTCGACTATAAACTGAGACAGTTACCGATAAAAATAACACAAACTTGATCTGCGCCTGGAATACGAGAACCTATATTCCAAATTCTCTAGCTCTTACAGTCTCTGAGATCTGCGTGTTCATACAGACGGACGGAAGGACAGACGGACGGACAGACGGACATGGCTATATCGAATAAATATATAATATATTTATAATAATATATAAATATATTAGATATAAGGCAATTAGCACAAAGTTAATTGAACCGTGGGATTATTTAACTAAACACCATTCAGTGCCCCATTAAGTTGTCAATATTTTGACATTGCATGTCTGTTTAGTTTGCCAATAAAAAGGAATGTGCTTGATGCAACGGCTGACAATCGTTGCTAAAGACTCCTACAGACTATTGATACCAACATACTTGAAATGACTGAAAGCGCTGAAAGCCCAACGACTAGGTTCGCAAAAATTCTAAAGCTCATACGCTGGGGTCTGAACATTTGTGGCTTCGATATTTTTGATCCTAACTATCGTTTTTGGTGGCTGACGTATCTTGCAAGCGCTGTACTTGCAGCAGCGATATCCTCGAGCGTGTATACGATATATGTGGACTTGATTTATAATAACGACTGGACGGTCATTCTACGGGTGTGTTCCGTGGCTGGATCCATTGTCCAGGGTATTGGAAAAGAGATAATTATACTGGCACGGAGGAAGGAAATCAATGAATTGATGCAAACTTACGCTTTAGTGTACAAGGAGTACGAGGCAAAGGCTGGCGAGTATACGAAATGTCTGATCAAACGTACTAATCTCTTCTGGAAAATTTTGGTCTGCTTCATATGGATATACTTGACTGTTGGGATTTCAATGATTGTGTATCCCTTATACGCGTATATTTTCAAGAATGAAAAGGAGCTTGTGTTGCAGTTCATGGTGCCTGGACTTGACCACAAAACAAATAGAGGGCATGAATTGTTGATGACAATACACATAACATGTGTGTTTATGGGTGCCTTTGGCCACTTTGGAACCGACATGTTTCTATTATTTAGTTTTGCCAATTTTCCGCTTTTAACGGACATATTTTTAGTAAAGATAGATGAATATAACAAGTTGCTGATGCAACGCAATAAGTATGAACAAGCTCGCACCATGTTCAGGGATTTGCTAGCCTGGCATCAGAAATATTCTGGGTAAGCTAAATGCCTTAATACTATTAAACAGCATCTTAATTATCCGCTGTCTCTAAGAATTCTGCGTAAATTGGCGAAAATCTACGGTGTTACTTTTTTCCTGATGCTTTCGACGACCTGGATTGGCATTCTCTGCTGCATTTCGAGCATGTTCCTTAAGGTCTGGCCCACAGCTCCACCGTTCTGTATATTTTATTTTGCATTACTTTACACTTTTTGTGGACTGGGCACAGTAATTGAAAATTCGGTAAGTCTACAATAAATGCATTTTTCAATTACCTGTAAATGTATATAATTGCTTTTCTTATTAGAATGAAGATTTTGCGGCTGCAATCTACTCAAATATATTGTGGTATGAAATGCCGGTTAAGGAACAAAAACTCGTCATCTTAATGATAGCCAAGGCACAAAACGAAAAGGCTCTAATTGTAATGGGTATACTCCCCATGTCGTTGGCAACTGGACTGCAGTTAACAAAGAGCATTTATAGTTTGAGCATGATGCTTTTCACATACCTAAGTAACACATAGCTTTAAAATTGCTAATTAAATTTTTTTCTAGCTGGCAAAAGTAAATAAATAAAATTACTTAGTTTTTCGCATTATAAAAAATAAACGTATTTTATTTGCTTCTACCATGAATCTGAATCGTTTCGAAACAATAAATATATATTCTTTCTTTATATTAGAACGCATATTCGACAGAGACTTCGCAAACAGTTGGCAAATCCCAGGAAAAGCATAAATACTATTATTGATTAACGTTCAACCATGCCATAAAGAGTGCACTCATTAAGCCGTCAGTCATTTGACATATTTCAATAATTAAAAAAAATATATAGCTTATTCAGTTGAGAATCAATTCAATATGTAATGCATGTCCTTATTCTGTCAGCTATAAATACAGCGGGTTTCATGACATTTTCTCAATTACTAGTTAAAAGTTTCACCTAGTCGGAAGTCATTATGGAGCAGAAAGTGGGAGATGAACTGAGCAGCTTGGTGGCCTATCGTCGGCTTATTCATTTAGTAAAACGTCTTACTAAATTATGCGGTGCGGATATTACGGATCCGGATTTTAAATTTAATTATGTGACCTATTGTATGTTTGGTTTGACATTCTTGTTTTATCTCGGTTCATGTTACACAATATATACAAGTATCGCCACTGAGGGAAACTACTTCGTAATTTTGCAAGTAATCGGCCTTATGGGTGCCGCCATTCTGGTCAACTCAAAACTACTCTGCTCCCTACTTTGGCGCAACTTTATAATAGACACGCAGACATTTTTAGACAACACCTACGTGGGGTTCGAGAAACTCGGGGGCGACTACAAGAAAGTGATGCTCGATGGCATAGGAGCTACTATCAAAGCCATCAAAGTATTGGTATTAGCTTACATTGCAGTCATCATTGGCTTCACGGCATTCCCAGTGGCGTATTATGCATTCTTCAAAAAGCAAATTCTAATCATGCAGCTTCTGCTTCCGTTCGTGGATAAGAACACAACGATTGGATATTGTTTGCTGTGCGGTGTGCATTTTGTATGCCTATGTTTTGGGCTACTGGGAAACTTTATAGGTGACATGTATTTTGTCATCTTTGTCGCAAGTGTACCGATTTTTAAGAAGATATTTTCTTGTAAGTTTAATCACCTCAATAGGCTTATGGATCGAGAAGCTCTCGAGAAGCTAACAAGAGCACACTTACGCCGTGCTGTGGTGAACATTGTTCTGTGGCATAAAGAGTATCTGAGGTGAATGTCCTACTAAAAGATCGGGCACTGTTTTGAGTCTAACTATATATCTCTAGCTTACAGTTCCGTATAAGGCGAATATTCTTTGGCATCATCATGGCACAAATACTATGCTCCTTTATAAGCATTTTGAGCAGCATGTACTGCTTCTTGACTGGAGTTTGGCCCGCGGCTCCCGTCTATTTGATCTTCTCGCTTCTGATCCTGTATTTGTATTGTGGACTGGGCACCGTTGTTGAAAAATCGGTATGTTTCAGTGCATCTCATGAGTTGGTAATCTCTGAATTGATTTGTCTATATTCTGCAGAATGACGATTGCACCACAATCATATACAACGAATGCCGCTGGTATGACCTGCCCATATCAGAGCAACATTTTCATGCTGCGCATGTCCCAGAATACGTCATGTCTGCTCGTGGGCGGCATGATGCCACTGAACGTGAAGACAGCGCTCCAACTGACAAAGGCCGCTTACAGTATTGGCATGATGCTGATGACAAACGAGGATTAGTGGCTAAATGCTGATTTAAGGAGTGAGGCGATCCTGCTCCGCTGATTAATTTTAGCTTTTTGTCTAATGAACTTGCCCGCAAGAATTTAATAAACATCGCACTGCTCGCTTTATTGGCCACAAAAGAAAAATGACCGGCGTCTGCTATAAAGTGCAAGAAATATAGTAAGAAACAAAAAAATATTATAATACTCTCAACTACGAGATACATTTGCACAAAACCATTATACCCTTTTTACCCATTTTTAATGGGTTCAGGGTATGAAAAAAAGAAAGAAAGAAGTAATTATGCCGACTAAGAGCTTCATCAGACATCCCATTATGCAGCCAGGAATGCACTCGACAAGCGACGTCCCACACATGGCTTCCACCAAGCAAAGGACGTGGAGCAGGGAGGCGAAACAAAAGCAGTAGGACCACCTTTGTGCCCACAGCAAAAGGCAGCCGATGTCGTCATCATAAATGTTTGCATATGAAGTGCAGTGGGCGTGGCATGCACTTCAGTTGCGGCATTGAAAAAAAAAAATAAATAAAACAGGCTCACAGAAAAATTCTTCTGCCAGGATTAAAAATGCAGCGCATTGAATTTGCACGAGGCAGCCACCTTTGCCACGCCCTTCGCTTCGTGCCGTGCGCATATTTCGCAACAAATAATGATGCACTTGAAAAATGTTTTGGAGTGTGTGTGTACAACAACAACAACAACAACGAGCACAATAAGGGAAACAAAAAATCATTAAGAACAGTCCTTGGTCGGCCGCCCACCCACAACGCCCACAAAAGCTGCGTCTGGATTACATTATTAGAGAAGCAGCTTCATGCCTTGAATATCCACACCATTAATATTGCATTTAACGCTGCAATTGTCCCGAGAGCAACTACATGCCTGCACTACACAACCCCCCCCCCCCCCCCCAATCTACACCTACACTCCCCACTCATCACTCCTCACACCCCACATCTCGAAAGACCCCGTCTGCCCCGTCTAAATAGCCCTGAAATGTTTAATTCATTTTATGCGATTTCATTCAGCGCCTGTTTTAATTATGAGTATAGCAGAGCTACGCAGAGCGGAGTGGGCCACACTGGACTGAAGTGGAGTGAAGTGGAGTGGAGTGGAGTGGGGCTATGCCGCAGACCCATAGGTGGAGGGCAGAGTGGAGTGAGGAGCCAGTCAACTGACTTGTGTAATTTGTGCACAAGTTTCATTTACTTTAGGGGGCGTCATAATCTTCAGTTGCTTACTTACCCTGCCCAGTAGCTAATGCCGTGCCTGACTCCTGCTCCACCTGCCGCCTGGTGACAGCCGCACTGGGCGTCATTTCACTCAAAAATCGTCTCAATGGCCTTGCCGGGATGCTGACAGCCTGGCCAGCATAATGGCGCTGTGATTATGCACTTGATGTGATGTGCATAAAGCTGAATTTTAATTATGAGTAAATATTTAAACCATTAAGCTTGAAAAGTGGACTGAGTGCAGAATATCGTTCTTCATAATGTGGTTGGATATAATGCTTAAACTATATATATGTTTCTAGATGAATACTGCGCTTACATTTAAAAACTTAATTTTTGGGTGGAAAATTTCTCGTGCGAAAAATTCACCTGTGGTCGGTTCAATACCAGGGCTAGTTGAAATGGTTAAATCTCTTTATTAAGCCTAGATTTAAAGTTGAATTCGGAATGTTACAATTGTTTGGACTTTTTGCGAAATTTTTAAAAAAGATTAAATATATCGCATTGTTTAAGAATATGTCTGGCGTTAGGTGGTTTGGTGATGAGTGAATGAAATACATGGTAACAACCTGATTAAATGTTATATAATTCATAAATTATGTTTGAGGTATTAAATTACCTTGCTATTGTGGCAGCCAAAATTTATTAACAGTTTTAATTATTGCATTTATTGAATTACGTTACAGCCTCAATTGATGACCATAAATTTTCAATGGAGCCATTTAATGCAACGGCTGACCAGGCAATTAAAATCAAAATACGGAAAAAACAACACAAATTAAGCGACTTAATTAAAATAAATAAAACATCAATATGAGAAAATAATAAATTGAAAAAAAAGGCTGGCCTTTATGTGTATTTGCTTTTGTTTGAAATATTTTGTGGTAAACGCAAGTGCAAATATATATTAATTGCGAAAGGCTCAGATGCGTTGGAGGCTTGGCTTCAATTAAAAGTTTCAACAACATTCATCAAATTCGCTTCAATGAGTGTCGATAACAGTCGCTCCAAAAGTGTGTATACATATTAAATAAAACACATAAAATGTGAAACATAAAAAGACAAAAAATATATTTTTAAAAAATCAGACATCGATCGCTCCAATGGCTAACTTTTCAACAAAGCCATAAAAAAATGCCAGAACAAAGAAATAAAAAAAATTCGTTCATTTGTTTCTCAACTGAGGGTTGGTGCAACGTGGACCTAGACAGCTCCTATTACAATTGTTGTTTTTGGCGAATGTTGGCTCCACTGGTTGCCTGCTGCCGGCTGACTGCTGCTTATGTGCATTTGCATGTAAAAGCAGTTCCTGCGTCGTCCTGCGTTGTCCTGCGGTCGTTGCGCTACGGTGGAGTGTGTTGCCTCTTGAAAGTAATAGCCAAAGCGAAAGCAATCTCCACCCCTCGGAGCACATTACCGTCGCTTGTCCCCACGTTGTTAACGTAATTTCCATAAAACATTTTGTTACTTATTTATCTTAATTAAAATAAATTTACATTTTTCTAATTTAAGGACGCGACGGCAGCGGCACCAATACCAACAGCGACCAGTCAGCCAAGTCTTTCTGCCCCAGCCCTTGGCCCTGTCACCGTCACTGTTGCTGCCACTTCTTCAGAGCGCAACTTGCTGGGCATTAGAGAGCGACATTTTCTTAACAAGCCAAAAGGACACACGCCAGATCACAGACGCAGTGCGGGGCAAACGGGCAACAAAATAGCATCAGCGACAACGAGAGCAAAAAAAAAAAGGAAAAATAAAAAAAAAGACGCAACAAACTCTACGTAATGGAAAGTTACCTCCGCGCTCTTCGTTTGGATCTCATTAGCGTTGCTATGGAAAGTGGGCCGCTGGGGGCGGGCATTTACCATGGCCATATTTTGAGCTGAGCCGCAGACGAAGATGGACCAGGACTGTTTGTTGTTCTTGTGAGGCTGCCGCATAAGTAGGAGTCCGTTCGGCCCAGGGCCAGTCGGAGTTCGTTCGCACAAAAAACGTAAGGAAAGAAGAGCAACGCCCCATCCCGATGCCCCTGCTGTCCCTGGTCGTGGTCCATCCGGGGAAAGCATAAAATTAAAAGCTGACAAGCGAAATAAAAAGATTTTGCGTATTTGCGCACACTTTGTAGCCATTTCCAGCATCCTTAAACAATTCAATACAAAATGTTTGCCATCACGACTTGTTGTATGAGCATCAAATTGGAGTGTGGTTGGGTTATAGGAGGCGATAGCCTAACATGAAAGCTGATGAGGGTCAGCTAATGGGCATGGAATATACAGGAAAGTCGCAGTTGTTTTCCAAAATGGTATAAATAAATTATTAGACTGGCCATAAGGCATATACTACTTCTATACAGACACAGCAAACCTTACCTCTGATAATTTGAGATAAAATAATGTTCGAATAATAAACTGAAATATAATTTCATCTAAAATCATCTAAGAATCGAGTTTTATCCACCTTAAAGAAATATGAACTTCTATTTGATATTCATATTTAGATACATTTGCAAAAATGTTGCACTTAGTGTTGTATAAAATTGAAGGTACAGTTGTGCGCATTACAATCCATTCTGATTAGTCATTATTTGCTCTATACAGGACACAAAATCTGGTGAAAATAAAAGCAGCAACAAATCGAAAATCAATACAAGCAACGCCATTTTGTCATGCTGGGTGAGTAAGTATGCAAAAAAGCGTCAAACGAAACCAATACAAATCCATAACTAAATTTCTATGAGTGTGTGTGTGTGTGTTTTGTGTGTTTGTGTGTATGTGTGTGTACACAACAACTCTGAGCTCTGACAAGAAATTTTTAGAAAGAAGCAGCAGGCATATAAAATCAACAAAGCCCGAATCGGGGGAACATTTTTGCCATGCCGGAAAGGAGGAGTCAAGCCAGTCGAGCGGGCAAGAGAGAACAAAATAAAAAAAAAAAACAAAAAGAAATGGAAAAGAAAACAGAAAACAGAAAAATAAAAATAAATTCAAAGCAAACGAGACTAAAATTATAAAAATTGCCCTCCTGATGGTGCTGTTGCCGAGAGTGCGCGACCAGGACGATGGAAGCGGTGGAGGGTCAAGGAGAAGAACGAACAAGCCGAGACGAACGCGATTCCAATACGGGACATCAACGTCAACGAGGGTGGCAAATAGCCCAACCAGGAGGTGGGTGATGCTGATGTTGATGGACTGGCTGGGCAGAAGCGGGCTGCTGCTGATAGTGGTGGTGGTGGTACATAATGTGGCCCCTGCACTGCCGTTGGCCTGAACGGCGCATTAAGCACAGCAAACTGTAATGGAGTGAGAGACAGAGAGACAGAGAGACAGAGAGAGAGAGAGAATGAAGCTGCGAGGAGAGAAGGAGGGGGTGTACATGGCCGAGATATATATACCAGTGTACATAGAGCTGGGCTGCCATGGCCCGCAGCGTCAATGGACCAAAATAATAACGACTAACGGCCTGTTAAGGGAAAATGCAACGAGGAGAGCTTTATGGGGAATGGGCAATGGGGCATGGAGAATGGAGAATGGAGAATGGCTTGGTAATGGGTGTGGGTGTGAGTGTGGGTATGGGTGTTGATGTGGGTGGCTCAAGGTTTTTTAAGTGGTTGCGCGTGACGTGCACGACGAACTGGCGAAGGGAACGCTGTGGTACCATTGGAGCTGCTGACGTGGTATTTGCTTGCTCCCATTGACGCCGTCATGGACATGGACGCGAACGGAACGCGGACGTGGACGTGGAAGTGGATGTAGATGTGGATGCCGATCGTAATGGTACTGCCTGGCAATTTTTTTCCACTTATTTGTACACAAAACTCTTGTTACTAGCTGCCATTATGATTTTGAAAAGCCATTGCTGTTTTTTATTACTTGTTTTCCATTTTTTGTTGCTGTTTTTTGTTTTGTTTTTTTTTTTTTGATTTGCTTTGCTTTTTGCTGCTTTTGCCGCTCATTGAAAAACTGTGAAATTTTATAATAAGCATTTTTTGCTGCTGCCGGATTATTGTCGATGATTGCGATTGCGTTTTATGTTGTTCCTTTTATTACCAGCTGTGGAGTGGCAAATGGGGAGATTGCTCCTGGCATCTTTTTATACTGGACGCCAAAGTGGGGGCCATTACAGATTTTTGTTCCTATAAGAGATTTTTTCTTATTGCTGCTGTAATATTCTTTTTGAAAAATTGTTTTTCTCCGTGTGCTCTTCTATTTATTTTATTTTGCTTTTTCCACATTTTGCGTTTGTGCTCGTTCGGGCGATATTGATTTCAATTTAAGCTTATTAATTTTAAATGGGATTTTTAATTAAATATTATCAAAGTGTGTAGTGGACATCATTAGGTTTGTAGTTAGCTCCAATTGGCAACTGAAGCAACTTGCAGAGGGAAAATTTCGATTCGCATAGCGGCGCCAAAAGCGTAATTAGACCATGACAATAGTTGGAGTCAAAAGGCTTCATATTATTGTGACTTAGTCTCGGTCAGTGGTTGTTTTCAGCAAGGCAAAGAACTGATAGGACATGCTGATCACCTAAAAGCCGAAAAGCTGTAAAAAGTCGACTTTGAATAACTTTGAAATACGCACTCACCTTCATGTATGTAACCAATGAAATGGGCGGAAATGTGGGAGGTCTTATCGTGGCTGGCTTTTGGCTGCGCAAAATGAGCATCTTAAGCATAATGCAATAGGTTTTGCTGCATTGAAACCAGTTCTGATTGTAGGCCGCATCACCCACACGCAAACTCTGTAAAGTGTGGTAATTTTAAGCAAGAACCAGAGTCACTCACTTTAATCATCACGTACCGCTGATATTAATGCATCGCCGTAGTAGCAAACTAGAAACACTTGCACCATCGACGTCATTAGAAAGATGCAGTAGATCAAAATAACTTCTACTGTGGACTCAGTCACTTGAAAGGCAATGAAACATATTTGCATTGAGGCCATCAAGAAGTTGAGTAGCAGCGAGAAACTGTACATGCTGTTGACTTGCTCGCAGAGCCTTTTACAGATAAGATATGAGTTTAGTAACTAATTTGAATGCCTAATAAAATGCCAATGAATCTCTTAAAAGTTTAATGTGTAACTGATACAATTATCACTCACATCAAACACTTTTCGTGATGCTTAATCATCGTGATCAAGAAGCGCACATTCTCTTCATCCTGATCTGGATTACATGGGTGAGCTTCAAGGCACGTCGATATGTAATTGAAGTGCATGCACAGCTGGGTGATGACCACGACGAGCAGTAGATCTGCACAGAGGAAGGCAATGCCTGCCAAGTAAGCGCCATGCGCAATATCCCAATAAGTAATCCAATATACCCAATTCTTGGAGGTTGCATCAAAGGGGAACCAGATGAGAAAGCCAAAGTTACGATCAAAGGTCTCGTAGCCCAGAAAATTATACTTGAACGTCGCCTTAATGGCCGGATAAAAAGAAAAAGTTGTGGTATACGCCAGGCAGAGGAATGTAAAGATTCTAATGACACGTTTCATGGTGCGCTCAAAGTCGGCCATTTGGTAGAGGCTCTGTGCCTCCAGTGTCTTGGGATGCATCTCCTCCAGATCGTCCAGCAGTTCTACCATCGTTTTCCTATAGAGCGCCATAGTAATCTGCTTAAAATCAGCCACCAGTGAGAAGCCAATGCAGGGAGCTACAGCAATGGCCAGACGCACTGTCTCAAAGTTCTGAATTGAGTTGTAGAAGAAAACCAGCTCGCCACATACTAGTAGATTGAAGTTGATGAAACCCGCATACAGGTAGATCTTAAACAGCAGCGAATTCAACGGATTGGTAGAGCGATGGGCATAGATATCCTCGCCGATTGTCTTGTAGAAGAGCACTGGTACCCGCATCATATCTCCAAAGGTGCGAGGTGTCTCTACCAAGGAGCTGCTCATGGTCTCTATTTATTGCCGCCTAAGTTCACTTTCTATAACTGTACAGGATGTGGCCAGAACTTGACTTTTATACTGTCCGATTAACTGCAGCGAACTGGGCGTGCCTGTCAACTTTTTGTGCCCCATCACGACGCCTTGGCCAAGTGTTGATAATTGTGCCTAAAGTTTCTAACTTGTCCAAGAATTTAATTGGGCGTTAAAACTGTAATGTGTCGCAGCTGTAAGATTCTCACTGATTCTACCAGACTGAGCTAGCCGCGCTGGCCGTTAAGCATTGTAAGCAAGTACCAAAAATATATATACATACCAGGATATGGAGTCGGTAGTTGGAATACATTTTTGATATATTCTTAAAAAACTAGAATATATAAAAAAGCATTATTTTTATTCAGTCGTCCAATATAAAGAGATTCAGAGTAAATAAAAAATATTGATTTTTTACCATGAATATCTCTAAAAAATGTCATGCGAGGCATCTTATTTTCATCATATACATATGCGTATTCACTTATACCGTTTGCGATACCCTAATACGTTAATTTGAATTTCAAAGTAAAAAAGTTATAATCGCTTATCACGCGTTTTGGAACCAGGCCTAGTACGTGCCCAGACTGCAAGGCCGAAACGCAATTGTGAATAGCCAGTTTCAGCCCCAAATTGGAACTTGGCTCGCTCGAGTGCCAATGAATGGATTTACTTGCTACCTGGACTGAACTAACTAACGAATTTTTTATTTTCTTCCATTATGCTAAATGTGTTCAAGTTGACTGAAATGAAAATAATTTTTCTTGTTATCCTGCCTCCAAAGAACAAATTGAGCAGAAAATAACTAATAAAGTCGAACGTCGACGTCGCACGACATGAATAAAATGCAAAAGCCGGCTTTATGAATGGCTTGGAGCAAGCAGTCAAGAAACCAGGAACTGCCACGGACCATTAGCAGAACAGTGCAGAACAGTGCAGAGCAGAGCTGTGAAGAGAAGAGAAGAGCGCAGTGCACGAGGCGTAAGGCTAAGGCACGTGCAAGATGGCAGCTCAAATTGAAATGCTGCTGCTACAATGGGTAATTTTCATTTCAATTTTCGCAGTTTTGTGACCAACCCACCCGCCTCACCTTCGCACTTCTCTTCAAGCATTTTTTGTTAATTTGCAGCATTGAAGAGATGGTTTTTGAATGTTTTTTTCCGTCATATTGTTTTTGTTTTTTGATGTTCTGGGAAAACTTTTGCCCGCAGCTACGTTTGGAAGAGAAAAAACTTTTTCCGATTGCGTCGTAGATATGCTTGTAACATATTTTAAAAAAATAGCTAGCATTCTTTTGTTTGGGTGTTTTCAAAACTTTGGCCATTTGTAATTATTTAATTCATCAGCGATGGGCATGTGACATTCGAAACTATTCACCGTTCGGCAAATACAATTTAACAACAAATTATTTAAGCAGCAAGTAACAATGTTGATGGCTGGAGTCTGGATTAATTAGCGCAGCAATCGCAACGCTCAACTCAAACTCATTCGTATGCCACTCAAAGCAATTTGCAGCTGGCTCAATTGTTGTGCTGCTCTTTCACTCAACACTGCTCCTGCGTGCAGCGCTGTGAGTGGAGTGATTAACTTGAAGGGGTAATTGAGTTCGAGTGCGTCCTGCTTGAGTGGAACTCAATTGCGGCGATGTTAACATCGCTGCAATGTTTCCTCAGCCAACCCCTACAATCGATGTGCTTTGTTCTGGGCCCAGCTGTTCCCCTTTCGATGTTTAGTGTCTACGATGTGATTTTGGGAACAGTTTCGCTAAGCGCCAGATGGCGCCAGAGTAACGCAAAAGGACATGCGAATATGAGTTCAATGATTCGTCAGCAAGGAAGCACAGATTTGTGCGAACTGTTTTCAATAGATGGCGCCAAACACTTTGCCAATCTCCCAGTTGCTCAATCTCGAATGTTTCATTCCGTTTTCCAGGCGTTTGCTACAGGCCTATTAAATATTTCATTTTGCATATTTCAGTAGCTCTTTTAACACTTTTGTTGATAAATCTCGCCTCGGCTCCCGCACTCTGTTCCCTTGCTTTTAAGGGCCTGCACTTAAGCGCAGATTTTAATTACTTTCCGGCCGACTGGCAACGGCAACGGCAACGGCAACGTCAACGGATGGCGAACAAAGATGCTGCCCAGCTGGCTGGGTATGGAAGATTGTGGAGGCTTGCATCCTCTGGCAACATTTGGAGAATGCAGTTATCTAACGGACTCAGTCCCGCACCCATCATTTGAATTAGCCGCCCGCTTTTGTCACTAGCGTAGCAGTGGGAGTTGGAGGTGCGCCTCAAGTGCAGTGCATTATATATTCATGGTATTTACTGAGGAGAAAAAAGAAATACAAAATACAGCAAGCACATGTGTTGGTGAGGTGGGAGTGTCAGCGGTAGAAGCACCACCCCAAGTCAACCTCTCGCATACACATATAGATAAATGGCAAAGGAGAAACAAATGAAAGGCAAAGAAATACTGGGCAAGTGCACTTAGCAGCTTGTAGCCGCCCCAGTTGACATTGCCAAACACACACACACACACACACACATGCACGCACACTTGAACATAATACTCATGTGTGTATGTGTGTGTATGCGTGCCACTTGGGGGTTGTTTTCCTTGGCCATAAAAATTCGCACATGAGCAAGACAAACACACACGATGGCAGCGCAGATGGAGGAATAACAGCAACAGCAGTTGTTGTTGGGTAAAGTGGTTGCTGGCGCTGCTGCTTCTGTAAGGCACCTCCTCAAACCTCTCCCATATCCCCCCCACCCGCACAGAAGCAGTCAGCTGTAGGCCTGCAATGGTCCTTTTCAAATGGCCTAAACGCTCAAGGCGCTGCCAACGCCATCGCAGCTGCCCCTTAAGTTCTGTTTCTGTTGCAATTATCCGGCCGACAACCGACAACAAAACAGCCCATGTCCATGTCCTGGCCGCCTTTTGTTGCAGCAGTGCTCCCCACCCCCTATGCGACAAGTGCAGTAACAGCAACAGCAGCAGTAGTAATCAGAAACATGTAACAAAAGCTGAAACAGGCTCAAGTTAATGACTTGGCAACATGTTGACTGCAACTTGGACCAACATTTGATGCACCTGTGACTGCGTTTTATTGCATCCTGCTCCTGCCCCTACTTCTGTTCCTGCTCCTGCTCCTGCTCCTGCTTCTGCTGCTGCTCGCCACAAACAATGTGGCCTTTGTCTAGGAATGTCTAGGCATGCAGCTGCCGGCTTAAGCTTGAAAACCCCATGCTTGCCACACAGATCTTGCAAAACAGACAAAGCAGCAGCTGCAGCTGCCACTGCTGCCACATGTGGGAAACAAGGCAAATTTGTCCAAGTTGCGTATGCTGACAAAGTGTCAGTCAATGTTGCATTTACCATATATCCATATCAGCCACAATGCGAGGCAACAATCCAACAATGAGTGTCTTCCAATTGCCAATTGGCAATCTTTGGCCGGCAATCGGGAGACGACGTCACAAACATTGGGCCACATTGGCTAAGTCACGCATGCGCCGTTGTCACTTGTCGGCGGCACTGCGACACTTCGCCGGCTGTCGCCACCATTTTTGGGCAAATAACTTGCTTTAAAATCCCGTTACCACTTAGCCAGCTAGCCAGCCAGCAAGAGTTTAAAGAGTTGTCATTCACTTTGTCTGGGGACATGCGACCACCTCGTTGTTGGCTCTGCGGCGTGTTGTCGTCTGCAAATTGTTCGCGTCGCTATTATCCAGGGGCATCAATCTCCAAGCAATTGACAGATGCTGCCATCTACCACCATTCAGCACCCCACCAGCACCTGACACACCGACACTGCCCACCCTCGCCGTACAGCACTTTTATGGCAAGACGAAATTATTTACTCTGCTCTTGCAACTGCTGCTCCTGCTGCTCTGTCAGCGATTCTGGTTGTGGCGGTGGATGTGGCTGTGGCTGTGGCTGTGGCTGTTGCAGTGACTGCTGCAACTACTCATTCCTCTGTTGCAATTGTCCACGCGGGAATTGGACAGCGATCGTTTTATGTGCTGACTGAGATCTGGTTATAAGGCAATTTGATTTGCTGGCCGTTTTCTGTAAATTGCAGGCCGCCTTTTGTCTGCTTGCCTAATTTAATTTGTTCATTTTTGTCGTATTTGGCTTCTCAGCGTTTTTTTTTTTTGTTTTTTATTTTTGGCTAGTTGACAGTTTTTTCTGATTGGCCCCAAAATGTTGGTCATTTTTCGGCTGCTAATTTGGAGTGAGAGTTGCGGGAGACTTGTCAAGTTGCTTCGGCTACAATTGACAGCAACCAAGATTGTGGAAAGTTTTGATAATATATTATATACATAACATGTTCTAAACTCATTGTTAATATGACCGTTGATCGTATTACAAACTTATATGAATAGTAGCTTTATTATCCATTTAAATCTTTTTTATATGTAGTCCTTGCATTTTTGCATACGTTTCGAAATCCTTCAACTTCAGTCAGCTTTAAGTTGCGGTTTCCTCATTCCATGGCCGAAATGACAACAATCCCTGCAGCTTTGCCATATCAATGCCATACACAAAAAATGAACCAGCCAAGGGCCACTCCCAGCCAAGTTCTCCCGGCAAGGAGAAAAGGAGAAAAGGGCTGTCCAATGCATTTCTGTTGCTTTTGACGCGGTTTTCCCACTCAGCTCTTCAGCATTTGTTCTGCCAGCAGCAGTAAAAAAAAATAAAAATCGCAAGGACCTGTGGAAAAAACAAGAAAATACTTTTGCAATTTTTAATTACAACGCTGAAAAGCGCCGAAAAAAAAACATAAAATTTTTGCAGTTCGCTTTAATTACCGCGAGCATGACTGAGTAAAAGAGAAGAAGAGAGATGCATTGAATCCGTTGGGAGGGGCAGGCGAGATGGGGGCGAGCTGGGGGCGAGATGGGGCATATTCAGAAGCTGATGCGAACGTTGGCGGTGGACGCTGATGAGGCGCACTTGGACAAAAGAATTGCAGCCGACGTCGACGACGCAATTATGGCAACATGAAAATAAAGAAATGTGAAAAAATATAATACTTGAAGGCACTACCTGGCATCAGCATGAACTCTATTTTGCCAGTGGATGGCTCGTTGGCTTAATGTGGTTAGGTATGGTCTGGTTTGGTGCGATGTGATGTAGTGCTACCTCTGGCACGGCAAGTGAATATGCGTTCAAGCGTACAACAACACCGACAATAACAACAAGAACAACTGGCAACGTCGCATGCACTTTGAAAAAATCACATTTCACATTTGGTTGCCACGCCCCCTCAATGAAAGCAAAGTCAAATATCAACTGCTCTACCACTGTTCGAGAGAGTAAGACAGAGTCAGAGCTATACTGCCTACTGACTTTTGCACTGTGCTTCTCATAAAATTATGCTGACACGATAGAAACATATCTACAAGATAAAGATACGCATACTTTTTACCTTTTTTTTGCCATCGCCAATGCAATGGAAATGAAAATGTCATTAATATAGCGCGCCCATTAAAATTGACGCCAAGCGGAAAGCTGGTAGCGCCTGGGGAATTGGATCTCTGCGCTTTGAAATGTGGTTACGCTGGCTTGAAGAGGGGCAGCGAAGTGTGTGGATGGACGTGGTGGAGGTGTGGGTTGGTTTCAATCGGAAGCTGCTGCTTAAGCATTGCATTTTCAATGGGCTTCATTAGTGCGGTTTTGATTGAAATGCTCTCCAGCGTCAGGTTGGCAATGCACAATGCACAGATACATTTACAAGTAGCCGTAGATAGATGGATAGATTTCATAGATATCGCATTCAAAGCAAAAGATACAATTGCAAAAAATTAGTGAGCACATTGCAGATGCGGCCCATTGAGAATGGGAATTCGATGGCTTAACTGAAGTGGTTTGCCTCAATCAGCAATAAAGCTATCTCTAATTATAATCACAGTGTGAGAGATGAAAGTTTAATGCCAATAGTTGTTTAACTTTAAGATTGGAATTGATTGAGCTAACGCTATTATCTTGAAAAAGGGAATGTTTATGTTAATAATTTCAACTTTCCTTTATTTGAACTTGTTCGAGTATTGTTGCTCTTATTTTCAACTTCATAAACTTGATTATGTCAGTTTTAATTACCATAAGGCCACGCCCACCTATTACTCCATGCCCTTGTGGGGATTGCCTTGGCCATCGCTTGCAGCAAAAACTGTAATAATTCGACTCAATTTTTTATATTTAAGTGAAGCTTTTTGGGTCTCGTCACTGTGTGTTTGGGGTCAGTTTCCTTAAAATGCTGCCTGCGTCTGAATTGTGCCGGCGCCTGCGAGGGGCAATTAATCATACGCCCTAATAAACTTGCTACCAGAACACAACTTGCCGTTTTTTTTGGCAAATGTAAACAAAATGCACGCCCCGAGGCGACGTCTGTTGCAGACAAATGTCTGGCCAAATGGCCAATGGGCTGGCCCAAATGTCGATGCGGCTGCTGAGCCACTGGCTGCCAACTGTATGCAGTAGCTCAAACATATAGTGGCATAGGATATATGTGCTACTATGTAGGATCGTATAGCACTTCTTTTTTTTTTTTTTTTTGTCCTTTTTGTTATTATTGTTGTTGTTTTCATGGGCTGGGCTGCCTTTGTTTTTGGCAACAAATACGAAATTAAGTTTGTGGCTACGGCGTGGGTCAGTACGCCATTTGCTCGGACATGGCCGACTGCCCAAATTTATGGTACTAACTATAAGTGATAGCAAGGGGGAGGGGACGGCAGGGGATACTATGCATGAGAGTTGCAGAATTGCAGAATTGCTTACCCAGTGGCTGCATATAAATTGAACTTAGCATGGCTGCACTCCAGCCACAATTGCACCACTCACATGAGAGACAAAATGGCAAGTTCAGTTCCCATCGTTGTCTGTTTGCCGCTTTATACAACTGTATGTTATTGTCTGCTTGGTTGGCCGCACCTTTAAGAGCTAGTTAAGCACACATAATTTGCTTTTTATTATGTAAATTCGCTCATTATGCGGCGTCCGTTTTAAGGCAACGTTCATGTCCGAGTCTTAATTAAGTTGGCTAATTGCAAGGCGCTACCGTTTGGCAGTTGCCGTTGCTCGTTTCGTGCACTTTATGGCGTGCTAATTGGCCCACTCGATGAGTTTTTGGCACAGTCATTTCTTCTACTCGAATTTTTTACATACTTTTCAGGAATGGCATTTATGATGCATGAAATGGATTTAAATGAGTAAGCAAAACTATCAACGTTGTAGTAAAGTTTTATACTAACGAGTTACTTAACATATATATATATATATATATATATAGTACCGTTGCAATTATGTTTTCTACTCCACCACACTCAGGGCGATTTCTGTGATGCTTAATTTTCCTTAAATAGACCAATTCCTGGCTTAAGCTGCGTCATTTGTACTTTTTTTTTTATTGCAACTAGACACTTTTTCAGTTCATATAGATCGCTGTGACTGTTCAACAACTGTTCTTACTTTTAATTCGCTGTTTCCGCCACGCATTTGTGGCAAAAACTTTAACGTTTCCCAGTTAGCCCCACTACAGTTACCCAAACCCAAGTCAGTGTAACAAAATGCTAAACGGCGTGCAAACTTTGGTTCCAGTTTTCTGCCACTTATAAGTATATATAGATATGTATGTAGCGAATTCCTGTTCGATGCCAATTGACCTAAGCTGGCGCGTATTTCTTCTTTTTTTCTTATTGTTTTAAGCTGACGCAGCATTAAAAGTTTGAGTAAAACTTTTGCCAATGTAACGCTTGAATATTTATAGACTGCAGACGTGCAAGGAGCTGAGGTTGATTTTGTTATTCTGTAGTTTTGCTCTTACGGGTGGTTCTCTCTATCAAAGGCAGCAGCTGTCTTGACAGTCGTATGAATTTTTCACACGCCGACCAAATTTGCATAGAGTTATTGAAAAACATGAGCGGCGGTTTTTTATGTTTCGGTGTTGTTTTGTATCTCTAACAGTTTGACAGAGAATTATATGCAAATTATGCAAATTCACATAAAAAACAACAACAACAACGTGCAGGAAAGGGTGCCCCGGCTGCAGGGATGCGTGGATACAAAAAGGGTAAGTCGAAATATCGATGGAGGCTCAATAGGGGTTCATATTTCTGAGCCGATGATGTTTTCGAGATCTGCTGCGCTTAATTGCAACATTCCGAGTCCATTGCATGCACCATGGTTTTGTATATTACATGCATGTCCTTTGTTCAGCTGGCAAGTCAAGTGCAGAGAGTTGGCATTGCCAGGGCATGCCACACAATAAGCAGTCAGCATGCTGGCAGCTCAGTTTACTTTATTGAGTGCCTTTTGTGCGCCTACCAACAACAAAAGATTGCATTCAATGACCCCACACACCCCTCTTTTAGCCAGTACTTTGACGTGACGTTGTGGCATTCGGCATTTGGCAATTGATATTTTTGCCTCCCTCCTGTGACTGCCAGCCAAAATTGATTGGCAATTGGCAATTGACAATAATCAATGGTATAAGTGATAATTTGTATTGTCAGTTTGCCAAGTTTGACAGTTGTTTGTGCAATTCGGAGGGTTGTTAATTGTGGAATTGTCCTTAACACTGCAATTTGATATTGATAGCTGGTAATTATGCACTTAATATACATTTTAATAGTTTATTTCTATTAGTAAGCTTTGGCAGAAGCTGTTTTGAATTACAAACAATAAATGACAATATAATTATCATTTTTAATTGAGTGTATTTATTGGCATTTAAGCTTTAATAGTGTTATCATTCGAAAACTGTCAGCTTCAGTCAAGTTCCATATTATTTCCTCTCTTTCAACTTCTGTTTTTATCTCTCTCTCTCTCTCTCTCTCTCTCTCTCAACCAGTGCCTTTAGACTCTCTGATGCTTATTCCATTCTAAAAATGTCATTCACAATTTGCTGCTCGCCCAGTGCCATTTTGGCTCCAAACTCAACGCGAATTCACACCTACAACTTCTGGCATACTGGGGCAAGGACATTAGTCACACATAAAACACACATACACACACACACACACACACACACACACACACACACCGCACGCACAGAGAGAAGAGCATGAGACAAAAACTTTGCGCCACGCGCAGCAGCCAATACCACAATTATTAACTGCAAAAAGACCACCTCTCTGGCAGTATATATTGGGAGCTGGAAGGCTGGCAAACTGCACAACGCCAAAAGTTAATTAAAAACATTAGCTCCCAGTGCTGTGTGCCTGTTACAAGTGACAGCCAAATGCGCTGCTTTCCAACAAGAGAGACAGAGAGGAATAGAGAGCGAGAGCGAGAGCAAGAGTGGTGAGAGAAGGAGAGAAAGAGAGAGAGAGAGAGATAGAGAGAGAGAGAGAGAGAGAGAGAGAGAGAGTGTGTGTGAGAGCGAGTTGGTGTTAATTACATTAGCGCCAGCTGCTGCCAACTTTGACCCAAATGGTGGCCAACCAATTGCTGACGGTTGCACGCTGCACCCTCCCACCGCCAGCATATCCAGCACGTTTTGCGGTCAACACTTTCGCAATAAGGTCAGACCGGCATCTCAACAAAAGCAGTACCACGCACCGACTCTCCCTTTTCCCTGTGCCTAGCAGGAATATCTTTATCAAGTTAAGCGCGACCTTCCTTTTTTGGTCCGCGTTAATAACTTTTTTGCTTTTCGCCTCGTCCTAAGTGCCACACTGGACGCTTCCGTATTTTAATGTGGGCCCCCTCGAAGCTGGGGTCATCTTTTGGGCTGAACAAACGACGCTTCGGGTCGCCGCCCGTGACACTGGAAATGATGCGACGCTGGAGACGCTGGCGATGCCGGCGACGCGTCGCGGTCGTTGGCTAATTAGGTTTTAGCTGCGTCCACGTTTTGTGTCTGCCCTTCGGTGACGTCATTTATGTGGGTCGCCTTTGTTGCTGTTGCTGTTGCGGCTGTTGCTCTCGCTCTTCCTCTTGTGTAATTTGGTTTGAAATTAAATAAGGCCGCGCGGAGTGTCGCGTTGAGCAGTGCTTTGTAATGAGTTTTTGTTTTTATTTTACTTGGCTCGTTTGTGGGTTGAACTAATTTGCATTTCGTAGCATTTCGGTCAAGGTTAAAGCCAACATAAATTCACGTACACGGTCAGGGTCAAGGTCAGTGTCAGACTGTTGTCTTTGTGAAAATTTAAGGAAATAATTAAATGTTGAAGCAAACACTTAAATGACTTTGAGTGTGGTGAATTTCGTTGATTGTATCTTTAAATTAGGTGAATGCAAGAGTCAGAAGGGCTTCTCTTCTTATCCCATACGTCTTTGTGAATTGAGTTCAAGATGAACAAGGATTCCTCTTCTTATCCCATATGTCCTTTTCATTATACCAGCTCCAAAACTTTACCAAAACTGTACATTGCAACATCTTCAGTTTTCACCCACTCTACATTTACCGAAATAAGTATGTATGATTGTATGTGCATATGTATGTATGTGTGTATACTCCCAGCCATCACTCAAGTGGATCTCATGCAAAAGGCGCACAAGTTGCCGGCCATCATTTTCTTATTTTCAATTTGTTGTTTCTGTCATCGTTGCTGTTGTTGTACTTTTCGCAAATCAACGACAGACAAAAATCTTTTATTCAAATTTTATTTGATTGCTTTGCGATTTTCGCTGTAGCGCAAACAGCAGGGAAGGAATTCGAGCGATGAGAAAGAGTAAGAGAGTTAAGGGGGAGACTGAGATACTAAGAGACAGAGAGAGAGAGAGAGAGAGAGAGAGAGAGAGAGAGAGGGAGAGAGAGAGAGACGAAAGACAACGACGCACGTTTATTTGTATGAGAAATCAGCATTGGAGGGCACAGAAAATATTATTTCGACGACAACAACTTAGGGTTATTGTTCAATTCAAACACGCAGACATTTTGAAAAGTGGAAAAATGCGCGAGGACAATACAAAAATACAAAAAGGGAAAAAAATGCGCTGAACGAGAAATAAGTTCAACAACGAGACAACGATGCAAATGTCAGGCCGGGCAGTCACTTGCAGTTATAGACCAAATTTGGCAAGTAAATTGTTTGCAGCATACTTTAAGGCGGACTGCAACTTCAGATGATGCAAATGCAAATTTATATGAAATTGCATTTGCCACATCAGCAGCAACTGCAACAGCGACTTGAACAACATTAAACTCTTTAACCGCCGCTGGGCCGTAATACTTTATTATTACATTTTGCACATTAACGGGCGATGTCGGAGCTGGCAAAACAAAATCTAGATAAATATGGGATGCAGATATTGCCATGTCTTCGCTGCTGTCCTGACTGAGGAATAGTGGGTGGAGTTGCGGATGGGTTGGGCGAGCAGTCAAGCGAACGGTTCAATTTGGAGGCAACAAACATTGTGCCTCGTACTTGGACTTGGATGGAAACGTGGACGTAAACGTTAACGTAAACGTAAACGTGAATGTGAACGTGGACTTGGACACATAAGCGAGCGCCAGTCAGTCGTCTATAAATTATATCCGTTCCAAATTGAAATGCGCGTTAAAATGCAGTTAACTTGGCCGATGGGTTGGTTCTGGCCATGCTGTTATGGCCACCGTTGCGAAACTGCCTTTTTATAACGTCTACTCAGCTGCTGTTGCTGACTCTCTCACATTTATATATATTTTTTTTTTTGTACAGTTTGTGCGCACATAAAAATAGAAAATGGCTTTGAACGCTTTTGCCTGCGACACGAGCACATTAGACTCCAGCCACACAGTCAAGGAGAAGGAGGAGGACAAAGGACAATGGACTGAGCAACCACCGGGACCAGTAACCAGTGACCATGTCGATGACGGGCTGTTGGCCCAAATGCTTATGGCCCTTTTTGCACACACAGCTGATAAAATAGCATTGGACACAGGTGAGCGTGCACAGTTAAACGGCGAGAACTCATCTTCTAATATGAAACTCAAATGGCAATTTCAATAAAACTTTCGAAACACATAAAATCCAAAGTTTAATAAGCATTAATTTAATATTTAATACCATACAAAAATTAAAATAGTTTATTATGCAGAGTATACAGAAAGTTATTCACTGATCAAGCAGCTCAGCAAACCTTTGAAGTTATATGGACACCCTTACGGTTAACCAACTGTTGGTCAAAACACACGCAAACCTTTCTTTGTGATTCTCAGTGGGTGCTGCGTGTGGCACTCAAGTGTTAACAAATTTCATCACTGAGGCATGAATAAGCTTTAAGCACGCTGGCTGATTAGATACAGGCCAATAGCTTGATGGAGTTCCTTTAAGGCTTTAAGCAGTGTGTTTTGCAAGTGCACTATAAATTTGGCTAAAAGCAAAAGCCACACAAAATGCCAAAAACTATGCAACGCATCAGTGGCGAAAGTCAAAAGCAAAAAGTTCCTCAGCGATTCGATGTTGGTGCGGTGTGTCTAGTTCAACAAGAAGGCCCACGCAATTTGGTAAAATGCGTATAAAGTTTTGAGGTTATGTGCGAACAAACATGGCGGTGCGGCTTGTAAATACATTTGCTGAATAACTGTTAAATTAGCAAAAAGAGAACGAGAGACAGACAGAGAGAGAAAGAGAGAGAGAGAGAGAGAGAGAGAGAGAGAGATAAAAAGAAAAAAGGGCCACAGAGAGAGAATGGGGAATGGAAAACGGCATTTCACTTGGCCAACGCACGGGCCAAAAACTAACAAAAGCCATGCGCCAACACATAAAGAAAATTTCCCATTTTATATGAAAAACAAATACACAAACACACACACACACACACCACACACACACCAGCACACACATGGCGACACCGCTACCACCATCAACATGAACAACACGAGAGCCAACCATGTGTGCATGTGTATTGCTTTAATAGAAAATTGCAAAAGTTTTGCAAAAGAAAATGCCTCAGCCAGTCAGCCAACCCAAACGAGCCAGCGCCGCCGTTGAAATTGAAAAGAATGTGCAAAAGTATCAGGCCAGGGAGAAAATTCAGTGGTGCCTGGGTGGCTGGGTGGCAAGGTGGTTCAGTTGGTTTGCTTGGGTGGTGGTAGATATACTGCGCTTAGTATTAGGGGGGGCTGCTTACGGCGCTGGCAAGAAAGCCAAAGTAAGCATGAAATAAACCCTCATCGTCTACGGCAGCAGTGTTGTCTGCAGTGCAAGCAAAAATAAACGTACCGAAATTTAAATGCCCTAAAATAAATTATATTGTTTGAGAATTTTTATGAATAGGGGGCTCTCTGTTTACGTCAAGAACGTAGTCGTTTTGGCATTTCTGGCATGTTCACTATCAACTGAATCATCATCTTCGACATTCTGCTTAAGAACATCATGATGCTGATGGACTCTGTTAGAGTATTCGAGCAGCACAGAGCAACTTGCGTAGCAAAACTCTATGAAGATTTACCGGTTTTAACGTTGCCAGTCAGCAGTTCGTTTCAGCAGTTTCCCCCTGTCTACAGTATATGTCTGTGCATATGATTGTGTGTGCGTGTATGTGTGTGTGTGTGTGTGTGTGTGTGTGTATGTGTGTATGTGTGTGGGGTCGGTCTGTGTCGCGTCTGGCATTATAATGCCGGGCGCATGTTACCATCGCTTGTCGCTTGCCCATGCTCAGCATCAGTTTTTGCTACAGCTTCAGCTTCAGCTTCCTGTGCGCCCTGTCATGTCGTCATGCTATCAGAGGCCGTGGCCAAGAGCAGCAGCAGCAGCAGCAGCAGCTTGGCTCAGTCTCAGCCGCCTCGCATTGCATGCAACGCATATCGATTTTGTTGTTGCAAGACGATTGGGAAAGAGAGAGAGAGAGAGAGAGACTGCGTTGGAGACGGAGACAGGTGAGAGGCCATTGCTCTATTCACCACATGTTGAGTTCTGAGCCAATGTCAAATAGAAAATTCAATTTATCAAACGAGCACAATGTGTTAATTGCCGACGTGGGGCTATTATGTGAGAGATAACAAGTTGCTTTTCATGATTGCAGCTCGTATAACTTTGCGAATTTATGTTGGTTCCTATCTATGCACGCGTTGCACTGCATATTTGATGTCCGATTTGCCTATCTGATAACGCCCGCCCCATAATTAGGTATTACCCCAGTTCAACTTACTACGGACGCAGCCAGCAGTTGCATGCATGAAACTATGTTTATTTGTGTCTCTGCCCCGCACAACGAACAATTTAAGTATAATGTGGCCAAGTAGATACAAGGTGAACTAACCTATGCCAGTTATCGGCGTTGATTATCTGAATGAGTGGTGGCGTAGGGACAGGGGGTGGAGGGATTATAATACCTGTACGTAGCTAAGTAGTGCGTGAGTCAGGGCCATAAACAATAGCAACTGCGCTCAAAGTTGGCCAATTGCTTTCGCATTCTCATGTCGCTGCTGGCATGTTTTTCGACGAAAAATAATAATGTTAATATTATATGCATTTTCAAATTGTATACCGAAGCTTATTTATGCTGGGGAGCCATGCTTAGAATACTGATGCGGAAATAGCCAAACAAAATAAAACATATGCACACAATATATATATATATACATATGTATATATATGTAAATACACAGATAAATATAATTTATAGTGAAAGCTGGGATAATGTTAAGCACACCTTAAGGCGTTTCTGTGCTGCACGTCAAGTCAAAGGGTGGCCAGGCTGGAGTATACTCGATTATTACGATAATTTTGAGGGTCTTTCTCCCCTAAATTATAGCGTGTATTTGTACTTTCATCACCTTTCGGATAACGTTTATGATCTCTGCACAAAATGTCATGCGCTATCATCGAACTTGTTGGGGAATATCTTGCGGTAGTCCTTAACTGGTTCGAGCAGCTTTAGCCCTTCATATTGTTGCCGGTATGTCAGATCATTTATTTCATTAAAATTGCATAAAAATTTATGTTTTGCGGGCCAATTTGTTTGTAATCCATCAGCGCTTCGCATCGTGTTGCCAACCCTAAGACAGGTTTATATACTTTCGCAACACGACTAAAGTATAAATTACAATGTGGTCCTTAACATATTAATAAAATGAAATGGGACATGCAAAATAATGACCTCGCAACTCTGGCCTTAACGCACATTCGCCACAAATTGAATTAAAGCCAGCTTATGCGATAAGTGGCATCGGCTAAAAGCCACAATGCCTAGTTATGCTGGACTTCCTTATCAGTGAGTGCGGATCTGTGACCAAGTGTGGCAGCTGCAACTGCAACCTGAACTAGCCACAATGGAAGATTTCCCGGCTATCCTTTAATATATAATATGCACGTGTGAGAAACGATAATTTATTCAACTGGCGACTAGGAGAAGCCATTAAGTGTTGCGTCCCATACGCAGCGGGATTAAAAGGCGAATTTGAATTGCTCATAAAATTGCAACTTAATTGTTAATTAAAGGGTACGCAGTATGTACTACTCTGTCTTGTACCAAGTCCTGCTCTTCGTCCTGCCGGCCTGCGGCATGTCACGTTGCAACGGCTGCAGCTGCCGCTTGTGCAAAGTCTATCAATGTAATGACTTTGAGTTACATGCAAAAAATAATGATCAACATACTGAACAGTTTGCAGTTTTAAAGTTGCACTCGCGTCTGATGTGTGGAAATTATAATAAATATCAACTTTGGGCATTGTAATTATGCAGACACCTTGCACTGGTCATATATTGCCATATTGACAGCTTGATTGATGTCTGACCCTACCGCTCCAGATGCTAGCTTATCATCTCTCTTTGTTTTCCTCTAATCGCAAAATCTATCGAAACTATTTTGCATAAGTTCAGCGATCGCAAGGAGCAAGAAACAAATGGGCCAATGGGTGGTCCTGGCCCCATTGAATGCCATCAGAGACAATAAATTTAAAAAAATAGCATAAAATACTAAACCCCAACCCTATCCCCTCTCCGCACGTTCTCTACACACCGTGATCAGACGACTCCCGCTGTGTTGGTATTAATTGGACGACATAATTGCAGCGCACCGTTGCCCATAATAATCGAACCAGGCAATGTGGAGGAAGAATACGAAGTTTGCCCACAACTCGTTATTGGCCAGTCCACAAAACACGTTTCGGGCCAATCTTCATAAAGCAGCCAGTGCCCAAACTTAACTCCAGTAGTCGATAGTCGGCTGTCGACCCAGGCAAATGGAATTTGTGTAAATTTGGCAAACGTTGCACTGACGACACCAAGCTGGGCAGCCAACTGGAGAACGGGCTGGGAGGTCTGCATGTTGTCTGCTTCCATAAGTAATTACGGGTTGCATTTCATACACTGGCACAAAGGGTACAATAGTTTTTCCATTCTGCAAGACACAAGCAGTACAAGAAACATATAGGATATATATAATTTGAAATGATATATTTGATTTTTATTTTGATGGTTCTTCTACCAATCGTTAGTCCAAAATAAAATACAACTATGAGCATATATATGTACTTACCATACATACATATGTACTTGAGTTACTTGAGTTTTCAAGCGTGTTTAAGTTCCAGTGCACGCAGCTTAATTTCATAGCTTTTTTTTTTTTTTTTGGTAAAATGCATTGGATAAGCGCAGGCGCAGCATGTGTGCAATTATCGGTGTGTGTCCCGGCTAATTTATTGTCTTTGGCACTGCCCTAAATCCAAATGTAATACAATACGCGCATTTATCATATTTAAGTACCGAGTCCAAAAACACATCCTGCATTTATGGTCTGCTAATATGCGGTTTAAGTTTAGTACGTTTCGGGGTGCATTACGCTGGCAAATGCTACTGGTAGAGAAAAACGTGGAAAAGGTCTTATTTGGGGTGCCAATGGTTTGGTTGGAACTGGAACTGAGTGCTGAGAACTGAGCATTGGTGAGAGGCTGTCAAGTGCAGGATGGTGCGCCACAGGAGACGGGCTAAATCTAAAAATTGTATGGATGGATAGAAGGACAAGGACAAGCAAAAGTACAGCCTGCGACAATTGTAAATTAAAATGCTTCAGCTTCAAGTTGTTTGCTCATCATCAGCAGAACGCACGCCCCCACGACAGGACATTGTTTTCTTTATAAATATTTATTTTATGCTCTGCTTTTGTACCCCATGAAATCGGTTAAATGGACTGTGCTGTTTATTTTGTTAGCTGCGACAGTTTTACGCGCTGTCCCCTAATAAGCCCCATGAATAATGGCTGAGGCTTAGGACCGGGTACAACCGTTGCTCATGTGGGTGGTGTGTGTATGAATCACATGTGTGTGGACCAAAATGGCGGTGCATAGCAGGACACAATTGGCCACAGTCATCAGAGAATGTGAGCAAGAGGTTAGTGGCTGAATTGCCAGTCAGTAGAAAAACTCGCATAAAAACATAGAGAAGAAAATAGCTAAGGAAAACGGAAAGAATAATGCTGAACAGAAGATGTTGTAACTGCGGGAAAATGGGCAGCACAAGCGCCACAAAAATTGCGCACAATTACGGAGCGAAAGCCCTGGCAACCCAACAAACCCGCCCCCTGCCCACTCTCTAAACTCATTCCCATTCCTATCGCACCTTATCCGAGCGGAAAAGAATTATTACGTTGAATTTTCTTTCATTTATATATTTTTTTTTGGTTGGCGAAAAAAGAAGAGATTTTTCGTTTTTTGATAGCAGCGGGGCTAAAGGGCCGGAAGGAGCAGCCAGGACACGGCGTTCTGTCCACGTCTCACGTGCACATGACAGTGGAGTAAACAATTTCATTTCGCGCGGCCAGCTCAGCAGGACCAAAAGATAACTGCTACAAACGAGGCACAAGATGCTGCCTGCAATAACAACAACAAATATAGCAACAGCAACAGCAACAGCAAGAACAAGAACAAGAACAAGAACAATGACAACAGCAGCCAGGGCGAGGACACCAAGGACAGCACTTGAGTTCGTTTATTTTTTTTATTTTTTATTTTATGTGGATCCAGCAGTAGCAATAACAACAAGAACAACAACAACAACAACATCAACAACAGCAACAACAACAACCACAACAAAATCATAAGAAGTTGCGTAAATATATTATCCTGTCGCTTTTCGGTGTAAGGGGAATGATGTACTGTGGGGGTGCAGCGAGTTACCCGTAAAGAGGACACTATCCAGGAACAAGACGATGTGGACGAGTGCGACGCAGTTAGTCGACCGTGCCTGGCGGCTTTTAATGCGTGCGTCTATAAATTTTACACGCCTTTTGTGGCTGGGCGCATGGGGGCGGTTGGTGGGCGGTTGGTGGGCGGTTGGTGGGCGGATGGTGGGCAGGCGGTAGGCGGTCCACGTGGCCTGACCAGTTTTTGAAACTGTCAAATTGTTACTGTTGCTGTTCCTCTGGGGTTAGGCAGGCACGCAGCGTTTATGCTACAGGAATTATTTATTTTTATATTCCTATTATTCTTGTTTTGATACAAAATCTGCATTGTTTAAAATGGGGTTAGCAATATGAGTATTTTTTTTTTCTTCTGTTGAGATTTCGATCACATTAAGATTCAAGCAGTTCAACTAATTTTGAGCCCAGTTTATTCTTCTTATTTGATTGCGATGCATTAGAATCATTTGTTTGAACATTATCATCCCGCAAGGAAACAACATCGCAATCATCTTGATCATCGTCCACATACTCAACACCGGACATATATGAAGAGTCTTTCGTCTTTTCATTTGATTCGTTTTCAACTGATGAATTCTCAAATCCATGCATTATTTCTTTGTTTTCTGGAGCATAGCACGCCCTCACCATTAGTATGTCCAAATGCTTGAGCAATTCCGTTCGCTGAACGTTCATATCCGACTCAATCAGTCTGTCATCCTTCTTTGGCCGCACACAGAGTCCAAGGAGCAAGTTGCGGCTTGTAATGCGTAGCGTATAGAATGGAGTCCCGTTGCTGGGATATGCCATGATCATAAAATCCTCACCGCTCAGCTCGGATGAAGTGTGTACTGCATCACTATTCTGACTATCGGTTTGCATTTCCTTTGGTTTAGGATCTAAGTATTCCTGAGTTATTCCCTCGAAATCCCAAATGGTCATCTGGCAATCTTGTCCGCCCACTGCAAACAACTTGTCATCCAGCTCAAACTCAATGCAGTTAATTGGACCGGTGTGATGAGACAGACAACGGACCAACTGCTCTTTGTCAGTGTCCCAAACAATCACGTAGTGATCATCAGATCCCGACACCAAGTAGCGTCCACAGATGGAGTAGGCCAAAGCTCTAACGCCATCTTTGTGGCCAGTGAAAATACGCACCTGGAGCGCTTTGACGATGTCCCATATGCGCACCGTGCAGTCAGCTGAGCCAGTCGCCAGATAATGTCTGTTTGGATGGAATTGACAGCAGCCAACCTCAGCCAGATGGCCGTTGAGAATGGAGACACATTTCTTGGAGTCTTGCACCCAAATGCGTGCCGTGTGATCATCCGAAGTGGTGGCAAAGTAATAACCCAAAGGTGCATACGATACGCTATATATGGCCCCACAGTGCCCCGGATAGATGACCACACAGCTCCAGGAGAGCAGGCACCAACAGCGCACAGTGCCATCCTGAGAACAGCTGAGCAGAAATCGATCATGCGGAGCAAACGAGCATCCGTACACGGCACCTCGATGACCATAGAGTGAGCGTCTCATGTTCCTTTTGGTCGCGTCCAGCATGCTTTCGTCTATGCCGGACATGCTGGTGTCCAGATGCTTGAGATATGCGGCTGACTTGAGCTGCACCAGCTTGGAGGATGTCACCGAGAAGACGTGAACTGCGGAGTCTTCGGTGCCAATACCAAGCATTGTGGCTTTGCTCGAGAAGGCGGCACATGTAACAGTCTCAACACTTTCATGCGCCGTATAAAGGTAGACCGATGGCAGATTGTCTCGGTTAAGCGACACACGATTATCATCCTCCTCCTTAATGCGTTCCATGTCCCAACGCTTTGGAATTGGAGTATAGAGGCGACTGACTGTTGGCATGGCACTTCTGGTCGGCGAAGCTTGGTTCTTCTTAGCGCGCTTGCGTCGCCCCTTTATCGGACTGTTCTCAATATTTTCATAGAGTGTTTTGGGTGTAGACCAGTAAATCTTTTCCAATAAAGTAGAGCCGATACGACTGTGCTGTCGTGGCTCATCGTTTCTGTTATCAGGAAATGGTTCAAAATGTTTCGAAAACGTCATCTGAATGGGAAGCCTCCAAAACTTCCTGTGGATCTCCAACAAATAGTACGTTTCCTTAAACATGGAAAATCGAACCTTTTCCTTATCGTCAGAAATCAGCTTTCTAGCTTTATGTGGAATATCTCGTGGATCCTGCATTCCCAGTAGCCTATCCACACGGGCAGTGTAGGAATGGTCAAAGTAACGCCGAGAACTCTCCACGAATGCCCGGCCCTTGCGAAATTTACCGCTGATAACCATTCGAAAATAGGCAATCGCAAGTGTCGGGAACAGAAGGCTGTATATTTCATACTTGAAGCGATTGGGTAATTTAGGGATAATCTTGCGAATCTCATGAAAGAGTTCCTCATATTCGTTAAGCGAATTCGCAACGTGCGGGTCTGACTCAAAAGTGAGTTCTTCTCTTTCATCTTCAGAACTGATCATATCATCTTTGGATGTGCTATCATCCTCGTAAAATTCCGTAATTTTGTTAAGGCCTCTTTTAGGTGTCTGAGCCTTGCGTCGACTAACTGAACCTGTGGTATTCGTAGAAGTAGTAGTAGTTGTTGTATTAGTAGTTCTAGTAGAAGTAGTAGCAGTAGTAGTAGTCGTAGTAGTAGTAATAGTAGCAGTATAAGTAGTATTTGTAGTGGTAGTAGCACAGATAGATGAACAAATTAGACGACTTGGAGATCTAAAATTACACATCCTTTCTATATTAGTTGATTGAGTCGACATTTTTGTCAAGAATACGATCACTGCATTTTTAAATTCTTTCTGCTTCAAGTGATTGAGAACCTTTTCAATTGAGCTTGACATTTTGGTAATATCGTCACAATATTCGCTATCATCATAGCTATAATCGGTAGCATCACTATCATCACTATCATTGCCATATTTAGTATCATCGCTATCATCCGTATAATCGATATCTTCAAAAATATTGCTATCATCCGTATCATCTGTATCATCACTACTATCGCTATCATTAAAACCATCTGCAAACCCTTTTGGCTCATTAGATGATTGATTTTTTATATAAGCTGCAGAGTCATTAGCAGGCTTACATATTGTTGATCCTTTTTGCTGGTTTAGGGGAAATACCTTCTCAGATTCCTCTGATAATTCATCCGGATCGGAGGTATTTTGAGACTCCGGAAATTCGGAACTGTCTGTGTCGTCATCGCTTGATTGTTCCAATTGCTTACTTGCCAGGTCCTTAGATTCTAAATGGATATGGATTCTGACTTCGGATTCGTAATCTTGAGTTTTACCAGCATAACAAAGTTTATGGTGATTGTCTGATGCTCCTGATTCGGTTGTGGGTAACTCCTCTTTAATATTGACATTTTGATGGGTAATCAACTTTTCATTTTCCAAAATAGCTTTATCAACTTCATTCATTGCATCCTCGATAGGTGATACTTTTGAATCTATTTCATTGGACGAACAGCTGCCCTCTAAATGAACTGACTTACATGAGCCACGCTTCTCAAATTGAATGTTATTAACTCTAGAAATTTCCAGAACTTCCATTTTGTCAGCATTCAAAATTTCCAAATCGTCATTCGTCTGAGACTCTTTACAGCGTTTAGTTGTTGGCATTGGATTGAAGTCATCTTTGCTCTCATCGTTTGGTATGAATACATTTTTTTCGCCTGATAAATCACCGTCGCCAATACGATTCTTCTGTAGTTTTGGCATTTTGGTAGTAAGTTGGTCATCTTGTGAATGTGGTCTTTTTGCATCGCTGCGTTTCATTTTCTTTCCATTTTCCATTATTTAATTCTTACACAAAATCAACTGCAAATTTTCACAAATTTACCGCAGAAAAATTAGAGAAGTGCTTTTTGTGAATAATGGCTAGAAACAATAACGATATTTGAGTAAGTCAAAAGTAATCAATCGACTCACATTGTTATCGCACAAGTGAAGTGAAGTGATAGCCAATGAAAAGAGTTACTTTTATATTGGCTGGTAGCACCGAGCACATCGAAAGTTAAGCATACAACATGCCATAGATCGCATTGCTGATCAGGCAAAAATGCTGGCACAGCCCTCGGTACCAACTAAACCGAGAGGAAAAGAATATATACAATTTGCATAGCCAATATCTAACGGATGTGCTGCATTCTATTTTTTTAAACATTTTTTCCAACATTTTTAAAAAATAAATAAAGAAATTACAATAAACCTATAAGTCAAACAGCCACATGACAAAAAAAAAAACAAAAAAAAAACGTATGCTGCTGCACCTTGGATGAAATTCCGTTTGTATATTGTTTAATAATTTCGCAATGATTTATTTCAATAAAATGTTGTGGCGACGCAGAATGTGCATTTATGAAAAATGAATTCGTTGCCCATGCGAGTGCCATATGTAGATTTCAAATGCAGCTGGGGCTTGTCATATGGACAGCTTGAAAGTGCAATTGAAATGCACCAGCGTGTTTAATTTTATGAGTACATATTATGTGCATATGTCAAAACTCAACTCAAGGGTTTTCATTAGACGCGAATAATTAGAAACAAAGCCTCATTATCTGCAGCAGCAACATCAATAGCAGCAGCAGTAGCAGCAGCAGCAGCAGCAACAACAACAGCAGCAATTGAGAAACGGTCGAATCACTTGAAATGTAATGCAGCCCATAAATAAATCACATCACATCGCACATCGGTTTGGCTCGGTTCAAGTTTATGCAACTGCAAAATAATCCATTGTAAAGTGTCGAAAAAGTGCAATTGAAATGCAAATCAATGCAAATCGATACTTGAATCATCATGAACAGCAACAACGATGAATGATTCATGCCTCGCACGCGAGCCACATTCAAATGCAAATGTGAATGCACAAAATTTGCAAGCAAACGCGATACTGGGCGGGTCTTTTAGAAGCCAAATCCATAGCCAGATCCAGAGCCGGAGTCTGGGGCTGCTGGGACAGAGGCTACCCGCTGATGTGCGAACAATCAAATCAAAATAAATGCACCACACCACAATAAAAATTCCAGCCCAAAATAAACACAACAAACAATGAGAAACACACGGACGAGCACAAAGGTGAAAGTGGTGGAAGATTTTTGCACATCCGGTTAACTGTTGCTAATTTGATTAGAGAGTTAGAAACAAAACTTTTGAAGGGGGTGCAGCTAACGCAAGCAAAATGGCCATTAAAATGTGTTTGCGCCGATTTCGCTGTGGGCTGCCAACTTATGCAAATGTTGCACAGTGATTTATGCATGCGGCCTGCCCGGCAAGTTATCTCCTTCGGGATAACTACACACACACAAACACCGTAAATGTTTTAAATTGAATTGAAGAATTCGTAGTTCGTAAATCGTTTCACACGCGCTTCGCTTTTGTACCTTAATTTCTAGCACCGTTGGGTCTTCAAATTCAAATCCAAACTATCCTGTCATAAGATTCAAAACTCTTTTGTGTGCCCATCAAAACTTGTTTGTGCCTTAGCTTTAACCCCTGTCGCGCAAAATTACCTCGCATCCTGAACTTGTCTCACACACTGTCATGCTAATTGCAATGAGAATAGCCATGAGAATGCTGAGAATCGTGCCAGAGAGTTTCCTTCGCTGAGAGACAAACAGCAGTCAGGTAAGATTTACGCAGATCGGTAGAATGTCCCCATTTAGTTTGTATTTACATGTCATTGCGTAAAGTTCTGAGAAGCTTGGAACTTATAAGAGTGCTGAGAAGTTTCACATGATGATTAGAGATCAAATTGTGTTTAAATAATTGTGTTAAGAATAAGTAGAAACTGATGCATTAATTGCACAATTACCGAGCTTATAAATAACTAAATAATAATACTCCGAATAAGGAACCGCAAAGGCGTGTTTTTAACCGCAACCAAAATTCCCACAAAAATTACGTAACATCTTCTGTTTCCACACTAAATGCTGTAACCACGCCCCCTCCCCAGCCCTATAAACAACAAGCATTAACACGGCCTCTGACGCAATTTAACACCAATTACAATATCCGTTACATCTAATTATTGTAAGAGCGCCCACAAGGAAGCCACTTGGCCAGGGACTAAATTAAAGAAAAACAACCAGAAGAGAAATACACAAGGAAACCGCAAAAGACAAACCAAATGCCGAACTGTCGGTCGATGTGACAGTGGGTGGGCAGCAGATTGGTCACCATTTGTGGTTGCCAAGACATTAACAATGGCAACTACAGCAACAGCAATAGCAACGCCAGCAACAAGGACAACAACAAATCCAAATGGCGCTCATAAAACAACAGAGCAGAACCCGGAAAAGCCATGAAATATGACGATGATGGAACCTGAACCAGGGGGCAGCTGAACTGGAGCGTGGACCGCAGCAGTTGGGTCGTTGTACGAGTGTGTGCGAGAGTGTGGAGGAACATTTCTTAATTTTCAACAATTTACGCTGAAAGCTTTGAGCGCTCAAATGACGTACAGTGCTGGGCGGTCGTCCTGTGTCCTGCGTCCTGCGTCCTGCGTCCTGTGTCTCACATCTTGTGTCCTGGCCAAGGCGACGATGATCTAACGCCATTATTTTCCTGCCAAACGACAGGCAGTTGTTAATGGGGCTTACCACTTAAGCGCGACGGCATAAAATAAACACGCAGATATAGTCCACCTCCCATAGTATATGCCACACCACATCTCCCCACACCACAAACCAATGCCCTCCCTCAAGTCACGGATGTCCTGGCAAATTAATTAACATAGCGCTCGCTCGCCTGCAGCTTTTTCCCGCAGTTGCTTGCGTTTTTCTTTTATTTTTTTCCTATTTCTTCTTCTTATTATTTTCTTGTCTTTTGGCGGTTTTTACTGGCACTGTTTAATTGTGTGGCACTTTGTCCTGTGCTCTGGGGCTGTCGGCCAGCGGCAATTTAACAATTATGAGACGTTTAAAGTTTGCTTGTGCTTGAATTTGGTGAACTGTTTATCGGCTTTCTTTGATTACCGGGCAGAGCCCACTAGCCCCAGGTGGAGAACATTGTGCATACACGGCACGTCGCTATATCCGTTTGACACCTTTGTGACCCGTGGCCAGGAAATGAGCTTCCCCGCACGTGACTGGTTTCAGCAAAGCCATCCTTTTGCACACATTTTTGGCGATCTAATTGTTTGGTGTGCAGTTTCAACAAGAAATGGCCTGACTTGGCTTGAATCGGGAGCCCAACAAATAATTTTCGAAAAAGGCTACGGACTTTGAGATGTTCCAGAAAATGGCCTGTCTCTTATGATACTGTTTAAAATTCGAAATTTGTGCACTCGCTCAATTTCCTTGAGTCTATAAAGTAATTACCATCCAAATAATCGGAAAGATTTGGCATAAATTTGTTATTGTGGCGGCTGGCCAGGTACTGCCGGTATAATTAGTGGCCCATTGATGATGATGCTGCTACGTGCCAAGCACAACGCCTTGCGGCAAGGACAAGCCATACGAAGCGACCAAGTGTCGTCCTGTCATAATTGCAATTAAAATGTGCGCCAGGATGCCGCGCGTAAAGTGCAAACACTTTACGACGGTGCGCACAAAATGAGAGGGAGAGTGAGAGAGAGAGACAGAGAGAGAGAGAGAGAGAGAGAGAGACAGACAGAGAGAGAGAGAGAGAGAGAGAGAGAGAGAGAGTCAAAAGCAAACAGAAACAGTGTGCAAATTAAAATATAATTAGAGATAAACAAGCCGAAACAAGATGTGAGAACCTATGGCAATTAGCAAAACTGAGTTCACGTAGACGGTGGCGCCGCCTGTCGGCCAGCGGCAGCTATATACGCACTTTCCAGTGGAATTGTGTGACTGGAAATAAGCGTGTCCTGAGGCTAAGACCACCCCTACCCCGAAACCACCACACAGAGCCATGAGCGTGTGCGAGCAAGCGAGCAAGCATATATATATGTATATATATATATATATATATAGAGAGAGAGAGAGAGGTAGAGAGAAACACAGGAAGTTACCTCGGTCGCTGTCACTGCTGCTGTCGACGTCGACGACGACGCTGCGCTGCTACCTGGCAACTAACGAGCCAGTAATTTTGTGAGGCAGCTAATGCCGCCTCAAAGGCCTACGCTGAACTTGTGCGTCAGCTTCTTCGGCGTTGCCTTGGCTACTTTAATCCAACGCCGACATCGTGTATTTCATATTAAGTATACGCCGCGTTTTGCTCATGTGAGCAGGAGCTGGGTCAAAGCAGGGTAGGCATTTGGTGAGGGTCGTTTTTTCTTTTTGTAGCTGAGGCCACACCTTCCGCAGGGGTGACTCGAACTAATATTTCTTCTTTTTGCGAAGTCGCTTTTACTTTTGTTTGCTTGGATTTTCGATAGAAAAAAAGAGAAGAACATTTTGTGTTGTGTGTATATAAATAAAATACAAAAAATTTCATTGGGTGGGAAACGAAATCTGCTTTATGAAATGTCAAAACTTCAAAGCAAATTTTTAGTTAAATGCAAGAAAATGAGAAAATATACACTTGAGTGCGTATGAAGAAACATTTTCAGCTGCGCAGCCAGCAAGTTTGCTTCTTATTCAACATTTGGTTGTTGTTGCTGTTTGTTTTCCTGAGCCAGTTTTCCATTGTCCATTGTACGTTGTTAAGACTAATCTGTTGTTGTTGTTGTTGCTGATGTTGATGCTGCTGTTTGAACTGTTGTTGATAGCCCTTATTAGTTGTTGGGCCGAAGCTTAGGCGTTTTACATATTCTTTTGCACTTCCTGCTTTGACGAGAAATTAAAATGGTTGCTAGATTTGTAAGCAGGAGGATGTGGCAGGATGTGCGAAGAGGCCTCGTGCGTTGTGTAAATAGGTTGGAGGACTACAGCAAGGAGTGTAAGGACTTTGCCATACGGTTTGGCAATAGGTATATAATGAATAACACTATATACATTTTATTTTCCACTTTTCACATACCTTATTAAAAACGAAAAAAGCAACAATCGTTTACAATTCAAGAATAATGGATTAATTATTATTTATTTTTCAATTAATTTTACTTTAATGTATAGGGTATTCTCAAGTCGTCAAAGAAAAGGTTGAATTGGTATTTCATTTTTCTTGTTCTGTCGTTTTCTTTCGGCTTACACTTCCTTTTTTTTTGGACAGCAGATTTTATTAAAAAATTGTATATTAAATCAATTGCGTACAGCTCTTGGTTGGGCTGTTGAATGTGCTCATGCATAAGGCAAAGTGGGTGGGCACAAAAGTCCCCCACATTAAATGGTATAAATCATATTGTGGACATAACAAGTTCCTCTGTACAATTAAATATATTAGATATAAGGCAATTAGCACAAAGTTAATTGAACCGTGGGATTATTTAACTAAACACCATTCAGTGCCCCATTAAGTTGTCAATATTTTGACATTGCATGTCTGTTTAGTTTGCCAATAAAAAGGAATGTGCTTGATGCAACGGCTGACAATCGTTGCTAAAGACTCCTACAGACTATTGATACCAACATACTTGAAATGACTGAAAGCGCTGAAAGCCCAACGGCTAAGTTCGCAAAAAGTGTAAAGTTCATACGCTTGGGTATGCACTTTTGTGGCTGCGATGTTTTTGATCCTAACTATCGTTTTTGGTGGCTGACGTATCTTGTATGCGCATTACTTGCAATAATGATGACCTCATGCGCGTATACGATATATGTGGACTTGATTTATAATGACGACTGGACGGTCATTCTACGGGTGTTTTCCGTGGCTGGATCCACTTTCCAGGCAATTGGAAAAATGATAAGTATAATGTCACAGAGGACAGAAGTCTATGAATTGATGCAAACTTACGATATACTGTACAAGGAGTACGAGGCAAAGGCTGGCGAGTATACGAAATGTTTGCTCAAACGTACTAATATCTTCTGGAAAATTTTGGTCTGCTTCATATGGATATACTTGATTGTTGGGATTTCAATGATTGTGTATCCCATATACGCGTATATTTTCAAGAATGAAAAGGAGCTTGTGTTGCAGTTCATGGTGCCTGGACTTGACCACAAAACAAATAGAGGGCATGAATTGTTGATGACAATACACATAATATGTGTGTTTTTGGGTGCCTTTGGCCACTTTGGTAGCGACATGTTTCTATTTTTTAGTTTTGCCAATTTTCCGCTTTTAACGGACATATTTATAGTAAAGATAGATGAATATAACAAGTTGCTGATGCAACGCAATAAGTATGAACAAGCTCGCGCCATGTTCTGGGATTTGCTAGCCTGGCATCAGAAATATTCTGGGTAAGCTAAATGCCTTAATACTATTAAACAGCATCTTAATTATCCGCTGTCTCTAAGAATTCTGCGTAAATTGGCGAAAATCTACGATTTTATTTTTTTCCTGATGCTTTCGACGACCTGGATTGGGATTCTCTGCTGCATTTCGAGCATGTTCCTTAAGGTCTGGCCCACAGCTCCACCGTTCTGTGTATATTGTTTTGCAGTACTTTACACTTTTTGTGGACTGGGCACAGTAATTGCAAATTCGGTAAGTCTACAATAAATGCATTTTTCAATTACCTGTAAATGTATATAATTGCTTTTCTTATTAGAATGAAGATTTTGCGGCTGCAATCTACTCAAATATATTGTGGTATGAAATGCCGGTTAAGGAACAAAAACTCGTCATCTTAATGATAGCCAAGGCACAAAAGGAAAAGGCTCTAATTGTAATGGGTATACTCCCCATGTCGTTGGCAACTGCACTGCAGTTAACAAAGAGCGTTTTCAGTTTGAGCATGATGCTTTTCACATACCTAAGTAACACATAGCTTTAAAATGGCTAATTAAATTTTTTTCTAGCTGGCAAAAGTAAATAAATAAAATTACCTAGTTTTTCGCATTATAAAAAATAAACGTATTTTATTTGCTTCTACCATGAATCTGAAGCGTTTCGAAACAATAAATATATATTCTTTCTTTATATTAGAACGCATATTCGACAGAGACTTCGCAAACAGTTGGCAAATCCCAGGAAAAGCATAAATACTATTATTGATTAACGTTCAACCATGCCATAAAGAGTGCACTCATTAAGCCGTCAGTCATTTGACATATTTCAATAATTAAAAAAAATATATAGCTTATTCAGTTGAGAATCAATTCAATATGTAATGCATGTCCTTATTCTGTCAGCTATAAATACAGCGGGTTTCATGACATTTTCTCAATTACTAGTTAAAAGTTTCACCTAGTCGGAAGTCATTATGGAGCAGAAAGTGGGAGATGAACTGAGCAGCTTGGTGGCCTATCGTCGGCTTATTCATTTAGTAAAACGTCTTACTAAATTATGCGGTGCGGATATTACGGATCCGGATTTTAAATTTAATTATGTGACCTATTGTATGTTTGGTTTGACATTCTTGTTTTATCTCGGTTCATGTTACACAATATATACAAGTATCGCCACTGAGGGAAACTACTTCGTAATTTTGCAAGTAATCGGCCTTATGGGTGCCGCCATTCTGGTCAACTCAAAACTACTCTGCTTCCTACTTTGGCGCAACTTTATAATAGACACGCAGACATTTTTAGACAACACCTACGTGGGGTTCGAGAAACTCGGGGGCGACTACAAGAAAGTGATGCTCGATGGCATAGGAGCTACTATCAAAGCCATCAAAGTATTGGTATTAGCTTACATTGCAGTCATCATTGGCTTCACGGCATTCCCAGTGGCGTATTATGCATTCTTCAAAAAGCAAATTCTAATCATGCAGCTTCTGCTTCCGTTCGTGGATAAGAACACAACGATTGGATATTGTTTGCTGTGCGGTGTGCATTTTGTATGCCTATGTTTTGGGCTACTGGGAAACTTTATAGGTGACATGTATTTTGTCATCTTTGTCGCAAGTGTACCGATTTTTAAGAAGATATTTTCTTGTAAGTTTAATCACCTCAATAGGCTTATGGATCGAGAAGCTCTCGAGAAGCTAACAAGAGCACACTTACGCCGTGCTGTGGTGAACATTGTTCTGTGGCATAAAGAGTATCTGAGGTGAATGTCCTACTAAAAGATCGGGCACTGTTTTGAGTCTAACTATATATCTCTAGCTTACAGTTCCGTATAAGGCGAATATTCTTTGGCATCATCATGGCACAAATACTATGCTCCTTTATAAGCATTTTGAGCAGCATGTACTGCTTCTTGACTGGAGTTTGGCCCGCGGCTCCCGTCTATTTGATCTTCTCGCTTCTGATCCTGTATTTGTATTGTGGACTGGGCACCGTTGTTGAAAAATCGGTATGTTTCAGTGCATCTCATGAGTTGGTAATCTCTGAATTGATTTGTCTATATTCTGCAGAATGACGATTGCACCACAATCATATACAACGAATGCCGCTGGTATGACCTGCCCATATCAGAGCAACATTTTCTATTCCTCATGCTGCGCATGTCCCAGAATACGTCATGTCTGCTCGTGGGCGGCATGATGCCACTGAACGTGAAGACAGCGCTCCAACTGACAAAGGCCGCTTACAGTATTGGCATGATGCTGATGACAAACGAGGATTAGTGGCTAAATGCTGATTTAAGGAGTGAGGCGATCCTGCTCCGCTGATTAATTTTAGCTTTTTGTCTAATGAACTTGCCCGCAAGAATTTAATAAACATCGCACTGCTCGCTTTATTGGCCACAAAAGAAAAATGACCGGCGTCTGCTATAAAGTGCAAGAAATATAGTAAGAAACAAAAAAATATTATACAAACTCTCAACTATGAGATACCCTGCTAATGCCATACTAACTGCTTTGCGCCTTAGACTGTTGCTTGAGCACAATGTAATAAGAGCACACAAATTTGTCATTAATAAAGGTATCTGAGCTTCGTTGATAAAACTGATGTTAATTTTGAGAAGCGTGCATGATTCATAAAATTTATAGAATTTTAATATACTATATTGCGCCATTTTATGGTTACAGGGTATAAAATGAACAAGTAAGGGAAAAAATGATCTCTGGTAAGTTGTAAAAATTGTCTTTTAATGCCACAAAAACCCAGCAGATTGCCACGTAGTGCTAATAAAATAAAGTTATGCCCAGGCATAAAAAAACCCCGGAAAATGTGAAAAATAGTGTGCGGTGTGTGTTTTTATTTTCACTTTTTTACTTACAAAAAATGGCGTTAAAAATTATGTGCGCGCGCAAGTTGTCCCGCACTGGGGCGGTAAACGCATCATTAATCAAATGTCCGACGCCTAAGCACCGTTATTCATCATTGCCTCTGGATAAGGCGACTCCCAAAGCTGCAGATACTCATGCCTATACAACAAGTGCTCAAGCGCCGCCATATTTTTTGGTTCTGAAGCACTTTTCAATGGAAATAAGTTCGAAGCTTCTACATAGAGTTATGCATAAAAGGAGATATTTTATACAATTATCAGTTTGGTAAAAGACAAATAGCTAGAAAGCGAAACTGGATTTTGACTTAATAATAATTATTTAATGTTAATTAATAAATACTCTTCAGGACTTTCTATGTTTTATCAAAATATTATTGATGTGTAATCTTTTCCAGTTTAGCAATTGTTGCAACCCCACAAAAATATCCAAACCAAAATCAACTCGGAAACGTCCACGTGTGTCTAAGCTGAAGGAAAATCAGCAAAAAAAAGGAAATTCAGCCACCCTAATGGCCCATGTCAATTTGGCTCAAACGCATACTGCTGCTGATGGTTTATTTCTTACCTTTTTTTTGAGGGCTATTTTATCCGTATTTTTCTAAAGTGTGTGGCCACTTTTAATGTACTAGACGACATTGGGCAGTGGCAACTTGTTGTGGCGGGCAGCCAGTGAATTTTAAGTATCATAAATCAGGCTTAAATTTCAGTAAATCATCAAGCACGCGACAACTTTTAGGGGCTACTGTTACAGCTATGTTCAAATGCTTGCTGCTAATGCTGCTAATGGAGTTTTTACATTAAAGATTGCTGCCCGTTGACTATGTTGATGTTGATGTTGATGCTTTTTTTTTGTTATTTATTTTTTTTATCCCGAGTTTGGTTATCACAACAACATCAAATGTTGCTCGAACACCCCTTCAAGTGTCAGTTACATATTGTCGAGACAACAAAATGCTTCACTTTCTATCAAATGGGAAAAAGAGTAGCAAAAAAAAAAAAATAATAACAAAACTCGTAAAAAGGTTGCAGACAAAACGAAATGTTTCGAGTAAAATTTGCATATGCAGCAGCCGCTGAGGCGGCAGCTGAACAGGATGCGGATGTGGTACTTTTGTTATTTCTGTTGTAGTTATTGTTGTTGTCTATGCAGGAAGTGTGCGCACATTGGAAAGGCTGCAGAAATTCGGTGAAAACAACGTCAAATAAATGACTACAAAAATGCCGCTAAACTTTGCCAGTCATTCGACAGCTGTCCAGACCAAGAAAAAAAAAATAAAAAAAAAAAACTTTAGTTTACAACCCAACCTCCCTTCAATATGGCTCTTTTACTTTTTTCTTTTTTTTCTAAATTAAATAGAAATCATATGCAAATTGAAAATGAGTTTTCGATTACCCCTAAAATGTCAGTCCAGCCGAAAGAACAGTAAAATCATATTTGGTTGCACTCCGGCAAGACCTTTGGTCCTCATTCGGCTTTCGTTTTCACATCACGTCGACGTGTTTAAGTACGCATCATTTGCCGTTTGTTGGAATTTAATTGGTTTGGCTTTTGGCAGGTAACTTGCCCTCCCAGCTTTAGAAACTGAGCTGCAGCCAATGAGGCAACTAATTTATGCAGCCACGAAACGATGCTAAAGGGTTGAAGATATTCACTCTTACTGCACGTGCAACCTACTCGAGCAGTTTCTTTATTAATTATTATTCTAATTAATAGGCAGCAGTATACGATGTGACGGTGGAGAAATAAAAAAGCAGTCTGGCAGCCTGCCAATTTGCATATGAGTGACACAACAGGACACTCGCTTCCTGTCACGCAGTCTGCTGCTGGATGCCACTGACAAAGACCAAGGTTGAGGACAAGGCGACCATCAAACTTAAGTCGGGGCACGTTTTCAGTACGAGAGGCAGCTTCCAGGAGCAGCAGGCCTCATGCATTATGCAAGTGAAGCAAAAGACGCGTGAGAAACTCTCTAGACGATAATTGTTACCCCTACAGCCTAACAGCTACTCAGCCGATCTATTTTTGCAGCTGCTTCCATCAACTTGGTGAATAGTTTCCTAATTTCTAATATCATTGCCCATAAGTTAATTATCCATACAGCTCAACAGGTTCTAAAGAGCAATATAAGCCAGGGATACACAAAAAACAATTTGCAATTCCAATAACGCCCCGACAATTTGGCAAATCCTAATGCCTAATAATGAGTATTATTTTTTATCCTCCCCTAAATTGGCAGTCAGCAACCCTCGTCTATTGGTGTTTGCCAATCGCTTATCGATATCTCTTGCAGTTTTGCCAATTTAAGCGAGTCAAATGTCAAAGCAATTAAGTCGCAAAATCGAATTCAACTCGAACTGTTGAGGGTCGCAATCCCTAAACAACTCTCGTGTGTTTGTTTGTCTTTTGTGTCATTTACATTGTCATGTTTGCTAATTCCTTTTGTTGTACGTTGCCCTTTTGCACCTATTTTCGCCATTTCACTTTCACCACAATCCACTTTCTTTTGTTATCGACCATCGAGGGTTGGGCATAGAAAAAAGTGTGCCAATTTTCGGTGTGCTAATTATGAAGTGCTTATGACAGCATTTGAAAGTCGGCTCTGGTTTTGTTTGTTTGGTGTTGAATTAGAAAACAATATGCGATTTGGCCTCTTTCTTTCTGTCCAATCGAATAATAATTAACACAATTTGCATTGAAATGTTAAATAGGAAAATAGGTGTACTTATTTTTCGTGTATTCTTTATTTTATGGACAATCGTAAATTTGGGTAAACACAAATGCATTAACATTTATTTAATTTATTTATTTAGTATTTATCTTTAGATATTATTGTTGCTCAGCTTCAACAGAAATTCTCAGAACTCTGGACAAAACAATTTCACTTATAAGCATTTTTTGTGCCACCTAGTTGGCCCACCCCGTTGGTAAATGTGGCAGATACTCGGCTCGTTTGTTGGGAAGGCGGCGGCTCAACGAAATTGGTTTTTAAAAAAATATTCCACATTTCAATCTTTCGTTTTCACTGCTTCCCCCAAGTGGCTTCTGTGGGTAGGCCTTGGCTCTACCTTGGTGCAAGTTATGGGAGCGCATTATAATAAAAGCCACTGCCACTGGCCGTATTCTGTGTGCTGTGTGCTGTATCCTGTGTCCTGTGTGGGGCCTCGCTGGGGCAAGCGCTTTGGCTTTTACTGTCTCCACAAATAACAATCAAAATTTCCTGGCGTTGCCTTGGCAGCCGCTTCGTAATCTTGGGCCACAGGATAAACGATGCTGTTGGCCTGGAAATTGCCTTTGTCGTTTTTGGTGTTGTTGTTGCTTTTGTGGGTCCTACTGAAATTACAGGTGCCTAATGCAAATTTGTGTGTGGCATATTTTGTGGCTGCCGTTTGAAAATTTAAATAATAATAATTCGAAATTTTTGTGCCACGCTAGCAGAAATCAATTTTTTGTTGTTGTGACAAAACAAAAAGACTGCGCCGTCTGATGTTGATTCGATTTGAGTCGCTGTCTCAATCGCAGTTGGATTTGCAGTTTGAATCGTAGTCCCAGAGCTGGGTCTTCCAGCTGATTGTCATCATTCAGGCTGAAAACAGATTTGCCTTCAATCAACGTGCACTTAATTTCGTTTATTTGATTGGATTTGTGTTTTCATGGCTGCCTGCCTAGACATGCACACACACACACACACACATAAAGAAGGGCCAAAATTCAAATTCGTTTTTAGTATTTTGGTTGCAGCGGCAAATTAGAAAATCAAATCAGTTGCCAACTTGCTGGCTGCGTTTTATGCAAGAAAATTTATGAATATTGAAAAATGTAATAGAAATTTTTGCAAAAGGTCTCGAGCAGTCCCCCAATCAGCTACCCACAGACTTGCAAAAAAATATACAAAAAATAAACCAAAAAAAAAACAAAAAAACATGGCCACGAAAGTTGTGCGCACAGTTTTTTCAACCATTTTTCCAATGATGGATTTTCGAAATTTTAATGGTTGCTCGCTGCTCGGCTGAGCAGGCGCTGAAGAGGCAGTCAACTTGCCAGTTCCCAGTGCCCACAACCCAGTTCTCAGTCTGAGTCGTAGTCGAAGTCAGAATCACCGGCGCCTTCGCTAGCATCGTCTGACGTTATCAGGGGTGCGACCGTGCCTGCTGCCTGCCTGCCTGTGGGTGGGTGATGTTTTTTATATATTTTTTTTTAGCTTTCTGTATTTTTTGCAGCGTTTTTTCATTTCCTTTGTTTGGCAGCCATTGAGGGTAACGCTGTGGCAGTGCCACCACGCTGTGGGTGCAAACTTAAGGGATGGAATCGATATTTGTTTTCTATAACAAGCATCAGCCACCCAGCAGACGTTGGCCTAATCTAATGCGCCTCGTGCGCGTCTCATGGGCACAGGACACGGCCCAGGCCTGAGGCCTGCTGATATTTACCGTTGTCGCTGCCCACCCCAGCCTCCACCCCCTCCTCCATCCCCCAACCAATACACCGACCCATCACCCGGCACCCCCGTCCGGAGTCGTCGTGGTCCTAATCAATATGCGCAAATGATAATTTTTAATGGCTTCCGAACGCGTTTGTTTATCGGCAACATTGCTGATTTGGCCATGTTTGATTTTGCGCGCCCAGCGCAAATTTAATTTTAATGCCATTGCCGACGCCTCGGCAACTAAACGGAAATTTAATTTCCAAGTAACTTTTGATGGCAGCCTTAGCACTGCTCAGCTCAGCTCACCACGGTTCAGTTTAGCTCAGGGAGTCACAGATGACCCAGACCAAAAAAAAAGCGAGAGAGAGAGAGAGAGAGGGAGAGAGAGAGATGGAGCTCCATTTAATGCTGCCCATATGCCGCGGTTTTTTTCTGATCCCCCTCGTCCTCCGAAACGCCTTTTGTCTTCAGTCTGCAGACCGATATTTAAATGCTAATTGCTTTTTAATACGGTAATTTTGGATGCTCGGCTGCTGTTCAAGACGAGCTTATTGAGGATTAATTTTACAAGCTAATTTCTTATGTAAATGCCACGTTGCATGTTATTTTTTTCCACAGGGCACAGCAGGACAGCTTCTGGTCTGGCGGTTGGGGCAAAATTCGGGCAGGTAAGTCTTGCAGAAATGCTAATTTGAAGGCGTTTGTAGTAATTAGAAGGTAATTTAAGTTCTAATAAATATTTCAGTTGCAGCTTAAGCTTCGTATTTCAAGTGGTGGGCTGGCAGGTTGATTGTCTATAATTATATGCATGAAGGGCGTGCTTTAAGATAAGCCTTGACAGCTAAATCACTTGGCATTGATAAGAAAATTGTGTGATTTGTTGCTAACGTTATAAGTAAAATTTGAATTTTTAAAATTCAAATTAAATTTACCTTAATCGCTTTACCTATGGCTTAAGACTGTTGTCTAATTGCTTTCATGTTTATATTTATGTTAAAAACATTGAAGCTCAAACGAGTCTAAAAATTCTCATAAAATCTGTCTAACAAAATTATTTAAGCAATTATGTAGATATTATATTTTCAGCTGACAAGTACCAACTTTAGCTTAGCGTTTCAAGTAATTCGACTGTCTCTTTCATTGCCTCTAGATTTATGATATCTGTTACCTGTAACTGCCAACCCGAATCTGAACCAAACGTCGCTGATTATAAAAGTGAAATCGTATCCATGCTAATTTTGAACCATCATTCAAAACAAAAACTGAAACCGAGCTGACAGGCCAAACTACGGAACAATCCCCCATATGGACGAGACAGACAGAAACCGACAGATGCACGGCATATTAATCTCAAGTAAACAGATAGCGTCGAACCATTTCCTATCGCACAATCAAACAAACACATACAAAACGCCACTGAATACTCGTTATAAAAAAAGGAAATCTCTCTATAAAATCCTTTTTTTTTTGCTGCCTGTCGCTGGCTCGTTTAATGCTAAATTATATCCGTATGCAAATAAGTTTTTTTCCTTGATTTTTTCATTAAATCATGACGATTTGACAGAAAATGCGGAAAAAACAAGCGGAGAGAAAATAAAAAACAGAGAGAGAGAGAGAGAGAGAGAGGGAGAACTGATTGCCATGGCCTCGATACGGGTACTGTGCAAAGAAAGGGTTGTCTAGCCTTTTTACCCGCGGTCATAGGGCCTTAGGAGACAGGGGTAGCGCATTTAATGTGACCCGAGACACGTTTAGTTTGTTTGTTTGCTTTGCGAGCAGGCTCGCTGGTAGTTTCACCTGGGGGCAATTCATTCAGCATGAATGGGGATGGGGAGACTGAAATGTAGATGTGTATAAGCCCGAGGACACGGTCTAAAGGCTTTCTAAATTGGAACTGTTTCGCCGTGAGCTAACAGAATAATGGATTTATTGATTTATTTAGACATAAACTTGTGCAAGGTTAGTGCAAGTATAGAGTGGAAATTCGAAATGCGATTTTTAAACAAGGAAAAGGATAACATTACCAACTAGTTATATATAGATAAATATTTTAATAGAAAATTTGTATTCAAGTTTAAGGAATAAACCAAACATAAGTTTAAATCAATATAAATATTTATTTTGCTTATTTAATTTCTGTGTCGTTTCTCTTACATATGCCGCTTTTCAAAGATATTACTGGATTCTTCCCATTCGTTGATTTTCCTATGCCCACACGAGCTCTGTTGAGTTCCGTTCAATTCCAATATCTATTGATCTCCCAATCAACTCAAAGCAACCCCTAAATCAATATCTCAAAAACAACATGAGCACTGCAGCGCCGCCTAGCGTTGAGCGGCAGTCGCTACAATGGCTGTCAAACTGTAGGCACCGCCTCTGACTTGGCCTACCTTTCGATAATTTGGAGCCTGTGCTTGCGAATATACAGTACAACGACTGCACTGAACGATGGACTATCATTACACTCAACTACAAACTCATTAATACAAAATAAACAACTGCAACAGGGCAAAATGTTTGCATTATAATTTGCATGAGTCTCGCTCACATCCTATGTACTTGAACGCGGCAGTCTGTGTATCGATCCAACTATCATCAACGAACCACCAAGTGACCCATAATAAGTCCAAAATTCGACTGCGTGCGCAACTGTAGCTGGTAGTCAGCTTTTGATCAGTGACACGGGTTGCAAGTGGCAAGTTGTGTAAGCGCAATTTACAATTTGCAGTTGCCATTCTCAACCTGCATGTTGACGATTGTCGGTTGTCGGTTGCCCTGCCAGTTGTCGGTTGCTGCTACCAAACCCGCCCCACTTCTCGGTGAATGTCGCCTTGCAATTAACACAAGTGCCCAGCGACGATGTTCCCGTTCCCAGAACTGCCTCATCTTGTTGTCCTTCGCGTATTCATTGTTACTGGTACTGTTGCTCAAGTTGGAGTTGGAGTCGCAGTCGTACTTAATGTTTGAGGCGTGCGTCACAAGCAGCGTGCGCGGCACTGTCATTAAAATAATGCATACACATGTGAAGTACGTGGGCAGTCGGGGTAGCAGGATGCGTTTGTAGGAGAAACGAGTAAGAAACAGAGGTGGAGAGAGCCTGTGCCTGCTGGTTGCTTGCTTGGTTGGATGGTTGGTTGGTTGGTTGGCTGGTAGGTGTTTATTAACAGATCGTTTGCCCAGCGTTGTCGTCTGTGCACTCTCGAGTGCCGAGTGCCATTGAAATGAAACTTCTGATGACACTGCTGCACCCTGTCCTCCTCCATCTGCTGCAATTCATCCGACTTAATTAAGCATTCGAGCAGAAAATCATGCAAAGTGTCGACCAGTCTGCAATATGTTTAAAAATAATTTTAATAACATATATTATAAAGTAAACACTCGCACACACACAGACGAGGCTATTATTATTAGTAGTTAATCGCCAACAAGTGTTGTGGCCCAGTTTATATAGCCCTGCAGCTTTTAGCCTGATTGCTGTTTTTATGAAGACATAATAAAGCTTCTCCAGAAACGGCATCTGGCTTAGGTTTCGCTTTGGAGTTCGTTACGAATTTGGGTTTGGGGCGTAACTAACCCAGGTATTGTAATTAAAACGGGGCCTGGGCTTTTAAGTATATGGCAAAATTGATTTATGCGCTTTTCATGATAATTTTTAGCGATTGCATTAATTTGGTCTTGACATGAAAGTACGTTTTATGGTGGGGGAGGGGGAGTGGGGGGCTTTGTCCCCAAATATATATTGCAACAATGAAAAATTGCTGTTAATTATACAATTAAATTATTTAAAGGTGTCCAGATGCAGACACTTACTAATCCGTCAAAACAAAATATATGCTTATACGAATGCAGTTTGGATCGTTGTTTGATCTCTACAAGAATATATCGTTTCAATTATGAAACACGATTTTCGCTCGAATATTATTTAAAAATGTAACCCATAAAAAGTGCTTGTGTTTATTTAATTTTCGAAAGCAAGAACTTCTTTAAAGTCACAATTTGTCCTCTATAGCAATATTAGAATTTGGAAAACACAATTTTTGCTCGAAATCAATGTAAAAATGACATCACATTTATTTTTCACTGCAGTTTTAAGCATGGTTTAGCCTTTAAAAGGAAACTTCACTAAAATTTTAGAACAAGCTTTGAGTTTATATACAAATCTCACAGGAATGAAGGCAACTATTAAGCTGACTATGTTTCTTCATCTCGTCGAGGTAGATATCTGAATCAGAATCGAACAACAACACAACATTGAAAACAAGTTTTAGACCTTCGTAAACTTTACTTTTTAGTGGCCCAAATAAAGCGCTAAGCATAAAAAGAAGAACATGTCTTGTTATGTGCACCAGAGAGGAAAACTGGATCTTCCTATTCGTCCAGCCCAACACAGCTCACTCAGCTCAGCTCAGCTGGAATTGATGTGCCTGGGCACGTTGTTGAATTGCACATATTGCATTTTGGACCCAACTGAGAAATAATTATATTTAATTTGATGCGAATGAATGTAAGCGCTCTGGAGAATTTGCCCAACAAAATTTTGTGAATGGCCAGTGCCCCCCTGACCACCTTGTCATATCCTGCTGCTACGCTTAGTCGCTTTTATTGGTTAACAGTGCGAATCCTAACGCCGGCCAGCCAGTCAGCTACAGATCCAGTACTGGATGGCTTGTTGGCTGATTCAAGGGTTTCATATCTTGTGGCATCGGCACGCAAAGTGCAGCATGTTTACACTGGCGATTATCCTCGTGTGCTCTTGTTTGCGCCCCAGAATGGTCATAAAAAGAGGAGATAATTAGCTGACCAAAACTGATCGATTGAACACCGATCCTGCAAGCTTTCTTGCTTAACGGCTTAAACACAGCTCGATTGTTTGTTTTCCTTTCAGTTCGCTTCTCGTTGATGGTTAACGCAAATTAACGAGCAATCATCAAATCGAAGTCGTTTGGGACCCGTTCCACTGCGTTCTCTTCTGCTGACCGCCGCCTGCTGCCTGTTTTTCCCTCATTGACAGCGTTTCATTTAAAAATGAATTCGCCATACGTAATGCGCTAAGGTAGTAGCAGCTGCATCTGTGCAACGGCGTCAACTTGCGGTATTCTCATTAACCATTGCAATTACAACGGCTCTGGCCAGCCGGCTGCGCCCAGACTGTCGGACCAGACCAGGTCGACAGAGTTCGCTTAGTATGTGCGGCATTTACAACATAATTCATAAAAGGAACAGCGCTCATCTCCGCGACCCATACTTACGAATAGACATTTATGCAACTTGTTGCTCACGTCGGCTTCTTAATTGCTTTTTGCTAATTTCAGTCTGCAAAACAATTTTCACAATTTTGCTGCGGCATCTTGTTGAAATTTATTGAAATTAATTTTTGCATTTAGCATTTCCAAGTTTGGCATCTCATCAATTTAAAATATGAATTGTTTATTGCCGCAGATTTCGTAATATTTACGTGCGTATTTTTGTTACATATTCTACACAGGTGCGTTCATTCAATAGCAATTTCATGATATTCATCAACAAGCGGACATGATTTATATCCATTTATTTTCATTTATTTATCATAATTCTTGAGAGTATCGCAGCAGCGCACTGCTTGCCAAGTGCAGCATCCTTTGCACTGCTTGTAACGTCTGAGGGTCTCTTTTGCTTGCCAGGTTGAGCAATAGATGGCGCTAGAACTGATTTCAAGGCAGTTGCACGGGGGTTGTTTGCTGGCCTGGCACCAAACGAGAAAGAATAGAAAAAATAAATTCATAAAATTAAATAAATAATTAACGTAAATAATTGTTATATAATTCACTTAACTTATCACATTTTTGTGGTTTGAGCTACACATTGATTAATCCTGAAGTGATCCCAAAGGGGCATTTTGCAAATGTGGTGTCCGAATTGTAACATATGAACTAACTTTAATACAAACCATTTTGCGTCTATGTAAAGCTAAGATTTAGATTATTTTAAATTTATCACATATGAATTTATAAAGTCAGATATAGCATATGTCAGTTTTTTCAGTGCATCAACCCTTTCTTCTTTGTGGGCACTAATTAAACAAAAGAAACCCCTTTCACACCTTACAAAAGAAAAACTGTTACAACTTCTTTTGTTTGTCACATAGTGAAAAATTTGCATAAATTTTGCGCAGCGCCGAGATGTGCCAAAATCCAATACAAGCAAAAATATTAATTTTCACAGTTTGACGTGTCCTATGTCCTCTTTCCACAGCCAACATCGGCATCGCCATCGGCATTGAAATGCAAATGCAAATGAGCTAACAATGACAACAACAGCGCCGACATTTGATCGTTTTTTTTTTTATTTTTTTTTTTTTAACGGCAGTTGCGATCTGTATTCAGTTTCTGATCGCTGCCTTTTCTTCTGCGCATGGTTTTGCATATAAATCATTTTTCTTTATAGTAGTTGAAAGGATTGCAACCCCGAGTGTCAAGGAATTTGCATTAGGGGGCTGCCAACTGCCAACTGTCAACTGAGAAACTTTTCACTTGAGGCGTGTGAATTTGAAAAATAATTCAATTAGCGCTGTTTGCCTTCTTCTATTGGGGTCTTCGAGTAAGAATTGTTGTACATCTAAATAAGTTAGAAGGAAATGCAGCTTTGATAATGTTTTATCCAAAGTTTTGCACTTTGTACAACTACTTATGTATTCCATTTTGACTGGCTGTTAACATGATTTATTGAATGTGGTAGGCGGGCACAATGCGACCCACAATTCACCTGCCCCAAAAAGTACTCAACTACACGTGTGTCAAATTCATTCCATGCCATCGTCGGCGACTATTGATGTGAGCTGCTGTGTGTTTGTGTGTGTGTGTGTGTGTGTGTGTGTGTGTGTCAGGGTGTCTGTCTGTTTGCTAAAGGATAACAACAACAAGGACTGCTAATACACAATTTGCATATATTTATCCATCAAATTGATGGATGCTACTGCACACTGAGCCACGTTGAGGCAAGAGACATCCAAGCGTGGCGTTGTTGCTTTGACACGTCGCAATACCCCCAAAAGGATAATGACAAAGACAGCGCCACGACAATGCCACACACAAATACACAAATACACACACACACACACACACACTGACTTACACACACACACACACACACACACTGACACACATGGAGAAGAGAAGCGAGAGCAATTTGCAAAGGCGCTGGTTGAAAAGGGCAACAGAAGGCTGGCGTGGCGAAAGACGCAAGCAACAAGAAGCATCCTTTAAGTATCCTTTTCGCCTAGGTACCAGGCAAGGCAAGGCAAGGCATGGCAGACGCAGCCAGTCAGCCAGCCAACCAACCAACCGACCGACACTTCAATCGTGCGACGTTCGACGAGGACAACAACGACAACCAGCAACGAGGATGACTGCCATGAGAAAATTACATTTTCTCCGGAAAAGCACTCAACCCGAAGACATCTTCCGTTGGCAGTGGCAACGCCAACTAAGAGCGGCTGCTGTGAGGGGGAATGAAGCTGCCAAGCCAGCTGAGGGTAGCTGCTATTGCCATTTCAAGTGTCACATACACACACACACACGCACACACCCACACTACTACAAAAGCGTACACACATGTGTGCTGCTTTATATCCTTTCGCCGTTGGTGCCTGATAACAAAATTTTCTATTTTATCTCATAAAAAGATATATATATATATATATATATGAATAAATATATATTATGGATATGTATGTTGAACTCAACCCAGTGTGCTCAACGAGGCCGTGCTAACAAAAATGTACATATATTTTTTATGTTGCGATTTTTGGAGATGGCTGGCTTCTGTAGACTCGGCTACCGCTGTTGTTTTTTGGGCAACAATCGATATTTCTTGTGCGCACAATTAAGCAGCAATGTTCAGCGCAAGGATAAAAGCTCTGCCCTAAATCAGACTCAAAATGAATTGTTGCAAGCGTTTGCGATTTTCCACTCTTTCTTTGCTTACATCGAGGCATCTCTCAACTCTTTTTTTCGGCCATTAATTTGCGTTGCTTTAATGAACAGCTGCTCGGATTGCACAGGCGAAACAGGGAATAAAAATAAAAGTGAAGGAAGCGCGCAAAAGAAGTCGCGCAAAAATTAAAAGAAAATGAATGAACGACGACGTCATCAGCTGTTGCCATTGCTTTGCCGTTGCTGCGCTGTCGTCATTAGTAAACGGGGTGTGGCGTTGGGAAAGAGCGCACCGAGTGGGCGAAATGAATGAAAATGAAAAGCGCGCAAATGAAAATGAGCGCTGAAGCACGTGTTGCCGGCTCGTAAACAGCAAAGAGACCCCGACAGAGACAGAGACAGAGACAGAGAGAGAGAGTGAGAGAGAGATATAGTAGAGCACAGAGAGCTTAGAGATGGGAGAAGCTGGACCCGACTAATTGCGATGGAAGCAGTAAAAGGTGCTAATAAATATTTAAGTACGATTTCCGTAAAATCAATCCGTGCTATGAAATATTTATATTTATATTTAACAATGGTTAATAAATATTTTCTCAATTTAATAATCATACAATACCAGTAATTACATGTAAATTGTATTATAACACTCTTCTTAAACTTATGTATTAGTTTTCTATAAATTAACAATTTTTGTTCTATGAATTCATGTATTTTAAGTAAATTAAGCATATTATCTTAAATACATAAACAAATGTATCCGAAATGTAGTTTAATCATACTGTAACTAAGTTATTCCATCTGAATTAATGTGAGCTGAGCTGCTCTTAGTCCCAGACTCCAAAACACAATTAAAACGTGCTACATAAAATATGATAATTCCCATGGCCCGTGCCACAGCACCCACAACATCGCATCAGACCATCACCAATCGCTGTGGCATCTGCTGTGCCGGCACGTCGTCAATATTTTTGTTGCTGTTGGCTCGTGTCCTTGAACTAGAAACCCGTTTAATTTAACTGTTGCTTAATTGCTGGCAGCGACGTCGACGCCAGGTTACGTCATTAAATTTTTGTTTCCTGCGCTACCAATGGCCGTGTCTCTCCCTCTGCCTCTGCCTCTGTCGCTGCCGCTGCTTCTGTCGCTGCTGCTGCTAGAAAACTTCATTTTGGATAATTTTCGGTAGTCTTTGTTTTCTCATTTTCATTTTCATTCATTACATGCTGAGCGTCTCGTCGCTTCGGTTGTGAGCTCGGGGCGCAGTGTTAATTTTCATATGCCGAATGCCAAAATGTTCCCCACAGCAATTATGCGACACGAAACGGAATGGAACGTGGCTGGTGTTGCTGTTGCTGTTGCTGTTGAAAGCAGTGGTGGTTGTAGGACTCTTCTCACACACACACACACACATTGGCAGCGCTGTGCGAGCGAGTCGAATGCGTTTGCAGGCCACTGCGTGCGACAGGGATGCACAGAGAGAGAATAACGACCGCGGCAGGACGCTTGCGCACTGGTCGCTGCTGCTGCTGCTGCTGCCACCGCCACCGCCGCCCTGTTTCCCCTGACAGCAACAATGCTGGCTACGAAACAGTGTGTGCAGCGCTAAGGGCGAATAATGGTGGCTCGGTTTTGCTGCTATTCTCAACGCCTCGGGCAAGGCGCTGACTGCGTCGGCGACGTCGGCAGCGACGCTAACAGCCTCAGGGGCTGTACACGATATTTGCATGCGCCCAAAATCGGGTTAACTTTATGTATGTGTGTATGTATGTATGTGTATGTGTGTGAGTGTGTGTGTGTGTGTATGGAAAGAGAGACAGAGGCTGTGGCGAGGTAGGTGGGCAGGGGTGAACAATACTGAAAGAGGAGTGAGAAGCCATCGTTTCAACAATATTGCTGTATTTTTGAAATTCCAATTTGCATATTTTGATGTGCGTCGTTGTCGTTCGACCGAGCCACCAACGAGGCGACTGTCTGACTAACAGACTGACAAACAGACTTGCATGCCAAAAATTTCACATTTTTTAAATTTGTATAGAACTGTTCGTCGAATGCGTCGCCTTAAATCAGGCCCTGAATCCGCACTTGTGCAGCTTAATCCGCTGCTTAAATCAATTAGTCACATTGTGGGGAGGGGGGGGGGGGGGGGATATTTCTGTCACATTTGACACAAGAACCACCAGTTGCGCGATGATACAGGTTATTCACCTTACTTCCTTCATTATCCTGTGCATCGTCTAATCAAGAAAGCGTCAGACGCTGACGCTGACGCAGACGCAGGCGTCGCTTAATGAATGCCAAGCGAAAGCAGAATGCAAAACAATAACTTCCAAGCAGCGGCGGCGGCGGCGGCAGTGGCGGTGGCGGTGGCGTTGGCATCACCTTGACCTTGAAACCCACATTTAAAATAATTCACTCGTTAGCGCAGGCGGCGGCAGCATCAGCAGCAACAACTTCATTATCATCATTATCCTCATCATCATCGTCGACAGGGGCAGAGGCTGCGTCGCAGCAGCCGGCGGAAAGGCAAAGTAAAAACACAGAGACACAGCCATTATCTCATCAACGAAAATGAAAATGAGCGAAGCAGCAGCAATAGCAGCAGCAGCAATAGCAGCAGCAGCAGCAGCAGCAGTAGCAGCAGCAGCAGCCACTCACCCTCTCAGCTGGATGCTGGATGCTGGATGCTCCCATGGATGCCTCATCAGCTGCGAATGCTCTCATTATCATTTATTCATTTTCGTTTCATTCATTCCCATTCATTTGGCGGCGCTCTCTTGTGGCTTGCGCCAAAACAAACTAACGAACGGAACGCAGGAAGAGGACGAGAACGACGCAACCCGACTGCTCCACCAATAACAACAACAGCAACAATAACAACAACAGCAATAGCAACAATAATAACAGCGGCAGCACCAGCAGCAGCGAGTGGGTTGCAAAGTAAATTTTTAATGGGCGAATGAAATTACAACGCAGGCAGGGCTGGATGGGGCAAGGAGTGGGGGCCGGTCCCAACAGCCTGAAATAAACGAAATGAAACAAGCGGAGCTCAGCATCAGCAACAGCATCAGCAGCAAAAGAGGCGAAGTTGCTGTTGCTGTCGCTGTCGCTGTCGACGTCGACCGATGCTCCCTGACTAACTACGAACTTGGCTCATTTTCACAGCATCAGCAGCAGCAGCAGCAGCAGCAGCATCAGAAATGACGCTGCGATGGCTGTTGCGCCCCCGTTTTAATGCAACAGTTTTCTATATTTTTTGTTTGCGCCCCCATATTCATGCCCCACACCACCAGTGCAGCTCCTCTCCCATACCCAAACCAAAATGTAGCTGCATTTGGCCTTGCAACAGAAACCTGAAAATGAAAGCGAAATTAAAATGGCAAAAATAAATTAATGTCCAAAGCGTGAGGGAGAGTTCGAGCTCAGTTAGCTGGGTGGGTGTGTGGCAGTGGACTGCGGAGTGGCAGGCATAAATTGCTGCCGAAAACGGAAATTAGACTAGGGAACTGTTGAGCATGTGTGCAAATGTGGGCATATGCAAAGTATTCCGGGACTTATTACTGCAAATTCAAATATTACTTTTCAATGTGTAACGGCAATTGTTGACTATTCAAATAGATTTTTGCCAATCATATTTATGTTAATAATTGCATATGCAAGTTTGCTTTAAAGTTAACAAATTCATCATTACACAATCTCTTTCTATTAGTCCGCACTTTATTCCGATTCAATATCCAAGTCCATGCTTTATTTTGCTGATTGCTGTTTAATACATTTTTGGTATCCGCAACGTTAAAATACAAAATCCTTAGGTTGTCATATAAATCTGGAACTGCTGGAATACCTTTTCAATCGCAATGCTCTCATAATTACTTAATTAACTGATTCTGATATTCCAGCTAATGGATGGAGCTTAATAGACTTAAGTAAACATTGACAAAGTGGACACAATTCAAGTTTAATTTGCCATCAAGGATACTGCCAACTAAATTCAATCTGCACATGCAGCAATCCTACCATTTTTTTGAACTAATCTACCATCTCCTTATTCAACTCTTTTGTTTGTCACAAAGAAAAGTTACTTCTGTGTTGTTTCAAAGGAAAGCTACTTCAATTCGTTCGGCATAAAAACGAAATAGAGCAAAAGGCAAAAAGGCTAACAAAAAAGAGCAATTTACAGTCAACCAAAAGGGACAGGACCTTAACTGACCTTTTCTTGTTCGGCAGGAGACTGGCGAAAAAGGAAAAACATTTCTACCAATGAATGTCACAGATTCATTTCGCCTTTTGCTGCTTGGTCGAGTTTTGCCAATGTTTGTGATTAGAATCAAGCGACACGCATCACTGAAACTGAATGGCTTAAGGCTGTGGATTTGTCATCTTAAGTGCACATGTATATATATATATATATATATATATATATGTGTGAGATATAGACATACATAAATACATGTACGATATATGATATTTGTGCAGATATTTATGCCTAATGGCTTTTATTTGGCATGCTCTTTATTGTAAATAAGATTAAAGAGCGATGCCAGCTAAACGAAAAGCGCTTTCTCTTGCAAAGGAAAATGGCAAATTTCCAGTACATTAATATGGCAGCCGATAAGGCAAACCATGCCGGAGGTTGAGCGGCGAAGGGCGTGGCAGCTACAGCTACATGTGTGACATATCACATGACATTTTGCGCGTTATATTTTCAAAGAGTTTTTTTTTCCGCGAATTTCGCTTGCCTTGAAATTGAATAAAACAACCTGAAATGACAAACGAACGAACGAACAGAGTGGCAGAGGCTGCTAATGGGGCTGAGGCTGAGGCTGAGGCTGAGGGTTCAAGGGTGGTGGAGACGCTTGGCAACAGGGTGGGTGATTTTTCTGTGTGTGTGTGTGCGTGTGTGTGTGCGTGTGTGTGTGTGTGTGTGTACTGCACGTGTGCACCCGTAATTTTCCATTTGTGAACTTTTCCCTTTGCACTGAACGCTGTAGATTTTCACGCTTCCGGCATGCGAGCAACATTGATGAAGCTGCTGCCGTTTCAGCCGCAGCTTGACAGCCAGATAGACACAAAAGCAACAACCACAACAACAACAACAACAACTGTCAGTACTCACTAACAAGCTCTTCTACATATATGTAAGTGAGCGTGTGTGCGTGTGTGTCTGTGTGTGTGTAAGTGTGTCTGTGTAAGGGTGTCAATTTGCAAGCAAAAAAAAATTAAATAAAAATATATTACAAATAATGTGCGTCGAGCAAAAATCGAAGTTTAAAAATAAATGGAAGACAACTGACGATATTGTGTATTGGGTACGCTCGAGCCTCGCTTGCCGTGTCCTGTTTGTCTTTGCGGCCTATACGCGTGTGCGACAAAAAATTAAAATGGCTGTCAAGCAGTGCGTGTGTGTAATAAGATATTTTAGTGACTTGTGTCACAACGCAAGCAAATCCATCAAATGCGAATATCCGAAGTACAGTACCCAAACCCAGCCAACTTTGCTAAGAACTGGGCACGCAGCGCGCGCTTATTTGTAATGGGATCACAAACACACTTCAATTTCATTTGTGACGCTTTACGCACAAACACACCAACAGACAGTCAGACAGTCAGACAGACAGACAGGCAGACAGAGAGGCAGATAGTAGAGCGGAGTGGAGAGTGGGTGCAGGGGGGTGGCAGAGCGTATCAATCACAAATTAATGAGATGTGAGTGCCGCAGCTTTTGCCAGCTCCAAACTGTCAGTTGCCAGTTTGACGCGTTTTTTTTTTCCTTCTCTGCTCTGGTTTTTATTTCGCCGTTTTGCGCTCGTAGTGCAGACCAAACAAATTTCGCTCACTTTGGCATGCCTCGCATGCAAATGCCATTTCTCAGTCCAAATTACACAATTCATCACATTTCATTTGACTCGACTTGAGTCAAACAGTCACAGAGTCCAACACAGGGAAACCTCCACATCGTCCTCCGTATGCAGCTACAGTACTTCTCCATTTCAGCATCAGTCTCATCCTTGTGCCCATTCCCTTTACGAATGTGTTTCCAATTCGGGTTTTGTCCAAATTGGCAGTCGGACTTTTTTTTTAATGGGTTTTTGTGACGAAAGCTTTCAAGTGACGCCCACTAAAAGAGAACTGTATTTTATTTGTTTGTTTGTTTTTTTTGCTGTTGCTTTGTTAATTGAAGTTAATTTTATTGGACAATGTAAACAATTCAATTTGTTCGCAACTAAGAAGACGTCAAGGCGAATGCTTAAAACAATAGCAATAATTGCTGTATATAAGTTGATCAAGTTTAAATAGTTTACAACTGAAATGACTGTAATTCAGGAATACATATGTATGCCAAATGTACGATTTTACTATGCTGTTCTTAAATCAACTGTCTTTATTTATAGCATAACACTTTGACCTCATCTTAAGTGTCCAGAAATATTTACTAAATAACCTGTCAACCACTCCGCCTTATCGGAGTTATTTTTATCAAATTCAAGCTACCTGGCCACGCATACTCACCAACCTGAACGCACAATTTGCCAAAGTGTGTGCGCCACCGAAAAGTTGGACTACCAAAAACAACACAAAAAACAGAAATAAAATGCAACCTCAGCTACCAAATTGCGCAGCGTCATAAAATGTAAAAATTTTCAATTGTCTACAATTTGTGTGCGAACTCCAACTCGAACTCCAACCAGCCAATCCGCAGACTGAGCTGCAGCAATCGCCAACACATTTTCATAGCTGCTTACTCAGCTTGGCAACGCGATGGCCGCTTACATTGTTCACATGCTGCCGTTGCGACCAACTTGGCTGAAAGGCAAAGTATTAGAAATACAATAAAGTGGAGTCAAAGTGAAAAGTTTTACGCAGCGGCTGCTCCTTCGTTCTTCGTCCAACAAAGAAATGGTGCAAAAAACTGATGCTGCTACTGCTGCGGCTAACAAAAAAAAATATATATATATATAAAAAAAAACTTTGCAAACAGCAAAGTTTACTGGCGCCCAACTAACCACCTTGTGAACAGAAACTGAGGAGGGGAGGCGCTACAAAAGCGCTACCACAAACAACTTTGTTTGCCTCCATATGCGAGCTGATTTTCTCCCTATTTCTTCATATATGCAACGAGTCTGAGTCTGTTTGAGGCGCGGCTTAAAAACTTTTAACAATGCACAAAGCGGCAAAGTGATTTCTTTCATATTATTAACTTGACTCGAGTGTGCAAGACTCACATGTGAAGAGCCCAAAGAGCCCTAAAGAGCCCAAAGGAGCTGAAGAGCCGCCATAGAATTTATGTCGCCCCACCCTCTTCTATAGGGGCCTAGTGCTACTGCCCATCGCAATGCCACTTGACCGTAAAGTTTACGCATGCGTGGCGCCTTTAACAATTACATTATGATTCCCGTTCTAATTTATAAGGGCCAACAGCGGATCGTAAGTCCAAAAACCTCAACCAACACTCGCGGAATTCACGCACTAACTGAACGGGCTAGAGCCAGTGTCAGCCCTGCTGGGTTAGCGAGCAGGATTTGCAGCTGTGCGATGAGCGTACGCGTTTCAGTGATGCAAATCGCAATAAATTGTAATTTATGCAATCCAGCCCGCTGCGAGCTCATCGCCAAGGGGTTGCCCAGGTTGGCCAGGTAGACAGGCCCAGACTCGTTTGCAGCTTCCGTCTGCTTGTCTCTTTTGAGGCGTTTACGCAGGCGCATAAATTACGCCAAATTGGCAAAAGGTAGTAAATAAAAAGAAACCCCTTTGACAGTATCAACTTTAACTACTGCCGCTGGCAGGTCACGTAAAGCCCACATCAATCGTTGTAAAGCGAATTTGAATGGCCAATGGAGGAGGCATCGGAATTGTTCTGGCTCCCTCTGGAGGCGACGCCTTCCTTCTGGTCGGCTTATCAGCTGACAAATTTCCGTGCGTTTTGGTTAAGTCGCTGACATTTGATTGATGAGCGGGTGTTTATTTTTCGGTGGTATTTGCGATAGCGCTTAAGCCATAGGATTTTATTCTGATGATGGGTTCTACAAGCGTTGGGCTAATGATATGCATTAATAGTTTTAAGATGCAAATTCCTATAATATTATATTTTTTAAACACACGTCCAGTCAAATACAACACTTTAAGTGCATCATGGCCAATCTACACGCAACCCTTTAACACACACAATAAGGTTGCAAACAATGCCCATGACATCACAATATATTACCACTATAATAAAACGAAAGAAAATAAAAAACTAGCATGTAAATGTTTTGTTAAATGTGCGCGGTACATAAAGAAAAATTGGCATAAAATTCAAAGTAGCGCGCATAAATCAACAATTTTTGGTTCAGCAATTCCAGAGATAACAGCGCAGGGTCTGTGGCAGTATATGGGTTGCTACCGCTGCCCCTGAATCTATTCCTGGCATTGGCTCAACATATGCTCGCCCATTAACAATTGTCAGTTGGCAGGGGGCATTATGAATATTCATAGTTCGATTTTTGATTCGGCATTGTTTAAAATCGGCGTAACGTAAATTAAAAGGCAAATTTACAATAATGCGATGCACAACCGCACCCCCTACCCCTACCCCCTGCCACAGACACGAACTGATCGCAATCCCTTTGCCTATCGATAAATGCGCACGAGGCACTTTCGATTTTCGGCGCAAATCGGCAATAAATCGCCTTCGGATGGCACAGCAGACAATGGGCCAGACAAAAAAGGGATTCAAGAGCATCCTTTTTGTTGAGCGTGTGCTTGTTGGTTTTTGCCGTTGAATGAGTTGCCAAAGGGGTAACACAATATAGATATGGGCAGAGGGTACCTGACTTTCCACCGCTCGCTACTCACAAACAAACATTGAACATAGACTCGAGTGTCTGTGGTTGTACTTAATTAGAGTTTTATAAACAGCAAACGCAGAGATAGTTGTAAATCGAAAGTTTCGATGTAGATTTCATGGTCGAACTGATGATGTGGGATGTGGGATGTGTGACGAGCCATAGAATTCTTTGCATATGGTTAAAAATTATCTGCATATCGAAATGCCCCTATTTCTATGGGTAGATCATATCAGTCTCATTGCTACCTGAGCCGTATTGTCTTTGTCTTCACGCATCATGAATTTGATTGACGATTTTATGCTTTATTTTATTTTTTATTTTTAATAATTTGATGCAGCTTCTTCATGGCGCTTGGGTTGTCATTGAGCTGTGGCAAATAAATTTGAAACTTTACTGGTTCTCTCCTTTTGTTGTTGTTGTTAGGGCACCAAAAACTTTCGAAGCGAAAGGAAAAACTTTTGCAACTTGAAAGGAACAACTGCTAGTCAGCTGTGAATAAATGAAATCAAACAAAAAAGGTTGTCGATTAGAACAATGAAAGAATATATATACAGTACATGTAAATGAGGTGAGGAATATCTTCGCTCTCTCTCTCTCTCTCTCTCTAACTGCTCTAGTTGTCGTTTAGTCCTCCCATTTATGGAATCATATAATGCGGCTAGAAAAAGAAAAGGAAAATGTATCTAGCAAATGTCAGGCAGGAACCAAATTAAATTAAGCCCGACGCGACGCTCATTTGAGCACCGCTGCCCCAGTCAGCGTCGCGGTTGTTGTGTCTTTTGCCACACAATCTGAAGTCAGCTAACCAAAAAACATTTCAGTGCTTTGTGTACGTGAAAATGAAAATTTGCCCTCAACTTTTTTGTGCTTTCGCTCATTTTCATTTACCACTCGCTGCTGCTGCTGCTGTCTTTGCAACTGTGTGCGCTGTATGTATGTGTGCATGTATTTGTGTGTGTATGTGTGTATGTGTGTGTGTGTGTGTATGTGGGAGTTGAGCGCAATTAATTAAAACTTTGTTGGGGCTGGTTATGGTCGTGTCCTTGTGCGGGCGTCGTCGTCTGGCTGGCTGACTGGCTGGGAAATTATGTCAAAGTGTCTGGCGCTGCCAGCTCCTTCTTCTGCTTTGCGTGCGTCTTCATCTTCGTCCTATTGGGTGTCTGGCGTGTTCGTGGGAATTCCCTCAATTATTTTTGCTGTCGCCGTCGAAGCTGACTTCGACGCCGGCTCATTTATTTGCAGCTTAATTTGTTTTTACTTTCAGCTGAAAGTTTCGAGGGCGTCTGCCAGCCACTTGTTGCCCGTTGCTGTCAGTTCTCTGGGGTACGTTTAATGAAATCAATTATGACAGCAACCGTTTGCGAGGCGTGTGATGAAAATTAAATGCCACAAGCGACTGGCAACAATTTGTCAACGCACAAAAGGCACAACATCATTGCAGAGATTGGTTCACTGCGTTCACAACCTGGCCGGGGGAATGAGGAATGGGGCCATTTTGGTTATTTGGGCACATCCTGGCTCAAGTGGAACGTTTCGTTGCGCAGGCTGACACACAATGGTCGTAGCATGTTCAGCTGTTCCTTGCTGTAGCTTTTGTTGCCATGGCATTTAAAATTCATGCAACCCACGCCGCCAGCCGCTTATTTCTTTCACATATGCAGATGATGTTTGTTGACGATCCAGCCTTGCAAATACTTACACTTACACACACACACGCACACCCGCACACAGTTAAAAGCGAAACACGCATCCTGTGCGGCACATTCAGTTCAACATTCACTATGCGTATCCTACAGAACTCTGCCTCGCTTCCCCCAATTCATGTACCCCTTTCACCTTTTCAACGAACTTCAGTCGTTGTTGTCGTTTGATTTTTATTCATTTCTCGCATGACAATGACGCTTATTATGATTTCTTTGTGATTTCGCGTGTGTTTTTCTTTTTTTTTTTTCAGTCTCTTATTTCTTTTCATATTTTCAATATCTCTTCAACGCTTCCGTTCCTCTCTGGCATGGCTCCCTGCAATCGAAATAACTTGCATGCGGCATGATTGTTATTCAAATGTGATTTCTGTGTTCAGTTATTTTCTTTTATTATGATTGTCCTTGTCAAGCGTATCCTCGCATCCTTTACCAGCCTCGTTTCTTGTCACCGTTCACGTTCCCATTCCCGTTCTAGTCACCGCTCCCTCTTCCTAACATTTGAGTACCTGGCTCATGTTGTTTGTTCAACATTTTGTATTCAAATATAATTATTTAGATTGTTGCATTCGGCATGCGAGGAATTCGACTTTCGATTTGAGTTGGAGTTTGGGTTGCATGTGTGTTAGCTGAGGCGTTATGTAGGTGTTGTAGGTGATGCGGCAGGTGTGAATCGTTCTGGGGCCTTTGACCTTTAGATTTCGTATTTATAAGTTTTTTTTTTTTGCAATCTAGAAACTATAACTAAATGCATTTCTCAGCAGCTCCTAAATGAAATGTTCAACAAAAAAGTCGTTGATTATTGTTAGCTATATAAAATTCTACTAAATTTTTCTCAAACTGTGCACTAGAGTAATATGAATGTTCTTCAAATTTTTTTCCTTAAAGAAATCGCAGTCTTGCCGCAGATTTATTTGTCAGGCGAATTTAGTCATTGCCTTTTCGGGCAACTGTTGCAAATACGTCCCGCTGCTGTTTATGGGGTCCTTCAAAAAATTCGTACAGCTCCGACATAAAATCCAAATTGATGACGCATCATGATGGTGTCATAAGAAAATTTTCACAATTTCCACTAAAACACATTTAAAGTGTTGCCAGGATCCTTACCCCCCATTACCACTCCCTAGTCCCCAACAGCCACCCAACTCGTGAAATGCGCGTCGATTAAACCTTTCTTTTATGCGCTGTCTTTTTGGAGTACGCCTTTGTCGAGAGCCTGAAACCAAAGCGTAGTGGTATAAAGAGAGGCGGCAGCGGGAACGCCGTAAAGAGGGCTGGCCAACATCGTTGTGTTGGCGGCTGTCATCAAAAAATATTGTATTGTTATTATTTTATTTTTATGTGCCCTCGCTGTTATTTGCATAAGGATGGCCGGGTTCGGGTCCCGCTTTGGGTTCGAGCTCGAGCTCGCGTTCAAGTTCTGTGTCCTGGGCAAGGACCAGCGGCAGAAGCATCAGCGGCAGCAGCAGCAGCAGCAGCAGCGGCAAGCAATACGCGTTTCGCTCGCTTATTTCGCATTGTAAATTTTTATGTCAGCTTGTGTGTGCTTCTGTGTGTGTGTGTGTGTGTGTGTGTGGGCGGTTCTCCGTCTTCTGACCCCGCGCCGGCTCCAGCAATCACACACATTGTAATTGAACACACACGCTCGAACGCATTTTGTTTAGATTTCATTTCTTTCGTATTTTTTATATATTTTTTTTTGCGTCCTTTCTGCAACTTCTGCTTCTTCTCCATCATTCGAGTCGCCTCCTGCGCTCGTCATGTTTTGGCTGGTTTGGTTCTCGCACTCATTCTGGTTCCTGCTCATGGTCCTCGTCCCGTTCCTCGTTTTGTTCATCTTTATGCTTTTGGCTTCGGAGTCGTCGACATAAAATGCAAAACAGAATTTCATTTTCGGCTGGAATGCTAAGGCGCTGTTTCTGTTCTTGTTGCTGTTGTTATTGTTGCTGTTGTTATTGGGAATGCTACAACATTGTTGAAGCATGTAATATCCTGCCAAGGATAAGGGTTGGAATACACCCCGCTCACACACACACACACACACACACACACATACATACACACCTAGTCGCACACTCATATATTGCTTCTCATCATGTATGGGTTTTGTGTTGTTGACGATTTCTGCTACGTTTGGTTTTCTTTCATTCTTTCTGTTTGTTTTTTTTTTTTTTTTCGTTTCGTCGTTTGCCCAACACATTTTTTCATGCGAATTTAGTTTATTGGTTTTGTGTGTGATTGTGGGAGGAGCTGAATCATGTGTGTGAGTATGTGTGAGAGAGTGTGTGCCCGGTCTTTTTGGGGTGATTGATTGGCATTACGAGTTGCCATTTACATACACATTTCATTTATGCAAATACTCGCAATTCATATTCCACAAATACTTGGTGAATTACAATAAACATTTTGCAACAACAATGCCACACAGAGCCACTGGTGGGGGTAGTTAAGAGAGAGAGAGAGAGAGAGAGAGAGAAGGCTTTAGAATATTCCTCAAATTTCGCATTCATATTTTGCATTCGTTAAGCATTCTCGCAGCTAATTTCCCTTTAAGATTTGCGCCACATAGATATCTATTCAGATTTAGATAAAGATCAGCCCAGAGTCTGCCTTCCCGTCTGCATCCATCTCTCGTCTATCTGTTTTGGTTCTAGCTGCCTGCTGTTTTTGCTTAATTTCCTGTTAAGCCATTTTCAATATTTCGTGTAATGAAGTTGAGCGCACATCAAAATGGCAGCGTCATGTATTAAAGGCGTGGCAAGTAAATGACAGACCAGTTCCAGCTATCCAGTATCAAGTATTCAATTGTAGCAAGTTAGTCGGCCAGTCACTCAGCCATTGAGTCATTCAGTCAGTCAGTCAGTCAAGTAGCCAGCCAACCAGCCAGCCTGTGGAACATTTATAGAATATGCGCCCCACAGTTATGCATGACGAGTTATGCTGATGAGGGGGCGTTCACTTGGCGGCACACTGGCGTGAATGCCATTATCAAGTACGCATAACTACATTGACTGGAGAGTAAACACTTAACAAAATTATGTTATATAAGTAAAAGCTTAAAAATAAAAGTTTTGAAACAACATTTCTGGAATTTTCGCTATTTTGGACTAGCAGTGACACTGTGCAGCTGCTTATTTAACCACACGCCAATAATAAGGACGACTTCGCTTTGCTCTTCAGCGCTTATAATATCTAAGACTTGGGTTTAAATTAGCATTTTCCATAAATGTTTGGTATGTCATCATAAAAACGACACACACACTGAGAAGCACATACACACATGCTCCCCTATATACTCCAACCCGCTGTTAACATCAAACAGCCATAACGCAACACGCTACGTATGCGTAATGTGGAGACAGAGCAAAGCACACTTAGCAGCCAATTCTTTATGACCTGCCTAAGCAAAGGCCTTCCCCTCAGCGCGCTCTCTCTCTCTCTCTCTCTCAATCTCACTCTCCCTCTCTCTGTGTGTGTCTTAAAAAGGATGTCACATAATCGTATTTCAACGCATTTGGCGTAAACGGTTTAAACTTTTGGCCCAAAATACTCGAGTATTTTTTGTGTTGTTTTTTGGGGAGCGGCTTCTGCAGCTGCACAGCAGATTCATTTGTGCAATCAGCTAAAGCTATCGGGTTTGGAAAATCGCTGCCTAGGTAATATGCCTCTATCGGCAGGCAGAGGAAATTAATGTGCCCTTTTGTGGACTGGGTAGCATATCATTTCTCTCTGTAAGTGAGTCGATGCCTGACGCTGACGTCTCCGTCGAGTGTGGCAGATTAATGATACTAAAAACGCAATTTGCCTGCCATCACACACAAACACACACACACCCACACCCACACACACTCATACAGCAAAAATTCTGGTTGCCCAAACCACGTCTGATTAGCTTTTGCCAGCGGCTTTACGGTCATTAGTCGCTGCTCAGGAATTTGGTTTATTGGATGCCAAAGTTGACTACACAAAATCGCCAACTAGTTGGATGGAGTGTTGTGGTTGCCCCACTTATGCTGCCTCCGTCTCCCTCTCCACCCACCCAAACCAACTCCCCACCTCCTTGACGTACCAGGCTGACTATACCCAAATTATAATACAAAATTTTGTAAGCCAAATAACTTGAAATGCCTTTTTAATATTGTAGAAAATCTTCAGAGAGGCAACAACTACAAGTTTCTGCATTCACATAAAGGAAAGAAAAGGGATCTTATAATAAATTCCACAACGGCCAACAAGATGATGATGATGAGAGGCTCCTCATATTCGTTTCCATATGTGCAAACCGAGTTCTGATGAGTAGTTGCGCCAGGAGTTGCCTGACTTTCTTTCCTTTCTTATTTCTTATTTATTTGGTTTCTTCTTTTTTTTTGTTGTTGGCCAAATTGTTGCATGCAAATGTTGCTACGAAAGCAGCAGACTTTAGTGCAATATACGTAATATGTGTTGTAGTTTCATTAGGATTACAGTTAGCTCTGCTTCTGCTGCTGCTTTTGCTTTTGATGGTTGCCTTTGCTGGCTGCTTATTGAGTTATGACGCATGCGAGTTGTAACCAAGAGTATGAGAAAGAAATAAAAATGTTCTGCTTATAAGAGTCGACAACTACACACAGTCCGGGTATAAATAGCTATAAAGTCTATATCTGTGTGCATGTGTGTTTGTGTGTTATCAACAAAAGCTTCGCCTTTGGCATTGACTGTAGCATGGAAACAAGCAGCGTTCACTGGGCAAATCAGAACTCAAAGTTAAACCCACCCCTCGGCGGGCCGGGCTTGTTTTGGAATCAAGTTGCAGCTGATCCATAAAAGTATGTTGCATGCAGCACAACAACAACAGCAGCAATACAAAAGCATTGCTCGAGTGCTACTACTTACAAGTAGTTGCCAGAGTGCCTCATAAGACGTAGGGCATACAACAAATTGAGGCACCGCAGAGTTGCTCGACTGAATGCAGCATGAAACATGGAAACTTTCTATGATTTACAAGTATTATACACCGAAATAATCGAGCAAAGTCAAACGTATGATTTTTTTAATGATTCCAATTAGAAATGCTCTTTAAAGAGTTTAACCATTGAGTAATAATCGAGGTCAAGGCAAGGTGCACATTTAACTGAAGGTCATCTGCCAATCATCTACAATATAATAACCACAATAATATTACATTCTACGACGACTTCAATTAACAATTTAAGCAAGACTCCATAATATACAAATAAAAGAGATGGCATTTGATATGGAATTTCGAACATAAGGCATCAGTTTCTTTGTCGGGTTTGTTGTGGTTATGAGCAGATGTTTATAATCGAGTATGTTTGAATTGCTTAAATTCAATTTTAAACCGAACAAATCAGTTTATTAAAGCATCAACTGATTTTGCTTTACAAACTGTAAGTATTTACTTTTGGTCCTATACCAGCCACAAACATCGATTTGAGGCTGTTCCTTGCTATTCCTGTTGCTGCTGCTGCTGCTGCTTCTGGCATGTTGAATACTGTAGATGGTCTTGTTTTTTTTTCATTTTTGTTGTTGCTGCTGTTGCATTTTACATTTTTACTTCGTTAACTTGATTTCCGTTGGCAAACGAATGCAGCCATCGAAAAAGTTGACAGCTTGAAGCGCCTGAAAGCCCTTAACATCCGTAGAACAACTTTAAACTTTAGTTTTTATTTTTATATCTTAAATATTTACACTGTCTAAATATTTGGTTGCTCTGCTAGTAGGGATTATGGTATCGCGGAGGGGTGGTTGGAGAAGCGTAAAAAATATGCGAAATTCAATTTACGCCAAACAAAATCATAATCCATCTATCATTCATCAACGGCAGCGAACACTTGGCGCAAATGTCTGCGGCAAACGGAAGGAACTTCATAGATACGCGAGCTACACACACACACACACACACACACACACAGATACTCAATTGTGTTCCTGTGTATTTGTGTGTGCTCTCATGCCGGGGCTTTTCTTTATTTCTTTTTACATATTTTGTTACGCTTGTAAAGCTCAAATCCCCAGCGTATAAGCATTTCTACTTCAGCTGCTCAGTTTAGCGTCGCCTCATCCCGTGCCCATACCCAATACCCGTACCCATGCCAATAGCCATGCCGTTACCCGTACCCATTGCCATAACCATGTCTCAGCCCATTGTGGCCCCGTTTTGGCCTCATCGTGGTGCCTCTGTTTGCCTTTGTTGCGTGCGCTAAACCAAAAAATGACAAAATGCGTGGCCTGGCAGCTGCCTGATAAGGCGCCAGCTCTTCTAACTATTGATGGGCCTGACTGCTCCTTAAAGCTGCTTCGGTTGCGCAACTTCAACAGCTCCAGAACGACAACAGCAACGACAACGAATAGTCGCCAACTTCATTTCAATACTGTGGCAGATTCGCCTGGCCCACGACGTCCAGAGGGGTAGCAAGCAGCGAGCAGCAAGCACCACGCACCACGCACTGCGTTTTCCATGGCTTTGGATTTTGGATTGAAGACGACGCCTGGAAGCATGCTGCAGTTTTTTTTTTTTTTTTTAATGCTTCTTCGTAGTACGAAGGAGAAATATCCACCTGAGGGGGTAGCTGCCCCTGTCGCTGCTACTGCTGCCACTGCCACTGCCACTGCTGCAGAGAGAGAGCCAGAGCAGCGGCAGCAAGTGCGTCTGCGCAGAACTCAAACTTGATGGCCGACGTTGCCAGCAGCGCAGCACTTGACGGCAATTCGGGGGTGGCAATTTGACTGCTCGAGTGCTTCCAGCGGCTATGTCGCCGTCGTCGTCCACGTCGAAAACAAATGCTAGGCAGCAACGCTGTGGGCAGTAGCAGTTGGGCCTTGCGCCCGACTGGTGCGTCTTGTCCTGTCCTGTCCTGTCTTGTCCTCTCCTGGCCTGCCCCCGTCTGGTCTGTCCTCTGCTGTCATCTTTTGAGTCCGACACCGGTTCAGACTACGGTTCACAGTTAAAGACACTCGCTCACGGTTTGGCGGCTTTGTGTCTGCGTCTACGCTTGAATTTCATCTTTGGCAGCGACGTCGCTGCCGACGACGACGACTGCTCCATGAACGCCTGCTTCTGGCGCGATTACTCCAATTCCATTTCGTGCGCTTGTGATAAGAATGCGAAACGCGAGATGCCCGCTAAGCTCAACAACTCAACTGAGCGCCAAAGCACTTTTTTGGAGTCAAAGTCGAAATCATTCCTTAATGCGACGCGTATCGGTTCGGTTGTGTTCGTTGTTACTAAGAAAGTTACTTGTGCCAAGGATAATACAAGATACTTATTTACTACACAGTGATTCAAAAGAACTTCAGTCAATAATATCTCAGCTGAATTTTTGGAAAAAAATTTATTTACAAGTATTAAAAAAATATTACAATTTTAAACTGAAACTTTAAATATTCTTCGAGATTTTCGCCAAGTCCAAAATTTATTTAAATAAATAAATAAGTTTTATACAGGTAAGTGAAAACTTGAGTCGCTTGAAACTTTTGCGAAATAATGAAAAATTTATAAGTGTTGATAGAAAAAACAAATAAGAAAACAATTTGAAAGTGAATAAACGATTTAGTGAGCAGTTGATCTCAAATTATTTTATTAAATTATTAATATGAATTTATTTTCTTCGGTTTCACTAAATTTCATAATGAGTTTTTTTATAAATTAAATTAAAATGTACATTTATGTTTTTAATATTGTGATTGTGCAGTTGATGTATCTTCAATTATATTTAGGATAAATTTTAAGAAGTGATTTTCAAAACATTTTTCAATTATTTTATTGAGTTGTGATTTTATTAAACTTTGCGGAAATTTCAAAAAATCCTTCACGTTTTTCACTCACTTTTATATACCATTTTATGGAAATCTTAATATTTAAAAAGATTTGTTATTATTTGTACACGGCTTCGTTTTATTATAAAATCTCTGAAGATCAATAAAACACAACCGCTCCCAACGAATCAACGCACGAAAATAACTTCACATCTATAAAAAAAATAAGCCAAAACAAGGCGAAGCCGTCTGGCCTACATTTGAGTAGAAAGGACTCACACAGCCGGCAAAATAATTGCATAAATTAAAATCTTAATTATGCAAAGGCACTCGCCGCTGCCGGCAGCAGAGACAGAGGCAGCGGCAGCCAAGTTGAGGCAGAGACAGAGAGAGAAGCCGAGCCTCTGACAGAGATGACAGCAGAGAAATAGAGGGAGAGAAAGAGAGAGAGAGAGAAGGAGAGTGTGTGTGTTGTTGTGACGTCACCAAACGAGCGCGGTACAAAATGAAAAATGAAACGAAAATTAAACAAGAGGAGAAATTTGTTGCGGAAATGAAGGGCAAAGCAAAAATATGCGAAAAAGCGACGGCCAAATTAATGAGCGACGACGTCGTCATCATCGGTAACAGGAGCAGGCGGCAGTCAGGGACAAAGCCAAAGCCAGAGTCAACGGCAGCACAACGACGCAGCGTCGCAGTCGCGCGCTCATTAGGCAAAATGAAAAGCACAGGACGAACAACGCTGCCGTCGTCCTTGGCCGTGATTTGAGTGCCGGCTCTCTCTCTCTCTCTCTCTCTCTCTCTCTCTCTCTCTCTCTCGGCGTTCATTAACATAATTTTAATTTGGGTTAGTGAGACAACTTGGCGCAGTTCGTTGAACTTGGCTCTGAATGTGATGCTGAGGCAGCAAGGATGCGAGGATGCGGGCAGCTGCTGCCAGACAGCATCAGAATTTCCCGTTTCAGATTGGATTCGTTTTTTTCTTTTTCTTTCCTCTCTGTTTTGTTTAATTTTATGTTAATGAGCGGATGCTAGGTCGGGGTTCAGGGGGTAAGCTTACCCCTAGCCAGCTACCCCTTTCACTCTCTATGCACTCTCGTTTTTTTTTTTTTTAATTTTTTTGGATTTTATGCAAATGAGCTTTTTTTTTGTCTACCTGAGTAGAATATGGGTATGATGACTAGCATGTATACACAAATTCTATTTTGTAGTAGTATTTTTGTATGCCCCGTGACTGACAGCACAGCTGTGCATGAATTGGGTTTCAGAGATTTAATTGCACAACGTTTCAGCTAATTTGCATAAATTGCTTCGAGTTTTTTTTGCAAACCTTATGCAAATTCGAGTGCATTATTTGCAAATCATGTTCTCGTAGCGACTCTGCTGTCAATTATTGATTGGGATTTTTGCGCAATGTTGGTTTGTGAACGAGGACTTGAGTGCTTGTCTAGCGAGCAAATATCCGCTGGCAATTATGGGCATTACTAAAAATGGAATAGATAGATAGATAGACAGATATATAGAGGGATAGAAATGGAAATGGGACTAAATTCAAACTGATATCGATAATGGATCACAGGCGATTATTATAGATAAATAAGTCTTTCAGGCAAATCAGTGTTTGCACACTTTCGCATTATGAAAATTTGAAATTGAACATTTGTGTGAAGAAGACAGAAAATTATAAAGAAAATCAATAGCGTCTCGTGCATATTTCAATACATTTATTAACGTCTCTCTCTCTCTCTCTCTCTCTCTCTATCTCTCACCCTGCCTGTATTTATTTATTGCCTCTTTGTACGCTGCCATCAATCTGCACTTGAGTCGTTTTAGATATGCGATGCAAAGCCATTTATGACAGCCATAGTTCAATCTAAAACGTTTCAACCCGCTAACTAAACTGGAAATTGCCACCAATACACCGCCCCTCCTCCCCCGACAACCACTCGACAACAACCAACCATTTTCTTTTGACTTTTGCAAATTTGTTGCCCACACACACACGCACACACACAGATACACACACACGAGCTTACAATTTAACGTTTTTGTTGTACAAGAGACATGAGCAAATGTTTGATGGTTGCTGTACAAATACAAACAACCGCACACACACACACACACACACACACACACACACACACATACTGACAAACATAATATGTATGTAAATACACACACATCCACACACACTCGCATGGCGGGGGTGATTGCGTCGGTGAACAAAGCGAAAAGCGACGACAACGACAAGAGCAACAAAAAAAACGAGAAAAATGCGACAAAAGCGTGGCACACACATGAAAATCCGAGACGAGAATTTGGGGTTGGAGGGCGGGTGTGGTTCTAACTGGGTGGGTCTGCATTTCATATTGGCATGTGCAAAAATCCAAATATTCCCCATATATATATATATGTGTGTATATGTATATGTGTGTGTATTCTATCTTGCAGCACTGTGTCTGTCTGTTTGTCTCTGTCCCCCTCCCAGTGTCTGTCCCAGCTTCTTTTGCCTGTTTGCCGTCTCTGTCTGCGCGACTGCTTTGTGTTAGCGTAATCCTTTTTAGCAGGCAAACGAAAAATACGAGTACATATCAAAATGTTGAGAATGCCTGACAGGATTGCCAAGTGCTCCTCCACACCACTCCACTGCACTCCATTCCACTCTCCACACTCTGGCCACATTCAATGCAGCTGTCGTCTTGCTGTCGTGCATCTTCAAGTGAATTGAATTTATATCTATGCATACATGAATTCCTTTCAAGCGTTGCCCTTGCAAAAGTCAAATAGTTATGACTGCACAACCGATGGCAACACTGTCTTGCTCCCCACTGTGATATGCAAGTAGAGCATTCGATATTCGACTCGATGCTGTGGCAAACTGTCTGTATTTGTATTTGCATGGATTTCGTTGCTGTTTTCCTTTGTCAGGTGCGCCGCCAAAACCAATTTTCAAATATTTTCACTTAGGTTTTCTTTGCCAACTGCTTGTCTGACTCTGACTGCTGCTGTCAGTTGCTGTCAGGCTACTCAATGGCAAAATATTTATCTAACCAAATGCATACACACGTAGACACACAGTCTTACACACACATACACACACACACACACACACACACACACACAGCCACAAACACAGCAAGTCAACAATGCAATCAATTTGCTTATTAGAGAGAATTGGAGAAAGTAAAATCGTATTTTTGCAAATCCTTTAACAAGCCAGACTGCAAACAGGCTGCGAAATCCCTCGTCCTGCCGATTATGCAAATTAACAGGGTATACCTTTTTTATTTTTGTATTCTGCTAATGCTGCTGCTGTTGCAAATCAATAACATGCCCCAGCCAGTTCGATCGAGGTCTGTGTCCTGTCGCGTGTGTTTGATCGCAAATGTTTGCATAAATTTTTGCAAACGCCGCAGTCGTCAGTCAGATAGGATACAGGCCACAGGACACCCTGCCAGTTCGCCTGGCACTTTCCACAGTTTTACTGTCACCTATGTACAAATTTTTATTAGTTTTGCATTCGACATTTTGCAATGTGCGTGTTCGCAGTGCTCGCAGTGCTGGTAAATATGCAAATTAACTTCAAGTTGCGTTTTGTGCTTTATTGAAATCCAGCAAACGAGTGTGCGATTCCATACCACACAGCCCAACCACCTTCCCCCATCCAATCCACGTATTTTTTTTAGGGTTGAAGGTTGAGGGTTGCACAGCCAGCTTGATAAGCAAATCGTGTTCGCAAAAAGTGCTTGTTATCGATTTAATGTTGAGGTTAGAGCTGAGAACTTTGCGTGTTGCAAGTGTGAGCCCGGCAAATTATTGCAGAATTGTGGAAAGCCAACTGTTAATAAGTGAAAATGTATGAAATCTGGTCAACATTCGGAGAGCATTTATATTACATTTCTGAGGACCCCATCCCAAGTCTCAAGTGCAGCATTCACAACTGAAGAGATTCGGCTACAATTAGGTTTTATCTGCGTGCTCTGCTTTCATTTCAAACTAACTACAACAAACAGTCGTTGTTGGCTTGAACAAATTTTCAATTTCCGTTGCTTTCAGCACTCACACATACCACAACTACAACTGTATCTGAAGTACAGTTGGCAGTTAAGAGTTTCCTTCTCTCTAGATGCCATAAAGGCCGTTTGCCTTTGCCATTTTGCCTTTTTGTCTGGATATCCTCCATTTGCCATTTTGCCTTCGCGCATCAGCGAAATAAAATGCAAAATATTAAGCATAAAATATGTAACCCATTTCAAAGAGCGTCCAAGTAAACGAGAAGGGATCCCTTCAACTGCTGCTTCAACTGCTGTTTCAGCTGCTGCTCTGTTGCCAAATCTAAAAGGCACATTCTGGCAGATTTACTGCATATTGGCCTGGCGTCAAAAGCAGCCAAGAATTGCGCGGCACAGTCGAATGACTCGCTTTTGACCTCCACAACCACCGCCCACCTCGCGCAGTCAACCCGCAGCCCCATTTTCATGCCCAACTACAAGTTGCTTACAATATATATATATAAATACACACATACATACATACATATATATCTATGCTTATTTTTTTGGCTGCGCCTGACAGTTGGCAGCTGAAAGTCAGCATTGTCGTCCTCTAGTTCTTCTTCTGGCTGCTGGCAACCGTGAATTTATTTCCATCATTAGTTGCGGCACTTGAAACCGAACATAAATGTAATTTATGTATACTCATTGTAGCCACGCACTAAAAATCAATCTCAAAATCAAAATGAACAAGTTTCGAACTTTTTTTTAGTTAAGTGCATATATATATATATATATATATATTTATATATGTATTTTTTATATACCCACATATTGGCATGTATGTATATATATTTAGCGTATATAAAGTCGATGCTCCCACATCGCAGATCCCACATCGAATATGCATTATTTAGACATTAGCATAATTTACTCTGCTCGCATCGAAACTTTGGAGCTCATCTCCTTCCATTTATCACAATCCTGCTATTCAAAATGGCATACACACACACACACACACCCCCCCCCCCCCCCCATCTGTAGCCCCATGCCACGTCTCGCCTGTCATTGGCACTGGCAGCTACGTTCGCTTTGCCATTTGCCTTGTAACAAATAGGATTCCATCATAATAATGTCTTGCTTGGCGAACACTTCAATCTAAATACGAGACTATATACATATATATATATATATATATATATATATATATATGCTATATACATGTATTTAAGTGTGTGTGTGTGCATCCTGTGACAAATACGAGAGGATTCGCAATTGCGAATATTTCAAACTCAAACACACGATGTCAAAGTCTCTGCTTAAGCTTTTGGTGGGAGGATTTCATTTTTACTTGAGTTTTTTATGCTTTCTGGTAAGGGTTTTTTTTCGGAGGGGATTTGGCTTCAGCTAACATCTTGCCGAGTTCAGCAAAATTGATGACTATAGTGCGTGATGTCATTTGCATTTGGCAGTTGCCCATCAAGAGCGACAACAGTACCAGAAAATAGCTATCTTATCCATTCTCTATATGTGTGTACTTGCTTGCCTCTATTGAAGGGCTGGACAAATGTCATTTGTGTACAGCAATTTACTTAGGCATGTACAGCCGTTAATTAATTCGCAATCAATATAAAATATTACGAATACGTCATGTATCGAATTACGAGCAAGTGCTCTCCTTCTAACAACCCGCACTAATTGCCATTGTGGTGTTCTTCGGCCTCTTACCAACTCTCAGTCGAAAGAAAATGAGAAATTTCAATGTCATAAGTTAAAAAAAATATCAACAACTCAGTGCTACAAATAGCAGGCACTGCAGAAGTCACAAAGCCGACAAAAGTTCTTGACCTAGAAACAAAGGAAGGCAGGCAAATGATGACGACATAAACCAGGGCAACAAGAAAGCATAAGATGATGCAAAAGAAGAGAGAAGAACCAGCGACGACGTCACCAAATTGCCAGCAGAAAAGCCCAAGAAGGCAGCAGCAAAAAACGAACCGTAGACCAAACAAAAATTAAAATTAAAACAAGGACACAAAAAATAAACACCACCACCCACACAAATGAGCAGAGCATAAAGAGACAGAGACAGAGGCAGAGACAGAGATAAGGATGGAGATAGAGAGAGCGAGCAAGATATTGCCGGCAGCTTCCAAGACGAAAGACTGAAACTGGGTTAATAAGCAAACGAGGACAATGATAATGATGCTGCTGATGATGATGACGACGACGACACTGCTGGAGAAGTGCATAATCAACAAAGAGGCGCTCTTCAAGGCTGCCTTGCCTGGCTGCCTGGCTGCCTCGCCAGCCTTGCCTGCCTGGCTGGCTGCCTGCTGGCCTCTTCTCGTTCATCTTTCCTGTGGGTGCGAAAAACGCAAACTTTACTCATTTTCATTTAGTCCTGGGGGTGGTAGGAAGCCGCACCACCACGCAAAGTTGGAAGTTGCAGGCGGCGCCCAAACGTCTGCCAAGGCATGCCTGTGTCATTGCCTGGCTCCGACTGTATACATATATATATGTATATATATGTATATTTATGTATGTGTGTGTGTGTGTGTGTATGCAACGACACCTTGCTGTTTTTAATTTCATTGCAAGAAAATGAACGAACAGCGACAAGGACGAAGGAGCAGAACAAGAGAATGCTTTGCCTTGCCATGCCCTGACTTGGCTGGCAAATGAAGCCAAAACCAAAAGATACTGCCTTGCAAAGTCTGTGCTCCGAGTCGAGGACCACGCCCACCCCACCCATGCCAAGGATGTGGCTCCCTATGAAAACACCACACCTCCCCGCCCCGCCAGACACCCTCCCATCCAATCGCTTGCTAAATTAGCTGCAGCAGCCGCGCGACATTAAAAAGTTTGCCGGCTACGTCGTCATCGTCGACGTTGGGAGAAATAAAAGAAAACGGCAAGGAAAAGCGAGAACAATTTTGCCGCGAAAAGTGAAATTAAAATGCGGCAGGCAATGCCAAAGGAGAGGTCTACAAAACAACAACAACAACAACAACAAAAAACGAAGCCACGTCTTAAAGAAACAATAATAAAATTGCCGGCAAATTGGGTTACAATATGTATGGTGTTTAGCAATGCAGAAGAGGCAATGAAAATAATCAAAACAAGTGAAGAAAAATAAATAATTGAAATAGGAATTGGTTTTGAGTTCGAATACAGCCTGTTGCTTGCTTTCGAATGCGGAAAGTTCTCAGATTTTGCTACTCATTAATCAACATGATTTTCTCTCATTTTATTGTATGAAAACTTATTAACCTATTTTTTTATGCTTCTCTTTGCAGCTAACATTTGCCTTATGAGCTAATTATATTGATCTCATTAATTAACACGAGTTTCCTTAATTTTACTAACTCAAATCCACTTCAGCAAATAATCAATAATTATTTTTGTATACAACCTTTTCCCCTTTTTATTTATGCTTCTCTTTGCAGTTAATTGGCTTAGACAACGTTGCAAGTCGTATGCCAAGTGTACAGTGATTCACTAACTATTCAACTTGCCCGGCACATGAGACCCAAACTCGTATCAGTATTCATTTGGTCAACATAAAACGAAAATTGATTAAAGCCATTAAAGAAATCACCGATGGGGAGGGGCTACGAGCTGCAAAGACCAAACGAAAAAAATTTGCAAATTAAAAAAATTGTGATAATTAAATATACCGTTCGTCTTTGCCTAGCTGTACAAGTAGCATACAAATATTTATATTACTTGCAACTAAACTGGGCTGAAATTTATTGGTGGACAGTTGCAGTTATGATGGCCAGGCATGACATATAGTCAGTAAAGTAGGCTGGGACGCCAATGGAAATGAGCTGTAAATATATAGCACGGATAATTGTATATAATTGGTATAATAACTAATTGTTGACAATTACGCGCTCTGGTTATTATTTGCAAAATGTATTAAGTTATTATGTATTTGATAATTTATCCAGGCATATTTCGTCAATTTAATTTATTTATAACAATTAATTTCGCAGATACTTTTCGTAGCACAATCGCAATGCATTGAAGTTCAGATATCCTTAGTGTAACTTGTAGCGCATTTAGTTGAATGCAACGCTTGTCTGCAATTTTATTTTTATTAAAGCAAAAGCAAAAGGCAACAGTTGTACTTACCACGAAAGCCACTTGGTAATTAAACAGGTTTCAAATTAACATAAAATAAAATTAAATAAATAAAAGTGCTAGGCTCGGAACTGAGTGCCAGCCTGTCAGTTAGCCAGGTTGCCAGCTTACCAGGTTGCCAAGTTGCCTGTAAACATGTTTGAACGCCGCGCAAAATTAGCAACTTGCAGCAAAGTGTGCGTGTGCCTGTGCCAGTGCCTGTGCCTCTGACTGTATGACTGTGTGACTGTGCAACATGTTGCCTGGCAGAATGCCGACGTTTATAGATAAATTTCTGTCAAAATTGCTGATTGACTTCATTAATAACCATGAGCTAGGCTGCAAGTTTGCAGTCGCTGTTGCCTTCGCAGCCCAGCTGACAACTCAACAAGGCAACTGCTGAAAACCAACTGTCCCAGACGAGAGGGGGAGGGACGTGAAGCGCGGCCAAATTAATAGCAAACTTGTAGCTGACTGCTTGTAACCTGTTGGGAGGGACTCGACGGTACCTGCATCTGCATTTGCATCTGCATCTGCATCAGCATCGGCATCGGCATCGGACTCAGCATCTGAATGCAGTGGCACGATTGATAAGCTGCGTGCTGCGTGGCCATGTTCAATGTCCAAATGCTGGCACAACATGTTCTGGAACTGGTCAAACACATACAGACACACACACACACACACACACAGACTCATACACCCAAACATACACACGTATTAGCAAACACACACACACACACTCGCCCTCTGCCCACCGCAACAACCTCTGCCGAATGAATCAGTGCGAAAATTTATGTTGGTCCGCTGGAATTTTAATGTGCGTTGCCTGCCAATGAGGAAGCGATTTTTGCATGCACAGCTTTTCGCCATCGCCATCGCCATCGCCATCATCGTTGTCGAAGTTGCCGTTAAATGGCGTTTAATTGCGTTTCGAAAACCGTTTGCTTTTAATTGGTCAGCTTTTGGTATGGAATGGCTAGCACGACTCTATGCTGAAATTATAAATGCTAGGCAGATAACTCAATAAATGTACAGATTAGTTACAAGCGGAATCAATCACCGTCAAAGGCTAGCCGCACTAAATTGTCAGTGCAAAAATAATTACAAATCTATGACTTTATAACAGACATACCACAAAATACACCAGTAATTGAGCCAAGCCTGCAGATCCATACTTTCTAACCATTACAGACTGTAAAATGATAAATGACACCAGCTGAAGGTGACTGTGACTGTCAAACACAAAAATAATCCTTGAAAGCAAATAAAAAGAAATGTCAACGTAACACAGACATAGTTAAACATGTTCGATTAATACCACGTCTCCAACAAACAGACAAAATCTAATTCCTAAATATGACTTTCAGCTGGTATCAATGAAACTGCAATGTATCGCATCTATAGACTTATAATTCAGTATGCGCCATGTGTATCTGTTGATGTGTGCTCGTAATTTGGTTGCCTTTCACAAAAGACATGTAACGTGGCCAGCAGAGTCGGCCAGGTGGACAGCGGACAGACATTGTTGACAACGGACATGGCACATGGAAAACGGACAACTTTGTCGACGCCACAACACCAGAGAGGCCCCCCCCCCGTTTCCATTGCCGATGCCTCATCCATGTCCACGAGCACGTCCGACAGTTGGCAGCCCGTTGATCATCATCAAGATGACACCGTTGCGTAGCTAGCTGTGAGCCACATCCATATATCCATTTTATATTTTGTTTGTTTTTTCCTTTTTTGTGGTCGCTGGCGAAAGGCAAAAATTAAAATGCGATTATAAAGCAATCAAATTTAACGGAATAATTATAGCGACCACATAATGCAAACGTACAAACCTTATCGACTGAATACATAGATACAGAATCAGTGAGTGCCACTAGATATAGATACAATAGATACAATATTCCATTGTAAATGAAATTACGTGCAGATATATGAAACTTACAGATGCGAGAAAAATGAGTATAATTTGAACATATGAAAGTTGCAATTGGAAAAACTCAATTGGATCTCAATTAAGCTCAATTCTATGCGCTAAACATTTACCAAGTCAATCTGACCGAAGACCAAATTGGATTGCCAGAACAGAGAATCGGATCTTATGGGTATGCTCTTTGCGCTCCACGCTGTCAACGACAATTTGCAATAACATAAAATTGCACGTTTACACTAATAGCACTAGTGTACAAACACACACACACACACACACACACACACACCACACCACTTCACACACAGCACAGCAGGTGAATTAATCTGAACTGCCCACTCTTCACGGCCGAACCTTCACTTTTGCGTTATGACAAGCTTAGCAAGCGTGTGGCGCCGGACATTCAACGTGTCCAATACTTTGACTAAGCCATTTTAATATTAAATTGATATGTTTTTGCTCAAATTCATCCGTTTCAAAATCGATCTCTTTTTTACTTATTGCAGTCGCACATCAACAATTTGCTGCCTGCCAAATGCAGTAAGCTCATCAAAATGGCAAACGGCAAGCAACTGCCTACAAATGAGCTACAAACGAGATCAGAGCCTGGTCAGAAACAACATGTTACAGTAAGAAAAGAACTCAGCAGTAATTAAATAATATAAACATTAAATGCCACGACGGACACGGAATAATTTGTTCTCTTATTTTCCCCAGAGGGCCGAATCGAAAAACAAAAAGAGCAAAACATGCTAAAAAAAAAAAATTGATATAAAAAAAACTTGATCATAATTTCAGAGCACGTTTTACCGTTTGGAGGCGTTGCACATTTGCCGCTGGCTGGGCGTGGCCGTGCATCAGGCAGTCTGATACATGCAAGTCTGATACATTTTAATTTACTTGGATTAATTAATTTTTTTCATCGCTTTAAACCAAGACTCTGTGGACTTTCTGTTCTGCTGCTTCCGCTGCTGATGTTTTTGCTGTGGCTGTGGCTGTTGTTGTGGCTGTTGTTGTGGCTGCTGCTGCTGCTTGCAATTTGGCGATTTAATTAATTCTTTCTAAGTGAAAGATTGCATGACTCTCAGTTGTCTGTCTGTTGTCTGTCGGTTAGTCTGTCAAAGTGAAATGGGTCGCTTGTCAGCTTGATTTCCAAATGTGAGAGGCATCACATTCGAAATTGAGTTTTCTCAAAGCCAAGATCCTGCTGCTGCTGCTGCTTGTTGACAAAACTGAAAGCTAGCCAAAACAGCTGCACATTTCTTGACCCTAACGCTTTTGGCCAGCCCATAAAGCAGTCGGCTAACCAGCAGCCCAAACGTCAACACTTAACGGTTAGCGATAAAAACTCAGTCAAGTCAAGCACCAACAGTTCGTCATTCAGTTAGACAGTCAATGGCAACATCTGTGCGTCGTTTGCCAGCAGCAATTGTCGTAAGCTTCTCAAGTATCTTTCAGATGTATCGCAACATGCATTCAAGCGATTTATGTGCGAATTTCGTTTCGTTTGGTTTGGTTTGTTTTGTTTGTTTTGTTTGTTTTGCTTTCGGTTTTGGTTTTCGTTTTGTTTTGGTTTTGCTTGACGCTTTGTATGCAAACTGTCAATCAATGGTTCAGGCCTGCCTGGCTACCAGCCCGATGCTAATCAGCGTTCGCCAGTTTATGTACTCAACCTGGACTTGGCTCGCCTGCCACAAGTTATGGCGCCATTATGTGACGCTAAGCAGCTGCATCAGAGAGCAGAGTCTTCAGCTGACTCCTAACTCTCTCATGACATGACACACACATGTCAACGATTGGCATGCCCCCGATGAAAAATCACTTAAGCACAGCAGGCGGGCGATTTAAGTTTAGCTACCGAATAGCAAAAGTGAACCACAAATAAAATATGAAAAAAAAACAAAGACAAACGACTTGCAAAAATCCCAAAAGGCAACAACTAAATGCTAATCACGGCTGTTGTGTGGCTCGAAACGCCAAAGCGGTTAACACTTTAAGCGAATATATCTGGCCAAAGTAACTTGACAATCAAATGCATTTATTTTGCATATAATTGAAATGATAATATGTGAGCAACGAAGTGTTTTTATATATGTGCAGATTGTTATTCTAGCCATTGCTCATTGTTGTTTAATTGTTGTTATTGTTGTTGTTATTGTTGTTGTTGTTGTTGTTGCTGTGGGCGTTAAAGAGCTGTTGCCGCTGCTGCTGTTGCTGCCTTTTCAAAATGTCAAATTGTGCAGTACTGTCAGATAAATCAATCAAATTGATTCGTTTTTGTATTGCAGTGGGTAATTAGCGTGGCCCGGCACAGTCTGGTGTGAGTTGCACTATATGACTGTGACTGTATGTCAGTCAGTCAGTTTAAATGTCTGTTTGCCAAGCGGGTGGAAAATTATAGAGATAATTCAAGGTTAGAAATAAACAAATGGAATTGTTTTAATTTCAAGTGTGGACGTTTGAATTAGCAATTTATTAAGTGCATTGCTGTAAGCCACAACTGGTACCACACAACATTGTGGTCTAATGTCTTAAGACACATTTAATTTTTTGTTGTTGTTGTTTTGGTTTTTCGCTTGGCTTTACTTAGGAGCAGCTTCAGAGTAGCTATATCTTCTACTTTCCATCTTTTTATGGCTAATGTGCATAAGACATAAGTGCTTACAGCGCTCTTTACCTCATCCTTTCGCTCAGCTCACTTTTTATGTTTTGGTTTTTTTTCTCCCAGGCAGCCGGCGGCTAATGGGCAAGTATAAAATTTTAAGACCAGACCTAAAATATCCATTCACGTTTACATACACGTACACGCACACACATATATCTTTAAGCTACTGTATCTTTCATTTTTTGGAGTGCCCAGACAGTCAGGCGACTTTGGCAAATATTGAATCAATTTCGCCATGGAACCAATACCAATATCTTGATAGAAAAAAATGCTGTCTATAATCCGTTTATGGCTTTAATTGCGGCTTAAAACTGACAAGTCAAACAACAAAGTGGGAGAAGCTTACTCATTACCGTTGGGTAAGTAGACATGTGAGCTGCATTGTGCACAAGTGAAACTTAAATCTCAAAACCCAAAGATAACGAAGTCTATTTACCATCAGCGAGGTATAGAGTTCCTACGTGCAAATTGCAATAATCGTAGGAACTTAATACCGTGCTCTTGGAGGGCTGTCGACCACCATTGATCAAAACAATTAAGTGAATAAGTGAAGCAAAACGTTACACATGTGTTCAAAAGTGATATATAATTATGAAATTTATGTGACAATATTGATTTTACAATGTAAACTTAAGCTGGTAAATAAAAACTTGTTTCTCACATGAGTAATAATAATCTTGTGGTTTTAAGCCTTGAGCAAGAAATTATTTTTTTATAGATTTCGATGTAGTGTTTAATTTTTGTTTTTGTGAAAATTGATTTAAATCCTTTATCAATCTGTGTTTCAATACATCAATAAAACAAATTAAACATTTGTCATTGTCTCACATGTTTCATATTTCTGTATTTTTCTTTCGATTGCTCAAACTGTATATTTTAGGAATTTTCAGCGCGCTGCATATGAAATGTTGCATTCCTGACCTATCCGTTGCCTTGAGAAGGGTTTCTATTCGATTATTTTCAGCACAATATATCTTCAGTCAGAATAGCACAAAGAGGAGATAAATTGATGGAAAACTTCTTTGCAGTTCATCAACCTTTGCCCACTCCTTGAGCAGGCGCCGGTTACCCTTGGCTTAGGGGCAACTCTATCGAACTGCAACCCCTTCGCCTTCGACCCTCTGCGTGTGGAATTCGATGTCTACGACTCCTATCGCATGCACTTTATCTGCTGGCATTTGCATTACAACGTTTAATTGGGAAATGGTTCGCCAGTTCGAAGGATGCGTTTCACGCAACCGTTCCGTAATTGATAACGGTTCATTTGGCCGGTGAAGCGGATTTGAGCTGCGTATTCACTTGATTAACGGTAAACTAAGCCAACGGACTTCGCCCGGCGTTTGTTCTGCCGTTAACAGAAAATTACAAATGTGCCGTTCGATCTTGATGAGTTTTGTGGCACTGATGCGTTAAGTTATGAATATGCATAGGATAACTCTAGGGCATTCAATGCGGTTGCTTATTTTCAACTGTTAGCCTTTACAGTCCAAAACATATACATGTTGGCTGGCATTTGAAAGACGATCTTAAACTTAACACTTAAGGAAGATTACACTTCAGAGAGAGAGAGAGATTTTGCATCGCAATCAGTATGACAAATATGAAAAAATATAAACAATAAAAGTCTGATATTAAATTGATTTTACTAGCGAAACTGAAGTAAATATATGTTATACTCTAAAAAATAAATACAGATACTTCTGCGAGGCTAATGGATGACGATTTTAAACTTAACGTTCAAAGTATATTACACTTCAAATGGAGAGTTTGCTCAGAAATTAGAGTAAAATATTTATATTAAGAGCGAAACTTAAAAAAATAGATGTTCTGCTTTAAAATTTAATAAGAATTATCTAAGTCTATGTTAATTTTAAATATATTTATGTAGTTGAATTTAAATTTAAAAACTAATAAAATATATTATTGAATTCAAATTAATAAATGAGAATATTTGAAGACTTCGCCATTAAAATGCACAAGTAACTCCAAATTTTTGTACCACTGTTGCCTTAGAGAAGTTTCACACCACATTTCTAACGCCCTTCAAACAGATTTTACATACAGATTTAACCGCCAGGACGTTGAATGCTTCAACTCTCTGCCTCTAGATGGCGTCCGCTCTCAAGCTTGTCACTGCGGGACAGCGATTCGAATCAATGCCTGTTTTTCTATTCTGTTTGCTGTAGCACTCTGTACTCTTCGCCCCTTGTGGCACAGAGTCAGAGTGCAAGCCAGCGGAAAGCGAGAAACCCGCTGCACATAAAAATCAATTAGCATGCAATGAGGTTGCAAGTTTGTTGCGCAAGCATTTTGCAGTAATGAAAATAATGGCCAGCATGCGATTTTCAGTGTTTATTAGATTTGGCATTTGGCAAAACAAAAATACACAGAACGAAAGAAACGGTACACGAGTAGCTGTGACAGCATTTGCGTAGCCGTCTAATGAAATGGCAAAATGGAAATCGATGGGTCTGCTCTCTTCTGCTTCTGTGTTCAACTGGCGGCCACCTGCTGCGCTTTTTGTTCGCAGACCAGAGGACCAGGACCGGGGAGGAGCAGGGGAGGGCAGTGACAGTAATCTTGGCTTTACTTGCGTCTGGCATGCGCGTCAATTATGTTAATTTGTCGCAGCAATTACAAGCAGTTTTTAAATTAAACTATGCGCCCAACCGAGACTGTCACAGCACAGAGCATTGATTTTAAGACACTTTTATTGAGTAGCTAATGAAATTCAAGTTGTTTGCCGCTAATAGTGATAAATGCTTGTCTCACTTGGGAATGAACAGCAAAGTTTAATCAATTTTCAAATAATATCATCATATATCACAATAACACACAGAGCATGCAGAGCAAACAGAACATCGAATTAAACAAAATTCACTGAGCGAATTAATTCATCCTTAGCAAAGTCACACACCACAAAAATCACAGACACTCCTTAGCCAGGTTTCGGTGCGATATTTTCTAAGGACCTGGGAACAGTTGGCAGCGAGCGCATAGAAAAACATCGCGAGCTCAACTCAGCAAAATCATAGCCAGTCCCCCGCCAAGCGATTTCACTCAATGCGAGCAACTCACTCGAAGCGAGACAAAACACAAACACAATACGAAAAAAGTAGGCGGAGCGCTCGACACACGTGAGTGAGCAGCGCAGCAGCAGCAGCTGCGAGTGGCGAGCCAAGCAGAAAAACATCGCAAAACATCGGCGACGAGTGAAACGCCAGCACATTTATTTTCCCCTCATAACGAGTGGTTTGCGCTCGGACGTTGAGTGGCTTTGGTGTATGTGAAAAAGCCACCCCTGACACACCACGATGCCGAAACTAACAAAAACGGAACCCAACCCTTTGGCTAACCCTTAAACGTTGACACTTTTGTGCTGACCACATATTCCACATGCCTCAGAGAGCGGGAGATGCTCAATGAGACATATACAATGCCTTCTGCTTTTGCCGGGCGAACATTTTTCAAAAGGATAAGCGGCAAGCAGAAAGCAGGAATAGTGATAGCACCCAGTGCGATATCCATTTCCCTCTCCGTGTTGCCACAGCCATATTCAATAGCTGAGTTGTTTTTAGTGCGTGCGTCGCTGCGTTTGTTTGTGTTTTCTTTTTAGAACACACAACCCCCGCCACTGAATCCCCAACCCCTAATAATGCCTAACTGTCGACTCAACCCTTTCGAGTGTGTATGTGTGTATGTGTGTGTGTGTGTGTGTGTGTGTGTCCAAAATCGAACAAGGTTTGAGCGTAGCACAAACAACCAGGAGAACAACAACAACAACAACAACAATGGGCACGCAGCTTTTGCTTTTGTCTTCTTTTCTCAAGTGCCGGTCAAATTGATGCGTTTTTCCGCGACGGCGGCAACTTTTCGACACCGCCAGTTTGTCGGCGTCGCTCGCGTCGAACAGAGAAACCCCAAAGGGTCCGGGTCCGCTGGGGCTGTCGAGTGCGTGTCGAAAGGGTTCACTTTTAAAAGAGTTTAACGGTTTCGCAACCAAATTTTGTGCGTGTGTGTTTGTGTTCATGAATAATTTCACTGACAACGCTTAAAAATAAAAAAGTGCGTCATTTTATTTAGCGGAAAATTGTCTGAAATATTCAATGAAAATTCAAAGAGTCGAAGTACAATTGAAATGAGCCATTCTAAACATTTTGAAGGACTTTATCACTGAATGGATATAAAGTGAGCAATAACGTTTAATGAGCAGCTTAAGCCATGGTAAATAAAGCAATCCAATAATTAAATTCAATTTCACAGTTACACAATTCAATGCATTTGTTTTTAATAAGTTACTTAAATTCTATGAAACATAAAATTATAAACGCTGCACAGAATATTTTTTATAAGTAATAAAATGTAATAATATAGAACTGATAATTCAATAATAAACTATAATTAAACTAAAAATATATAAGAATATTTTAAGAAGTTGAACAATACCTGAAAGTAGGTAATAAATAATGTATATACCTATATATATAGTTTCCAGACAACGAAAAAATATTCGGCAAACGAAAACCGATTGTCGCTTTTAATGACATTTTAATGGGCCACCAAATAAGCGCCGAGTTAGACTGAAATTAATTAAAATAATTAAACATTTCTTGTGTATTTTGTTGCTAATATCGGTGTTGCTATTCAAGTTGCTGTGCGGATAGATTGATTTAAATTTATCATTCGATATCAGTTTATTTTAATTGCCTCGAAGAATACGAATACTATTTAGACCCTGTCACACAGATGATTATTAAATTTTTTTTATTTGATTTTTTTGTTCTTTTTTTATTTTTTATATTGTGTATGACCAAAAAAAGCGAAACTAGACTAGAACGGCTAATAAAAGATCCAGTGGCCATATGAGCAGCTCTGCAATATTAATGATCGGCCAACAACAAAACAATAAACATGGCTACAAGCTATGCACGCAAAAGTTCCCTCACAAATGGCTATGGCTAATTAAATAAACGTCATCAATTAATTGGGGCCTGCAGCAGAAGATGGAATTCTTGATGACATCTGTACTTCCCCACACAAGTTGTGGATATGCCAGATAACGATTCTAGCTGCTCGCACTGATGATGTTGTTGTTGTTGTTGTTGTTGTTGTTGTTGTTGTTGTTGTTTTCGTTGTTGTAGCTTTGCTGCCTATGGCAATCACTTGCTAAAATGCACACAATTACATTTTCAAAATGGCGTCAAAAGTGCAATACACGAATAAAAAATAAAACAGAGAATTGCAGAACCGCAAAAAGAAATACGGCAACAACAACAAGCAGCAGGAGGCAAAAAACTTGCATTACGTAGTTGGCCACAGTAGAGGGAGGGCTTGCATGGCTGCTAAGGGGTGGGGTTGCAGGGGTGCAGAGCCGCAGAGGTGCACAGCCAGCGAGTGTGAGTTACAGGGGTTGCTGAGTTACTGCTGCTGCTACTGCTGCTGGCGTTGCACTCTCTCATCACACTCAGCAGCGAGAGCTTCAGAGTGCAAAGCAACTGAGTTTAATTATATCGAGGCTAACGAGTTTTTAGATGGCGCACAGACTCAGCGAACCGTTAATAAGCATTTAATTACTCAGAGCATGCGAGCGAGAGCGAGCGAGAGAGCACCAGCACCAGCAACAGCAACAGCAACAGCTCAACGATATGGCGATGACACTCTCTGTCGCTGTCGCTGCCCTCTGCTGCTGCTGCTGCTGATGTCGCCGCTGCTGCTGCTGCTACTGCTGTCGTTGTTTGTGCTGCTGGCGTTGCGCCAGCGTTGCTACCTTCGCGCAGACGCTTGTCTTAAAAAAGGGGGCGGAGTTTTTTTTTTTTTTGTTGCTTTTTAGATATAAATTCTGCGCGCCACTTTACGCCCACCCACCACCACCCCTCAATGACGCGCGCCCTTCTGCTGCCATTGCCAGGGCAAATACAACTTCCATGTACAATTTTTCTCAACGTTCTCATTCTTGTTGTTGTTCCCGTTCACGTTGTGGTTGTTGTTGCTGTTGTTGTTGTTGTTGTTGTTGTTGTTGTTGTTATTATTGTGCGCGCTCTCGCGACGCCGTCGCCTTTGCTCTCGGCTGCTTTGGCAAATTGTAGCCATATTGGATTTTTAGTATATTTTGCTGCTTTTCTTCTGTTTTCTGTTTTTTTTCTTCTTTTTTTATACTTTTTTTTCGTTTGTTCTGACTGTGACTGTGACTCAAATGCCAGTGGTTTCTGTGGGTGGTTGTTGGCGAGTCACCCTCAATTTGTGGCAGGGTGGCAAATATTTTTTTCCTTTTATTTATTTTGTATACAGTTTTTTCATGGCGTTTGCACATAAATTTTTGTATATAGAGTGCGGCACGTGTATTGATGGCTGCTGCTACTGGTATTGGTGAACGGAGAGTTTGGGTCGCTCGCTGTTGCTAGGTGAATACACACACACACACACACACATGCAAACACACACTCACTTATTGGTATATACATTAGTATTTGTGTATGTGTGGATTTTTATTCGCTTGACGCCTTCCCTTGTGGCTTTGATTTAGTTGGTGCTTAGATGTATTTGAATTTGTATTTGTGTTGGAGAATTTGCGTTTGCGTGTTTCTTTGTAGTTACATGTTGCCACAGTCTTCTGCACTTGTCCATCTTACCTTTACTTTACACGGACTTGACCATTTTGTACATTTTGATTTCTTTAGATTTTTTGCACTCATCATGCACTTGTAGCTTTTTTTTTGTGGACTTTCCCCGCTTTTGCTTTTGAGCTTTGAGTTCAACTCAAAAATCGCTTCATTAGAAAAAATCGCTGGCAGCGCAGTCGACGCCAGCAGTGACTTGCGTTGTCCTGCGGTTGACGGCGCTGCCGCTGTCGCTGCTGCTACGGCTGCTCCATTTTTATTTTCAACACCAACAAACTGCCGTTAATTTGCATATGCATGAGTGTGTGTGTGTGTGTGTGTGTCTGTGTGTGAGTGTGTGTGTGTTTGAGAGCTGAGCGTTGGTGTGGACTCTTTTTTAATTCTGTCCTTCTTTCTTTTTGGTGGTTTGCGCAACCACCAACAACAAGGCAACCGTGGAGAAGCAGGGCCATGGCCAATGCCACCCCCTTGTGAACGCTGGCCTCGACGTCGACGTCGCCGCGTTGCGAATCACGCGGATCGTGCGCCGGCTACAAGTTCGGGCCCAGGCTCCGTGGTTTATCCTGCCATTTGGCCTTGTGCAGTATGACAACAGCAGCCGCTGTTGCCAGTTCCCAGTTGCCACAGAGCGCGACAAATAAATCTTAGTCATATTCAACAGCAGACTGGCCAGTTAGCCAACCAGCCAGTCAAGCAGTCAGCCAGTCAGTTGCACAGTAAGCCCCCAGTAAGCCAGACCAGACGGCCAACTGACACTTGCAGCAGCCGAGCCAAATGAGCGACTTTGCAACTTGAAATTGATTTATGGCGCAAATTTTATTGTCTGGTTCGGGACTGGAACGTGAACCACTTGGCTGTCTGATGTTTGGTGTCTGGTCAGTTTCAACTTGTTAGCCACTAGCTGTAGCTGTAACTGTAAAAAGTGCGTATGTGTTGGTGAATTGTGCGCGTGTTGTTGTTGCTGCTGTTATTGCTGCTGCTGCTGCTGCTGTTGCTGTTGTTGTTGCTGTTGCTGTTGCTGTTGCTGTTGCTGCTCTGACATTGACAGAGTTAAGGGGATGACGGAAGAGAGAACAGAAGGCAGTGTTCATTTCACACACAAACAAAATGAATATGGAGTGCAACTTTGTACAGAAAATCGTAATAAATTTTATGGCGCGCAAACTGCGAACAAAATCATAATTTTAACAAAGCAAGTGACAACTTTTGCTTGGTCAAAATAAACACACACACGCACACATCGACAACCTGTGTGGAAGGCAATTACAGAAACTAGTCAACAAGTAAGTTTTAATTAATCTGCATAATAACACGTGTAGACATCAACTTTGAAACTCTCTTTGTGATAATTCTATACATTTTTAATTTTACATTTGCCAATTGAAGCGTTTAAAATAATTAATTACAACTCTGATATGTCAATATTAATTTATGCAATTTCGTCATTATTTTATATACATTTTACCTACACTTGAACATTTCATTTATATAGTTCCATACAACAAAAATATCTGAATATTTGGACGAAAATATTAATAATAAGGAATAAAAGAATTTCGGATTTATTATCATATGTATAATTATCATATATATATAGTTAATATCATCGATTTGACACGCATTTTAAATGTGCATTTATGTTTATTGTCTTTTTTAAATTAATATGTCTTCATCGACTTAAGATATTTGTAATTAATTATGGTGCTTTTAAATTTTTTATTTAGAGACCATAACATTTATTTATTGTTATTTTTTTTTCTTCGTTTTTATGAACCAATAACAAGTTTTTTAATCGCTAAAGCGATTGTTTATAAAATTAAATCAATTTTATTGAAATGACATTTGAATCTTTTAAGATTTAAACGTGGCTGTTTCGCATATCGTGTCTTGTATATTGTTTGCATTTATTAATTACTTAATCCAGCCGATACCCTTCTCAGCCATAAATGTCAACATGTTAGCAACAATTTTAATTTCTTAATGGAAACTGCATATTGGCGAGCACCTGAACGCTTTCAATAAATTAAATCAGTGTAAATTTTAACGCCAATCCCATCACAACGGGACGACGAATATCGAATTAAATTGGTTTTATTTTTGTTTTCTTCCAATGTTTTTTTTTTCTTTATTTTATTTTATGTTATTTTTTTTTTTTTTGTGGTTGCCTTAATGTTGATATTCCATAAGATGGGAAGAACCAAAAGTTTGCCATAAAATTAACTTTCGAAACAAAACAACAACAAAAAAAACAACAACAATCAGGGCAGAGCAGAGAACACATACATACACTGTGTATGTACTTTGGTAAGCGCATTAAGGCATTCGCATCACGATGGCCAGCCGCTTATCAAGGACCACTTAAAATCCGCCCCAGCTTCCCAGCCACTGACTTGTATAGTGGAGCTCGTTCAGTTATTTTTGGGTGGTGCTGGTAAGCCGGCAATTTTATTCTAGAGGATCGAGGGGAGGGACCCAGCATTCAGAACTGGACTGACAGCCTCATTTGGGAAATGGGAATGAGAGGCTGGAGTCGGTGCCAGTCAATGGCAATGAAATGTTTCGTCATTAAAAGCCAGCGAGAAGAGCCCAAAAAAAAAAAACGAAGAAACATTTTCGTTTCGTATATAAACAACAAGAGCACTGCAAAAATAATAGCAAGTGAAATGTGTTTATATATTTATGATGATGATGATGTCGATGTGGATGATGACGATGAGTCTCTTCCCGGTTTATCTGGTGCTGTGTGTGCATGTGATTGTAAACTGTGTAAATAAAGATGCGTGCACTTATCATATATGTATATGTGCGTGAATTTTGTGTGTGTGTGCAAGAGTGTGTGTGTATATGCGCATTAATTTATTGCATGCATCAGGTGATGGTGACCCATTTAAAATTTGATGATGCTGTGCATAAGCTGTGAATCAGTTGACTTTCAGCAATAAGTAAATCGAAAAGAGAAAACAACAGAAATATCAAACGGCATATAGAAGCAAATATGAGTGACTGATGTGAATTCAACTTAACATTAATATTAATAGATTTCTCGAGCCTTAACTAATTACGAACTTAAACTTCTTCTTATCGTCAGCAGCAACTCTTCAAATTTATTTCATCTTGTCAGCGCTTTATCAATTTATTTCACCCCCAAATGATGGCTCCTTTCATTGCGCCAACCACTCCTTATCTCAATAATCCTTTTTCCTTTTGGTCTACATCAGCAAGTTTCATTTACGCTCTACCTTTTGCTTTTGCTTTGTGCTGCTATGCTTTTAATTTTCAGCTGATTTTTTGATTAATGCTTAAGCGGCTGCTCCTTTTTGTAGATTTTTTCTCGCTCGCCTCCCTTATGCAAATGGCCGGCACTTTAATTAGAAAAACTCCGTTTGCTGTAAGGGGAGTAAGAAAAATGCCGTTCATTTGGCAGCAGCATCCCACTGGAAGTTGTCTCCAAGTTTTGCTCATTATGCCGAGTTTTGTCGCTTTGTTTGTCATTTATAAATTGGAAAACTTTTCTTAAGCAAATTATGCCATTTTTTTTTTTTTTCTTTCTTTTTGTGTGCTTAAGAGCTGGTCGAACCCTTTTTGGGTATATGCGTACTTGCTTTTAATCGAGCAAATGCTTTTACTTTAGCTGGCAATTCGATGCGCTTTGGGCTCGACTTAAGAATTTATCTCCAAATGCAAAGCAGCATTGCTCTGCGGCATTTGGCTTGCCCAATAATAACAAGAACACCAAAATCCGATTCCAACTTTAACGGCTGCTTAAGACCCTTTCGTCCTTGCAGCACAGACAAGCAAATTAAAGGGGGATTATCATCATTTTATCTTGTTGGCTGACGAGTGGCCCGACCTCTCGATTCTGCTCCACAGTTGTTGTTGTTGTTGTTGTTGTTGTTGTTGTTGTTGATGTGGTTGTTGTTGCTTTTGCTGTTGTCGTTGAACCCTTTGTAGCCATCACCATCGCTCAGCTGACGTTTCTCATCCGACGCCTGCGTCACTTGGCCGTCTGCCTTCCTTGACTGCTTTTCCTGCCAACTTCTGTTTGCTCTTCTCCTTCTCCTTCATCTTCTTCAACTTTAATGTTGTACACACGTATTTCCTACTGCGTCTCAGATTTGCGTTTCAAGATGCGGACTTGGAGTTGGCATTGAGGTAGGCAAGGGTTAACATCAACATCAACATCAGCAGCATCAGCAGCAGCATCATCATCAGCTTCAGGTTCCCAAGCGACGACTTTTGCATCCGTTTTACGCTCGCTCGCTGGTGCATTCAACTTTATGTCTTTGATTTATTGTCGCTGCCCTCTTTCCGCTGCCGCTGCCGCTGCCGAGGCAATGAAAGCGAAACAATGGCCAGCACAATCGGCATCGGGAACGAGCCCCTGTTCTTAAGCCAACAACTGTCTTCTGCATGGGTTTGGGGTCTGGTCTGTAAGTAGGTCTATAGGCTACCGTGGCACTTTCGGTTTTTTTGTTTTGTTTTTTTTTTTTGTTCATTCAGAGCCGCGTGGGTTTAGCTGTCTGTGATTGCTTATTGCGCCTTGTGCTTCCTTTTTGGCTTGGTATGATGTAATAAATATATGCGACCCTTTGTCTGCAGATCCCTATCCCTATCCCTATCGCTATCCCTATCCCTGTTGCTGTCCCTTGTTTCTTGTTTGTCGTTTGCTGTTTGCTGTTTGTTGTTTGTTGTTTCTTGTGCCTGCATGTGAAAATGGGAACATGTGCGGTTGCTGCTGCCCCAGCAGCAGAAGGGAAGTGCCATAAATACTCGTTGAAAATCTGTTGATTAGTGAGCAAATAAATTCTTGTCTATTTTGTGGTCAGCTCCATCTCCATCTCCGTCTGCATCCACAAAAAGTCACAGACGTTGCCACCAAGATTATGTAATAAAGATAAGCAAACAGGAACTGAAACTCAAACAAGTGTTGCTGCCAGGCGTGTCTCTTGTAATTAGCCAAAGAAATATTACCTGCTGCTGAGAATTATGTGGGCGTACACACCCCGAATATGTGCACAATTTTTGTGTTAGTTTCATTCATGCAACAATTTGAGCTACATCAGTTTGTTTTTGAAACCATTTTGTGGTCCTTGACTAAATCGGTGCCTGCCTCATAGTTTATCTGCCATGAATTCTAATGGTTTCTGGTGCTGCAAAACTTTTGCCTGTTTTCTCGACTGTGTGTGTGATGTGTGCTTGCAAAAGTAGACCACAAAATTGTTGGTATTACTTTCAGAGCTCTCCACGCGTTGTCTATCTGGGCGCGCTATGAAACCAAAAGAATTGCAAACAAATTACCACACAAATTGTGACAAGCACTCAGAAAAGTTTTTTTTTTTTGGACAGGGAACGCATACGCCGTGTTGTCTGGCAAAGATGTGCAGCTGTTGTTGCTCGTAATGTTCGTGATAGAGTTGCCTTACTTAAAGTTATGGTTGCTTGCTAGCTATAATGACTAGTCTAAATTTATTGAATATACATTAAATGCTTGTTTGAGTAACTGCTCACTATATTGTTGTAATAGATAAAAAAAAAAGAGTAAAATTATTTTAATAACATTTTTAACAGCCTGTAAAATGACAAAATGGTACTCAAATAAATAAATATTTGTTGTACACAACTAAGTCGGTACCATTAATCTATCTTGAAAGCTGTCATAGACAATTTGTAAGTGATGTTACCATATTTATATAAGTGCATACATTTGGCATTTAATTAACAGCCAACACAATTCGAAAACGAGTCTCAGGTCTCACATAAATCTGAAATCTAGAATTATCTGTTCAGTGCAAATAGTATTTGCATGCCGCAGAGCTAAATCGCAGCAACACCCACCCATGATAATTGTAGTTTTTGTTGCGGCTGCTCTTAAGTGGGAGTCGCACACCTAATAGGAAAACAATGCAATTGCCAATTGGCAGCTGATGTGCAAAATGAGAAACACTCACTCGAGCACTCACTCACACACTCACTCACACACTCACTCACACACTCACTCATCGACTCATCAGCTCAGCGACTCGGCGACTCGGCGACTCACTCAAGCAATTGCTTAACATTTTTCCCCTCATTGTGTGCCGTCATGCGCACAAATCGAGTCGCTGGTTCGATGGGGTTCACTTTCCACGGCAGTTTTTGAGCTTTGAGCGCCTGGCAAATGTCACCTTCGATCAGCAACAACAACAACAGCAGCAGCAGCAACGAGTGCAACCTGCCCGCCCCGTTGTTGCAGCGACACGTAGGTGCATCCAAGTCAAAAGGAAATGTCAGTCAGGGGACAAGCCCACAAACAGCAACAGCAACAACAACAACAATTAATGTTGCTGTGTTCTAGGGCTAATCCTGAACCAAAACACGTGCAACAGCTACAGCAACAGCAAGAGCAGCAACTGTGGTGAGTTCAGTGGGCGACAAAGCTGCAAGACAACAAAAGTTCGGGCAACATGTTGCAGTTGCTGTTTGCTGTCGCTGCAGCTGCTGGCAAAATTGCAATTTCGCAAACACGCACACAAACACTGCTAAGGGGAGCTTGTATTGGTCTCGACTCGCTTCACGATGCCAGCAGCAGCAGCGGCAGCGGCAGCAGCAGCAGCAGCAGCAGCGACTGCAAACTGTTCCGTACGGCCTATAAGACTAAAGCTGACGTAGCTGTTGCCATTGCCGTTTGACGTCGATGCCGATTGCGATTCCGAGTCCGAGTCGCTTTTTTAGCAACCCAGTTTGTCGTTGCCGCATTCGCTTTTCGGCTTTCGTGCCGCGCGGCAGTCAAAAACAGTGTATTAACTCCAGAACTTTTGCACGCGTACTCTCACAACATACGATTGTGGCGTATCCTAGTCTATAAAAAATTACGTACTATTTGTCATCCGTGTGTATGTGTGTGCGAGTGTGTGTGTGAGTGTGTGTGAGTGTGTGTGTGTGTGTGTGTGTATTAACTGAAACAATTGTGAACTACGACTACGCTAAACTGCATAAATTGTTGTAAATGTGCTGCTTGCCAATTGGCGACGGCAAAAGTTTTTGTGACCTTTTTACGGAAACATTTCGAGAGGAAATTGCATTTTGCATTTTGCACTTTCGACTTTGCATTTCTGCATTTTGTCGATTTCGATGGCGATGTCGATGTAGATATTTGTGTCCACAATTTTTGGCTCAGCGAACTTTTCGTGTGTCTACTTCTTAAATTTTGAACTTGAATGTCGAACTTGGCAGCGACTGACAGTCAATTGGTGAGTTTTTTTTTCCACAGTTGAAATATAATGCACGCTTAGTTCTAAGGCCCATGAATTTCAATAGTTGAATTAAATAGTTTAATCAATTTAAATAATCATAGATACATTAAAAACTTATATGATCAGATCAGATATAAATAATAATATAAGTTTATGTTTTAGGCAAAGACTTGCATAATAATTTACTTCTACAAATGTATACGAATTATTAACAAAATAATTAAACTAAAAACTAGTGAGACTTTTCTACAACATATATTTCGATTATAATATTGAATATAATAATATGTGTATTTGCATAAAATAAAGAAAGTCAGTCTAAAGTGCAAAAGTTTTTGTTTAAGAATTGTATTATTTGAAATCTGTTCCGAGTTAAATGTCCAGCGGACAAGTTCTTCCGGTTGTGTTTAGTCTTGAATTGATTTCAAGTCGCTGCACACATGCGCACAAAAGACACCACCGCCCCGTCCCCGGTCCCTGCCCCGACCCCGACCCCGACCCCGACCCAGAGCCATAGTCAGAACCAGATTCAGAGTCAGCCTCAGAGAATAGCAAGTTGGCAATAATACCTAAGACAGTAATCACATACACATGTGTACATGGCTTATACGAGACGTAATCGTCAGCTTCCTTTTGACCAGCGCCATGGCGATGTTTCCTGCACGACACTGAGGGCAACAAGAGCATCAGCAGCAGGAACAAAAACAACAACCACAATAACTAATGCTAGAGTCGCAGTTGGCATGTCTTCATACAGGCTGCTGTCTAATATAATTTTGAAATAACTCAACTAAGCGTCGGCTCTGCATTGAGAATGAAGTCCGATAGTTGGCCAAGTAGCACATTGAAATGCCAAAACCAAGTTAGAAACAAAATGATTGCAATCCAACGTTGCCAGCCGCTAGGCGGTCATCTCATTCAGTCAGAGCGCCAAACAAAACTAAAAAACGAGACAACAGAAACTACAACAGCAATAGCAACAACAACAATGTGGAAAAAAAAAGGGATAAGCCGGAAAGCAACACGGAACCCAAATTAATACAATAATTGAAGCCAATTTAGTATAATTTTCTTCAATTTCATTCCTGTTGTTTTCAGTCTGTTGTTGTTGTTTTTATTGTTGCTGCTGCTGGCAATGTTTTTATTGTTGTTCTTGTTGTTGTTGTTGTTGATGTTGTTGTGTTTGCCGTTGCTGTTGGTTTAACTGTCTAGCCATTGACTTTACCAACTATTATCGCATTTGTTTGGCATTTGGCCGCTGCACCCTCCTGTCTGTCCCTGTTCCCTGTTTCCCTGTTGTTCCCGGTGTCTTGTAATCTGCTCGAAAACAACTTGAGCCTAATTTTCCCGCGTGCCTTGTAAGCTTTTCCATGCCAGACTCGGTCTCAATTGCAACTTAACCACACCCAAAGTTTATTAACCCATTTTATTGTTCATTCTCTTTCCATGGCTGTTACTGATATTTTATTAGCCAGAGTGCAGCTTTCATTACCTAATTAAATTAAGTCAAGCAACCCAAAATCGTTGCCTTGACCACCAGTTTGGGCCACAGCACAGCACTGGGACTGGGGGTTATTTGCCAGGTGAAAGTGGCATCCCATGTGACTACATAGGCCTTTCACAATCGCCTCAGATTGGTTAGCCGAGTTGAGGCTTAAGTACTGCACACATATCTCGGCAGCGGCATGAGACCATAAAAAGTTAAGAGGTTTCTTTCAGTCTTGTGGCTATAAAAATAAAAAAAAATAATACTAATCTCTTGCCCAGCCTATGGGAACATTGAACAGATATCTATTATATATTCTTTATGGTTAACAAAAACATTATAATTATATATACATGAGCATTTATTGTATCTATACATAATTTATGGAACTCGTATTAAACTGTTACTCTTCAAATAATTGACCAAATTTGGACAGATAAAAGGCATAAAAATAACCATAGCCATGTGCTTCGTCATAATATATTGGGTTCTATTGCCACCTTTATGTAATCTTGTCACACTTCGAATTCAATCTTTCAGATCCATTTACATTCCAAATGCTTAACATTTTTGATAAAGACTCTCGGTGCCAAAAATATCATTGCAAATGCAAAGGTATTAATAAAAACAAAAATTAATAAAAATGGTGTTTTCATTATGATTCTTTTTTTTTTGTCGTTTTACATTTTGCGAAATTGTTTTCATTTATGTTTGAGTTTTCCTTTGCTGCTGTTGTAAATTGTAATTTGAAAAACATCACCGCAAACTGTCAAAATGCACTGACATTTACAAATTATTTTGCTGGCAGCAGCCGTGGGGTGCCTGGTGGTGCCTGGTGGTGCTAGTGGTACAGTCCACACTCTCCACTCTCTGCCCGCCGCATACCCAACGATCGTATCCAAGCAGCAAGCCACCATTGGCAGCAGTTGGGGCCGTTTGACGCTTTTGAAATGCGAAATGGAAGCGGTCACCGTTAATTTGCGTCAACGGGCTAATAAAGTTTCGTGTCGCCTTTTTGCTTTTGATTTTGCTTTTTGGCATTTGCTATTCGGCTATTTGCTATACGCTATTTGGCATTTGGGAAGCCGAACCGCAAGACGGCAACAAAGTTGGCTAATGCACTAGTTGCTGTATCTGTGACTGCATCTGGCAGGCGCTGGTCTGCAAATGTATCTGTATCTGCAAATTGCATGCCGGCCAAATAGCAAATTAGCCAAGGCAATCACACACATATGAAAAGCTGACATTTCAATAGTAAAAAAAAACTAAGCAAAAAAAAAAAACATGTTCAAAAAATAGCTACAGAGGGGGACATATCCGATGCATGCAGCTAACTGGACGCTTGGGGCCCGCATCTGCATCCTCAAACTTTGTATCTCCCTTTGGCTCTTTATGAAATTCCGATAGCCCATTAATTGCCTTTGATTGAGCACCTGAGTTGGTGCTGGTGCTGCTGCTGCTGCTGTGGCTGTGTGGCTGTGGCTAGTGCAGTTGCTATTGCCACAGAGTATCAATGAACCTTCCAAGCGCCGCGGGCGATGCAACCGAATAAGTGAGCATCGTTTGTCGCTGCTGCTTTCGTAAGGGTTTCATCTTCTTCTTCTGCTTCTTCTGCTTCTTCTTTATCTTCATTTCTTATTTTATATTCATAGTAGTTGTGCAAGGTGCAAACTGGCTGCATAGATTGGCCGGCCCTACCTGTGCCCACAGCTGCCTGCCTGGTTTATGGGTCTGCGTGCCTAGGAGTGGCCGTGCCTAATAGCTGAAGAATATACAGCATAAAAGCAGAAGGCAGACTCGATGTAGAAGTTGAAGTTGAAGCTGATGAAGAGGAAGTGGTAGAGGGAAAAAAATGAATTATGATTTGGCGGTAGGCATTTAATGGATGGCCATGGATCTTTGACTCGAACAAAAATTCTCGTTTGGCGCCAACATATTGACAGCTGTACGTGTGTGAGTGAACATGTGTCGGTGTGTTGTGGCTTTGTGTGTGTGAAGTTATTTTGCTGGACAGGTGAATGCTATTTAGTTAGAATGCCTTTCTGTCTGTCTGAGAGTCCGTCCATCAGTTCATGTCTTTTTTTTATATACGTATTTTTTTTTTGTTGGTTTCTTTTGTATTTTCTAATTGAATTTCGTTGGCACAACAGCGTCGCATTGTCTTTTGACGTGCTGTGAAAGGCCACGCGGCAACTCTGCAACGATATCGATAAGGAAATGCACCACAGTCTAAGCAGGCACTGAAAAGCATTCAAAATTGGAGCATGACAGCTCCGCTCAAGTGGAGTTTCGAATTGTAGTTTTTCGGCTCGTGATGGATAGGTGTTGCATTGTGGTTGACTTTGATGCCTGCTGATGCATGATGGCTGTTGATGGCAGCGATATGCGGGCCTTGGTGTTGTCTCTGGTGTTGCTGTTGTTGCAAGTGAAAAGTGAAAGATACTTTGTTACAAATGGCATGAGTGCCTGGCAATTAGTTGGTCCACAAAGCGATTTGGCTAGGCAGCTGCATGTGTTAGATCTTAAGTACTCTCAACTAAAGTGTCCATAAACTTTGAGTAAAACTGCACTTACCTCTGTAATTAAGGCTTTGCAAGATGACGACTCTGTCTTTAATGTTAAATGGCCAACTCATTGCCGAGATCCTTTTGCGCTCGACGGCAACTTGAGCCACTTGCCAACGCCTACACAAAAACTAGGCAACAACTCTTAGACCAACCGCATGGGCGTTGCAACCGGCAACCGGCGACAACAATAACAACAATAACAACAATAACAATAACAATAACATCATTATGCGGCATTGCTATAAAAATGCTCAAACCCTAAGCAGTTCAAAACATATCCAGTAATTTAATAGCTTCAAAATACAACCAGCTAACTGGCAACTGGCAAAAGAAAAACCACCGCCCACCCGTAAGGCCTTATAAACAATGCAATGCATAAATTTCGAGCCACAAAGACCGCTGAAGGAGACGAAACTGAAAAACTCATTAGGCGCATCGCCTACGAAACATAAATGCAATAATATTGTAGAAAATTACGAGCCTAATAACATAAATTTCACAGAAGACAAGTCAAAACCGGAGTTGGGAACGCGAAGAGAAACGTTGATAGTCATAACCTTTTGCATAGATTAACTATACACATAATCGTTGCTTGCATTTGTCTGCCGTTTTCTATCCATGAGATACACGCATTGCGTAAAATTTCATTATGTAAAAGGAGTTGCCGTTCTTATCGAAACTTATGGCCCAGAAATATGCGTCGAGCAGCGCCATAAACATAAAATAGGCGAATTAATTGAGATGGCCAAGAGGGTAGATGATGATGCACATGAGACCAGCAAACCTAGCGAACCCAGCAAACCTAGCGAACTCAGCGAACTCAGCGATCCCTTTGCGAACGGCTCATAAAGTCAACAAATTATGCATTTTCATGTCGAATGTTGCACCTGCAACATAGTTGCTGCAGCCGCAGCCGCAGTCGCCGTCGCAGTCGCTGCCAGTGTCGCATTAGAGCCGCATTTGGCCAAAAGCGGCAATTCATACCATTGCCATCGTTGGCCATTCAGCTTTGGCTCAGCTACCTGCTCGGCCGGGTCTAATTGAGTTTTGAGAGTCGTTACACTTCATCGCAATGGGAGTAAATTAAACTGTCATTAGTTTACCCTTTGGCACCTTTGACGCCCGTCGCCCCCTTCTCTGCTCTTGGAGTTGCGAACCCGATCCAAACGATCTCAACATGTGAAGTGGCGCGTTATTTTGTGTTTTTTTTTTCTCTTTGCAGCCGTAATAATTTTGTAGGTTTTACGAGTGCCGCCAATACAATTAGGCATTTGTTGTATTGTTGTTACACATACACACATACTCACACACACACACACACCAACACACACACACACACACATACATTTAACACACACTCGATATATAGTGCCAAGTGTGGGCATTTTGTTTAGCGGCTTTTAACGCTTTGATGTGCGCAACTGAAAAACGCGCGCTAGACGCGCGACGCGCGATCCCGCAACGAATCTAACGCCTTTTCAAAACTTTGTTAGCTACATGGCTTTTAACTTTTTGGTGGTGTTGTTGTTGCTTTTGCTGTTTTTACCATGCTGAAGATTTATTTTTCCATTATAGTGTGCCGACATCGAAATCATTGTGGGTGTCTGTGCCTTGACACAAGCCATTGGGCCATGACGTGCACAAAAACCAAAATGAAACACACCAATAACAAAGTTTCGCTCTTTTATTTTGTTGTTCAGAAATTATGATTTTCAATTTTGGTTTGTATTAGTATCAACTTTGGAATATATTTCTTAACATCATTTCATTTTGTCGTTATTGCTATTAAATATAAATTTGAATTCTTAATCTTTTTTACGTTTAAACCATTTTCAAAGACTTAATATTTAAATTGCCAAACAATCGATTCGTTGAGTTTTCACAAACGTTTTATTTTTTATAGGTTTCCATATCTGTCATCTTTTAATGGTGATTTTTCTAGCGTAAATATACGAAGCGAATTCATGCAAAAATGCGTAATTCTAATCGGTTTTCATTTTATTCTAAGTGTTTACATTGCGTTTCAATTAATTGGGTCAATTAAGTGCCACAGTCTTAAACAGTCTTGGGCGCGTTTAAAATGCGTTTTGAGCCGCTGCGAATGCTGTTGCTTTTCACATCAATAAAAATTCAGTTTTTAGTATCCAAATCAGCTGCTAACCCAACGTGTTTTGTTTCGGCCGGTATCGAATGCATAAAATTGATTAGCACCAAACTAAGAAATTTAGTAGCAAACATCACACAAATCCGCAACAATTTATTGCACCTGTCATTAAAAAAAAGATCCATTCAAAGGCGCGCTCAAACTAAACCACATTGTTTGTATGTTTGTCTACTTTTTACGACTAGCTCAAAGATATAAAACCACTTTTCAATTCAAAGCCGCAACAAAAGTTATGGACCATAAAATAATTAGCATCATCCGTCAGGGCACATGTCACAAGTTTCACGGCAAATTTGCCAAATACAAATCATAGTAATTAAGAAAACTAAATCAAAATTTATATTTTATATAATTTCTTCTCTTTTTTTGCTTAAAAAAAAAGAAAAACAAAAAAACAATAAGCTGACAACTTATGTGCATTCCATAAAAAGAAGCCACATGAAAAGCTTTTGAAGATCCAATGCAGCTAAAAACCTGTCATAAACAAATTCAGATGTTTAGGTATTATGAAAAGAATATAACTATTTATGTGAGCGACGGCAGATAAAACAAAAAATACTCTTTCGCTTTATGACTGCCTTTGTTGTTAATGATTCACTTGCAACACTATTGTTGCTATTGTTGCCGTTGTTCGTATTATTGTGGTTGTTGCTGTTAATGACTTGACAGTAAAGTAGCCTACACAATTTATGGCAAACTTGTCCGCCTACAATCAGTTTTCATTCAGTTCTCCGTGTGTTTACTTGTGTGCGTGTGCGTGTGTGTGTGTGTGTGTGTGTGTGTTTATGTTTTTGGTGCCTTCGTCTAGTTTTGCGTTTTTAATTGAAACATTTTTGACCATATTTTCTTAATAATCTGACATGACATGGCGTCGGTTTTGTGTGTGTGTGTGTGTGTCTCTGACATGGCGTTATAAATTTAAGGTAATTTTAACTAATTTAACACATAAAACTAAAATTCAAATGTGCGGCACCCCTAACCATATACATAAATATCACAAACTACTTATATAGCTCAAATATAAACGAACACATATCATTATTATAATTTGTACATTGTGCTCTCCACTCTGTTTATTGCAGTCGCCATCGCAAAAGCAACGCCAACGCCTTTGGGCCACAAGCTGCAAATGCCTGGTAAGTTTTCATTATTGTTGTCTTCACGTTGCTTTAATGTGTTGTTGTTGCTGCTGCTGTTTCTGTTGCCAAGCACTTTTATAGTGACTTTGTCGTTAAAAAAAAATATGTGTTGAATATGTTTTTTTATGACACGAAATGAGCAGGGCCATAAAATTCAGCCAACTGGCGATGTGCCTGGCGGCCAGTTGAATTCTGTAAATGGCATTTGCATTGTCGGCCACTGAACTGCAATAACAGTTGACATATCCCATAAAAATGAAAAGGAGCAGCATATTTACTTACTTCAGGGCAATTTCAGATCAACAATTGAACGCCTCAATATATGTATCGTCCAAACATTCATTCATATTAATACGACTTAGTTGAAAGCTGCGAGCTGCCATCATGCGATTCTTGACCCTTTCGCAGTAACCTTTTAACCATAATACTTGACATTTCCTGGTATAACCAATCCCCGTTAAGTGAAGCATTCAAAAACCTTGCCAAATGTATCTTCCATCTATTCTACTAACATCTGAAAAGGTATGAGGGAAAGGAAAGTGGAAGATAAAGATATATGTAGACTAGTATAATGCCAACTAATTGAATTGATTTATGCATGTCGCGCATTTTAATGAAGTATTTTCTCTGCTTGTGTTGCTGGCCACCGATTCCAATTGATTAATTTGAATTTATTTAGATTCGATATTTGTTGCCATAGCATAATTTTCGTGTTTTGCTCTATCAATTTCAATGATAGCACATTATAAGTTTTGGCGGCGTTATTCGTTTTTGTGTCCACACTTCCTATTATTTATTTATTTATGCATGGGCAAAGAGCTGTGGCCTTTTTAACTGTTGGCTGGTTAAACTGCCAGCTGAGGGCAAAGCGAACTCATACGCAAATGTATGGCCAGGGGAGTGAGACCTGGGGGATAGGCGGTGGAGAGGGGGGGGGGGGGTACTAAGGAGCGTTCGTTGCCCACGCGGCAGAGGAGGCGTCATTGATTTATGCCTGGCACTTTTTATGGCCATTTTGTTTGTAATTTATTAACAAGCTTGTTAACAAGCCGTCGTCTGGCCAATATGCAGATGCAGATACCAAAACTTACGAACTCACTGTGCACTTCAAGCCTGCGCCTGACCAGTCCAAAGAGGTTAAAGGCCATTACGGCAGCCAGACAAGCGGACAGCTTGGAATGGCAACAGCAGGTGGCTTTCAGGTTCCTATCCATATTTATAGAAAGTTTTTTTTTCATGTATCTTTTGTTTGGTTTTTGTTTTTGTTTTTGGCCAAGACGCGTGCATTATGCACAACCACACACACAAACGGACAAACTAAACATAAAGCTCGCGCTCTTAAATATTTAAACAAGAAATAAAACAAAAAGTGAGAAAAACTTCAACGTGTAGTTTGCTAGTTCGATTCCCACCTCTTCAAATGCCCACGATTTGTTTGCTTAAGCGCGAGCGGTAGCCAAGTGGGCAAGTGTCGGAGCCGTTGGAGCTGTTGCTCAAATATTCTAAATATTTACTAAATAATAGAGAAGACAGCAGCAAACGGAGGCGAACTGGTGGCAAAAGGCTTGGCCCAGGCCCAAACCTCGAACGCAGCCAAGCGAAGACAAACATTGGCCCAGGCCCAGGCCCAGACCCAGGCCCAGGCCCAGACACAGACACTGGCCAAGACTCTATGCCCCTGGCTCATAGCTAATGGCAGTTGCTTTTGCCGTTTAAATAGCGGCTACTATTTGCGTAGCAAAGTGTACCCAACTGACGAAATGACGAGCTGACGAGCCAACTCATTGACTGCCTGTCAAACACACACACACACACACACGCACACACTCGCACACACATCCAATAGTATGGCCAGGGGTACTGTCAAGCACTTGATGCGAGTTGGCAACGTCAATTGAAGTCATCGTCATCATCGTGATCGTCGCCGTACATTTTACACTGGTCAGCTGAAAGCGACAGCCACAAGAGTTTTGTTTTTCGTGCCCAGTCAATGGACACTTTAATGTTTTATGAGCTTTTCATTGTGTTGGAGCCATTGATATATTGATATGAGCCCTTTGCCAAGCTTCAACAACGGCTAACTTGGTTGGTGCAGCAATGTACATTGTACTATGTACATTGCATGTAAATAAAATCATAATTGAGGCTTACAAGAGAGCAGCATATAACACTAGCGGACTAACTGATTTATCTGTGCAACAATCTAATTTCAATTGTGCGCCTGAACGAACGACTTGAAGCCAAACAACTTGAAACAAGACTTGGACGTCCAACTGCTTTGGGGCCACGCTGAGCAGTTCGCCATTTGAGCACTTTTGAGCAGCTTGAGCAGCTTGAGCAGCTTGAAAGCTGTGTCAGCGGCAGCGCCAAGTTGTCAACTTAATTTACAGCAAACATGTGAGTTACAAGTTCGCGGCGATTGAGCAAGCGATAAAAAGTATTAATTTCATAGCTCCATGCAATTAACATAAAATTGGACCAACGGACAGACGGTGTGGAGTGGATAAACGTACTGACGTATTTACATGGCTGCCACAGAGCAAATACTTATAAATATGCAAATAGTTCAGATTACGAACGGGCGACTGTTCAATGCAATGCAATACCTTGATCAGAGCAGATATCGCCGATATTATAACACTCGTCTATCTATTGGCAATTTTTGTTATTGATATACAGTTTTGTGGAGTCGGCACGAGCGTCGACATTTAAATGACAAGTATGCTGACGTGTTTGGCTAAATGGCAGACCAGACACTTGCTAGAGGGCGCCACAGTGTGTGTGTGTGTGTGTGTGTGTGGTGTGCACATCCATATGTGGCTTATATGATTCCCAAATCATGAGTTGGCAGGCTACTTAATTGTATAATTTGCATAATTGGAAATCATTTTCAAATGCCACGAAAGCCATAAAAACTAAAGGTTAACATATATTGGCTCTAATAAAATATATGATCATGCAATACCGTCTATGTCAACTAAAAAAGTATAATATAGAACATTATATGATCCTAAAAGCCGGTTCCGCAATCAGGTTAACAAATCAGAACAAAAATAAAATACAAAAAATCAATATAAAGAAATCGATATAATCATAAATATCAAATTCACTAAGCATTTATTCTAACGGCTGTTCAGACGATAAACATGTCAATAAACTTCTATACAATATGATCATAAATAAGTATTATTATCCATACGAATTTCGCTGTCGAATGTCAAATCATTAACTAAGCCAAGTGTCCATTAAAGTCAAAATAGTTTGTAAGCTAAAGCCATAGCACCAGCCTACGTCATTTCGAAATTAAATGCATTAAGCTAAAAAGATCAGCTGGCAGAAGTCGAATCGACTTTCAAATGCCCTATACTAGATTTAATGATAAAAACTATTTAAGTTAAATGACTCAGTGTTTTAAAGATGCAATGGAGTCTGAATGGTGATCGAGAGTACCAATTCAATGGGTCGAAAGTAAGCCTTTCTCTTTTAGTAGCATTTATATACAAATAAAGGGTATTCAGTTTATGACTCGCAAGTCCAACAGCAACAACAATCGATAAACAATTTCAATAAATCGTGCAAGTACAATAAAAGTAAATTAAACGGTTTGGCTGCCTTGGCTGCCGCTTCTGTCGAGTTGTGTCTCAATTTGCCGGACCGGTCAGAATGGCCAAATGCCAGTGGCCAGATCTGATGAGGTGCCGCAATATGCGTAAGTTAAGTGCGCGAACGTGGCCCAAGGAGGAACAAGCAGCCGAACAACAACTTGAGCTCTTCACGCAATTACGTGGAAGCTGCTCTGCTAAACCAAAAAAAAAAAACAAAAATGTAGAAAAAAAAAATACCGAAAATCGAAAAGCCAACTTTCTACTTTTTGTTGTTTTGGTGGCCTCAAGGGCTATATGTACATATAAAAAAAAAAAAATCCCCAGACCCTTTCTTGGGCAAATGCTTGTTGTTACTTGGCGGCTTATCAGCAATCTATTGGCCGAAAATGTTGAACAGATAAGCAGCAGCGGCTACTATCGGTCTCTCTCTCTTGTTGGCTTTTGGTCCTTGCACCTATTAAGCCATAAAACGCATGCAAATGAAGGCGTTGAAATGCACAACAACAGCAAAAGCCTCGACCAAATATACTAAAAAAAAAAAAAGAAGGGACTGGCAGGAAAGTTGAGGCGTTTTGCGCCTGCTTGAAGGGCGCAAAAACTAACGCGCTTGAGGTGCAGATGAGAGAGTGCGAAGGGGCAGCTGGCCACCGTGTGGCAGAGTCAGCTTTGCTGGGGGTAAGTCCCAGCTAATACGAGCACCGGCTGACTGGCAATTAATTATGGCTCAGTGCTGGGCCAGTGGCTGGCATATGTTTATTTACTTAATTTACTTAATGACACACAAACAGAGCAGAGAGCGAACCAGCGAAATGTATCTCAAAGATGGGCACGAGTCGGCGCACATTTGGGTGAGGTCATCGTCGCTCTATAAAAGCGTTTGTCTATGTGTCCCTGCCTGTGTGTGTGTTTCTGTTCGTGTATGTATGTCTAATAAATAACATTATTAATTACCAGTGCAATTAACTATAAGTACACCAGCACACACACAAACACACACACATACCCAGACACACACACACACACACACACACACAGAGCAGATGAGCCGGGGCGCCCACAAGGCGACAACTATGAAGACGACGTCTCGTTTTCGATTTTGGTTAAATGAAGCTACAGATACATACATACATACATACATACATACATACATATGTACATACATCCCATAGATACAAAGGCAAAGTGCACTTTGTGACCCAATTTGAATTTTTTATAAGTTTCTTTCAGTTATTAAAGCGAATTTTGTTTGTAAGTCATTCGTTCAGAATTTAAAGTTTTTTTCATTCGCTTTTAATGGTTCATTTAGTATTATATTGAGTGATATATGAATGCATTAATCTTAGTTTATGTTTATTACCCATATGTTATGGCCGTGTGGGTATCTAGTTTTATACAAAATATGTAATTAGTTATAGAGACCAATGTTGACTACATACGATTTTATGTCTTTTTAACGATATAACATTAAGTTAAAGGTATCGATATGATTAGTGAAATGCGATCTATTTAAAGAATTATGCAGCTATCAAGTGTATACAACTGACGGACTGGAAGAGAACATAAAAAATCACATCGGATATACGAATAACATTCAGTTGTCAGCATTTATAAATAGTTTAAATGAATTGTGCTGTAAACATTTTATAAATTTATGTTGAGTGCTACCATAAATGATAAATATGTGAATTAAGATTTCAAGCAGAATATGTGCCCAATTTAAAGTTACATATATATACAAATATATATTTCTAAATGGATTTTTTTTCTTTCATATATACAAAGTTTTGTGACTGTCTGCTAGCAACTTTGCTTCATTAATCTTCTCACTTTTCTCTTGTAGCTTGTTATGTTTTAAATATTGAAACTGTCAAGTGTATAATCATCTACCCAACAACATCATCACAACAACAGCAGCAGCAGCAGCAGAAACAACAACAATAGAATCAAGTGAACGCCAAAATTACAGGGCAACTATATATAAATGTTTGAAATATTTAACCCGAACTGCAAGCAAAAACTTGGCTGCTTCTCGTCTACTTGGACTTTGTTGACTTGTCTTCCCCAGCCTGCCCCGCTATCCGTTTACTCCTGCACTGCTGCTGGCTGTGTCACAACGCTTAATCTTTATTAATTACAGTGAAATAATAAGGCAAAAGCAACAGCAACAGCAACAGCAACAGCAGCAGCAGCAGTAAAAGCAACAGCACAGAGATAGATGGGAGCTAGAGCTGCTCATGTTCATAGCGCATAGTTTGGCAGCCAGACAGACAGGCAAGGCCCATGTCTATGCCCAACTGTCGACCCCAGACCACAGACACCAACCCCGGCACCCAGCCCCCAACACAGGGCTAGCCGGCTGATTAATGCCGCAGCCAAAGAGGCAACAAGCAAACATGCCACATGCAACACCAACACAAAAACAACTTTTATTCAAATGGCTTGGTTTGGAATTTAAGCAGCTCGAAGGTTTTTGGGTTGGTTTTTTTGATTCTGGCGCTGGCTCTGGTTCGGGAATTTGGCTTACGCGTTTGGGAGTAAGTGCGTTCTAGTTGCATTCACTAGCATGGCGAGGCATTCATCAACGCTGGCGTCAACAAATTCCCTCTACATGCAAAACAAGACTCGGCAACTGTGCGCTGCCAAATGCACAGCAGGGCAGCCAGTCAACCATAGACATCGAATGGAAATGGAAATATGTAGGAAAATTAGTATGGGTATGGAAAGCATATAAAAGGCGGCAAGGTTAAATTAGATAGTAGAGAGCATAGTAGCTATAAAAGCCATTTGATCCTTTGTGCGCACCGGCACCGCCTCAGTGTCTTTATGTGTGTGTGGTATGTACGTGTGTGTGTGTCGACCTTTTTTCTGAGCTGCGCTAGTCGCCTAATTACGCCTCTATTTTGAGCTAATCAGCAGCAGAAGCAGTGACAGCAGCAGCAGCACTGACCCCCGACCCCAGTGAGGACAAGGGTCAGCTGCGCGACATGTAAATGAAGTTGCTGTTGGGCATTGGTCGCGGCAGCTGTGACGAGAGGGTGAGCTAAGCAATAGTTAAATACCATTTCATTGTTGCCTGTCAATCAGTTCTGGGTTTGTTGGGTTTGCTGGGTGCTGTGCAAATATTTGTCAAAATTCTGCGGCCGTTTGCATATTTGCACTTCAACTTAATGCAAATGCAACTTGGGATAACTGAGATAACTGATATAACGCAGAGAGACAGCAATTAAATATGCGCATAACTGTTAATAATCATCGAATCAATATGCTGACGATTTTCTCACGCACAGAGATACAAACATATTCAAATTAGAAGCGGCCGCATCATCCCATGCCCGGGACAATGACATCAGCTCAAGGTTCGAGGGGTTCAGCTCGAGCGCATGAAGTCAACGAGTGAAGCAGGCGGAGGGCTTACAGGGGGTCGATTTGTGTCAGTGCAACGAGTTTCAACTAAGACCAACCAAATATTAAAGGGCTGTCTGCCAGATTCAGGTCCTGCTCTTAGCGTCGGTCCCTATAGCTTAAGGATTTGTAATTTGAATTTTAAATAGCAGCCGCTGTCGCGACAGGAGCCTGTTTGCGTTGCTGCTTCGGTTATGCCTGTCTGTAAATTGTATTTACTGCTGAATTAATTTCAACTCTTATTTTCATTTCTTTTCATTTTCTGTACATCGATTTGTAAAGGAAAGCGTAGAACCAAACTCTTTCCTTTGCTGCTGTTTACTTAGGTTTCTCTATTAAAAGCAAACCCTTTTTGTTTTGTTGTATTCCTTAAAAGTTTTTGACAGACGCAGTCTCGTGTAAATATATGCTTGAGAAAAACCAGAAGAAGGCTAGCCGAAGAAAGGGTGTGGCCCAAAGAGCAGCTGCAGTTTAGCTCAGATTTCAATTAATAATTTCGCAAGATTTCCTCAAATTTACTGAAAGCAATAAAAAACAAAAAACAAAATAGAAGCTAGTCATTTGTAACGTTTATGAAACGATAGAGAACATTTTGTTGGCAATTCTTTGCAACAGAATCAATTTGGTTTTGGATGTCCTTTGAAAGAAGACAACGCCCAAGTCCTGTTACATGCAGAGCCACGCCCCCATTTACTGCATACACCCTGCTGGTAAACGTTGATTGCTTCAATGGCAAAATGCTGAATTGCACCAATAATATTGCAACTGACATCGATATGTGGCATTTGATTTGCATAATTCTAGCATTCAGTAAAATGACGAGGACAGAGACGGGACATTGTGGTGGTCGGGACGTATGGACAGCTAACCTTAATCGGCAGCTCTTTCAGCCCTACCCAAAAACCAACTAGCAAAATATTGACAGGCAGGTCAAGGCAAGCGTCCTGTGCACAGGACTGTGAGCCGCTTAAGCTGCCAACAGGCGCGCCCCTTTTCTGTCTGTCTGTTTGTATTTTTGCAAATTCATCGATAATTGCCAATTTGAAATGGCAACAGCAGCAACAAGAGACAACAACATGAACAGCAGACAACAGACAACAGACAAAGGCGCGACGTGTGTCCCGGGGTTGCTTTTGACTCTTTCACTGTTTGATTGTTTGAATGCTTGACTTTCGCACATTGCCCTCTGTCCCATTTACCCTCGTCGCGAAAAATGTGTGTGTGTGTGTGTAAATCGGTTTATGTCAAGGGCGCATTGCATTTTGGCAACAAACCTCTCATAATGCCAATTCGATAATAACCTAATGACGTTTTAATTGCACACAACAAGTTAATTAATTCATTGTGGTTATTCTTGAATTGCCAGTCGAAACTAATTCCAATCAATGCCAAATGTGATAACTTGTTGACTTCACGGTCGGCAATTGCCAAAAAAAAACTATCTGTTCGTTTTGCGTTCTGCCATATTGTTATTGTCTGCACGGTGGCAGCAATTAGTGTTGGCCATTTAATGACCAAACAAAAGATTCACATAAATTATTTTAAAAAAAAATGCATTTCATAGACCAAGACGACCCGTATTAAGATCAAATGATTCATAAACAAAAATTATACGGATATGGTTTCAATTTTACCCATAAAAAGTGCTTCAAAGCTTCTCAATTGCAATCATGAGAAATAGTTTTGATTCACAAAACAAGCAAAAATTTCCATTCGAATGGAGCTCGCTTGTCCATTAGAGAATCCAATTGAAATTTTCGCCTCACATAGTGAGACTCTACTATTCATTGCTGTGCTTGTTATTTTTTTCGGTGCTGCGGGGCTAGAAACGGTTAAAAAAATAAATATCAAAAACTTTAACACAACAGATAAATTAATAGCCCACGTCTCATTGGCAAATGAAATCGATTTGTCTAGCATTTCATAGTGTTTATTTGTTTTTATTCGCTCTCTCGATAAGTTTGTTGAAGATTACTTCAAGCCATGACAGATACACGTCTATTGTATGTGTAAGAAACGGCTTAATGTTTGACCTCTTGATCAATACTATATATACAAAGATGAAAACACGATTGAAAAAAAATATATTCATTGCCTTTGTCAAAAATTATCCGGGGCTTTATGATTATGGCTTGATCAACTCAAATTTTCTGTCGAAATTCATATTAAAATTGTATAGTGAATATTAACAATATTGTAGGAACGGATCTAAATTCTCTATAGCCACAACTTAGTCGAAAATTATCAGATTTCGAAAAACTGCGGCTAATGGATCACGGTCTCACACAATTTAATACTACATTCAAAGTTGGAAACGCTATTCTGGATCGTTCTTAATGCTAAAGTTGTACCCCTGAAAGTGATACTAAGGAGCGGTCAAAACTTTCCAGAGCTTTAACTTTGTAAAAATTAATGCGAGAGTAGGAATCTGTAAAATATTCCCATAGTTATAATGTTGTTAAAAATTATACGATTTTAAAATGCAGGTCGTTTTGTCTTAAGTTAAAAGTCTCATTTAAAATCTGAAGTGTTCGGTCTTCTCAAAATTCATATAAAATACTTTATAACATGCATATTTTTTACAACATCTTTCCGTTTTGTTAACATTTCAGCTGAGTAGCATAAATCAATCTATTCCTCTCTCTCTCTTTCTCTTTCTCTCGCTCTCCATCGAACATACCAAAAAGGTAAGAAAAAACTACAACTTGATAACTTGCCCAAAAAAAAGGGGGCAAACGCCCCAAGTGGCAATAACAAAGAGAACAAATATATCGCAAGTTTTACTTGGGCTCTTGGACGCACAGAGCCAAGTCGCAAGTCTTGGACTCGCTCTACGTCTCGGCAAAACTCTTTCAACTTTTTTTGACAGCTGCTGTCAAATGTTGAAAGCCAGCCAGCCAGCCAGCCAGCCCCATACACCATGCACAGAACTATACAGAATTCTAAAACAAGTCAGTGTCAGCCATGGCCCAAAGTGCCCCAAAGTTTCTCTCACCCGTCTCATATCAGCGAAACATCTCTATATATACATATGTATGTATGTATGTATGTATGTATGTCTGTATATACATTTCTGTATATTTATCTACATACACATTCTTGTAGCCTCGCCTCGTTCTCAAACTCCCTAAGCTAAGTTTTCAAAATGAAAAAAAAAAAACTACAAATACAAAAATAACAAAATCGTAAAACAATAAAAACCATTTTATAGTTTTCATGCACGAAGTCCACGAAATGAAAAATTCTACAATTTAAACTGACATTTAAATTGATAGTTCAAGAGATGCACACGACAGATACCAGAGAGACATACGAAAAGAAGCAGCGAGAGAGAAAACTGAAAAGTGTATAGGATGCTATATAATAGAGGCGTGGCAGTTGGAGCAAACACACATACTCATATGCACTGCATGCTGCATTGGGTGAAGTAGTATAAGCTGTTGTTATTGTTGCGGCTGCTGCGGTCTTTCGCCGGCTGATGATGATGATGATGCTGATATGTGCCAAGATGTTGTTGTTGCAGCCACAGCAACACATAAAAAGCATAATAAATATTTCAGATAGAATTGCAGTCGCTGGGAAACAATTGAAATGAACAAAAAAAAAATATATTCAAAAAATCCAACCGCATTAAACTGTTATTCAATTATGGTCGATGTGAACGAGGCGAGTTAAACAAAAAGGCTTTAACGAGATTATTTTCATAACTGTTTAAATTAACCTTTCAAATACTCTTCATTAGCTTATTGGTTTTTGTCTAAGCCCAAACTGGTTAAATAGATTACTTACAAATTAATAACATTTAAGAGCTAAAGGCAAGATTAATTGCATTTGGTTATTTAAATATAGTTTGATAAAATCGATAAGCTTTCCGGTTTCAGGCGCAATTGGTTATTACGTTAAATTCTATTGATTCACCATCGACAACCTCAAAATGGCAAACTCAATAAATTAAAAGCTGTCTGACAACCGCATTAGTTACTCGATACACACAAACACACACACACACACACACACACACACTCATTTCTAGCGTGTTACCAAACATATTATCTAACACATTGCGCACACATTTCTTAAATAAACATTGCATTTCCATACCAAGCATTTTCATGCATAAAACAAAACGAATACGAAATAAACATTGCAAGATAAACAGAGAAACAGCGAAACAAAACTAAAACGTTCGACCACTCAGTGGGCAATTTTAGCCGGATAAGTACATGTATCTATAGCTGTATCTTTAGCGGTATCTGTATATGTCACTGTTGCTAATGCTGTTTGTGTTGGTGTTTCTGTATCTGGTGAGTGGTATGCAAAGTCAAACTCAGCATTGTTGTCAACAGTTTGCCGCCGCCTTTGTCTCGTGCGTGTGCGCTATCAGCCAAGTTAGAGATGCAGAGATAGCGGCTACTTCATGCCTCACAGTTCGGTCTCTGCACTAATCTTATAATTAGCATTCTTGGCAGATAACAACGACTGCAACAACTAGCTGGCTCGCTCGCTCGCTCGCTCGGACTACAAATAACAAACACATTGCAATTACGAGAATAACAGAGGCGACTTGAGTTGACTCGAGTCGCATTGCATAAATTGGAGTGAAGTGGAATGGTGTGGTGTGGTGTAAAACCGTCTCTTAATCGGATTGCATGATAACTGCACATTAATTAAAAAAAATCAACTAATACTTTTATGAAACGAAACACTGCTAATTGAGTTATTGCCGCAGTACACTCGCTTCGATGGCTTTCAATTCATTTCGATTTCGTTACGTTCTGTTTTCTTGTATTACAACCAGCACATTTAATGGCCACTACTCTTCCTCTACCACTACCTCTACCTCTCTCGATCTGAGCAGAAATTTAGAACCAAATCGGAATCCGCACCCGCAGCGACATATTGCTTACGTTTCCAGGAAGACCTAAAAATGCCACAGACTCGACAAAAACAAAAAAAAAACAAAAAAAAACTCAGACAGTGAGAGAAAACTTAGGATATGCCGCCTTCTAACGGTAACCAGCTAAAGTCTGCTAGAACCAGAGCCCCAACCAGTCGAAGTTCAATTTTTCGGGCAATCCATAAACCAGAAAAACAGCACGAAAACAACAGCAGCAGCAACAACAACAAATGTCAAGCTCAGTTTTCAATTGCAACAGCGACGCTCGCATGTTCTTTTTTTCGGCATGTAATCCGAGAGGCAGGCAGCACTACAATAACAACAAGAACTTAAAGAGGTAGCCAGATAACCTAACCATTGTCGTTGTTGTTGTAGCTGTTTGGTGCTTTGGGCTGGGTCTGGGCTTGGGTCTGGGTCTGGGGCTGGAGCTGGGGTCTGCGGGCTTAGTCACTTAGTTGTTTGCTCGTTGCTTGGACTGATGGTGCTCCTTTCATGGCCCGGCATATTAGTTTTCAAGTCTTCACATTCACATTGTTCATTATGATGAGCCACCGAACACGAAAGAACAAAACAACATCCAACAACTGGCAGAAGCAGCAACAGCAGCAACAACAAGTTGAAATAGCTGGAAAAGACGAGCCCAAAATTTGACAATGGACGCTGACGCTCAAGTATCTGCAAGTGCACGCAATGTACTTTGTTTTGTATCTTCTACTACATGCATGCAACCAACTTTGGGCAATACAAACAGCGGAGGGCAAAGGGCCGGCGCAGGGCATAGGGGCAGATGCGGGGTGGCCGACAAAGAGGAGGCGGGTACGGAATTAAGGCAGTGCACACATTTCAACAGCATGTCGCTTCATTTAAGTTTTTTGCATCAATGCACTCGTGACAATTTGTCATCAAAAATACAGAAAATGAGAGAACACAACTATGCGAAATACTATGTGTAGTCCTATATTTTAAATTAATAAAAGACCTCGCTCACTTGGCATAGAATGAGTGGGCAGAATAAATACGAAATTAAATTATATGTTGAAAATTTAAGGTTCAGTTGTGCTGCAAATATAATAAAGTTGAAATGAATTAGTGGACAAAAAAAAAAGAAGAGATATCTACTTTGAGAGAAATACATAAGTAATCACATTTCCATGACCAAAACAGAAGAACCACAATATGGTATACACTGTATGTATGTATGAGAAACTACTTCACAAATTGTTATTGCCCATGTATGCGTAATCTTTAACGCATTAACTTCTTTTTTTGTTAACCGCTGCAGCACTTGGGTAGCTTAATGAAAGCCTAATTGCATGAATATAAAAACCATCTTTGGCATTTGCCGGGCAGCTATGTGTGGTCTTTCTATAATGCGACGACCCCTTGCTGCGACTTCCCCACACAATTTCCGTCAGCATCAATATATCGAGCAAAAATGGAAACAACAAAATGAAAAAACAGCCATAATAAAAATAATAACAACAACAACAACAACAACAAAAATATCAAAAGCCCCAACAAACAGCATGTCAGCTGTGCCCACTTAAACTTAAACTTATGCATATTTATATAATTCATTTTTAAATATTTAAAATCACACAAGAGGTGAGTGCGGTAGACGTAGATGCAGAGACAGCACTCAAAACATACTATATTAAATATCAAGATTTTGTGATGCATCATGCGAGCTGAGGGGCATTGAAGAAGCCAGCGGCGGAGGCAGGCGACCGGCCACGTCAGGCAGCCGAGAGAAGGTGGATTTTTATTACCAATAATTTTTAAAATTGTTGCGACGAGTGCAAGCAGCCAACTCGTTATAAATATAACCACAGATCGAAATACCTATATATGTATTTATATATATACATACACATACACAGATACATAGTCATACATATGTATATAGCGTTGAGTGTGCAAGTGAATTGATTGTAAAGCTGCCCGACCGTCCAACGCGATTATTTACGGTTTATTTTCAACGCATCAAAAATAAACATGTGAGTGAAAAAAAAAGCGCAACATGAATTTCTTTTTGTTGATTTTCTCTCTTTTTTTCTGAAACAAAAATATTGCATACTAATTTTAATACGTAACACGCGGGCTTTGAAGGCGCATCAGTCCAAAAATAGCCGCAAAGTGAAATGAACAAGAAAGAAAGCCAACACACGAATGCAATGACTGTGAGAAGTGTGGAATGGGGTGTGGAGATGTGGCGATGTGGCGATGTGGAGATGTGTGAGGTGAGGTGAGGTGGATTGGAGGACTGATGGTGGGGCTGGTGTGCATGGCAAAAGTGTCAAGCGACGGCATAGCGAGTGTATTTTTGAATTTTTGGCAGGTGGAACCACGACAAGTGCCCCAAAGTCGGCAGCGGGAACGGCCCCAAATGCATTCAAATTTCGATATTTTGTTGCTCGTTTGCTTTTATTTCTTGTTGTTATTTATTTTTCTTCATATTTATAAATAACACGGGCGAGTAGCGCTAACGGTGACGATAGGCAGCGTGCACAGAAAACACTAAAAATTAATTTCCACATAATTTTTATGAGGCAATTACTCATCGACACTATGCAGCAGCAACAACAATTACAACAATGAACACTCTTAAAAAAAATATATATATATATATATTTATATATATATATAGATAGATAGATAGAACATGTTGTTTCTGTTTAGACGTTGTCTTTCATTTATTTTATTTGATTTTGAACACAATGTAGTCAAAAGGTTTGCTGCTTACACTTGACGTATACGTACTATTTGCATTTCATATTTTGATAATTGTTTCACATTAAATATTCGAAAATGTTGTCTGCAGCGGTACAACTAATTAAGTATATATATTATTTACCTATCGCCGGCTCTTTCACACAATTCCTCAGTGAATACGCGCGTCCAACTGTTCAGTTTCTTGTGTCCCATCCCATATGCATATCAGTGGATTCATATAGTATTCAAATGCCCCTTACTGGCTACATAATTACGCAGCTACGCCCCACTAAATATTTGAAAGAATAATATGTTATAAACTGCATATAATCTATTATCACGTGACGTGTATTGTTAGAAACGTGTTGTAATTATTTGGAAATGCTTTCTAGCGATAATTGCGGGTGCCACTTTTTTCTGTTTCTGTTTCTATTTTCTGTATTTTTTTTTTTTTTAGCTACGTTGAATTCCACATTTTTCTTTTCAGGTTCGTTTGTTCTTCAGCTGGTGTTTTTGTCAAATTATACAACATTTATCATCAATTATCGCAGTACTGTCGTTGTTGTTATTGTTGTTCTTGTAGTTGTTGCCTGGCTGAGAAATTTTTGTACTATGCTATGTGACGCACGCGAGACTAACTCGTTGTGTGTGTTGTGTGTGGCGACAACATCGTGTCATGAAATTGAATAAGCAAATGACGTGCTGAATGCCAGTTGAAACAGTTCTATGGTTATTATAATTTTTTTTTTTTTTTTTAACATACTTGCCGTGTGGCATTCACCTCAGCCGGGAGACCGCAAAACGCAGTTTAAATGGGAATCGGTCTGCTATATATATATAATAAATATATTTGTAACTGTTACAATTGTCTGACATTTCATGCCAAAATGTAGACAATTGTCAATTGTGGCAGCGACGGCAACAATAACTATCAAACACCCCTTTTTGCATCAACTATGCAGCGCAACTGGCAAGTACTTGAGTACGACTATATAGATAGACATATACATAGATGCATAGATAGATTGTACATACACACTGTATGTACGTATGTATGGATGTACATATGTGAGTGCAAACATACTTACATCATTCAGACATATGAACGACGCACATGCTAAACGAATGTTGACAAACAATTATTATTTTATTACCATTTGTTTGTCTGGCTGTACTGTGTTGTGCTGAGCCCTGCCCCACCCTACCCCACCCCGCACCCATTTCTAACCCACACCCATCCCTCAGCCCTTTTCACTCGCTCTAATATAGATAGCTTTATCTGTCTGTCTAGCTGCCCGTCAGTTTGCATGACTTTCATGCACGGCTCCAAATTGAGCGTCAGTTGTCGTCAGGCCGTCTGCCTGAGTCACATATTCTCCCTGTCTCTTCTTCTCCCTCTCTTTCTCTCTCTATCTCATATTCTCTCTATCTCTGTGAATTGCACTCTCCTATCAGTTTTTTTCTGTTTGTTTATTTGTCTAACTGCTTTTGTAATACGATTCATTGTTATATTTGTGCTGTTGATTATTTGTTTATTATTATTTGTATCGTTGTTTGAACAAATTTTCACATGCAATGCGAACCGCAAAACCAATTTAACTACTGGCTACTCTCCCGCTCTCTCCCTCTCTCTCCCTCTCTCTCTCTCTTTGTCTTTGGTTCTCGCTCTTTCTTTATAAACTAGGCCTGCACATTTCAATATATAACATTAGCTTGAATCAACACATGTATTAGTATCCAGAACCAGAAGAAAATGACAAAAAAAAAGATAGTCAATACAAATAAACCAACTTTTGACAGTTGGAAATCAACACATAAAAACCGCCACATTTTATGTAATTGTTGTTGTTTTTGTTGGCTCTAATGTTGTATTGTTGCTGTTGTCGTTGTTGTGTTGTGTCGTACTAATTATAGCCACTATTTTAATGAAGTTTTCAACTGTCTGTTTGTCGGCTGTGTCAAAATGACAGTCGCTCGTTGTTGACATTGCCAGTTGTCTAACTGCCTGACTGCCTGACTGACAGACAGCATAGCGAAAAGTTAGAATAGAGAAGAGTTTGTTATTTAAGATTGAGTTACCTTTTGCGCATGCCATCTGAAAAATCGCCAACATTCTTAGCGCATTAGCGATATCAATGCAACATGTTGCAGTCGTCGTGCTTGTGCACCATTACAGAGATCATCTATCATTTTAACAACTTGCAGAGTACATAGTACGCATATATATGCATAATCCCACAAATTGATTCTATGGGCTGCCACACAGTTTTGCAGCTCAGGCGTATCTAATAACTTAATTCGTTTCGTGGAAACGCATTCAATATCACATAAGCATTTTCCTCACATTGCCACAGTAACTCTGCCTCAGGCCGAGAGAGACAAACTTCGGGCGTATCTAAACAGAGAAATCTAAAGTTTAATGGCTCATTAAAAAGAATAAAATAAAAAGAAGAAGATGAAACCAAACAGCCAGCAAGTGGGGCACATACACACACACACACACACTCAGTTGAGCGCACAGTCAGTATCTGTGTTTTGATTACAAATTTATTGTTGGTAATATGAATAAAAATGAAAATGAAAATTCTTTATATCTCGCCTCTCGACTGCGACTCAACTCTAGCCTGCTAATTATGCATGCCACATATGCAGAGGCAGCGAGCCAACAGGCAGCAGATACCCAGTACTCCTCCCCTTCTCCACCTTTTGCGTTAGAGAATACAGCAGCGGCAAATAGGCTGCCAGTTGGCTTTGCTGCTTCTGCAACAACAACAACAACTGCAACTACAACAAAATAGAAAGGAATTATAATAATAATAATAACAATGCTTCAACAAAATAATGAAAAATATAAACAGCAACAATAATATAACGCAGACGGCGTACCAAATGAGAGGCAACATTCGCATCGTGTGAATTTCAATTAAACCTGCAAACTGCAGCAGGCAATGTGGATAACTGTTGTTGTAGTTGCAGTTGCAGTTGTTGCAATTGTTGCTGTTGCTGTTGCTATTGCAGTTAGTGTTGCAACAGTTAGACGCACTGAGAGTCATGAGCTAACTGCTAATTAAATGCAGCATATGCTGCTAATTAAATTTATGTGCCCGTCGCACAGCTCTGATTATCAAAAAATTATTTATGCAAAATCTGACAGGAAATAGCTGCAAGCAACCGACAGGCAAACTGGCAACCTGACAATGTGGCAACTGGCGATGCATGGCTGATAAAGCCAAAGCCGCTGCCAAAAACAGCCACTGTTCAAGTGGCAACACGATCTATCTATCTCTCTCTCTCTCTCTCTCTCTCATTCTCGTTGTAGTTGCAACAAAAATACCAACGCTAGCTAATTTAATTGTACATCGTTTTTTGTTGCGTATTTAATTGAGTTGTTAACATGATGACAATTGATTATTAGTATTATTATTATACGGTTATTATGGTGGTGGTGCATAAGCTTTGGCTAATAATCACTCCGCATTTGAAGAGTGTTTGTTGGCTTAGGCATATAATATTTATGTCCACACATTTAGATAATTGTCATTTATATCTGGTAATCTACTTTATGTGAATAATCAAAGTTTTGTATCACAAAAAAAGATGGAAGCATTGTTGTTGCCAGTGTACAGTCAACATCTTGTTATGAGTGTAATGAATTATTTTATTGACTCAGCAATCGCTTGTGTATTTCTTAATGAGTTTCTTTCACATTTGTAGGGCAATGCGGTTTTCTATGAATGGCAAGACGCACTCAAATATATATAAAACTATATACATAGGATGCCTGAAAAATAATGCAAACATATCGCATAATAGACCAAAAACCACAAAAATAGGAAAAACTAAAGGCAAAAAACAAAAAAAAAAAAAACTTTTACATATATCATACATATGTATGTAGGTAGGTAGATAAATGTGCATATATAATATATTGTGCCAAGGCGACGAGCGCGCAGCACTCACAAAGTGACTCAGCAAGCCGGGAGAGTGGTACTATCTTATGGGATGAAGGGGGTCGGCGGAAGGTGGGTGTAGGAAAAAATTCCACTGGTGATGTCTTTATCCACTGGTCAGCAAGTGCAGCGTGTTGATTACGGTGTGCATATGAGTGTGCCGTGTGTGCATGTATGTGAATGTGTGTTTAATTCATTAAATTAAAATTAATGTTTATTTACGCGCAATTTTACAGCGTGCCTGAAATGTTGCATTGCTGGCCAAAAGTACTGCCAACCAAGCATAAATTAAAATATATTACAAGCAACAAAACAACAAGTGCAGAGCACAGCAGAGAAACTTCAGTGCAAAAGTTGTTGTTGCCATTTAAAATTAGCAACTGCAACTGCCAACTGCAGCAGCAGCAACAGCAGCAGCAACAACATCATTATTATTATTATTAGCAACATGAGCATTACAGCAACAACAGCAACAACAACAACAGCAACAACAACAACAGCAACAGCAGCAGCAGCAGCAGCAGCAACAGCAACTGTTGCTGTATCTGACAGATACATTCACAGCGTTTCCTTTCCATGAGTGCGTGTCTGTATGTGTATGAGTGTGTCTGTGTTGGTGTACTTGTGTGTTGTTATTGTATGCTTATCTGAACATTGAAAATCTCGCATTTGCTTTTCACTTCACTTTTAGCTTGGTTGCTGCTGCTGCTGCTGCTGCTGCTGCTGCTGGTTGAAGCTTGCTGCCTTTTGCCTTTTTTGCGTAATTTAATTAGTATTCTGTGGCCAGAAATCCGATATTGTTTATGGCTCGGCATTTGCACTGACATTGATTGACAGCAAATAGTAAAATTTCAGTATCTATATAGTAAGCCTTGGTGCCCATAATGTCTCTGCCGTCTGCATAAGCAAACAAACTGGCCGCAGTAATGTATCTTTATGTCTCCTTTTGAATAGCTGCAGTTTCTCTATTTCTCCCTCCCACTCTCTGTCTGACGTGCATGCTGATGACATTTAATAAAATCTGGCGCGACTAAAGGCTGCTGAATAAATGTCCAGCCTAATGGAGCTCCAATATTTGTTTAAACTACAAGAAGTTTGTCGCTGTTGCAACAAGCAGCAGTTTCTTAACTGGTTTTCAATTGTGTGAGTGTGTGTGTGTGTGTGTGTGTGTGTGTGTGTGTGAGTGGCCCATTTAATCAGTGGGAAAACATGAGCTCACAATTAGATAGCGATCTACAATAAAATCAATTTTGAATCACACATTGGTCCGAGCTAACTGAAAAAAAAAAACTCAATAAAATTCCAGTGGCTTAGTCACCAAAAAGGGGTAAATTGAACTACTCAAGAAGACGAGTAGATACATAAGTGATAAGTACAATTTCGTGCAACACATTATGCTGCTTCCGCACTTTATAATTCTTCTATTTGTGAATTAGCTAGGCAGAACGGCTTCACTCAGTTTGGCTGCCTTTATTAAGAGACCCAGTACACTACGCCGTTGTGTGTGTTTATTGTAGCTAACTAAATACGTTTCAAGCACTATAATTAAATGACTGTTGGCCAGCGATAGGAAATTAAAAACGTTTTAACAGCGATACAAACTGATAAGCCATAGACATAAAACACAAAGGCCCCAAAACAAAGTAACACGAAATAAAATACATTCATGCAACAACAACAATAAGATAGAAAAATAAACAACAATAACAAACAGCATATGTGTAACAAGCGCGGCAACAAAACTAAATACATATTTGACTTATTTGATTAGTACCATTATGAATACATGTATTTCTATGCAGCGTCTATCAATGTATGTGTGACTTTGCCATTAGAAATGCCAATTGGACGTAATACGTCAAATGTTTAAAGAAATTACTTTTAATGAAATGTGTCATCGGACGAACAAAACGGAACACACAAATACAGGGACAGATACAGATACAAATTTAAATAGAGATACAGCCACAAATACACACAAATAGAAACACTCACTGATACACATTTGAGAGGGGCACGTCTAGCTGAGGTCGTCACTGCCTGCGATTAGCCCCTCTCTCTCTCTTTCTATCCCTTTCCGCCTCTCCCCATTTCACTTTGGTTGCATGTTGGTTTGTTAATTTAGCTAAAAGTCCATTTAATGCTTAGTTCTTATTGCATTGCTGCTCTGCTACTATTAACGTAATTGTTTATAAGACAGCCGGTACTCGCTCTCTCTCTCTCTCTCTCTCTCTCTCTCTCTCTCTGGCTCTCTCTCTCTCTCTCTCTGCATGTGTGTGTATGTTTGCGTTGCACTCGATTGGGCACTTTTACACCTTTAACAATTACAATAGTGTAGCCATAACTATTATGTTGTGTTACATGCAACAGTCATCATCATTACGCGGCTGGAGGAACGGTGAGCTTCTGTAACTGATTTTGATGATATAAATATGATAGCAAGTAGTTTACTTAATTGTTTATTTAGAATATTAAATGCAAACGAAACGCAAGGAGATTTTAGATAGTGAATTGCATTATCATATGAATGGAATATAATCATATAGATTGGGTAGACATAGCTTGCATTTATTAATGCTAAAGTCGTGAGCTGAAGAGTGTGAAATGCAAATGATCATAACTCTTTGAATGCCCACCACATGTTGTCGCTTGTCAATGGCAGTCAGACGAACGGACGGCAAGACGACAACAGTCAACAATCAGGCATTGGCCGTAAAAGTCAAGCACTTAAAAAAAGAACTCAACACTTGCGTCGTTTTATTGCATTTAGCAACGGTTAGTTACATTTTACAATCAAGGCCGCTTACCCCCCACCAATTGAGTCATTCAATTCAACTCGAACGAGTCTCTGACTCTGTCTCTGTCTGTGAGTGTTAGTCAGTGTGAGTGTCAGTGTGAGTGTGAATGTGTCTCTGACTGTGCCTTCTTTAAATGCCTCACTTTACTTAAGCAAACAGATTTTTATCATCGTCGTTTTATGAGCATCATCAAAAACTAATAAAAACTCCATGCGTTCTTTATTTGCAGGCGACCGCAAGCAAAAGTTGAAGCAACGACTACGACGGCAACAGTAAGCGGCAGCAACAATAACAACAACAACTACAACAGTAACTTGTACAGCAGCAACATGTTGCACTCGTGCACTCGCCCAAGCAATTTGCATACAAATGTTGCCGTGTGGCACATGAAACTGCAATCGCAATCACTGAAGGAAAGCAGGCAAAGGCCGCCAGAGTCCCCCCAACCGGAGCCCAACAACAACAACAACAACAATAACAACAGCAACAGCAACAATAACAGCAGCAGCAGCAGCAACAACAACACCAGCAGCAGCTGGCGAGGCTGCCGTTTCATAATTTGATATTAAACATGCGTCCCAGTATGTAGAACTTGTAAATTTGCAAATTGCTAAAACGCATGACAGCAAAACCGAACGAAGGCAGCTGCTCCTCCCTGCAGCTCTCCCTCCTCACATCTCTGTCCCCCTATCTCTCTTTCTTTCTGTCGGAGTCCCTCACTCTTTGCACCTTTCTCTGAGTCTGACCATCAGTTCAAAAGGCATTTTGCCCGCCAGCGCTGCGTGAATTTGCATTTACATGGCACAGAAAGCGGAATAAACTCAAACCCAAGCCCAAACCCCGAAAGCCAAACCCGCTTAATGGCAGCTAGAAGTTCAATGCAGCCTCACCACCTCCTCCACCCCCCCTATCCCCTAGACGCCCTTCCCTTGTCGCTTCCATGTCGCTCAATTGACTTTCAATTGCAAAACAAACACAACACAAAGAAGCAAAAAGGAAAAAAACAAAAACTAAAAACAAAACAAAAGCAGCTGAATTTATTTGAAAATTGTTGTTGCTTTGCTTTTGTTGCTGCTGCTGCTGCTGCGGCTGCTTGGCCTGGGTATTGGATGTATGTACATATGTATATGATATGTTGATTTCCAAGTGCTCAACAATACATATACATAAATATATATATATATATGTATATATGATTGACATGCTCATGTTGCCTGATCAATTGATCGCCTGGGAGTGGAAGTGGAAGCTTTACGGCTACCAAGTGTTTATTTTGCAATTTTTGTTCGCCTTTTTTATACGGCACTTTCAAAGATTTGCCAATAAAACAAAATTTGTTAATATTGCACTTGGCAGCGATATAAAAATTATGAATGTGAAGTGTGCACACGCTTGTCTCAATGGGCCAGTGAACAAAAGGCGTGTTGGCTTCCATCTTACCGCGTCTCAAGTTGTGGCTTGATGACTGGCTGAAAGCAACACTTGTGACTTAAAGCATTTAAATCGATCTTAAGTCCCAACTCAGTATGTAGACTAACTAGCTAATTTTATTTGTTTAACATTTTTTCAATTGCAATTGATTTGCATAAGTCGCACTTTTGACTAGTGTCATTAAGCCGTTATTTGGCAGCACTATTAAAGCATACTTGCAAGACTTTAATCAGCCCAAAAAAAGAAAAAAGAGAAACACGCAACTAGCCATAAATCATTTTTATGAGACATTTCCACCCAAAATAAGCAGCAACGACAATAAGAGCCAAATATTTAATAGTCACGCAACGCAAACGCAGCACAAATCGAACCGAAGTTAAGTAGGGGAGGGTTGGCAGGCTAGAAAAGGATAACGATAAGGTCAAGGCAACTTGCTTCTTTGCTCGCTCCAACGCATTTGTGCCACACCAGCTAATGGAAGACAATAATCAATAGGCCAAAACCGAACAAGAACAGCTAAAATACTGCATATGTGGGCACAAAAAAAAAAGGAAAAACCAGCAAAGTAGTCAAAGAATTTGTTTGCGTGTGGTGTGTGTGTGTGTGTGTGTGTGTGCATGTGTGTTGAGCATGTGTAATTCCCACCACTACAGGATACACATGCATATGTGGGTGTGTGTATATGTGTACTTTTGTGGGTAGTTCATAACTTTTGTGACTTTTTATCGTGGCTGTTTGTGGTGGTTTCTTTTGGCCCAGAGCTGAGGACTCGCAGCTTGAACTGCCATATTTGTGTTGTTGTCCCCTTACACACATACACGTATTTGTAGGCGTCACCGTATGTCCGTCTCGCTTGCACCCGTACAGCAAACCAAAAAAAAAAATAACAAAAGTGTGCCAAAAACTTGGCCAAGAACTTGGCAACAACCACTGGCACACAAAACTCTTTGGCTAAACAGTTACATATTTACACATGTTCTGCACACACAGCTCGGTTTTATCGTAAACGCAACTTTAGCGGGTTATTTATATTTAGCGCAGTTCACAGAGCTTCAATCTTATCGGCACTCGTACAACACACACATATACATGTGTGTGAGTGTGTGTGTGTGTGTGTGTGTGTGTGTTGCGTATGTTCATGTATAATCGCACATGGTGTGGCCCGTGGTTTGACACTATGCTGTCCGATAAGCAATTGAAAAGCAATAAGCAACCGTTGCGAAATTTAAATGATGTCATCTCAGAGACGGCAATGACTGGTGCAGTTACTGATAACTGATACCCAGCCTGTGTTCCCTGTCTCTTGTTCCCACTCCCCAGTCCCCAGTCCCCAGTTCCCAGTCCCCAGTCCAGTCGATCTATCTGCATAAAGAAGCCATTAGCTTTTGCGTAGGATTCCTCACAGCTGATTTATGTCGTAAGTTCCATTGAAATTCATGAGTGATCAACAAGAATTATACTCAAAGTGAAAACATAATAGCCACTCACACATTAAACACATTTCTACAACAAATTTTCAAAAATGTAATGAAGCCAGTAAGACATCGCCATTGCATGCTAAACTAAACACATACCCTGTAGTAAACCATTATAAAAAGAACATTTAACGAAGGGAAGCATTGTTCAAATGTCTTCAGTAGGTGCTACATTATTTATTGATGTTCAACCTTTACATACCCATCAGTTGCAGTCTGTAGAGAGTATTGAAAACCATCCAAAGCTGGGCGTGTTACGAGCAATGAAAATGTGTGGCCGTTGTGGCTTTGGTTTTGGCTGCACCTACGCGTTGCTTAAGATTTATATATTTATGCACATAAGTATGGGGAAAACAACCAAAAACAAGCATATATATATGTATAGATATATATATGAATGTACATACATAATCACGCCCTACACTTTAGCATAAAAAACAAATTATAATTTATGTTATACATGCGTATATATATATATAAATTTAGTTTTTTCTTTTTTGGGATTTTGTTACTGGGCAAGAGTCGAAAAGCAGCCATATTATGTATAAATAATAATATTTATAATAAATACAAACCTGTCCATAGATTATGAAAAGAACTGTTGATGTATGAATTGTATGCGACCGTTTGGGCATAATCATAAATCTATGGGACCCCGTCAAGGTGTGCGCTGAAGTGTCAGCCATAAATTTCAAATTTATGTTCATCTTTTCGGTCAAAGCACAAAAGCACAAAGAAAATGCTCGCCATATGTACACATACATATATAAATCTATATATATATTTATATATATATACAACGATAGAGAGGTTTTCGTTATAGTATTCGTTTGCCTTTAAAATCGAATAATTTCAATTAAATGGTGCCGCGATAGTTGCGTCATTTCGACTGACACATTGGCCCGCTTATGGCGTTAATTTCATTGGATTTAGCGACATTGTGGCCCCCTCACCACCCCTCCAGTTTCACACACTCGCACACACACGCTGTTATGACTTGGCAAAAATTGTCGCTAATCGGTGCTCTTGTAGACGTTGACAAGTCATATTTGTCTTTGGCTTTGTGTCAGAGCCAGAAAACAGACTTTTCCCCATGCGAAAATGTTCTCTGACACCACATATATTATAAACAATTAATTACTTTGTACAACATGCAACATATGATGAGCTTTCGCAGCTAAATCTAATATAATATAATATATTCTAATATATCTACAACAGTTGGTTCTTTCAGTGAGTGAGTGTGAGAAGACAGGTATTTCTGGGTCTTCTTGTAGACTAAAGGTTTTCCATTTAGCGGCTAGAGTGACCGTTACATAACCATTAACTAGCCAAGTCATCAAAGAGCCCAATTCTCACACACTCAACCCACCTATCCACGCAAACGCCTCATTAAACTCACAGACAAAAACTGAAAAAAAAACACAACCGAAAAAAGCAAAAAAAAAAAAAAAAAAAACGAAATACAAAAAAAAATTGACCTTCAAAAACGCACAGAAATCAAACAACAATTACAAAAACAACAAAGCAACTCAACCAAGCGAAAATCAAACCCCAACAAAAATTAATATATGAATGTGTGAGTGCGTCTGAATGTGAGTGTGTGTGAGTATGTGTATATACATTATACTATAGATGCTGTTCGCTCGGAAACAGGTTGTTGTCTGTGTCAGTTTTTGTGTTATTGTTAACATTTATTTCATTATGCTTTTTCACAGTTGAGAGCTACGCAAACTTTCGCACACACGCACACACATGCACACATACACACACTCACATCACTCACATCACTGACACACAGGCAGTGAAACAAACAAAGAGACTGAAAAATGCGCGCCAAAAACTATCTCGAATATATGTATCTCAAACATGTAGAATCAATACATAGAAAGATACACACAATGTGATTGCACTTTAATCTGAATTAAATTTGAATGATTATTTCTGTACAATCTTAAAAATAATTGTGCAATGTGTATGATGTCATCAGCAGATACATTTTATTTGCCTCTCGGGCGTGCTGAACACGCAAAATACCCTTTATGCGCACCACAAAATAGCTTTGAATAACTATAACTATGAGCTTAAAATGTCGAGATCAGTGCCTGATGTATGGCAAAGTAATTCTCTAGGGTTCCAAATTTTCATTTTAGAGCACAATCTGCTCCACTCAAGTTAGCTATAAAATAGACTTTCAAAAGAATACGGATTTGATGGTTTTTCCAAAGCATCGTTCACACATTTGTTCACAAGATTTATTGCTTCACTTCTCGGGTATTAAGCAAAAGCGATAAATGCAACGCACACGTGCCAAATTCGTTAAATAAAAGACCGAAAAATTAATCGAGGTGTTAATCAGTGGCAGAAGAAAATAGGCGCCAAACATATTTTTTTTATTTATTCTTTTTTAGAATTGTTGCGCTAAATTCTTATCAGGAATAGCTATAGTTGCAACTTCGAGTCACATGTGCGTAATAAGCTTGTTAACTTTTGCATGGGGAGGGGGGTACGCTTCACCACTCGCATTGTACAGAAATAAACATTATTTATGTAAATTTGTACCAAAAGATATTTCCCGGCAATACGGTTTAGGGCGAGTCTTTAGGTAAATATATATATACGTATCTGTAAAGATGTAGTTTGCACTCACCTGCAACGCACACGTGCCAAATTTGCTAATGACCAGGCGTATACAACAACAACAACAACAACAATAACAACAAAAGTAACGGCTTTGAGGTGTTAATCAGCGGTAGTAGAGAAACAAAAAAGGCGCCAAATAAAAATTGTGCGGCAGGGAAACAAAATAAAGCGCCAAAAGCTATAGACAAACGCGCGCGCGTTTCTAGATAAATATCTATGACTACACACACTCACACACACACACACATACACTTACACATATTTGTGTGCGCAAATGTGTGCGTGCTTATCTATGTGAAAATACACTTGAGACCTGCTACTGTACATACGCAACGCTGGCAGCGAACGTTGACTGCGCGGCGAGCTTCTTGTAGGCATACGCTGCTGCTGCTGCTGCTGCGGCTGCGGCTGCTCGTGAAGGCAACAACCAACAACGGCAACAACCACAACAGCAGCAGCAGCAAGAAATCGACGCTGCCGCGCAGAACAATCGTAAACAGATCATCGAACTCCCTTCGCAAAATCATTTTTGTTGTTGCTTCTCTTTCTCGGCAGCGACTGCGACTGCGACTGAGGCCGCTGCTACTGCTGCTGCTGCTACTGCGATTGGCCTTGAAAAGTGTGCGCTTTTTAATTTTGGTCACCATTTCATTTTCGTCAATTAAGAGTTGCTTTATGTGTTTTTTTTTTTTGGTTTTCTTTTATTTTGCTATTAATCAGTTGGCAAAGTGTGCGGCGCCCACGCAACTGCAAATTGACAACCAAAAACAGCTTTCACCGTTTGCCTTCGCTTGCGTCATATTTGCCTGCGCGTTTGCGTGAGCGACAAAGCTACAAAGTACACGAAGCCGCTGCATCGGCATGTTGTTGCCGCTGCAGCAGCAGTAAACTCAACACTCAACACACTCGGTGAGGGCAACAAACCACCACAGCAGCAACTGAAGCAGCAGCAACAAAAACGAGCCGCAGTCGCAGCAGCAGCAGCTGAAGCAGCGCAGCGACGCAGCAGCAGCAGCAACCAACCAACCAGCGGGAGCGACAAACCGACAAGCGGCTTCGGCTTCGGGTTTTTTTTTTGTAGCTTTGTGGTCTCAGTCGCTTATTGACGGCGAGTACGTTCAGTTGTGTTAACGGTAAAACGGTACTCAGCTGCTGCACATTGTTTGTTGCTGCTTAACTGGAATTTCTTGATCGTTCGCTCGTACTTTCGTGTGTGTGTGTGCGTGTTTTATTGTGTGTTTGTGTGAGTGAGTTGCACTTGTAGCGCTGCTGCTGCTGCTGCTGCTGCAACTGCTTCTGCTTACGTGCCCAACTGAACGTCGACGTTTTCTAATCTGACGATTATCGATTGATAGCGACACCAGCAGCAGCAGCAGCGCCAACAGAGCCAGATAAGCAACCTCTCAGCTGCAACGGCAGCAAACACTAATATACACATATACACATACACACAAACACACACACGCACACGCACACACATTTATGGCGATCCCGCGGCCATAGTAGCGACAGCGACGCCGCCGCGCAGCCGCAGTCGACGCCGTGCTGTACGAGTTATTTTCTGTTCGACTTTGCGGTGTTACTCTCAGTTCGCTTTTGGAGCTGCCACTAAACGTTTACAAATCGCTCCGTGTTGCCGACGCGACGTTTTGTTTTGCGTGTTTTCTGAGCAATTCGCTTCAAAATCTAAGTTAAAAAATAAAATACAAATATTTCCATTGCCATTGGAAAAATCTAAATGAAATATATTTAAAAACTTTTCGCAGTGCTAAACATACTTTTCAATCAACTGTCGTGTGTGCTTAAAAAAAAAAATATTAATAATTAATGACTCAAAAAACGGAAAGCAGACGAAATTTAATAAAAATTAAAACGACTAATTTATCCAACATACGCAGCCAAAATCAATGAAACACATTGTCTAATTAAATATGTATTGTATTTTCATAATTTCCACAAACATTTACTCAAAGCCATTAAATGCCAAGAAAAAAAAAAAACTATTAAAATTCAACAACAATCTATTAAAGACTCTGAAAAAGTCATAAAAATATGCTAATAAAATTATGAAATTTTTCCCTCATAAATTTATGTACAATTTTTAAAGAAGTTTTAACTCATAAACTTTTTAACGTATTTTTCGCATCGAACATATGAAATTCATTTCAATATCTCGAAGCTGAAAAAAGGCAACAGCAAGACCAAAAAAAAAGGAGAAGGACGCCGAAAAGCAGTGCAAGATCATCAGAAATTCCCCAATCCGCAGAGGAGCCCAAAGGCAAAAACGCAATAATAAAAAAATGTTGGATTTTTTTTAAGCTGTTATTTGACTTGATGGAACAAAGAGGAAATGCTGCTCGAAAAGAAGAATTCAAAAATATGCTACCTGGTTTTTGCCATCAGCGAGGTATAGAGTTCCTACGTTCAATTTAAATACTCGTAGGAACTTCATACCGTGCTCTTGGAAGACCAAAACACAACAAAGAAACTCAATATTAAAGCAGAGGGCGATTAACAAATACGCACATAAAACGCCAGCGACTTTTGCATGCAGAAAACTGAATACGTGAGCTGTGCAAAATCGCCACAAAATAGTTGGCAAATCACAAAATTACGTGCCTTATGCTGGGCAATAACAAGTGCTAAACGACCATTAAAACACTTTCCAACTCGTGCAACACACATAAAATGCTCAACTTGCCACCCACCACCCACCTGCCCCCCAGCAACACGAACTGGCAAACTGAACGGCAGAAGTTCTTAAGATGGAGATTGGCAAAAAATGATATGTTTTGTTTGCGGAGTGAAAAGTATGGTGAAGAATTATCATTAATAAAAGTTGACTGTTTTACAGAAGGGTCACTACGAAAATAGGCATAGTAAAACCCAATAACATTTTAAAAACTGTAAAATTCAAGAAATTGTGATTTTCACAGAAAAAAATAATAGCCATTTAGCTAAAATTGATGCTATTTTAATTCATTTCCTTAATGTTGACTAATCACAATCAGCACAGCAAATTTACATTATTTTTCAACAAAAAACCCAACCTAGCAATTTAGTATGCATTTTTTAATAAACAAACTAATCAAAACAGGCAAAAAAAAAAATAGTTATATATATATAATAGAGTTCTGAATAATAGGAAGAGATAACTTTGAGTTGAATAAAAGACAAACACTTGAGGGAATATCTATATGGAGTAGCTAATTTAATTCTAACCAAAAAGTTTCTTGGAAATAATCACTGCGTTTCAGATAAACCTCTCTTTGGAGTTATTTGTGTGCTAAGTGCGTTTATACGCTTGAATTGTGTAATTTGTGGCCGAAATCATATTATTTAGTTAGTATATTAAGCACTCTGCTTGCTGACTGTTGCCATGCGGAGTTTTATTACATCAGCAGAAGCAACTTCAGAAGTAGCAGCAAAAACAACAATTAATGGGAAAGGTTGATTAACACGAGAATTATTTAATTACACCCAACGGTTAGATTCGAAACTAAGTACATGGGGACAGCGACAGAGACAGTGGCAGACTAAGCGAGAGGCAAAGAGAATGAGCGAATCGCATACGAGAACTATTATAAGTTAATGAGAATTATATGTAACGAGCTTGTTAGTACACATCGATTTTCAACTTGTTAAGCTCAAACGAAATTTGGCATCTGATAAGCCAATACATATGTAATAAAAACAAATTTACCAACCAATTGGCAACAATATCTTGTTGTGGCTATCAATTGAACTTTGATAAGCAGAACTATTTGAGTAGCCGACACATTTATTATTATATTTGAGCAAAATTTTTGTAAGGTTGCTTGTCAAACATTAAGAGTAATTCCAAATGTTTGCTGCTAGAAATCCAATCCACAATTCTCAACGATTGCTGTCTGGTGTGGTTGCTGCTGTTGTTGTATACCAGTCGAAAGACCTTCGAACGTTGCAATGTCAAAAACCTTTCGGCATAGCGTCGTCAGGCAAGCAGCTTGACAAAATGAAATGGAAAAAAAGAGGAAAATAAAAATAAATTGTAGCATATAAGAAAAATGCTGCAAAAATTGCTGTATACGAGTGCGAGACTTTCAAAAAGTGCAACGCGCCAAAGCCCAAGCGCAGTTTCAAGTTAATGGCCCAACAATAAAACTGCAAAACTGAAGTCAGGCACAGGGCACAACAACAACAATAACAGCAACAACAACCTAAACAACAACCACAACAACAACTACAGCAGCAACAGCAGTTTCACAAACTCCAGAAACCTCAACTTTAGCAACTGCAGCAGCCATAACAACAACAACAACAACAGCAACATCATCATCAAGTGCCAGAGAGACAGTCCCCAGCAATTGCACACGCACATTTTTTTTATTTTTTTTTTCAGCTTTCGGGGCTTTAAGCATGTAGGCTCGGAGAGCGTGCAGTGTATCGCACATGTGCTGCCGCAGAAAGCAACAACAAACAAAACAAAAAAAAAAAATTTAAAAAAAAAGAGAATTAAACCAAAAACATACGCAAAGATATACATTTTATAGATACGCCTCAAGTTGAACGGGGCTCTGTGCAGCTGTTGTTGTTGTTGTTGTAGTTGCTGCTGATATGAAGCAAGCAAAATGCATACAACTTTATTATGTGCGCTATGCCGATAAGCGCGCGCAATAAAATATAAGTAATAACAGCGAAATACACAGATACAGTCGAAAAGCACACACATTGAGTCGAATACTCACGATACTTTATCTATACTTTACTTTATAGTATGCGAAATGGGAATGAGAATGGCAATGAGAATTGGTTTCCTTGTGGTTCCGAAAATGTTGCCGCTTGCAATTTTTGCAGCAGCCTCGTCAGCAAACGGCAAGAAATAATAACAATTTCTGTAGATTTCTTTTTATTTTCGTAATTTTGTTTTTCTTATTTTTTATTTTATTTTTTTTTCTTCTCTTGCTGTCAGTTGGAGCAACTGGAACTGGACAACCAACTTGGACTTGAGGCATTGTATTTTGTTGTCCATTTCAACGCTTGGAAATTCTTCTGACTGTTGTTGCTGCTGCTGCTGCTGTTGTTGTTGTTGTTGTTGTTGTTGCTGCTGCAGTTAATTTAATTTCAGCTCATAAATCAAAACCATGCCGCGCAAAATGTTTGCTTTTGACGCGGCGTTTTTGTCGCCAGCCTCACACACCAGGCCAAGACAATTTTTCGTTCTGCTCTTTTTTTCTCCCCTTTTTGAAACTGAATACTGACTGAACTGGGGGCTGGAACTGTTAAGTTAGTCAACTTTACAGCCGCTTGACGTTTGACAAACAATAGCAACGGCAACAGCCAAAAATAAAACAAGCTGAAACTCTGCAGCTTAAGTTGGTCAGCTGGCAAACATACAAATTGCAGGCAGCTGCATTTCAGAGCTGAGAATGGATATCTTTTACATAAAGAGAGAGAGAGAGAGAGAGAAAGAGAGAGAGAGAGAGAGAGAGAGAGAAAGAGAGAGCTGTCAACTTAAAGTATCTAACTAGAAGCAAATTTCACAAAATATTAATTTGATGTGACTACAATATACCAAATATAGATCTACATAACTTTCACACTTATTAAATTAATCATTGAAGCTATTTAAATCTGAACAAAAAATACCAGCTTTTGCCGTTAATTTATAGCATTCAATTTTATTCTCAGTTTGCTCTCAATTTGTTGCCAAAGTAAATTATAAAAATAGAAGACTCTTTGTTGGACTAATTGCATGGCAACAATAACAGCAAAAACAGCAACAACAACAAGAACAACAGCCACAATGGCTGAGCAATTGATCTGGCTGCTTTGGCCCAGCCCACATGTGGGCCCAGCCCAGCCCAGCTATTTATGCCCATCGCAAGCGGGCGCTGGAAGCGCACTTGAGAGCGTGACAGTAAATAGTAACCTAAATGACAACTACTGGATAGATAGCTGGACAGCAACTAAGTTATATATATATATATAGACACACACACACACATACACCCACAGAGATACATACACAAGTGTATATAAATATTTACTGGGTGTGTTCCCGATGCCAAATTGTTAACCCTTTGATTGCGCATTGGGGCGCTGGCTGAGCGCACAATGAGAACTCAGAGTCGATACTCGAAACTCGTTAAATGTTAATCGTTGACACGACCAAAATGCTGACTAAGTCCACTTTCAATCGTAAGTGGACAGAGTGACAGTGACTCGAAGCGGATGACGATGGTCATATTGATGGCGATGGCCGTCGGTAAACTTCTATAAAGCAAACAAACTACAGAAAATATGTATATATACATAGGCAAACGTATTTAGGTACAGCTCAGTATGTATACTAGACTCGCTGACTGATCAAATGAGGTATAGTTTAAGAATGAACACTGCAAGAAATCCATTTAAGCATATAGACTTTATTATTTAAATAATAAACGTAATTGTAATCTTTTTAATTGGCAAAGAGAAACAAATATTAATAAATAAATATAATTTAATTAAATTAAATCAGTTGTATTTTTTTCTTAATAATCCATTTCTAACCAAATTAAATACAGCTTTAATTAATAAAGAAAAAATAAACATCAGTGCAAAAATGGGTTAAGAATTTTTATTGTTATTTCAAAGATAATGAAATATTCAATGTAATCCACTTAAAAGCATCCCACACATACCAACATTCCAACAAAGTTTAATTTCAGTGCGGAGCCCCAAAGGTATTCAATTCTTCTTAGCTGAGTTGAGTTGAGTTTAGTTTAGTTGTTTTGTGTTGTGTTGTGTTGTATTCAATACCCGTTCCCATTCTCCAGGCCAGCCCAGCCCAGCCTAGTTACAGCACAAATGCTGACCCATATCAGCACAAAATATGCTAATTACCAATGGGGCCCAGTTAGTTGGGTTAGTTCACTGCGCAGTCGGCCAGTTAGTCAGTTGTTCAGTAATTCAGTTAGTCGGTGAATGACAAGAGTGTCGACGGTCAAGGCTATTGGGCAAAAGCTGTGCAAAATGGTAAACACAAAACGATGCCGACACTCAAACACACTCACAATCACACATACGAGAATATTGTGCATATTTTGTGTTTGGCTTATAATAAATCAGCCACGTGCAAGTGAGTGATTCAGTCCGACCTCAAATTTAATTCCAAGTTGGCAGTCGTGCTGGTCCCACAGAGATTTTATGTAATTAACGCTGACGTCAGACACGGCAATTATATACAAGAATCAATTTTCAATCTATCAGTTTTACAAGTAAATACATATACTTACTTATATACAATTATTATATATGAGACGCTGTTGTAAGTCGAGAGCCCCTCCGGCAACTTGCCGGCTGTCACGACGGAAGTTGACTCAGCATCAGCAGCAGCAGCAGCAATTTGACTTTACCTAACTTTAGATTGTGGAAAAAAATTAAATTATCTTGGCTGCACTGTGATCTGAATGTTTCTCGAATGTATTGCGAACGCCTACATGTGGGCCAAAAGATTTCATTTAACTCTTTTGTAATTCATTAAAATATGCTTATATTGAATGTTTGCCACATTGTTGCGCGCACCAGAGATACATTTGTATCTTGTTGTCTCACATGTGACTTGTACTATTTCACTGTCGGATTTGGCCAGCCAAAGCTGCGCATTGTTTGGCATCGTCGACCTAAGCCGATTTTAAGCCACATACGAGAACTATAGCTGGCCAAAATACGTACACACGTATGCGGCAACAATAACAACAACAAGAGCAACAGCAACAACAAATTTTACATATATGCCTAACGGTCTGCATCTATGTATATATGTCTGCCGTTCAGCGGCGACATAAGCTTTGATGGATTTTGACATAAATATGAGTTGGAATTTCGTGCCAAGTTTGGGGCACAGAGCACATAGAGAGCTTATCAGGCCGGGTCCATATATAGTCGATCGATCGGATCGATCCGATCGCTAGCTGAATTGGCAGCCAAACTGACGACCACTTGGCAGGTCAGCAAATATAAAACACACACCAGTAAGCCAAACAACCTATGGCTGAACCTGGTTTCGAGTTGGTCTCCGACTTGGCCTCAGCCTGGGCCTGTTCACAATTTATGCTAATCCGTGCGCCATAATTTGTTTTGTTGTACTGCTGGCAGGCCAGGTTACTCTTCAACCTGTATGTGTATGTATGTGTTTATTTTTTGTTGTTTTTCTTTTCTTTTATTTTATTTATCTATTTTTTTTTTTTTTTTGTAAATTTTTAGCGTGCAGAGCGCGTGTTGCGCATTTCCAAACAGGCATCGAATAGTTGTCGGTCCATTTGGGTTAAATGATTAATTTACATAAATATTTTTATGATTTGCCAAGGCAACAACAATAACAACAACAGCAGTCGAATAAGAAAACAAAACAACAACAAAAATGAAACAAACTGCTAGCTGGCCAGCTGCCAGTCTTATGCAATCAGCCAACAAATGTTTGCGCCCCTTTTGGCTGACTGTGACTCCGGCCTGAAAAGGGAACTAGTTCAAGCAACTGTAAACGCAATTGGCCAAACGCTTACCTTGTTGTTGGTGTCATCAACCTTTTGACAACGTCCTTTTGTCTTTAGCTGGCAACAGATGACAGCCAGCAGCTCACAGGACGTGCGCCACATGTGACTAAATTCGTACTTACCAGTGCCAATGAACTCAGGCCGACCAACCGAGAATCAACAACCCATAACCAGGAAGCAAAGTTCTACCAAATGCCATCGAGTACAACAGGTGTCCGGCATTTATGTCTGCGTCTCCTATGTTGATCTCTCAATGCATTATTTATCAATAGACGCACTTTAGCTAGGCGCCAATGATGATTTCATTAGCACGGAAATTTATCGCTTTTGTTGAGTGGACTTGAATGCATCTTAGTCCACTAATCGTGTGTATGTATGTGTGTGTGAGTGTGTATACGTCTAACGAGTGCGATTACACTATAAATATTGTGAATACTTATCTGCATCATAAAGTAAATATTAAATTTGTATGTAAATATTAAATTTGTATGTAAATATTTTAGAATACAAAACGGGCACAAGCCTTTCCAGCATGCAGAATTTATAATCAAACTCTAGATGAATATGTCTCATAAATATGTATATATATCAAATAAAGGTCTTAAGCTAACTATTTAATTTACTATAAATATCAAATATTTTGAATTCATGGCATATTTATATGCCATAAGCTGCTTTTTGCTATTATATCGGGTAACAATGCATTAATCTCGAAAGAGTGTGATAACTATTGAATACAAATGTTGGTAAATTAACGTTAAGGAACACTTCGATTATCAGTTTGAGTTTCTTTATTAATTTCATCAAATGCTGATTGCTCAAATAAGCTTTAGGTCTTTCGTGCACTGGGGACTTTGGGGCTAGCACCTGGGGCCCAACCCTATCAAAAGAAGCCTCGCCCGAAGCTGGTTACTTCTGTTGTTGCTGCTTGTCATTTTTTTTTTTTTTTGTAGTTGTAGGTTGTGTGTGTTTTTTGTTGTTGCTGCCAGTTAATCTTCAGTTACTCAACCCCTTTTATGCAAATGCGACTTTCAAGCAATTTAGAAAAAATACGAGTGAAAAATATACACAAGAACAGAAACAATACCAACACCAACAACAGCAACAACAACAAGCGCCAAAGAAACACGAAGTTGTATAAATTTATACATATGTGACTATACAATATATGCATGTATAAATATATATTAATATGTACATATATGTATTTATAAGTTCATATGTGAGACTTGTAGATAAATTTGCATATTTCAGTCGTTCATAATCCAAGTCTTTCCTTAAGTTGAAGTCTCTCGCTCCCTCTCCCTCTCTCTATCTCTATCTATCTCTCCCTAGCGGGCAACCAGCAACTTGAACTGGGACTGGGGACTAGGTATACTGCGGGCAAACAGCCAATAACAACAATAGAGACCCGCGTCACTTTCGAGGCGTCGAACCATTTAAAATGCCACACCTAACTACAATTTTTTTTTTTTGCGCCTACTACCAAGTCTGTCGCTTATTATTATTATAAATTTGTTGTTGTTGTTGTTGTTTTTTTTTATCATTTTGTTAGTAGGTTTTTTAGTTTCTACCTACTACTTCCAATGTGAGTCTTTGACAATTTATGTGGAAGATAGCTTGGACGCTCCTCTCATCGCACATGTAATTAGCATTTTTGTCGCGTATTTAATTTGATTTTATTAAAAGTCATATAAAATTGTCAGCTCGCTGAACCACTTAGATCCCAAAAAGCGGGTCTTTTTTGTTTAGCCAAAACTGTTCAACGGTTCTTTTATGTGTGGCTTGCGTCTATTAATAGTTCCAGTTCCATTTTCAAGGTGGCTCCTGCATATTTCAAAATCAAAAATAAATAAATAGATGCGAATCTTGGAATATTTTGCAATCTGTGATTGAGAGCTGTCATTGATGAAGCGTTGCCTGTCAACATCATCGCGCCATTTTTAATGTTTAATGTTGCTGATCGCTATCTATGCAGATTTATATTGACTGTAATAAAGTAAGACTGTGTCTCCTCTTTTTGTAATACGCTGCCAGCTGCAGCCGAGTCTAAATGGTGGTTTTGTCATATATAACGACGATAAATCCAATACAAAACCATGCTAATTAATTGTTTAATCAGATAACATTTCATTATGAAGACGTTTGAAAAATTGATATTTAAATAAATATATTTTCAAAAAACTGCAAGTCGCAGTCAATGTTGTTTTTATTTATATCTGTGAACTTGTCGTTCTTTTACTGTGTTTGTTAATTAATTTAATTTATGGCTGGCGTTGTGCTAAACAAAATGAGTTGGCCAATTTGATGATGCGCTCGATCTTGGCATGGGAACAGCACATATGGAGGAAGCAGCTATTGAATCTTGATTTTAAATGTGAAAAGGTCCCAGCCATAAATTTAAAGAGAATTTATATTGTAGTCATCGAAAGAAAAAACGATCGAGAATTTCGAAAAAGGCGACTAGTTAAGTAATCCGATAAGATGCCGATTTTAAGAGGTTATTGGCTATTTAAAAAGAAGTAGAAAAGATAAATCATCTGATACTTTTACATAGTTTTATTGGGTACAATTAAAAGCACCACGACTTTGATAATTCCGAAGAAGGGCTTTCATGTGTCTTATATATAATGCCAATTAGCATCTCTTCTATAGCTGTGCGTTTGTTGTATGAATTTATTTCTGTCGCATTGATACGTTTAGTTTAAGTGACAGAGCAGGCGGAAGATTTGCCATCAGAGCGCACTAAGTCACCTTAGCGCGGCGCATAGAAACAACATGACAACAAAATGAACACTTCAACAAAATTAGCCAAGCAAAAAATAAAACAAAAATTAAAAAATGAGAAATGAGAAAACAAACAAAGAACAGAAAAAAAAATAAATTCTAAAACCGACAGCGAAACAAACGCAAACATTATTCATTTAAATGTCTATAAAAATTGCGGAAAAATATTTTAGAAATACACATACATATTATATATTATAAATAAAATACAAAAATTATTCGCACATATCCATTCGACAAGCTGACAAGGGAGCTGTTGCTGTGCCGATTCCAGTTAGTGTTGTTGCTCTGCTGCCTTAGAATAAAATCTGCTTGGAAAACAAACTGATTGTAAATTATGACGCTCCCAGCAGACTGTTTAAGATTCATACAGTTATGATTTATAATAGTGTGTGTGGAGCGCATTAGAGTATGTCTGCGTGATACATTTAGACGATATATACATATATATATATATCTAATACATATACATGTGTAGGAGCATATAGCCTATAAGTTTGCACATTTAAAATCCTAATTTTTTTCAGACTGACCAATCGCCACGATAGATGTTATTGATTGTACACCAACACACGCTTTATTAGCACACAGAGCAATAACTATATACATGAAATGTTAGACATCAATCACAAAAAATTAGTCATTTTGTTGAAATGGTTTTAGTGTCGTGTTTAGGCATTCGCCTTGGCATCTTTCAACTGCCGCGAATGTACATACATATCTATTCGTACATAACATCTATAACTTTATTATGTATATTTAATAGACCATTTTACAAGCAAGCGACAAATGAGATGCTGAAATTATGAAGATCAAGTTCAAATTACTTGATATTCCAAAACAAATAAAAAAAAATATAAATATATTCCGGAAGAAAAACCAAAATTGATTGGAACATAAATAGTTATAACAAATAGTACACACTTCAACCATATATTTTAAGCGCACAAGAAAAAACATGCGATAGAGATGCAAATTATTTGTAAAGATTTGCCTTTTATTAAATGTATTCCATAGGAACTGATTCCCCTATTCATAATTGCTCGTGATTCTTAAGATCTTTTTTATTTTATTTTATTTAATAGCCATCGCTTTTTATGACACTCTTTATTCAACATGCCTTGCGGTAAAGAGCTCTAAAGTCGAGAGCATTCCTCAAATTTGACCGCATTATGTTTTATTATAAAAATTTAAAGAAAATCGGTTGCAGCTGTTACTTTCTGTTTGCAAATATTTATGACACTTATAATACCAATATATGTATAGACTAATGTATATGTATATATATATATGTATATATATATAGTGTAAATATGTATGCATATATTGAAATCATACCTTGTGCAGCTGCTGGTGCTGATAAGCAAAGAGCAACTAAATTTTTCATTTTGGTTGGTTTAACTTAAATCATAATCAAAGTGATTTATGAGCCAGAGGTCAATGCTATGCCGTTCATAAATGTTTCGAAATCTGTCGTATTTTATTTTAGCGAATTTGCATGACAAAAACTTGATTTATTTGAGAGGCAACATTGCCAAAAGGAGAATGCACACACAAAAAAAAAAAAAAACTGTCTGCAAAAAATTATAAAACGCAGTCGTGAATGGATTTTCATCAACTCTTTATTAGTTACCAAAATAATTATGTTTCTGTCATTTGGCTTCAGGTCGAACCGTTAAGAGGAGAATGTTGTAAGCCAATGCTGTCAGCTAGCATACCAATCCATGTTATTCTGCATTTGCCGCATTTTCTTGCTAATTAAAACGGCCAAATCCATTTAGCAGTCGGCTGAGCGCATTTCACTAGTTGGACTTGGACGAGGGGTTACTCCGAATTCTCATTTGCCTGCCCTTAAGCTGATTAGCGAAGACAAGCGCACATTGTAGCCCCAAACAGCCCAATACCCTATACCATACCAAGTGATTCCATGAAATAGATTAGCCCTGCCATTACAATGTTATCATATATCAATAAAATGACCAGGTTGATGAAATTTACATTTTTGCCGCAATTAAATGTAAATTTCATCAACGACGCTGATTAATGTGTCTATAGGAATGCGAAAAAAAAGTGAAGTGCTGTAACTATCTAATGTGAGAGATCAAAGAATCAGCCAAATAAACTGAAGGAGTGCCTATTCCATCTAACAATTTTTCCTTATCACAAAATTAACGACTATGTAATAAATCAAATGATTCAACTTTCAAGATTTTACTTAACTTCCAAGAAGACAGTTTCAAATGTATTCGGAGCTATTCGATTATTTAAATATTGTATTTAACTTAAGTGCACAGATAAGTGCGTATTCAAGAATTTTCTTTAAGCATATTCTTTGTGCTTTTAACAATTTCCGCCAATAACATCCATCTATTTTGCTATGCCATAAACTTGAGGCGGTTGCACATTTTTCATGTATGTATTACCAAGTGCATAATATTAACAACCGGTTGGTTAACATATGCATTACGCTCAAGTACCTACTATCTGGAGCTGAGGCCCGCTTATTAACACTTGATAGATTGCGCGCTGAGGGCACGGTCACCGTTATTTGCACATTACTTTGCGTTTTAACAACACCCAAAACATTTAAGCCAAAATAAACATGTCGAGCGTGGAAAAAACAGAACGACACGGACATGGACACGGAAATGGGCACGTATGTATATATATATATATATACTTATGTGTGTAAGTGGTACTGTGCCGGGATTGGAACTGGAATTGTGACTGGGCGATCGTTGGCGCTATGAAGAAATTTGCAACTAGTCATTTTCGAGTGTGTTTCACATTTTTAGTGTGCCTGCATGCTTAACATGTTTGTTTGTTTGTATTTGTATTTATATTTGTATACGTGTTAGTGTTTGTGCTTGTGCTTATGTTTGTATTTAAATTGTTACTGTTGCTCTGGCTGTTGTTGCTGTCGTCATCATAGTGTGTGCATTACTGTAGCTATTGTTGTTGGCCCGTTTTGGCCCGTTTTGGCCCGTGGCTTGTGGTTTAAGTTCACTGCTATTTTCAAATCAATTTTGTTTACTTTTAATGCACACAACTGCAACAACAAGAGGAACGAACAGCAACAACTGCGACACACGCACGGCCACTTTTCTCCCCAGCAACATATCTAGCGATACACATACATAAGCTGAGTCCGGGCCTGGTTGCCCGTTTACCCATTTGCCGTGTGTTTTACAACATTTTTATGGTTTGGGACCACCCTAAGCCAAAAGACAACAACAACATCAAAATTGTCGATGTTTGAAAAGTGCATCGGTAGGCGAGAGGACGACAAATAGACAGACAGAGAGACCTGACACACAGACACATCGACTGACTGACTGACAGACATGCACGCTCACATGCAGCAGCAGCAGCAGTAGCAGTAGCAGCAGCAGCAGCAGCAGCAACTCTGTAACTGTAAATTATACATTTCATAATTTTCGCAACATATTTCGTGATAATCGCATGTAATTGCGTTTTATCTGCACCTTTCATCCGGACATGTGAGCAAACAAACGCGCCTAACACAAAGCGCCCTTAAACAACACATTTTGGCCAACCCCTTGGCACAAAAAGTAAAAACTGACCACAGTAACCGGTAAAGAGTAACCAGTAACTAGTTTCCAGAAAGCCCAGTGAACAGTTCCATTGGCAGTCAGAAGGCGGCTTTAGATTGTTGTTTTTTTCTTTCTTTTTTTTTTGGCTCGAGCGCGCTTCAATGGGCTTTGGCCATGTCCAGCGATTTACGGGCAGCGATAGCAAATTATGCGAACAAACGGTACATTTTCTTTATACTTCACAATAATGTAATATTTGGGATACAACAAAAGCCACATACACATACACACGCAACTTGGCAACTTGCCGCTAATGTGTCCCAACTGAGCAACCCCTCGTCTTGTAAATTGCATTAAAATGTGGCGACGGACAGCTAATGCATTTTTCACAACATGCGCTTGCTGTGTGTGTGTGTGTGTGTGTGTGTGTTTGTGTTTGTGGACGTTGTTGTGATAACAACTCACGCGATTATCAATTTGACACCCAAAAAATTGTGTCGTTCGTTAGCCGTTGTTCGCTGAATCGCCTGAGTGAATGACTATGAGTACACTCGTAACTGGCTGCATGATCACGACATCGGCCCAATAACAACAGCAACAGCAACACCAACAGCATAGCTGTCGGCGTGTTGACTACCGCAGAACAGCAGCAACAGCAACAGCAACAACCACAACAATATATTCAGCAACAGTAGGGGACAGTGCGGATTAGGCAAATTTTGTACAGTCGGGTATTAAGTGCCGAGGGAGCGGCGCTGACAGCCACAGTTAATATAGCAATTATGCACTGGCCAAAATTTTACAGAAGTTAAAGGAGTCAAAGGCTACTACAGCAATCAGAATGTTCGAGTGGCAAAATTGCGATTTGTAATACAAATGAATAAAGAAGAGTTAAATCTTTTGTATAATTTCATTCGCAAAATTGTATCTATAGTGTGAAATGCCTCGCAAGAAAATGCCGGCCTCCATTTGAGGCATGTCGTAATTATATTTATTTCTAAAAATATTTTGTATCGCGCTTTTGAGTTATTAATTTTGATATCCTCATATTTTTAGCCATTTCAATTTGTATTTACATATATTTCTTTTATGTGCGCTCATGTTGTCAATATATATTTGAATGTGAATTTATTCAAGAGATTTCTCAGAAAATATTTATAGATACACATGTTTGTACAGCTATTTGGCTTATCAATGCCATAAAATAAATACTGAGTATAAGAAATTAACAACTCGCCAATCGCAAACAAATTCCAGTGAGAACAAAAGCAACTAATTGAAGTGCTGGATTTTGTGTATTTTATATCTGACCTGTGACCAAAATTCGTTGGACTGCATTAAAGTTTTCAGTGTAATTATCAAAAACGTGTGATTAGTTTCTTTCACCGAATGCGACTTGACCAGCGGCAACATTGTCGACAACTTTTACTCATCTGCATAATATGGTGAAGAAATTTGTTAAAAGCATTTTCAACATTTAAATAGAAAATCTACCAAACGACAGCTACACCAGCAACCACAACAAAAAAAAAAAAAAAACACTATCCATAACATCGGGCTTAATTATGCTGTCACAGAGGCCTTAAAAAGACTTTCATCTTTCACTAGCACGCAAGATATGAGTCCCATGTTAAGAAACAGTAAGAAAAACACAAATATACTTTTAATCGCTTAATTACATTTGACATGACAGGTTGACGGAGGGCGAATAATCCAAATGATGGAGCAATTCGAGTGGCATTCAAATGCATTTAATAAACAGCTTTAATCATATAGCAACTACAAACAATTCAATAGCTTTTTAGCTGTTGCGAACTCGTCTTTTATCGAGTAATGACTTTAATGCAAAGCATACGCAAAATCGTTTGAAGGCGTTTCCCAGCCGTTGGCTATGAATGTCAATTCGAATTAAATTCATTTTTTATGTACCACAAACATATGCACACACACACATATATATATATATATATATATATATATATGTATATATGTATAGATATGTACACATATATGAGGAACAGTAGCCCCTCTGCTGGTAATTCATTTTAAATAATTGAAAACGATAGGACGGCAATAAAGGATTAAGACTGGGCAAGCAATTTGCGCAGGCGCTTACAGCTGATGTCATTTATTGTATTTAAAAAAATATACAGAAAAAAAAGGAAATATATGATAAAAAAAATGCATAAAAGGCAGAAAGAAACAAAAGGCGGCCATGCTGCGGCCGACCACAGAGTTATTATTTAAATGTGCATTACACACAAACACAACCACATATAGAAATTAACACACAGATGCCTCTCGCTATAAAAAATCGACAGTTGGCTGGCTGGCCGTATTCCCAGTCCCAGTCCCAGTCCCGGTCCCGGTGCCGCTCCCTGCCTCTGTCCCTGTCCCGCATACGACATGTTGTCATCGTCATCAACCCTTTTACTGGTGGGTCCTGGCTGCGGCGGCGTCATAATTAATAAGAGAAATCCCTTTTCAATTTGACGGAGTGCATTTGTCATTGCATTTAATTTGTAGAGTACGCGACCAAAGACGAGAATGAGGAAGTCCGGAAGTTGTCGTTGTCGTTATCGTTCTTGTTGTTGATTGTGGTTGGTCCCTGGGTCGCGTCTGCTTCAGCGTCAACGTCTGCGTCTGGTGTCAAGTAGGGGCTGTCCTGTAACCGTTTTGATGTTCACACGAAACATATTTAAATGCATAGCGCTTGAGTAGGCAGCAAAGTTTTCAGCAGCGCTACAGACAAAACGAAAGAGACTCAGAGAGAAAGAGAAAGAGAAAGAGAAAGAGAGAGAGAGAGAGAGATAGTGATGGAAGGAGTTGAAGCAGTGTCAATGAAATGCGTTAATTGATTTTAATACATTTTTTGTGTATGGGAAACTGTCGCAGAGGTCAGGGGTTAATACCGTTGGCTAATAGCGTTAATGCCTGCCCAAGGCTATTGTCAGTTGGCTTAATGTAATTGGCTTCTAAAGGCCATAAGGATATGAGTAACTTAGACTTATATAATGATAATGGCAGTAAGTATCTATGCAGATTACTTGCTTCAGTTGCAGTAAATGCTTGAATTTGTCTACAGCTAATATGTCAAAAAACCGATTAATTAAAATATTAGGTATCTGTTTTGAAAAGTGACTTAAATCAGCTTGCATTCAAAAGCAATTTCATTCTACAAGACCCTCAATTATGTCACAATTACGAGCTCATTTCAGTTGCTGTTTCAACTGCAATTCGCGAATGTAAACCCCTTCTAAATGCGAATGTACATTTTGCAGCAAACAGTCACACAAGTCCAAGGGCAATGGCAGCTCTAGAATCAACCAAACTCAGCGCTAGTAACGCGTTTGCCACCCACAATCGATGCACCCACTGCTTGGAGAGTTGAAGCTTGAAGCCTTTTTGGCGGAAACGGATGCAGTCAGTCGAGAAGTCGATTCCCACTACTATTGACGCGTCTCTCTGGACCATGTTGTTTGTATTTTAAATTGGCAGCGCGCTTAGCACATCCGCCGGTGCGAAACGACAAGCGATAGAAGCATATATGCGAATGTAGATGCAAATGTGAATGTCGATGTGAATGTGGATGTGATGTTAAATGTGGATGCAGTGTGAGGTCCACGAATCGCGCTTACGGGCCAATAATTGATTGCCTTACCGTTAGGCAGCTGCTCAAAATGCGCAAGCGGCAGTCGGCAAACGGCAGTTGGCAATTGGAAGCAGGTGAGCGAGAGCCAATCCCCGAAACCCCGACCGCCGGACACTTTACACAGATGAGATTTTCAATTTGGATAGGGCCGCCCCGAATGTTTGCGTATTAAATTTGCATGGAAATCTGTCTATATTGACCGAGAATTGCCAATGCAAATGTTTGCCGGGCCAAATGAATGGCCGAGAACGAAGACACAACGCCAACTGCTGCTGCTGCTGTTGCTGCTTCTTCTACTGCTACTGATGCTGTTGCTGCTGATGCTGTTGCTGATTTTGCCGCTGGTCAGTCAATGGCTAGAGGGCATTGCACTCGGCAATGCCATCATCATTGCAAACCGTTGATGCCTCCGCTTTGGGCATTTTTAATACGCGTTTGCATTTGCGTTTGCCAAATGTTATCAGTGGAACGACAGCGGTCTGCGCCACATTCCACAATCCGGAGTGCCCAGTCTGCACCCCCACTCCCATTCCCAGTCCCAGTCCCAGTCCAATGCCCCCAATAGTCCGCAGCAGCGATTGGTGTTATCGATGAGCCTACGCTATCAGTTGAGTACAGTTGCCTCGAATGTCCATGACTGTGAATGTACTCGAACCCATACCCATACTCAAACTCATACTCGTGCCCGTAAATGTGACTGTGATGGTACTCTGCACTTAGAATGAATGCAAAAACAAACATTTTACTTGAGTAACATTTGTTGTACTACGTTCAATTCACTTTTTTTTATCCGCAAATAGTCAGCGGATGAGTTGCAGAGTTGATAAATTCCACGAGCACAGAGTACGGAGGAATATGTCCAATGGAGATGTGGACATGTGTGTCCCGTGTGGACATTGGACACTGAAAATTGGAGACTGACAGTGAACACTGCAATGCCATCATGTCATCAAGCGTCAGACTGTGGACAAACAGTTTCAAATTGATTATTTGCCGCTGTAAATTAAAATTAAGTCATTAAGTCTGACAGTCAACAGAGGCCCGCAATGTTAAAGATAGATCCGGCCAATTAATATGTGCATGGAGTCGTCATTTAAGTCAGATACTCAATAAAGCTTTTTTCACTGTAAACTAAGCAAGCTTCACAATTAATTTCCAAATGTGTAGCTGTGCTGGACTTTAAAATATTCACTTCCAGTTCAACAATCACATTGTTCCTAAACATTTCTCTAAAATCTATTACATTGATTAATCTATACATTTATGCATGAATTAGGATATAAGTATACATACATTAATATACCGAATAACAAATTGCTTTCCTTATCAAAATTGAGAAAAAATGTGGATATTTCGTATGTGTTGAACTATTTTTCAACAGAAGGGTTAAAGCTATACTTCTGAAACCAAACGTTGGGAAATTTAGGGAGACTATGTGCGTCAGATAAGATTATCGATGCAGTGCAGCGATATTTTTGATGTATGTCATATTTATTCCATAACGAACTGATCAGAAGTTATATGTAATAAAACGTCATCTTTAAAGTAGCTGAACCATAGTAAATGTTAAAATTAATATGCTAATTAAGAAAACAATTTTTTTTTATTTGTCGGAATATGTGTTCCGTATTTTAAGGAATGTATGGAATTTATTAAGGAAGTATTTAATGAAACTGCGCTTTTGTTGCGTTGGTTTAGTCAAGTGTGTTATCGAAGAACGTGTTTAATAATCTTTAGACTTTTATCAGCTGAATGCCATTAAACAATAGAATTAGCCGGGCGCCCAATTCGCTTCCTCGTTGACCCCAAAACTTGAACTCCAACACGTGCTTATCAATATTGCGGTGCATTGTTCGTGACACATTTGAGAATAGCGAGTGACACTCGCACATTGCACAATATTTATTCATTTTAATTTCTATTTATTTGAATTGATGACTTAATGGCAAACTGAAATGATTTCATTGTTGTCACAATTGCAATCATTAAACAACGCCAGGAATGAGGAATTATTACAACAACGCACTAAATGGGGAGCTGAAATTGTGTAGCCCACACTCTGATAAGAGTATTTCGTAATTGAAACAACAAGAGCAACATCAACCGCAACAACAACCGCAACAACAACCGCAATAATTGAATGGCGTAAATATTTTCATTGGCCAAAATAAAAGCGTATGGAAAACAGCAGCCATCCAATGGCTCTCTTAGAGCCCAACAAAATCCACAAAACAAAACAAAAACAAACAAGCCAACAATAAATCAACAATGAAATTAGTTTTTGGTAAATGCATCAAATACAATTGGCTTAATTTTGCCTTAAATACGATATCATATTTGTGGCACTGACAGAGAATACCAAAACACACAGATAGAAAGAAACACATGCACACAGAAATTTTCATGAACACAGTTGTGAATCGAATATTTGTCCCGGAGAGTGCACACTGCAATGCAAGATTCTGTTTATTTATTTATATGGTTTACCATAATTTACCGGTAAAATTATTATAATAAAAGCCAAATACAAACTTCATAAAATTTTAAAGATATTTAAATAAGAAAGTTTATGGATTGCTAAAGCTTTTGGATGACTTTTGAGTACCCGTTTAGAGTACCGGTTTGATGATATTTTTAATAGTTCAAATCATATTTGCAACTGGTTTTAAATGATGTTAATCTCTGTACTACAAACACGCGTACAAAATTTAATAGAAGACGGTTTATTGGTGTAGCTCAAGATAAGATATGTTGCATAAAACTCATGGCAATTGCTTCACGCAGCCGCAATGAAAATGCATAACTTTTGCATTAAATTTTTGCTAGCCTGTGTAATTTACGCGGAAATATTTCTAAATTTAGCGTTATAACCGCACAATTTTGTGATGAGCAATTTAATTTTAGTGTGGAAGGGAGCGGGTGGGAGAGCGCAAAAGCGAGAGCCAAACGTAAGCATAACAAAATCATTTCGAGCGCCACCACCCAAAAACGCAGCTGCACAAATCAACCAGCCATTCGAAGGCAGGCTTATCACCCCATACCATGAAAACCCACTCAACCACACCACAGCCCAAAAAGGGTTAACCCCAAATACAACAGGAGACTGGAGAACGATGGGCGATGACGGACGATTGGACGGAAGGTTGCAATTCAATTACATGTTTGTGGCATGCCGCAATGCTCAATAATGCAGTTAATATTGACGGCCTGTCGCATCAGTGTATGAGCGCTAGAAGAGAGAGTAAGAGAATAAGAACATAAGAGAGATGGAGAGCAATAAGTAATGCTGCGTGGGAGTTGGTAAGTTTGAAAAGCTTGATGAAATGCCCGAATGACGTCTCTGTCTCCGTCAGCCTCTGTCTATCGTTCTGCCTGTCTGTCTGTATTCCTCTCTGTCTGTTTGTCTGCCACATGGTCTGCTGCATCTAATTCAATTTTCAAAACCCAAAATTCTGTTGACCAAACTGCGTTGATGCGTTGCCGGCCGGAAGGGGTTGCTTGTCGATGGCGAGAGGAGAGGACATTTCACTCTAGACCAAAGTGTTTATAAGTTTTTAACCAATGTTGTTATTGCTACCGGTGTTGTTTCTGTTGTTTTTGCGGCTTTGACTGTGTCCATGTTGTGGTCCTAAATGGAATTTTGTTAGCTAATTGAATTTTAGCTGCAACTCATTTGCCATGCACAGGCCGAGCTGGCTGGCCTGGCTCTGGCTAGCTGAGGTGCGGGCGTAACGGAGTTTGGCTTTTGGCCATTTAATTGCTGTTTTTACAACAACATCGGCAGCAATTCACAACAAAGAAGGTAGCCCAAAAAGAACAACAACAACATTTCGCATTTAGTTGATTCGCATTAAGTTGATTAATGCAAGAAAAACACCCACGGGCAATGGAAAAAATGGAACGTTATTGCCCCTTTGGGATGCGGGGCGGGCAACACCAAAAGCAACAGCAACAGCAAGATCAACATGCAAAACTCAAAAACTTTGTTGCTTCTACTCACAATATCTGCAAAATCGAATTGCTAAAATACACCCACACCTACACTATTAAACATCTCATTATATGGACAACTATGCGAGTTGAGATCTTTCCGTTTCGCAATTGAAATAGACTTTGCTAACCATGTATGTAATGTGTAAATGTTTATCAGTTGCCAATCAATATACCTAATGATAGTTTGTTTATAGGTATTCCAACACTTCTTTCTTAAAACTTTAGATTTTTGAAGCTGAGGACACCGATAAATATGTTGTTAACCCACTAAAATCTAAACTCGACTCGGTACGACTCAACTCCCTCTCTACAAATTCTTTGCTGTGATTGTAATAGTTAAAAAACAATTTGATTTGTCTTTAATAATATTTTAATAAAAATGTATTTTTCCATTCTAATTATGTGGCACAACAGCTCCACTTTTTCAAATAAAAATTGATTTAAATACGCGTGACATGCGCCTGACTTTTGCACTCGGCGCGCGCAGCCAAAATAAAAAATACAAATATTGAAAGCACACAACAAGGGAAAAAGACGTCCGTCTCTCTCTAACACACACACACACACACACTCAGTCAGTCAGTCAGTCAGTCCAAGCTTGGTTCGCCCTCTTTTGGTTTTTATACCCTGAACCCATTAAAATTGGGTGAAAAGGGTATAATGGTTTTGTGCAAAAATATGTATCAGGCAGAAGGAAACATCTCCGACCCCACAAAGTATATATATTCTTGATCAGGGTCAACAGTCGAGTCGATATAGTCCGTCTGTATGAACACGCTGATCTCAGAGACTATAACAGCTTGAGACTTTGGAATCGTATACCAGGCGCAGATCAAGTTTGCATTATTTGATCGATAACTGCCTCCGTTTATCGAATATCGATATATTTCATTAATTAATACATAATATGCATATGCATACTATTGATCAACTGCCCAAATTTCGTCCAGATCGGATAAGAAACACCCAAGTTATTGATATTGATATCATTTCTATCAGCAGCCGCAAGCAAATTCTATATGAATCCGAGTGAATGTGTGAGAAGGAGATGGCACGATAATCGACGCGAGCGCAATATGTTTTTGTGTGTATTCTGCGTGTGTTTGTCGGCAGAGGGCGCTTGCAGAGCTGCTCGCATTTTAGTGCAAATCTTTTTAATGAGTAATTTGCCAATAACAATAGAATATATTTAATAACTGGGTTCAGGGTATATCGTAGTCGAGTTCACTCGACTACAGCACTCTTACTTGTTAGTTCTTGGAGTATTGTTTTTTTGGCTGGGCACACTCCCGTTCGAGTATCGTGTGATTATTTTGGTTTTATATACTTTTTGCATTTTATTTTCTTTTATTTTTCGTTGAGCTCGCGCTGTGCGAATGATTCATGCTGTGATTTCCTGCACAGCCTCAAAATGCGGCCCGAGTTTTGGCTTTGGCCAACAACTAACACAAACTGAACTGACGTGACTATGACATGACGCGACTGATGTTGTTGTTGTTGTTGCAGATGTTGTTGCTGTTGCTGTTGCTCGCTTGGGCATTATTATGTGCAATTGCCCGTTTGCTGTTGCTGTTGCTGTTGCTGTTGTTGCTGCCGGCCGTTCTAGTTGCTATTGCTGATTGCCATTGTCTGCCGAAAAAGCAGCAGAAAAATAAATGTATATAAAAGCGGTACAGCTTCGTCCGCTTTCAGCAGCAGCAGCAGCAGCAGCATAAGCAGCAATCGCTCCGTCTACGTCTCTGTCTGATTGTGTTGCTCGCTTTGATTGAAGCCTTTCACTCCATGCAAGGCAATTGTCGTTACTCTGTGTTGCAGTTGTGATTGTTGCTGTTGTTGCTGTTGCTGTTGCTGTTGCTTTTGCTGTTGCTGTCTGCTTTTCGTTTTGTAGTTTTATTATTGAAATTACCAGCAGCAGCGGCAGCAAAAATAACAGCGTCAGTTCTTTAGCTACTAAACATAACTTAACGTCTATGAAACAATTAACGAAAACACTGGCAAAACAACAACAACAACAGGAACAATAGCAAAAGCAACAGAAATTGATGTCAATATAATGGAAAAATAATGGCATAGCTGCTCTGTCTGTAAGCCACAGATCTCTTAAAACACAAATGCTACAGCTCTGACTCTAAAGCTGAAGCAACTGTGCAACCTTTCATAAAAACAATGGCATGCTGACAACGAATCAATGTAACTACCACGCTGTGGAGTATCTCAGCTCCAAAGCAGCAGTTAGCAGCACTAGCTGAAAAACAAAACAAAAAAAATATATTAAAAAAAAAAACAGACGGCGCATTAAACATGCATCCTGTCTGTGCCAAGGTTGCTGCCGGCTCTGGCTCAATGGCTGCCACAGCTACAGCTTCAGCTTCAGCCACAACATCAGCCTGCTTGGCCTAGCCACCAACGCCGACGCGAAGAAGCAGGTGTTACCAACAATTACTTTGCACACGGCTGGCTGACTGGCTGGCTGGCTGCCTGCTCCCTCAAAGATGAAGACAAAAAGCAATGTTGGCCAAGTTGTTGCTGCAACGCCAGTTGTTGTTTACAACTAGACGACGTCGACGATGACTTCCATAGGTAGGCAGGCTGTGTTGCAGAGAGAGACTCCGTCTCTGGCGGATGCTGGTGCATATTAAGCGCAAACTATTAAAAATAAATCATGACACAGTATCAAGATCAACAACGAACCAACAACCAAACTAAGGCTCGGATGTGCTTGCTGCTTGCTGTTTGTTGCCAGTTGCCGTTGTGTGTTGCTGGATTGGCAGCCGTGGCATGAAAAACAAGCGCCGTGTGGCGCTTTGCATGTAGCCAACTGACCAGCCAAACGGAGAGCAGTAGGAGTTGCCAATAATGTCATTGTGTTGCAATTGCAACTGCCATGCAGCCGCAACAGCAGCAACAACAATAACAGCAACCATGTGGAGCAGTTGTTAAGGATAAACAAAGGGACAAATGATTGCTGCTTGTGGGCAACATGTGGCCCAGCTCACAGATATCAGAACCGATAATGTCCAAGCAGCTGAAGCTGAGCTTGAGAACTGCTTAAAGTTCAGCCACTGTGCCACATGTCGCCGTTGCACTAGTTGTTCTTGCAATGTTGAATAAAGATCGTTTTATGAGATTTTATGAATAGATTTTTACTAGTTGCTCACAAACAAATATATACAAAATGTATGTGGTTGTTGTTGTGTGTTTTTAATGCTAGCATAAATGTTGCATGTTGCTGCAACTAAGGCTGCTGTCGTTGCACCCGCAGCAACATTTGCTCATTATGAGTGGCCTCTATTTTCTAATGGCTAACATAGCCGGATATTAGTGTCACATTTAACAGTTTTGGCTGCCAGCAACATGTTGCCGCTGCATATCCGGCTGCCCACAGCAGCAGCAGCTACAACAACAATAACAACAGTACCAAGTAAGAGAAACAACAACGGCGGCATTTAACTGCCAAATCAGCGTTACTTATGGCCAATACGTAGCATGTTGCCAGCAAAACAACAATTGGTAATAGTTGCAGTCGCTCGGCAGCAACATGCAACAGGCTGCTACCGTCGTGCCTTGGACATTTTCAGCTGGACACAACAAAGAATTTATGGTTTCCCTATTACGGCTTTGACATGTATTGGTAGAATTATTTTTAGATTTATTGATTACGCGCGCTCGTCGCGTTCCAGGCAAAAGGCCGAGGCAATTGGTGCTGCTATCGTTGAGGTTGCCAATGCTGCTGCCTGTAATCGCTTGGCTCTATTAAAAACAACAAAACGTTTATGCCTTGTGGCGCTTTCGACGGATGTGTGGGCCGAAGCGGCAACTGTGGAACACTGAACACCACATCAACATCAACATTATTTCAACTTGTTGCTGTTGCTGTTGTTGTTCGTATTTTCGTTCACGTCCACGCAGATGCGTGGTTGCTACTGTGAGCCACTTACTCTTGTAAAAGTCTATACGACTTTTAATATGGGCAACTGATGAGCAAGGGCGCCCCTAGGAGGATACGGCGATCAGGAGGATAGGATTGAGACCGGTTCAGTCTGGTCAGTCAGACAAACAAATTTGTTATAGTCGAGAGCATTGATAAGCAGCAAAACATCTAACATTGGCCACGGACAGTTAATGTCCAGCAAAGAGCTTTACAAAGTTTTACGATCTCAATTAAATGTCAAATGAAATGCCAGAAAATTGCTATTTATGCGACAGGCCGTCGACCACAGACAGACTGACAACAATTCCCAAAGCGAACCGACACAGTCTACGATAATTTCTAGGCAAATAAAATCAAATATAAATACAGTCGGGGGAGGGCGGGGGATATGAGGTGATCAGTTGCCAGTAAGCTCCTACTTTGTATCGCCACGTTAAATATCACATTTTGATCATGACAATTTCTTTGCCATGTTTATGCAACTGGCTGCGTTCAATTGACAATCGTCGTCGCGACAGAACGACGGCTCTGAAATTCGATATTTATGCAGCAGGTTTTGCATTTTATGCTTATCAAAATTGCTAAGACCATATTAAGTTTCACGCAAGTTGCATGCGGGCAACTGCGAAATGCACCAAATACATGACAATTAAACGATTGCCGCCGAATCAGAAGACGGTCAGACAGATGGCTAAATGGGGTAAATGTACACACATGGGTCAATCCTTAAATTGTTTGTCCCAGCACGATGTTCCAGCCTCCCACTACTCGTCCAACTTCTCTCTCACTCTATCTCTATCTCTCTCTTTCTCTCCATCTCTCTCTCTCTCTTTCTCTCTCTCTCTCTCTCTCTCTATCTCTCTCTGTTTATCTTGCCGTGCTGCTTTTCTTTCTGGAATTGTGGGCAAAACAAAAGGCTGGCCGGCTGCCTGCTGCTTGCTGCTGGGGTGTGTCCGAGACGTACAATGTTTACTTTACAATTCAATTGATAGTTATTCAACTCACGAACTACTTAAGATCCGCGCGTTGCAGAAAAAGAAGCAACGCTACGCTGGGAAAAGCGAATGCAACACACCAAGAGCAGCAACTGCAACTGCAACAGCCACAGCAATAACAACAGCAACAGCAACAGCAACAGCAGCAGCTAGCATATTGCACGCTGACAACGTTGCTGTTGTGTGTTGCCTGTGGCAGTAACAGCTGCCTATGCCGTTGCTGTTGCCGTTGCCGTTCCAGTAGCAGCCAGCCAGTCAGTTAGTATCTGTGTTGATCATTTGTAAAGCGCTCTACGACAGATATGTCGTTGGTACAACAACAAGCCAACGAACACAAACTATATTTGTCAAGTCGAATATTTTATTCGCTTGCCAAACTTATTAAAAAACATAGTCTTTAAGACGATATGACAACCAGCCAGCTATATCTGGCAATCAAACACAAACCATTGTTTGTGCCAAGCCCAAATGTCTTAAGATGTTCATTGGATTATCGAATGGAATCAAATAAAAATTCGAATTGATAATTCTAATGTATGGTTTTTAAAATTTGTTGACCGAAATGTTCTATATATATGAACAGGAACATGTTCAGTAAATGCAATGACTTAATTCTGCTGATATACCCTAGATTTATGAGGGTATATAAATACCAGCAACGATGGCGACGACGCCAGCAACATGACAATCGATTTGTGCTGCTCTGTATGCGATTGTTGCGGCTACTTACGTGCCAATGCAAAGGTTCAAAAGGGCTTCAAATGCTTGCACTTGCAGAAGTACTCGCACTGAGGCACTCACATGCGATATACTATAGAGAAACTAGAAAACCATGGCGAAAATACAAATACAAAAAAAAAATACTTACCTATAGAGAAACCGCTCTGATCTTTTGGCTGGCCCCGTTTGCACTGTTGCTGGTTACTGTCCATCAGATGCATACGAAATTTTTGCAGATACTTAAAAGCAGTCAAAACACAACCTAACTAGGAAATGGCAGCAGCAACGGCTAGCAAGGAATTTAGTTGCAGGCACCGACAACAACAACACCATGAAACAAACAAAACAAACAAATGGATAGCACTGCAAGCAAGTCTGCAGCTAGTTCGGGTTCGGTTTTTTACAGTTGGCGCAGCAAAATGTCATTGTATGATAATGAGCTGCTCGACCAAGTCCAAGTCAGATGCCGCTGAATGAATGATAAAATATACTTTAAATGGTCGTTTCGACTGTTGTCTGTCTCAGCTAGCGGTTTCTCCACCACAGATAGCAGCCACTTTAACTGGTTCACATCATTTTACAAAGTGGCTCACAGACTCCAACTGCAACTCCGACTCTGAATCTAAATCTAACTCGAACTCCGACTCAGTCGTACAGATTGTCAGCTTTAGATGCCGGAGATCTCTGTTTTTTGTTTGTCAAACGTTTTGGGGTTAAAGCAAAGTTCATTTGGGTCGATGTCGCCGTTGCAGTTCTGACGTTTATCCCCAATGCGGCGCGTGTTGCGCATGCCCAAGTATCTGTGACTGCAACGGAGACTTTAACTTAACTTGAACTGTGGCCTGAACTGTAGCCAGACTTTTTGTGTGCAATCTCTAGTAAGTAGCTCGCTTTTGGTACTACATAATTTGGCAGCCGGCAGCAGTCAACTGAAGTGAGTGATTGGCATTGGCCAACCTAACGAGATATTAAATGCACGGAAACATTGCCTGCTGATCTTTTGGAAAAATTGAATAGATGTTGACTATAGATTAAGTTGCTTTGCAGATGTACGCTTAAAATAAAAAGATTTATTGTCAATTATTTTTGCTTTTAATTGCCATTAAACAAGACACAGAAAATTTTTTAATTCCCTACTCAGCTTGTACATTGGAAAGGACAGGTTTTTATCATGAAGTACTTATTGTATGGCTGGCTTACGGCATCGAAGATCAAAGAATGGACCGCCAACCACTAACACCCGTTCCCAAGTCGCTCTTCAGTTAATGAAAAACACTTGCATACATAAATTTAACGCCCCACCAAATGCCGCCCATAAAAATATTCTAATTTGCAGTCGACCAACCGCCTTGTACTGGGAATAAATGCGTTTCGTATACACTTTTCGTCGGCAATAGCAACATTGTCAATAATGTTGCACTTAATTTCAAACCAAATAAAAAGCTAATAAAGTGCCAACTCTTTTTTTAACTGAGAAGAATTTTACAATGTCGTCTCTAACCTTTTTGTTACAAGCGTATCGTCGGATAATTAATGAATAGTGGTTCACTTAACAATCGAAACTTAAAGAGTATTTCAATTTCGTAGACTTGTCGACGTCTCTTCCTTTCGTTAGTTTTTACCTTCTCCATGGCCTTTTGTGTTACCAACTTAAAGCGCGCTTATATCCGAGGCCAAAGTACTCACAATATAGTTGCTCCGACTGGGACAAGGAATGGGAGTGGGTTTTTAGGATTGGGAATGAGAATCGGATTGTGGAGCGGGTAACGTGTAACGTGTACCAACGCTGTGGTTGGTTAGTTTGTATAAAAATTGAATTCTAAACAGGTCTCCGCCAACGCCTCTGGGTCCCCCTTCTTCCTATAGCCCCCATCGCCCACCAACCACCGACCACCGACCACCACCATCCGCACCATCGCTCATTGTGCGCTGAAGCACGCACAGCAACAACAACATCAGCAGCAGCAGCAACAACAACAGCACGAGCAACGGCAACAAGAACAACACTGACATACAATCGTATATTTGGCGTTATAAAGTAGCAGCGTGACCAAATCAGATAAGAAAGTTGACACATTTTCACCATATATTTTGACATTTGACATTCCGCATTAGACGCGGCCCGCTGGTCAGTAGAACTGGTCGCTCCTCTCTGCTCCCTTCCCACTCCTACATATTGGCCATAGGCATGACATGAACGCTTGTTTGGGCCCCGGTTGGGATTTCGCATGTTGCAAGAGAGTGGCCGACCACATGATGAGGGTTGACCAAACGACCCTAGGCTTTGGCATTACTATGGAACTGGGTCTTAAAAAACCGCGTTCACCCGCTGTGCTTAAAAGGTTACTGAACCCACAATTAAACGCAATGAACGCCTACAACAAGAAGACCTGACCAAATACCAGTAAACCGAAAGTCAGATGCGGGGAAGCCAAAATCCCAGTACCCAATCCCAGCACCCTAATGAATTCTACAAATTACATTATGTAAACTTTATTTTGTTGATTTCGCGCCTAATTGCTGACAAATATTGCATTTTGTTGTTGCTCTTATCCATTTTAGACAATGACATTTTATGAGCTATTAAAAATTATTGTAATGCGCATCGTTCCCAGCCAATGTCAATGACATGTGTAAATGTGTTTTCTGTGTGAGTCTATTTTTATGAAAGTGTTGAGAGCCTTTAAAGTCGACTTTTAATTCCATACACCCGTCGTCTTTATGTGAACAGCTTCAGTTGGCAATTTAAAATTTGATTGGTGTGCCATCGTTAAAATGGAAAAGTCATTTTAATGACTCAGAAAACTATGTATATATCCACGACCGATAATCTACCAAAATGCTTTCAACTTTTGTTTTGGTTACGTGCTTGGTAAATTTATCTATTCATTCTATAAGAGAAGTTTTTAATTGTTGTGAAAGTGTGAATCTGTGGCTGTAAAGATCGAAGTATTTAAATGGTAATGCTTAATAATGTTAATGGAGAAACACTTTGATCTATATCGTGCTAGTCACATTCTTATTGACATAGTCAACAGACTCTGTATGTGTCGAACACAGAGCATTTAAAGGGGTCAGCTAAGCGTCGCTGCCGGCGCTAATGCCGACGCCTTATTTATGCGGCTGCCGACTGTTTGGGGGGTCATCGAGTTGCCCGGCCCTAATAGAGGGAGGGAGGGAGGAAGGGCCATGCGACACCAGAAATTAAGTGGCGCCTAATTGCTGGGACGGTTTCTATTCGTTGCGTTGTTGTCTGTGCCTCATGTGGCACTAATTTGTAAATTGTTGTCGTAATCGCAACATGCTTTGCTGCTTATTAATTTGAATGAGGGTGGCAACCATAAAAGGAGACGTCGCGACTTCTGTCTCTTTAATTATGCTGATAATTGATTACGGCCAGATGAATCGTAGAGTCTGTATGGTGTGGGTTAACATTTGGGCAATTAGATTGAAAGATTTATGCAATATACTTAACGATAGGGTTCGAGTTCCCGTTACCCTACCGATTGTCATCTGCAGCCACGCATAACCAACAAAAACTCAAAATTATGGTATTGCAAAATATGACAGATAAGGCGAGCCAAACTGTGGAACTGGGTCTGGGACTGGGACTGGGACTGGGACTGTGACTCGAACTGTTAACTGGGGCAGACACCAACCAGGGCTGGGCCTATGACTACGACTACCATCATTCAATGGGGTGCTGGCAAGCGGAAGTGCGTAGCATGTTCATTAGAAATGCAAACGCACCTTTTTATGCCTGCCGCTGCTGTTGTCAGTTACATTTGAGTAGTTTACATAGCAATTGAAGTCGCAATTCTTTTGCTGGGGTAGCAGAGCTGTATAAGTAGTACAATGACTTTATGCAGCTGGCAACGCCCACAAATTATATGTTTAAATATTTGCCCGGCGCTTTTGGTAACTAGTAATCAACGTAGCCAAGTGGCAGATTGTTGGTCTGCTTTCCTGATTGCTCGATTGGCTGCTGTTGCCGCATTTCAATCCTTGATTTCCTCAATACAAATGGTGCAAAAACAAAGCACCAGCTATGCAGCTATGCAGCGCTGCTGTTAATTGCATATTTGTCTAGGGTCCCCAGGAGTTGCTCAACTGTTGCTGACGCTAAGTAGCAAAAGCTTGGGCAAAGTTTGGAGCGGACTCTGGCCGCGGCAACAATCGGACGCTTGCAATTGCAGCGAACGCGTAGAAATTGCAAAACTAATTAGAGCCTTGGCCTGGTGATGTTGCTGTTGCTGTTGCTGCTGTTGTTGTTGTTGTTCTTGCTATTGCTACTGACGCTAGAAATTGCTGGTTTTATACGCAGCAGTAAATGCAACTTCAATGGCAGTGGCAGTGGCAACGTTGCCCAGTTTGCAGCAAAATGTTGCACGTTGAATAATTGCACTTCCGCTTTATAATGCATTGTTGGATTTTATAAATATTTTCCATGCTACCATGCCATATTTGTTGGTACTGATTGCTGGCTGGCAGAGGTCGAGCTGCGGCCCGCAATAAAAGAGCGAGCCGTCTGGCAACTTGACAGGTGAAATTGTTGCCTAGGTGTACTTATGTAGCAGAGATGCATCTTTCTTAATACCCTACTACCAACTATGTGGCAGGTGGAGTGAGTGATATAAAAATAAGTATGTCTCTACATTGCAGTATCAGCAACACACAAGGAAACGCTGAGGAATATTGAGCAAAATGAATTATAGGGATCTTTACCCCGAATCAAATATTCTCCGTTGTTTTATAAATTTCTTGGTCTGTGAAGCCTTAACAGCATATGTTCGGTAGATATATATATTAAACATTGTTACTGTTGTAGTAGACACAACTTTTTGCACTTATTTTACATACAATGTTGCCCATAATCATAAGTTTTTTCTACTGTGGCATAGGCCGCACAGTAATTATAGCACCATTTGGTGTCTTTGCCTGCTGAGCAGGCCTCCAGAATCGTATTTGTATAATCATTTTCATTCATATTGCGTTTAGATTGATGCGCATGCCACGCACACATAAGGCATGCAACACGCATCTAATTATGCCTAACGGAGCTGGAGTCAAAGTTTGAGGCGAATTAGAAGTCGAGACTGTTGTCATTATCACGATTAATGCAAATTCTGCTCTTTGCTTTTTGCGTGTGGCGTAACTCCGACCCCGACATAAATGACTTCATCTTCTTCGTCACGGCTCCATGTAATTTGGGGGCGGAGCGCCACAGTCATTGCCCAACCCCCTTCCCTTGAACGCCGTTTGTTTGCTTAGCCGTCAGCTGGTGGAAAACTGTTGGAGCTCTGCGCTTTTAGCTGGTCTGTGGCCGATGGTCAAGTGTGGCGCAAAACAGACGCACTGGCTAATGGCAAACGACATGTACGTGCCAATAGCCATTTGTATCTATTTGTCATGCCTGGCCTCCTATTCCCCCTACTCCATATCCATCTCCATGCCCCTGATGACGGTCACGAAAGTTACACTTTGATTTAATTAACGTTATATTGACCAATTCTGGGCTGGAGCTGGTGCTACAAAAAGGCCAAAGAACGATATATATATATAAAACAGAAAGAGAGAGAGAGAGAGAGAGAGAGATAGAGAGAGAGAGAGAGGATGGAGGAAATGGAGAGGAGAAGGCAGCAAGCATGGAGCTGCCACCGATGCAGTCATTATCATCATTAAGGCAATATCATTTTCAGGCCTCTCTGGTCTCTCTGTATGGCCGTAGCGCATTTCCCAGAAACGCATTAGCCAAGCTCCAATATGGTCTAATAATTCATGCCACATAAATACAATTATGGACCGGTGCACAGCTTCATGGCAGACGGTATGGCACGGTTGTGGCCATGGCCAACAACTGGTCCACACACAGTCAGTCTGGTGTATCTAACGCTACTGTATCTCAAATATGATTGATATCTGTGCGCTGCAGGCAACTCGCATTCATCTTCACTTAGTTATGTCAGTCAGTTAAGGCTCTAGCCAGCAACGCAAAATGGAGCACATGTCTCAAAATGATGATGAAATGTGCACATTTTCCAGGAATTTCCAAGCAGCAGCAAATGTTTGAAACACGCTTTGTATCGCCAATGGAGCACAGCACCGTAGCTATCTCTGGAGTTTTAAGTTGGAGTTTCAGACTGAAACTTAGACGAAGACTTGGCCAGAGGCAAAGACTGACCATCGCCTGCATTGACTATGCAGCTCATTCCGTTTTCCCAAGTTGGTCATCGTCAACGGGCCATAATGAGTCGCTAGTGGAGGCAGCTAGATCAAAAGCTGTAGCTGTAGCTGTAGCTGTAGCTGTAGCTGCAGCTAAAGTTGCAAGCTGTTGCCGTCTTGTCAGCTGTTGACAGCCGTGGCATGTCAACATGCTAAAATGTAAAACATTCAGCGAGGCATTGATTAAAATTGTTTTCTTTAACAAATTAAAAAATAAATAAATAAATCAATGAATAAATGTAATCGATATGAGGAATGACTGCCGGCGGCTTTAACTTGTCTTTGATGTTTTATCATTCGTTAAAAATATGAGCACAACGGAGTTACAAAATAAAAATATATTAATGGTAAAATCAAGACACAATAGAACAACATATGTTTCGAAAAATTGCCAAGTGTTATGCGAAATTGTGTGGACTACAGATTTGGCAAAAATAGTTGACTACCTGTTCAAGTGTTATTAGCAATAAGTGGAATTTGTTTCGGCTATAACTGTCTGGCTGAACTTTAAAGGCAAATGCGTATTTAGACATCGTGAGCTCAACAACAATCACGTGACCATCTCTAGCCGCAGCTGAACTTTAAGTCGATTTAAGTGGCCCGCAGGCCGCGTTTGGTCTAGCAACGTGTATGTATGAACATAGAGGCCTACATGTATGCAAAAATTATGCTTGCAACGGTGCGGCGTTGAAAATACTTCAATACTTCAATAGTTCGTTCAATGCTGCCATACAGCATTCGATGGTCGATTCAATGGCCATTAATATGCGCTCTAAGTGATGTGAATTACTGTAATTTTTGCAGCAGCGCTTTGATGGCCATTCGGGCCGACTTCATAACGCGTCTTTGGGCAGACTTTGGCAGCCGGTAGCCAGTAGCCGTGGTGGCCGTAATTGAAACCTCTTTAGTGTGGCTAAATGCCATGGCAAACACCGATACAAAGAGAGAGAGAGAGAGAGAGAGAGAGAGGGGGGATAGAGTGAGTGAGAGAGAGATAGAGGAAGCGAGGGGGCGTGCCAACAGCGTCGAACATCCTCATGCTCCATTGAAGTGCGCTATGAGCCATAATTTTTGCATAGTTCTTGGCACGTTTTTGTTACGGACTGATCTCGCAAGTGCTCACAGTGGGCAACAACAAACCAAAACCAAACTTGGTAGCCAGTTGTGCCATTTTGGCCCCCAGCCTTGAACATATTTGCCAAGCATTTTGTGTGGCCAACCAGCAGCTGCAGTCGCAGTCGCAGTCGCTGTCTCTGTCGCAGTCGCTACCCATTGATCTGCAATGAATTATGCATGCCGAGATACGAATAGTCGGATAGTCGCTTTGTGGTATAAAATGATAGTGGGGGAGTTGCTTTGGCTTCTCGGGTGCGATTTATGGCGCGGCAGATCGCATAAAATGCATATATAATCATGATTATAATATATTATAAAGCAAATGTGTGTATATTACACGGCGCCTGAGCAAATTGCTGAGGATGTTACTATGGACAGATAGTAAGAGGACAGAGTGAGATAGTGTGAGAGGGAATGGGTGGTATTTGTACGACTTGCAGCACCGTTATTTTGCAATTACAATGCAATTACAATGAAAGGAAGTGAAGTGCATTTAAGCGTGCGCTGCACTCTGACGCCCACCTCGTTTCGTTTCGTCTCCTCTCTTCTCCTCTTACATGCACCCTCCATCTCTCCATCTCTCCATTCCTCACAGCCACCCTCGTCAGTTTACATCCGGTCGGTGGTTGGTTTAACGTTTTTGCAAACTTGGCCAACAACAACAACAACAGTTAACTTTTGTGCTTGATGCGTTAATACGTTAATAAAGTGTGTAAATTGCGGCTAGCGCTTATCGCCCTGGCTACGAGGACGAGGCGCTTTACCTGCCCCAAGGCCCAGTTCAGGCCAACAAGCCAACTCAGCCGACTGCAGCCGGAATTAATAGAGCGTGTTAACCGTTGTGAAAATTATAAACATAATTAATATGATGGCCAATACATGTAGACCTCGCTACCACTCACAAGTCCAAGTCGAAGTCTTACTTTGAGATTCATTTCAGCGATAATGTTTACTTTTGGCTTGAGGTTGTTGTTATTGTCGTATTACTGTTGTTGTTTGTTTGTTTGCTGCGCTGACTACTTTGGCTTGTTAGCTGATTGATTTGCGCTTTGTTTGCCGTTTGGACATGACCAGAACGAGACATCAATTAGTAATGCCTGGCAGACACAATTATGCATATTGAGTTTGAGTTTATGTACGTCGTACTTAGGCAAGTGGCAAACGGTTTTTTATTTATTTATACATATATATATATATATAAGTATATTTTATTTATGGATTGCGTCTAAAAGTAAAGTGCTAGCTTGCTTTTATGGCACATATCACATCATTAGATGACAGCTCTTTTATAAGGAAAAGTTCCTTTAAAAGCGTGAAATTTTGATATGCTCTTAGAATTCATAATTATAGTGATCTTATCATTATAATTTGTTGCTGATGTTTGAAACTACTGATAAGAACAATTAAATGAATATGCCACAATCTGCAATTATGATTAGCTTAGTTGCTGAGTGAACTAAAGTTATGTTAGCATTAATGTTAACATTAACAACAATTTGGTTTTTCTAACTTGCAAATTAATTGCAAGCTTTGATTAAATAAAGCCGTTCTCAGTCCTAATTCCCATAAACTTTTAATTGGAATACATGTCACTCAAGTCAACTTTATCTGCCACAATAAGTCATTCCAATCCGTACTTTCCCACAGTCATCACATTCAACGCAACAACCATCAACGCCAATATATTGGCATTTGTCCATTTCAAATTCACTACAGAAAAACAACAGAAACAAGAATAAGAAGAAAGCTGATGCTGACAAAAAAAACCTTTACAAATTAATGCCAATGGCAGGCACACACACATAGACAATCCAGTCCACAGAGTGGGCCAGACACATCCAGAAAATTATATTTACACCACTTACATATGAAATTAGTTTGTACAACTGCAACAGCAGATGGACGATTTGGACAGTTAGACAGTTGGACAGCTGGGCAACTGGCTAGCGACTAACTGCATTCAGCATCGGCATACAACCCCACAAAGCATTTGGTGGTTGCCACTGTCCTCTGTCCGCCACATTGACTTATATAAATACATTAAGTCACAAATCACAATTTTCCGACGCTTGAAATGAGCAAACGGAAGGCATACATTTTAAATGTGTGCGCAAGCTTCTGCACGGAAGGCCATCAGTTGGCTGCCTGATTTGGGGAAGATGGAGAGGATGATCAGCGGATAGTCTGCGGGGTGCTGACTGGGTATCGAGTCAGTGCCAATCAATGGGGACCGGCCTCGTCTGGTCCCCGTATGGTCACAAAGTGGCTGGACAGACGCGCACACGGACGCGTTGTCGCATGTTTGTTGTCGCCAAGTGGCTCTGGCTGTGGCTCTGTGTCTGGTTGTGCCTGTGGTACTCGAAATGTGCGCGACTCTCTGTGCCTCCCACCTGCATCAGACACTAGCCACTAGCGACTGGCCGATGGGCACTGGAAAAGCAACCTGTCTGTGGTTGCCTACCCATCTGTCTGTCTGTCTGTCTGACGGTCGGGCAGGTTGACCGCCTTGCGTGAGATTGGATATCAATCTTTTTGCAATTTCGTATGCAATTTAAAATTCATGAAACACATTCCTTTGACTTAAAAGATGCAGGCAAATGTGTGAGCAGCAGCCTGGCTGCCACCTCCTCTGTGCCTACTCTCCGGGTCCCTCTACATGTGCCCCCTCCACCATACACCCCTAAACCCACACAATATGCATCGTCGTCCTGCGCTCAAATTGCCGTTTGCATTATTTATTTGCCTCCATTGATGAGCCTCTGCATGGCTGATGTCGATGGCTGTTGATGTGATCCACACACTGTACAGTGGTTTCGTGGTTGTCTCTGCGGCTTCAGCTTCAGCGTAAGTCTATCTGGTATTGCTGTGGCTGCTGGTCATGGTAGTAACCGTTAGTTGTTTAAAATATTACAAACAAGTGAGCATAAAAACTTTTGACTAGTATTCAAAATGAAATCCGCTGTCGCTATTCTGCTGCCCACCAATCCCGTAGACAGTGCTACCCCCGCTGTTGCTGCTGCTGCTCCTCTGGTCAAACCATCCCAATGTTACGCTATTAGTTTAATGTTTTGTTTATTGTTAGTCATGACCACCGCTGCGCCAGTCCCTCAGCCGAGCTGTGCGCCCCTTGTTTGGTGCGTCTGAATGGCACTCCATGGCCATTATGTTGAGTAGTTTCACAAATATGTTTGTATATGCCCAGCCAGACCAGCAGACCAGCAGACCAAGAGACGATCAGACCGATGCCCATGTCGATGGTTATGTGTACGCCCGATTGGCTGGGGTATGGTCGTCCGTGCTGAATGTGAACAGAGACACGGACTGTGGCAACAATTGAATAGCAGCCCTCTGGCTGCTGTACTTACTCCCACTCTCACTGGCACTTCCACTCCAACTCCCGCAAGCTGTAAGCCAACACGCTCTTATTTCGTTCAATTGCGTTTGTCAAACCCAAAATGCATTTTAATGCCACTGACAGAACAGAGGCACAGGAAGAGTATGCCGATTTTTCTTATTGCGTGTGCCTTTTGAAAATATCATATGAAAATTGATTTCGCACAAAGCTTTAAAGACGAACAATGTAAAAATTGTCTACGGGGTGAGAATGAAATGAGGGTATATTTATAATAACAATTAGGTCTTGCTATTCATGCTAATTTTGTTGGGATGTGAGTAATTGAATTTTAAATAAATTAAATAATATCGTTTTAATTAATAAATTACTTCATGTTACAATAATCATTGAAATTTTGCTAATTTACATAATAATGTCAAATGCAGCTGATAACAAATTAATAAATTACTACTTTCTTTTTTTCAATAAAGTCCATGCATTTAATATTTAATAAAGAGTGCAGTATCTTTGCTCAGTTGTAAATGTTTTGGTTTTATTGCTAAATCTTCAATATCTTAAATTGAACCGTCATGTTGGTTTTAGTTACTTTTATGTGGCTTGTTATGTGCTTGTTATTTATACAGTCTTCTAATGCAATTTTAAACTTTCCCCATTACAGGCCCCCACAAATCCATCAGGTCCCTTACAAATTTCACCTGCTTATTAGATTATATGCATTTCACCTTCAAGCAGTGCGCATTAATCCGTAAGAACACGCCAACTTTAAGGAACTGAGGCTGAAGAACAAAAACAAGGACCGAGAACAAGACCATTATTACCTGGGCACCTAACATGTGAACGTTGAACGTTGCATGTTGCACACAGCGGTAGTTGTAGTAACAACAACCATAACAACAACAACTGTAACAATAGGTACTCTTTCAACAACAATAACTTGCGAATATTTCGCTTATCTATGAAAGCAGTGCCGAGTTTTTTGGTATGAGAAAAAAGGAAGCTCTACACCCATGCAAAACTTGGCAAGTTTTCGACGGATTAAGCTGATTAATTTGTCGCGATAAGAATGCGGCGCCTACTCTACTCTCCCTGTCCAGGGGGTCTTGGGGCTAATCCATACGATTCGAAGGGTAAACAAAAATATATAATACCGTTAGCCGGCATTGCCATATCACAAGTTAGTGTAGTTAACAAAAAACTTAAGTTTCCTGTCTGCCAAGTTTTTTTGGTTTTATTTTGTATTTTTCCTTACGACACGACTTCTTGTCGCTTCTCTCTGGTAAGCCACAGAATTAACTGATTTTTATGGCGCACATTTTTGTATAAAATTTCAAATTTGCTTAGCATCAAATTACGTGCATGCTCTGCAAATCAACACACAGAAAGAGGGACAGTCCGAGACGTTGAGAACAACTGTAAGAGCAACTGGATAGAGGAGTTAAGTAAAGTGGGCGGCATAGGCGCCAATTAAAAGCGTTTCAAATTACGCTGAAAATATCATAATTCCATGGAACTAACATGAATTTAGGCACAAAAATGTTACCAGACTCAATTGTAATGCGATACTTTATTGGGGAATAACCGCAAGAGAAAGAGAGAGCCAAGACCCCTGAAGTCTAAGTTCCTTGCAATGGGAAACCAAAGCCAGTCGAGTGCATGCGCTTTGTATACAAACAACAAATTAATAAACCGTCAGATTGGAGACTCCTCTGAATCTGGGTCTAGTCCGGCTTGGTCAGAACTGGTCGTGGTTTGGTCTAAGCCACTTTACACCCCGTCAACAAGTTTGGGACTGGTGCCGGGCGTCATTTACATGTCCAAGTCGCCTTCCTCGTTGTCCACATTCAGCATATACAGCATACAACATGTTTACATTTTTGCACTAATTTAATTTTTATGCCAATAGTTTTTAGATGTTGTTATTGTTGTTGTTGCTGTGGCTGTGGCTGTTTGCTTAAATTGCTGTTGAGTTAATTTAAATTGGTATTTGATTATATTTGGCTCTGGGTGAACGTTCCGCGTTCCGCCTGCCCGCTTATGGCCAAGTCAATTAAGTGCACTCAACAGATTAGTGAGATTTTTGCATTCAATTGCATTATGTGGCTAGCCAAATATTTTTGCAACTTGGCCGCTATTGCTTTATGCATTTAATCCGCAACGCCTCCCAAGACGAGACAAGAACCAGACTATGAAACGGACTGAGCTACGGGGGAGAGCTGGGGGACGGCAATGTCTGGCAACGTGTTTTGGCCCTAGACCATTGCATGTCAAATGCAAATTAATTTTGGCACTTAAACAAAAGGATTTGACTTTTAATCCCTGGCTATAAATGGCATGTGTGCACATATCTACCACATAAATACATTGCCAAAGTGTGTCTGTATGTGTATGTGTGCGGCTTAAGCTAAAATAATGAAATTTTCTAACAAAGCAACACCTTTGCTTGCCTTCAGCTCTCATCGCAGTCTGGAACAGGCAGCAATTTGTGCAGTTTTAACATGGCAGTGAGATGAGTTACAGGGTTTCAGGTGAGTTATACCTGGGGATATTGCGCTAAACAACATAAATTTGGTATATGCTCTGCAGTAAAGCCTTGTATTTTATGTTATGCAACTATTTGTGGTCAACTATTTGTCATTAAACGGGCTTTTAATAATGGGCAGACTTAGCTTGCAGCGTAGCAACTGTTAAGTGCTAATAAAAATTCAACGTTCCCAGTTTCTTATCACTATTCACATCAAATAACCAAATCCAAACACCGTATTTGCAGTATTTTTTTATAAAGTTTTATAAAGTATATGCCAAAAATGCTAAAAGTTGACCACCCGCAAGAGTGGAGAGGAGTCTACTGCAATTAGTGAGATTATTTGAGTGGAAATGTGGCCGTATATGAGAAGTCAAAGCAAAAAGCATAAATCTCAGGCCATAGTTTTCATATTTGCCTGGAACAAATATATGTAGAAATAGCAGCTGAGCTTTCTCTGGGATTGCATATGCGATAGACGATATCAATGCGGCCATTGAGTGAGCGAAATGAAAAGTGTCATAACAATCACAGCTGTGTGAGGACGCGTCGTTCGTTTTAATGACTCACTAAATTATTCATACGCCATGGATGCCATGGAGTAAGTGAAAAGCGTTTTGTTTTGAGCATGCCAAGCGCTAAAAGTAAACAAGGCGCAATGAATTTTCCAGCCAGCCAAACAAAATGAAAAGTCAACAAACTTGGCGAACGCAACGAGAGTATTGAGATGGGCTTAGTTGAGGGGTAACTGAGTGGTGATAGGTGGTAGATGGAAGCTGGGTGCCAAGCTGTCATATGAATATGCAACGAATATGAATGCACTGCCAAGATGTTGTTACTCGTGCTGGTTATGGTGCTGTGGTGCTAGGGTGCTGGGGTGCTTGGGTACTGGTATTGGGTGCAAGTGTTTGTTATTTCGGGCTAGCGCTAAAGTCACTTTCTACCCTCGCTTAAATAGAGGGATCACATGGCTTGATTGCTTGCACAGTCTCCATAGAACATCGGCAGTAGCAGCAGTAGCAGCAGTTGCAGTCATGGAATATGCCATCAACAATCGCTGTCTGACGTATTAATATGAAACGCTTTTGAGCACGTAGCAACACTTATGGCCAGAGCATTACATGCTGCAAGTGCAACCCCAGCCAAAGCCTGTGACTGTGACTCTGCCAGGGATATCACGACACTCATGATGACAATGCAGCATGCCAAGCAGCAGAGAGGGAAGCTGGAGTAAGAGAGAAAGAGAGAGAGAGAGAGAGTGAACCTGTGTTGGCTGGCGTCATGCGTGCTTGCTGGCAGCCATTCAAGCGCCTGGCCCCATACAATTCCAATTCCAAAATGTGCTGGGGATGCTGTTGTTGCTGCTGCTGCTGCTGCTGCCGCTGATGATGATGTATCATGCATGAAGCAGAAATTCATTTTCAAGTGCTGGCTGCTGTACTTGTGTCTCATTCAGGCAGAAGCTGCGAGCTGCGACCGGCCCGCTGCGTCATCATCAGGAGGAAGGCTGCCGCCTGGTTATCCTTTTTGTGTGTGCATATTTTTGCACTTTGGGTTTGGGTTTAAAAAGTATATGCAATTTTTTCTGTTTCTCAATTTTTTTTTTCTTTTTCATTTTACTTGAGCCTACACTTCATTTAGCTTGCAGCGCGCAGCGTTGCATTTATTGGTTGAAGTGTTTTTCTTTTGCCCTTCTCTTTTTCCTTTTTCCTTTTTTTTTTTTTTGTTTTTTTGTTTTTTGTTCTTTGCTGCAGCCTTCTGCCAAGTCTTCATGCTCATTATCAAGTAGCGTTCAGTTTCTTGACTGATTGCAATGATGAGGCTGCTGCTATTTGGCTTTGGGGGCTGTGCCTTGTTGCTAATTAGCAAAATGGGCAAAAGAAGAAAACAATTGAGTGGAGGTTGTAGAAAAAACACTGGGTTGAATGAAATGGTTACCACAGATGCAATGTTAAAGCGAAGAGCTAAGAACCAGATAGGCAGAAAGAAGCAGTTTAAAAAAGAAAAACGAAAAAACTTCAAAGCACATTAAATTCCTTGCTAGTTCATCTTTATCTTTCTCTTTACCAAAGCTTGAATGACTTTAGGCAATATACTTCTCTAAATATTGTATAAATGTATTCTATTAAATTGACAGTTCTTAACTATTAAATGAAAACAGACAACAAATGGTTGGTGATGTGGGTTGCGCACCATTGTCAACAATAAATGTTCAATATTACCATTTATACCATTATGTTCCGATAAGATCGAATAATAAATATACACATATTTATGTATGCATTTTAGCATATGCCACCACGGTCATGGCAAAATTGAGTCATTTGGCTCCTGAGAGTCTTGGTATTGTATCTAAACGATGCAATTATAAAATCTATGCATTGACACAGTTATCTCTGCATTCATACATATGCACATAAGTATGTATAAAAGTGTATTTTTCGCGCGCTTAATAAAGTTATAAAATGGAAAACATGACTAGCACAATATGGTAATAAATGCCACGGCATTTAAAATGTTATTAAAAAAGTCAAACTGTACACATAAATTGCTTGGCTGCAAATAGCAATCAGTACATAAATATATATATATATATATATATTCGTACGTGCACATACGTATGTATTAATACAGAATTAAGTATGTTTGTGCTTGTGTGCTTTTAAAGTTATCAAATAGGAATGACGTCAAGTCAGTGACGACAACAACAACAGCACAAACAGCTGCCAAAATACCACTAGACTAAGTTTTGCGTTACAACAAAAATCACAGCACTTGCAATTTGATTGTTGTTGTAAGAATAATAAACGAGAAACAACTTCTAAAAACAACTTTCATTTCGTACTTGTCTCGAATAGAAACCGATTCCGATACCACTGGCGATACCAAAGGCGATACAAATGCGATGCCGATGCCGATGCCAATGCCGAAAGCGAACTGTTGATTAACATAGCTATAGCGAACTAAGTCCAAAAGAATGTTTAATTTTTTAATATTTCAATTGAAAATGAAATTAGCTACGAGGAGAGGGGATCTGTAATTGAGCCGTGTTTGTAATTAAGTTAAAGTCGCATAATTAAATTAAATTATTGACTTAGAGTGCCTAGTGTGCTGGAGCAGGTCGACAGTGCTCCCCCTTTACGTTGTACTTACTAAGTGGAACTGGTCACTGATCTGGATTAGCAGCAGCAACAATAGCAAAACCAACAACAAGAATAACAGCGACAGCGAACAACAGCAAGCTGTAGCCGTCAACACAATCACCACACACTTAGAGCAAACCGAACCAAACCAAACCGAACCGCAGCCAGAGTCGTAGCCGGGTCTATAGGAAATGTTGTGGGGATACCGCCGCTGTACCAAAGCGTGACAGGCATGAATTAACAATTTGAATTAATGTCAGTTACTCATGGCATAGCTGCTGCTCTTGTGCTGCTGCTGCTGCTGCTGCTGCTCAGTGGGAGAGCGAGACAGAGAGAGTGTGAGAGAGTGAGAGAGGGACAGCTTGCCCCAATGCCACCATCAGCACCACCACCACCACCACCACTAGTACCACCACCAGGTGAGTGGCTTGTGAGTGGGCGCCCTGGTTGCTTAGTTGCACTTACTAATTTCTGGCTATCCGAACCAACTGACTGAGACTGGCATTGATCTTTGCATTTTACTGTTCGCTTGTGGGCACAAAATGAAAGGAAAAGTAAGTTACGACTTTGTCGAGTTACTTTACTGCTAACTAGAGGGAAAGGTAATTGCATTTTGAAGCAAGCAAAAGGGAAAGGAAAAGGTTTTTTTTTTATAATTTTTAGCTCGTGATTTGCTTGGCCAAGTGTCAAAATTGTGTTTCTGTGTGTGTGTGTGTGTGTGTGTGTGAGTGCCAACAACTGAGGTAGCCTGAGAGCCGCTGTCACTCCACCAGCCACCGGCTCCAATCCCGGTCTCGGTCTCTGTCCCTGCCCCGGTCCCTTTCCCGGTCACAGGAGGCAGGAGGCAGTCCGGGCTGAGCTGGCGCCAAATTAACCGGAAATGTCACAATGGGCGACGTGCGGCCCGCTGCCCGTTTGGAAATTATACAATTTTGTCACGTGACATGCATTAGAAACACATACAAACAGAAATACATATACACACTATGGGAGAGGCAACCAAGACGTGCCAGACGACAGCCGCAGTCCAAACAAAAAAAACCTAACGAAAACACAAAACGACAAACAATTAAACGCCATCAAAAAGGAATAACAAAAAACAAAAAAAATATAAAAAAAAAACACAATAAGCTGAGAATAAGCGGCAAATAAATTTCTTATAATCAGTGGCGTAAACGTTTATTTAACCAAGATGGAAACCTTAGCAACACTTGCCCCATTTGCGATGTAGTAAAACAATTATTATCATCAATTAAAGAATTCATCTGTTATACAAAAGTATGGAAACATGAAAGTAAAAACTTTAATACCTCCTGATAAGTAATAAGTTTGTGGTTAACCATAATTACGCATATTACCTTTTGTATGGCATGTTGCCAAGTGTCTTGAAATTCACCTGGACTTTTACAATGCTGCTATTCATTTTGATAAGCAGTTAATGAACTCCTCCTCCTGCCACTCCTCTACTAAATTCCCAAAATATATATATATACATATATATAATAAATACCCTATTTAAGAAGGTCTTTTTCATAATTACGAAGCACATAAAAATGTAGCCGCCCTCAGATGTGAGTGTGAACATGTCAAGCCGGCTAAATGTCAACTAAACACGCGAAATACCACTGTGTAGAACTTTCACTGTTCAAGGCATAAACTAAAATAATTCCATATAGAAACTGGTAACTGGTTAGCGGCAACTGGCAATGTCGTCCAACTGACGCCAGAGTCATTGTCCCAGCGGTGGCAGAAGAAGTCAGAAGTGACGCCGCCACAGAAAGAAGCCGCAAAAGCGCGAGAATATTGGCGAAATGTAAAACCCCGCTTTGATGTCTGGCCCAAACTAACTGAGCCGTCGAAAACCGATTTGCCTTTTCATACGAAAAACTGTTCGCTTTTGAAGTGGCGTAGTTTTGCCTCTTAACGCACTTTCTTGGGCACCATGCATGGGGCACTGCCGCCTCCTCTCTGTGCCCATACCATCTTCAAGATGGCGGAAATGCTTAAATATCAAAGGCAAAAAGCCGCGCAACCAGCAAAACACACACATGATGATAAAAAGAGAGAGAGAGAGAGAGAGAGAGAGTGGGTAAGATGGAGAGAGGGAGATGGACATAGATAGACATGCATATCATATGTGGGGTGTGTTATTTTTTCTGTTTCGGGGGTTGCTTTGGATCCAAGGGGCACTTTCACTTTTCTTCGCGCCAAAGGCTTTTGTGTGTTTGTCGCATTGATTTTTTGCTCTTCATCTTTTTTTTTTTGCCTATTTTTTTGGTAGTATTTTATTTGTGTTGTTTGATTGGAAGTGTCAGTGAGGGTGGGCTGAGTTTCTTTCGGTCTGAATGCCCCAGGATGGGGTAGCAAGCAATGGCGATGTATCAAAGCAAATTTGACAAAGGTTTGACTTCAACTTCAAAAGGCAGCCAAAATAAAGACACAAATGGGCTGACAATTGAAAATATTCAGAAAAATTAAAATAAAAACACATCATACATAAAATCATAAATTGCAATTTTTTAACCTGCACTAAAGATATACATTAATATATAGTAAGATATATATTAATATATGTGCATGTTAAATTGTATATTTCCCTAATTCCTAACGCAATTTGATAAATGATCGCATCCCATCTAATTGCAATTTAAGTCAGAAGATGGAGAAAAAATAACGAAATCTACATACACAATAAATCTCTGCCATAATGTTGAAATTTTAAATTAATTTTTTAATTATATGAAGCGGAGCCTAAGCAACCGCTACCGGAACCAGAAACCCGCTAAGCCGAACCTCAAGGTCAGTACAGAACATATAACCGAATAAAATTGAGCAGAACGGGATAGAATGGAGCCATAGTAGATTAATTTTGTTGTCTAGAGAAACCGTTAATGTAGTAACTCATCTTGGTTCGCAACTTAAAACTAAGTCATACTTATTTCTATCCATGTATATCATTTTAAACGTCTCATCAAAATCAAATTAGTTCCAAGCGATGATTTTCTTCACTCTGTGTTTCTGTTTATATGTGGCGCTTCATGCTCGTTGATTTCCAGCTAATTTTGCGCAGCCACATAAAAAAGTATTTCGAAAACGAACTACACACACAATGGACAGTAATTATAATGCGATGTCGGCGCATTTATCGCCACGATCAGCACACATCCGTTCAGTTCAGTTCAGTTCAGTTCTGTTCAGTTCTGTTCAGTTCTGTTCTATTATAATTTGTTGTGTTCAGTTGTGTACACAGTGTGCAAGGTCTTGTAATTAGCTTGCTAATTTACATGAGATTCGAGTGAACATCCTTAGGTGCAAGCATTGACTCAGACTTGTTTCTGGGTTGTGAATCAACTGAACATTACTAACTGGCGGCTGCTGTGGCGAAGGCAGTGGTAGTGGCAGAGGCACCAGCAAAAAAAAAATATTTCTCAAGAAATTTTACCGCAAATAGTTGTGTGCCAAAGTAGGCGCAGAAAAATGCGACAATGTTCGCTGAAGTTCGCCTATCAGCCAAGTGGCATCATCATCATCATCATCATCATCATCATCATCATCATCATCATCATCATCATCATAAAGGCAGTCAGGCAGGCCTGGCCATTTGGCGTGGCATGGCGTGGTCACGTCAGGGCCATGAACTTGGCCATCGTTGCTGACCATCAGCAAATGCCGGACGTGGCCCGAGCTTGTGCTTTAGCTACAGCTACAGCTGGAGCCAGAGCCAAGAGCCAAGAGCCTTAGCCCGATTGTCAATGATAAAAAGTCGTGGCCAACAAGTGGCGCGTCCTCATTTGCATCGGCAGCATAGAAATTCTTGCAATGCTCAAGCGACCCAAATAACCGCCCACACATGACATGACACGCTCTAGCCCTCCTCCCCCCCTTACTCCCTGCTACCCCTGTTTGGTCCTCATAGTACCCTTGTCGGCAATGTGGCTGACTGCCTTTTGTTGTCATTTGCCGGCTGTTTTTGTGCATTTGCTGCAAATGGTCAAATTATTTCCTTTTCCGTATTTCTTTGCACGGCTTTTGGTACGTATTTCGATCCATTTTTTTTTTCTTGTTTTTTTTTATATTTTCATTCTTTTTTGTATTTTACCAAAGCATTCACGCGCACGAAAGGATTTCTTGTAATTTGGCTGAGACTTGAAAAGCAGCTGGAAAGGGTTGGCTGCTGATGCTGCCCCAGACTCTCAAACTCAATGCTGATGAAAGGGATTTGTGGCTGCTGCTGCTGCTGCCGCTGCTTTTTGGCGACTTTGCATTTTTATTTGTAATGCTTTTTTGTTGCTGACTGCGACTGCTGCTGCTGCTGCTGGTGCTGCTGCTGCTGGCGGGTTAGCAGGCAGCTTTTGTTTTAAAAAGCAGCTCGTAGTACGAGACCACATAAATACACATGTATTTATATTTGTGTTTGTATTTGTATGTGTGTATATGCATATGCAGAACACGGCAGATTGAATCCATTCGCGGCATTCGCCGCGTTCAATGGGAATGGTTGCCACCGCTGCTACTGCTGCTGCTGCTGCTGATGCTGCTGCTGCTGCTGCTGCTGCTCCTGCTGCATATGCATTATGCACACTCATTACCCGCACCGCCATTCGCCATTATCCTTGTGCGCTCGTTCACTTTCATTTCGCATACTCATTCGCTTGGTTGTGTAGATTGTGTGTGGTGCACTGTACTTTTATATCGCATTTCGTTGTTGTTATCGCAAATTTTTGTGCCTTACCCTTGCCACTTGAGACATTGCTTTGTTCTGCCTCAGCTCTGGTCTGTTCTGTTATGTTCCACAAAGAAGGGGTTATGGTTATGAAATACGCCAAAAGCTTTTAGGCGCTTTTTTTTTTTAGTATTCTGAGTGCCGAATGAAAAAGTAAATTCCATGCATTTTAAAAGTCTGCAGAAACTCCAAACTGCACATCTTAACAGGCCATGAATATGACAATTTGTCTACAATATGTATAAGAAACAATAATAATTATATTGTTTGATATGATCTTTCGACATGTCTTTATTGAGCTTGTGGAACTTACATAGATCTATTGTACAAATGCAACTGGGGCTGAACTCTACCAAAATATCACAAAGTCTAATTAAAGTGTACCGATTAAAATTAGAAGTATTTAGTGTGTGTGTTTTATAAGCGACACACTTAACAGTTGTCAGTTTAATCAGGCATTGAGATAAAACAATTTAATTATTTTAATTCTTTACATATCATTAATCAGACATTTGGGTTAATATGAATGTGTGAAAGTGTCAAATTGCTGTACTTATCCAATTAGTTTACAATCAGCAGCAAAACACTTGATGGATTGGTTTGTTTCATTTAACTGTATCCAAGTAGCCCCAGCATTATTTTTATGAGTACTTGAAATTTTCTTATTTCAATTCGAATATGAGCTCGGACGACGAATACTCGGATCAAGATCACGGAGATTCGCAGCGCTCGGTATACAGCCAATCCTCGTTCATGACTTGTGTGGATAGCGATGAGGACATCTGCATCGAAATCGATTTACCCGATCGACTCAGGAGCTTCGACGAGTTCGATGAGTTCGCCTACACAGTCCTCACAGCAGATCAGATTGTGCAGGACCAGCGTAACATCATCGATGAGGTCAACAATGTGCTGCATTTGGCGCCGCAACTCACACGCATCATATTGAATCATTTCAAATGGGACAAGGAGACGGTCTTCGAGAAGTACTTTGAGAGCACTTCAAAGGAGTTTTTTCAGCGCGCCCATGTCGTGAATCCGTTCTCCACGCCCTCAACGCAAAGCATCAAGTTGCCGTCGACTGTGAGTGTGAATGAAAATTTCTGCGGTATATGCTTCTGCCCCTGTGATGATATGAAGGGCCTGGATTGTGGTCATACTTTCTGTTCCGCCTGCTGGAAACAGTATTTGGCCAATAAAACATGCAGCGAGGGATTGGCACACAGCATCACTTGCCCCGCCAGTGACTGTGATATCTTGGTCGATGATGTATCGTTCGTCAAGCTGGCTGATAATCTAGAAGTGATTGCCCGCTACCAGCAGTTGATCACCAACACCTTTGTGGAGTGCAATCCACTGATGCGCTGGTGTCCGGCTCCCAACTGCACCAATGCCATCAAGGTCAGCTACTCTGAGCCGCGTGCCGTGCGATGCGCCTGTGGACATGAGTTTTGTTTTGGCTGTGGCGAAAATTGGCACGAACCTGTGAGCTGTGCCTTTCTCAAGTGTTGGCTGAAGAAGAACGCCGAGGATTCGGATACCTCAAATTGGATAGCGCAGCATACCAAGGAGTGTCCCAAGTGTAATGCGACAATCGAGAAGGATGGCGGCTGTAATCATATGGTGTGCAAGAATGTCCATTGCCTCTATGATTTCTGCTGGGTGTGCCTTGGCTCGTGGGAGCCACACGGCTCCTCCTGGTACAGTTGCAATCGCTTCGATGAGGACGAGGGCAAACAGGCGAGGCAGGCGCAGGAGCGCTGTCGATCATCGATGGCCCGATATTTGCACTATTACAATCGCTATATGAATCATATGATGAGCATGCGCGCGGAGCACAAACTGTATGCCAGCGTCCAGGCCAAGATGACTGATATGCAGGAGAATATGAGCTGGATCGAAGTGCAGTTCCTCAAGGAGGCCGTCGATGTGTTATGCCTTTGTCGGACAACACTTTTGTATAGCTATGTGTTTGCCTTCTATTTGCGCAACAACAACCAGAAGATCATCTTCGAGGACAATCAGCGTGACATGGAGATGGCCACGGAGAAGATATCCGAGTTTCTGGAACGTGAAATAACCGTGCAGAATCTGTACGAGGTGAAACAAAAGGTCCTTGACTTAACGCACTACTGTCGCAAGCGTCGCACCGTTCTCCTATGCCATGTTCGTGAGGGCTACGAAAAGGAGTGGTGGGATTTCACGGAATAGATAGAACCGCATTCCCGTTTTCTAAGTAGCAATACAGACAATGCAATCCTATGACTGGCCTGACACAAAACAAATCCAACAATTCTCTGAAGACTTTCAATTTGATTGACTTTATTTTCGACGACCTATTAAAATGGCACAAAAGCTTTTGGTTTCCTCTCTGGTAGAGTGTTGTTAATCTGCCAGAGCTATCAAAATTCTACCGTTATATAATGTAATAGGAATTACGATGTGTTTTATTTCAAAAGCAATCAATTTTAGCCGAATGTGGTGCTTTATTGCCCACAACAAAAAAAAAAAACAGAAAACGATGTGAACTTGTGAATGAGCTGTTGAGTTCGCGAATAGTGTATACCCTACAGGGGGTCAGAGTCTGTACCCCATTTAATTCCCATTGTATCAGTAAATTGGCAAAAAGCGGTTAGTTGATGTTAATACAATCTCCCTTCCCTTTCAGGCAATTTTCCGTACCCTGTAGGTATAATCAACCTCTCAAATCATTTACTCATTTGCTGTTTGATGGTTCGCAATGCCTTTCGCAGTTGTCTACTGAGTTTGGCATCTTAATGACTTTCCCCGACACTTTAGAGAGCACAGCCTCTGTCTTCAAAGCTCCTAACTCACTCACCATCATTATTAGATATGTGCTGTGTTTGTGTTTAGATCTTTTGTTTACCCTCTGCAAAACTTTTGCTTCGTTTGCTATAGCGATATGCGCCAGCTTTTGTAATTATAACATAAATCAATCCAATTTCATGTTATACTTTTTGGCGCAACAAAGCGATTAATGTCGACAATTGCACAAGATATGGCATGGCTAAAGGAAAAGCATAAATAAGGCATTGGAACCATGGCCAATAACGGAACGAAACGAAACGGAGCATTGAAACGGCGCAAGCGCAACGCTTTTCATATGAAAAATATTTTCTTATCGCGATGCGCTGCATAGAGAATCGTAGTTGGATTCAGAGTCGAAGTTAAAGTCGAAGTCGAAGTCGCCAGTCGCCGCCAGGTGCATGAGATTTACGGCAAACGGCAGCCAAGTCGTGCCCGTGACTGCTCCCTGCCCTGGCCAAGTGTGAATTTTCGCACCCGTGATGAAGTTTCCAATTAAATTTTATTGGATTTCAAATTGAGGCTGCCAGGCAGCGAGCTAGTCAGACAGTCGCTCATTGATCTTCTGAGTGCAGAGACTGGCTTCAACTCTAAATCTGACTCTGGGTTCCGCAAATATTTGCGCGCCATTGTTGTGGCAAGTGTTGAAAGTGGGCGTTACGCCACCTGGCAGACATTTCGCCTCCCAGGCCACCGCATCAGCAATTTTGAGACTAGAAGAGTGATTTCTTATGGCAGTTCAATGCGAGGTCAGCAACGTGGTATGAATTGCACATTGGAAATGACTGGCAGATGCAACTGAACTGTTTGTTAATGCTATTCTTGTAAATAAATTCGACCATGGAAACGCCTATTTCAGGGAAATGGCTAATTGATGGATGACAAAGTTAATTGAAAGAATAATAGAATATTATTAAAATTAGGATATGTCAAGTTCTTTTATTTCCAAAAGCGAATTCCAAATAGTACAGATAGTTAATCATCGAGCTATTGCCGCATTATGTGTAGTTTGTATAATACACAAACTAAATTCACCTAATACATTTAATCTAGCGAAAGAATCGCAAATGCATCTTTGTAGCTACAAAACATTAAAGAACCTTTAGTGAGATATTTGCCAGGCACAGCTGCATCTGCAGGGCATCCAAGTACCATTCAACAGTTGCCATTACTTGGCTCATTCAACAAGTCAACAAAATAATAATAAAAAAAGGCTCTACCAAAGCCCCAGCCCATCCCGCTGCTGCTTCTGGGCCCTGCAGATGCCTGGTCAAGCAGTTCGAGTGAGTTCCTATTAATTTTATTTATTGGCCTCGTTCTCAGCCGCCGTCGCAGCCGGCGCTGCAGCCACAGCTTAGCGGTCACGGTTCGTGTCATGCCCCCCTCCTCTCGAGTGTCCTGTCTCGCTCTTGGGGCAGCTTATTGAATTTTTTATCTGGAGTTTGTTTTTGTGCTTATGGCAGCGTCTTGGTAGATTTGACTGCCGAGCTTTAGTTTTTTTTTATGACGACATATTTTCGCCTGGTACTTGTGTTACTTGTAGTCTTTGTTGGCGTTGTCAACCACTTCAAGTCCTTAAATTTGCTTTACGACTTAGCCGCGGACTTTCAATTACACGGCATTGTCCTTGACTGTGTCCAGACTGTATCTGTTGCCCAGACGTAGGTCAGCGCTACACAACAATGACGATGCGGAAGTGTTTTAAGCTTTGGATGATGCTGGTTATTAATAGAACAACTACGCCAAACCCAAACTGTGTCAATCAAAAAGCAAATGCTCAAACTTAATACTCGATACATAGTATTAACAAAACTAGCGAACTTGTACTAATCATTGGATTTTGTAAATTTGCAGGTACTTTCTAATTGCCATGCAATGCAAGCACTTTCCGGCTTATTATCTGCAGCACATTAGTTGGGCCATTGAGCAAATTTCGCCGCTGCCATAAACAATCTGTAGAATTGAGCTTGGAGCTGCCGTGAGACGCAGATGCTGCTGCTACTTGCTGCTGTCGTTGCTGCTGTTACTGCTGTTGCTGCTGCAGTTGCTCCTGCCACCAGCACTGAGTCTGGCACTGACTCTGGTTCACTATCACTGCATCAGCGACGTAAATTTATGAGGCACTTTGCGCAGTCGCCGAGCATCGCTGGCCATAATTTGCCGACGTCTATTGGCTAGTGCACAAATTGCGTTGATATGCTGACAGGCGGCGCACAGCGGGCCATTCCCCTACCTTATCCCCTTGCCCCTTTGTCGTCTTGAATGTCTTCTAATGCGCAAACTCATTTGCCTATCGCCTCGCAAGCAGCAGCCGCAAAGTGCATTTTGTTAGCTGGCAATGGATATGGCTGACGATCTTCTCTACTAAAGAAAAACAACTCACAACTCGCTAACTAAATTGGAGCACGCGCGCAGGCGTTTTATGCGGCACAAAACCCAATTGAATTTAATTGAAGGCGGTCGGACATGATGCCAGCTGAGTAAGTGGTTAGTGCCCAAGTGTTGGAAGGAATGCGGGGGTGTGCAGAGTGCGGGTCATTAACTAGCTGTCACATTTTTGTGATGCGAGCGCGAAAAGAAACTCAATTTAGAAAAGTACAGCAAAAAATAATGGGTTCAGGGTATAAAAAGCACAAAATTTATGCACAGATTATGAAATACACTTTCCTAATGTACTCACATATAATTTAACTTATTGATTGTAACTGAAAGACGCATAAAATGAATCTCTGTCACTGCCATGATCCAGAGAAATAAAGATGCTGTTTACAAAATCTTGGCTATATTTTATAGTACCTTGCGATAGGAAGTGTATCTATCTGCAACAAGCTCATCACACAAATTAAGCGCATTCCTCGGTTTTGCGTTTGTTATTCTCGTTTTTGTTTTTTTTTTTCTTCTTTGCAGTGCCTCTTGGCTGCTTATCATTTGCATCATCATCAGCACGGCGACGATATTTGTGGTTGCTGCTGCTGCTGCTGTTGTTGTTGTTGTAGCGCAAAAGGTCGTGACAATTTAATTAAACGTCATTTTATTTAATTATTTCATATATTGATTGCAAAGTCTAAAGCTTTTAATTGAAAAACGGCTTTTGGCACAGTCCAATCGGACATGCAGACGGACATACATACAAAGCAAACACAAACACAAACACAAACACAAACACAAACACAAATACAAATACAAAATGCGTCGCTTATTACAGAATTTGGCAGCGTAATCGATAATTTCAATGGAATTGTATGAAAATCCAAACTGTTTGGGAGAAGAGGCATTTAATGTATTTATACAGGATTTTATTATGTTTATTTTATTGTTGTGATTGAATTGATTGCCAACTGGCACTGCTTCTGTTTCTGTATCTGAATCTGAATCTGAACCTGAGTAACTGTGCATTTCCACCGCGCTTATAGCTGCCATCGAATCAATTATGCGGCATATTTTTGCTGCTATAAATATTTGCATTGAAATTAATTATTTTATATTAAAATGACCGCAATACATTTAATGGTCGAATGGCGCCTAGGACATTCCGCACAGGATATGGCAGACACACAGCACACACGCACACACACACACACACACACACACACACACACGCATAAATACTCGTGTCTGTTTGAAGTGTGTCCCGTGCATTGCTGTTGATATTTGCGGCCGAGTGACTGCGGCTGTCCTGATTGACACCGTAAATGATATGCACATTATGTGCAGGATATGTATGTTGCTGTCAGTGTGAATGTGCTGCACTGTAAACAGGAAACGGAAATGGCAAGCATTGTGTGCGTTTGCATGTTACATGCTGAAAGAGTTTAAGTGCATTGTGCTCTGAGATTGGTTTGAAAGTATTTCACCTGCATTCTAACTGGGCAATCGAATGAATTCCACTTGTTCAAATGCAGATTCTCTGATACTTCATTTGATAGTTATTCAACTCAGCGATATTCAATTGTTACATATTTCTTAGAATCCAAAAAAAAAGAACCAAATACGCTTTTACATGATAGCATCGATATAAAAGTAACATTTTCTAGAAGTGATTTGTTACGTTTTGCCACCCTATTTAAATGCCTCATTCAATGCACTTGGTACATTTGCTGTTTCAGCAGCAGTCATTCGATATACATCACATACTTACATACATCTGTATGGGGGCACATCCTAACATCATCATCATCATCGTCATCACATCTTCGTACCCATCAGGCAGGCACTGTTTCCATTCAAAATGTAGCTACACTCAAGCCCCTGGCCGGCAGCAACAACAACAAGAACAACAACAACATAACAGCAGTAACAAGAACTCGGCAGCAGAAGAAATGCTCTTTAAGGATCCACTTGTGTGCCTGGGCTCTCAAGTGTCCTTTGCATGTTAGCGAAACCACTCGAAAATATGACGCGTTTGCTGAAGTATGCAAAAATTGCACATGGAACAAATATGGGGACGCAGCTGGGCGAACAATATGAATACACAACCAGAACAACAACAACAATAGCAATAACAACAACAACAGTAAGAACAACAAAGCATAATACAAAATGTTTATCGCTTTAAGTTGGCCACCAGGCGAAATTCAAATTCGTCAACAATTTTTGGAAATACACATTAAACAACGACAATAATAATAGTAATAAAAGCAACAATATGGTCATAAATCGTAACTATATATATTTATACATATACATATGTTTGGCGGCATATCGAATGATCGTTCATTATAGGAGAAAACAGTGGCACCTTTGAACCGCAACGTCTTGACGGGGCTGGTGGGGTGATGAGAGTGTGCTGTGCAGCCATTAGGAGTACGTGTCGTCCAAGGGGCCGCTGCAGGCGCCGCCGTCGACGCCGAAGCTGACGCTCAATCAATCAATGCACGGCAGCAGCAGCAGCAGCAGCAGCGGCAGTGATTTTGTCGATGGCGTTGGCGGCAAACATGAAATATCACACAGCCAAACCCTTTTTCATGAACATAAAGTTTAGTCTAACGATTCCGATTTCCTGCACAAACGTGAGCGTAACCAAATTTGCTCCAGGGCTTGGCCAGAGAGCAGCCAAACAGAGAGACAGTCAGATAGATGGATAGACTGAGAGACACAGACAGACGGAGGTAAAACGCCGAACAGAAATAAATTCAATTGCCAAATTATGCCAGGCAAAAGCATTGCCAATATTTCGCTGTCTCAATATTTGTGGCCGCAATTGTTTTGCATGACTCGCTCAAGCTCGGACTTTGACTGCATTTGGATTCCTAATCGATCATCTGGGCCATGTTTTTGGCTGCATTTGTTGGCCGCCTTCGACTATAGTCTTTTCTCGACAAGACTTGGTTGTTTTTCATTTTATTTTATTTTTTTCTTGTCATTTCAGTTCGGTTTGGTTTGGTCGTCATTTTTAACTGTCTTTGCAATTGGAGGCGGCCTAAACTACGAACATTTCTGCGCCGTGCGGCATTTGCCGTAATTATGCCCGAAAAAGTAACACGAGGCAACAAAACAGGAAAACGCGACGCGGTGATTAATTGTCGAATCGTGCACTCTGTCGGGCTATTTGTTAACTTAAGGCGTTGAAATTATAAATTGTTTTGAGTGCAACCCCATTGAGACAGAGAGAGAGCGAGATAAAGACTGAGAGAGCTGACAAGCGAAAAAAAACTGAACCCAACGTAGATCGGTTTTGTATTGTTTTTTTTCTTCTTTTTTTTTTTGGCAATTTGATCAGGTGTGAAAGGGTTCACAAGGGGTTCAAGCACGAATATCGCTGAAAGCCTGACTGGGCTGCCGATATCGCAAACAGGCCTTTCAAACTGCTCGTGTTGAGTTAGGGACAGTCAATTAAGATTGCATAGATAATAAATAGAGTCGTTTACTTGAATATTGCCAAAATAATGCATAGACCAGCTCTAAGGTTAAGAGTTAAAGATTCGAGCTGTAAATGCATTATGTAAAACTTGCAAGTGTGTTTTTAATACAAGCAAGCGAAATCAATAGAATCATCTTGATTTTGCGAGGAATATACGAAAGTGTTAAGCAACACTTACATTTATTTATTTTAAATTACGACTACAGTCCTTATCCAGCAAAAAAAATATTAAAAAACAATTTGTACATAGTAATCGCATAATCTATGCGTAAAGTTTGTAAAGCGTGATTTTGAAGAGGCGATTCACCTATCCGATCATCTAAACCATTTTGATAATTTTCGGCTTATATGCATAATTCACATATCACGAATTTCACATCGTGAATTCGTGTCTCGCATAACAAACTCTATAATTTTGAGTAATACTTTTGCCCATATCTTTAAAGCTGTCAGCTCTGTTGACATTTCAAGCAGCCTTCCTTGCCACCTCTCAACTGATTTGGTCTTTGCGCAAGAAACGCGCTGAAGTGCGTAAATGTTAAGTAGACAGACCACGGCAGATGGGGCACATACCCCATCGTGAATTGAACCCACCCCTCTCAAACCAAAGCGCTGTCTTTGGAGCAGCTGTCAAATCAGCACGTGACATTGTGCGACATCATTGAGCTGGAAGATGACGCGGCAAAGCGCCAAAAAGCCGTGACGACTTTCGCTTTATGCAAAAAAACAAAGCAACGCCTCCAGCTCTATCCCCAATTCCCATTCCCATCTCCGAATTCCAATTTAGCTGTGGCTTCTGTTTCTGCTTTTGCAGCGGGCTCGGTGTTAGAGCTAGGTTTTTTGGGCGATGCTGTTGAGGCTGGTGCAAGTGCATACTTGAGACATGGCGACGACTTCTCCATGAACACCACCCGGCCGAGCTGAGAGATGCATTCAGCACGTAATGCATAGATCAACATTCATGTGATTTTATATGTGTGTGTGTGTGTGTGCTGCTGCAATCACGTTAATTAAAAAGGTGCAAATTGTAAAACGCGCCGAATGGCGCGTCGGGAATGCCACGAACCACGACGCGGAGCCAAGTGTTCCCAAAAGCTGACAGCTGTTAATGAACGAGTTGAAATGTGGCATGGTCGAGATGGGCACGTGGTGGGGTGATGCAAGTCACGTGCTGCACATCAGTCGGCTGCTTGGTAATTAAACGTATCATCATCTGTTATAGCGGCTATGCACCCAACCAACAAGCTTTGCTCTCATATGCAGCTTCTCTTCCCACTTCGTCTCACCCACTCACCGTCGCCATGTTGACTCCCATTTGCCACATTTGCATTTTTGCATGCATTTTTATATTAACGCCCCAAAACGAGATGCGACGCGCAGCAGACAAAAAGGATTTCGCAGACCAAAAGGATGCGACGTTGCTGCTGGGCATGGTCTGCGATTGCGACTGTCCTGCATCAGCATCCTGTCTCTCCTCATTCTCCTACTCATCCAACGGCCTCGGGAATGGAGTATATTAAATGAAGTCTACGTCTCTCAGGCAAAGGCGCGCCGCCTGAAAAAAAAACATATATATATATATTTTTTTTTTTTTTAAATAAGAAAATATGAAAATTCATTTTGTTTGCTGCTATCGCTGTCAGTGCAACAATGGCGTCAAAACAGCGACACAGCAACAATAACAACAAATGGAGAAACATGCATTCAAACAACTAAAGCATGTGGGACAGATGTTTTGGTTGGAAGCGCCAAAGGAAGACACATTAATAAAATAGACAACTGGTAAAATATTTCAGCGAAGTGCATTAAAATGTTGTAGAAAGGAAATAATGACATTTAATTTAGTCAAGTTGTGTGGAACCTACAGCAACTTAACAACAGCTGGCATTTTTATGAGCAATATAATTAAATTTATTGCGATCATCGCAACGAAAAATTCTTGGCAACGCACAAAAGATTACGTCGGAAAAGTAGCCCCACTAGAAAGCTGAGAAAATGGAAAAACTTATTTAAAAGTGCGTGCTCACAAAAAAAGTCATCAAAATTCGCTGCAAATAAATATAAGTAATTACATAAGTACTTGATGCTGTTCTTTTTTAAATTTGGGCATTTTTGTACAGATTATTTATCTACATTAATAAGCGATAACTCCTTGACAAATGCACTTAAAAAATGCTATACTATACTATCATAATTAGCCATTAGCCAAATGACTTCATTTAAGTAGTCTATCTTGTGGATGGAAATAAACTACACCATTTAAATATCAATCCGCCATAATTCAAAGCGAAACTGAGTGCTCAACTGACTACCATCATCTCAGATCGCAATTGCCACACTTAATTGAATTAAGAAATGCCTTGAAATGAGTAACGACCACCTGCTGGCTGAATGCGATATTTGAAGCTGTTCAATTAGCGCTCAATATCGGTTGGCAATAACTCAAAGTTTGACAACTTTCAAAAATATATAAAGTGTATAAACTCAAATTACCGGCGCTGTATTTACAAAAATCAAAGTATGCGATTTATAATTAACATTTCATAAATTCTGAATCGTGATAAGAGAGTTTTCCATTAAGAATCAATTAAAATGCAAAGTCGATCAAAAAGTGTTCGCTCAGTGGTTGCTGTTAATATTATTGCCTCGACCGACTGAGATGAAGTTATCGCGATTGAACCACTTTTCACACAAGATAAAGTCTATAGAGTGGCCAATAAAAGAAAAATGTATATTTATTGAAATAACATAATTTACATGAAAATGCCAATAAATTGTCAGGAGATTATTATTAAGCCGGCCAACGCAGCGTATGCGCAACTTTACTGACCCATTAGCCTCAAAATTTAAAAATAACAAAGAATAATTATCTTTCGGTTACCGAAGATTAAATACACTTGCGATTCAATAAAATAAACACAATCAACTATTAAACGTACAATATTTATTATTTGCCTAAACTGGTTTCAATTTTAAAATATTTTTATAATGTGATTTTTTTTTTGCGTTACACAGTACGTGACAAAAGTGCAATACTCTCTGTCAGCGCATAAAATATAGATGTGGAGCGATTTAATCAGTTGCTGTGCGCTGTTAATGAATTGAATTGCAATTTTTGCTCCATCGCCAGACAAACAGAACCGCACAGACCCCCACAGACCCAGTGTCAGTTCCAGTTTTACAGTTCTCCAGTTTCCCAGTGGGCAGCCACTGTTTTTCTGTAGGCTTTGCGCTTTTTGATCTCCTCAAGATTGTCACTGTTCGGCGTGGTCGGTCCCGTGTAGTCCGACCAAGCGCCACAAAAATAACAAAAATATTACAAAAAATATATAAAATTTAATAAAAGTTATGCACTTGCCTGCAAGTGCGCACTGAAAATTTGCATAGACATACGACTCTATTTTCGCTATGTCTGTGTGTTTATATTTGTAATTGTTTAATCGCACTTTGGTCATCTATGTGGGTTAGATATGACTAGCAACCAAACGACTAAACGACCGTGCGCCATGGAATTTGTAATTGAAAATTCAGTTCTACAATTTATGTGGTTTCCATTTCAAATAATGCGCTCACACCGGTTTCTGATAGTGGCGCCACCTGGCGCTTTCAGTGCGTAACTGATAAGGATGCAGGGTTGATGACTTGGCTATGCCAGCAAGGACAATGAAGCGTTGAGCTTTGACTAGTATCACTAAGTGCTGCTATATAACAGTTAAAACTGAGCTCAAATTCTCGAGATTATCTATATTATAAGTCATGAAGTTTTACAGTTGGAAGATTCCAACTTTAAAATACTTTATTCTATGTGAATAAAAAGCTAATGAACATAGAAATCTTAATTAATTACAATTAAAGAACAAAACAAAAAATCAGAATGCTGCCACATATTTGAGCTAAAGTGAAAAATACTTTAAAATACATATATTGAGTGTTTGTATTTATAGTTGTCTTTTGCTTGTAACGAATGCCAAGTATTCGATTCAGTGAAAATCCATTTGATTTATTAGCGGCTCTTTATGCGTACTAAAAGCTTCAAAAATGTTAATGTAATATCTTTAAAAACATAGTCAAATCCACCGCTTAACATCTTCGACCACATGCTGCTTTGCCTGGGTCTGCCTAATGCATTTTCAACTTTTGTGACTGTAAGAAAAACACAACAAAAAAAAAACTCTAAGAAAATAAAATGAGCAACGCCCGCATTCCAATGAAAGCGCCAGCAGCTGCACGAAAAGCAACATCGGCAGCAACAACAACAACAACAACAATAACAACCACACCAAACATGCAGGCACACACAAGTCAAAGAAATTTGCTGTTAATTCACGTATTAACCTCTTGACATTTGGCAGCAGCGTCGCCAACCAAAAGAAAAACAAGTCGACAAAATTCCAATATGGTGACAGGGACGGGGAACGACGCGAAGGGGTAGGCAAGGGGCGAACGAGAGACACATCTGCCCGGCTGTGACGCTGCATAGAAACTGTGTCAATGTGCCAACATCACCAACAAATGTTGGGGCGTTGTGTGTCGATGTGTATGACGTTGGTGGCATGTGGGAGGGCGGCAAGCGTTATTGGCGTTGGAGTTGAAGCGCTGCCTTTGCCGTTGGAGTTCGAGTTCGAGTTGGAGCCACGCCAAATGGAAACTTGTGCCGCAGCGTGTGTGTCTATGTGTCGATGTGTCGTTGCAGCTTTGTGTCTATGTGTCTATGAGTACGTGCGCTTCAATGACTTTCAATTAAATCAATATTCATCGTTTTGGCTGCCTCGAGGTCTAAATGGCAACGGGCGGCCCCGGCCAGGCTCAGACTGTGACAGAGCATGGAGAATAGAGGCCGTGGCAGAGGCAGCTGCAGCAACGACTCCGCTCCTTGATTAGACGCGACGCGGTAACGACAACAACAGCAACAACTACAACTACAACAGCAACAACAACGACAACAGGTAACAGCAGCAGCAGCAGCCACAGCAGCATGGGAAAATGTGCAATTTTGGCCAAAAAAATAAATAGTAAAGGCTCGAAGAGACCAAGCTCGGCCTGACCGAGCCTGGGCACATTCATTGCGCAAATTTTGGCGGACGATGTCTGTGCCTGAATCTGTTTGTGTGCAGCCAGTCTGCTGTCTGCAATCAAAGATACACCACAAAATAAACATTTGAACCACTTGCCGGAGCCTTTCACAAAAACAACAAACAACAACCAACCACCAACCATAAAAACAATCACAGCACACAGAAGGTGGCACAGCCGAAAGCCGCGCGCGAGCGAATAATTAATGTTTGCCAATAACCGAAGACACCTTCAGCGCCGCCAGTTGCCAATTGCCAACTGTCAGTTGGCAGTTGCTGATCGCCAGGTCGACTGTAGTATCGTCATAGCCGATTTGACAAGTGCTCCATGCGCCGCTGGTGGTCATGCAAATGAGGCATTTATAATTGTTGGCTACAATTGAAGGACTAATGTTGAACGAAGAAGAGGGATTGCGACAAAGGGAGATCGTATGATCATTAATTAACGAAAACAATTCACAACACTCGACTAGTTTCACGATAATTTCACAAATTATATTTACTGTTGTAGGTAAACTAAAACTTATTTCAAATAAGTTTAACAGGGTATTTAAGGTATTTAAGATACGGCTAAAGCAACCAAAAACACCTTAAATTTTAAGACAATCCATGTAGATAATTGAGTTATAGATATAAATTTACACTTAATATAGAAGCAACACAGTCTCGTTAGTCATTCAACATATTCTTGATGAGCAAGCAACACACATTATAGAGGACACAGAGCAGATGGCTCAGTTTCAATGCTACAAGCTGATTGCTATTAGCTTTAACAGCAATTAAACCTGGTCAATATAATAGTCAAGTCCACATTTGCTTCCGAGTCCAAATCGTGAATTGGCTTGGCTTGGATTAACTTGGCTTATCGCCCATCTACCAGACGCCCCCTTGACCACGACCATGTATTTAATAGTTGTGGCTGGGTTGGCTTGCTCTAACGTGACTCTTTTTGCATTTAATTTATAATTTATTATTAATATATAATAATTTCCATTAACAATTTTTATTAATAATTTGATTTTGACATTTTGTAAATGCAATAGAAAATTGTATAAATAATTTCATCAAGAATTCATACATATCCTTAAGCCCATGCAGCACTCGTAGCCAAAACATGCAGTAGCTAGCAGCATGCCACCTAACCAAACTGCAGCTGCCACATAATAGTACTCGAGATCATTGGAATTCACTTCCTGCAGTGCGGCGCGGTTAATGAAATGCAATCGTCCGCTCTGTATTCCATGGCCAAATCCATCGCTTTTCATCTTAAGCAGAATGCCGGCCTCAAACATGCGTCGCACATACCAATTGAAGATCTTCAGGTAAGGGCGCCCATAAGCGGAAGGCATGAAGAAGGGCTGCTGGTAGATGATCTGCGGTAGCTTACGAAATAAGGGAACTCGCAGAAACTTTTGCTGATACAATGTAAAGTCGATTTTATCCTCCAAGGCGCTATACAACATGCTTGTGTTGAGATCATGTCGATAGCGTTCCACCAGCTGTTCCGGTGTGAGCACCATCCGCTTGGCCAGCTGCGGATGTAGATCTGGCAGCTTGAGTAAGAACTTTAACAGGATCTCCTCCTCCGGCAACTGGTAATCAGTGCCCTCCAAGTCATCAAAGTTGTTCAGCTGCTTGTAATAGAGACCCGCCGCCAAATTGCTGGAAAGCACCGCCAGGTAAAGATTAGTCAGCACTAACCCAGAAACAGTCATCATAATGTAGAGGAAAAGACGACGCGGACCCGGCGGTGCATCTAAATCCCTACCTGGCGGTAGAAAAAGCGATAGACGAAAAATTTGCAGAAAGGCTCCACTTAAATTTAGACGTCCACGAGAGATCAGAAAAAGTGCCCCGCTGCAGTACATCAACATGGCCAGTAAAACCAACCAGGTGTAAGGTGTGTAGGGCTTCAGCAGATACATATATCTGGGCAGTAGTCTGGCCGATGGAGCCATCAGAAATCCGTTCTCAAGCCAGAGAACAACGCTGTCCGTAAAATTCGGTGTCTTTGCCAGCAGATAAGGTAAAAAGTCGACGTCCCGAGTGCTCAGCACTTGGTTAGCTTCTCTCAAAGTGTCCACTCTGCGAGTTCGAATACTGCCCTTGAAGTGATGAATAAAATCCAAAACCATGCGCAGCATATACCCAGCGTATATATCCCGATTCCGATTATCTCTGAATACAAAGGCTCTCGGTGGTGCACTTATAAGGATGCCACAAGTTATATTAAAGCCATGAAAGTCCCAGAGCATGCCGCGAGTCCGATGAAAATACTGCAATGTATCCTCCAATTTTAGCAGTCGAACTTCCGGATACGGCATATAACTAAATAGTTTCTGTGTAAACGGCAACACAATCAAAATGTGAACCATGCCCTGACGCCAACAATGCGAAAAGAGCTGAAACAATTTAGCCTCCGTTGCTTCAGGATATATGATCAACACGTGCAGCTGCTGTGCTCGCCACAACCAGGTGGTGAGGTAATCAATCATGCTGCTGGTATGGATATCCTCCAGATAAATGACGGTCAAAGCACGCTCACTATAATTGCCACTCATTACGAGCTGCAGCGTCGAATTGCTTACGCGGATTGTTGGTAGCTCAGATTCCCTAGCCGGTATTAGGCTATCGAAAAGTGTATTGTTGCCAAACGCAACGTAGACATTCAACTCTATGTTGTACAAGGCATTAAGCTGGTCAATACATTGACTGACATAGCTGCCCGGCAGCAATGTTAGATTCTGTATCACGTTCATATACAGTAAGTCCATTGGAGCTACTTAAACCAGGAATCACTTGACGGTCTGCTTTTATACCCAACTTTTTGTGTGGTAGGACCCATCATTAGGACATCTCACTTAAGTGAGTACACAACGTTTATTCAGATGACACAAGTGCATAATTAACAGAACAATTGTTATTGTACAGTAATTGTATGTGAAGCTTAACTCCCTCTTATCTTATTAACTTAACTCCCATTCATCTTGGTTAATACTCACTTGTACCTTAAACATTTCCCAATTGAATGAGTGCATAAAATTTCTTTGAATTGGTTTAGCAATTTCACGAATATAATTGGATAAATTAGTGGAAAGCTATAGTTGTACTCTAGGCGTATACATAAGCTGTAAGTTGAACATATGCTAAAAGATTTAATGCAAGAAACAGTCTTAACTATGCCTATTTCAGAACTGACAATTTAGTTATATGCCACCCGCTGATTAATATCAGTTTTAACGACAATTACGCCTACCTAGAACATTTGCCTATTTCACATTTACATTGAAATGTTTGTCGTGCACGACTGCTACACTCCCAGTCAGTTAAGTTAAGTTTACTAAGCTTGGTCTTATCACCCATCTACCAAACGACCCCTTGACCACAACCACATAATGATTTGTTGGTGGGGCTGGGTGGGCATGCTTTAACGTGACCGCCTCCAAGTCAAGTGTCATAGTTATTTCTGGCTCAGAGGAAATAAAATGGAATTGATTTAATGTACGTTAACTCTCATGTGAGAAATTATGTCAGCTAGATGGCATTTTCAGATTCTTAGCAAGGTTTTATTAATATTGAACATAGAACTATCTATAAGTGAATAACAATATTAAAATAGATGTTTTAACACATTCACATTCATTAGCTTATAAATTCCTTACGGTATTTAGCATGAGATCGTTGAAACTGATAAAATTTATATAAATATGCATATTTTCACAATAGATTAATAGTAATTTACAATGGTTGTCAATTGAAATGACCCTCGTTCGTCTGACTATTTCGAAGTGTCATTCGCTCTCTGAGTAACTCAAGACTGAAACACAGTACAGACAATCCCAAGCCGATAGCCCATAAGGCAAACACATAGAAGTAGAACTCCAAATCATAGAGATTCTGCTTTACTCCATCATCTCTCATTAGCGTAGTTGTGCCGCTTTCAATTGCCTCTCGCCATGTATCATACCTTATCTTGTCGAAAATGCCACTCTCGAAAATGCGTCTGATATAAATATTTAATATATTCAGGTAGGGCAGACCAGGGGCGATTGGAAAGGACATGAGGCCATCGAGTAAGCTCTGCGTCATCATTTTGAACCGTGGCACTTTCAGCAAGTGCTGTTGATACAGAAATCCTCTAATTCGATCAATATAGCCAAGAAAAATGAAGCTAGTATTCAGAGCAAGGCGAGATGATTCCACAAAATCTGAAGGTACAATATTCATGAGATTCCGTACTGCAGATGGCACAGAAGCAAACTGATTTAAATAGTTCGCATAGTATTCGGAAATTATTAACTTATATGGGGCATGAGTTAAGTCCTCGAATACATTATACTGTGGCTCAAACAGACCCGCTGTAAGCATACTTGATAGCTGCGCCAGATAACAGTTGGTCAAAATAAGTCCGCTGACCATCAGTATAAAGTGTATCGCATACTGTTGCCAATTCGCGATGTTGATCCTTGGCTGTGTCACATATAATATGTGACACCAGCTGCTCAAAAAATGCCTCCCAATCGCAGGGCCTCTATTGCCATTGGTTCTACAAAGCGTAAGCATCCCGTATCCTATTGTACCAATCACTGCCAGCCAAACAGTCCAAGTGAAAGGGCGCGTAAGGTAAATATAGCTAGCAATGGGTCGAGCATGAGGCACGATTATATGCATTTTGAGTAAATAGAGTGCCGTGGTGCCTGGTATATCAAAATCCAACTCCTTCGGTTTGTAGACAACGGCAATGGACTTATTTTTCAAGTAGTCCTTATAATTACCATATGCTTCCGCAAACTGTAGCTTCTTTAGGAACTTAATTGTAGCATTGTGATGTCGAGCAAACTCCAAGAATATACGATGCACATACCCTGCTTGGACCAACTGCCCCCGACGATTGACGTATTCAAAAGCTCGTGGTATAACTTGAAAGGAAATTGTACGAATTGGATATTGTTGAAGGTCTCGTAGCTGGTGCCATCTATTGAGGTAATCTCCAACTTCTCCCAGTCTTATGATGCGAATGGCCGGATACGGATTGTAGCTATAAAGTGACAATGTCTGATTAAGTTTATGGATGAGCAGCACATTGATGAATCCCTCCCGAAAACAGTACGTATAGAGATCCTGTTGCCAGGCACTGGGTTGCCAGGCCGTTATAAACACTATATGAAGCGTATGCAGTTCAGTCAACATTGATGACAGTAGTTTGGCCACTACGGCATCCAAATGAGGCGTCCTTATATAAATCACAGTTAAGGTCTTTTCGGTAAATCGTCCAAGTAGACGAAAATTTGTAGAAAAGTTAGCTGATACCTGAAACTGAATTTTTGGCGTATCCATTTTAAGTATCTCCATTACATCCGCAGAGTCATACTCCAAGTTGATAAGTATATTGAGATCTATGTTGTAGGCAGTGTTGAGTTGTGTTAATACTTGTGATAGTCCAGAATAATTAGTTTGTTCGGTATTAATAGAATGACGTCCAAAATATTGAAGAAGTAAGAGAAATCGAAAAATCGACTGCATTCTTATATTATTTGAAGTATTAAATGCAATTGTGATGTGCTGTTGTTCTGCTTTTCAGAAACAGTTAAGACACTCAGCTCCAATGACAAACGAAATCTGTTCCTTACAGGGCCTCCAGGAATTAAGCTGATAACAGTCTTGACTCAAAGCACGAGCAAAGAACACTACGCATGAATGAGAGTCGACGGTTTAACTTATATGCGTTCAGCTGATTATAATCAGGTGTAAGACAAATAACACTTACCCAATATAGCCGCCAAGTCCACATTTACATCTTAGATAACATCGTGCCCTGTTGCTGCAACACCCAGTCAAGGAAACGCCAAATTAAACTTATCGAACATCTACTAAATAGCACCTAGAAAACGGGGCTGGCTGTTTCTGCTCTAACGTAACTACCGCATTGCCAAGAATCACAGAGAAAAAAACTTTAGTTTGTATTAAAATATTAATTAATTAATTAAATTAAGTCTAAAACTGAAAACATATCCAAAATACATGTCGAAGCTTATTTCAAGCAGTCTTAAAAAAGTAACATATTTGGCGTATAAAGACTTAAATAAGGATGCTAATGATATCCGTTAGCCTAAACAACTTCCCTTAATCTATTATTCATGGAAGATACCAGCGTCCGGGTAGTTGCTGGGCTGATCTTGCTCCACCCATCCAGCAAAGGATTTTTGAGATCCAGTTTGCTGGATATGCTGTGATTCCGGATGTTATTTTCCAGCAGAGCCTACAAATTTTCAATAACTTTTAAATCTGGAGACAGGGCCGGTGGAATTATCATGTGGGGGCAGTTCCAGATAAGCCAGGACTGTACTAATCCGGGCTTATGCTTGGGGTCATTGTCGTGGTAGAACCGGAAAGTACGTCGGATTCCTAGCTTTTTGGCTCTTTGGAGTAAATTTTCCTTTAATATATTGAGGTACACATTCTTATTCATTGTTGTTCCAATAAACACAAAATTCCCGACGCCGGCTGCCGAGATAGATGCCCATACCATGTCACTTCCTGCGCCGTGCTTGACTGTTGCCATTACGTTTACGGACTGTCGCCACACATAATGCCGTCCGCCTGAGCCAAACATGTTGAATTTGAACTCATCTTCAAGAGCTTCAAATCCTTGTCCAAGTAGATTTTGGTAAATGAACACTAATCGCAGAGCCAATGTATGCGGTAATTATGTAAGCTAAATGACACTTATATAAGAACTGTGCCACAATTTTTAGAATGCATATTTTAATTTACATTTTAAAGATCAATATAATTGGTTTTGAACATTATATGGAGCCATTTTAATATGTTTATGTTCCACTTGCAATAAAAATGTGTTGGTAAAACAATTGAATGGTTTAGAGAATGGTATGCTTGATATGATCAGAGGTTCTTTTGTTGATGCTGCTGCACTGTTTGAAACTTGTTAGCCCACAGCAGCAATAGCAGCAAAAAACGGCAACGATTGCAAACAACTTAAAATTGAAATCGCTCATAAATTCTGTCACTAATTGTAAAGAATGGCAGACCTTGAATTCAAATCAACAGCTCAGTCAACCAATGGCCACTGCTAAGCAAATGTCTTGCAAAATTATGAAGCTACACAAATCTAAAAAAAAAAACAAACCACAACAACAAAAAAGCAATAGTAGAAGCAACAACAATGTGCGATTGTATTTGAAAATGACGATAAATAAATATAAATTTCAACGGCAAACATAAAGAGCTATTGACTGTTGACTTTTATGAACAATTAGGCGGCAGCCACTTAAAGAGGCGAATATATTGAGATACAGATACGCAGATACAGATAGATACATAGATGATAGTTATACAGATATCGAGTGCATACATATATGGCATACAAGTGTAGCACACACATATGGCTAATGGGCCTCTCTATGGGTTCTCTATGGGCCTGGCCAACAATAAACTGCCATTGATTAAATCGACAACTGCAACAGCACGCAACTGCAACAGGCTGTCCAACTGAGTGTGGGGTGTGGGGGGAGGCGTGACGAGGGCGTTGCAAGCTTTGGACTTTAATTAATGGATTCAAAGCATTTATGCAAATGGCGGGAAATAATTTATCACCCATTCAAGACGCAACAGCCACAATTGCAGTAACTCCAATACCAACAACAACGAAAATAATCAAACCTTCCATCCAAGCATTGCAATATGCAAAAGATTTGTTCATTAACGTAACGCCCACGCAGTTAACATTAAGTGGGCGTGGCCGCAATGCGCACACGTTTTCTCAAAGTATTTCTATTATTTTTTTTTCAGTATTTCTACTTATTTATTTATACATGTTTTTATTTGGAGGCGGCTTCGTTTGATTTGCTTTGGCTCAACTGTCGAGTTGATTTTATTGTTGTTGCATTTTATATGATTAGTACTTAATTTATAATTTTTTTGTTGCCGTTGCACTTAATTGTATAGGTTATTGTTGTTGAGAAATCGGCGCAAGGTTAGGAGATTAGAGATTTAAATACTGCTGTGATCTGTTTGCTGGGTTGGCTAAACTTGTATTTATGTGTGGGTAGGGATTTTCTGAGCAACATTTATAACGAAGAGCACCATATAATTTATGTAATGAAGATACGGTTAAAAGTGAAATAAATAAAACAACCTTTTTCTTCAAGAAAACTTCAGTTGTTCCGCTTACATTCAAAAGGTTATTTTCTATCAGTTCTTCCTTGCTCCTTGTCAATTCGTTAGTAACGCCCACACAATTCGCCACCCACAACCACACAAAAACTGGCCAAAATATTAAAATAACAATCATCTAGTATTACTTATCGCCACATCATTGTGAACACCCCTTCGCCGCTCCCAGCAACCGTCTCGAATCATAACCCAACGATCTGTTTAAAGTCTAAGTATGCCCCAAAGCAATAGTTGAGTTATTTTTCAGTCAGAGTTGAAACTGTAGCCGTAAAATCAATTTGGCCAAACGTCTACAGCTTTATCACACAGTCCCCTTAGTCATAGTCAGAGTCATGGACATACTGCTCAAGATGTAGATGTAGTAGACAGTCTCCGAGTAGGCAAATGCTATGAAATCGGACACTCTGGACATTGGACAACAAACTCCATCTGCCATCAGTCAATCAGCAAGTTAGACAAACTTCGGCACTCATAGCCCAAAGGGGTATAGAAAAACACTTAAATTTCTGTTATCGCATTGGCCATATCAATTGACTTTTTGGGGGCAACATAAATTATATGGCCGCAACCATCAGACGGTGCCAAAGACAATAATTCACAATCGATCGATTGAGGGAGTGGAAGAGACAGTTGGAACATTGCAATTTTCGAATCAGGCGCATACAACTAATACCAGAGACTTTCCTAAATGGGTCAAAACAACAAGGAAAAGATCCGCATTTGGCTGTTGAGAAAGTTATCGGTCAGTGGTCAAAATGTGGTCAGTGATAATGGTTTCATCGGTGAGCCGATGGGCAAGTTATTAGCGTGACCGGGGTTAATCAAAAAATGTCTGACCCTCGCAGCACTTAAGCAGCTTGTTGGGGCGTATCTGTGCGATGCCTAGCTACAGACAACCATATGCATTAAAATTAATTGCCTATCATAAAATTGTGTCCGCTGACCAAAAATTGGTAAAAGCAAGTAGGAGCGCTGTAGTCTAGAAGCCTCGACTTGGCGATACCCTCAACACTAAATCTTACTCGTATTCAAACCGGCTAACTTATCCTAATCGATTTGACTGATCAAAAATAAATATACCCTATGGGCTCAAAATTGCTTTCCTTGGCTGGTTACAAATATTTATGAATTTTAATGGTTTCAGGGTCCCAATTTTCTACTGCCCCTGTCAAAAGTCAAGCATTATTGAAAAGAAAGGGCGTTTTGATGATTTGTTGACATGTTAAATAATATAACATTTAAGTTTGAAAATGCGATTCATATCCATTTAAGTTCATTATACCCTCATACAAATTTTTAATGAATAGGTTGTATATTAAATTTCTTAATCTATGAGTATGCGATTGCTCGAATATTTTTAAAGGCGTTGGCTCCCTGGCCAGGCTTGAACTCTGCGCAAGCCGAGTTAATGGGCTATAAACATTGCTACGGTAAGAGTCAAGCGATTGTGCGCCTAATTTGTCGCTTGCCAGGCCAATCAGGCCGCCAGCAGCAACATGTTGCCGCGGCAAACACAACATAAACAAGTGCAGCAGCAGCAGCAACAACAACAAATGAACTATGCACAGCAGTGTGTGTATGTGTGTGTGTGAGTGTGTGTGTGTGTGTTTGGCTGTCAATTGCTGACATTTGCAACAGTCCAATATGTTTGACATTCATTGGCGATCCGTATGTTGCCAAGTGGCTGACATTTTGCCGCTTGCATAACAGGCAGCAACAGCAATCACAACATCAACATCATCAGCAACAACAGCAACAGCTACAGCTACAGCTACAGCACCAGCTAACTGGCTGGAAAATCAAATTCAGCAAGGCGACTGATTGAACTTGTTGTTATAGATTGGAAGATGCAAATATCGTTAGTAACATGATGCCGCAACAAGTGCGTCAACATGTCATGCCAACTGAGTGCCAACAGCTTTTTTTATTCCGCTTTATTATTGTTTTGCGTTTAATGTTGACGGTCCATGCATTCAATCATAAAAGCCAACAATCTAAATGCGCCACTTAACAAACAATCGTTGATTGATTGGCGACAATTGCATACCATTGAGAGATGCAGGTGTTGCCTTGTTTTCAATTAACTTGATTTTCACATACTTTACCTCGTGTTGTATGGTTAGTGCACAAGAAAACCAGAAAGAAAGTCCATCTCAATCACGGCTGGACTTAAGTTTTAGTCCGAAGTTCGAAATAATACTATGATCTCTTTCGTATTAAACGAAATTGTATTTAAATGTTTTCGAAATCACGACTGGCTTTCTCAGTTCACAGAACAGAAAGAATGAGCCCATAACTTAAGAATCATCTATTAACCAATGCAATAGAGCGGGTATATGCCGAGTTTCATCAAAATAAGTTTAATACTGAGTGAGCATATATGTTAGATATGAAGTCGGAGACGTTTCCTGATAAAATTAATTATAAAACTTGTATTGTTTTCATTTTTAATAAGCTGTTAACTATCACGTTTAGTCTTAGCTTTTAACAGCCCATTTCCTTTAGGTGTCAAGTTAGCTAGGCGATGTCATGTCCCAGAATTCCGTGCTATCTTAAGCGTTTTGTCATTTGAATTTTAGCGCATAATTATCGCTAAACGCGATAAGCGTGCCAACACCCGCAGCAACAACAATTGCTCTGGTAACAAAAACAGCAGCAAAGAGGCCAAAAGCAGCTTGTGGCTTGTGTTAATAACCATTAAAAGTCAATGCAGCTCTCGCAGCCAGACCAAAAAGCTCAATACGGAAAAACTTAAGAGAGAGAAAAAAAATGGCGAGGCACGCAAACTAAGCCATAAAAATATGTTTAACACACCCTCTGACAAAGCTGTTAACAGCGTAAAATGCGTAGGATAAAGCCGTAAAATGTTTATTGGTGTTGTTGTTGTTTACATTTTTGTTTTTGTTTGTGCGGCTGTTGCGACAACTGACGACGTGTTGTTAGCAATTTTTCTTTTTAGCACTGGCGACAAACGACAATTAAAATGCAAACAAATTGAATATGTGTGCGAGTGTGTAAGTGTGTGTGTGTGTGTGTGAATATGTGTATATATATATATATATATATATGTGCAGAAGGTTTGGCTAAGTGTTTCGCGCACTTAATTCGGCCAGTAAGAGCAGCAGCAGCAGCAGCAGCAGCAACAGTAAGAGCAGCACTTACAATAACAGTCAAAGCCCCAACAGCAATAGTTGCTGCTGCGCACGCGCGAAACATTTTTGTGCGGTTAGTAAATGTGGCGAAAGTTGGCGTGCCGTTATTTTAATTGCAACATGTTGCCCCGACAATTTGTCTGTACTCGTAAATGTTGTGACGCTAATTGCCAAGCAAATACTTAGCAACAGTCGGTCGACTCCAGCAATAAAAACCACAACAACAATTGTTTAGAGTGTGGGAAGGGAAAGGCTTTCCCAAAAATTGATTTGAGTTTGACTAGTGTTAACGCCCTAAACTACAACTTAACTGATCATTACCCCACACATTAACCTGTCAACGTGGCCAAGTTTGCAGCACATTTAGTGAAGCCCGTGAGGCCTGTGCAGCAGCAATAGCAATAACAGCGAATCAAAATCAAAATATAATCAATAAGTAGTAATCAAATTTGTGCTTGTAGCTAGCAAACGTCGCGTCGTCTGGACGCGAGGCTGCCGCACATAGCCCGTAATTATGCAACACATGTTCAGTGCAACAATTGGCCATAATTTAGTCAAAGGTAATTGAGTAAGCGAGGCGCGGACTAACGCCACAGCCTGCTGGGGCTATCATTAAGCCACAATTTCGAGCCCCCTTCGCACAGTAGACGCACACAGTAGTCACCCTGATTGGAGATGCCTGAAGCAGTCGTTCCTCGAGTTGCACCGAGTCGTTCAGCCTAAGCTCGATGGAACTAATCTTCAAACCAAACGAGTCAATTACTTCTCTGATGGTCGTTCATTTGAGTACTAAGCTCGGTTAGTAAACTACTTTGCTGAACTGAACTAGAAAGTCCAACTCTAATCGCTGCTGCAACCTTGCCAACTGGGCGACTTGTTTATTTATTCCTAGTTAGATGCGCTTTACTTCTTCGTGGTTACTTAATTGTATGGCATCCCTATCCCATCCTCTACATCTCTTCTCATTCCTCTGGCTTGGTGATATGGGAGCTGAACTGCATTCCTTGGGTGTGATATGCAAGCTGAAAGATCAGTGAGCCAATGGAGAGTATCCTTGGCGTAATTGCAGTGTTTAATGATTGAAAAGTAGTCAACGTGAGCTAAGCACAGACGTGAAGAATGATTGAGATTGCTCTTTAATTTGCGGAAATTGCGATTGCCAGAAGTGGTTTTTGCTATACTGGTATTTTTCAGAACATAAAACAGTTGAGGAAGCTACCAAGCACACAGTCTAGCGGTTCAGTATATATCTGTTTACTCTGAACTATTAGCATATGAAAAGTACGACTACACCTTCTATTGACTAACAGCAAACTTCCCCTTTCTCATTCTCAAAGCAGCAACAAGTTGCAAGTGGCGCTCCCCAATAATTTTTTGGTAGCAACCACAGCCCAAAGCAGTATGCGCAACATTTAGGCAACTGCTGCTATCCGATCTACTGGCCATATTTGTTGAACACTTCACTTCATTTGTGCCACTTTATACACCTACAAATGTCACTCAAAGCAAAAAACATGTTAATTTACGAAACAGACAAACTTAAATACTCCCAAAAAGAAAAAAAACAAAAACAAAAACAACAACAAAAAAAACGGCAGCCACACAAAAACAATGGCAAACTAAGTCTGCCAAAAAAAGGCTTAAACAGCAACCAAATAGAGAGCGAAAAAAATCAAGCGGCAACGAGATCACAAGTCACGATAATGATAAATCGCAGCTAAACATTTAGCCGGGTTGCGGCTGCCACAAAAGGTCGAGGGTGGATACCGACTACAACAAAAACAACAAGTAGCCCAGTAGCTGGAAAAAATTTATTTACTCATTGTACAATAAAGAAATAAATAATAGCAAAACAACAACAAATGGAGTAGTGCAAAAAGAAGGTAACGTGTCACAGTTCGTGAAATAACAATAGTTCACAATCGGCCCCGGCGGCTGGAAGATCAGACCCAAACCACAGCCAAAATCAATGCCTAAGCTTCATGCAACCTTAGAGAGAGAGCGAGAGATCGATATCACAATGAGTTGACGATTGAGCCAATGCTGCCGAAAACGAACTCCAAAATCTGGGGGCTATGAGCCGGCTTGTCATTCGATTGGCTTCTGTGTTGTCTGTCTGTCTTGATAGCTGATGACAACGCAAAGGCAAAAAAAAAAAAGAGCAGAAATAACAACAGCAGCACGCAGTCGTTGCTTGCAATACTTCCATATTCTTGCCTATTTTATAAAAAAAAAAAAATATATATATATATATATATATATATATATATAAATAGGAATATTTTTATGGCATGCATAAATTATGAATGTTTATTTTAATGCACTTTGCTGTAAAAGGTCAACAGCAGCATTCATAGTTGATTTTGATTTGAATTTTTGATTTGTCTTTTTCGTTTTTATTTTTGAGCTCAGCGTGTTTTGTGTATTTGGAGCGTTGTTTAAGTTGATGTTGCTTTTTTAAGTTTATCGTTTGGACGCGTCACGATGTTTGCGACCTAAATTGAAATTTACTCACAGCTTTTCGCCTAGTTATGGAAAATGCCTTGAAATAAGGTTGCTGTATTTTTGTTGTTTTGCCATGCCAAAAACTGATTAAGATTTGATGCTTGACATTTCTGTAAGACAATCAGATGGATTGGATACAACTTTGCTTTTCTTATGTTCAAGAACTTAATTAGCTACTAAATAGGTCTCACAGTTTGCTATTAAGCTTCTCTCTTCTTTTTTGCTCTATTTCTTTTCATTTCTTTTATATGCTTTTATAATTACCGATAATCTAATAATAAACATACTATAATCATTGTAATAAGCGCTCATGTCGTCGTCATCGTTGGCATAAACTTGTAGCTAAATGAATGATGCTTATCTGCATAACTCAGCAGTAAACGCCAGATACTTGCAGAACTGTTTGGCTGATGCTGCTGCTTAATGGTCGTATATGTGGCCAATAACTTTAGGTACGGCAAAAGAGGCATTTTGCTGCTACTTAAGGCCAATAAATCTAAGCAGCTGCACTTTTCAACTCATCGGCGAGATGGCAGATGCCTCCAAGACAAGCAGCGCCCATGTCCTCCATGTCTTTGCGATTGTCATCAGCAAACGGCTTTATCATTGTTGTTGTTTTTGATGCTAGCTGGCTGGCTGGATAGCTGTGTTGGGTTGGCTTGGCTTTTCTGTCTTGACATGTAATAAGTTTCAAGATGATGCTGCAACTACCACGCTGAGACCAGCAACAACTGAGCTATCATATTGATAAAATAGCCTTGAGTGTCGTTTTTTTTTTTTTAATGTTGTTGTTGCTGTGTGACGTTAGTGTTGCTGTCGAGCTGCGTGTGGGGCAACTCATTAGTGGCATTTGACCTGCCATACTCTTTCGCATGATTGAATTGGCAACTGGTAACTGGTAACGGGGAACAGCATACTGCAAAACAGCAACAAATTTATGTTTGTCAAAAATTTATCAACGATTTTGCTGCCTCAAAGATGCCAACTAAGAGCAACGGCAACGGCAACGGCAACACCAACAACAGCATACAAAAAAATTTGGCTGCAGGCAAAAATTCAATAAGTTTGCGAGCTGCTACACATGGGCGGTTGGCCAGAGAAAAGGGGGCGGATCGTTTGGCATTTTGTAATCAACGCTATGCAAATGTCTCAGCATAAATTAACTAGCAAAATGTTGTCAGCTGTTGCTGGTCGTGTTGCCAATGTTGCAGAAACATAGTTCGACAACCATCGGCAGCAGCGATTGCGTTGATTTGACACCTTCCCGGACAGCGTCAGCACCAGCATCAGCATTAGCATCAGCATCAGCATCAGCACCAGCATCACCGTCAGCATTCATTGACTGCATCACTGGCACTGCTTCTGCTAAACGTGTGAATTTGTACCGTTTTATCTGTCACATTCGATCGGCTTGCGCATTCTCGCTGCACTTATTTTGAGATTAGCTGCGCTACCTGATTTTTCCTGGCAAATGCTCGCCGCAAATATTTTGTTGCCGATTTGTTGATTTTACAAACAGAATTCCATTTGATTTGAGCATTTGTGTATATGTTGGTGATAAATTGTGGCGATAAATCGAATCGCAAATGGAGCTTGAAATTTGATTCTGGAAATATCACGACAAATAACTTTAAACAAACTGCTTGACTTGAGTTCAGAGATTTCGAAGCAAATTCAAACGCTTTGCAATTTATCAAACTAACAAACATGCTGCTAAACTTGTAATCTTGCTTAGAAATCAACTTTTATTGTGATTTCCCGTCACCTTTCTCAACTCTTATAGAATACCTTCCAAATTTGGTCATGATTGGCATGATTGCATCTTTAGAATGACGCAACAACAACGACAACAACCACCTGACTCTGCGAATTCCGCAGCATTCAACTGAAAAACAATTTCCCTCTGTATAGCAATAACTCAGCTTATTGTCAGCGCCGCCAACCCACACACTGACCTCCCGACACAAGCAGCGCATCCAAACATCGGACATGGGACGGTACCACATGTTGGTCTTGGTGGTTGTTGGTTGGCCAGGAGTTTTCAGGGTCAGCACGGAGCATTTTAGGGGCCATGCGGCGGTTGCGGCAATTTGTCAATTTCATAATTCAAGCGGCATGCGGCAAGAATTCCCCAAAAAAAAAAGAACATAAAACAAGAAAGAGCGCTGTAGTCGAGTGAGCTCGACTACGACTTACCCTGAAGACAGTTGTTAAATATATTCTAATTTAAAAAGTTTTGCACCAAAATGTGAGCAGATCTGCAAGTGCGCTCTGCCGACAAACGCGTGATTATTCATAAATACATAAATATATATATATATACATAAATATATAGATATATATATATATATATATATATATATATATATATACGTGCATGCAATAGTAGGTAACGGGGCTTTTATTGGCACATTTTCTTTTAAAAGTCCATTGCACTCTTTTTATCCATTTTAATTAGGTTTGGGGTATAGAAGTTGATAGCTGCCTTTGCACTTTAACTTTTATTTGAATTTTGCTTAACAAACGTTTCACATAACGAACAAATTGTATTATTTATTTGAGGGTCCACTGTAAATAAAGTTTAATAATTATTTTCCAATTGTTGTCGGTTGCTCCCATATATTGAATTTTATACTCGCCGGTCGGCATTGGTAAATACTTGAAATATATTGGATCAAATACCAAACCGCTCACAATTATATCATGCTGAAATATATATCATGGAATAAAAATTTTCAGATATATAAATAATATTATATTAAACTTTACTCACGTCATAGGGACATGTATGATTAATATTTGAGTTGGTGACTAACATATCAGCAATGATTGTTCCAAACGACAATGTTTTCCTGGGTGATGCCATAAACTTACAAAAATCAAAAGTCCGGTTGAACAAATATGGCCGATATCCATTAAATTTGCGAAACAGACTTAGATTTACCTATAAATAAAATATTATTTTATTTATATAAATAGATTTAACGAATCACTTTAAATACCTTAGCATTATTGATGGGTCCTTTATTTAATGTCGCGAGTATATTTAAGGCCACAATTCCACGTCCCATTATTTTCAAATTGCATTGCTTAAAAGAAGTATAGGCAGGATCCAACACTTCGCACTCAACATTTATAAAGCGACTCTGATATTCTGATAGCCCAGCATTGAACAAAATGAAGAGCGTAAATAAAACCCACATCGTCAGTCAGCTAGCGATTCACAGCACCGAATACCCACATAGATATGGTAAAATTTGTTTTTTAAACATTTACACGCACTTTTAACTAATCTTCGTTATGTAATGCAGCCATTAGCGATTACGGATCATTAGTTCAACTAAATGTCAAACTCAGTGAGACCCAACAAGTTTAGTGGATGGAATATTCACCAGTACCTGAGGGCAGAGGCAAAACAGATAATAACAACAGAGTATATATGTAGATTATTTAAGATCTTTATTTGTTATTTGAAGAATCTTGTGACATGCAATATACGCTTTTTACCTTTTGGGAACAGAGTGTGAAAATACTTGGGAAGCTGTGTAGTTGAAGCTTAATGGAGGCCAAGTCACATGTGAAAGTCAAAAGCCACACTGCTCCCAAATGCATTCAGCCTTTGCTGATCATTCCCTTGCCCCTTTAAGCGGCTGTTCCATTGCGGATGCGGGCCAGTTTTATTAGAGTTGGTGCAACATGTTGCCTGGCACTTGCAGTCTGCGTCGTTGTTGTCGTCGTTACATTGTATTAGAATAGGGCAACAAATCATCTCCATTAACCTAAACAAAACTGCGCAGACAATCGCGGAACGTGCATCTGCAGCACGCCAATGACAGAGGGGGACAGACTTTAAGCTTTTGCTCTGCCCTGATGGTGGTCCATAAGAAGCATTTGCAACAGCCAACAACAAGGCAACAAGCCACAACAGCATAAAACACATAGCAAAGGTGGTAAAATTGGTGTCACTTGTCACGTAGAACGTTAATTGTGAAACGGAAATGTTGCTACGTGCTACGTGTGATTGCTGTTGTTGTTGTTGCTGCGCCTGGCACGCCTTGACAACATGTTGCAACTTTAACTTGGGTGCATAATTTGCGTCTTCAGACTATGTGTTGCGTCTCTTCCATTTGGCTCGAGCTCGACCTCGTTGTGAAAATTGAAAAATGAAATCAAGATACTATGAAATATGTCACGAATGCAATTCTTGAACGCCCTCCAGCCCTGCCACAACCACTGAACTTCTCTACACTCAGAGAAAAATAAAATATAAATAACAGATGGCTGAACTCTGCTCAAACAAATTTGTATAACCAATCAAATTACAAGTGGAATTCTTTATGTTTTCGAGTATATGTAGATAATATTATTAATAAGCAGAAAATATGTATAGTTATCAGACCGATTATCCTAAGTCAGGGACAATATTGTTTTGCAATGTGTAGGCAAACACTTTAGGCCCGCATTGGGAATGTGCATATATTTTGGTTGGATAATTGAATTGTTGCCCAGCAACGAGCAAACAACATTTATGCGGACACTCATGAGACCAACAGTCGCTATCGCAAATGACAATTCCAAAGTGTAATAAAAATGCAAACGGAATTCGGGGATACAACGGCAGTTATTCAACATCCAAGTCAGACTACTGGCTGTCATGTGAGGGCGCCGTAGGCAGCAGCAGCAGCAGCAGCACCAGCAGCAGCAGCCTGGCCATAAGACAAACCAAAGCAACAAACAAACAGTGAAACAGCAAAACAACAACAGCAACACAAAAAACAAAAAAAAACCAATCAGAAACGCAAAAATCTCTGACAACGTAACTGCAGTTGGCGTTGCACAGTTGCGCGATTAGTCGCGTGGGCGCAGGCGCAACATGACGGCCAAACAGCGATTCGGATTTGTTGCATGATGGTGCGGTGGCTTGGGGAGTGGGGCGTGGGGACGCTCCACTCGATCGCTTAAACAGCGTCCTACGGCTTCCAAGTTGGACAAGTTGCGGGCTTTGTGATTGGATTTATGTTAATTTCTGACGAGATTTGTGCAACGCTTTTAGCTGCTGTTTGTTATTGTTACTGCGGCTGCTGCTGTTGCTGGCAGCTGACTGTGCTTCAAGTTGCTTAAACTGTTTTGTGTGCGTAATTAAATGGTGACATTTTTGATTGCAAAGTGTTTTTGCCATGGAGTCAGGCGCATTGAGGCTGTCTACTGTCGACGGTCTGCAGAAGTTTGCCGCATGGCATTTAATTGTGGGCCATCGATGCAGATATCGGGTTCCCAGCTGCACCTCTGGGACAACAAGCTGTTCAATTTCTTCTATTAGATACGTAAGCCAGTTCATAAGATAAATAATTTGTGCTTGTTTGTATTTGTCAATTGGTTTGACATTTTAAAGTTATTATATCCATCAAGTAAATATAGTAAATATTTTTAAAGAAGTAGATTTGAAAAGAATGCCGATAATAAAAGAAATATTTGTATGTGCTTAATCACAGTAAGCTAAATGTCAAATTATCAATTATAGGAAAATATTCTCTTATGCTCATATTTTGTACACTTCAGTTTTAGTTTTTACTCAAAGCTATATGTACAAATCATTAAAATCTAGCCTCAACTCATGGTATACTTCTGACATTTTCCGCATATTCAAGTTGGTACTTTATAGTTAACAGACTGTCTGACACCTTGCAACAGTCGCACCAGATTGTAGCAATCATAGTGTGGCCTCTGCAAATGCCACACACATACATCGGCTGACACGCACAAGACTCAAAGCCAAACTGTCTCGCCTGTTCAAAAGCTGGAGCCGCATTCACATTGTCTGACGCACTGCCTCCAGTGCCTCAGTCTTCGTCATCGTCTCCGTCTCCGATTGCCAAGTTTTCCAGCTTGTGTCTCTGGCATCGCATTACATGGCAACAATTTTGAAAACAATCAACAAATAACTTAAAATAATTTTCTAGCCATTTGTGTGCAAGTTGAAGTTTTAACGGTTGCGGCGTGCGGCTTTTTGTACCCTTGTCCCAATCCCCAATCTCCACACCACCCAACCTCTCGCCCCACATTGGCCGGATCTTTTTAAATGCCTGAGGCACTGCCTGAAACCTCGACGGTTTTGTCAGCTCTCTGTTACTCTAATGGGTCTCATAATTTTTGAATTATGCAGTTGTTGTAAGGCTTTTTATTTTTCTTTCAACTTTACAGATTTTGTTGGCCTGACAATACATAAATTTGTCTTTGAAGTGGGCCCAAAAGGCCGACGACAACATTTGACGGCAGTTTGGCGAGAAAATCATTGTTGTTGGTGTGTGTCGCTGCTGTTGCTGTTGCTGATTTTATTGTAGTTGCATTACTGCAACGTGCCGATTGTAGTTGCAGCTTTTGACGTCTTGTGTCATTGCTTGATTAGTTTTTAATTGTATGATTTATAGCGAATGCCTTTTAATACGTTTTGCTCAAAATGGATGCCTATGTTAACTAATGCTAATGTGGCCTAGGTTAATTGAGAAATTAGCAATATACATTTTCAACTTTTCTGTCTACATATGCATATATATGTCCCCAAAGACAGCCCGATTTCCCCTTTGTTGACTTAGTAGTCGGCATGTCACGCGGCTGTGGACTACGTCAATGCTCATCAATCTTTGCTTATTTATAATTTTCTGATTTATTAACCATGTTAACACGAAGCAACATTTTGCTTTTAACAAATATTAGCATAAGATATTTTTGCCCATTGCCCGAGGCTGCTGCAGCTGCTGCCCACACGCTCTTCAATATGGCTGAGATCGCAGAGTCTGGCATTTGCCAAGATTTTCTCACAACGCCCACAAAAATAACCGAAAAACCAACCCAAGCTTAATTCCATTTCCAAGTGCAACATAAAGGCCAACAAAATGCAACCAAAATGCTCAGCCGGCCTCTGACTTTCGGTAATTTGAAAATTAATAAAGTCGTTTGTTATGCAAAGTGGCAGCGGGAAGCAAAAGCTGCTGCGGGGGCTTCGGTGGTTGCTACGACAGCAGCTGTTGCTGTTGGTCATGTGGGCTTTTCGGGTGTGTGGGGATCTGTGGGAGGTGAGACTTGGCAGCTGTTCTCCATCGTGTCTTGGTGTGCTGCAAATCGCCTATCAAAAAAAAATTAATAAAAAAATAAAAACTGTGGCACCTTTGTTACACACAATAGTGCTGCTGATTTTATTTCAGATCGGGTGTGAAATAAGAAAAAATAAAATAATCATTATATGACTTACAAAATTTATATTTTCTTGTAATATTTTTTCAGTGATCTTTGCATTGATTTTCTTTCTTGCCGTTATCTTTATGTAACTTATTATTATTTTGGACTATTAAAAGATTTAAAAAAAAAACATAATTTATTAAGACCATTATTATTTAATGCTTATACAATAAAAAATATGAAGCTATTATCATTAATATAAATTAACTGGTAAAGTTTCGCATAAGGACATTAACTAGGTCCATCCTTTTATAAAGAGTTGTAACATTAATATTTACATATTTTTTAATTGGTCGCAAAGTCTTTTCAACTCAAGTGCAAGGTCGCAGATACGGGCTCAGCTTGCTATTGCCTAACATTTGATTAAAGAAAAACTTGTATAGGTGGTGCCACTTCTAACTTACAATGTAGATACTTACATTCTAATAGTATCAGTAGTTGGCCAGCTCTCAAATGTCATAGCTAAATTGTCAGACTGCTAAAAGTAAACTGCCCAAAAAAAAAAGACATCTGTTTTTTCGGTAGACTATTGCTTAGCCAAAACTGCAAGTGGGTCAAAGCCAATTAAGCCAAAATTGTTGGGCCCATTACAAAACAAAAAATCTAAGCAAGCCATCCCATTGGCCATTAGAGTCAGCCCTGTCTGGTCTCACCTGGCAGCTGTCTGGCTGTACCTGTACCCACACCATATTCCAATCCCAGCCACTGTCGAGTTGACAACCAAGTGCAGGCAAATGTATCATAAATTTTCATATAATTTTTAAGTCTTGTTTGGGAAAACAGCAAGAAAAATACAAGTGCCAGACACTTGCAGCTGTTGCAGAGACAAAGCAGCAACAACAACAAAAAGCACTTGTAGTTAATTTTTCACAACTGACGGCAAGTTTTGTGCAATATGCGCTCCGCGTTTGTAAATCTGTATTTTTTCATTTTATTATTATTATTTTATTTTTTTGGCTGACCTGTCGCCAGGTGCAAGACAACACAAGACTCTAAAATGCAAAGATTTTAAGACTCTGACTTTTTCCTCAACAATTTGTATTTATTTATTTATTTTTGTTGCTAGCTGTTGTTTGGCTTTTCGACAGCCACTTAACAGAGTCAGTCGCGGCGATAATTAATTCTGACTCAAATATTGCAACGAAACAAAACTGCACACAAAATCCGGTTCAATTAATTTGAAGGAATTTGTTAGAGGGGCCGCACAGAGATTTCTATAAAATTGGAGCAGTTCCATTTCGCATAGACAGCTGCAGACTGCCCACTGGGGGGGATATCAACTGAACTGAACTGAACTGAACTGAAATACCAATGCAATAAGTGTGTGCCAAATTCTCAAGCTTTTTAATTCCCGTTGTCAGTTTCTGAGCTATTTATAAATCATGTTTCGACTAGGATATACGAACACAACATATTTCATTATTGTTAAACGGTATGTGTGCAATATTAATCACACTACACAACATGGCGGTTATGTATTTTTATAATTGATGCGATCGATGGAGCATATAAGACTTAATTAAAATGTATAAGCTAAATTAAATTATATTTGTAATTATATATGATATATATATACAGAGCTTTTGATTTTATTTCTGAGCCTGGAATTTAAGTTATTTTTGGCTGAAATTAACATTTCTAACAATTTTGCAGATACTACTTATCATGTCCCTCAAGGCAGCTGACGCATTGGCAGCCAGCGATTAAGTGTGCCCACAGTTCACAGTTAATAACCAACTGTTTTGGGGTGTTGAATTCTAAATTACACTAACAGGGCCGCCAAGCTGCCGCCGTGGTCAGAGAGCTTAGCTCTATAATCTTGTTGCATATATCATATATATATATATATAAAAAAGTTGTCTCTGCTGTTGCTGTTGCAGTTGCAGTTTGGTGGTTGGCTGCCGTTTATTAAAAACAAATTAAAATGCAAGAAGCCCCGAGGGCTTATGGCCTCAACGCTGACCACCCATAAACTAGGCAAGGCGAAAAAAAATAAAAATAAATCAAAAAGCTCATGGCGTCAAATGTAAATCAAGTGAACATGCCGCTTTTCCCTGCCGTCCCCTCGACACATTAAATACGCATTTGTTAAGTGTTACTAGTTGGACCGGAGCAATTTCAATTATTTGTAACATTGGTGTTCTGGTGGGCAAATCATATTTGAATTGAGCATTTAAGTGGTAGAGTAACTAATTACTTATTATTTTGTGAAACCATTTATCAGAATATCAAATAACCCAAAAAAAAACGTATTATGTAATTAAAAATAAATGAGGAAATTCATACATTTAGTACACATAATAAATATAGTTACAGAGTATTTTGTACTCGGCTAAAGTTAATTTAATACTTTGTAGCGTAGCCAAATACTCGAGGCAATTTTTCACAATCGTAATTGCAATTGTTGCTACAACAACGAAATGTACTTTTAAAAGGCGCCCAGAAACAAATGTTTTTTTTTTTTGTGTTTTGGGTCACCAATTTTTGGGGGCTACCGTTACGTTTGGAACTGGTCCACAATGAATGACAATTGTTGTTGCCTCGCCTGATCTCCGTCTTGACTGGAGTGACGCACACGAATTGACCAACTGACTGACTGACTGCCTAACTGAACAAATCCATTCGGTTTTTTAACTGTGGGGGCGCACGTTTAAGATGCCGCTTCCCCTCCTACTACTCCTTGTCAACCCTCAATTCTTTGAAATTTTCATTCTATTTGGCGCACGTGCCACACGAAGCAAATTGATTTTGCCAGTAGGTGGAAAATAAAATTAACTTTGCGGTTTGCATTTGTTGCTCTATTTGAGGCGAGCAGTCGACTAGCAGCCGACGTCCAGTTAAATCAGTTTCGGCTTTGAAATTAGCTAGATTTGAATTTGTATTTGATTTGCTAAAGTTAAACTTAGCGTGGGTCTATATCTGTTTCTCAGTTGGTCGGTTTGTCTGTTGGTCAAGATCTCGGTTCGTACGGCTGTCAGTCATAGTCACTGGCAAGTCGGAGCCGACTCGGTGACTGGGACTCGCTTACAAGGCGCCTGCGGTCATATTGTGCGGCTTGATTTATGGCAAGAGATTGGCCAAAAAAAGAAACCAGCAACCACTCGCATTTGCAATTGTAAAAAAATTTTTTAATTCATAGCCGGAATTTTTGCGACCAAGTTGATATCGATATATATATAATATATCTATATATATATCCATATAATATTATAAATAGAAAAGCATTTTAAAATAGATTTTCCGCCATTAATATTGAAGGTGTAATTGATTTTTTTTTCTAATATTAGTATCTTAAAAATTGTTCGAGTGCAAAAGCAAAAGACTTAGGCAACAAACTTGTCGTCGCCAGCATTTGGTTCACACCATGAACAAAAAAAAGTCTGTCAAGTAATTGGCCATTTGGTTTCGTGTCTCTGCACAATTATCAATTACTCCAATCACTTTTATGTCACATGCAAATGCCACTGGCCGCCAAAGCCAATAATAATAATAATAATAATATAGTTAGAAGTCGGCGGCGATACGCCCACATTTTGCAAGTACTGCAGCCATTTGGCATTAATTAGCCAGCAATTTACGCCAGCGGCTTTTAATTTTTTGCCAGGTTGCCACCCACAGATAGTTGGCCGAAAGACATTGTAGACGTGGAAGGTGTTGTACAAAACAAATAACACGCCAAAGATCAATTAGACATGAGAAACAGACACAGCGTGGAACAACTGGAGCTCTTGGATTGACTGTGAACATGATGTATTCACTTTAGACAACGAATACAAGTGCAAATCGCCAGAATACGGTAGCTCAGTAGTACACTGAAAGAAGTACTTGCCATATAGATTTTATCATTTCAGAATTTAACAGGCGCATATACTCTCATTTTATGAAGACTTTCAAAATTCTATACCATATTATTTGCTGAGTGTATTAATTACTTGGAACATTTCAAATTCAAATTCTTTAGCTTTTCCGTATAAATACAAATAAAATTGTATTCAATTAATTCACAACTGGATTGCAAAGTGGAAAAAGGAAAATGCATGAAAGCTTACCATTTTCATATTTTGAATGCATTTTTCATGAGCCTGAACAAAATATGCAGCTTTGGGTGTGCATAATTTACCACGCAATTGAATACTGCTCACACTTACAGCATAGAAAAGCGGGCGTATTATTCGTAGTAACACCTGAAACCCTGTGTAGATTGCGCCAGTTAATTTACAGAAAATATACATATTTTTATGTATATAAATAGTGTGCAACGTGTGCGTTTTATATATCAGCCTATGGCGATTTTATAAGTCGCTTTTGTAGAGATTTCCTGTTTGCAACGTTGCGCTTAATATTAGGAAATTGCAAATCTGCCCAAGACACGGGAAGTGCACATTAATTGAATTATGCAAGCTGCGCCGGAAATTATAAATGATGTGCCATATTTTATGCTTACACATTTGTTACCCTGTTCGCTTGTCCGATTTCATGTTTCATATATGGTCATATTCATTATAAGCACGAGTGTTGCCCCCAAGCCAGAGAGTTGTGCCAATCAAATCATTTTGCGGGTTGTTCTCAAGGTTGTTGCTGTGACTTTCCAATAAGATCTCGCACACACACACTCACACACTCACACACACACACACACACACACACACACATACACATACCGAAACGCACACATACGCCTATGATTGATTTATATTGTCAGTTAGCCAGAGGGGCGGCTGAGAGAGGCGTGGCTCAACGCCATGCGAGCATAAATATGCAATTTGCTAATTGTAACACATAACGGCAAACGACAACGTACGACGTTTCGTCCGTCCGTTCAACCGTCTATCAATCCCTTGCCCACCTCATGCCTACACTCAGAAAACTTTTACATTGCTCTAATAACTAAAAAAAATGTTTTTTAACTTTACAAAGAAATTCTATACTTACAAAATAAATTCCTTAGAAATGGAAACAGTTGCCGTTATTTGACTATTTCCAAATTTAAGAGGACTCCATATTGTGATTTTTCAGCTCATCCTTTGATTTTACATTGAGAAATATGTACGTTTCATAAAATCAAATTCTAAATAATGAGGTAAGTTGACATTGTCGCCAAAGATATAGAAATTTCTCACTTGTGTGGCATATTTTTTTCTGAGTGTGGGGTTTTGATGTGTCTGTTTGTGCTCGGTATCTAAATCTGCCGCTCCACTCGTTAACCGTTTGTCATTGTTGCCGTTGTCGTTGCTGTTTTTGTTGCTGTTGTCGCGGTGGCCTTCAGCAACATATTGCTGTTGCCGTTGCTGTTGCTGTTGTTGGTGTTACTGTTGCTGTTGCGGTTCTTTCGCTCGTTTTTCGCATTGATGTTTCAAGGTTGCCCAATTAAAAGTGACATTTTGCAACATAATGTGCCTGCACTTAACATGTTTCTTGTTTTCGTTGTCTTGTTTGTTGCCGTTGTAATTCGCGTTATTTTTTTCTACCGATTTATCTACAAGTATCTATGTGGCTATCTAAGGTTATTTTTCTCTTTTTATTTGTATTGCTGTGTGTTACTGCTAATTCACGCTTAAATTATATAATTGACGTAGGTTTCGTAAAAATATACATTAATTTCCAATTTACATTTTAAGTATTACAACAAAAATACAATGCAATTGAATTGCCTTAAGGCTATAATTGGCGCAATACTGAGTCATTAAAATGATTTGATTTCACTTGGTACTTATAAATGGGAGTTGCTATAAAGAAACTTGAGAAAATTGGTTTTACCTAAGTCTGTACTATATAGCATACCAATAGAGCGAGAGCACAGATCCAATTACTAACTATTGCGCCAAATGTGTTATTAGAGAATAGTTCAAGTAAACACAGCAAGTAAATTTAGATAATTCCTATTATATGTTTAAGTGAAAACTGAAAGCTTAATAACTTGAAAGAATGTAAAATACAATAATAAACGAAGACTCTTTGTCAAGTACTCCTTTCACATATTCAACTGTCTGATTTACTCTTCACTCAGTTATATACAAAATATGCACAAGCAAAAACAACTGTAAATATTTAGTGTGATTTACAACATGTATTTAATTATGAGCACTTGCTTGTGTGTTTGAGTGTGTGTGTGTGTGTGTGTGTGTGTGTGTGTGTGTGTGTGTGTGTCAAGAGATAAATCGAAACACCGACAAAGAGACAGAAAGTTGAACAGGCGAACAGCTGGCCAGGTCACCATCTGTACTTGGATGCCAGTCGCCGCCGTTTCGAAAGTGGACTTCACTGCTCACTGCTGTGGTTGGTTGCTCAGTGGTCGACTGTCGACTGTCAGTGCAAGAGTTTTGCTTGTCATAAAAATGCGCAAAAGCCAACAACAATGCAAAATATGCGCGTATGCGTGGAATGATTACCGCGGGCTGCCTGATTGCTCTGTCGTTGACGGGAACAGAGAACATTACCAACTGGGATGACTGACTGATTCTGGCTTGGACTCTGAGTCTGGTTTGGATTCGAAAAGGCACTGCTGTGTTGGGTAATTATGCAGGCAACACATTCAAGGCGGCGGTAGGTTTGCAACATTGAAAATTGTTGCCATTATTGTTGTTTCTGCAGTTGCAGTTGCTGCGGTGACTGTTGCAGCAATGTTGCGTAAGCCATTGAAAATTGCATTAGAAAAATCACTTGCCAGCACCGGCAACAATTAAAGCGACTCGCATGTTTTTCGCTCTAAGTCGCCTGGGAACCACAAAAGCCGCACTTTGCAACTAAGCAAGTCGATTCAAGTTGGCATCGCCTCCATTTGAAGCTGCACATTCGTTGGATTTGACGTTCTAAAAGTCACGCGGCATTTCGATTGTGGCCTGCACTGAGCGAAACTACAATGTCGCTGTTCAGTACCACATATGAACCATTATTTTCTTATCAATAGTATATGTGGACTCTCGCATACATTTTATTCTACAGTGTACTGTGTAAATGAGCAATCTAGTTAATCTTTTAATTAATCCATTATATTAAATAAATATAATTTTTTTGCAGTGCAGCTGTAGATTATTTAATATTATAGCTTAGCTTTGGATCGGAAATCGATAGACGCTGTAGACTTTTTGTTTTCAGCCAATTAGTGACTATTTTAATGCGGTACTAAGACACATAAAAAGTTGCAGTTTGTTGGAACCATATTCTAAATATATAATCACTGAACGAGAAACTTTGTTCATTTTATTCGTTTTAGCCCGATTTTATTACTCTTATTTGGTGTAATTTTTTTGTCAGTGCAACTGCAACTGTGTGTGTCGACCGTAACCTGTGGACGCTGATCTCTTTGTCTCCCCACTTTCCTCAACCCTCTTTCACTCATTGGCACACTCTATCCCTCTCTCTCTCTCTCTCTCTCTCTCTCTCACACAAACACTTTTTCGCTTTGTACTGTAATGTGTACAATTTATTAGCATTACAAATCTTTGTGGCGATGTTAATCGAGTTAAGGCAGCAAGCTGCTTTTATTGTTTGCCGTTACCCCATTCACGTTGTTGTTGTCGTTTGTGGCAAGTTATACATGGTCAGATCGGGGCTACTTGCAAATACCCTTTGGGGCAAAAGCCGACAACGGAGTCGACGCAAAAATCAGCGTAGACAATTTGAGCTATTTTTCACCAATTAAAAACGGATTCTCCCTGCAATTCTTCATGGCACTGCCATGGCGACCTGGGCGCTCCTAGCTGTATACATAAAAAGTTTTTCTTGTTGTTATTGCTGTTGTTGATGTTGTAGCTGGCAGTTAAGTGAAAAATGCAATTTGCTTTGTTGCATGTTGCACAGGCCGCACTTGCGTAGGTTTCAATTTATGTATGTTGTAATGGCTGTTGCTATATTGTATTTTTTTTTCAATTGCATAAATAAAGTCAAAAATGTATTTGGCCCAAAATGCAAGTTTATTTATCATATTTAAAATGCAATAAAATGCGTTTCATGTCGACAGCAAAGCATAAATTAATTTTATGCATTTTTAGTTGTGCATTGCGAACCCTAAGTGTCAAAATAATTCATTATAATTGCCCACAGATCATTTTTGTCAACGGTTTATATTTTTTGTTCGCGTCTTTGTCGTCGTCTTCGCGTCGCGTGCGTTTCGCTGGCGTTTCTCGTAGGATTTGTATTTTTTTTTTTTTTTTTTTTGCAAATATTCGTATTCGCATACTTTTTCGTCACTCGATTCGGCTGTGCTCGGAGAATGAGTGAATAATTGCAGGCATGCCATGTTGTTTATATTAAATTTAATTAATGATGACTTTTATTTATGTATGCATGCACAGGCGTCATACAGCTCGCCACATAAATATGTGCTGGCCACTCCTCTACCAAAAAAAAAAAAAGAGAGGCGTTCAAAGCCTAATTTTTGGTATCTCAACTTGACGGCTTAAAAAGTGTCATGGGAGCATAATGTAGTAGTTTGTGAGAGCACAAGAAGAACAAGATTATCTAATATTTTAGTCGTCTCAAGTTTATGGTTTACAGTTATTACTAACCAAAGCTGCCTACCACATATTTTATTATCCACTAAAATCATCGTTGTTACCTTCGGCAATTAGTTATATTCTAATGGTTCAGTTAATCTTCAGGCTTTAAAATTAATTCTAACATTTCGCCGCATGACTGCATAAGGAAATATATTTATTTAATTATTTAGTCAGTCGCCTATAATTATTAACGACTCTCAAAAATTGTAATAAGTTTTACATATATGTGTATTTTTCTTAATGTAATAGTTGTTGCGTTGCACAAATTTTGTAGTTTATTTTGTTGTGAGCCATAAAAATGATGACATCATTATGAAGCATAACTCCTGCATCTGATTAAAAACATTTGTAACAACAACAATACGCAACACATTTTTTCGCATCTCGCGTTTTGCTTATCGAACCGAGATTGACCAAGCAAAAACAACAGCAGCAGCAGCAACAACAAATGCAACTAGCATATATAAAATTTGGTCGTTGTTGTCTGTTCCAGCTTACTTTGCATTCATGCCGGCAGTTTCTCACGCTCCTTATTGGATTTGGAACGCAAGTGCACGCGAGCAGCGAGAAGCGAGCAGAGAGCAGAGTGCGGTGATCAATGACGTTTTGGCATCGGCATCGGTATCGTCGCTTTTCGTGCGCAATAACCGCAGGGCGAATGTTTAGAGATTGCCACCGACGCAAAACGCCTGGGCATCCTAGTGGCAGCCCCACCCCCAGCCCCAGCCTTACTCTTCCATTGAAACAAGTAAGCGGCACATCGCAACAATGTAGCTCCTGCTGCTGCAAATACAGCAACCCGTTTCGACTACACATGATTAATGATCCACAATTGTGCTGGCGCCATAATTTGCTAGTAGTTTTTCTGTTGTTGTTTTTGCTAAAAATTAGTTAAACGTCAAAGAGATAAATCACATCTCTTAAGCAACTACAGAGGGAGCAAGCCACTCAGTGTATGTTTTTGCCAAAAGATCCAATAATAGATGCCACATATTATAATCAACATAATTTTAAGGTAGCCAATGTCTAACAATAATATCTAGATTTGCGTGTCTCCCTTTTTTTCAATTAAGATTCATATATTATATACACTTATGTAAAAAAAAAAACAAAATTGCAATTCATCTGCAATATAATAATACAATATATAAGTTTTGCAACGAAGTTGTAATTACGTAAAGTTTTTCATGTAATTCTTTAGAATATGTTTTCTTCTGATTTGTACCTTAATTAATAACTAAGTTATGTATAGCTGTTGCAGCTTCATTTTGGGAACTGGTTCCTTAGTTTTCTATAGTTGTCAGACTTTAGAGACTAGGAATCGCGCTTTCATGGCGCTCAAATGTAAGTGTACTTAATATATTTAATGTTGGCGTCGATAGGTTGCCATATAATTGTCCACATAGTTGGCAATAAATTGATACTGCAATTGGAACAAATACTGCCAGCGCGTCTGAGCCAAAGCCAGCTCTGCTCCGGCATCATACACATCATTCTCACAAGTTTCCTGCACTTCAATTTCGGATTCACTTTCAGTTTCTTCACTGTCATCAGTTTTCTCCGCGGTAAGTGGGCTTATGGAACTGCTCTCCGTCTCGCTTTCAATGCTCTGCCGTTCGATATTCTCATCATCATCCTCATTATCATCATCATCCTCTTCGTCTTCCTCTTCTTCAAATAAATCGTCCGTGTCGACCGTTGAATTACTGTCGTATTGGGATTCATCAATTCCTGAGGATGCGCTCTCATCTGACTCAACAAAACCACTCGATGAATATCCAAGCTCCAACCTATTGGCATCCATGCTATCACTATCAAATGAGGATTCTGAATTTATAGAGTAGGCGTCCTCAGCATTATTATTAGCAGCATTTTCTGGTAGTATATTCATCTGCTGAATCACATGAACACTTAACTTGTTCATCGGCTGCTGTGGCTCCCCATTTCCATCATCATTATGCTGATCTGAACTTGTAGGACCCTTTATGAATTGTATTAGCTTTTTGCCTCGGTTGGATATTCGTGGCAAGGCTAATTTGGGCAAATTCTTTGGCTTGCGATGATCCCCATAGTATAAGCGCCGCATTGCATCATACAGTAGATCAATCCACTGATCATTCTGCTGCATATCGAAGTTGGATTGTTTAAAATGGGCCTTCAGACGTTGTTGAATTTGTGGAATGTTGTTAAACTTTTTAAGCAGCCTTAAGAATTCTGTTTTCTTAGAGATCGACCGAATCAGACTCTGCAAATAAATAAACCAAATTAATTAGAAGACTCATTTTATAAATTGTCTTATTCGAATTTTACATTTATTTCGAGATTTCGCTGCTTCTGATTGTCTCCTCCAAGCTCAAGCCACAGTTTTTCTTCCTTTTGCCGATCAAGAGATTTCTGTGTAGAAAACCAATTTAAAAACTAGATAAGTTGTGACTTATTTGAACCAATACCTTTGACTGCTTTTCTTTTGAGACTTGACTGCTCGAGTACTTCAAATTTTTCGCTGGCTTCTGGGTTGTTGCACGAATTAGGCTGCAATGACGCCAATTGAAGATGCATATATGACGTCGCGAATTGTGCCTCTTTTGCAGTTTTCGCTGTGACAATGCACAGTGCCAGATGAGCCGCGCATCGCTCTCAGAATAGCAACTGCTGTAGGAGGCATCACTATCATAATCATTCTCCATGCTGTCCGATATTATGCTACTGGCATCATCCACAGTGTTCGATATGCCCAGTGGATGCAGTGTGGTTGAGCTACCCTCCGTAGGATGCGCGACCAGGCAATAGGTTTTAGTATTTATCGAATTTGGAGCTGCAGCAGGTATTTCATTAGAAAGCGTCAGATCTTGGAGTTCTATAGAAATTTCTTGCAACGCTTGCGGTTTATCGAGTTTTTTGACAGTGATTTGTTCAGTCGGCACTAAGGACTCGTTTTGAGTAACTTTTATATTGTCTTCATTCAACACTACATCAAGAGCCAATTGTGATTCAGGTTTAAGTCCTTGATTGACATCTTTTAGAGTATTTTCTGACACACTTCCTATCTGAGAGACGAACTGTACTTCATCAATGGCTTTTGGCTGCACCACTTTCAGTTCATCGTTTTGCTTTGGCTCCTGCTCAACTAAATTGACATTTATATCCGAATGCTTTGCAGGTCTGTGCTCGTTAATAATTGAGAATGTGTGCTGTAGCTGCTCATCAGTTCCTGGTGCCTTCCAGCGTTGCTTGATGCGCTTTAATTCGTTATCCTCTTGCTCGTGTGCCACGGTTTTTTGGAAATAGGGGAAATCATAGTCGTCGTAGTTCCAAAAGTTGAAGCCATCACGTTTCTCAAGAGGAAATCGCAGCACTGACATGCCCGTGCCAGCGTCACCAATGATTCGCCTGAAATGTTGGCACTGTTGCGGTGAGGAAATAAATGTAATGGCAATGCCCTTGGAGCCAAAGCGACCAGCGCGTCCAATGCGATGCAAATAAGTAACCAGGTCTTTGGGCGGATCCAAATTAATAACCAAATTAGCGTGCGAAAAGTCCACGCCGCGTGCCAACAAATCTGTTGCGACCATGGTGCGCATTTTAAAGTTTCGATAGGCCTGCAGGTAAACAAATTTGTAGAAAATATTGTCGTCGAAAATACGAAACTCACCTGAAAGGTCTCTAGGCGATCACTCTGCTTCATGGCGCCCGACATCAGATCGCATTCGATTCCATCGCGTCGTAAGTAGTTGCGAAATGAATCGGCACGACTCTGTGAGCTGGCAAAGAGTATGCCCTGCTCATAGGGCAACTGAGCAAAAATTTTGTGTAGGGAAGTCAGCTTGTCGAGCATCTCCAGCATGCTGTTCGGCTGCTCCGGCAGCTCGTAGACAAATTGACGAATGCCCAGCAGCACTGTGGCACGCTCACTGTTGGACACCAGCACTGGTTTGTGCATCAGCTGAGCCAGGCGCTCGTCCAGCGCATTTGGATATGTGGCGCTGCAGGCAATAATTTGTTTACGGGACTGCAGCGATGAAATCAGCGACTGAACATCCTTTTGCAGTGTATCCGTGGCAAACAACTGATCGGCCTCATCCAGCACGAGCAGCTTGAGGCCCGAGATGTTGAACACATTGTTGTGCATGAGATGCAGTAGACGTCCAGGTGTACCGACCAGAATGCGTCCCTTTGCCATGCGTAGGCGATCTCTTTTCACGTCTGTGCCGCCAATGAAACTAACGCACAAATATTCGCTTTTGTTGCGCATTTTCGAGGCCAAGCCGTTTACAGTGTCCTCCACTTGAATGGCAAGCTCGCGTGTGGGCACAATAATCAAAGCTTGCGGCTTGTCGACCGATCTGTCCATCAACTCTAATGCGGCAAGCACAAAAATCAATGTTTTGCCCGTTCCACTTTTGGACTGCACCAGCAGATCTGTAAACGTAGTAGTAATAATATATACATAATGATGATAGATTTCGAGTATCTTACCCATGCCAGCCAGCGCCATAGGAATTGCAGCTGCTTGTATTTTAGTTGGTGTTACAAATTTGTGTAGCTGGAGACATTTTAAAATGCTATGCTTTAATTGGAGCTCTTCGAAGGAGATTGAGCCGGCAGCTACATCGCTGGTGCGCTGTTCGCCATTTGCAAGATCGTGCGCTATTGCACACTCCATGTTGCTGCACTCTCAGCAAATTACTTGCAAAATATAATTAAATTGCAATGCAAAAATTAAACTCACGCTGCCAAAAAGCCGCCAAGCAACGCTTGCTCGCTAAGCATATGATATTAATCGACAGACCGCCACAGCGCGATAACGATTTCTACACCAGTGCTGTGTAACGTGTTATGTTGTGCCGCAATTGTCCATTTTGATATTTTTAATATTTCTAACAAAACTATACATATTTAAATGTATTAACGAGTATACCAATATATTTTTTCATGAATGCATTAGTTGGCGTGCATAGTCAAGATAACGCAAGTGCGACGTATATCGTACGATACATCGATAGCTTACTATATTTGGCTATCACAGAAGTCAATTATTAGCAATTCTAAGACTTGTAGCCAATAAAATAAAACATATTGAATACATTTTTAAATCCAATGCGCTGCTGAATGCGTTGAGCATTTAAAGATAACATAAAAATGTAAGAATAGTAGCTTAAATGCATAAATAAATCTTAGCAACGTTGCACATCTTTGCATACCTAATTGCAAATCTTCTAACTTCCTTAAAGGTGGATATTTTTTCCGCACAAAACGTGCAGCAATAATTTATCGATACATTTGTATAAGCGCTATTTTGATTGAGCAGCGGCATGGAGAAATCCAAAGTAACGACTTTTTTGTTAACTGGACAACCAGGTAAGCGGAAATTTAATAAATAATAATGTAATAGATAAATAAAACAATCCGTAGGAGTCGGCAAGACAACATTGGTTCGTAAAATAATCTCCAATCTGGGCAACAACAGCAAACTGGCCGGTTTTTACACAGAAGAGGTGCGAATGAATGGCCAGCGAATTGGATTCGACGTGGTTACTCTGAGCGGTACTCGAGGTATTTTGGCTCGCGAGAATCCACTGGATAATCAACGTCGACCAAAAGTGGGCAAATACGCGGTGCATGTACAGGATTTTGAGAATGTGACGCTGCCAGTTCTGCAACTGGCACCCCATTCGCAGCAGCTGCTGATTATTGATGAGATCGGAAAAATGGAGTTGCTGAGCCATCGATTTGAATCTGCCATCAATGAGCTGATGCGGCAGAAGCAGCTCATTTTAGCAACTATTCCCTCACAATCCCGCCATCCAATGCCGATTGTTGAACGGCTGAGAAATGCGCCGGATGCTTTGATTTACCAGGTGACCAAAGCCAATCGCGATGCCCTGTCGGACGATATTGCAGAGAATATTCGAAAAACGCTATGTACGAGAACATAAATCTTTCTGTCACTTGTATAAAACAAAGCTATCATACATTGAGCAGTAGCAGTCTGGGACCTGATCAAGAATATCGATAGAAAAATTAATATTTTTTAAATTTCTAGTACCATGGAAATGATTCTTAAATTTGTATACATTTTGTTGTTTCTGGGCCTTACCTTATGTCACATATGTGCCCACTTGAGGCCAACAATCGAGGCAAATGTGAGCATTAAACCCAACAATCCGCCACACTCCCGCAAACTAAACGTATCTATTGGCTACGAATATCACCATACAATGCTTTGGGTTGCAATTATGAATTCAATGCTGATGGTTTTTGGCTTCTGGCGTTGTCAAAACAAAGTGGACAAGGCGCTTCAGCAAATTCACAATATTGGCGGCAACAAGAAGTTAAGTGAAGCAGGAAAGAAGCTGAAACCAATTTGCGAAAGCAAGATTCCCTCCAGCTGGCAACTGTTTCCATTGCGCTACTTTGTTTGGTGCGCTATGCCTTGGCTGACTACACTTCTACTCAATTTAATATTGAATTATTTACAACTGAATATGGTTCTGGGACACTACTGCACATCAGCGTGGGAGGTGTTGGTTCTCTATGGCCGGGTTCAGATGCTCTATGTGCAACGTTTGATATCCAGCATTGCAACACCTTCTCTGTTGCAGTTCAATGGCAAGTCGTTATTTGCAACATATACAGGCCACATGACCTTCGAGAAAAATCTATTGGTCGGAGACGATTAAATGGTGGGACTACAATGTTGCAGTCCAAGAATTCATTTCACATTTAAGTTTTTCTTAGCTTCTGGTTAGAGATCAGCTTAGTTAAGTAATAATACAGTATGTTATATTGAAAAAAAACAAGAAAACAAACGCCTTTTTTTTAAAAAACTTGTCCTTTAAGACTGCTGGCGGGCAGTTGATGTTGGAGAAAAGTTTTCGGTCACGTGGGAAATGTGCATTTTTTTCAACGGCCACAGGAAAAACTTTTTGCGGAGTCGAGAGTTTGCCACTATTTCGGTTAGAACAAGTTGAATAGGCAAAAATATGGAAATGGTATAATAAATCAAAAAGTAGCAATTTTTCTCAACGTTTGACAAATGGAAAATGGCTGTTTCGTATGCTAATGTCAATGCTCTTAATGTTCCAATCGCACACAGAATTTTGAAAACTTCTCAAACATAGCAGCCCTTTTAGTTAACTTATCTCAATGTGAACTCATTTCAAATAAGGAAACTTCCACATCATTTCACACAAATATTATCACAACTCAAACAATTTCAGACAGTGGACTCTTATTCTGATTACACTAAACCGCAAACATTCATAGCTCAAACTGACAAATTGAAGGATCACTCGATCAGGCAGACACGTATACCCAAAAAGGATTGTTCTCGACTTCTGCTGGTGAGTTTGCAACTTAATCAATTGTGGTTGAAATACGATAAATACGCTTGTTCACATACGCTTATTGCTTACGGTAGCATTTGAGAGAAAAATCTACCTCCAATCGATATATATTATGTGTTCATTATGAGTTTTCTTATGCTATTCCTTCTGCTAGTCCGTCCCTTGCTACTTTTAATCAAGATACATGTGAATTTTAACTTATATATTCATATATATATATAAGGCGGTCATTTAACTTAGTGCGCAGATTGTGCAAACAATATGCGTATGTTAATGCATTACTAGTCAGATCTGGCTATAAATATTTTCTCATAAAAAAATTAATTAAAACTAACAAATCAACTTTTCATTTGCTTTTCAGTTATTGTCAACGTGCCTGTTATAGATTATTTACTTTTTGGCATTCATTCAAGATTTTTTTACATCCAGATAAGAGCTTATGTAAATTTTTTTATTTTAGTTAAATATCTTTATTTTTATTTACGTAAATCGTCGAACCACGCCTTTTCAATATCCAAAATCTGAAAATAAAACACAGTCTTAATTCAGCGCTGTGGAATACATTTGAAATAATCATTACAATGAATTTTATGCGTGGACAACATCGTGTGCTGCATTTCGTGAAGTATATTCGCTGGCACAGGACCAGTTGGCAGCGCTATGCATCATGCGAGTCATCCAAGGGTGGCGGCGGAGGCAAGGGCATTGTATTGGGTCTGTACGAGAAGGAGAGTGGCAAGGGTCCAAGACTGACGCCCGCTGGAGAGAAATTTGATGATCGTGTGAATGGCAAGATTTCTGAGTTGATTTGTGAAACAAAGATCACGGGTCGCTTGGGTCGTGGTAAGGTCTTTAACAATGTGGACACCGACTTTAGATCCATTTGCGTTGTGGGCCTGGGCATCGAAGGCATTGCCTTCAATGAGCTGGAAATGCTGGATGAGGGCATGGAGAATGTGCGCGTTGCTGCCGGAATTGGTGCCCAATCATTGCAAGCGCTGAATTGCATTGAGGTGCATGTGGATCACATGGACTATCCGGAGCAGGCAGCTGAGGGAGCTGCTCTCGCCGTCTGGCGCTATGATGACAATCTAAACAAGAAATATCGTACAAATGTGCCCAAACTGGAGTTGCACGGTTCACCCGATTTGGATTCATGGACGCGTGGTCTATTCAAGGCGGAGGCACAGAATCTGGCTAGACGTCTGTCTGATGCACCAGCCAATTGCATGACGCCAACCATATTCGCTCAGGCGGCTGTGGATGCACTTTGTCCCTGCGGCATCACCGTGGAGGTGCGCACCATGGAATGGATCGAACAGCAGCGTCTCAACTCATTCCTTATGATTGCCAAGGGTTCGTGCGAACCGCCAGTTCTGCTGGAGATTGCCTACTGTGGAACTGCGCCAGAGGACAAGCCACTTCTGCTGGTTGGACAGGGCCTCACCTTCAATTCGGGAGGCATCAATCTGCGTGAATGTGAAGGCATGGATGAGTTCCGCGGTGATCTAACCGGCGCCGCTGTTATTCTGGCTTCTATGCGAGCAGCCGCCGCTCTCTCGCTGCCAATTAACATCACAGCGATCCTGCCACTCTGTGAAAATCTGCCATCCGGCATGTCGTGCAAGCCAGGCGATGTGGTCACCCTGCTCAATGCTAAAACGATGGCTGTGCGCAATGTCAGTCGTGCTGGAGTCGTTGTCATTGCCGATCCCATGCTGTATGGCCAGATAACGTATAAGCCGCGACTTGTTGTCGATGTGGGTTCCATGTGCATTGGCATCAAGAAAGCCGTTGGCGGCGGAGCAACCGGCATTTGGTCGAATTCGCATTACATTTGGAAGCAATTCCAGCGTGCTGGCTCGCTAACTGGAGATCGCCTGTGGCGCTTCCCACTCTGGCGCTTCTACAAGGATCGTGTTGCTGAAAATCTCAGTTTTGATTTGGCTAACGATGGCGATGGGCACGCCTCGTCGTGTTTGGCAGCTGCCGTCCTCCATGAATTGGTGCCGTGCAGTGATTGGGCGCATCTGGATACGTTTGGCACGGGACTGCTAAGCACATATGGCCTGGTTCCATATCTAAGTGCTGGACGCATGACGGGGCGACCGACGCGCACCCTGGTCCAGTTCCTCTATCAAATGGCCTGCCCCGAGCAACCAAAGTAGTCTCCAACTCCAACTCCAACTCACACCGACAATTTACACAAACAGACACATTTAGGAATCGTACGCAGACGTACAATTCATTTGCATTGGGAGTTATTTATGCACACGACAGACAGAAGAGGAGCACACTTATGTAAGTGACATGACAAAGGTATGGCTCCAAGTCATGGGTAATTTTACTAAACTGATTCTACACTATGTACAGTGTACACTATAATGGCACAATGCATCTACATTTAGAAGGCATGTGCAACAAATTTTAGTTTACCTGACAAATTGGTGTGAATGTAATGTAAATTTCGAACTCGATGTATTTTAGGACAAAAAATTAATAAAGTGTTCTATCAGCTGCTTTAAACTAATGGATGTCCTATCCTCGTTATGGCTGAGGTTATTTCTGAGATTATGTTGGCTCAACTATACACACAGTTACAGTTATAAAGCCACGCACTTTGGTTGTCTCCACTAAGAATGTCGTCATATCAAAGAAGCAATGAAGCGTAAAGCTGCGGGCCAAAATCCGGTCACGTATTGCCACCTTAAAATTGAAATATGATGTACTTTATATTTGGATAAAAGCAATTTACACTACGCGGTACTGTTGGCCATGGTCCAAACGGTCATTATGATTGAACGACATATTTTAATCGATGTGTTAATAGCATTAGTGCAAATAGCATAAATCATTTATCATTAGAAGTGGCATGATTTCCATTACTTTCCACTCTGGGTAAATCATTTGCAATAAAGCAAGTTGAAAATTTGTCAAAAAGTTTAAATTGAAAACTTTAAAAAACTTCAAAAATTAGCATTTGCATTGATTTTCAAAATTGTTTTACGTATTGCATGAAGTGCTTGGTACATTTTGGAACTTTGCAAATTGAATTAATAAAGAGTTTCCTCGGCGAACGTCTGTACCCATGACTATGTTCCATGAGAAGCGTTGTGACACCGCCATTAAAATTTTTGTGTTGCGTCTGACGCTTGTCCTCGACCTCGTCCTTGTCCATGTGGCATGCGGCAAAATGCTGCTGACGGTGAAACTTATTTCGTTGCCTGTCAAGTTTTTAATGATAAAGTGTTGCGCTTTAATCCCGCACGTTAGAGCAAAAGTGCTGACAGTCTCATTGCCGTAGAGTAGGCAGTAGATGTTAGGCTTGGTGATGGCATTGGCGGGGAGGAAGAAAAGCTTACCGGTTGTAAAAGGTGTTGGCTCGTGCGAAGAGTTTTATATCTTCATTTACAGCAACGCATTTTAGTTGGCTACAGTTGTTGCATACTTTTTGGCTTAAAGTAAAATGATTTCAGCATTTAACCATTTGGTAATGGTACAGCAATTATTAAGGCTCGACAAAGGTCACCCCTAGAGCATTGTCATTTCAATTTAACTGGCTGGCATGTGAGTGGCTCCGCTGTTGTCCTGTTTGTTCCGTCATTTCCTCGATATGATCTGTGCTGTGCTTCATTCGGCCACAATTGTTATTTATGATGTCCTTGGGCCATGGACAGGAAATATATGTGTCCGTGCGTGCGTGCGTGCGTGCGTGCGTAACGTAATGTGGCACACACATGTCAAGCCTGTTGGTTATAAGCGCCAAGCGGTCAAACTTTTTGCGAGTCGAGTAAAGGCAGTGAGATGACAATTTTCTGCTCACGTGACATGCAGGACAGGTTCAGGAAACGGGCATTGCAGCGAACTTGGACAGCACTGGCAAAACGTTTCAACTCCAACGGTATCCCGCTCAGTTAACAGTTGACACAATGGCAGCCCCAACTCCACCATACCCACAGATGACCATTTTCGTCAGTGTAGCAAATTGCATTGGGGTTAATTGCTGTACATACGATGTATGTTGAAAAAAAATAACCTTTTGAAGCGAGGATTGAATGTTGAACAATAAGCGACTCAGCCATTTACCATTAAATACGTATTTCAATTTCATGTTGACGAAACCGTCATCAACATAAATAAATCATTAGTGTCAAATTTATTAAATTCAGATAACACAATAGATTTGACTGCTGTGGCTGGTAAAGTGAAAGGTATACGTAAAATCGCGCATTGCAGTTCAATTTGTAGTGAAGCATAATTTAAAATGCATATTAAGCGCACTTGTTTCGCTACTGTACTAGTGCTACATGCTGCTGCGTCATGTGTAATGCCCATAAATGCAATGGCTGGTCTCGTACGCAAACCCCATCCACCAATCCCTGGTGTAGGTCCACTAAAAATGACCACAAAATGGTCAAGCGACTGAGTCGTTTTTAATTAATGCTCCGGCATATTCATGGCGCATAAATTTGCGCTTCAGAATTCAATTCAACAGAAAAAACTAACACCCCCAGCAAATGGATGCAGAGGTCGCAGACAATAACCGCTTTTCATTGCGTCGAAATGTGGTAAAAATAAAATAAAAATCATGCGGCAAATCCCAAAAGAAATAAAAGAAATTCGTATTTTGGATACTGCTGGCAAACAACACCGCAAACAGGGGCACTCTGAGTTATGCTAAACAACAATTTATTGACAGACGTAGTTTTTCAAAAGCATTGCGTTTGCGTACACTGCGAAACCCCAAAAGAGTTTCAACATTTTTTCCTTTACCATTATTACATATCCTTTTGACAGTGACAGACGCAGGTGAACTAAACTCAAACTGAGAGTTGCGTGGTTCTGTTTATTTTACAATTTCCATTGAGTTAACCTTTGACGAGCTTTGGCCACACATAAACACACACACACACACACACACACACAAGCAATATGCTGAAATGCACAGAGTGGTGATTTAGCTAACAATTTAATTAAAATTAACAGCAGGGCGCAATGTGAGCAACGAGAGCCGGTGATGAGAAAGACAGAAATTCATATCATGATGATGGCGGATAAAAATACATGGGGAACACATGCCACTAATGTTTCTGTTGTTGTTATCACCCACGAGCGGCTTGTTTTACATACTTGTCCAACGACCACATAAAAATGCGGGAACTTTACATGATTCGCACAAAGATACTCATAGAAAAAAACAAATATTCATTATAGAAAATATTTCTTAATCTTAGTTCTTCTCTGACAGGTGCTAAATACATTTTCTGATTTCTCAGCATTACTTGAATGCACTTGCTAAAAAAAAAACTCCACATATGCATTTTGTCTGCAGGATACAGTTAGGAGGATGCACACATTCCGATTGATAGCATACTTGCCACCGCCGGCGTCAAGCGCTTGACGCACAGTTGTCACAGTGAATCCACTTAAAAAGGTATCCAAGCGCCCACGTGTCATCCAGTCACACCTTTGACAGGATAGCTTGTCACGCCTGAGATGATCCTTGACACAGAAAAAAAAAAAATTTTCAATGGCAACACAGACACAAATGTCAAAATAGCTGCACGAGCTTTCGCCCATTTTGTTAGCTGACATTTTTTTTTTTGTTGCCACTTCTTTTTTTGCGCACAATTGAATATTTATAAAAAGCGGAAGCTGCGTTTTCCGGCGAAAAATGCTTGGCTGCTGCCGTCTGACTGCTCGAATACAAACAACAACAAAAAAAGAACGCCGGAATCGCGGCAACTGGATTTAATTCGAAGACGCAAAATGGAAAACAGAAATGCGGCGGCCAAAAGCCAAGGCAACAATTCCGGGAACAACAATGTGCCACATTAACAACAACAACAACAACGACAAGCACAGCAACAACAATGGGGATGTAATCAAGGCACAATGCCAACCTTGTTCAATGCAGCAAGGCCAAAAGGACCAGATGGTTAGAAGGGGCCTAGTCGCTGCTAAAACAGTCTCCGGGGTGACAATAAATTATATTTCATAAAGCAAATTATAGATTAAAGCGAGCTGGGAAAGTTAGATTCTCGGGCAAGTTACTTCCTTTTCCCACCCTGTCGTCCTGTGCGTGTTTGCCCCTACTTATAGAATATTGGAAGTATATGTGATTTTTCGAGTACACGCGTGCAAAACACAACAAACACGTACACACACACATACACACACATATGTTTGTGTAAGCGATTCGGCTATTTTATTATCTATGTTGCGCATACGTCGCATGTTCGTGTTATTGCAACTGCATTAGCAGCTCTATGCCACAGATAATGTAATGCTCTCACTGCCTGCCACATTTTCAATTAAGTGGGCATTCTGGTCTCCATTTCATTTCATGCATTCATTTTTTTCCCCTTGACGAAATTGGCATAGAAATGTTACTCATGTCACAAATATGTTGTGGTTGGTATTTCTATTATTTTTACAACTGGCAACAGCCTTTGTAATTGAAAATGAGTAGTGATAATGTTGCCTAGTGTTTGGTCTTGCCATTGCATTATTTGTAAAATTATTTCCATTTTGCAAATTTACATTTTCGAAATAATTCGCCAGATTTTGCGCTTATCTGCTATTATTGAATTTTGTTTTGCTTCCCACTAAATATATTACAATTGCACCACAAAACTGACACTGCCTTCGGATTAGAACATAAGCTTGATATCGAAGCTATGACCCATATCAAATTCAAAGGGGCCAACAATGACAAGGTGAGCCAATACAACTCTAAAGGCAGCAGGCATACGGAAAAATGCTCTCATTTCAGCTTCAAACCATAAAATGTTCAGCTCAACCACATAGCTTCAGTTAAAGGCTTTGAGCTGCAAAAGTCTTTCCAAATCCAATTGAATTATGTGGCCAAGAATGTGAGTATTGTAAGCATTGCCACCTGTCAGCAAATTGAGCCAGGTAGACAAACGTTCAAGACTCTAACTCTTCAATTCCACGCTCAATGAATTGATCACAATTTGCCAACATGTCTATGAATATTAAAGAGTTAAGTGAAATATTGATCAATAAAGAAGTTTAATTATTCTTTAGTTCCTAATTCTAACTTTTTTCTTTCGAAATTAGTGAAATCTTTAAACTTTAAACACTAAATTCCAATTATACCCTCAAAGGTAGAAATGGGTGATACATATATTCCCGGTAGCATTACTACGTCAAAACTGAACCTATTTTCAAAAGGAAGTGCGTTTTGTTCAGCTATACTAATATTGCATTTAAGTTCTTAAACACGATTTCTCTGTTGAGTAAATAATAAATCTCAATCTTATAACGTAACTTTACTGTTATCGAAAATGAGCCAGCTAAATTTTTATCAGGCGTGTGTGTGGGTCTGGCATCATCTGTTCAAATGTCTAAACAAACATTTTTGAAGCCAAAGTTATTTTTGGTGCCGCATGGAAAAGAAATTAAAATTGATTTTATCCGCTCAATGGCAGAGGTTGGTGATGCGTGCATATGTTGTTGTTGTGTGCAATGAACAAGAAAGAACTCCAAAGATTTTGAAATAGGCTACAGCTGCTGCTGCTGCTGCTTAAAAAAAAAAAACGAAGGCGGTGAAATTGAATGCTTCAAGTTTTTGCAATAATTTAAAATTATCCAAAATATTTTGGCCCAAAATATCAGTTTAATAAAATAACACGCATGTCTCTTGCACAATGAAAGATAAACATTAAAAATCAACTTGAGTAGAAGAATATTTATATTTAAATATTTGCCAGTCGCAAGGCCATATCAAAGTTTGAAAGTGAGTGCAGACAGTCTCCTTCATTCTTGTAATCGGAAAGGACCTTTATTATGGCACACATCTCAAAAGATAAGCAAAAGTCTGCAGTGCACACAATTGCCAAAATGTAAGACCATTTTTACTTCTTCTTTAGCTTTTTCAGTGTCTGTGATACAGACACAAGTCATAAAGAGAAATTGTCTATTTAATAACGGCAAGAGAAATTACACTGCAACATTTATGTCTGTGTCGTTCTGTATGAGTGTGAGTGCGTATTGTACTTCAAATGCATTAATTTATGTATGAAAGTTTATGGCACGTATAGCAAGGGGGGAATTTATATATTATAGGCAGGTTCTGTACCAGCGACAGTCAGACGGACATAAAGAGGATGCTAAGTCAGTGGCCGGAAGTGGTTGCGTATGTGAAATGGCTGCAGTTACGGCCAGTGGAATTGCTATGGGCACGAAGTCACTGACAGAGGCTGAATTTAAGTCTACATAGCCTGCCCCACTTGCCACACTCGCTAGTGCAACTGCAACTGTCAAACACCCCTGACATCTACACACGTGCGACATAATCGTCTGCGTCTTTTTAACCTTAAAGCATGACGTGACCACAGGATATTTTTGTTGAACTATGACCAATCTTTGACGAGGGTCTCTCTCATTTCGTCCGTAATCCAAGTATCGTGTTTGACAAAGTGTTCTGGGCGCATGCTAAATAAACACAAACAGAACTGAAATAGACCACTCCCCCGCCTATTACATTTTTTTTGTCCACTTCCACTTATTTCCTCTACATCTAAATGTAAATTAAATGATTCACACTAAAGCAGTTGCTCTTAAAATATATTTATTTAATAGAACAAAATTTCTAATTTGTGGTGCAATTTGTGAAAATAGCGTTCAACCTATTTACATCCTATTTACATCCTATTTACATATATGAAAATTGTTTTTACCGACTGTTAAATCCTTAAAGAGCCTTAACTGGGCTTTGCATTGTGCGTTCATGTTGACGGGAATATCATTAATTATTAAGCAACAAGCAGACTACATCAATCTTTTATGAGTTTCCCCTCTCAGTCTTTAACCCCACACCTGTATATCTTTCTCGGACTGACAATGGGTCACATAACGCTTGTCTGTGCCAGACATTCTGTATTTTTTAGGTTGGCTTTGTGTGCATTGAATTTGCATTTGAATGGGTTGAGACTTACCTCGACACAAATTATGCAGCTCAATTTGTATGTGCAGAGGCCTTGAATGCATCGCAGTCATCCATAAGCACTATTTTTTGCAGAACCAGAAACTGATTTTAGTTTGCGATGATGCTGCGCTTTATGATTATTTAAAACTAAGTGCCACTTTTATCAGCAAGCAGGGCAAAGAAAAACACGAATTGCGATTTTGTTTTTAATGAAAAGAGAACTATTTTCATATCACAAGTGACTAGCAGAGACGAAAAGAAAGAAAGAAAGTAAAAAAGAAAAATTCTCACACAGCTGCCACATTGTGGCAAGCTGAACATTGTTGAAGAGCCAGTCGAGCATTTTGATAATTTTGTTCGCTTATAACATTTAAACATAGTTTTAGTTTAAAACGTCGAATACGATTAATTTCTGCCAAAGATTAGTGTTAAGCATCGAGATTAAAGCAGCCACTGGACATTAAATATACATACTCCACTAACTAAGGGGAATTTGATTCACGTAGACCTACACGGAGAATGAATCCAGTTAAGCGCTGTCGCATTATTCTAATGAAATTAAAATGAAATCAGTGCTTAATAAATATGCAAATACGGAATGATAAACGTGCGAAGTGGAAAACAAAAACAAAAACAAAAACAAAAACATCTAATCGACTCTCAGTTTGTTTGTTAGCCCTTCTCTCTCTCTCTCTCTCTCTGTCTCTGTCTCTCTGCCAGCTGCTCAGTAATGCAGAGCACGCCCGCAGTGGGGTCCGACTTGCTGACTGACTGACTGGCTGACAGACAGGCTGACTGAGTGACTAGGTGAGTTGCCTGCTGCACGAGTGCTTAACTGACTGCCCTACACAGCAGCAGCAGTGGCATGAAACACGGGCAACAATACAAAACTTTTAGACTACTTTTTGGGCGCACGTTTGTGGTATGCATTTGGCTGACGTGTGTGAAGGTCGCTTGAGTTGACGACGTCATCGTGCGTCAAAAAAATCACTAACTATGTGTTGAGCATAATAATAAGCAACACACACACACAGAGAGAAACACACGCACAATGCGAGATTGTGCCCCAAATGCGTGTACTTGACTTGCTTCCGAGCATCTCATATTCTGTCTTTCTTTCATTTTTTTTTTATCCCTATCTCACTGGGTCTTCCTTCCGGCTATTATTCTGACTATTTTTGTCATTTGCATTCTGTTCAGTTGTTGCTTGTTGTTCCTTTCAATAAATTATGTTTGGCTTGTTCTCTTCTCTTTCTTTTTTTTTTGCTTTTGAGACTTAACTAAATGATATTCATTTTGCATTTGCATCTTTCTTACGGCTCTCTGCTTTTATTAGCCTTGTCTGGACACAGTTTTTGCAATTGCATTTCAAATTAAAGCTGAAAATGCAAATGTGCTTTGGTGACAATTCTCCATTTCGTATTCCCTCAAGCAATTAGTTTACCACTTATGTTCAATTATTTGTGTATGCACAATGACTGTATTTGTGTGTTTCTGTGTGTGGTTTGTTTATAGTAAAAGTCACAATCACAGCAAGTGATTTTTATTGCCATTGTGGCTTTTTGTAGCTGCTGGGTAGCGTTCAAATTCTACTTTATTTGAAATTTGCATAATCGTACAAGCAATATCAAGAACAGAGATTTGACTTATTTGTAGGCTAAAGGATTTGCAATCAGTCTTTTATTTAGAAATAAAATCATTGGAATTGTTACCACAACAACAAGTCCAATAACATATGAAACAAAAAGACAAGAATTAAATTAATTTTAGTACCATAGCTTTATGTTTGTTTATTATTGGCGGCACATTTAAAACAATACCATTAGCTATGATTTGTGCTAGTTTCGCACAATAATTGCTGCAATTAAATTTATGACCTGGTTCGCAGCAGAAAGACTGAATCTGGCTGGGCAATTTTACGAGCAGTTAAAGATGCCATAAAGCCGAGGTGTGGCATGTTCCATAAGCATTTCATAAATCAAGCAACAAGAAAACCTAACCAGAAGCTTAAACTATACATATATATATATTTATATATATATTAATATATGCGGCAGTTGCCGCACAGCTGCCATTAAAATGAAACGGTACCCATAAAATATTACGCATACGCCATGTTAACACTTTATAAACGCATTAGTGTCCGTTGGGAGGAAAATATGTCGTTTTGCGAACTGGCACCCACATCAAAAAACAATTTGCAAGTTGAACGATGTAAATGGAAACATAACGTTTGAGTAAACAAATATTATAAAAAATGAAATACAAAATACATACACCTATAAATAAATATATTTATGAGCGTGATAAAACATTTGTTGTACGTATACTGGGTCATAAATCAAATGACTATTGCCCACAACACGTGCCCAGATAAACAAACAAATGCGAGAAGTAACTAGTCAAATGGCAGCCACGCCCACAATGGGCTAATAAGAAACAGATGCCAGCACATTAAACTCAATGAGTTGAAATTATTTGCAGCCGAAGGTCAAGAACTAAAACCGTGGCTAATAGGGTGGGAGGCAGTAGAGCGTGGTCGGCTAAAAGCAGGCGTGGCATCTGGGTGCTGCCGTTAAAGACAACTTCCGTAAACAATAAATTTTGGCGCAGCAACCAAAACGAAAGAAAATAAGTTGCTCTCCGGATAGCTCGTCGGGTAACCAAGTTGAAAGCGTTTCTAGGCTCCTGAGAAGGGTCACGTCTGGTTGGGGCTATATGTCTACTTAAAAAGGGAAACCAGCAAATTTCTTGTATATATTTATATTTTTTGTTGGTCTGCTTTTTTTTTGTGCTGTGTATTGGCTGATTAGACTGGTATGGGCATGGGGGATTGGGATCTTGCAGTTGTGGGTCGCACTCCGCCATTTTTTTGGCTTGACACATGCCACTCCGTTAACTGCTGTCGTTTTTGTGGTCTACCTTAATTTGTGAGGCTTATTCGGAGAATTTACGACCACGATGATAAATTTAAAAAAAGGCAGACTTTGAAACCGCAGCAAAATTTTCTTGGCGAATTCAGTTAAGCGGCAAGTTGACAAAGTTGCAACTGAGTTGACAAAGTTGCAACTGAATTGAACGGCTTGCAAACAATACTTTATGGATTAGCTCTGAAGCTATTTTATTTAAGTGTAAGTCAAATATGCAAGGAGGATAACAATGTTTACTAGTGAAAACGATTTCAATTGAATGTACTCAGTTTGATTGTAAATTAAACTAAATAGCAATTCAATCATTTAAGTTAAATGCACTTTATGGTCATTGAAGACAGCCACGGAACTTGACTCTCTTTAAAAATAGTGCCAGCCGTCATATCTTTCGTAACTGCTGCACTTTAGGGACCAAGAATGCCATTGGGGTTCATGCTACTTAAATTTGTAACAACTATCGGTCTCGACTCTGCCCTTGTCGCACGCACCCCTCGAGCCAACAGTCTGCCGGAGTGCAACAGTGGACTGAACGTGCAGAACCCGAATCTAACGAGGGTGTTGAAGTGCATGGCACGCTCCGCAAATCGCACGGCACTTATGAAGGATATATAATGGCAGAAGCTAGAGTTGCTGAAACGCCGCTTCATGCTATCGGGCGTGGTCAACGTTCATACGTAAACATCGATGATGTGCTGCAAATTGAAGACAGCATTGCTGACTTTAATTGCTCGGGTAAACCGCATGTGGTGCAGGTCTCGAACAGGTATATCTGATAAATGGCCAAGATGGCTCACTGTTTTGTACCAGCCAGAGCCCCAAACATGGACAACGCGTCTACTTTAATGAGCAAAGAGTTGCCCAAGCTGGCACTGAGGGAGACTGTCCAAATAGCCTGCTGGCTTAAGCATTTAATGGCAAGAAGCTTCTTGGCCAAATTTGATTGTGTTGCTTAAACAGCAACAAAGGCTGCAGCGAAGTTAAATTGTCAATAAATATGTGAGCACCATTTAAACTGGCAGCTAATCAACCGCAGCCAGATACACAAGTACTATACACACACACACACGGCGTATGAGTGTTGGGCTCGGACTCTGATTTATGCCAAGCACCAACAGCAGCCGCACAGCAACTGGCCTGGTTTTTTTTTTTTAATGCACAACTCAATGGACATTCTATGGCCGCATGCAAATGTGGGACGCAGGCAGAGAAGTGCTTTAAGTAATTGCTTAGAAGTCGCGCAGCATGCGGCATAGTAATAACAATAATAACATTATCATAATAATAGCAATGAGCCACGCACCAGAGATGCTATCATGTGTTGCCCAGTCCAGACTTGGCCTGGTCTGTGCTCTCTCCACTTGGATTCTGTTACTGCTACTGCTGCGAGCTCTTGGCAGCGACTGTGGTTCACTTTTGTCATGCATTTGAGTAGTTTATTTTAATGTGTCATCATATAAAGTAATTTAATGGCTGCACATGCAACAAGCAAGATAAAATGACTGCAATGCCAGGCGGGTAGACATGGGAAGTCATTTGCTTGTAATAATTAAAACTGTAAATGGTAATTGTGGCACCACTGTGTGGCATGCATAAACCGTTGCAACTGACTAGTGGGGCTATCAATTACAGTTGAACCGTGAAATAAACTCAACAAAGGAAACATTTTCTGATATTATCAAACGTTGCATTGCAGCAGAATGTATTTATCGGAATAATGTCTTTTCTTTATATGTGGCAAAGGATTCAAAATAAATTGAGGTAAATTCTTATTCTGAATGTTGAAGCCAATTTGTATAACGGGCCTTCAAATCATAGATCGATAAAATACTCTCCAATGTCTGTTATATTTATATATATATAAATGACAAAGTAATAGCAAAAAGTTATTATTACATTGTATCAACTGTGCTTGACATTGTTGCTAACCCTTTTTATTCGCATTGCCCTTGGGTCACGTAATAAAATTTAAAACGCTTGCTACAATATTTCGTTAAATTTAAATTAATTTCAAGAATTTCCATTTACCATTTCTACCTTTTACTTTTATGCTGTTTTTGGTTTTGGCCTCGTGTGCGTCATTTTGCTGCTATTTCTTTTGATATAGAAAATAGTTGATGCTTTACTCCAGGCCGATAGCAACCCACTCTGTCCTCTGGCATCGCCGCTTCTTACTTAAAGGAGCCTCACAGCCGCAACTCAGCTGCAATGTCAATAAAAATTCAATTACGTTTCCTACAAAACTTGTCTGGCATGCCATTCTTATGGCCATTTCAAATTGGCTATCGGCCCTGCAGACGCACAACGATTTCAAGCATTAACTTTGTTGTCTACTTTCGTAGGGCGTTGAGTGGCATTGTGAAATTTGTTTGACATTTGAATAGCAGCTTCAATTGAATTCGACAAACAAAAGTGCTTTCAACTAGCGTGTGCTGATATCCGCTGCTATCTGCTATCTGCTATCTGCTATCTGGTATCTGGAGTATGAAAATGAAATCTGAACTGTGCCACTTAAGTTTAATGTCATGTTTATGTAACCCAATGCCCGCACAGAAAACAGTAAATAATCATAATCATAATTTGTGCACGCACTTAAGACCAGATTCTCATTGGCCAAGACAGATACGTCTCTAGGTCCCATTTTAGGCAACAATAAAAGCAAATTGTGCGCACATCTTGCAACGCATTTGATAACTAATTTACTACAAGTGATTTTGTGGTTTTCGTCTTGGCCACTTATGTATATGCCAAAAGTGTGAAGCAGTTGGTGCCAAGACAAAATACACTTTAAGGTCAAAGAAGTGCGTGTTATGGCCAAATTGTCATATCCTTTTTTTCAGCATCATTTCAGTCAGTCAGTCAGGTTTAGGGCAAGGGCTGTTCATTCTGTTCGCAGCCTCCGAAGAACACTCATAAATCACTCTCTTTCTCTCTCTCTCTCTCTCTCTCTCCACAAGCAGCACTAGCACTGTTATACTGTTATATGAGCGACTTGCATACTTACAGGCGCGCTTAGACTTTAGACTCAGTCTCCCTTTGCCAGCGCTCTCGTTCAGACCAAGAAATTTTTGTGTCGGCGAGTTTTTTGTGCCACTAGAATCGCGTAAAGTGTGTGTAAGAAATACTATACACACATACAAAGAAAACCTCAGCATTCACATTAATCAAACACACAAATATTTAGGCCTGAACAACGTTTACGATTTTCTCGGCTTCATTAGCAGCAGGGTCGAGCTCTGCCTTTTTTTCGCTCACTGTTCGTTGCTTATTGTGAGTGTGCGTGCGGGTGTGTGCGTGTGTGTGTCTGTGTGTTTGTGTGTGTGTTTGTGAGATTAATGAGCCAAAAAGTGTTTTATCGTGTTGTGTGTTAAATATTTAATACAATATCAAATAAATGTTGCATAAGCGGCGTGGCATTTAGCATTAGAGAGAGTTCTCGTAAGCCGCTCTTAATTTTTGTTGACCTCAAGCACATTAATTGATAGCCAATTTCCGTTGCAGCTTTCGAAATCTACCAACTAACATAGCACAAGTAAGTAGCGTCCTTTATTTTATCTTGTTTAATTATTGATACTAAATGGGAAAGTCTCAATATGATATTGAGCCTGAGTAAGCAGCTTTATGTGTATGTGTATTCTTGTTACCAAGAATGTTGAAGGTTCTAATGATATTACTGAAACCATGACAATAAGCAATTTGTAGCACAATTAAAGACTTTTGTCATTTTAATGGTTTGAGCGTAGATAAAAAGAAACAGTCCAAAATTAATGCAACTGTGAAATTTTATTGCTTCCATTTATTTCACAAACACAGAGAATAGAATTTCTGGAATTTGCTTGAAATTAAACATGTCTTAAAATCCCTTTTAATGTTCGTTTTGACAATACAAAAATTCAAATGAATTCTCAAGAACCTTGTAATTTTGGCCAAATTCTTAACAGCACGAAATACATATTTAATTGCCATTATATATTCACTTACAATTGAATTGAAGAAATTATGTATACTTATGCTGCTGATTTGTGTGGCATTGATTAAATTCCATTTTGTGGAAGGTATATTTGTATATAGATATATATATATTTATATATATATATGTATTTACATATTTTCTCAAATTCATTTGTCAGTAAGCAACCACTAACAGTAGCAAGAGAACTCGAACGCACACACACCCACCCATACACACACATAAAGTGAAGCCCATTTGCCGTGGTAAGACTTTCAAATTAATTGTGGTTCAACGTTTTGCTACTTGCAGCAACTTCCTGTAATGCTAGTTCATTTGCCTCACCCTTGCCTCATCCTTGCCTCACCCTTGCCTCACCCTTGCCACGCCCCTGCCCCCACTCCTCCAAAACGCACACGTACACACACACACACACACACGCGAACACTATGGCACGTAATGTGTAGCAGCATCCCAACTAAGTAAATAATGCGTAAAACAAGTCGAGCGTTTTACGGTTCCCGCCCCCGCCCTTTAGTCAACGAACGCTAAACATCGCCCCGCATAGAGAAACAGTCAATTGTAAAATTGTGGTAGCCAACAAAGTGTGGCAGGAGCCAAAGGGATGATTGTTGTTGTTGTTATTGTTGTTGTTGTTATTGTTGTAGCCTGATGACTGGCGACTGCAGCTTGATGAAGGTAAAAGGATTGTCGGGCTGAGTCCTGGCACGCGCGTGCCGTTGTAATTCATTATGCTGACTAACTGGCGGCAGCAGGGGCACATGAGGAACCAAACTAGGAGCTACAGTTGCTACTGCTACTGTTGTCAAAACTGTGGGGCAGATGATGCAGGGAGACTGCTGAGACATGCCTCTCACACAGCAGCTAAACATTTCTGCACATGTGACGATGACTACTGCAAAAAAGAATGAAAACACAACGAAACAAAAAAAGAAAGAACTAGCTGAAGCTACAATTGTTGTTGTTAACACACAAAAATTGTCAGTCACGGCGAGCCTTCTGTCAGCAACACGGCAAACTGAAGCTGTGCCACTTAAACTATGTTTGTGTGTGTGTGTGTGGGGGTGTGTTACGTGCCTGTTCTGCATGTGTGATTGTGCTCAAAAAGTTCTTTTATTATTTATGCCGTCTGCAAGTTATTCAAGTGCTAGTTGATGGTTTTTTAGTTAAGCCAACAAGTTAAGCACATCAAAATGAGCCTAACTAAAACTTTAAGTCTTGAGTTCGTTTTTCTTTCCGGCATAAAACTGAGAGCTTTCCGCAAAAGCAACAAACAAATAAAGGAATTTTTAAGAGGTGCAAATTTATTTGGCATATATACAACATTCGCAACAAATAAGGAATTTCGTTCAATTTATAACGCAATCTGAATAAATAAAGCGCCAAATAAGAGCAGTACGACAAACAAAAAGCATATAAAAAGTATTTTGCTATTTTTGTTTCATTGATCAGCGCTGAAAAAGTTTTTATTTTGATAAGCTTTAAAAAAGTGTGCGCCATAAATCATAGGGGCGTATACGTGTTACACAAATAAACACACACACACACACGATAGCTAACAGTTGCCATGTATTTGAAAACTAGATAACTATCAATATTTTGTGGCATAAAGAGCAATTACTTTAAAGTTTGAACCATGAGGGGTTTGGCAGTGCCAAAGTTTACGGGTAACTATATTTCAGCTGCTCCATTTGCAGTTGCTTGTATTGCAGACGCATACACAACACATTGTATTTGTGTATGTGTGTGTGTGAGTGTGTGTGTGTGTGTGTGTGATTGTGTGTGTAATTGAATCTAACCAGGCAAGTTGTCAACACATTGAAACTGTATTCAAATATATTTTACACTTGCAAAAATATGTTCACACATTCAAGAAATATTTACTATTTTTGAAATGGATGATTAGAGTTGTTAAATGTAAGTGAGTTTTAAATACATAACAGAACTAGCTACATTCAATCCAGATTAGAATATAATCCAATTTACTTTTATTTACATTTGTAAAGCACAACAAGTAGCACATTTAAAGAGGATTGAATTGGCGATTTAACTTTCCATATTATTATTATATGCTGACCCGTGCTTATTGCCTTAATGCTATCATGCCACATTGGTTCTAATCCTTGGGGCGGTTTCTTCTTCTTCTTGTTCTGTTTTTGTTTTTGTGAGTTTTTCTTTTTTAATATATTTAATGGCATTTCAAAGCCATTTTCGTGGCAGTTTTGTTGTGAAAAGCATGCAATTTATTCAGCATAAAGTTGATTAAATGCTTCGCTCCACACTTTGTGCATTACCATACAAAGGAAACTGGCCAAAAGAAAATCCAAAGTGAGCCAAATATACTTCAACTTACGAGTTTGCCACAACGAGGCAAACTTTCTGCTGAAGACCACATGTAAAAACAAACCAAGTTCCTGTGCCTTCTGCTGCTGCTTTTACTGTTGCTGCTTCTGCAGCTCTTGGCAAAATCCTCTTAGCGCAAAGGGGGATAAAAAAAAAATGAACCGTTATTCTTGGGCACTTGCGTTAAGCACGTAGCAAGAAAAACCCTGTGACAGCATCAAAGAATTTTCCATATATTCCTATCAGAGTATGACCAGAGTTCCTGTCTCAGCATCACGCAACCAGTTTTTCTCATTTTTTTTTTTAACCATATTTACAGTTGTTGTTTTTGTTTTTGTTTTTGTTATTGTTTTTGCTTTTCTGACTGCTGTCTTTCGCAGTAGACAACAATTTATCACATTTCAATCACTTGCATCATCAATCATGCCAAACACATTTCAGCAATGCCAAAACGATCCAAAGAACCAAAACATCGAAAATATACTGTAAATACCCATCACTTATGTAAATGGGGCAACAGCTTGAAATACTCTATATAAAAATACACACAGCTATCGTTGTAAAAATATATGTTTAAAATATGGCAAATTTCTTGTGATACCTTTACCTAGACGAAATCATATATGTACACACATTAAATATTTAATATTTCTGTTGGGCTAAATATAGACGCTTGGATATTGGGATTGGGTTAACAAACTCATTAAGTATTTGCCACCGCCAGCGTTACGCACAAATACACACTCATGTCGTATACTTGTTATATAGGCACACTTCCGCCTCTCAATGGCATCAGCAATATGCCTGATGCTGTGGCTGCTACTGTGGCTGCCGTTGCTGTTGCTGCTGCTGCTCCATTAGGCAAAAGCATTTAAGCCCGAGTAAAGCCAGGCAAGTAAGATGCCTACCAGCACACACAGAAAGTAAACGGCACCACGCCCACAAAAACATTCGTATCCCAATTCCCTTAGTTTTTTCCTTATTATTTTTTACTACGTGCTCGATGCTTGTTTGTTGTTGTTGTTGTTGTTGTTAGCAAAATGCCAGATAAAAAATTGCTCTAATGGTGAAGGTCAGGCTGGTTGGTTGTTACGTTTTTGGCCTTACGTGCACCGCTGTTGCTGGCGTTGTTGTCGTTATTTTTTGTTATTTTTGTTATTTTTGTTGTTTAAAGCGTATATTTTTTTTTTTTTATCATTTCGTACACATTGGATACCCCTGCATCCGGCATATTAGCACAGTTTCGCTCTTTGGTCATGCGCCCTGTGGCTGGGGCTAATATGCTGGGTGTATAACAGTTTACCAATTGCAGACTTTTGGGCGCTGCTGCTGTGGCTGTGGCTGCTGATGCTGCTGCCATGAATATTTGAACATTGTCAGTGTGCGTGTTCTTTGTCTAACTTTTGTGTGGTAACCACAATGCAATAAAAATAATTCTTTTCATATATATATATATATATATTTTTGTTATTTTTTTTTTTTGACTCTCTTTTGATTTAGGTATTTGTGCGAGAAGTTGCTGCTCTAACCAACCAAAAATTATGCTTTATACAGGAGTAATATGTGCTCGTGTGTCTTCCACACGAACACACAAACACACTCACACACTCACATAAATAATAAATGCAATAAAAGTTTGTAGCTTTAAGTATTGCCAGACAGTGCCAACTGAAAAGAACTTAATTAAATTTCACTGCTTGCATTGACAATTCTCGTTAATTAGTTTGAAATACATGAAATACATGCTCAAAGCTCTCTCCATCTGCATTTGAATATTAGTGCGATCCTGAAAAAAAAAAAATAAATAAATATACACTTCACTTGAAATTTTAATTTTAAGGTGAGTCTTGCTGAGTTTAAACGGCAATTTGATCCACTCAGTATCTGAATCGGTTAATGTCTTCAGTTTCCTAATGTTCATGGCCAAGGGGCGTACTTTAGAGGCAAGTAAATAGAGATTTAACCCTGCCACACGCCACATGGCAATACTGTAAACTCCAGGCATAAGCTTTAATAACTGACAAAATCGTGTCGCTGCTGTCGTCACTTTAATGTCCTTTTCATAATATGCCTCGAGCACCTTAGTATTTTTATTATCCCTTCGGCAGTTTGGGTGCATCAGTGACTCAGTAATTCTCCTGGCCAAGTTTTATGGCACATTTAATGCCAAGCTTTGAACGCCAGATAGGGTGGTGGGCGGTGTGGGAGGGGTGGTTTTGTACGTTAAATCTCTTTGTAACGCTTTGACTTCGCTCCTGTGCTGAACACTGACTGAAACTGACAGCGCAAATATATATTTAATTCCACTTGGGTTGCCAATGCCACGCCCATTGCCCATAATGCCCTTCAATTGTTCTTGTTGTTGCTGCTCTGCTGATGCGTTCACATTAATAAATGTCACAATTCAGCTGCAGCTGATGAAAGCAATGCGTGAGGCGGAAAAACATATTGCATACTTTTCAGAGAGTGGCTGGGCTGCTTAATGCCAAACTGACAGACTGTCAGAGTGACAGAACAACACACTGACTAGCATGACAAAGCTGATTGCGACATCACTCTAAATTAATTAGACGTGTTTTGTTTGTTGTTATCCACTTTACTTCCTTATCCCAGCGAAGCTCTGATAAGTTGCTGACAAGCAGCTTTCTCGACAATGGCAATTTTTTTCGCCGAAAGAATAATGGTAGATTGAAGCGGCAAATGAATTTTCGGTAGCAAGTTTAAGTGCGTGCCACGGGTTGTGTCTGTTACTGCAGCGATAATCGGCTTAGCCACGGCTTACGGCATTGCGCCAATTGATAAATGTTGCAGACACGCTAAGCATTGCTTACTAATTGTTAGCACCACGTTTCTACGTCTCAATTAGCCTAATGATGCATACGTATTCGAATACGATATCAGTTCTCAGTTGCCATCGCTAGTGCTTTTCCATCGTTTGTTCTGTTCGGCTTTGGCAAATGTTACAAATGTGCCAATAAAAGTCTTCAATGCCGTAATCAAAAAAAAAAAAAAAAAAAAAAAAAGAGCTACCATTCATAGCAGTTAAGCCATAGCTTATATTGGTTACACACTGACAAACGCACACACTTGTTTACTCTATATTGTGTATGTGTGTTGTTGGAGTCTGCTGTTGCCTGTGTGTTGCTTGTGCAAATTTGCTTGAGAGTTTAACGTTTCAATTTGTAGCTTCAAAAAAAGACAAGCAAATGCCAAATGGAAAGTTCCCAAAACGGATCCATTTTTTGCAGCCAATAAACACACACACACACACACACAGAAACAAGTGTGTGACTGCGTGTGTGTTGATGTCTTTAATGATCACAGTTACAGAAGATACTTTTCGCAATAATAATCAGTTATGTGGCTTCAGCAACAATTCAATTATTTCTTTTGTAGTTTATGTTATATTTCGATGGTGTAAAAATGTAAATTGAGCGCATATAATTTAATCCAACCATCAATTTTGTGCACCAAATAAAGTTCACAATTCCATAAAACAACAATTGTAAATGCAATGATTTGCATAAAATACATTCATTTCTGCCTCATATAACTCGAATGTGCTTTAATTGAGCAAATTAAATATGATAAATATTGATAAGTACTCATAAAATGCAATTTGTCTCTAATTAATTAATAATAATATTTTCTCGCAATTGAGGGAATTTTAATAATGTTTAAAAATAAGGACATACTCTAAAATGATCCACTAAAAGATACCGTGTAACGGAAATGATGTACTTATATTAAATAAGATAAACAATTAAATATGTATCAAATTATCAGATTACATTAAAATTGTGTAGACTACTATTGTGATTTCTTATTAAGTACGGGGTATAGAAATATATCTATATATCATTTATGAGAGATAAATTCACATATGTATATCAATTACAAAATGCCGGCCAAATAAATGGCTGTAAATACTGGGAGACCCCACAAAAAAGGTGGCAGTTGAATAATGATGAGCCGGGCAACGATACAACGAGTTCATGTGTGTTGGCAAAATGGTCGCCAAAAGTTTAATATATGTTTATAAATCACTGCAATGCAGGAAAATGGCAGAGTGGTAAATTGTGTGCCAAGTTTTCAATAGAAGTTGTTTGCCTGCCAACAGAATCACGTATAAATGTATGCGATTCTTTATTTGTGGCTCTAGTGCTGGCGCTGGAATGTGGCAGTATCTTTTCCCACTTACGCTTCAATGCCTCGTCCACCCATTGATACGCGAGTGTACCGAAAGAAAAAAAAGTTCAAATTAAAAACACTCGACTATGTGTTATCCAGCCACTTGAAAAGAGATTGTGAATGTCTAAAGCGAGGGCAAAAAAAGAAAAAATCGAAGAAAAGTTACACAAATCAATATTGTGCAATGACATCTATTCCATCGAGTTGAGCAGATAAAGTTGGCCAGATATTGGAGCCAACTGGTAACTATTTCAACTGTTGCACGCACTTTGAAACGCTGCTTGACAAATTATAACTTGAAACTTTGTTTCGCAACTCGCCAAAGGGCGGTTTAAAGGGGCAGATGGGACACACACACGTTGTTAAAGTTGTTGACCAACTTGACGTTCCATTTCACATGGCTAATCGTCATGTATATGCATTTACAACCGGTACGCCGGCAGCTCTGCTTTGCTGTCAGGTGTCCGCCGTCCAGGGACAAGCGCTCTCAGTGTCTGCTCTCATTAGACACTAAGATAAATAAGTAAAAGTTTCGAAATCAGATGCGAGTAAAAACCAGCAGCAGATAGCCTGAAGAACAAACGAAATATAAAAAAAAGGAAACGAAATAGCAGGGAATGTATAGAAAAGAAAAAAAAAATAGTAAGCAAATAGAAAAGCTGAAAACCACTTGAGCAAGTAGCAAAAGTTTTCCATTTATAACGAGCTCAGAGCCATGTGCACAGAGGGTTTTCTTTACTGTGCGGGCAAAGGGGGCCCGCATGTGGGTCCATGGCGAGCATAGAAAAAGAATGGTGGTATCCTGCTGTCTCATTTGTTATGTGTATTTCTCTTTGTGTGTGTGTGTGTGTGTGTGTGTGTGCTGGTAAAACTTTAAATGCGCGGTAATGAAATTGTTGGCAACAAATGTTGTCAACACTCACGCACACACATACATACATACACATACACACACACACACACACATAAGCAGACATCAGAAATAGCTGCCATCATTTTATGGCATGGTTCCGGAAAATTGTGGAGAATTCAGCAGGCATCCTGCAGATTTTCAAGACTTTCGCAAAGCCAAAAAGTTCTCCAACTCAAGTGTTACGCCCCAAACAAAAAGCGAAACAGTGTTAAGTTGGCAATGAGTGGATTGAGGAGTGGTTAGCCACCTAATACATTAACACGGGGCAGAGTCATTGCCAGTCAGCAACTTGTTTTGCAATAATCATATGAATGGCTAAGCATTTGCAGTCGAAACGCCAAGATAGCAGCTACAAGATATGAGATATTTGCAAAGGCAATCGAATGTGTGCCGCAGTGTTGCCATACCGGCAACAACGGACTGCAATTTAATAGCTGAAGTTTACTGAAACTTCTCTAATATTTGCAAAGTGGTCGTGTTGTTAGAATCCCATTTTCATGGGCTTAGTGCATTTATCTGTGTTGCGAATTGAAAGGGTTTAAGCAAACTTTTGTGCCTTTAACAGTTTTCTATTTTCCATGGCATTCACTATAATTAAATTTCGATTTTAACATGCTCAAAGCAAACTAGTTGTTGGCTGGCACTTAACATAGTTTGTAGCATATTTTCCGCCTGTAAAGTCTAATCGTTGCTAAGTTGACTAACGTTTTATATACATTTATCTGCAATCAGCAGCATTCATTTTTGCTTCAATTGGCAGCTGCCTTTCGTCTGCCATTTCATCAATTTTGCAAAAGTAGTCAAATGGCTAATGCACATATCTAATTACTTTTTGAGTGCATACAAGCAATCTCTAGAATTCAACAGACTCTTTTCCTTTGAATTTGTTTGGTTATTAAGTAATTAAAAAGCAGAGTGGAAAATGTTGGTTGGTTTTCCATTTGGTTTTCCATTAATTCACTTGTATCGATAATTACGGACACGCCAATCAGCATCAATTTCAATGTAGTCCACTTAATGAATGTGTAAATTATGGCCACATTAATTTGCATTTGGACCAGCAGCATAAATTAAAATTGAGTCAACACCAACCAACTAAATTATTGAAATTAATGGCAAATAATATAATAAATGCGCTCAAGCTTTATATTGAGGCTGTTGAGTTAGAGATCAATATTTGTTTGAAATATTAGCAGACATTGATATTGCTGTCAGAGAACTGAACTGCCGCATCTAGATTTTGAACGTTGTTCTTTAGTCGATGGCGAACAGTTCTCGTTTCGTGTTGTGTTTTTTCTAGTGACGATTTTGAAAAAAATATTTCTTGTCTAAATTTTTGTGTAACGTTTTTGTGTCGTCCATTAATAATTTGTATTTTTTTTTCTATTGTATTTTTTGTTTTTGTTTTGAGTCCGAACTGTTTGTGCGCCGACATATGTCTTTATGGTGTCGCTAGTCTATTCGTAAAAATTTGGTGTTCACTTAAATTTACGTATCCGTTCATAATGCAGAGTCTCCGCCAATTCCTGTTGAAGGGCAGGATCAACCACAGTTTGCAGGTAATAACCAAAATGTGTTACTCGTGTGGCAAGGAGGTACAGCGAGGAAGAGGTCTTGTGCTTGGCGTTTACCAAAAGGAGGGCAACAAGGACCTCAAGCTGACGACCAGCGCTGAGAAGTTCAACGATCGTGTTGGCGGCAAACTGATGGAACTGATATGCGAGACGAAGATCGATGGGCGATTGGGACGTGGCAAGGTGTTCAACAATATCGATACGGAATATCGCAGTGTTGCTGTCGTTGGCGTCGGCCTGGAGGGCATTGGCTTCAATGAGCTGGAGATGCTGGACGAGGGCATGGAAAATGTGCGTATTGCGGCTGGCATTGGTGCTCAAGCGCTGCAGAGCGTCAACTGCTCTGAGGTATCCGTGGATAGCATGGACTATGCCGAACAGGCTGCCGAGGGTGCAGCCCTTGCCATCTGGCAATATACCGAAAAGCTCAGCGTTCAATATCGTCCGGCTATGCCCAAGCTGGACATGTATGACTCTGCCGATATGGATGCCTGGATGCGTGGCATGTGCAAGGCCGAATCACAGAATCTGGCGAGGCGCTTAAGTGATGCACCCGCCAACTGTATGACGCCCACCTTGTTCGCCCAGGCCACCGTGGATGCACTATGTCCGTGCGGCATCACCGTGGAGATACGCACCATGGACTGGATTGAGCAGCAGCGCATGAACTCATTCCTGATGATTGCGAAGGGGTCGTGTGAGCCGCCAGTGCTGATGGAGATCAGCTATTGCGGCACCGCGCCCGAGGACAAACCCGTTATGTTCCTTGGCAAGGGCATCACATTCAATTCGGGCGGCATCAATCTGCGTAAATGCGATGGTATGGATGAGTACCGGGGTAGCATGTCCGGCGCTGCTGCCTGTGTGGCAATGATGCGTTGCGTTGCCGCACTATCGCTGCCCATCAATGTGGTCGCCATTATACCACTGTGCGAGAATCTGCCGTCGGGCATGGCTACAAAGCCCGGTGATGTTTGCACTCTGCTCAACGCTAGATCGCTGGCCATACGTGATCTGGACAAGGCGGGCGTTGTCGTTATGGCCGATCCAATGATCTATGGTCAGACAACGTACAAGCCGCGACTGGTGGTCGATGTGGCAACGCTGGGCATGGGCACAAAGAAAGCCTTTGGTGGCGGCGCCACTGGCATATTTTCCAATTCGCATTATATATGGAAGCAGTTCCAGCGCGCCGGCTCCCTTACTGGTGATCGGGTGTGGCGTCTGCCACTGTGGCAATACTATAGGAAGCAGGTGACCGACGAAACCGGCTACGATCTGAGCAACGATGGACGTGGCTTGGCCAGCTCTTGCCTGGCAGCTGCCGTCCTCCATGAGTTGGTGCACTGCGCAGACTGGGCGCATCTCGATACTCGCGGCACCGGCTTGATCACTCAGTTTGGCCTCATACCCTATCTCACCAAGTTCCGGATGACTGGACGACCAACGCGCACACTGGTACAGTTCCTCTACCAGTTGGCATGTCCAGAGACAAAATAATCTACATACAGTTGTACAGCTACTCTTAACTGTGATCAACTTTTTAGTTAGGGACTTGTTTTATGGACTTGAAAGAGCTGACACAAAGAAAAACCAAACACTCAAAAGATCTGCATATGAATAACTCTTATAAATATCTCTATGAAATTAAGTCTTTTTAATTTAATTATCTAGTTGCTTTTGGCTAAAAGTTTAAGGAGATTGTCCTGTGGTTTTCAATTATTTATTTAAGTATATTGCATCTCTCAAATGTGCTTTAACCAATTGAGATGCCACACGACGATGCATGAACAAAATTTGAAAGGCAATTACTTGGACGCATTTGTGAGTGCTTGTATATTTTATAGAGCACTTCATTCGAGACCTTTATGTACCTGCTACCGCCAATTATACAAACAAATTTGCAATTTTCACGCAGGCATTTGCACGTTAGACACGTTTAGGCAATATCCCAGTGTGCCCAAGCCCAAGGCGTGTCCTTGGCACTGCTAAAGGATATTTAGCTTTATACAGCCACTTCAGCCTCTCAGCTTTTCTTGATGAAATTGCTGCAGGATATGACTTTGAATTATCATAAATAACAGCGCACGGCACACATACACATATGAGTGTGTGTGTGTGTGAGTACGTGTGTATCTTGTGGCTAGAAGGAGCAGGTGCTGTTGGTCGGTTGTCTGGGTTGAATTTTGGGACTGTCCTTATCCTCACTTTGGTTATGATGTGCTTGCTCATGTTGATGTGCATGTGTATGTGTGTGTGTGTGTGTGTGTGTGTGTGGGTGTGAGTGTGTTTGCTTGTGTGTTGTGAATTCAATAATGTCGACTGAATGTGTTTATCAGGTAATCGTGTTGCTCTTACTGAACGAATGATGTTGAAATGGTGAGTGGGCTTAAGTCATACAGTAGATTAGGCCCAACTGGTGGTGGTGGTAACTGTTTCTGCCAGCTGGTTAACAGCCATAAATGAGATTGCTTTCAACCCTACTTAAATGCTGGCCATAATATTTAAGGTCTCGGTAAATATTTAAGAAAACACCAATTACAAACGAAACATACAATTGGAATATGTCTCTTAAACGTCTTCGCAGGAATGTTCATTATTTTTGCTGTCGCATCCCAAACTGATTGAAGTAGATTTTAATTGGATTTTTGTGTGACTGCAGTTGATTTTACGCTCTGCACAACATATCCTTTCCGTGGTATTAACAATCCTTGCGATGATCCACTGACCAGGCCATGACTATATATACTGGTTACACACAGACACACACACCCACATCTCCTGTGACATTTATGAAAGTACTTCAGCTGTCTGTGTGTTGGCCAGACACGTGTTGGACACAATTTAATTTGCAATACGCCGAATTGGTGCTGCAGGCTTATGGCCATCATTTATATGCACACAACCTTAATATCATTGTATTGGCTTTTAATGCAATAAATGTAAGTGTATTAAAAACCATATTTGTATCAAAAATATGAAATTGGGAAGATGGAAGGCAGCATTAATTTTGGAGTAAATTTCTAAACGTAATTTACAAAGTATACAAGAAAAAAGTTCTCTGGAAATCTTAAAATGGTTTAAGGGTATCCTCAACTCTTAAATGTATGTGCTAAGTACATATTGTGTTTGGTATATCAACGAAATTAATGTGATTACTAGACAAAGGGCATGGGTTGAACATATTGTTGGCTTTACTGTTTTGTCAGTCAACAATAATTTGTTTCTAAACAATGAAAATTCAATTACAGTTGCCTTTCAGGCCGCCACTCAAAACCATATGAGCCACAAAAGCCACAAGAAAAGTTGGCTTTGAATATGTAATCGACTATGTACATGTGTGTGTGTGTGTGTGTGTACATATAAAGCCAATCCTGTACAGAATGCGACCTTTGACTAGGACTCAACAAAGAACATCCCTTATGCTTTAAAGCAGCCGTTGCCTTCTGCTGGATATTGTTGGGCCCTTCTGGGAGTTGACTTGCGCTGATAAAAGCATGGGCTGGATATAATAAGACATTGAGTATATATACAACTTGAAGGTTTACCGTCATATTTTGGAATAATTAAATTTTCGTATACCACAAATGTGTGTGGCGACGACAATTCATGTTAGTCATTTGAAAATTTAAATCGTAATTTTAATTACAATACTATCAATTTGTAGCACAAGATAATCTAGTGCTCACTGAGACCTAGTATCAAATATCATATAATCATGGAAAGGTATGAGTCAAACTGATAATTTCCCGTATGTTGTTTATCGAATGCTGTCCCTCAATCAATGGGGTGCCATGCAAATGTGATTTCCTGGCACCATCATTCAAGCGAAGACTGTTGGCCAAACGAAGTTTTCTGCAAAATAAATCAAATTGCCAATCACATCACAATTTTTTTGTTGGTTTTTTTTTATGGACTTTTTAGCCATTTATCAATGCACGTTGAGGAGGAGTTTTGCCCGTCCAGGCATGCATATGACACAGTTTGCAGCTTCAAGTTAATATTGGACTTAACGAAAGCACATTTAATTAAGCTCGACGAGTGTCGAACCAAATCCGAGTAGGAAGCTTAACAGAATCAACTAACTAAAACCAAAGTCTCTCGGCGATTTACGGCTGCGAAGAGGTCATAAGAAAAAGGGCGTGGAGGAGAACGAGGACGTGTCTCAGTTTGTGTTCGACAACAACAACAACAACAGCAACGAAGTCGAAGTCGAAGAAGATGACGACACATTGCCAAAGGCAATAATCGCAATTTAATATTCATGACATTCTCGCAGTCAATGTATTTCCAAAGTGTTGCCAGGAGCTGCAACTGGGGAAATACCAAAGAAAGAGTCCTGCATGTCCTGTGTTTAGTACAGCCGACAAGTATTTCCAGCTCAAAGTGATTTATGTGTTCATTTTCGACGAGAGACAGTTCATAAATATCAAATTAGGTGGAAATCTCCAACGAGATACTAAAATTACTTAGCATGGTGGCAACATTCGATTATTTAATAGTACTAATGCAAGAGATAAGTGTGTGGTAATGAAGATATAAGAGCACCAGACTGCCTATGTCTACTATATTTCTACTCTAAGACAAAATATGTATTTTAAACCGGAAGTTTCTTTAACATATTTCTGTATGTTAAAGTTTTTGTCGCCTTCCATTTTATACTTAGAATTGCCTAGGCATTTGTGTGCTCATTGTCAAGCAACGAAGCCAATTTTCCCTTGATAGTAACATTGCTGACACTCCGTGCTCATCTGTTATTTATCATCTTGTGAGCTACCCTTATGCGATGCCTATATAAGCAGAGACAGCCTTGTTACAATACTGTTTTCACTTTTTGCATCAACTTTTTCAGACCCTTCGCTATGCTTTATTCATACTGCTTTTTTTTTTTTGCTTTTTTGTTTCGTTTTGTTTCCTTTTCTTTTTTTGTTCTGTTTAACTTCCTCTTTGAGGCATACTGCCTTATGCTGCCGCTACTTAATGATTTGCCTTCTGCGATAAGCCCAAGCAAGCGTTCGGCTTGTGTAGTTCTAGCCATAGTTTCTCCCCATTTGCTCTTTGCTGGCACAGCCAGTGATATTTATGAGTACTTTTGGCAGCCGACTTCGATTTTCAGTCGACAATTGTGTGTTCTCAACTTCTTCGTCTTGTTCCAGTTGTGGCATTATCGAAGCATCAGCTGTTTATGCTGATTGGGATATTAATAATAGAAGTCTGTGCTAACTGATTACTGGTGAGAGACCAATATGCCTGGGGATTGAATGCGGAGAAACGAGAAACGACAGTGAAGAGCGAGCTTATCAATTGTGGTCATATCGTTGAAGCGGAAATAAATTGGTTTTTCATAAGTCATATAACAAAAGTCTTTGTGGTTGTAAGCCAATCTCGGCATTGTTTAGCCTTAGTCTATTGTTTGTTTGTGGCATACTTTCAGTCGCCCCACACGGAGTAAGCTTGACTGAATTTCGAAAGTCGAAAAGGACTTGTTTGCTGGTCCAGTCACGAAACATGCAAATGATTTATGATGCCAAAAATTTGAAGTTCCCCTTTTTTTGGCCGCCTGGCGGCCATAAGCAATTTGGCTTATTGACATAATAGCGTCGAGTTTTTAATATAAACTAACAGGAGCTAATAATTGCCAGCAGTCACATGATTTATGTACTTCATGCTGTCCAAAACATAATTTGCTTGTTGCGTCAACATTTGCGCCGGCGTCACTCTAAAGAAATGCATAATTAACGATGATAATTAAAAGCAAATTTGCTAGCACAGACTATTCAAGCTCAATCTACACGACTCTTGTATGCAAAACATTTCATTGCAGTCGAGAATGTCCGCAAATCCCTTTGCATAAGCAAAGTCAGCCACAAGAAAAACACATTTAATGGCAGTGGCACAAAACCGTCGCAGTCGCTTCCGGCGGATGAGCACCAACGTAGAGCTGTCCGGTTCTTTACAGCTGAGCTGTTAGAGCGGAAAAATCAAAAGATGACAACAAAGAAAAATTAACATTATTTTTACTTACACCAATTATGTAACGATTTAATTATTTCAAGTTGTACTTGATGGTTAACTATGTAGATAATTAATGCAAAAAATGTACAAAAGAATCGAATAATGAAATTCGACCTGAAAACCAGGAAGGTTTCAGAAACATTTTTTTAAATATATGAATATTTCTTATAATTAGAAAGGCTTCTTTACTATTTTTCAGAAATACATTTCTTCATTATATAAAAGCAAGCCTTTCTTTTTAGAAAAGATCCTTTCGGCAAGTCAGAAAATATTCATGAAATTTACTTTTTACTTGTGTTAGAGTTTAGCTTCTCTTTGCAGCAACAAAATTGGAAGTCAGTCAAGTCAAGACGAAGGTTTCAAATCGTAGTGAAATCATTGGTTTTCCATCTACATATTTTTAATAAGTATCTAAACATTTTGTATGTGTGAAATCATAAAATACTAATATTCAACACTCATATACATATATAACGAAATGGAGAAAGCTAGACCGCTGTGTATGTAAAAAAAATGTAAAAAAAACCTTGATAGAAAAATAAACAACTTGTTTGAAAAATATACCCTGCAAATAAAACCCCTGTTATTTAGAAACAATCAAACTTCCCTATAAGAAAAGTTCAATCTGAATAGGAGGAAAATCTACCCATGGCGTCAAAACTAAAGCGATTTTCAAAAATTCAGGTCGACTTTCTTGTAAATGTAGGGCCCCTGCAGGTACTACACTTTCTCCTTTAGTTTTCAGCTTTCATTCACTATATTTTCCCGTTTTCCATTGTCTGCTTTTTTTCCTGCTTATTGTGACGCACGCAAAAACTTATACTTTTTGCTCCATTACGTTTTTGTTTTCTTTTGCTTGGGTCCTGGTCGCTGCTGTGGAAATTAGCCGCACAGCTGTAAACAGAGAAACGCGCATTGCTTGGGGACATTTTCGTGTGTTTTTTTTGTTTTTTTTTGTTTTTTTTGGGAGCTTCTTTTATTTCAGCTCTGTGCTATTTATGACACTTTGACGTAGCTTTCATTTGTTCGCACGTGGCTGCTGTGCGCCTCATTATGTGGCAAGATAAAAATAAAAACACCCTGTTTTTTTCCATTGTCAGCAACAGCGGCGCAGCCTCTCTGTAGATTATCTAATTATAAATTTTGTGACAGACATTTTGTCTTAAATTTTGGTTACTTAATGCGTGAAGGGTGGCAGTCATTTTTGTTATATTAAATTTCCCAGAGATCTGGAAATAAGTAAGTAAGAGCGACAAGCCCTTAATTTCCACTTTCCTCAGGCATTCGGATGCTCAAAAGTGTGCAACATGAATTTGGCAAATTTATGCAAGCTGCAAGGGCAGCAGCGCAACTGGAAATTTACGCAAATTCGTGGCAGATTCTCTCAGAAATTTGCATATTCGTTAGCCGTAAGGTATGCACCGGATTTTTGACCTGGCCAACACAATTTATGCGACCGACGAGTTCATTAAAATGATTCATTTGTGTTTAACGAAATGCTACTCAGCATGTACCACAATTCTATTGCGTTTAGTCTGTTCCTATACTTAACCATTAATTTTCATAACATTTCATATGCAAAGTGAGTTAACTAATCTTAAAACATATTTGAGAGAGTAAAAATCAAATGAACGTTGACATTTTACCTCTTAGCACTTTGTGGCTATGGTTTTGCCATGCATCATTATGCAGCTAGCGAGCAAGCTTCAACAAGCTGGCTCTTTATATTTTGCTTTAGGTTTTGCTGAATTTTTTGTGGCTTTTCCAACTTAACTATCGAATGCTGCAGCAGCTCAATTAAAACGGCATTTTAAGTGGTCTCCGAACTGTGCATTCTCATCCATCCTGGCCTTAATGACTTGGTTGCGGTTGTATTTTCCCTGACTCGACTTGATCGATGGCTGCTTTCGACTCAGGTGCAATTTGTAGTTGACATTCTCAACATCAATGCAAATGCAAATGAGCCAACCGAGTTGGGGCAACAACAAAGCAGCAACACCCTATATATATGTATGCATGTATTTGCACTCATGCCTCCAAATTGTCGTCACTTATGTCCTTTTGGTTGCTGCGCAAATGTATTTGCATATTTTTTACAGCACCCACACACACACACACTCATCCACTCTGAGCCACTGCTGTCCTTGTTTATGCATAATAATAGCCTTGAATAGCATCGTGTATGTTCTATGTACGTTTTTGCCTCTACAAACATCCCTATCAAGAAAAGAAAATGTTTAAAATGCAGCTTACAAATTTTCAAGAAAAGACTTACACAAAAATGTGACATGTGTTTTTGTCAGCTTTTGGCTAGATCCTTGAAGCTATAGTTATGTTTGATATCCGGGCCGGCCGCATGTAAATTCGGCAAATGGTGCCCTGGCTCACATGGCTGATGGCAAAATATTTAAATTACTTTCTTTTCGCAACAAAAAGTGCTTAACTACCCTTGTGTTGCTTTGCCCAATGGTCAATTTGAAATGCGACAAACAAATTTGAACTTAAAATGTTTAATTCTTAGTAATTTTAATGAAAAATCGTAGTAAGCATTACAAGTCTATAAACTGTGATAAATAATGGAGAAATAAAATAGTTGCACTAAATTATAACTGACATTTGGAGAGATTCCAGGACTTACATCCTTGTGACATCCTTTTAAGCGAATAAATCTTCCTCCGTCTTGTCCTATAAAAAGCATTATGCTACACACCCATATTTAAGTTGTAACATTTGTATAGTACACAAGCTAAATCGAAAAAAAAGGATGAAAAAAGGAGAACAACACAATGCAGTGCAGTGCATCAGGCTCTTACAAATGCAGTCAATGTAAAAAGACCTATCAAACAGCCTCTTGACAACAACGAGTGTGTGTCAACAACACTAATTGAGTTCTCGTGTAAACAAGGCCATGAGCGGGTCTGTAATGCAATCAAAGTGCAGACTGCACTTAACCGAATACGTTCAATGTCAGACACCGAACAATTAACTCAAGGTCAAGAAATCGACGTAACAAACGAATTATGCACCAAAACGATAAATCACAGCGCCAAGCAAAATGCAACAACAACAAATGAATTCAATGTTTCAATGCTCGGCAAACGAGCGTTTCGTAAATGTAAACAAAGCAGACAGCAAAGAGAGAGCGCGCAAATGTATCGGAATAAAACTGTTATACGCCTCGTTGAATATGTTGCAGTGTGGGTAAGCGTGAGAGAAATCTATAGACAATGTCAGTGAGTGAGAGAGAGAGAGAGAGAGAGAGAGAGAGACGCAGACAATCTCTTCGAATTGAGTTTTCGGCTTAGCCACGCGTTTAATTTAATGCGCAAACAAATGCCTAATGACCAAAGTTGATGCAGTTGTACAATTTATACAAATATTTGTGGGTAAATGAGAAAATAACTGCCAGGTGCAAATATGTTGCGAAATTAAGTGGCTAAAACATATCAATTAACTTAGAGATATAACTAATTATGTACCATATATATATATGTATATATATATGTATATATATATGTATATGTATATATATATATATATGTATATATACGAGGCTATCTTCTTAGTCATTTTTAAAGAGCTAGGCGGTTTTGTGTGTGCTCTGTTTGCCAGCACTATAAATGTGGAGCCCCACACTAAAGCCAATCAGTCAATTCCCCTGAGTGAAAGTCCTAAACAGGGTAAAGCCCAAAGCATAACAATGGGCAGGCCAACAATGAAAAGTAGCAGCAAATGACTCAGCAGATTGATGTTTACACTTGAGTTCCTGGAAATGTTATCGCTTACCTTTTGCAATAAACGAAAATAGGAAAATTTATGTGCTTGAGATAGGATGTTTCTGTTTTTTATTACGATATTTTACTTATATATTTAAATAAAACAAAGACTATCTTATAGTTAAATACCTCAAGCACAAATCTAACCCTTGCTAAAGACAACTTTATGGAATGATGTTAATTTGTTTAATTTATCTAGAAACTAGTGTAGCAGCCAAAACTAAATTGTATTTATTTCATAAAAACGGCTTTACTTCTTGTTCTTTTAGTGGGTGATCACACAATTGATATCGATCGATATCGATATCGATATCAATGTTATATCCAGATGTTAAGTTACTTTCTTATTGTGGTTTGCTGCACTAGTTAGACAATTGCCAAAGATGATTCATATCATATTTTTTTCATGCAACATGAAAACTTCCAGTATTTTAATAACGAAATCAGCATTTTTAGTAGCTTATTGAACTGTTCAGCAAACTTTTTAAGCGACCATAAAAATATATAAGAACACAAGCCGCAGCAGCATCGAAAACAACAATGTTGTGCCAGCAAAAATTGTTCATCAAGCACAAGCCACATCGATAAAAATAAAAAATGAGCAACAACAAGCAATACTGAGAAATATATGTCTCATAAAGTGTAGAAAAATGCTGCTTGAAATTTGGCCACTGAGCGGTGCTCGACGGGTGGGCGGTGAGTGGGTGGCTTTGTTACAATTGTTGTTGTTGTTGTTGTTGTACGACGAGTTGTCAATTGCACACTGCTCTCTTTAAGTGCGAGTGTAGGTGTGTGCGTGTGTGTGTGTGTGTGTGTGCGTGTGTGTGTGTGTGTGTGTGTGTGTGTGCAAGTGTAAACATGAAATTGTATAATGCGTATGTATTTTGGCAGACAGTCAAACAAAGGGTTCCAAAAATGTTGCTGTGAAAATTTATGAGCTCTGCTGTAGCCACATTAAAAATCAAAAAGCATCGCAACAATAATTTCACAAACACACCGCTAAAAATCAAGGCAAACCAGTTAGTCAATGGCACTCGACTACCAGATACTCTGTATATAGTTTTGTTCTTCTTTATACAAGCAAACGCATAAATTAAAGTCAAATTGCTATGGTAAAGGAAGTCAATAAGATTTATGATTTACAATGTAAGAGTTTAGTATACCTGTCCCAGCAAGATTACAGGGTAATATTTGACGAGGAACCAAACTGAAACGTGAACTTGGCGCAGTTCAAACTCAAAATGTCGGTATATTTGTAGGTGTATGTGTTTCTCAGGGTCTGTTTTCACACACACACACCTCTATGTGCCTGTGTGTGTGTGTGTGTGTGTGTGTGTATGTAGCTTAAAGTCACGTGGAATGCATACGAGAAATTCTGAGAAATATTTTACGCATGACAGCGAAGCCTTTTGTTGCTGCCACTTCTGTCGTTGTTGTTTTTCTTGTAGTTGCTGCGTTGCCTTGGGGCACTACTGAAGAGTTTTAAGCAGAACAAACAACAGAAAGCAAAACAAATAAACAAACGTGCACAACTTTTGTTGCGCAAAATAAACAGAGAGACGATGATGACGAAAGTTCATAAAAAAAAAAAAAACAAACCTTGCGAATTGGTCGTCCTTGGAAGTTTCAATACATTTCTAGTATTACTTTGCCAACTCTGTAAAATTGAGGCAGCAGTGTTGGCTAATGCGAACAATAAACTGCAGCAGTGCCGCTAATGATGACAATCAAACGGAACCAAATATAATCTATTGAGGGCGAAACACTTCTCAGAATTCAAACGGGTTTCAAAATTGCTAACAAAAAGTTTTCCCTGCTAATTGAATTTTCTACTCAGAAACACATTTTTTCATACAGAAATTACTTCATAAGTTGAGAATTTTAACCAAAGGAAACTTATTGAATTAAGGCGCCGCAATCTTTTCTAGACCTAAGCTCTCTTTAAGCAACTAGCTATTGACGTCTAAAGCTGTAAATTTGATTTAGTTTCTTGATTTATTTTGGCGATGCACTTGAAGTAATTATTTTCTTTTGTGAATATATACACAAACATTAATACATCATTTACAAGACTGTGCAAAAATAAGGAAAAATCTTAAAAAAATTATATTGAAATACTCCAGCTCGACTAGAATATGCCGAGTAACCGGAAACTATTAAAAACTTGGCTTGCTGATAATAGTTGGTTCAATATGAAAATACGTTTTAATTAATAAAAACTGTGCCTCTTAGTCGATCTTAATTAAACTCTTACAGTCGATCATCAAATATGTCTGTGTATATATTATATACATAGATATCCTTACAATTGTGTATTTTATTGCTATCGCAAATCGATTTGTATCGATATTAACGAAACTGCGACATTTATCGATCAAATTTAGAAGAACGAATTTATATTGCAAGTTTAAAGTCTCCAACTCTTATATATTATAGCTAGATCGCCTCGCTAATCAAGAATATAAATACTTTGAGTTCTTTTGGCTGCTATCTGCTTTTGCACAACTTCATTATACCCCTTTTTCACTATTTTTAACGAGCTAGTCGTTTAGCTAGTCGAAAATGAAGCAATTCACACGAGACTTGAGCCGACTGCTCACAAAACTGCTGCTGACACATTTGGCACATTTGCCACAGAGATAGCCTCAAAGCAACCTCATTTTTCGCTCCTCACTTCTGGCCTTTGTCTTATCCTGTTACTTTTAGATGGCTTTCCCCGTAGTGGCTGCAAAATGGTACATTGCTAATGTGTCCCATTTGCACTGGCAAACCACTAAAGCTTAACACATTGTCTACGCAGACATTGGCCACACCGTCACGCCCCCCTTCTGCGTCAACAGTCACGTTGCACACACACACACACACACACAGTGAAGAAGAAAGCAGCGCAAAGATTTCACTGAAATGTCTGCTTCAGTTTTTGCCTTTCAGTGTTGGCACACATTCATCGTTGCTGCTGCATTGAGCCAGTCTGTGTGTGTGTGTGTGTGTGTGTGTCTGTGTCGGTGTATATGTATGTGTGCGCATAGCTGTTCAAAGTTGCATGTTTGGCCAACAGCAGAGCAGCAGCAGCAGCTATGACGTCGTTCCCAGCGGTAATTGTCTCGTTACTCTCGCTGCTTGCTAGCAAACAGAGCCAATTTTCATAACGCCCAAGGCAGAGGTTTCACTGTACGAGTGTATTTTGTAAAACTCATACGATTATCACGCCGCATTGGACCCATTATACAATAGTGAGACTCAAACGCTCCAAGAGCACAATAAATTTCAATATCTAGTTCATAAATAATATGGTTTTGCTTAACGAACTGAGCAACCCTCGCTTAACACAAACAAAAGGCAGAAACCTTATCGCCCCTCACGCTAATAATTTATTTACACGTAGCGTTTTATAAGCTCCAATTGAAGAGCAGCACAGGTCGAGGGGTGGTCGGAGTGAAAATCAGACAGTTTGATTTTGCAAATATTTGCTAGCCGCTTACAACCACCCACCCCCAACCCCCGCCGCCCCACACTCTCTCACTCTCTTTTTTTTACCTTTTTATTGCACACCTGCCATTAGCCATTTCAGCGCTGAACTTAAGTGAAATATGCACAATTTCCATTTGCCATTTGGGCTACTCACTCGAACTGCCACCCACCCCAAACTTGCAACCCCTTCAATGACGCACAGACAGGTATAGGAACTAAAAAAAAAAAAAGGAAAGAAAAAGGTGGAGACGATGTTAGCAATGTGTGTAAAACACAGTTAACTGTGTGTTGTGTGTTGCCCCATAAATGAAACGGCATTTGGCTAAAACGGGATAGCGAAACTCAAACGCTAAAGTTGAAAACGGGCAACAGCAACAGCAACAGCAGCAATAAGAACAACAACAGCAACAGCTGCTGGCAATGACCATAAAAGCCATTTGTGTGTTTGTTATTTGATCGAATGTGGCATAAAGTACAATTGAAAATGCACTTTTAATGGCTTATTGGTAAGCACAAAGTTATGCTCTACATTTATTGCATATACCCCATTCAAGCATACCTATCTCAAGGACAGTTACAAGCTTCAAGTACTTGTGTGCATTTCAATAGATATCAGACTTAGATGGGTTTCTTTGGTAAGTGAATGCGATTTGCATAGCTTACGCATTTATTTGAAATCGATGCGAGCAGTGATCGACTCGGACATGTGTCTGAATCTGTCGAAATAAATCAACTTGAACTCCCATAAAATGCACTTCAATAACATTAGTTAAAACAGATGAACTAAAGCGATGTATAAGTCGAAAGCAAATCAAATTCTTAATGTTGCCACTCAAACGTTAACCACAAATAAGACTTATAATAATAATAATAACCATTTAAAACGCTTTTCTTTGTTACGTCCAACTAGTAATATATTTCTTAAGACTATTAATAGTGCATTCCTGTCGATAAATTAGCATTACATATTAATATTCTTGCTCAACTTTAATGCATTTAAGTTTTTAAAACGAGTTTCAGGTTAAGTCTGAATTAGCTTCTCCAATAAACGATACGTATTATAAACAAATTTGAAAATTACTTGTTTTTGCTGATTTTATACAACAGCCTAACACATTTTTTTTCAATCCGTGACGGGTGATGTTAAATGAATATGTCAGAGTTGAGTTTTCATCACCCAATTTGATTACAATTTCCAAATTCTGGCAATGCAATTGGCACACAAATAAAAGCAGAAAATTCACACATTTACATATTGAAATCAATGCAATCTACATGCCAATCTACGCTTAATAACTTTTACAATCTAGAATATTCGATGTCGGTTACTAAATTCTGCACAACCATCCACAAAATCACACACACACACACATACGTATCGTTGGCGTGGCAATTTGAAAAGCTAAAAAAAAATCAATTGAAATTCATTTAGAGATGCAATCAACATCCATTTGGCCAACATGTGACAAAACTAATAGCGATTTTTGGCACTGATTTATCTCATATTAAATGAGAGTACTTTTTTTTAATGAATACTTTGGGGCGTTTCTAAAAAATGTAAGATCTATTTGAACGATTCGTATATGTATTGTGTATTATTATTATATAATTGTTTGCATTATTAATGTATTATTAAATAACAAACTCTGTTGCTAATTTTCTACTTGCAGCTTCATAAACACAAACATGATATGAAACCCACTCGGAAGCAGCGAAAATCAAAGGTTTATTCAACGCCAAGCCAGAGACAAGTCCTGCTGTTTTGGAATCTGTATTAGTGACACGTACATTTGCAACAAAAGCCACAATTTTACAAAATCGCTGCACGAATTCGAAAGACGTTAGAAAAACCGCAAATTTAATTGATCTTTTTAAAAAAAAACAACAAAAAAAAACCAGACATTCAAATGTCAAATTACATGAATATTGTGAGTGTGTGCGCATAAGATTATTGTGTATGACAGAGCCAACCTATAATAATAATAAAAAGAAAAAACATTAATTACTTATCACACGCTTTAACAATAAATACACTTCACAAATGTCTGCCGTTGAGTTAAATGGCAATGTGCCGGCCCTGGAATTTCACCAGAGACAGGTGAGTTTGCTGCAAAAAGTGTGACCCTGCTCGATTATCGATTTAAAAAGAAAATTTCAACAGCTTGATTGAAGATCACTTTTTGTCTATCGATACATCGCTTTAGCAATTAATATCGAGATAAGTGTTTAGTCAGTTATTCACCTAGTAACGACAATTGTCGCCAATTTTCTTCCAATTTTCGCGCCGGCCTAAAGCATCAACAGTCACGCAACAAGTTCATAAGTGTATAATATATTATGTTCTTAATATATTTGTAATGTGATGTAATGTGCTCATAAGTGCAACAATTATACAGTTAGACAAACACCCCCCCCCCCCGCCCCCTCCCCCTCCCACACACTAACCTTCCAGCACCTGCTGGAATGTGAATCTGTTTTCGTTTGTTGCCGCAGAGCCGCCAGTCTCATATATTTTCGGTGGTCGCGAATTGTGTTTCGTTTTTCATTTTAACATCTTATTTTTTTTTTATTAGTTTGATTTGAGTTTGAGTTTGATTTTGATTTTGTTTTGCTTTTAAAAGTTATTTGTGTTGTGCCTTTATTTAATCTATAATGGAGGATGAATCGACTGCAATCGCTTATTTGGCCATTATGTTTCGTTGCATTCTTATGAATGAGGAGCTGAATTCGGAATGGCCTCAATTGGATAAGGAGATTTGGGTGCGTTAATTTTATTAAAATTTTTGTTTTTTACTTTTCTATTGCTTTTGTTTAAACTGTAGTTTTTCTCTTTTTCTTTTTGTGTTGTTATTTGCTGCAATTTTTTGTAGTTGCAGCGTCACTTGTTGCATCTTAGAAGCTTTCAAGCTCGCGTGCTTTCGAGTTACAGGCTTCGTTATCCCTTCATCATGCTAGATGGCGCTTTAGTACAATTTTTGGTAAAGCTCTTCCTTTTCGTTTAGTGTCCGAAGCAAGTTTCATTATCCTTACGCCAGAAGGCATTAAGTGAGCCAAGCTTTCAGTTTAAACATTGAGCACCAGAGGGCGCCACAATAGATAGGATTTACATCCAACTCTCTATATCAATAGTGCTTTGTAAAATGAGAATAAAAAATAGCTTTTATACAAATTATGGCAAAATGTTCAGCTAGGAAATATATTAAATTTATGGTTGTATGACAAATACATTTTTAATAGCAATAATATGTAATTAATATTGCTATATTTTACACTCTGTTAGTAAATAGCAAAATGCAACCAGACTTGACCCAAAGTGATTGGTTTACCTAACTGCTAACTGCTAGTTTGGTTAAATTGGCCAGGTGCCCATTGAAATAAAAATAAAATTCCACAAAAATAGCCTAAAATAAAGTAACTGCAAACTTTTATTGACTTCCGTCGCCTTACGCAAAGTCCAAAGTCAAAAGTGCAAAATTCTGTTGAGCCCACACATCTCACCTAAATCAAAAAGCGCCACTATTTAGCCAAACAAGTGCCACAGATGACAGAGGAGTGTCTGCGAGGGTTGCGGTGTGTGGGCAGTGAAGTGGTAAAGGAGGTGAGTGGGGCTGAGCCAATTGAATAGTTAACGGCGGCAGCTGCCACGTCAGCGAGTATCCAAAAACCAAACAAACATGCAACGCAACTGAGAATAGAATCAACAACGGCAACTGCTACAGCTCCCGTTCTGTGCCCATTCTGCTCCTCACCACCCACTAACCAACTGCCAACACACACACACACACACACACACACACACACACACACACATATACAAACACACTTTTGAAGCTAAAGCCGCGAATTAAAAAATTGCACTAAAATTGGATAAGCAGCCAACAAACAAAAAAACAACAATGCGGCTGCTCTAAAAAAGCAAACAACAATAAAGGCAATGATGAGGTAGACTCTAACTGACTGCCAAATACCCTGCAAAAACATTTAGTTTTTTTTACATTATTCTAAAAACTTGTCATTCTAATTGGACAAACTTCAATTTGGCGAGTCTCTCTTAAATCGATTAAACCAAATTCAAGTTAGCAAGGCGGTAACTGCACAAATATACTCTTTATATCTAAAGGGAATAGAGTATAATAACAAAAGCTAACTAGAAACACTTTCGACTGCAGTTTCTGGCAGTTTTCAGCCACTGTCCAAAATTCAATTAAAGCGCAACTCGTTTCACATACTTCTCTTTATTTCTCTTTTACTGTTAGTGTTGCAACTCTGGCTGCATTGATTTTAGGGTAAAAATGTTTTGTGGTCTTTTAATTTCGTTCAGTGCTGGAATGGAAATCAACCAAGTAGTTAAAGGGAGCAAGAGCAACGTGAGAATTATGAAAAAATGTAATACTGCAAAGAAAAATGAATATAATTCGTATAACTTAACCATTTCTGAGTGTGAGCATTAAATTGTTATTATTTCAGAAACAATCTGTCATTATATATATTTATTGATGTATTTATTTAAATATATATTTTTATATCTCAGTTTCTATTTCTCTTTCTCTATGTCTTATTAATATTTCCATCCTTTATTTAATTTATTTATTTTTTATTTATGATATTAGAAATATAAGCGCAGATTTGATTTGCACAGCCAGTTTTTGATAGTTGAACAGTGATTTAAATTGTTGGCATATTGATCGCTTACATAACAGAAACTGGTCAGCTAAGGACATGGAACATGGAATACCATCTCAATGAAGCATTGCTGTTGGCCAATGGCCAAAACGTCAAAAACAATTCGCATTTCACACGCGGCACACAGCTCCTTTCCTGTGTGTGTGTGAGTGTGTGTGTGTGTGTGTGTTTTTCTTTCTGTTTATTTCTATTTACTTGTTTAAAAGAAAAGTCGGCCATCAAATCAAGCTTGCGAGTGCATTTGTTTTATATAATACAGCGTCTGCGGAAATTATCATAGTAAAAGCGAAAACCAAGCCAAAGAGAAAAATCAAACTTATAAATTTCGCCTGTAGACTGTATCAGCAGCAGCAGCAGCAGCAGCAGCAGGCAATCAAGATCTTCACATACACACTCACACACACACGTACGCTGCGATACACAGCCTCCATTTTGTTGAACTAGAGGCAGACATGCATAGCGGCGTTTCCGGTTAGTTGGCACCATTAGTGCAGCAGCCACGCCCCTTCTGCCGCCCGCCTTACATTTTGGCTTCTTGTCGAGATAAGCAGTATTTCTTTTTAGTTTCGCATTTATTTTTTTTTATATATATATATATATATATAGATATTTTTGGGTCGTACTGCAACTTTACGCTAGAAGGAAAAACTTGTTTTTTAAAAAGCGCATTTGACATGTGTTTACTGCAGGCCCCCATCATCCACCCGCCCTCCCGTCCACCTCTCCATCCACTACTCAGTTAGTAAGTGTATTTTCTTATGACCAAGAAAGTGTGGCAAGTTGTTGCCAGCTTGCTTGGGTGCCCCCTCTCGATGAAGGTCTGCGTATGCGAAGTATATAATCATTATGTTGTTTTCATTTGCTGAGCAGCCCGAAGAACTTTGCAATTGAATTTTATTGCGTCTCTTTGGACTTTAGTCAAATGGAATTCGTTTTGCACTCGAGGAGACCAGAATCAACCAAAACCACATTTAGAATCTATCGGACACGCTTTGGGATATTTTTTGATTTTCTGTTATTTTTTTCTTTTATTTTGTTTTTTGTTGACCCCTTTGCCTATGCCAGTGCCAAAAGAAATCATACTTTGTGGCCTTTTAAGGCAACTTTGGCATAGTGTCTGTTCTTTTATTAACTTTGGCATTGGTAATTATGTGACAAGACGACTTTTTGGCACATTGCACACAGCTTAAATCTCATCAAATGTGGTGAAAATGTATTTTTCAATTTGTGATGATCAAAAATCATAATGAAAATATATAAAACGAACTTGCGATAGTTGAGATAGATTTGTTTTTATTGTTTCGAGCTGCTCGAAAGTTATTTTTCATAATGGTCTTAAAACCTACAGACTTAAAATGAAAGTATTTTCGTCCATTACACTTAAAAGTCATTGAGGGAAACCGAAGAAACCACATCCAAGCAGACAAAATGAAGTCACAGAAACTAAATGAGTTGAAATGAATGAAAAACAGTTTTAATGAATAGAGTTTACGGCTCCTGTGGGATGTGTGTTGCAAACGTGGAAATTGTTGGGAACATTTGTGTCCTATAAGCAGACAAATGCTTTTAGCTTTTCCAAATGTTGCACACTTTTTGGTGTCTTCCCTTTGAATCAGTCTCCCATTCAGTCATCTATATATGTATACACACTCATCGAGACACACACACACACACACACCCATATTTATATGAGGCTGTTGCTCTTTACTAATGGATTGACGAGAACGCAGAGTCTCCCCAGAGGCTTCAATCGGTTACCGTGTGTTTTCCTGCAGCACTGTGTGTGGACGGGCGTATGGGTTAGGTGGAGTGGGTGGCGGCGTTGGTGTGTGTGTGTGTGTGTGTGTGTGTGTGAGTGTTATGGACCTGTTTGTCTGTTTGTACAAATTATAATTGAGTGCAGGGCGAGCGCATTGAACTGACGCTTATCAAAATCAGAGACGCCCCTTAAAACCACAGTGATGCCAGCCGTATATTTGATTTTTAAAATATCGATTAAACCGTTAAATATCAAATAGAGTTCACTTTTAGAAAGCTAACTGAATTATGCTTAGAGTAAGCGAAAATATTGTTAGCTGTTTTTATAGCCAAACCCAATAATAATGGAGACAATAGTTTAAGGAACTTGTGCAAACAAGCATATAGTATATATACTCTTGATCAGCAGCAAAAGCCCAGTCGATTTAGCCCTAAGTATATCAAAAGCCAATCTTAGAGCCTATAAATTTAATTTCATTTCATTTCATTTTATCGACAACTTTTCTTATATTCCGAATGTAGACACAACTGTAAAGATAGTTATAATTGATCAACTGTATAAATTTGATTAAGTTTGCCTAAGAAACACAGGAAAACATATTATCAGGGTATCTTCTGGTCGATCAGTCTCGATTAGAGCAAATAGTTTAAAATATATATATAAATGGACGTCCCTTTCAAACTAACATTGACGACCTCAATTGAACAAAATGAAGTCGAGCTTTAGCTGGGATAATAGGCTATGAAAAACCAGTTGATGAGAATTCTTGGCTTGCTGGGCAAATGCCATATTATTGGGATTAGGATTAGTCCAATGTTTGAGGCCATTACTTAAAGCACTTAAAGTATGTTAGAGACCCTTCAGTTTCAACATTTACCTGTCAGCTTTTCTGGCAGTTGCGGCTGCTCTGTGTGGCAAATTCGCAGCAAATGCGCTGCCACTTGAGACGACGACCCGTGTTGCTTGGCCAGCAGGCAGGGATCATGATTTGGGTTGTGGGGGGGTGTACCCATAAATATTGTGCCACGTTTTGCCGTTTTTAATGAATGGATTTTTTAATGCAATTTTTTGTGGAGCTCGTTATGGAACGAGGCAACGCTCCTGTTTGCTGCTGGCTGATGGCTGCTGCCTGCCGGCATCTTTTGGCTCCTTTCGCATTCAGTGTGCTTTAATTTATTGACTAATTTAGCCCCGGCAGCAGTCAGGCTAATAGATACTTTTTGGCACTCTTAATGGCCAACTTTTGCTGCTCTCAGAATATTTTTATTTTCCTTCGCTGTTTTGTTTTTAATTTTCTTGTGCTGTGTTTTTCTTCTTCTTTTTTCCATTGAGTTTGGGTTTTCATTGGGGACCCGCTATCGGTAGAATATTATGAAATTTAATTAATGTACATTTTATGCTCAACACACACGCATCAAATGAGCCAAGGACAGCGTCTGGGGGATGGGGATGGGGGGCAGGCAGCAACACCTGAGCTGTGGCTATATATGCTTGCGCTTAGGCTGCGCGTGCGGCAGGCAGGCAACAAAAGTAGCGGCAACAATTTGGCTACAAATGAATGAACACATGTTTGCCGTGCGTTTTATGAGACTCGTGCCCAAAAAAGTATGCTATGCTTTTCGCATGCCCAGATTTTATCTCCGTTACGCGCCATTGCCAAACAGCCGTTACACACACACACACACACACGCTCATGACTCTCTTTGTGTGTGTGTGTGTGTGTGTGTATTGGTGTATTCTTGTATTCCGTTTTTGCTTTTGGCCACCTTTTGTCATCGTTTGCCTCGCGTTGCGTCGCCTCGTTCCGGCTGTGCGATAACAAGCATCATAAATCCCTTTTGCCTCCAAATGGCATAGAACGACCCCACCCACTCTTCCTGCCCCATCTATCTAACACACAAGCACCCCAACGCTGGCAACCTGCTTGTGCTGCGTCTTTGTGGCCATTTTGTAGACGTCATCAGCAGCAGACAGCGGAGGCTGTTTCGGTTTCAGTGTGTTTCTGTTTCGCCTTGGCCATCGTTTGTTATTGTTTGCGGTCTGTTAGCCACTCAACCTCCCCCCACCCCCCTCGCATATCCCCTCTCGCAATCAACCCCATCCCACCGCCATATATCAACTATATGCCGCCTTTGGGGGGCAGCAGCAGCAGCAGCAGCATCAGCAGCAATACCAACTACAAAACTCTGCGTTAGTTTTCTCAGGTTTTCTGCGGTTCGCTGTGGTTATCTTAAGCCAAAGCAAAAACAGATTGAATTTGCCACAAATTTCACAAATAGTTTCGTATTTAAAGCACCGCAAAAGGAGAAACAGATAAAAATATGGCATATTAGGTGCGCTCTAATGCTCTTGGAAAATCCACCTTTTCAAAGCATAAAAAACTGTTTTATTTAATTTTTTTCTTTTTCAAAGCAAATTGACTGTTTGGGGGTATAAATGGAATGAAATTGTTATTGTAATGTTCTGGAAATAAACGTTTAAGTCTGAATTGACCATATTTGATCTCATGAAGTATACAAATTTATTATATACACAACCGAAATTTATGTTGAAACAATCGATCGAAATCAAGTTTTTGTTGCTTATGCATTTTGGGTATTTAATTTAGATGCAATTTGAAATTTAGTGCAGAACTTCTTCCGAGTTATGTAAATATAAATGCTTGTTACGGCGACATATTTATGTATATATATATATATATATATATATACCTATTGAGTTTCTCTCGACTTTCGCTTATCTTTTAAAAGTCTGCACTGGCAAGTTATGCTTAATATTATTATATTATATTCAGCTACTCCAACTCAGCTCAGTCGTAATTTCTATAAGCAGTTACCTGCCCCACACTTATCAGTTGCAACCGAATCCGCTTAGCTAAGCAGCAGCTGAGGCAAAACTCTTCACATTGTTCATCGTTTGGTTATTTTTCTTTCTTTTTTTTTTGTATGTGTTGGGGACAATTTGCTGGCCAGCAAGGATTGAAAAACTCAGTCTCCTTGGGATTTGCATTTATGCAAGCAAAACAACCAAAACAAGGGGTAGGTGTAGCTGGTAATAGCTGGGAGTGAGAGAGGGGAATGGGTGTTGATTGTGTGGTTGGGGGGCGTTGCTGAGTTTAGAATGTTCTGCAGGATTCGCTCGGATGCAGGCCCCGTGCAGGAATTGGTACTTTTGGGCTGCGAGGAGCGCTGTGAACTCGTTAGGCTATTTGCATTTTAAATCCACGCTCGCTGTTTAATAAGCCTAGCACGGCTCCTGGCCCCGGATGCGTACCCGGACCCGGGCAGCCGTTTGTACTGGCAGACTCCTGTTTGCTGGTTCACATACGGCTAATGCAATCTTGACTGGCAGCGTCTGTCCGAAAATGAGGCATGTCGCTACAGAATCTGATTTCTGATTTTCAAGTGCCAAGTGACGGAGGCAGGAAGAGCTATGTTTTTGCCACACGACGTTGCTTGTTTGAGCCGCCAACATGACAACATGCTATGTGGGTGTGTGTGTGTGTTGTCTGTCTGGGTGGGTGTGCGTATGTTGGGGCTTAACTTTTTGATGACATTAAGAATGCGTACGAAATTGCCTGCGTGTTGCATGTTGTTCTCCTTTTTTGGGCGAGAACCATGGAAAAGCAGCAACAAATAGAAGAATTTCTTGTGGTGTGCAACCAAATTGCTTTGATTTTCGTACTTGCTGATGCATGTGCTTCAACAGTACTACGTTGTATTTATTTCACATTTGTTAATTCCGTTTGGTACAGTTTATTTTAAAAAATCGCTATTCGTTTTGCTTTTTATTTTCATTACTTGAGATTCGATTGTTGACGCGCTCAATCCGTATGTTATCGATAAGAGTACCTAGGCAGCAGGTCTGTTACAGAACAGCGCTGTTAATACAAAAGCACTGTTAATGACTGCAGTTTGTGGCCGATTCACATTAACTTGCTCTGCTAACGGGCCTTCCATGCAACTTTCGTTTTCCGTATAAGCAAATGAAATGAAAGTAATTTTTAAAAATTAACGCTGATTACAAGCAAAATATATTACATATTTCGAAATTTGAATAGGCCGCCAAATCAAATCAATGTTAACACAGCTACAGTGCTGTAAAACATCGAAAGCTTGCGCTTCTCTCGCTCTCTCACACTCACGCTTTGTCTCTCATTTTGCGCAACGCACAAAACATTCTGCCTGCCGCTCACGAGTGCTCGCATCCTCTGCGGTTTCACTCTCTTCGCTTTCATCTCTCATTCGCATTTCAATTCTCGTTGCGAGCGGACGTCTTCGATTGTTGCTGCGGTAAATTTAAGCGTTGCGCGCGTATTTCCCTACCAATTGAGTGATTATTGTTCGCTTCTCGCTCTTCTCAACAAGTCGCATCGCAAGTGAAAAACTAACAGCTGAATTAAATGATCAAACATAATCAAAAACAAAACAAAATAAATCGAATTCAAGTGTTTCCAAATTAGAATTCAGAGTGCAGTGCAACCAACAAAACACACACAACAAATTGGAATCGTTCACATACAAAATGAAATGAAAAGTTAAAAATAAATACATATATGTATGTATATGCCATCTCGCTCTCTCTCTCTCTCTATCTCACACACACTCACACATCATCATCATCTGCGGCAACGTCACAGGCGCGAGGGACGTGATTTCTCTTGTGCCTGTCTGTTCTGTTCAGTCTGTTCCCCCATTCCCCTGATCCCCTTCGTTGCTCGACCGAGGCCAGCATCATTGCTCATACAACAACAACAATAAAAAGAAGAAAAAAATATGTATAAATTCATTGAATGCGCCACATGTTTTTGGCCGCCTTTCCTTCGTCTCCTTCCTTCGCAATTTATTTTGCGCACATTTTTCGCTCGCTACTTTTTGCTGCTGCTACTGCTGCTGCTGTGCCTCCTTGTTTATCCTTTAATCCTTTTCGCACTGCCATTCGCTCTTTTTCTGATTCGATTTTCCATCGTTCTCCGTCTCTCTTGCGGCAGCAGCATCAACACACACAGCCAGACACTCAGCTGCTTTTGTCGGTGTTTGCGTTTTGTCTTGTCTTTCTTTCATATTCCCATTCAATCAACGAAAACTAAAAATGTGTGTGCCAGATGGGTTTGAGAGAGAGAGAGAGATAATAAGAATGTGTCGTTGCCGTTGCCATCGCGTAACCAAAAAGTGCATCCAAGCTACAAAAGCAACCAAAACAACAACAACAACAGCAGCAACGCGCCACAAAAATTCGAATTGAGAGACAAAGCATTGCCTTTGTGGGGCCGCCTTCAACTCGAATATGCTGCAAAGAGCAAAAATAAAAAAGAAAACGAAACAACAACAACGCGAAGACTTATCGCAAAATAAAGCAACCAATAATAACAGCAACAACAAGAATAATAATGTTCACACAGTGACAACGAAAAACTCAATTGAATTAGTTGTTGTTTTTTATTTTTTATAAACACATCATTTCATTCAACTGGAAACTCATCCCGAACCCCTTGCCGCGACACCATCCGCTCTCTCGCACATTTTGCCTGGTCTCTTTTTGTATCGCGTTTGCGCTGTGTTTTCATTCTTCGTCTTTTTTGCGCATTTTCTGTTTTCGTTTCGTTTCGCTTGCCACAGCAGCCGCCGCCATGCAACATCCTTTTTAGACCAGACTCAGTCAGCGGCAGGACGCGAGAACAACCCCTAAACAAAAAACAATTAGTTTTACAAAATATTCATTACTTCAAATTATTGTTCAAAAATAACATTCGAATCGCACAAAAATATACGATTAGAAAACTGCGCAGAATATCATATCATAAAATTTTTGAAAATTTATTCCACAAAATGTTTTTATTGTGCTCTTTTCAAATTCAAGTTCAAATAAAATTTTGATCAGCTTGTAGACTATATGATTGGGAAATTTGAACAATATTGTTTTTTTTTTGCGAAAGGTCTTAGATAATTTTGAAAAAAATAAACTTTTATATACATCTATTTTTTTTTTTTTGCAAATCTCAAATCATCTTTAAATTAAGAGCCAGCATTGTAAATATATTTATATATTTTATTTCTTAAAATTTTTTTTTTTATGTTTTGGAAACAAAACCTTAAAATAATTTATACTTTTATCGCTTAGCAGATTTATTATTTTACGAATCGTGAGTTGCAACAAACATATAAGTGAAATTTACCCAAATAATAAATTGTGCCAAAAAAAAGAAAGAAAAAATAAAATAAATAAATAAATGATACTCAATTTAATAAAAATTCAAAAGGAAAATTGATGAATATTCAAATCAAAAATAAATCAAATGCGACGTCTGCAAATTCAGTGTTAATTTTATCATTCACCAAAAAGTGCAACCAGAAGCCAAGTGAGACTAACCCTATTTAGAGGAGTTGTGGACTAGCCCTTAATTTAAATAAAATAAAACACAATTAAACGGGGCCAGCTGTGCATATAATTTGCGACGCAACTGTAAACACAAAAAGCCGTCAAACTGTGGGGCACCGGGGCATATTTTCTTCCTCCGCAAGGAATGTATTATCCGGTAAGCAAAAAAACACAAACATTAAAAACTAAACGTTTTGAGTGGACATTATGGCGTCAGAGGCGCTGTCAAGGCACAGGTCAAGCAAAAACAACAAATAAACAAACAAACATGAGCACAGTGCTCACTATAAATATTGGGACAAGACAAACGGAGAACAGCTCAATTCGTTGTTTGCTGTTTTAGTGCTGCCGTTTTTCGGTTTTGTTTGTCTCTCCCTCTCCTTTGCTCTCTTTGTCTATCTCCTTTAATTGTTGTCTAAGCATAGCTTTTACTATTTTTACCAACTACCGTTGTTTTCACGCTTTAATGTCATTGATGTTGAATTCTTTGGTTAGTCGTGCTTGCTCTCACTCTCACTCATTCTACGTCTTTTCCGATTTGTTTACCTATTTACATAGCCAACAACAAATATGTGTGTGTACGTATGTGTGTGTGTGTGTGTGTGTGTAAGCGTTGTTTTCACACGTGTGCCGAAAACTCTTATTTCCCATCATGCCCTTCTTTGTTTGTTGACTTTGCTTCTACTTGTATTTTTTTCGACAATACGCGTAAATTGTTTACATAGTCTTCAGCTGTCTCCGTCTCTGTCTGGATCTATGTATCGTGGATGAGAGTTGGAGCAGAGTGGGGGATGCGGGGTTTATTTCGGTAATTTGATAGCTTAAAATGCGGGTCGACTTGCGGCTTTTAATTTGTTGTTGATACTTAATCGAGCCACCGCCGACTGTTGTCATATTTATTTACTCGGCTCACTTTGTGCACAATTTTGGGTATTATATCGTGCACATTCTCCTCCTCCCTCCGATATCGGATTTGATACCACACAAATTCATGTGTCAACTTTTGGCGCCCGTTTCTCGCTTTCAACATTTTCCCACGTAATTTAAGAGCATTAACGAAAAAAAAGCAACGCGGAGTTTAAAAATACATAAAAACTTTTGTTATGCGTGTTTTATGCAAATTTCGAAACAACCATTTTTAATATTATTGTTTTATTTATAATTGTTTTCTTCTTCTTTCTTTGCAGGTACGTTGCTCATTCAAATGCAAATCGCTTGGGTAAAATGTAAATATTTTTATGATTGATAAGGAAGTCAGTCGGCCGACCACAGCCGCGATTTGGATGTTAATAAATAGAATTTAAAGTGTGCCTCTAAAGATTCGCATCTTGTCCAGTTTTGCGTGATGTCAGCCATACAACGAACTTTGGCTTTGATCTCGAGGGAGTGACATGCATAAAAGAAGCGCCACAAGTTAATGTCGGCCTAGTTAATCAGATGCTGTCACAGATATGTTTATAACGTCAAACTGGAATTCATTCCTCACAAGAGCTGTTTTATTTTCTATCAAGTCCATACTAAAAGCAGTTCAAGTATGCTAATAGCTATCAGGAGTGACTAAACGCATTAACTTTTACTACGATATATTCATAAAATTAACAGATAGCACGCCTCAATATGATGAAAACATTATCTATTTTATTGGGGGATATTTCCCCATGTTTTTGTATAGGCTTATAATCAATTCCTGTTTCTGGTCAGTTATTTCCTCTTTTGCAGTACAGCGCCTCTGTTAATTACAGATCATAATTCAAGCTATAATCTGACCATAATTTGTGATCGTTCAAAACGAAGCGCTTAGCTGCTCAGTGGACAACAACATATTCCAAATGTCATTCTAATTAATTGCAACTAAAAGTTTAATAATGACAGCAACAACATTTTGAACATGTAACAAGTTATGTGGCATAAACTATAAACATACATATAAAATATATATATATATATATTTATATATAAACTCGAGCCTCATCAAACGAAATTTGCCGGATTGCCGTTTGTCGGAGACGCAATTGAAATATTACACATAAATTGCATAAACTGCCTGCGCTGCCCGTAAATTTTTTTTGTAAAACTGAGCGCAAAGCTTAGAAACAGCGGGCTTGTTTCAGGAGAGAAGTGAGGGTATTAGTATAGATAGTATAGCATAGTATAGTCGGTTATATATAGGAGCTACTTGTAGGTGGTTTCATTGTGCGTGCGCAGTTAACCGAAAAGTTGGCTCACTTTTTTTTTTGTATGCTCAACAGATTTTGATATCGCTCGACGTCATCGCTGTTGTTGTTGTTGTTGTAGTTTTATGACTAAGTTTTATGATGTATGTCTATATCCGCTTATGCAATTGGGTTTTGTTTTTAGTGGCGCTTGCATCAAAACTAGTACCATCTATACATTATATGAAATTCAACGAAAGAGACTTTCACTTAATTAACCATTTGGGTCTATTATTAGATTTCAATCAGGCCTGTCTTATGGACGACCACTGCGACCTATTAGACTTTTACTTTGATTTTTTTTATTATTATTTTTTGCCATTTCATTTGAGACAGTTCATCAATTCATCTAATGTGTGGGATGATGGAAATTCTGTTATAATGGAAGCATATTTCAATATTTTCAATTTGCTTGATTGATGGCTTTAATTTATGGGCATTTTTAAGTAGCACTCAAGCAGTACGAGAGCCAAGAAGAGGCCCGTAGATAACAGATACCACCCTAGCCCACATATTTTTCAACATTTTTTTTTTCATAATTTTTTTTTTCGTTTTGTTGTAAGTTGCTGGCGAGTCCATTTTCATTTCCATTTCCAGGGCAAATGATATGACAATTTATTTCAATTAAAGTTGATTTAAAAATTTTGCTGTGGCTGCCTCTCCCATGCTCTCACGCTCTCATGCGGCACGGCACGTTGATTGATGAAAATGAGTGCCACAGCCGAGGAGGAGGCGGCACCATTCAAAATGTAACAGTGGCAAAGCCAAAGAAAGCCTCTTCGCTTATTTAAATGATGCTGTTGTTGTTGTTTAAAATAATGTCTTTATCATTGGAGGCGGCCATAAAAATGTAATCGAAAAAATTAAATAATTACAAACAGCAGCTGAGCAATCAAAAAGCGTTTTTTTTTTCGAACATGAAGCTTTCGTTGAAATTCCAGCGGATCGTGAAATTTGAGTTACAATTGAAAACTGAGGCTAATGGTAAAATTCATATTTACATTTTATTCTTCTTTAGATATTCCATTTTAATACATATTTAATAAAACCTGAACTCATTGTTGGTAAGATTGTAATGAATTTCCGACACCATAAAGTTACTATATTCTTGATTAGCATCAAAAGCCGCATCGATATAGCCATATGCCTCTGCCTGTCTGTATGAACAACTGATCTTTAATAAGATAGATATTTCCATAATGATAGCAATAAAATACACAACTGTATAAAGATTTAGCCTTCCAATTGATATATGATATAGTCATTATTGATGAACTGTGAACATTTTATTAGGATCGAATTAGAAACACATCTGTGGTTTAAAAACGTATATATATATTGAAAATATGATCATGGAATCTACTATATATAGATTCCATTTGTATCTGTATTCCTGACAAGAGCGCTCCAAGTTCTTCTTTTATGTGTTACTATTACTTAAATATTCCATTCCATTTGTATCTGGATTGATTGACTTTTATTTGTAGCTCGAAAGAATGCTTCTCTAAAGGCATTTCGTACACTTTTTGAATGCCTAATAACTGTAATTTCAATCACAGGTTCGCTTTTACGGAATCTGAACTCGCATCGCTGTGCTTGGTATATTTTATGTGTGTGTGTGTGTGCGTGTGTGTGCATATAAAATGGCTTTTTACTCTTGCGTGTGTGTGTGTGTGTGTGTGATATTGACGTATGCCGAACACAAAACATTCAAATTGAATTGAATGCTGCGGTTGCTGATAAGAAGCAGCACTCGATTTAATTATAATTAGATTGGACAATCCGCTTACTTGACTGACTTACTGACTTTCATTTGATGGCTTTGCCATTTTTTGATATATTTGTACGAATTACTGCTATCAAAAGTCATTAAATTGAAGTCCTCCATTAGAAATGCAAATAAAATTCACTTAAATCTTTGAACCATTTGGCTTTAGCATTAGGCGCAATAATGAAAACTGTGAATCAATTAATTTGACTGCTTCGAATTACACCACATGTCAAATAAAATATTCAAATAAACAAATTAATTTTTTATTTTTTTTATTATTATTGCAAATTTGCGTAAGATATAAACAAATAAATCTTGTATTTTCGAGCATCGCTGACAAGTGCAAAAGCTTGCCAGAGGCGGTGGAGGGGGCGAGATCGCTAAACAGACCAGAACCTACGGCAATGTGAACGACCGCCCGAACGGCAACAACAACAGTAAAGTTGAAGCCAATATCTTCATGAAAATTATACGGTTCAGCGCAGTGACGTCGACGTAGACGCTAATCGCTAGTGTCACTCACACGAGTCGCAGTCGCCGATGGCAATTAGCAGAGCACCGCACGCCTGCGCGATGACTCAGCAACTGCGGCAAAGCAGACGCAAACGCAACCGAACTGTAACAGGTTTGCCTGCTGCTGCTGCTGCTTTTGTTGTTGTTGAAACGGTAATTGCAGCACCATTAGCTTCTCGTTTCATTCCATTTCGTTTCATTGCTCGTTTCGCTCTCCATTTCACGCCCACGTGCTTCTCCAACATTCCATGCTCCCCTCAACGTTAGCATTCTTTTGTTGTTGTTGATTCTGTTTTACCGCCTCAGTTTGTTGTTGTGTTTTTGTCAATTTTTTTTAATTTATGCGGCCGGCTTTTTTTTTTGAGTTTAGTTTATTTACATGTCTGTTTAGGTGCCGCTGCAAATATTGTTGTTGGTTTGCTGGCAACTAAATTAACATTTTATTGGCGTATCATAAATGCGTAAATGTTTTTTTTCTTCATATTTTTATTTTCTTTATTGACACGTGTTTTTGTTGTCATTTTTTAGCCTGCTTGTTCAAATTATTTCTGTGTTGAGTAACAACGGAATGTTGACAATTCTAAAAATAAATTCGGATTTTAGTATGAAAATATTTACTAATACTATTTGAATCGAGCTTCTATATGTAAATATGTATCCACAAATGTTAAAAGATATATAAGATAGGTTATTTTACATTGGTTGATCCAACTTCACTGTCTAATGCCTTCCTTTGCCTGGGAGTGCTCCAACTGAATATTTTCCAGTATTATTAGTGATTTATATTTAAAAAATATGTCATGTATGTTTTCTAATACATACAACCCCAGTCAATATTTCGTTTTTTCTATCGCCTGACTCATTCTCTGTAACCGGAAGTTCTAATTTATCGTGCTTGTTCGCTTGATATAATCGAAAGTTAATTTGATAATTGATTCATCGATTGTAGCAGAGCACATTGGAATTTCATTAGAATTGAATTCCATTCAAAATGTATGCAAATAAAATTAAACAACAATTAATTATTATCGAAAATCAAAAACAACAACTATTACGCGATACAGCAACAATTAATCGACCTTTTGCATACTTACACGATTTTTTGCCATCAATTTCTCAAATATTTAAGTGAACATTTGTAGAACGAACAAACGAACGAGAAAAAAATAAAAAACAACGCGCGAGCGTTTTTAAAATGCGCATAAAAGTCGCGCGCTACTTGACGCTACTAGATGATTTTAATTTATTGGCCATTTAAAATGTGCAAATTTGTTGCCTATTTGTTGCATAGCTGCTGCGCTGCGCTATGCTAAGGAAATGCTGTTTACTTTGCATTTATTGTTGCCAATTTGCATTAAACAGCAACTAACAACAACCAACATTAACAATGTTATTAACTATACAAAACGCAAGGTAAACCAGGCGAATTACAATTTAAAGATAAATGAAGATGCATAGTGAACGAACTGGTGGCGGCGCCTCGCCATTGTTTGTTAACTTACAGACCATAAAAAAATCTGTGACAACACCACCTGGCTGATACTTTGACCTTTATGGTCATTTGTTGGCGACCTTCGCCAGACTCTCTTTATGACTTTTTAATTAGTTACAATGTGGGAGCAAAGAAAAACATTCATTTAATTCAGGCAGGCAGCTGTTCAACATAAAAATGTGCACTTAGTTGTGAGGCAATATTCTAAATGCAACATATGATATCATATCATGCTGTTCGCCATATTGATAATGCCATAATTGGTGAATGCCACGTGCTACAAACAAATACTAGATATATGCAATCGTCTACTCTAAGCTATGTGCTGAGAGGTATTTTTAGTAATTGCAAACATTAAAACGAAACCATTCACAATGTGTAAATAAGGTATAATGGTATTGTGCAAAAGTATGTAGCAGGCAGAAGTAGGCATCACCGAACCTATTATGTATTAATGTAAACAGTGTATATATATATATCTATATACTTGATCAACATCAAAAACCCAGTCGGTCTAACGATGTCAATTTGTCAAGTAAGCTGATCCCAGAGACTATATGAAAATAAGTTCCTGCTTCTTTCGAATATCGAATAAAAAACCCAATTTGAAAGTTTCAGCCTCACAATTGATAAATAATATTCACATATATAGTATTAATTATCTGTATAAAGTTCATTTAAAACGGTTTAGAAATGCTGATTTTGCTAACCAAAACATATTTGCATATGAAACAGATCAATATCAGCAAGCATTCTATTTATTTAATCGTGGGGTTCAGATTATCTCCTAGTCGATCTATCGTGATTAGAACATTCTTGTTTACTCTTTCAGAACCATTTTTGGCTATAGGCATCAATGTCGTCACGTGTCACCACATTTACATTTTTCAAATTGATTGTACTAATTTAGACACATCAATTTAATTCGGTTCTGAAAGGGTTAATAATGTCAAACAATGTTAAACATTTTTGCGGACTTCATGATGGAATTATACAAGTTTTTAAGTATTAAATTTGCCTATTTTTACATTATGTCGTATTATTAGGGTATTTAAGTTACATTGTCTGCTAAATATGAAAAACATTTTTGCTATTTTCAGGCTCCCGCAAAATTTTTGTTTAATTTTTTTTTTTGCGCTATTGCCGATAATGTTTTATGTTGATTTTAATGGCCGCCAGACTTGTACACTTATATGTATATTTACGTAGTTTTACATTATTTTAATTTTTTTTGCATATATCTATATATAAATATAAAAATATATGCATGTATATGGATATGTTATTGCTTGGACCTGTTTTTTTTGTCATATTGCTGACGACCTTCAACTTAGCAGGCACAGGCAGCACGACTTAGCCGTCAATTTAAACTTCTCTCTCATTTTGCTTTTCATCTTGTTTTTTTGTTGTGCACACATTAAATTGCAATTAACAGGTGTATGGGGTATGTGTGTGTGTGTAATTCAATTAAGGCCTTAAGCGGGTTTAGTGCACTTGAAGACACGTTGCAAGGTGTGTTAATTTCTGTATTTGCAACACCTCATCGTCGATGGCTCCAGTGTTCGTTGCTTGACGGTCGTTTTGAGCATCACTTGAGAAAAACTAATGAGAATACCAATCACGTCAAGATGTGCTTTATCTTACAACATTCAGCCAAACTAATTCCCTTTGAATCGAGTCCTGACTGCCCTTCTGCCTGACTGCTGTCTAAAATAGACAACTTCCTTTTCGTATTAAATGCTATTTGTATTTCACTCACAGACCGAATGCCGTTTGACTATTTATTTGTTTTTAGCTTTCTATCTATATGCGTCTGATGATGCTCCTGCTGTTGCCACTGCCTTTGCTTTTGGTATGGGCATCATCCAATTACAAACGAAAACACGACCATTTGTTGGCTGCCGGGTCTCTCGGTATCGGTCTCGGTGTCCGGTTTTTTTTTTTTTTTTTATTTTTTTGGAACGGGTGTCATTTTAAGCAGCGCCCCGACACGTGGCCAGCATCTGTTACAGTTTTGGATTCGGCATTAGGAGTAGGAAACGGCGACGGCAGCGGCATCGATTGTGTGAAGTTTGGCAACAACGTTTAACAACGACGCGCACACACACACACACACACACACAGACAGTGCCAACGGATTGTATACGTCTGCCCATTTATGGGACATGCTTAAGACAAATCAAATCCAAAAAAAAAATAAGAGAAGCATATGCAACTGATGAAAGGAAGCATAGGAAATGAATATACACAAAGGCAAACGGGATTCGGTATATTGCTGCGACTACTTGGGGTCAGGGTCATGTAGTCGTGTAGTCGTCGCTCGTACATAGATTATATACATATACATACAACATGTATGATGTGTATATACTTGTCGTTAACACACACACAAACACACACACACACCTAACCACCATTCATAGCACTCGACTCGATTCGCCTGCAGCTGAGGGCGCATGAGGGTTGACTTAAGTGCCAACCCCAGAGCAGCAGCATTGTGACATTTAAGAGGCTCACGAGAGCAGCAGCAACAAAAGCAGCATGAGTGGGGCAGGGGGCATGACAAAGTGTTGAGCTAAAAACAAAACACGCACAACCCACCTACGCCCACATCCTCAACTACACAGCAACACCCATCCCCACCCACACGCTACTCATGCTATTTTCGCAGCAACCCTCGCGTTTTGTGTGGAAGGTGCGAGACGACTCTCAGTGTGCAGCCTCTAAAAAGCGCTGTTTTCCCCTCTCTCTTTGTGTGTGTGTGTGTGTGTGTATGAATGTGTGTGTGTGTGTTCGCCTCACGAGAGTTGCATACTTTGTGGCGTTGCTGGCTGCTTAAAATAATTAAAAATCAATATTTAAACGCTGCCTACAATCAACCAGTACAGCACGAACCTTATTAAAATGGTTTCATTAAAATGCACCCACTTCAAAAATATGCCTACAAAAATTAAATATACAATGTAGAGTTGCAAACGGAAGAAAGGGGCGGGGGAGGACGGAAGTCACGGCTGTCAAGTAAAGTTCAGCAACTCTACAGGCAGAGATAATGACAGCAGCAATAAATGTGAAATATTAAAGCTTACAAGAATATTATCATAACTTAAAATATTATTGCTGGAAAGCTAAAGCAAATCACCTTAAGCCATTCATGTTGTTTATCTCATGAATTTCAATAAATGTAAGCTATTCAAGCTTAAAGTAATATTATTATAACTTTAAATAATTATTATGCGAAGGCTTAAGCAAACCACGTTTAATATTTCACGCTCCTTATTCCCCAAATATTTATGTTCACCGACAGGTTTTAATTATTTGCATAATATTTTGTTAAGGAATTTAATTATACCTTCTTGTTTAACATAGTTGACACAATATGCATACAATTTCACTTGAATTTTAAATTGTGTTCACACTCACTACCATTTAAGAGCGTGCCACGCCCACATTATGCCACTTCCGCTTTGAAAAATGTTTGGGCCTTGGGAATATTTCTTGGCGTGTTCATTTTAATTGTGTGGAATTTTTAGGCTTTTTGCTTTGAGCTGTATTTAATTTAATTGGCAGTCTGATGTTCGAAATTGCTTAGACAAAGATCAAAAATAGTTTTAAGTAATTAAAAGACAATATTTTTGATTACAATATTAATATTTAGTGCGTAGATGCAAATCAATTTCAGAAATAGCCCATCAAAATGAAAACACAAATATTCTATTGACCGACCAACTGACCATTAATATATGTATATATATATATATATATATATAGGTAAACACCAGCGGGCAACTGTGTATAAATCACAAAGCACTGAAATTAACAGAAAATATAGTATATGAAATGAAATATCACACAAACAATATTTTATGGCAAATGGAATTGATTTATAATCCAAAGCCAAAATGCTGATATGAATTTTATTCAAATTCGCAAGTAAAAAATTCATCAACAACAACATTTAAATGTTGATGATGATAATGTGTGATGATGGAGGCAATATATTGTTAACTAATTCAGATCGCTATCTTTAGTTGGATATGCAGTTTTAAAAATGTTGTAATTACGTTAAATAAATCAATAGTCCGGCGTGTTGAGCTTATCACGTATACGCCGTTGTCTTTTTGCTTAACGAGTGTTAATTAACGCATTTCTTGGCAACCAAAGCCCGCTTGAGCACGCTATAAACTCCACGGTAACTTTATCCATAGCCGTGCAGTTCATTAAAAGCTCGTCACAAAATAAAGAAAATAAAAAAACTTTTCATTCAGCTTACAACTCATTAGAGAAGTATATAATATGTAATGTAATATATGAAAATATGGGAACTTTGGCATTAAATGTCAGTTAGACAAACTCTACTTGTTCTTTTACTCGTTGTTTTTGGTGTTGTTGTCTGTTAAGTGTTGTTGGTTGGTGGCAGCCAGCCAATGGCAATTATGGCTCTGATAAGATAAGCACCCAAAGCTGGCTGCCTAAACCAATTAAGTGTTTGGGAGGCGCCTCTGAGGAACAGCCCTTTTTATCGCGCATAGCGGTGGCATATCACAAAATGAAATGGCGGCAGCTGTCACACATACACACACACACACACACACACACACACACACATACATATACAGAAACACACACAAACAAACACAAACACATACACACACATGCGAGAGTGTGTGTGTGTGTGTGTGCTTCAATCAGAAAAGTTGTATTTTGTAAACGGCTTTTGTATCGCAGTTTGGTAACTTTTAGCTTTTAGCCCCAAACAACAATTTGGCTGCTTATCTTGATGTATGTTACTGTCACTTGCCATCGCTTTATGTGTAAATGTGTGTGTGTGTGTTGATATCTATGGCAGTTTTGCTTTGTTTGCCTTTTGCTTTTTTATTTGCTGCCAATCACAGCCACAAAAACAGAATTTGTGGTTAAGGTGTGCGTCTCTCTCTCCACCCGCGCCCTGCATGACAAGCCATAAAGTATCTTGAAGATACATAGAATTTAATTGGGCATCTCTGAATGGCATGTGATGCAATGTGTAATCATTCGATTGCCAACCCAAAAGCTACAAAGCTGAAACCCTTCCATTGCGTATGATTGTGTGCTTTTGTTTTATGCATGGTGCCAAATATGAATTCAATTTTCATGTTGTCCGAAATGTGCACATAAATTTACATTAGCTCTCGGTCCAGGCTATACACATGAGTTAGCTTTTGTGTGTGCGTGTGCGTGTGTGTGCTACTTGCCTCGGGCGACAGTGACACAGTGGCAAGCAGAAAAGTTTAATGTGTCCAGGCTTGCGTTGCGTCATGTGTGCAAACATTTTAGTGACGCAGCCGAGGCATATAGCCAAACCACACCCTGGGCATCCATGCGCCATGCGCCATGCACCATGCCTTCGCCCAGGCTATTTACTACGTGCGTTGATATTTATTTTTTTGAAAATCCGAAAACTGTTTGTTAATTATGCGCCTTGGCCGACAGTGTGGCCAATAAAGGTTTTTGACCTGACAGCCCATGAATAAAATATTAATTAAAGAACCTTGGCGATGAGCTGCGGCCGGCCAGCTTTGACAGGCATCGCTGGGCGGATAAGCGAAAATGTTTTTGCCTGTAAATTTATTAAATGTCAACATCAAGCTGAACAAAAAGAATAAAGGAAAAAAAAAAAAGAAAAAATGGTCTCCAAACAAGAAATCCAACAAGCTGATAATGAAAGACCGAAAATTGTTGTGTGTCAATTTTGGGCAACGAACATTAATTAATTTCAACTGTGTAAGCCCAGTGAAAAGCACAAAGGCAGCTCTGTGGTTGTAGAAGTCAAACACCAAACCCAAAGCTTTAAAGGGGCGAAAAATTGCAACAACATTTGCACATTTTATACTTGATAAGCAACTAAAGAGCAGTTGACTTTGAAAAGTTGAATTACCAAAAAAATGTACAGTATGCGCTGAAACCCGTTCAGCTTTTCAATGTGCAACTCCATTTAAGACTGTAGATTGTAGGCTAAGTCATCATCAGCAGCAGCTGCTGTTGGCAAACGACACAATCAGCTTATCTAATCTGATGCCACATCTGCAAGTGCTAACCGAATAGTGTGTTATTCAGTTGAATGCCGCATGCCAGCCTGCAGCCAGCCTGGCTCTCTGCTTCTTTGACATCCGTTTGGTATTAGCAACTGTCCACAGTTGCATAAACACTGAATGCGTTGTACTTGAAATGCTACCAGACATCATTCGCACTTCGAGAACATAACATTTTGTGCATAATTCATGTGATGTGCAGTGCATATAACTCTGCAATTTGTCAGTCGTTTATTTGTCCATTTGGGAATATGCTTCTCTCTCTCTCTCTCTCTCTCACACACACACACGCTCAATGCGCTGTCCCTGTGTAATAATAAGATTTCAATAGTTGCCAACAAGCAAATATTAAAAACTTGTCGTCGTATTGTATTTGTGTACTTGAATTTGTATATGATTGTCTATGACTGCAATTGGATTGATCAACAGCTGATGTCAAGTAAATAAATTTCATGTTGACTTGCTAACAATTTTTTGACAGGTGTGGCCCAGGTGAAGGTGTTAAAATCAATTGCTAAAACTCAAACTGAAATTGTATGCAAATACTCATTTGTGATTGTAATTACTTGGCATTCACTTAACTGACATCAAATTTTTTGGCTTACTTATTTTATCGACTCATCGGAAGATCTCTTAATTTTCATCTTGCTTTATCTTTGGTTGCCCGGAATATTTGTTTCAAATACAAATACCCAAAAGCCGTGAAATTACTTTGGCTGCTTTCGGCATTAACTATGGCTACAGTGGCTAGAGTTGTTCGAGTTTGAGTTTGAGTTTAAACAGAAATCAAAGAAAAGCTAAAAGCAATATTTGAGCTGTGCGTTCATTGGGTTAATTAAAATAATAACTGTGGGCTTCCTGCTGTCAGTAAAAGCCAACGACGAGAACCCACCATTAAAACGCAAAAGGTTACCACGAACCCAGAATGAGAAATAGATCGAAATGAATAAATGAAAAAGATGAAGAAATCGAAACTCACACACAAAACAACAATAAAACACAACACAACAACAACAACAACAACAACAAAAACTAATTAGAGCCTACAAAACGTATTTAGTTACACTCGCTAAATGCTGTGATTATTAATTATAATTTTATACGCTTTTCGTGCATATTTCGTATCTAATTCGTAATAAGTCAATCAGCACACAAAAGCCAGACAAAATAATTAATCAGCAAAATCATTTAAAGATTACTTTTGGACTATAAGATGCGCAGTATTTGACTTCAATGCTAGATTTAATGATGCTGGCTAAAATAATTAAAATGGGTGCAAAGTGCATGGGGGAAATGAGATAAATAATTACTATAATGAGCTCGGCGGCACTCTTAAATGATGATTCACTTGTATATACACGTTCAATATTGAATATACTGGGTATTTAAAATAGATTGGATATGCTTTGATTTAAACAGGTCTGTTGAAATATATCGAATAGAACTGCTGGCAATTATAAAATAAGAGAATCTACAACGCAGAATATTTTTGCACGCTTGAAGCGATTTGTCCTTGAGTCGAGGCTGACTTGCTGAAGTCATCGCCATCAACCATCAAGTAGCACCATCACCAGCGTCGTCATTCGAGTCATCGCCCAACAAACACTTGAGCTCAAAGCCAGCGTCGTGGCTTACATAAAGCCAGCGGCGTCTGTTGGGCTGCGGTCTTATTGGCAAGCTTTAACCAGTCCAACAGTTGACAGGCAGTGGTGCCGAGGGGGGTGCTGCTGTTGCTGCTGCTAGTTGTTGCTGGTGTGTCTGGTCTGATTATGACACCGACGCCACCACAAGGGAGGGGGGGGTCACACAATGGTCGCAGACCGGCGCGCATTAGAGGAACCGGATTAACCAGTGGAAAAGCGATTACAGCAAATAGCGAGTGCAATAACCCGGTCAACGACAGTGAAAGTGGTTTAACTGACAACTGCAAAACTGGCCAACAGCAGCATGCGTCGTTATGCCAAAGATTTTAAGCTAGTCTCATTTTTGATGTCACCTGCAAAAATGTATATTTCAAATCCACAAACATTACACATAATAATATGGTGACAGCAGACAATAAATATGGCGTTGCGTTGCGAGCATAAATAGCAATTTCCGGTAGGGGAAAAAAAAAGAATTATTTAAATATGTAATATGTATATAGGAGCAGATGCAGGTGGGTCGTACAACAAACCCAGCTATATTTATATGTGTGTGATATGAAGATAAGTTGTCGCCTGTTTGAATGTGCACGCGCGAGTGGCTATAATTTATTCAATCAACGCTAAGGCGGCATGAAAAAAAAAATACCACAACAGCAACGTCGTCGCCTAAATTGTCTAATGATGCCATCATTTGAGGCTCTGTGCCACCATCCCCACTCCACATATAGGGGGTCCGGTGGGGGAGGCGCTCGAGGCTAATAAAAATTTACGTATTGTAAGCACAGGAAACGCGCCACTGGCAGGAAGCTACACTTGACAGCTATGAAATATAGAATTCAATAAAAAATAACAAGAAGAAGCAAAGATATGAGTTGAAGAGTATGATCCGGGGGAAGGGATCCAGCACGTGCAACAATAGACAGCTGCAAGTTAAGTGTGTGCTACACAGTCAAAAGTGGCTCTAGAAACATTGAAACTCACTTAAAGATACGACAAACGCAGACTTAAGTACAACACAGATATAGATAAATGTTGTTAGAATAAAAAGGTTCTGTGACGCAGACTCAATAACAAAAAAACAAAAAAAATGTATATATATAGATATATATGCAGCTGCTTATCTCATTTGTGTGTTAGCCCAATTCATGGCATTTCAGCAGCCATCAAAAACAGTGCACATGGCTAATTGCGAATGAAGCGCCTCGCCTTTTGGCACCTGATGGGGCATACAACTATATATATATACTATGTACACAGCCGAAAACTCAACCAAAATTTGTAATGACAGATAGACACAAAGAGTACACACAAGGCAGGCAGCTGCGGTTAAAACGATCATCATCAACGTCGCTGCAAAGATGATAATGATGTTGCACCAATACATGCCAAATGTATCTTTCAATGACATATGTATATGTATATATATACATAGATTATTCATAGACTCAGTTTCCTTATGCGAACTGTTGAACAAAGAACAAGTCGTAATTGTGTATACAAGTGTTGTGAAGAAAAAAATATGGAGAGAATACATTCAATGGTACTTGATAGAATTTAATTATCCCAAAAGCTGATCGCCAAAGTCTAACAATAGAAATAGCTGAAGGCTTGTCGACCAATCGATAGTTGAGCTTAACGATTTCTATCGCTACTATAGCTAAGCGAAATGATGAAGAACTAATGCCACAATATACTACAGGTTCAAACGGCTATTAGCTAACACCCATGGCTTATGTACGCTTTGCTGACTTAGGCGCTTCATGTCCAGCTGCCAAGCTGCTTGTTGATCAAGACATGCCCACATCATTAAGAGAAGCATATCCCCAAGTGAGTGAGAGAAAGAGCCCCAGAACGGTCGTTGCTCTGATGTTAGAAAACTTATGTGCACACATTTTTTTCGTCTATGGACCACCGACAAAAACAAATCCGAGCAAACACAAAAAAAAAAAAAACATCATCATCCAAAAGATCTTTCGTATATTTTGCCTGTTTAGCTCACTGCGCCGCCTTGTCGCTAATTTAAAATCATCAATCAAAGCGAAGCAGGCGAGGCAGAAACCTAGACACAACGACAAACTGAAGTTCGGTGAGCCATCATTGAGTCATTGAGTCACTCAGTCAGCCGCTTGGGGGGAGTTCACACTGCTCACACAAGACAGATGCACTGTCGCCTAACCTCCACGTTGTTGTTGCTCTTGATGTGGGCGTTTGGAGGAGCTACAACAACAGCAGCGAAAGAGATAAAAAAAAAGTCAAGACAACTGCAGCTGCAGCCCACAAACTTTCCAACTCTTTTGTTTGATGATAAAAGTTTTTTGTTGGCGCTGCTCCTGCTGCTTTTGCTGTTGTTGCTGCTGCTGCTGATGCTGCGACTTTGACAATGAATTTAGCCTTAAGGCGCAAAAGGAGAAATACAACCAAAATCCTGTTTTGTTCGAAGGAATGGAAAACTGGTTTTCTGTTGTGGGAGTGTCGCCTCAGCAGCAGCAACAGCAGGGCTGCAGATAGTCGACGTTATCAAGCCAGCTTTTGTGGAACAAAAAAATAAAAAAAAACCAAAAATGATAAAATAGCAACGACAATGGAAACAACTTGACTGGGCGCGTTGACAAGAGCAAGAGGAGAGATTGATGCCCATATAGAGCGGCATCATGTGCTGTTGCATTGTGTCTGTAGGCTGGTCGGTTTTTGTGGGCATGTTATAGTTTGGATGATGCTATTGATGAATTGGGAGTCGTTGGAAATCTTGGCCAGGTAGCAAAACGAGGAAGAAATTGGGAAATAAATGGATCTGTCTGTAAGCGGCTAATTGGCAAACCAGCAAAATGGTTATCAGAAGCTCCGGCTAAACCACAACTGACAACACGACGAAAATTCGTAAAATGTTTTACACTCTCTCAATTTAAACATTAGCAGTGTAAACTTTGATTACCAACAAAAAGTGTTGATTGTTTTCTCTCGCTCTCTTTTCTTTTGGTTGTCCTTAGTTGAAGTATGGCAAAAAGTCTACATTACAGTTCAGTTATTTAACAGTGTTTTCTTGTTATGGACTTTCCCAAGCTACTCGCTGGCACTTTCTTATAAGCCACACTTCTCATAAGCATTCTGACTAACACGCTAATTACTTATTTTTTTCGTTCTTTGTTTTTTTGATTACAGGTAAGTTCAAGAGCTCCAACGAGTTGGCTCATAAAACCCAGCGGGTCTCAAACATTAACAGTCCTCACCATCCACTCCCCTCCAAAACGCCACCACATCGAAGTGGTTGGCCCGAAGCCGCTTTAATTAAGCAGAAGTCTTCACGCCGCTCGCTAAACTCTGGCGGGGCCCATAAATCTGTCAGGTAAACAGCCAAACAACAGGTGAAGTCGTCCAACTTGAAGTCAAAGTCGAAGTCCCAGCTGCAAGTTAATTGAATTGATGACAACAACAACAATAATAATAGCACAGATGAAAGAGGCCTAGACAAGTTGACTGGCCAATGTCGCACAGTGAGAAATGGACGGCCAGAATTTTCAATGTCTTTGCAATATTAATGTTCACAAAAAAAAATCCATGGTGTACATTTTGTTACCTGTAAGAAAAAGCCAAGAAAGAAAAAACAGCTGCTCCGCAGATTTCCAGCAAAGATAAGTGGACAGAAAGAGAGAGGCACCGAGAGTGAAAGGCGGGAGGGAGGGTGTGGCCATTTAAAGAGAGAGAGGAGAAGGGGAGGCAGCTGCCTTTGGCGGACATTTCCATGCTTAACAAGATAAAAATCTCTACGGATTATTTCATACACTTTTGGCTGAGCGTAAAATTTTTATAACTTTTCTTACGTTTTTTGGTTGATGTTGTTGTTGCCGCAACTACGCCCAGTTCAACGCCCAGCTTAGCACTCAAGGCGCTTTGTGGTTGCCTCTGTTTCACTTTTGGTCAAGACACAATTTTTTGTTGTTGTGTCTTTTCTCATTTTGTTTTCTTTGTCGAAAAGTTTGTTCTGTGTAAATTATTCGCAGCGTCGGGTTTTGTGTAAAAACAACTCAAAGCCAAAGATTCTGGCAAGGGGGGGGGGGGGGGGGGAATAGAATTGCTTCCACGTGACATGTCTTGGCTTTTTTTTTTTTATATATCTTATTTTTGTTTTTATTTTGTTGAACAGAGATTAGAACGTCGTACAACTTGTAACTTTTGAAGTAGCAAAAGATTGGCAAACAGTGCCACAAAGTTTTTGCACATCGACAAGCATGTTTCTAGGTCTTAAGCGCTTCTTGCCTTACATTTTAGTTGCAATTTTGAATTTTAATGTTCAACACATAAGCACACTCTGAACTCTGAGCTCTGCATACACAGTCAGTCCAATAAAATGTAATGAAAATAATGCAAATGACAAGCTCATGCTCATAAAAAGATATGTGGCATGTTGATCATGATGCTGATGATGACGTCAACGTTGATGCTGCTGACTGGCGTCTCGCATAAAATCACTGTTGTCTTGCAGGTTGCCCTTTTCCTTCTGACCTTCTGTTCTATCGTTATCTGTATAAGCTTTTCATGAAGCGTGCAACAAGAGCAACAACAAAAGTTGTCATTGTAACTGCATCAAAACGAAATGCAATGAAAATACCCGCAAAATACTCGAACCAAACACACAGAGAAATAGCAGCAGCAAAAACAGCAAAACAACAGCATATAAAAATAATTTGAAATGAGCAGAGCCAAGTGGTAGAGGTGGGGCGTTTGGGACTGTTGTTGTTGCTTGCCACAGAGATGAAAACTATTGAATGTCAAACAAAACGTGGATTCGCTAACGACAGACGCAAGACAGAGGAGAGAAAAAGCGCAAGAGAGAGACAAAGAAAGGCAAAGAGTGAGAGAAAGACAGGTGAGGGAAGGGGAATATGCATGGCGTATACTTAACCAAAATATTTACTCGCGTAAAATTGTGGAATGTGAAATCTGTGTGTGTGTGTGTGTGTGTGTGCGAGTGTGTAAATTGCGGTGTGGCTACTCTGCTGTATGCATTAAAGATTAAATGCTTTTGTATGTATTTCGCAAATAGTTATTGTAGCTGTTTGTGCCTTTTGAATGGGTAACCAAGTGGTGCATACACCAATTTGTTAGATGAAGTTTGAAGTACTCGATCCGATATGAGAATGCAACCAAGTGTAACCTATAGCCAAAGTTAAATGAAGGAAAGCCATAAAAATATAGCTGATTCATATGTTTTTCGATACGCTTCAATTCAATTCATCATTATTTCAAATTTACACATTTGAAGAGGTTCTTAAGTGCTTCTATTGTCATAGCGTCAATCTTTAAGATTTTATCAAAAGAGTAGGCACTTGAAATAATTATTATAATTTATTTAGCTCAATGACTGACTGTTTTACATCTATTTAAATGCCATAAGTTCAAAACTGCAAATGCTGTTTTCGCCCTTTAACAATTTCGAGTACAATTTAATGGCCGTGACAAATGTGTCTTACAATTTTAGGCAGAGTCTTTTATTATAGATGTCGGCACATTTTTTATTTGCCATACTGTGCACCATATGCTTTCTTTGTGCCACAGATAAATCACTTCGCAACCGTTTGTTGGCTATTTTTAGGCCACAGGGCCGTGAAAATGGCCACTCAAAGCCATCGATCAATGTAAATGCAAATTCACAGCTGATTTAAAGGAGGACCTTGTCTCTGTGCCTCTCTCCTCCTGCCTAATCGACATGCTCTATCTGATGCTCCTTTGTTCAATGGGATACAATTGCCAAATTTTGTGTTTGTTTTTTTTTTGTTCAGTTTGTTTAATTAGTTGCCCGGCATTTGTATTCGTAACTCAGAAATTGTCTTGTCTGCTCAGGTCTTTAATTGAATTAAATTAAAGACCCAAAGGAAAGGAAAATAAAAAGAAAGGCAATCTAGCAAATGCAATTTGGCAAACCAAATAGAAAAATTGCGCTCATTTGGTGGCAGCTAAATAGTTTTTTTTCTTGCTAGTTTGGTTAGATAGGCAAAATACTGAGATAATCCACTAAGGTTATCCATTAGACAAATCGTTGTCGAGTTTGTGTCTCTGGCACTTTTCTCTAAGCTCTGTCATACTCAAATTAATTGACAGCTGACTTAAGTTACATTGCATTAGGCCAGCAAATTGTGGCGCCACTAGCACAAAAAAAAAATTTGATGGGGAAACTTTGAGAAAATTACTTTGGCATGGCCCTTGGCCAATGGGATAACAATCCACTTTGGCATAATTTTAGATCAAAAATTGTGTGCATAATCAAGTGAGCTATTAAAACGCTTATCGCAGATGCTCTGCTGCTCTGCTCTGCTCCTACGGGCACTCAGAACTTCCTAGACCCTTCGAAAACTTATTGATTAAACTCGCAGTAAAGTTTTCATGCAGCAGTCTGTGACTTAATCAAGGGTGCGGGGAATGAGGAGATCGGAGGCACTAAAATGCGACCCGACACGCGAGCCAGCAATTTTGTACTTTAGTTTTAGCACCCAAGGCGGAGTTGAGTGGGTGTGTGTGTGTTTGTGTGTGTGGCAAAAGGGGCGTCGAAGCGGGGCGTGTGTGCTAATAAGCCGAGGAATTGATTATTTTTGTTGTTGGTCGTAGCTATTGTTAATGTTGTTGTTGCTGCTGCTGCCATCGCTGTGACTACAAATTGCTTGGTTCTCATTGTTGTCGTTGTTTATTATTGCCTAATGGCAAATGTAAACAATTTAGAAATTTAACGCTGCATTTATATGGCATAATACTCAGATTTTTTGTGTATACTTCTGTGACTGCCCATAGTAATGAAGCAATTATATTTATTAGACAAATTGCTGTGATAAAAATCACAGAAAATGACAGAATAAAGGCGAATAAAATGTCGGGACTTGTCAATTGAAAAGCTGGATTAATTGCTGGGCTCAATGAAATCGGAAATTGATTATACGAGGCGTAGTCGTACATATGCTGAATGCTATCTACATTAATTAAATAAATTGATTAAGCAAACGCGGCTTATGACAGCTTATTGCAACTTTAATGGATTCTTGCATCATATTTTAATTAATATTTGAATATATATATATATATAAATATGTATATTCTTTTTGTTTTTGACAATGTACCGAAAAGAATCACTTTGCTTCAGTGACACAAAAAAAATGCGCTTCCATTTGCAAAGGATTTAATGACGCGTCCGCCGACGCCGCCGCCGTGTCTGGCGCTGATTTAAAATGATTATACGGAGAGTGCAGCCAACAAACGAGTGCACTCCAAACGAACAGTACCACACTGCCACAAAGCGGACATGCCCCCCTCCTTCCACAGCCCACCAATTTTCCCATCATGCTCTGTGCATGGACATCAATTTTATTTTCAAGTTTTTGCCATAGAGTTATTTCTTTTATATTCTTTTATGCCACGTTGCTCGTTTATAAAAATGTCGAAAATAATTGTTGAGAGGCCAACAGTGCACGAAATGTGCGGCATTTGCTACCGTTGCTGTTATTGTATCCTTTTGTGGCACATATGCAAATTTCAGATATATTTACTTGGTATATTTTAAATAATAACATAAATCACCTTGACGTGGTGGCGCGTGGCAATCAACTGCATTTTACGCTTATGCCGCAAATTTCCACTCTGGCAAAATTATTATCTAATTATTGTTGCATCTTAATGACCTGTCAATCCTTTTTATGAACTCTTATGAGAGGGTGCGACAAAAAGAGAGAATATTCAATTAATTCAATTTTATTATATTTATAATTTATACAGTTATTAATTGACTTTTGTATTTATATTTGGCAAATTACGTTAACCGTTGACTTAATTTATTTACTGTTGATTATGTAAATGGTATGGAAGGTAAATAGTATTTAAAAGTAAATGTTTCGGTATGCCGGCTCCTCATATTTACATCAAATCTTTTTCCACGAATCGCTTGCACTCAATTGTGTCCATTATGCTGGCCACCTTTTCGCTTTCAGCAATTTCCTTGAAAATGTTTTCCAATTTTAAAATTCTTGTAGCACTTTCCCCACTGACAGTCACAAATTTGGTGTTGCGACACAACAATTTTTTTTCCCCCCATATCGACAGACAATTCTTTTCAATTTTGCCTGTCATACTCAAAAATTCTTCAATGCCGTGTGTCGCACTGAACTCAATAGCCCAGCGTTATTATATATATATATATTTATATATGTGTTAATATGTACAGACTTTATAAGCATATGCTACATGTATAATATATCGATATGAACTGTCAATAATGCAGCCGGCTGATCCAAATGGTAAGAGCACGACAACGATGCCGACTCATGCATAAACTTTTTGACAATTTCCACGATAAAAATGTGTCAGAAAATATTCAAATTTCGCCACCATCTCCGGATGGAGGAGAGAAGAGTGGTACTTGCACAGCATACACTTTTCAATTTTCATAAAATTCTTTGGCACAACGCCAGTCAACCAACGGCAACAAAGACGCGAGTTCTTCGTCTGACTCAATGTGGCTCTGATGTTCCAATTGATGGATGCTCTGACGTAGCGCTGACGTTGCGCCTCTTGTGTACTGGTGTACTCAGTACCAAAGCGGAAGTGCCCGACTCAATTATTTATTTAGCTCTCAACAATAACAAAAATTAGTTGCCTTTTGTTATGCAATACAAATATTTGTACTATGTCCTGGCTGGCCAGCCATGGGACGGACGACTATTGTTGGTGGCTATTGTAGATTTTGGCATTAGCCAGCTCGATGCTCCCCATCCACCTTGTGTTCTCGATGCTTGCTGGTGGTGGTGGTAGCTGGACAGTTGCAATTGTTGCTTCTGAAAGCAGACCTAACCCACACAATTCACTCACACTCGCTCTTCCTCTCTCGCCCTCTATGCACAATGGTTTGCATGTCAATCTGTAGCGCAGGTTGGCAGTGGCTTTGAAGCCCCCACGTCCCCCAGCGTCCAATGCAAACCTAAACCTCATATGGTCATGCTTGCTTTGGGTTCTGTCATTTAAGTGCCTCATAAAAGTGTCAACTTGTTGTTGCCTCTATGGCACTCGTACTGTCATGCCCTTTGGCACCGCCCCCACATCGGCACGCCCTCTTTCTACGGCATTCTTCAACAGTGCCTGGCACTTTATTCATTTTATTCATTCGTATGGTGTGCCTGCTTTTGTTTGTTTCCCCCTTCACAACTATTACATACACGTACATATGTGTGTATGCATGTATGTATTTATGTGTATGTGCAGTGTCCAGTTATTTGTGTGTCTCCTATGTCTGTCTGCTGCTTGTTTGTTTGTATGCATGTGTGAAAGGATTTCATTTCATTTCTTTGGAGGTGCTTCTTCCCTTTGTTGTTGTCGACATCGTTTTGTTCGCTTTTCATACCTTTTGATAGTCACTCGGACGGAGTTCGTCTGTCCAAGCACTTAATACATATTTTTGTCGCTCTTATCTGGTCAGGGACGTCACATGCTCCACGATAACAGTCTCTCTCCCTCTCTCTCTCTCTCTGTGTGTGTAAGTGTGTGTGCGTGTGTGTTTCCAGCACCAGTGTCTGCGAAGCAGCCTGAGGACATGTTATGATTGTCAGCTTGATGGCTTGCCAGGAGCACTTTGAATGCCTTGCCTGTATTGGTTGTGTGTGTCTGTCCTTAGTTACTTGTGAACGGGCTTATATATTTGCCAACTTTATGGTTTCTATATATACATATTCGTTTATACCAATGATTGGGTTATTCCCTATCTGCACTCAGAAAAAAAGAATAAATTTTGGGTCTTGGAAACACATAACATTCGAAAATGCCTGTCATGAAATGTGACCGATAATCCAAAAAAATTCGCTTGCATAACTTATACAATTAGAATGTTTAAAATATCACTTGAGTTTTCTTAAAGATATGTGAGTTTTTTCTTTTAAAGATGCATATCTGGAGACTTGACATTTGCACATGTGAATATATTGAAATTTATGAATGGGAGTCGTAACTGCTTTGGAACTCGCATTCATTTTATAAAGATTTCATTATTTGAAGCACTTAAGCTAATTTCTTATAATTGTTTTGCTTTAAAGTTTTGCATCCTTAAACTTTTGTTAATTTTTCTCGCCAAGTTTCTTTAACTTCAAGTGCAACGTGCAAACTCTGCTTTTCCGTCAACCCCAAACCCCATCTGTATTTGGCAAGCTTCCATTTGCTCGTTGCACGCTATCCGTTACCCTTTACCGTTACCCGATTTCTGTGTTCTGTTTTCCAATTATAATTTACACATGAAAACCATTTGTCTTTTGCCTGCCTGTTTGAGGCTGCCGCCTACGCGATATTCTCATAATTTAGCCACTTGGCCATAATGTAAAGCAGCGTCGCCAACTTCGGTTTTATGGCAGTTTTTTTTTTCTTTCTTTTTCTTTGTTTCTGTGGCAAAGTTAATAAAGCCCACCAGACAGTGTCAGTTTCTGTCTCGTTTGCACTACTTCATTTCCGCATTCTGTCACTGACGCCCATACAATCACCCACACACACAGACATACATATGTGGCGGGACTCCCGCAGACAGTACGTGACTTCCGGCCAAAACAGAATGGTTTCTCAACATTTTTGATAATTTATTTGATTATTTTCTTGTTAAAGTGCAAACTTTGTTATATTTTTTTTTAGTACGTTTTATCTTTTAATTTTTTTGTTGTTATTTTTCACACTCAATTTGCGATCCGCCCAGTTTCATAAGCTGCCCAAAGTTTATATTTTATGTGCATGTGTATGAGCTATGAACATTTTTGGTGTAGGCGCCGGAAACGGAAATGTTACACAACATATGCGACACAAAAGTTATCTGCCTGCGCAAGGGTTGTATCTATGTGTAGACTTGTAAGTTTGTCGCACATTGTGTGCACAAATAAATTTTATTGCATATTTTTCGGCAACACAATATGACATCCCATCCCACATCACACAGCGCCAGGGATGTATATATATGGGGATGTATGCTTGTAGCCCTGGCGGTCCGAAACTTTTTTTTCCCTGTTGTGTTGCTACACAATCGAGCTGGTAGAAAAAAAATCAAGCGTGAAATAAAAGACAAAGCACCTCAAAACTAGAGCCAACTTTTGTTTTTTCAACCATATTTTTCTCTCCTTTTCGGTTTTTTTTTTTTGTGGTTACATTTTTGCTGGCTAGTCAAACTTTGTTTGGCATTGGCAATATCCTGACTGTGGCAGCTGCTGTTTAACCTTCGCTTTGCGTAATGCGAGGTGAGAAACGAAGCGAAAACTGCAGAAAATTGTGCTATTTATTGAGTACTAAAATCTCGAGTGTGTGTCAGAGTATTTGCTTCGTTTCAATGTGTGTGTTTGTGTGTTGACCAAACAATCAATGTGAGTGTATAGTTTTTGGCTGATATAGAATTGCCATTGCCATTTATTTCATTAATTTTCTGTATATGGATTATTAATATATATTTTATTTTTTTTTTTTGCTTTTTCGAGGGCACCAGCGAGCTTCAAAATGTCGCCCGGATTTCCTTCAGTCGCTTCGCATTTTATTTGATTTTTATTTTTGCACGTTTCATAATTGGAATGCATAAATTTTGTCTGCGGTACTGTTACAAAGTTTGATAACAGCATTTTATATTTACCATATTATAGTAATATTTTCTGTTTGCCACATTTGCATTTATCCCGATCCCATGCCAACCCCTCTCATTGCTCTACGCCAGTTCCGGCTCTTTCTGCGCTCGACCTTATTTTGTGCGCTCGATTTGCGGGCAGGGGACAACACAAAAGCGAATTAAATGCGCATTTTACGCTTAACAATTGCCTCGAGACTCTGTGAGAGTGCCCGAAGTTTTTTTTTTTTCGCTGTGACGTTACAGCCATTTCATCATCGTTTGTTACAATTCGCGCCTTGGTCGAAATGAAAAAAAAAAACGTATATATATATACTTATATATTCTCACTGCGGTTTAGGCCGACATCCGACAGCGCTTCCTATTTTCCTTGCTCACTGTCTGTTTGGCAGTTGTTGCTACCTTTTGGGGCATGCATAAAATACACATTTGGCGCAGCTTCCTCTTTAGCCAGCTAACAGTCACAGCCGTTGTCGTTATCTTCTTTGGCATTGTTTCCTTTTCTTGCTTCCCATTTTAATTCCAGAATTAAGGCATACAAATGCAATAAAGCATAAAAATGCGGACAGCAGTGACCCAAAGGCAGTGAGGAGACATCTTCTTCTCCTCACAGAAACAGCACCGAAAGTCTTCGTAACATTTTGGGGCCAATTTGGCGAGATGTAGGCTCTGAATCCTTGGCGCTGGCTTGCTTCACTAATTACTTGCTCTTTGCATAATTGCGCCTTTCATTAAAATCGCCAACAAAAGAAACATTCGACGCTCTTCAACATTTTTGTAAATCTTAAAGCAAACGTTTTGTATTTTTCCTCATGCCTCATGCATATGCAAATAGTATGCAAATTTCTTAGTGCATATGCGCAGGCGCCTCTGCTAGAAGTTGTTAACATGAGTGCGAATTGTTCTATGTGACTTGGTGGCTGGCGGCTGGTATAAATTTACACATGACCATCAAAGTCGAACAAACTTCTGTTGGGCATTCGATAACAGTCGACAACAAAAGCGATTTCCTCTTGCGTGTTCGTTTGAGTGTTAAGTGTTTGTGTGTATTTGTTGTGGTGTGTGTATTTTTGTTGACGGTTGATTTTAATTAATCTTGCTGTTTAACAAGTTGAATGACTGTTTTGCTAGTAGAAAGCTCATTCGTTTTCATAATAATTGTTATTCCATGTTAATTTCAATTTTCCAAAAGACAAAAACCTATTGGCATAGAATTTATGCTGCTCTCTTAGCGAATTGTTTTTACCAACATTTGTAAGTCTTAAAATTATACCGTCAAGAAAATTAATTTGATCTCAAAGTCCTCTTATACTCCTCTCTCTCTCGCTCTTTGTTAAAAAGTTGCTCGAATTTGTGAATCCTTCGGCACGCAAAAATGACTCAATTTTCGCTTTGCAGTTTGCCTGTCACAATTGACACAACAAAACAACTTGTGGAAAAGTTTTCAGTGAAGTTAACACCGTCCTCATTCACATCACATCCCATTCCCATCTGCCTTCCAATTTTATTTTTTGTTTTTGGTACATTTTCTCTTTTGCGTTTGCTCAGGCTTTAGAAATTAATTAAGCATGGTTGGAGCGTGCTATACAAATTTTCATTTGAAATGACAGTTGCCCAAGTTTGTTGCTCTCAATGTTTCGTTGCGCTGAAGCGTAAATCTCATTTTAATGCCAAGAGAGTTCTTAATTTAGTTTAATTACAGCAAACACACATACATACTTCTATATGTACATATACATACATATATACAAATACATATACATACATATAAATATACAGATACATATACATATACATCTACACATACGTATAATATATAGTAACCAGTCAACAAGTTTGCTGCGTCGCCTCAAAGGCAAAGTCTGGCCTAACTGTCAGTTGTCGTGGCTCCTTCCACCGCTACCTCCATCACAACCAGCCTGACTGGATGTGCATCAATGTGATTTTAATTACAAGAAATATATATGCAGTGAGCTTTGCTGATGCAGCATCAGCCAAACTTGCGACTCTGCCGCAGCTCCTCTTGTACGACATGACGTGTGCATCATCAGTGAGTGCCAGACGCAGACAGGGTAACAACAACAAAAACAATGACAAGAAATTGTTACGCTGATGAGCTGCCAGCTAAGTTGTATGTGTGTTCGCCTGTTGGCATGCAACACTTTGGTGCCTGCCACGTAATTATGCGCTCGCGAAATGGTTACAAAATTTGCAGGTGAAAATCAAGAACAACAGCAACATCGAAGACAATGGCAATGGATGTGCTCTGACCGATGTGTGCATGTTACACCTTTGCTGGCAGATTTTCGCAAGCGACAACACTTTCAATTTTCGTGTCCCCCTTTTGCAATTAGCAACGCTGCTGCCTGCAAATTGTTTGTGAAAATATCGATGGGAAAGAGTTGTGCAGCAGCTATGAAAAGGGCAGCAGCGGCGGCAGCATCAATTTAAATAATTTCATTTGATAAGAATCAAGTGAACTATCCGGGGCATCTCCTAGTTCTGGCTTTCGCTGAGTGCAGCATCCTTCGAGCAGCGAGACGTGACAATGTAGACTGGCGGACTGGCGAACAGACAGACAGACAGACAGGCTGAAAGCAAGCCAAGGCAACACTTTATCATGTCAGTTAGCAAAGTAGAAGGCAGCAACTATGTCTAACACTTTATGCCCCGCTACCGCTAGGCAACTGCAATGCCGAATATTATTTTTAATTTCATGCGACTCGGCCAACGATGCCAAAAGATACACAACAAACTCAGTAACAAACTAACAAAGTGAACAGGGATAAGGTAAACAAATCTGAACGAACTTGGCATACACTCTTGAAAACACGAAGAGAACAGAACTAACTATTCGAAGTATAGTCGAATCGAATTGATATGAAGCAACTTAATTGTTTTTTAAGCTCAACTTAAACTTTGGAAAATCATTTAGATGAGCATTAAACCTGATAGTCATCAAATAAACGATTTTATAGCTCAAGCTAGCAGATGGGCTACAGCGTGCTAGTGCATTTTAAGAATAGAATAGTCTCTAGTTAACATGGCGTAAGTAGAGCTCACAATATTACACTGTGCAACCTGTTTCCAATTTTGCCAAGCTTCTGTGAAAGTTACGTGCGTGTTTGTGTGTGTGTGTGTGTGTGTGTGTGTGCGTGCGAACTGTCTCCCCTGGGTATGAACAACTGAAGGAGCAGGCCATGTGGCCTGGCAAAAGTTAAAAACCCCAAACGAGAGCTGTGCGAGGACACCGTTGAATATGCAAATGAAAATGCCACAACAGCAGAGCAGAGGCAAGCAACAGCAGAGGCAGCAATGGCAGGAGGACGAATGAGGTTAAGTTGAGCAGCGTCAATTGTAGCTGACGGAAATGAAAACAAGATGTGTATATATATGTGTGTGTGTGTATCATGGTATGTGTATGTGCGAACAGGGCGTATGCGTTACGTTTGTAACTTACTTGGTGAGTGTGGTGCGCTCTTGGGCATAAAATTCAAATGAAAATGTCGCGTGTGTTGTATAAAAAAAACTGCAACAATGAAACGACTTCAGAGACGTGCCGAGGATTTTGAAGTATGAGCTCTGCTAAATTATTTTCGTTAACCTTTTGTTTTTTTGCCCTTTCTTTTTCTTGTTCTTTTTTAATTTGATTGTTAATAACTGGATATGCTGGCACATCCAGGCACAAACAATTTTTGTTGTTGTTGTCGTGCTCTTTTTTCTTTTTTTTAATTAAAATTGTCGCATGGAAAATAGATGGAAACGACAATTCTAAAAATGTCGTCATCGTTCACTTTTGAAAGGGAATCAATTTTGAACGCAGGCATTGATTGCCTCTTGTGAACGAAGCACAACAATCCAAATGGGAAATGTGGAATAGTTAAAACTTTGTTTGCAGTTTGCTCCTTGCAGTCTTGCGTGTCGCATAGTAGCACAGTAACATTCACACACAGACACACATGCACATGCACATGCACATGCACATGCACACATGCAACAATATTGGAAACTCATTTGGACAGAGCAGCAAAAACAATTTGCAAAATGAAAACAAAAAAAACTCGATTGCCTCTTTTTTTGATTTTTTTTTTATAGTTTTTTTTGTTGCTATGTACTCTCAGATACACTTGACAGCCGTAATGAAACTTCCAACTTTGTTGCCATAAAAAACGTACATGTAAACAAAAAAAAACTTAAGAAAAAAAATAGAAAAAAGTTGAGTTGATAGATGGGCTGCATTAGGGATGACCTTCAGTGCTCAGGGTCTGCACTGGATGCTGGAGAGTTGGTCAATGGGCCACGCTGATGATTCTCACTGTCATTAGCGCACAGCTAGCGAGTTAAGTAACTGAAGCAAGCGCGCGTGAAATAAAAAACTTATGAAATTATAAAGCAAACAACGCACATTTTCCGCACTTTGTGTTTATCTTCTTTTTTTTCTCTTCTTCTTCTTTATCTGCTGGCATTTTAATTATGTGTCTGGTTTTTTGTTAACAGCTTATGCGTAGCCAAAAAGATTGTAATGCGGCCCCGGCTCGAATAATAATAATAATAAGTGTTGTGATCAACGTTCGCTGCTCATTAAAAACTAACAACTCATCGCATTTGAGGCAGCGCTTAACGAGTCTCAACTGCCTGGCATTGTACTAGGCCAAAAGCAAACGTTTCATTTATTTGCCTCGTTTGTTTCCCCATATCAGAAAAGTGCCCAGTAATGTTTAAATATTTACCCCGACCCTTCAGTTTTGTGAGTTAAACATGCCCCCAACATGTGTATACACAACCAACGTATAAATAACTAGCAATTGATTAAACAACATAATTTTAAAACATTTTGATCGATGCCGCGTCTGTGTACTGAACGCCATTTGTCTTGGTTAAATTTGGAGGTATGTACCAAATGACAGCTTCGAGTGCCTCCACCTCGCAACTCTGGTTGAGTTTTGTCAAAGATTGATGCAGTGTTAAGTAGAAATTGATTATAACTTACGCAGCCTGCCAACGATTTTGGGTGTGGTAATATTAAATTGTTGGTATTACAACGCGAACAAGTCAACACATTTCGCTTATGAATATTACGTATGGTATTTCTTCTGCTTTACAAGATTTCAAAATGCTATATGGTATGGCTGACATCTAGTAACTTATAAGATATAACTGATAAAATGCGGAAATTATTATCCATTTAGCTACATCACATCTTACTTTATTATTTGATTTAAGTGTTCCATTGAAAACTTTAAGCAAACACAACAAACTTTGCCATGTCTTGGGCCAGACTGGACATACCCATCTATCTTTCATGTAATGGTTTCATACTTTTTATATACTCTTAGCTGCGTCTCATCTATCGAAAACAAATTTCCACTTACCATCATCAAGTTGATGTTGCACTTCCTCCACGTTGACACTCAACGAGCGGCGTGCTGTGAGTTGCCTCTAAACATCTCTCGTCCCTGTTTTTTTCTCCCTTTCTCTTTATATATATTTTCGTACTGCCTGCGGATAACGTGCCATTTCGCCTCAATCATTTCAATCAGCTTTTGGCTCACTTATAGCCTCAGTTACATTGACTTGGCTTTTGCTTCTGGCCGGGTAACTGACTGACTGACTGACTGGCTGTGTGACTGCTTCTCAAGCACGATAGCTTGATGGTTGCCTGCTGAGCGGCCCTAAGTGTTTATGTATATCCTACGTATGTATCTTTGAAGGCGTCTGCAAGTGTCTGTGTGTGTGTGTGTGTGTGTGCGTGTTCCTTGTGTACTTTGTGCCTTAAGTTCGAACTTTAATCAAAGTCAACTTTTATACGAGCTTTTTAAGTCGCTTTTTTGTCCTGCTCCTCTTTGATGGATTTTAAGGCAGCATCTTTTAACCCCCCCACCACTTAACAACCTGTTTTTAAACCCATCAAGTATTCATCCTGCATTGTGCGTTTACCAGGGATCCGGGGCGTGGCATATAAAAGTACAACTAAAATTGTAACAAGTTGCTGGGCGACTGAGGTAGCGAGAGAGACAGACAGAGTGTGAGGGAGACATACAGAGAAAGCTGCGATATAAGAAAACGCAAAACTTTAAATTGAAAATTGTATTCAAGCGTTAAATTGGCTTTTTCGGCATTGCTCTCCAGCGAGCTCTACAAAAAAAAAACCAAAAAAAAAGAGAAAAAACCGCACGCAGCACACATAAATACACACCTCAGGGGCGCCCCTTTTCAATCCTTTCTCAGTGTCGCTGCAGCATGTGCTACTGCAGTTTTTCATATTTTTTTTCCATTATCTTAACTATTTTTTGTCCCTTTCTAGCTTCGGGCATTTTACGTAATGCTTTTCATATTTTATATCTTAAATCAACGGTGGTGCCTGTCATTGCCCTTTGGCTGTTATTGTTTTGCCACATGTGACCCCATGTTAATAATTGCATCAAGATGTGCGTGTTTCCTGTACACAGCTCACCCCCCCTCTCTCTTTATCTGCCCATCTCTCATTGGCCAAAATACATTTCTATAATCGTTGTATGTTTTGCATGTTAATTATGCATTGTGTGGTATTCTCTCTCTCCCTCTTTCGTTACTCTTTGTGCAGGCTTTTGCGTATTCAATAAACGCACCAGCAACGGCCTACACATGCCGAATCACTGCCCACCCCGGTACATACCTCAATTCCCCCTTTCGACCCCCATTGCCACACCATTTTGATAGTCGATTCTATGATTTTGACATTTGTTTTTGGTTGCCTCTCTGCATGCAAATGACAGTGGCGTTGATAGCAACGCATATGATGGGTGATTAAATGGGTGGCGGGGAGGGTGGCTTATATACAATACAGCCCTTGTGAATGGCAGGCGTAAATGATAGGGAAACGACTGCTTTAACATCGCTCACACACACTCGCACACATTAACTCACACAAACTTAGATAAGCCTGCTGCTGCCATTTGTTTTGGGCCCGTTCTGACAGCTGTGCCTGAGCGGAGCATGTTGTATAATGAAGTGTGCGGTATTTCGTAATTTATATACAAGCTAAATGAGTTACGTTTGTGTTTCTGACCAGGTCTGTAACGCGTAAGCCTTCTAACGAGATACATACCACAGCTGTTATCTGCAGAATGTCCTATTTAAAGCTGCTGTTAAGCTTAGCCTCTTGTCAAATTACTAAGCAAGCCATATAATAATAATAATAATGAAATTTAGCAAATTTAGCTCCTCGTACTACCTAAAGTTCGAAACTGTTGTTTTTCTGTATGTTCAGCAGATCTTGGTTCTTTGACGGAATATCCTTTTGTTTGTACGCCAGTCTTTGTTCTGTGCTCTTAGCGCTGAGATTAAATCAACTTATAAGAAGTCCGAATTGTGTGTGATTGCAGCAAACAGTAGCTGCATCCAGAAGGCATTCAAAACACTTCAAATTATCTTAGCATGATAAGAATGTAAATTAATGTTATTACCAAATCGGTTGCGTGCCAGATAGCCATCAATATGCTGGCGATATTTATGAGGCGCGCCCGCAGGATACAGGCTTTAATGATACCCTAAAATAGGGCACTTAATTTCAGCTTCATTGAGGAGCTGCTTCTCCTGTTGTTCATGTTGTTGCACCACACAATCAATAACGATTTGATGAGGGCTGCCACACAGTATCTCACATATCCACCTAGTCGAGAACCACTTAATTGTGTAGGGGAATGTGCTTATGTGTATGTGTGTGTTTGTGTGTAAGAGAGAGCGAAATGAAAGCGAAATAATAATGAGGGTAATATTAAAGCAGCAAAAAAAAAAAGCTGAGTAAGAGGCGAAAAAAAAACCAAAGAAATTGGTCAGCAAAAAAAAAACTACAGGGACGTGAACGTGAAATGTATGCGCTGTGTGTTGCCATTAAGTATGAGTTTATTTCAGTAGATTGTTCCAAACAAAAGCGAAAACTAAAAGTAGCCAAGTTTTTGCCTCATTTCTGGTTGTTTTCAGTTGTTTTTACTGGCTGTGTCCTGGCAGCCATTTAATGCGCGACTAACACGCAAGCCTTCCAACTGCTAAGCAATTTGTTGTTGTTTATACCACCGTGGAAAAAAATTCTTCTACTTTTGTTTTTTCTTCAGCTTTGTGTTGTTGTTGTTGTTTTTTTTTTATTAGTTTGTTTTTTTTTTGTTGTTTTTTGTTGTTTTTTTTTTTTTTGTTTAGCGTGTGTGAAAAAACTAATAAAGGGGCAATTTAGGCAATTCTCGTTGATCGTTTGCTGTGGGCTGTAGAAATTTGTGATATCTGTTCGTTTGCCGCCCAACAATGGAATTTATAATGCCAATTATGAGAATTTATTTCAACTGCACATTTTACCCCAATTGCTTGGTAAAGTTGTTGTGGGGAGGCAAATAAAAATCGCATTGCAATCATATCAGTTACGAACAGTAGTTAAACCGAAACATGATTATCCTTTAATTATTAAATTATGCAAATGAGCATTCCGTAATGTGCTTAAGACCGGAATGTAATAACTTTTTTTTATATATTTATATCTACTTAATGCTTTTAATTGTGTGTCAGTAAATTTTGTTGCAATTTCAAAATGAGACATGATAAAAAGCTGAGGGATATGCCTTTAATTACATCGATATAATCTTCCTGTTCTAAACGTCAATATTATTTGTAAAAAGTAATTTTTTTAAATTTAATTTATTAGTTGATTGCCGTATTATTGCTTATGAATGAAAACAAATTGAAATATTTTATTGTATCCTGCTTGTCAAATGCGTAAAATAGGATTGCAATAACATGACTGGATAATTTTGCCAATAATTAATTTATAGTATTTATATATTGTGTATGAATAATTTGCTTGGAAAATAGACATTTTTTCCAAGTGTATGTCTTGAATATTTGAAGTATCTTAGAATTGCGCATCTGCTAAGTTGGAAGCATCTGTTCCCATTAAACATTATTCTTGTATAAGCACACATGTGCACTTCATCAACGCCTACACACACACACACACACACACTCAGATGACATCTCTTGCTATACATCTTTGTTAAGTCAGCGCTTTGGAAATCAAAATAATACACAGCTTTTGCCACGCCCCAAGCTAAGATCAAAATAAATGTTACTGATTTTTTTCTGTTGTTCTCTCTCCCGCCCCGCTTGTTGTTGTTCCGGTTGCAAAAATCATTAGATTTATTTATGTACGTATGCTCTATGGCTCTACCCACTTGAATAGAGGCGCCTTTTGCGTCGCCACGCTGCCACAAAGACGGAGTGGCAATCGCCTCGTTTGACACTGAGCCGTACATTTATATTTTGTTTAATTTCCATGCAAGTCACGCATATCCTGACGTGATGCGCAACTCGGCCCACCGCTTGTCATTTACTTTTAAAGTTATTTATATACTATCGCGTGCGTCGTAATATTTGTATCTATGTTTCCCTCCCTCTCTCTCTCTCCCTCTGTCTCTCTCTCTGTGTCTCAGTCAATCTATGTTATCTCGGTCGCGTTGTTAATTTAGTTTTGGTTTTTGGTATTCGCCTGGCTTACAGGCAACTTGAGCATTTCCTGTAGCTGTCTCTGTCATTTTCCGGAAAAGCGATAATTAGTTGGCCTAAGTACGGCAAAGACTAGCACATGGCACATTTTCAAATGCTAATGCTAATGGAATGGCATTACGATTGCAAAATGTCTCCAGCTTATCTATTTTAGAAATTTATGATTTTGAAATGACGTCGTAAAGAGCCAACGCCCTTGCGACGCCATTCTGAGTGCTAACTGCCTCGATGGCAGAAACAATAACGAAACAAACGAAATATTTCTATCTTAATGAATTTGACCCCCAGTGTCAATTTAGACTGATTAAACGACCAGACTGGGCCTGAGAGCTGCGAGTACACAAAATGTGTAGTTTATTATTTTTTTTTCGTTTTCAAGTACACAACGAAGCGGAGGCCTTCTCTTACTCAAATCTCTCTCTCTCTCTCTCTCTCTCTCTGACTCTCTCTATCTCTATATCCCAAACTCTCTGTCTCACTGAAGCGTCAAACGGAAGCTTCCCTGTCAAAAGTTTACTCTCTTGTTTATGTAATTGAAATATTTGCCAAAGATTTTATGCATTCATTTATTTACATTTTTATGATTTTCTGTGTGTTTTAATCACTTAAAAACAATGCCTGTTTATATGTATTGGACTTAATCACTTATAAACAATGCCTCTTTATATATATTGTACTTAAATGTGTATTTAAATTTAGACTTAGTTTTGTATACATTGTTTTTCGTTATTTTTAATGAGTGTTTTCAATTACTGAAATTTATTTAATTGTGCTGTCTCTTGTGGTTTTGAATTTGACTACAAAATTAGCGCAGTTCATTCAAGATACATATGTGTGACAAAATACTGATAAATATTGTAATTGATTTTTAGATGTTTAGGAATGTCTTTACAATTGAAATAATTTTGTTTCCTCTAATTACGCAAATTAATTTATTATGCATATGACTTAGCAATATTCTGTGGCAACAATTAATCTAAATTTAATTAATTTTAGAGTTGCGCGAAAAATGCTATTTGTGAAATACACGAATACAAAAAGTTTTGATTGTATTTTCTAATACCCACGGGCAATGTTTTTGTGTTATTCGATTTAATGTGCGAAAAATAGAAAAGAACACAAGTATTTTTAGTTTTAATTAAAATAAAATATTCCAATTTAGTTGCCAGAAGCGATGTGATTTTATTTTGAGAACTTAAAATGTACAATGTTAACATTATTTATATGATTTAGACATAATCTGCTCGCTGAAGCTATTAAAATGAAGCTCATGACTAATTATGTTTCTCTTTTATTCTCTCCTTTCAGGTATGTTCCATGTCAACACTACATAGCACGGTAGAGGTATAAAGTAATACAAATTGCTGTACTTAAGTCTTTAGCTGCCACATGTCTTCCATTATTGTATATAGCCTCTTTCAACAAAATCCACTTTCATTTACCTCCAAAATCCACTTGTATATATGCCGTATGAACCTAAGGCTCAGTCATAAGTGCTATTATGCCTATTTTAAGCCCCATATTTATTTGACGCTCCCTTTTGAGAAGCCTACCACACTCTACTGTAAGCGCACACTGACTGTACGTCGGAGTGTATATCTATTTATGGTTGTGCATGTATGGTCATGGTTCCCCATATCCATTCCACCTTATTTACTAAGCATTAATGCCACAAATTAAAATGCTGTGCCGTATGTCGTTGCCATTACCATTGGTGCTTAATGAGTGGAGCTCCTACAACTTGCAGTGCCCCTCGGTTGTCTGGAGTCTAATTTTAGCTATAGCTGACTGTCAGCCTGTATGCGGTTTGCCTGGGTCCGGGGTTGCCACTCATACAGACAGTAGTCCACAGTCGAATATACACAGCATGGGGTGACCGTTCTCAGATCTCAACAACGTTGAATAGAAAAAAGATACATAATACACACACACACTCTCCCTCTCTCACACGGAGGTAGCAAAGACGAAATGAAAGAAAACAAAAAGAGCTGAAAAACTTTATTAAAGACCTGAACTGACTGCTCCGACTGGCTTGCCCGCCTTTTTGCCTCATTGACTGACTGACTGACGACGCCGACGACGAGCTCTCCATACGCAATTACGACAAAATCCAGTGTGCTGTATGTGCGCCGGGTGATAATGTGAACCAGCGCCCGAGCAGGACTAAAAATAGACACGTACATACACATACACACAAACTCCGAGTCACTCAGAGATGTTTTAAAAAAAAGAAGAAGCAAAATTGAAAACAACAAAAAAAAACAATGCTCGATGCAGAAAGGATATTGCAGCAAATGGCTGCAAACGGACAAAGCGGCACAGTCGAACGCTTCGAGAAAGTGCAGATAGCAGAGGGAAAGAAAAACAACAACACATCTCTATGCAGTTGCCGCCATGTGTTGCATTTCAAAGTGTGTGAGTTATGGGGCAAGCAAAGCGACTGCCAGATGAGTCAACAAAATGACCTGACTGCAAAGAAAACTAAGCAAGCAACAAGAAGTTTCATTCGCTACAATTACAATACCTACACGGAATTCCTTCTATTATATGCACACACATACATTCTATATCATTTATATCAAACCGCATGCGCTCGACTGAGCAACGTGCAATGTTACTCTTCATGAAATCCAGCTACAAGTTCAAAGCTACCATTTCATATCAGAATCGAACATAAAACTAACCCTCATTAAATTCAATGGATTGTCAGAACATTCTATTGCGCTGATGCAATAATAATTTGCATGTTGCATATTCACAGTGAGCAGACTATAGTCTACACTCTGCTTAGTATTTCATATTCCTTAAACACACACATCGTGGTGAGGATTTTCGTTGGCTTGCAGCTTGTATGCAAATGAAATACGTTTAATTAATGCCAAGAAACCTCTGAATATTGCATTCTCCGCAAAATGCGGTTCATGCTGGCATTAAGCCATTGCAAACATTTTTATAAATACCAAAAAAAATGTGGCATAGCATGAAATGTGTATTAATATCGCCTAGTTGGCAAAAGAAGTCAAAAGCTAACAGTGCCCACAGCTGAAGTTTGTGAGTGGCAAATTGGGGAAAAGGTGAACATTTTCTGAATGCAAAGTCTTTAATATGTACATTCACTGGGTTGTACTCTATAACAATGTGAAAGAGTTCAGGTGGAAAAGTCACTGATTTGGAAAGTTGCAAGTTTTTTTTTTTTTTTAAAAGTTTGATTTATTTTCAAAAAATATATTTTACTATTTGCTTTGAATTGTCGTTTCTTGCTAAGTTTTATTATTGCCCTTGGACTGAAACTTCAACAAATGCTTTTTTCTTACGCGTCTTTTGTTGTTTTCTAAGCAATTAACTTGAATTTTCGAAAATTGTTGCCTGCAAATTCTGCAAATTTATATCCTTTAAATTTGAACTATGGAACTGCCTGCACATTTATCACAAGAGGCCTAGGAAACTCTACACCTCGTAAGCTTATATGAACAGAGTAAGCCTGGCCATGTGTCCCATCCCCCTTTTATGGCACATCCTATTTCTACAGCCAAAATTTTAATTAAGGCAGCTCCTAGGACACAGCAGAAGGAAAAGGTGGGAGCCCGTTATGTCCCAAGTGTCAATGAGTTGAGGTCACAATTTTTGCCTGCACTTAACCCATAAGTTATGCCTAAATAGGAAGAGAGGCGCACAAAAATGTGCCAACGTCAGGTGGCGTTGCCACCAAAAGTAATGCCAGCCAACCCATTTTCGGTACTCCAAGTTGTTCGTGTAAAAATGATAAATTATCCGAAAAATGTGCAAAGTTCTGAAAATTACACATTAAATCATGCAGAAAACACTGGCACCACCTTTTTAGCTATAGCTGGGGATGTTATGAAAAGTCATTGTTAAGTTTATGACTCTGATTGCAGGAATAGTCAGTGATAAGGGAAGGGGTGAATGGAGGAGGGTGAAGCATAGTGCGTTTCGGGTTATAGGGCAACAACAATTTTATCGCTCGCATGAGCAAAGTCTTGTATTGCATTACCTGTTTATTTGATTCGTTTTTTTTTTTTTTTTTTATATTTTGCTGGTCACGTTTTTGCAACGACCTCATTTGTGTGTGTGTGTCGTAAATTTGGGCAAACAAACAGCGCAACAAGATGGCAACAAAAGGTAGCAACGATTTTCGTTTCATAGTATACATTTTAAGCAGCAGGTTTGTCTATTTTGTATTTTCATTATTATTACTATCCATGCTTGGTGTGTAGACGTTGTGTTATTATTATTGTTGCCGTTGTCAGTTACTGTTTTCCTTAGCCTGGCACATATTTCATGGCTATGATTTACTCGTTGTTCAGGGCCGTTGCTTGCTGAACATCCAACAACCAACGACTCAAGCAGAACAAGTGCCCAGTTCAGACTGGCCAGCCCCTCATAACCCCACCTTCCACCTTCCGCCCACACCGTCTATCGCCCATTTACTAGTCGAGTCGACTGTTTGTTTATTTTGGGCTGACTTGGGTCAACTAGTTGAGACATGAACCTAATTTACTGGCTGAGTGCCTTTCATGCTCAGCACTCACACTCACTCGCTCTCTCTCACTCTCTCTCTCTCTATCTCTCTTACCTCCACTTTATCTCTCTTAGTGCGCATTTGAAATGTCTTATTTAGTTTTGCTTATTTCTCAAGTTATACACATGGCAATATATGCATGTGCTGACAGCCACATTAAAGTTGGCTAAGCCATGTAAGGCCTTAACTTAAAGTAGCCCCCAGTTGCCCAATTACTCCATAAACGGCATAGGAGTACATTATTTGTTGAGAACAGTACAGCAATAGAAGCCATATAAAGAACAATCCGGCTTGTAATATAATAAATAATAATATAATAAAATTAACTTGTTCTATTAGTTGAAACGGACACTAATTGTAATAAATTTAAATATGCTTGTTGATGCAAGCTTTAATTTGTTTTACCTATAAAAGTCAGTCTTCATTTCCTTAATAATCAAATTTGTTTACTATAAATCTCGCTGAAATATAGTATATATCATTCATGCTAGACCAACTATTTGCTACATCATTTGTCAAAGCAAATTAAATGTACCAAACCATGTTCATTAGCGTTAACTATCACTGTCAAAAAATCAAAGCAGCGATGCGTGAGTGATAAACCACGAGGCAAGCTCATCAGTCGGCCAGGCTTGTTCAGCGTCAATGTTTGCCAATTTGGTCACGTTAACGAAGTTGAAGTTGCCAACGACTCCTCGTCATTTCGCGCCGTACAGTATGCAATAAATGTTGTGTGTACGTGTGTGTGTGTGTGTGTGTGTTGTTTTACTTTTTTCGATTTTGTTGCTTTACAGTAATTTTCCCATTTTAATTGTTTTTACGTCTCAAATTACGCATGTGAGTGGCAGTTTGGTTAGTGGCTGACATCCTTTTAAATGGAAAATCACCAAAGTCGCGTCGATAATTGCCAGGCAGCTGGTTAACTGTACGACACAAGCCACACACACAAACCAACACATGTTCGGTTTGAGATTTCGCCTTTAATGTGTATATTGTGTTCTTACACGTAGTCTGTCTGTCCCTGCGTGCTTTCTACAAGCACTTAATAAGCTTTACATGTGTTAAGCTCAGTGGGGCAACCAGAGACAAACGCACACACACACACACACATACACACACACCAACCCAGAGTGACTTAGCCGAGCGCTGAGTTTTTAATGAAAGCTCATCAACATTGTCGGTTGCGTGGCAACAACAGTAACAGCAGCAGCAGCAGCAGCAACAACAGCAGGTAACTGTAGCGGGTAGCAGCAACTGCAATTGCAACTGGCAAACTGGCTTAGGGTCTATTCTGGTCGCATATATAGCAATTAGTAGTCATTGTAGCTATTACGCCCACTTTATAGTCGTTGGGCTTGCTTAATTGGCAAGCCCTTCTCATGCCACAGCAGCCACTCACTTAGCAACGGCAGCCTCTGCAGGTATCCCAAATGCTTCTCAGCCACGCTTTGAGCATAACAATAATAGCAAACAAATGCTCAACCCTTAACTTGATTTGAGTGGCAAAGAACCACAAGCCGTACAGCCATCAATACAAGCTCAACAGAATGTGACCGTTGCTACGAAAGGTTTAATATAGCCAAGCATCCTTAACGTTTCAGTGCTCTTAATAATCAAATATATTTTATGATTCCTTGCTCTTAATAATCTAATATAATTTATGATAGCATGAATTTGAAGTTTGCACACAAAATTGATTAAACTGAAATTTGTAAAAAAAAAACAATTTTTAGCTTGCATTTTAATTTTAAAGTGCTGCGACTCATAATCAACTTGCCCACAAAATGGATTTGTTGTGCAAACTTATAAGCGTGTATTTTAATTATAAAAGTTTTCAATGCTCAAAATGCACAGCAAAAAATAAAATTTTGACTGCATTTGAAAGCTTTCAACATACTCGATATGGTTGCCGCATATAGTTTGTTTATTTCCCAAACAAATCCAATCACAATCTAACCAACAATAATAACATTTCATATTCCACTTAACTAACTTTGAACACTTCTATCAACACACACACACACACACACAGACACACACGCATAAGCACAAGCACACATTGTGCCATACGCAATTGACCCACTTATAAAGCTTCAAAGCCTGAGTATTAATTACATTACCAGCAATTCAACAGTCACTCAAGCGAATCCCGCATGCCTATACACAAACTAACCGACAATTTGCAAGCAACTACAACTACAACGGCAAAATAAACCCAACAGAAATAATTCCCACACTGTTGGGGCTTCCACAATCCTTACGGCAGTCGAGCGTTTTAAGCTTAGCCGGCGCTTAAGCCAAATGGCCAACATCAGGTGACGACTAACAGGAGCTGCTGCTGCTGCTCCAACAGCAATAGCAGCAACAACAACAACAACAACAAAAATGCTGTAAAATTAATTGATTTACAAGTGTGAAAAGCGTGAAAAGCGCAGAGAGCCACTACAGTCATAACAATAAAGTTGAAATGAAAACGGAAACAGCAACTGAAATGGAAATGGAAACACAAACAGAAATAATGCCAAAGAATGCACACCAAAGAGGGTATTTAGTTTTAGCTTAGCTTGTGTGCGTCTTTATGAAATACAATCCGCTTAACAATAATTGCCAGCTGCAGGTGTATTAGTCCAAGTGTTTGTTGGTATATACTATATATAAACATATATATATATATATATATATGTCGTGCATACGCCGTGTAGAGTCTCCCACTCTTGAACAAAATATTCCATTGTCGCATGCTCTTTAAAGCGTCCCTAACGCGTATTTAATGGCACTTTATATACATATCTGTGTATATATATAAATACTTTATACGTGGCAATAAAGTACGCTTTTATAAGTTGCGTGTAATGAGTCGACTCTTCTGTCCCAATAACATAAAACTAGCGTTTGTTTATTTTTCATAGCTTGTGCGTCAGGAAGTAAGCTTTAGTTTTTAGCCGTCAGTTCCTTCCGCTTTTGGGCGTTGTTTATGTTTTCCTTGCCCTCACCCTCCCAAGGCCATTTAATAAGCCATAACAATCAGTTTGAGCCCAAAGCGAGTGCCTTGCGTGCTTAAACATTTTCAAAATGCAACAAATCTTATTGCCTTAAGTTTAAGGGCTGCCAGGTGTTTCTATTGATTGGCGCACGGCTTGATTTATAGCTAGGCGGCAATAGGCGTGGCCAGCTGATTGCATTTAATGCCAATCCGAATCAATCATACCAATGAAGCCAATGTCTTGTGTGCTTTTCTGATTTGTTAGTGAAGCTTCTTTCTTACTCACTCACTCACTCACTTACTTTCTTTCTTTCTCTGTCTATTGTTGTCGCAATTGTGGAAAGGAAAAAAAAGGCTGCAATCACAATCATTGCTGTCGTTTATTTGTTAGTGTGTTTGTGCTTAGCTCTCTGCATTGCCTCCGCTGTTGTTCAATTGCAGTCGCTTAACGGGTAATTCAAGTGCCACGCAGACAACCAGCTGAAGTCCCCTCTCCTTTATGTGTGTGAGTATGTGCTTGTAATGCGATATTTGTGGCTTCATTGCGCTCGCATTGCGTCAAGAGTGAAATGAAATCGCAAATTGTCGTATCAACTGGTTATTCCAGTCGTCTAACTTTCAATTATTTTCAAGTAATCTTATATACTCTACTCGCTATTGCTGTCGAATTATCCCAAGAAATCTACTTCTGGATGGTTACAAATTGTTCACTTTCATAACTTTCTCAAAACAGAGCCGATTTTCAAAACCTGGAGTTTTTTTCTTATCATTGTTTGATCTCCTAATTAATACTGCGTTCAAAGTTAGAAACGCGAATTGAGCTCTCGAAATGCATTGTTTGATCTCCTAATTAATACTGTGTTCAAAGTTAGAAACGCGAATTGAGCTCTCGAAATGCATGTTAAGATTTGAGCTCTAAAATGTGACTTTGGGGATTGATGAGTACTATCCACTGCCATAACTCAGTCAAAACTGAGTCGGTTTATTAAATTATTACTGATATGAGCAATAAACACGATTTTCTGGTTAAATTTCGGTAACAATTGTATCCCACCATCGTAAAAACTAAACCAATTTTTTTTTAAAGCAATTCTCTTGTGCTAATGGATTGTCATATAAATTACTTCATTGAAAAATGTACATATGAATAATGAGTGTCAAGATTTATAGATTTTTAAAACATCAAACAACCTATAATTGCTTTTGCATATATGTGAAAATAGTGTCATGAACCAGGCCAAAAATCAACGCAAGCTGTCGCCAACTCATAAGTTTTCCATGTGGTCGCTCGCCCCACTTAAGATGCTGGTAGAGAAGGGGATAGGTAAAGATGAGGACAGGCATATATTAAATATATATAATTATAAGCCCTTTCGACGACGTTGGACACGCTTTCGTGAGCCTCTGAACAGCAATAAAACAGTTTTAAATACAACCAATACACTTTCAAATGAAAGTCTCTCGAATTTGTGATGCTCTCTAAGAAGTAAAAATATGAAGAGATTTATAAAATTTGAATACTGTTTTATTTTAGAGTGAACATAATGACAGATTCAGATGTGACAAAGGTTTTCCAATCTAATATACTCAGGACATTCTGTAACATGTTTGCTTTGATCGTGCATATGCCCTCGATCTGATACAGGTTCAAATGTTTTAAAAATAAAATTCCAATTTAATGTTTTTATTTTTTTTTTGATGTCGTGCAATTTGACAGCAGCTTTAAACATGTGCCCATAATTCGTTGTTGTCTTTTATACTTAATACTCTTCAGCTTCTGTCAACGCAACTTTTGGCTGCCATAATTCAAGTCTGACAGTCTGCCCGACAACTGGTACGCCATTTGCATAGCTAAACATTTTCTTCTTAATACACATTTCAATGATTTTCGTATGTACTCGTATTTGCACGCGTTTCAGTTTGATGTTTTGGTCTGTGTGTGTTTTTATTTTATTTTATTTTTTTTTTGCTCTGTCTTTACTTTGCCTCGTCGTTATTGACATGGTAAAGAACGTGAAGATTTTGGTAGTGTGTACTTTTGATATTTGTCTTCATTTATTTTTATTGACTTTGCTGCCATCGCTGCTGCTGCTGATGTTGCTGCTTTGGCTGATTTACTATATATACATATATACGAATAATATATGTATATCTATATATTATACATACACACAGGGAGTGGCCAATGGCCAAATTTATTTTCATTTTTTAAGTCATTGAATAATTACAATGCAATTTTTTGTACAATTTTATTTTATATTGGTTTGCCTTTGCCAGCTTCCATTTTGGCCTGGCATTTTACGACCTCTGGCAATTTTCGCACACTCTCTTTGGTTGGTAAACGATTTCAATTATTTAATTTTCCACTCACGTTCGTTAGGTCGACAAAAATTTAGCGATATAAATCCCGAAAGTGCATCTTCAGCGTGCACTCGACGACGACATTCTCACGTTTTCATTGGCATTAAGGTTTAGTTGATCGCCTCCGCTTCTTTTCGCAGCATGCATCCCCTTTCATTTGGCCCACTGCTGCGGCTGCTGCTGCTAGAGCTGCTGCTGAAGGCGATTGATGGCGCAGTGTTAAAGTCAGAGCTAAAGCCAAAGCCAGTCGAGAGTTGTAGTCACAGACAAGAGTTGAAGTTGAAGTTGGAATGGGGCACTTGTCGGGCTTGGCAGCATAAATTCCGTTTAAATGGCAAGCCAGGCAGCCACTCGTATCATCATCATCATCATCATTATCGTTCCCGTCATCATCGTCGAGACATCTTCGGTTTTAGTTGGGCCATTAATATCAACAACTACCGCAATGTGGGCAGCCCAGTGACACACAAAAGTGGTAACTTACAGTAACAGTGGAAAAAAAAAAAATAAATAATGTAAAAAGACGGAAAAATCACAAGTTCTGGATAGACCGCATTTGAATGCTAGGCCAGTTCTCTGCATTCGGTTGAGTTTGTCTTGTTTGGCTATACGTTTTTTTGCAGATGCGCATCTAAAGTTCTGGCACCCTCCCCCACAAACTACTCTGACAGTCCACCGATCCATTAAGCCGACCGGTTTGTGGCCTAAGCCAAGTTGCAGGCCCGTTTGCCGTTTTAGGGCCAACTCTTGCTTTTTTCTCTCTTTATTTATTCTGTTGTTGTGTTTGGTGTTGGTGTTGCCGTTGTTGTGCACACCTGCAACTGACGTTATGGTTTACCGCAACTTAAGTTCACTTACAGTGTTTGGTTCAGTTATTGCCTAGGAAACAACTGCAACTTCAGAAGCTTGAGCCATGGATACATTTTATACCCTTTGCAATAAACAAATGATGAAAAGTATTCTAGAAGTACACTAAAAATACAATAAGAAAGCGATCAAGCTGATTTATGTATGTATTTTTATCAAACGTTATTGTTGCTTTTCTATAGAAATAGTTTTGCATACTATGTAAAGAATGCTGAATGTTCTTATTGCTGGCCATCCCTTGATAATTGCGCATAACGAAATGCGTTTCAAAACAATTCCATCGAAATTCCACATTCATGAAGAAATTGTTGAACTATATTCCGTTCAAGCTTTTTAATTAGGCTGCTTTGCAGTTACATTCCTATTGAATTATTTGAATGAATGCTGAATGTTGTTGAGCTTGTTGTTGTTTTGGTATTTGTTGCACGATGGCAACTTCAATTATAGCTGAATACCAATTTATTGCATTGCACAGGCACAGCTGAAAATTACGTGTTCGCCGTGTTGTGTGCTCTGCTCACTAATTTGTGCTCGTTTTTCATTCACTTTCACATGACACTATTTCAGACTCTGTCTCTCTCCCTCCCTCTCTATCTCTCTGTGTCACCCACTCCCATGTTATGTGTTCTTCTTATTAAGGATGGAGAGCGTGTGATGGCATTTCATGGAAAACACGGTAGATTTTGTATTTTGAAAATAAATTTCCGGCTGAGCCGTTGATTTGCAAAATAGAAACCTCTTTACTAAAGCACATTCGTATCTGGTATCTGACACCTACACGCTACATTTGCAACGTAGCCAGTGAACGGGGGACAGGGAGGAAGGGACAGTAGTGGCAGTAACAGCAATAACGCCAGCAATTTCTGTAGTCATATTACATGTCATGTCGGTGCAGCCATCTGAACTGTACAGTACATACGCTCACACAGACAGTCACCTGCTGTAGATACTAGACACATCCTTTCACACTTCAACACGTTTTCACTTTAATTTCCTGTGCGCCGAGAGCTAAATTGTAATCCAATACACAGAACTGGTTTACTCGTCGTGAGAGCTGGTATTCGTTGGCTGCCAGCACTAATTCAAAATAACTTTGCAGTTATCAAATTCTTTTGATAGTGTCAAGGGCTTACTTGCAGAATATTGCCTAGTTAATTGAATTGGCGGCTGGCTGCAATGGAAGTGGAAATGACCTTCATCCGGTCAATTGCAGTTGAACAAATTGACTTAAACCGTAACTCACAGAATTCACCAAATATGCAGGGCGGCGTTTGCCCAAATGGAAATTGAAAGGCAATCGTGATTAGCATCGACCTAGAAAACTTTCTAGCGCACACCCAATGAGCAATCGAGGCACACAAATTTGCCAAAGATAACAACAAAACCAACGTTAAACAATCGACGCGTGTTGTACAAATTTCAATTTCAATTCGAATTCGAATTTGAATTTCAATTGACTGACTATTTTAATTGGCATGCAGGTCGTCGTGATGTTGGCCAACCAACATGGATTGGCCCCTGTCCACTGGCTCTTGGCCCGGCTTTTGAACGAGTGTCGCCAGCGCCCCAAATTTGCCATTCCATTGGCCAAAATTGGCGCTTCGTCGCCGTCTATTGCGTCAGCAGCAAATCAACAGCAACTATTGAGCAATTGGTCAAATGCTTTTCACTGTGTCAGGTTCAAACTTGGAACATGTTTGGTTGCCAATCGACATCAACATCGCCGCCGCAGTCGCAGCTGACGCACAACGGCGGTCTGGGAAAGCACAAATTATTTTGGCCTGACAATATATACTGTATGCTGTTCGCGTCATTGTTTATTAATAATCAGTTGATGTAATGGAACTATATATTTTCGGCACCATATGCAAATATTTGGGCCAGCTTATTCTTGTTTTCGTATGCGTACATAAAATAATTTCAAATTATCAAAATTGTATTCCATGACTGATTTTTGAATGATTTCCGTTTATATTGTTGGAAACTTGACTTCAAATAAATTTACGGCTGATTTGAGTTCATTTTATTTGGCAATGTGAATCCGAACATTTTTGTTTATAGCTTCAATTATTATTCCTTTTTTTATATATGTATGAATGTGTTTTGCGGATTAAAAAAAAAAATATATATATATAAAAATTGTAACATTATTAACCACCTATGCACAGCGCAATAGCCTTGCACGATGATTTTATTAACCTACTCTATCGTTCCCGCTTGTCGCATGTTTTAAAATAACAAATTTCACACGATTTTTCTTAATTTTGGGCCATCAATCAGCTTGGCACTGTATGACATACTTTATTATCAAGTATACGCAGCGTGAGACGCACGCATAGTTCAGCTCAGTGTAACACGTACATTAAACGAAATTTGCGTCTTTAATATACATTTAACTTAATGGCAGCGGTAAATGTGTAGTCTCTGCAGGAAGGCTGCTGCATTGATGAAATTTTGCTGCAACACTCAAGACAAATACTTCAAATACCACTAGAAAGTGCATCGCAATTGTTGCAAAAATGAAAAGCGTAAAGTGTTTTGTTGAAAATGTTCCAAAAACAACACACGATTGCGCCGCCAGCCGACAAATGTAAACAAACTGTGTGCACCCGAAAACGACGCCGTCTACGTAGTCCATAAAACTGCGCCAGCTGCTGCCAACTGCTAGGAAGAGGATGGTAGCACGAGGCAAGGGAGCTTGTTAGACGTTAGACTGGGGAAGTTTGGGACGCTGGAACGTCAAATATAAATTGCTATAGCGGGCCGGCTGCACTACAAAAATATTTACCATGCAAATAGTGCACGAAAATAAAAGCGAATGCTCCACTCTGACAATATTCGAGTGCAATTAAATGCAAAATAGATAACAATGCAGTAATGCATAAAACTAGAGAATCGCTCACCAATTTTACGTTTAAAAATAATAAAAGTTCTGCCCCACAATCAATGGGCAACTTAATTGCTCGTAATAAATGTAGAATATAAGTGGGTGTATGTCTGTGTGTGTGCGCGCATGTGTTCATGTGTGTGTTTGTGTTGTGTGTGCATTGTTTTAAGTGTCACTCGGTCTGCATAATTTAAGAAGCTTGTGCACCAGTCCTAGCCGAGATCATGCTGAGAGTCCCATTGAGAGGCACACAATGGCAACAGCGACGACGACGACGACGACACATTTAAACATGTTCAACGTTGAGTGCGTTTATTTGATGGCACACAGCTCTCTCTCTCTCTCTCTCTCTCTCTCTCTCTCTCTCTCTCCCAGCTTTGCCTATGGCAAGTGCATAATTTGCTGGCGCAAGTAACGTTTGCCCTCTCGTCGCAGCTTGTCACATTTGGTACAGCGAGAAATAAATAAATATATATATAATATATAATTTTCGTTTCTTTTCGCATTGGAACATCAAAATGAATTTACGAAGAATTTTATGTAAATTTAACATGGCAATTTTTAGTTAGTCGTGTTATTCACTGACATAGAATATATATACATATGATATGTACATAAATAATTTATATATGTTACCGCATAACGTGGCGGATGCGCAACGTGTGCGCCAATTTGCACGGCGGAATTACATCACAGCCAAGGGAAGCAGTGACAAACATAGGCGATGCCGGATGATGGAGGGGGAGTTGAAGAACAAGAACTCAGCATGTCATATGGCTTGCATTTAATTAACAAGCTAATTTTTCAAAGCACATATCGCTACAAAAGAAGAAGAAGATAAGCAGCAGACTGATGAGGCACAGTTGAATGAGGGGGAGGAACAGCAAGAGCAAGAACAAGCAATCGCTGCCGACGACGGCGCCGGCTATGTTTGATGCCACAAGAGATGGGGCGGTACGCCAAAAATACAAATATGAGCACTGACATCTGTCTGCAGTGTTTGGCTATATGGGTTGCCTAACGAGATGACGTACGAACGGCAGCCAATGCATAAGATACGGTTAATTATTGGAAAGCAAATGCAAGATGCATTTCTGTGCACTAATCTTCTGTTTAGTACACTTTTCTTATCTTTGATCTTTTACCTTTTCTATGTTGCAGAAAATTAAAAAAAAAATATATTTTTTTTTATTAATTTTTAGCTAATACTTTTTTTTAATTTTGTTGCTTTTAAGTTTCGTTCTTATAAAATAAAACAGTTTTTGAAACATATAGACATTGTATTCTACCACAGCATAACAATGCGCTTGTTAGTTTTTAACAAATGTCGTACTTAGTATTTAGATGTTCTCTAGATTTATATTGTGGTATTCTTAAACCAATTTCATTTGGCTATGTGTCAGTTTCAAAAATTCTGCAAATTCCTCTGAACCTAAATCCCAAAAATTAATAGCCATTTTATGTAGCATTTGCAAAAGAGACAATGCAAACGCTGTTACCAAAATACACAACAGCGGAAACAAATTTACAGTCAAACATATTAAAATGCCACTCACACGATAATCTCCTTTTTGCCATCGTTCCCGCCCTCTCCATCACTTCTGGTCTCTCTGGCACTCTTTGTCTCGCTCTGCTGCTCTCAAATGACAGAAAGTTTGCTGACAAAATGTTTGTGAGTTGGGGTTTTGCATTAGGGGTTTGGGATGAGGTTTATTTAGCTACAATAAGCTGCAGATTTTGCATATTTCATAGATGTTGACAGTAGCTGTGTGTTCGTGTCTGTTTGTCTGTGTATATTCGCTTGTGTGGGTGGGCGCTGGAAGTTAACCCAAAGAAAATAATGGCAGACATTTATACAAATAAAAATTGCAATTTAAAGCGCGCCCCGCTGCTTTAACAACGTATCTGTGTATTCCACGTGTGCGGTGTGTGTGTGTGTGTGTGTGTGTAACTGTTGCCTTTGTCTACCCAAGAGCTTAGCGGCTGCCATAGATACTGGTCAGGGGTTACCTGTAAAAATAAACTTTATGTATACCATTTTGCACTTTTATAGCAGGCCAACTGCCCAAGAGAAAAGTATACAGAGACAAAAATGCTGGTGGTTTAGCCAAACTGAAATGTATTATCAACGGCAAGCTAACAATGATATACAACTAAGTACCCTGATATTAGATAAAAGAAAACGCAAAACATATATTGAATTCAGCATATACGTTAATAAACCGGGCTATATTTTATATTAAGGTAAATTGAGTTTGGTACATGAGCGCTTTCAAGACAATTTAAATTGATGCCTTTAACATCCCTTCTGTTATCCTTACCGTATGCTCCCCACTTAACTTGATGTACTCTACTTTAATATTTTTACTGATCATCTAAACTAATACGTGTAATACTCAGTCTAAATGTAAATACCCAAAAAGGATTTGAATTTAAACTAATCCGACTCCACTCTTTCTCCCATTCTGATCACTTACAGCACATGGTGCAGGCTGGAGTGCCGTTTTCGGGCGCCCCGGCTGGCTATGCGGCCGCACCAGGACCGGCGGCTGCGGCCGCTGCAGCAGCTGCTGCTGCAGGTGCGCCCACAGCGGCTGAGAGCTTGTCGCTGGCCGTCACAGCAGCAGCCGCAATCAAAACTGAGCCTGGCATGCAGCTGAAGGCAGCCGCCGAATGCGCAGCAGCGGGCAATGGCAACACAGGAGCAGCTAATGTGGCGCCAGCTCCAGTCGCAGTGGCCACCAGCGTGGCCGATGGCGTTGTCGTCAATGCACCGTTGTATATTCAACAAAAGGTGAGTGTGTTCTGCCAACCTACATTCAATAATTACACTCTGTCTACATCCCTCTATCTATTTCTATATATGTGTATGTATGTGTGTGTGTCTGTATGTGTGCGTTTGTATGTGTGTGTGTGTGTGTGTGTGTGTTAGTGTTTGTATTGCATTTTGCATAGTGTAGCGTTTATTTGGTTTTGGGTTTGCTTTGCTCTGTTTTGATTTGGCTTGGTTTGGTTATATTGCCTTTAGTAGTCTTTGACTGAGCGAATAAGTAAGCACATAGACACACAAATACACAACCACACACACACACTCGCACATGTCGTACGACATGTTTGTTGTTTTTGCTTTGACATTTTTTATCATTGCGAACATTGTAGATAATAAAAAAAGCAATGGCAGCATCTATGAAGCAATAAACAAAAGTGTGTATGCTCACAAACTCACACCAACACACACACACACACACACACACAGACACACACACACACAACAACTGACACAATGCACTCTCAAAGCTCTTTCGGTCACAATTTAGCATTCAATACTATTTGTAGCATACTTTTAGTTGCTGCTGCTGTAGCACGTCGCTTTTGTTATTGTTTATGCGCAGCAGCAAATGCTGGCGAACGTTTTGCTCAGCTGTATGGTTTATTCAGTACGCATTCATTCTGGTTATCTTTTTGTTGTTCTAATTAAAACACGTAGCACGAAACAACACACGCACCACAGCATTCCCAACAGCATAAACAGAACACGAAATTGGAACTTGAAATTAAATCACAAATTTTGCGCAAAATTTAGATTATTCTGTCGCTCTGCGAAATTCACATCAAACGTTCCAATTTTTGATTAAAACTAACTAAATTCTTACATCGACAGCTTAAAGCGAAACTGTTTTCATATTTGAAATGCAGCAATCACAATATGTGCACAAATTTAATTTTGTTTATTTGCATATGCGATTCAATTTTATTAACGTGCTTGGTTACACCCATTGCAGAGGTTGGCATGTTCTTATTTGTTTATGGAAATTGATTCGTATATTTGAATAATTTACTAGATGAGCTTTGCATTTTTTAGCTAACATTTATATCGTGTGCGACACAATCAGACACAATTACACAGAATCACACAAACATACACACATACACAGTCAATTGCTTTAATTGTTTACATTTAGTTATTGGTGAACTTTTGCCTTATGTAATAAATAATCAAATATTTAATTGTTGGCAATATAAATTGCTCGCTGTGGCTTTTGAATTTTGGTCTTTTACTTATTGTAATTGTTGGTCTTTTGTAGTCGAATTTTATATTTAATTTTATGGAACTATGCAATATTAAAAATATTTAAAAATATAGCAATTGGTTGATTATAATGGATAAACTCCCCATTTATTTAAACATAATACGCATACGCAATGTTGTCCAATATATAAAAACACAATATAAAATTCAAACTGTATTTATGTATAATAGGAAATAAAAATAGTGAATAGTGTTTTGCAAATGTATTTAATTTTTAGCAGGAATATAATTAAATTGTGGCATCAAACAGAAGCTATTTTAGATGCTGCTTTTATCGATTTAGTTAAATAAACAAGAGAACATTTAAGAATAATAAACTTTGCTATGGAAAACAAATTAACGATGAAGGGGCCTAGTGGCATAAACAAATTTTGACAGCTATCATTTATTAACGTTATAAATTTCACAGCTTCTCACATGACTTTGAACACTTTGATTATATAGTAAATACTGCAAGCCTTATGGCATTCACTTAGACTATTTATTTTACGTTTTCTATTAAATTCATTTTTAATTGGGCAATAGCAAGGACAATAACAGCAAATAGATGTCATAAATAAAACAAATCACGTTCATTCACATGAAAATCAGCACAAGAACAGCTGATCAAATGTAAGTGAAAATGCTGAAAGGAAAACACTTGCAATAACAAAGATAAAAACAACAAATTAATACAAATAAACGCTTAAGGGAATAATAGTATAAGACAAAGCTCCAACTAGCTTCCTCAGTGATGGTTGAATAATGACATGTCTGAAAGGTATCCGTAATAAATGCAAACTAATCTTTAATACTTAGCTGAGCTGGGCTCGAACCCCTAGTTTGAATGTCTTCTTATGCAAATTCCTAAATGATTGCGCATACGCCCCGTTTGTTGGCCCGCCATTTGAACTAATCTAGCTCTATATTAAAACAAACAAAAAAAAAGTCATATACAATATAATAAATATATACTTATAATATGTGTTGGTCGCATGATTTATTGACAGATTATTTATCTATTTTACTCTATCTCTCTCAATATATATACATATATATCTGGCTCTCACTTATTGTTAGTAAACAACCCCTTCAATGTTAAGCAATGCTTTAAGTTTGACAGTTTTCTAAACTGATTGATGAATTGTTATTGATATTGACTGGTTGATTGAGTCACATGTGTGCCATTTAGTTAAATATAATCCTTGAGATGTACTTGTATGTTTTTTTTTATATACATATATATGTACATGTTTAAATATTTATCTTAAGACTGTATACAAATATCGACAAAAACTGGTTAATCAGTTCTAGTTTCTCGCATTTTGTTATATCACTATTTTTGTATACTTATAATTAACAATATGCTAACTGTACTCGAGGCATGTTCAAGATATAATAAATAAACAACAACAACAACAACAACAAAAGCAACTAAACCATGACTCATGCAATTGAATATGATACTTAATGAAACAAATTACTTAAACACATATTGCAATGTAATTATAAACTAAGCAATTATTTGGTGTTGGTCGTTTTGGTTGGCTGCCTGACCGTCTGCCTGTCGTAGTCCTTGTGTCACTCACACTTATCTCTCACACACACACACACACACAAGCACACTCACATACACACCCACACAAATATATATATATGTATATAGACATGCACAACTCTGAAAGCGCCCGTGATGCCAACTAAAACGCAAATCCTTGTTATCCGCAAATTTATCACAGACAAATCTGTCAACACAACAACAAACACTACAGACACAGTACAATGGCGGCATCAGCAATGGAACCACAGCCACAGTAGCAGCAACTGCCACGGGCACAACTGCCACGCCGCTGGTCACGCAACAACAGCAGCAGCAACAGCAGCCACCCGCACCACTGACAAACGGACACGCCATGGAGCAACTGCAGCAGCAACAGCAGCTAACGCATACGCCACAAAATGTGCTCAGCATTGTGAGTTTGGCCAACACAGCAAATGCAAAAAAAAAATGAATAAAAAATGAAAAGAAAATTATAATAAAATATACAGCAAAAAACAAAAAAAAAAAAAATTGACAAATAAACGAAAAGGAAAACTTTGGAGCAATGCAAGCAATTCCAAAAAATATACGTGCTATAAGTGTGCTTCTTTCGGTTTCAGGCTTGCTCTGGTTAGCACGGTATAGTTTATTATTTTTTGCTATGTCCTTAACTGGACAGCTCCTTCATTAAGCAAGTCGTAGTTCCCAACAAAGTTGGGCCACATTCATTGCAGCTTTCGCATTGCAATCCCTTTTGCGTATTTTATTTTATTTGTTTTCAGTTATGCGGGTAAATAATTGTTATAAATTGCATAGCAGTGTGATTTTGTTGTGTATAGTTTTAATTCAAGTTGATGATTTCAAATTAGCTGACAACAGACGTCGACTGCAAGCAAGACAAAATAAATGCTCCAAAATTAAGCAATAATATCTATGAGAAAAAAGTTGTGTATTAATTAATATTAATAATACATAGAATACAAAATTTACAATGTAAAATAAACATTTCTGTACAGGAATATAGCACTAAGTTAATCATACAATCTTCGTTAAAAGGGTTTTGATTATACATCAACCAAAACAACACTTAAAATAAATCTAAAATTCTTGAAACGGCAACCGCGCTCAGAAAATGCCAACACCTTTTGCATTCAAATCTAAACATTTAGCTCAAATTCCTATGGCTCTGCCATTTGCATGTTATTCTTTTGATTTTGGCCGACTTGAAGAGGGTTTTTTTCTTTTCTTATGCAGACATTTTTGAAGCAGCCTCAAAATGCGAGCGACCTTTTTGCTAGCATTACATCGCGTGCCTCACCAAAGCATTTTATAAACTAAAAGCGTTAAATGTCATTTACGGTAACCCAATCCTAAGCCTGTAATTCCATACCACCACCGACCTACGTTATCGTTAGCCATTTATGCGGCCAAAGTTTTTCACGCCATTTCACTTTGTCCCCCACTAGCAAATAAGCGAAAATGTTCGCTTAACATGCAATCGAAATAGAACAAAAATATAAATACAAAGAATTCTTTTTTGAGATTTATATGTCAACAATGCGCATTTAATACGATCATCGAACAGTTCCCAAAATTAAGTTGGCGTCATTTCTATTGCCTACTTTACAGGGGTTGGCTGCTCGAATTTATTTGCTATTATTGTTATTGCAGTCGTAGGCAGTGCATTTTCATCGTGTGCGTAAATTGACAATAATATTAAATTATTCAGACCTCTACACATAAACATAGGTAGTGACAGAGAGAGAGAGAGAGAGAGAGAGAGAAGAGGGAGAGGGCGAGGGCGAGAGAGAGAGCCTGATTGGTTGACAACAATGCCGATAGGCAGCACTGCCACATGTCACTGTGCATATTCAGTTTTAATAATGCAAAAATACAAATGCAAACATTTCCGCAGGGTCGTCGCTGGGATTTGGTTGCAATGGCAGCGTGTAGGAGGGAATGGGAATTGCAGTAGTACTTGCGCGACAGTTTTATTGCATAAGTCAACAACAGTCTGTGCCACAAATGTACTATTGCATAGGTTCGATTGTCTGTCCGCCACTCTGTCGTACTCTGTGTGCTGAGTAACTTTTTTTATTGGGTCACCCACACAGACACGTAGCGGTGCATATTGTTGCGTATGTGGCGCTTCTGTGTGTTTGCGTCCCATTCTGCAAACCACTTGAAAATTGTATTTTCATTTCAATTGTTTATTTATTGCGGCACTTGCTCGCATTCGATTTCCCATGCACCACCAACAGCAGCAGCAACAACAACAACAACAATATTCAGTTTGTACACGAATTGCTGCGCAAAAAAGATCTCTCAACATTGCCACAGAATTTTTAATAATGTAGTAGTACCAAATATGCAGTTGCTAACAAAAAGTGCTCTTATATTACATATTTGTCATTCGGTTTATTGTAAATCTGTTTGATGCAACAGTTTGAACAAAATTAGACATTAAACAGAAAAAGAGCTGCAATCTTTTCAGATCACTCAATTACAGCTACAGTTACAGTTAGACATGTCAAATGCGTTATTAATAAATTTAATTTTAAATAACTCATTCACAAATTAAATTTTATTTGTACTTATATTGGCCTCATTAATAATTAATCGTATTAAATGGATCGAATGAAAGGTGGAGCTAGATAAGCTTTTAATTTAATAATATTGAGCTACAATTAAGTATAATTATAAATATAAATCGAGGCTTAAGCGGAATACTCAATTGCATTGGCGATTTAAGAGCGATATCGGTATCAGAAAAAACATGTGAGCTTAAGCTTACAGAATACACGATATGCCAACCACACGTTACTAATTAATTTGTTCAATTTGTTTTCGTTCTCGTTTCTGCCACAGTCCACAGTATTGATTGCCAATGAGGCAGCGGAGCCACAGCAAAGCTCAGCGCTGCCACATGCCGGTGGAGGCGGAAGTGGAACTGGTGGTGGCGGTACGCCTGGCTCTCCGATCAGCAGCTCTCCGTCCAGCGTACCAGTTGCTGCAACAGCAATCACACTCAATGGCAACAGCAGCAGCATGCCCAATGAAGGTAACATCTCGGGCAACACATCACCCATTGCTACCGGCGAACCGTTGCTGCAAACACCACCAGCAGCACAACAACAACAGCAACAACAACAACAGCAGCAGCAGCAGCAGCAGCAACAACAACAACAACAACAGCAGCAGCACAATATAATCAGCAGTCCGACAGCAGCAACTTCAGTGACCGCCACCTCTATAGCAGCAGGAGCCTTGGCAGCCACCAGCAGCAGCCTATCAACCGGACTACTGCCCACAGCTGGACTGGATAGTAATGCTAATTGTGGCGTAGTGCCCGCAACCACCACGCAAGTGATTGCGCATCTAAATGCAGCCGCCGCAGCGGCCAGCGGCATTATGACCGCCTCCGTGCAGTCACCGAATGTGGTCAGTAGTCTTAGCAGCGCTCTAGTCCCGGCACAGTCGGTCTCATCGGTGTCGGCCGCCATTGCTGCAGCTGCCTCGCTGGAAGCCAAGAGTCAGCCCAAGCGCTTGCACGTCTCCAATATACCGTTTCGGTTCAGGGATCCGGATCTGCGAGCCATGTTTGGGGTAAGACAACTGCAGCCGCTGGCCACAGCAACAATTTAATTAAGCTAACCGACATTTTATTCTACCTGCAGCAATTTGGCACCATATTGGACGTGGAAATCATCTTCAATGAGCGCGGAAGCAAGGTAAGTTGCCCGGATGGTTTTTCTCCTCATTGCTGTTGCACGATTCATTTAAATTATACACATAGCGAGCACTTGAAGCATTGTCAAGTCAAATGAACTCTGGTTGGTCCAGCAACGTTGCTAGGGCAACCTTGGTCCATTGAATTTCGGCTACAAATATTACTGGATGTCCTTTATGCTGTTCGTAAACGACTACGGCTATAGCACAAATAGCAGTAACAACAAAAATAATACCAATAACAGCTCGGATTGCTCCTAGCAGCATTCTTCTGGCGGCATTCGTTCACAGATATAATTGCATAGTTACGGGCACTGTTGCCATACGACACGAAGATGTGCATAATTTAAAGCGCTGATGCATGCCTCAAGATGCTCTCCCAGCATGTCTTTGGGCCCGTTCCCTCGTTCCCTTCACCCTCAGTCTGTTTGCGTGTACTTTGTAGCTTAGCATTAAATCCTAGTGAAAACTTTGTTTTAAATCGTAATTTATATATTATATATATTTATATATATATTATATATACTCTGCCTATATATACTCAATATGTTTCTTTAATTGCATGTTTGATTGCGAATGGCAGGGATTCGGTTTTGTAACATTCGCTAACAGCAACGATGCAGAACGAGCACGCGAACGTCTACACGGCACCGTGGTTGAGGGACGCAAAATCGAGGTGGGTGCATGCAACCAATACCATAAGCTACACACACAGATTCATTTATCTCACACTCACACACAAATACATATTGTTCTATTCCGGTCACATGGCAAGCTATTTTCTGCAACTAATTGTAAAACTATCACAAGTTTCTCATTAAAACTAAAAACAAATACGCAAAAAGAATCCCGTTTGCGAGAAGTTGGATTTCAACTTGCGGCATTTGCGTGCATCGACGTGAAAATGTAGAAAATGTATCACGTATTTTTCAGTTGCGTAAACTGTATTTATTTTCCTTTTTTTTTGCCGATAACGAAATGTATTTAAAATCGAATTCTCGGATTATCAGAGCATTTTGGTTTTGCGTTTAAATTGAACGATTAATTTTAAAACTATTGCTTTTTTTTATTTGCCTTTAATTAAAAGTTTTTTACGCATTCATTATTTGGCATTTTCTTTCCGTATTAATGTTAAGTGGACAACAGCAAATAATTTCCATTTAAAATATGATGAAAATGCGCAAAGTGCCAACAGATATTTATACAAGCATATTAACTGCGGTGGACAAAAGGCGGTAACTGTTTTATTTATTTATTTCAATTTTTATTTACTGCGTCAGCAATTTTCGTTATCTGCCTAATTAAACGAAATACGCAAAAGAATATTATTTGTAACATTATATTTATTTTAAATTGACTTTTTTAATGCGTATAAATACAGAATTCAAGGAAGCGGCTTTCATATATATAGATATATAGACTTTGTCCTTATTCAGTTGCCTTAACCGCTTAATAAATATTACCACACACAACACACACACACACACACTTACATACACCTATACACCTCATTCAATTGTAATTGTTTAACTAACACATTTATTTCTACGTTTCTTATACATGCGATATGCGATATGAACAATATATAAAAATATATATGTAATGTGTACATTATATTAATAAATAAATAAATAAAACAAAAAACCATCACCAATACCAACCACGCTCGCTGCAACACAACTCAACTCGTTACTTTGAACTCGTTACTCGAATTCTCTCTCTCTCTCTCTCGTTACCAATAACCATTGTGAAGGTGAATAACGCCACTGCACGTGTACAAACCAAAAAAGTGACAGCAGTACCCAACGGTAAGTTGCTTTAACACTCTCTCACACACACACACACATATACACCTGCTTTATACTCACACACACACACACACACACACACACAGAGAAACACACTTACTGTTACACCTACATAGACCTAGTGTAAGCTATGTAGCAAAACAAGTTTAAATGTTGAACAAAGAAATGCAATTACCTCTGGCCTAGAAGAACTATAAGAAATGAGAAGCACGCAAACGGAAACTTAAATACCAACAATAACAACAATCAACTTTAACACAACTGCCATTACATTTGACTGGCCGTTGCGGTTGTTGTGTTTACTGTTGCTGTACTTTTCGTTTCTTTTTTGATTCGTCTTTCGTTCTGTTATTCTGTTTAATTTTTTATTTTTTTTTCTGGATTGTTGAACTTTTCGCATCAACTTCTTTGGTGGCTGCTGAAATTTTAGCTCAAGAACGAATGTTTCTTAATGAAAATGTTTTTGGTCTTGGAAAAAATTGTTGTTACTTTTGATTTTATTTGAAGAAGTTGTTAATAGAGCATATGCCAAGGCGTTTAGCAATCAAAAACTTGTTAACTGAATTGCCCACAATGCCACACTAACGACTTTCACTAGAATTGCGGCTGCTAGCCAAACAATACACACAAATACACACATCTATATTCGTTCTGATTTTTATGTTGTTGCTCGTTACGTTTTCTTGATTTGTTATTTTATGTCTATGCATTTGAATTTATATTTACCGATTACTGATGATTGAACAAATTCTGATAACGGTATAAAAAAAACCAACTTTTTTTTATTTTGTTTTCTCTCACACACCACCCAGTTGTACTGACCAAAGACGGTGCCATACCGGCTCCAGCTCTAGGTGAGCAAATCAGAGAACAAATTAAAATGAAAAACCCATAGAAATGCATTTGTTATATATCTTGTAACTTGCTTGCTAAAATCCAAAACCAAAAAAAAAAAAAAAAAAAAACATTCAATAAAGCCTCATGCATAATTAATCCACACTTAATGTTGTCTATAAGCGTAGGCATTTAAAAGTAAAACTAAAACAAAATAACTTCCAATGCATAACCGTTAAATGTAACACCCAGCTTTATAAACAACTGTTCTGGCATGTTGCACGCTCACGGTGGCATGATGCAAGTCCCATTATTGGCTTAATAAATGAACTAAACTAAGTGAACTGTAATATCAACCACTATAAGCATTGCCACTCACAGTCCCAGCATGAAGTATGTCTAATAAATCCATGTTTACCATGATTATACACTTGCTGTATGTACTCCTTCATAAAAAAGTTTGTCTCCACAAATATATAAAAAAAAAAAACACACAGAATTCTTTACTGAATCTTCATCTTAAAGATATTAATTTTACCTTTAGCTAGAATTGTTCCTTTCTAGAATATATTTGGTTCCTTTTGTGTGGTTTTTAATGCGAAGTTCTGTCAGTTGGAACTTCTTAGATATTTAATGTTTCGTTTCATTTGCAAAGCGCACAATTTCATTTGATGTTGCGGTTGCTTGAAAGTTTATTCTCTAACAAACCAAAACAAAAACAATAAAAAAAAAACAAAAAGAATGGCAATAGCTAAAAAGTTTTGCACGCCATGTATAATAAATAAAGCTGCTGATTAAATCGTCTTCCATACAAGTTGCCATTAAAAAGTATTCAGCGCTAAATCTATACTTTAGGTTTGGTCAAATACGATAAGCCGCTTACCAACCCAACCAAACCGTACAAAGCAAGCAGAACTGAAGCAGCTGAAACGTTGCCAGCAGCTGCTCCCATAGAGTTTTTACCATCATGTGGACAGGACATGCAAAATGCTATTGTATCGCCAACAAACTTGGATCTAGACAACCAACTAAGAAACCAGGCAGGCAGCCAGACAAACAGACTTACAGACCGACCAACATGAGATGAGATGCTACACATGCAGCTACCAAGAGCGTCTTTAGTTTTTATTTTGAGACCAGCTTCCTTTTGGGGCTTGGCCTTTCTTGCCTTGCTGCTTGCCATGTGCACGTAATGCGCTTCATTTGCGTTGCACTAAATGCGAGCTGTGTGTCCGTTGGAACGACAAGCTATTTATGCGGCTGCCGGCATATTATATAAAAAAAAAAGAAATAGACAGAGACAGTCAGATAGTCAGACAAACCCGACAAGGCAGTTGGATACGTATATGAGGGGGATGGGGATAGGTGCTGAGGTCTCTTAGTAGCAGGCACTCACTTTATCACGTTTCGAACTGGCTTCACTTGGCTGGCAAATGGTTGGCACCATTAGCAGTAGGGAAAGTGCGAGCAGTGCTTATGTTGTTGTCCTGTTCGTTAGGTTGGTGGCTGACGCCCAGGGGCGGATAGTCAGAATAATTACAAATAAGCCACAAAGTTGCAAACATGTTGCGGCACACACATAAATTTCACAAAAGTATAATATGTATATATATAGAAAAAGAATACTTTCCTTGAACTCCAGATGCCTTCACATCCTTCGGCTGTTGCAGAAGCATTTTATTTTGACTCCATAGTCGTTGTGTCTTATGCAAATGTGTTCGTTTCGCACACATGCACACAAACTTACACAAAAATAAAAAAAAAAAATTCTCCACCTAACACATTCATGTGCATTCGAAGGAAAGTTAGTCGTTTACGTCGTACTCGTATGTTGATTTCCATTCTGCACGAAACACCCTTCCACACATATATACATATTATTTATTTTCGTTTATTTTTTCCTTGATCCTTTGACATGTTAAACTTAATGTGCCCCAGCCAACACAAAGAACGACAACTCTGACTGCCTGTCTGTCTATTTGACATGTATTTCTCTGCATTTTTCGATTTTTCGCTAGTTATAGTTACCCTGATTTTTATTTTTATTTTATTTTTGAGATATTTATTTAGAGTCGATCGTAAGAAGATTACTTTGAAAATAACCAAAGGACAAACATTTGACATTATTTGTTGTTTTATTGAAATTTCCATAGCATCATTGTGTTGTGAACACTAAAGCATTTGCTATTTTCTATTGCATACTTTTTTGTGCCACTGCATCGTCATGTGACTGCATTTGGTGGATATTTTGTAACACGAAATACAATAAAAGCATGCAAAGCTGTTAAATAAACTCAAACAATGGTTAAGTCAAAGTAAATAGAGCCCAAAATATTGTTGAATAGAAATCGCTTTCAGCACAATTTCGTCAAAATTCATTTATTTTGACTGCTTGCATATATTGGAGCTGAATGCGTTATAAGACTGAATAATACCATACAAATGCAACTAAATAAATGTTTGTTGAATACAAGTATATATAAGTGCATGTTCTGTGCTGAACCCCCTCTCCCCGCATCAAAATAAATTGAAAGATTTTTAAACTATACTATTACTGCAATAGCACGGCCCAAAACCTGTAAATATAATTGAGCTGCGTGTCATGTTAAAAAAAACTGAGAGTTACTTTCTATACGGATTAAAATGACAATATAAATGTAAAACTAATGCAAATATTTTCTCTTGACTTTTTCATGCCTACAACAACGACAACTACAACAATATAATAATAATAAAACCAACGATAAAATAACTATATCAATTTTTATAAATCCATCTGAGTGCAGTTTGCGTACAATGGCCTGAAGGTAAGCGTTCCGTCACGTTTTATTTAAATTTGTTACTGTATTTGTATTTTGTTTTTATTGCCTGCCTTATTTTGTTATAAATTCTGAAGTAATACACAAAACTGAACATAACCACTCACACACAATCACATACACACACACACACATAGAAAAAATAAGTTATATTTAATGTATACAAGGCCCTTTCATTTTTTACTATAAGTATAAGCCATGGAATATTTACTAGCATGTAAGCGACAAACTTCCCACATACATATATGACAAAGAAAATATGAAAATATGCTAGGCAGGTCTACATATCAAGTAAATATCTCTGGGTTTTATGACAGATCAAGAAATCATTTTGAAATTCCATTAATTTTTCAGCTAATTACAACTTTATTCCAATTTTTTCTTTTTTACTTATACATTATTTTACTTGTCAGGTTCCGCGTTAAACTGTATGCATACTTATATTATACTCGTATCCTACATAATTATTATAATACTAAATATTTGATGACTGTTTGTAACTGTTTCCTTTTTTTTTTTGCGTCATTTACTTTGCATATAATCCAAAAGAATTGAACCATAAATAGAAACAAACGATAATTTAAGAAACAAATTAAAAAGAATAATCTTAACGTACCGCTCGATAATCCATTCTAAAAAACAGGCGCGTCGCCATTTACATTCCAGTCTTGATGATGATGATGATGATCTTATGATCATCTAATGATGGTTATGAATTTAGCATATTGCGGCTGTGTTGTCTTATGCATACTACTTAACTACTATATACTATTTATAAATATATATATTCACTATATATTTATATATATATGAGCAATCAATATCATTTTGTTTGACACATCTTTTAACAAGTTTTGTTGTATGTGCGTTTTGTTTTTATGTCCTGAGTTCGTTTTATGTTTTGACATATTTTGGTCTGGTACTTTGGTCTGAACATTGTCGGAAATGCTCCTTAGCGTAATTACTTATTACTTATGTATACACTCACAAGCATACACATATATATCACCACACAAAACGACACACATACGAATGTTTGTAACTGGTAACTTTCGTCGCGTTCAAAGCTGCTTAACTTAGCACTAGACCTAAGCAAGACCACAACAACAACAAAAAACCAAACCAAACCAAACAAAAACCGAACCAAGAGATCTCCATTCACTGCATCCCCGAATTCGATATGTAAATACAACATACACACACACACACATACATTCAAATATACTCAAGTACAACCACACAGCCACACACATATACACACACACACACACACATAGCTCATCCAAACATCAAATGTAACGCAAAAAAAATCTAACGAAATTTATGAACGTGTAATATGAACCTTAAGGTTATCGGCTGCCTGTGGCCGCCGCTTGGCCATTTTTGGGGGCGCCGGTTGGTGCCGGAGCGCCGACGTTGCAACCGATGGCGCTGCAGATGCCACTGCCTGTGGCGCAAGCGGCGACAATGGCTACAGCGCCGCACAACGCACCCACGCCCACAGTAGCCCAGGCTGCCACGCCCATTATGTTAGCGCAACGCCATCCAACGCACGGTGCTGTGACAGCGCAAACTGCAGCAGCAACGACACGGCGGAGGTACATTGAAAAGTTTCGATCGCATTTTGTTGAGTGTGTGCGCCAAAAAAAGCAGAATTCAAAAATTTATAAAAATCGCTGATTCACAGAGACACACACACACAAACACACACACGCAGACACATAGTATACACACACACACACAAACACTCTTAGACAAAACTACAACAGCAACAAGTCACAAATTCTTAGCTATGAGATCTGTACCATATACCTACATACCAAATATATATTTGTTGTCTTGTTAATTTGGTTACGCATTTGGGTTTGACTATATGCTAAGTACTACATATATATTGCATACTTTTTTGGCGCCCTTGAGATTGCATTGTTCTTCGGCTAGGCACACACACACACACACACACACAGACAAAATGAAACAAAACCCAAGAATCAACCAATCAATCAACCAACTAGTGGCAATTTTCACATGACAACTGTAATTAGCTATTAAGTATGGAAAGGTTTTCCAGCTTTAACCATAGTGTACTTACTATCTAATGTATATCGTAATTTATAACGTACCCTTTATCGTGTGACGGTAGCCAATTTATTGCGCAGCAAAACATTTTTTAAGGCATTTCTTTAGAGCATTAGTTTTTAGCATATCTCGTACTCTTTGCTCTCTCCACTTACATTTTTCTCTCTGTTTCCCCTATATCTCTCTGTTTATACTCTCGATATGTTTTTACTTGGCAATTTTGCACGTTTTAACTTATGTGTTTTCATTGCTTTGGACTAGAACCAAAAAAAAAAAAAAAATAATAAATTTTAAAAGAATACTATGGATTAGAATATTGAATAAACAAAAAAAAAAAAAAAAAAAAAAAAAATCAATAATAATTGTGTCTCGCAAAGTAATTGTTGCAACATATTTAACGCGTTACCTTTACAATTTGTTGCATGCGACCAAAATTCATGGCCGAAAGTTTTGTACTTGATTGCTTAGCGCTAATGCTTTTTCATTTGTAAATACGAAAAATTGAAATTAAACTTTAGTAATCGAAATTGAAAATGTCAAAAGTGATATAAAATTGATCAATCTTCTGACCAACGTATTACTATGCAAATTTAATTATAATTGCATAGTAGCCAAATGAATTTGATGATTGGCTTATGCCTTTCAATTATGATGATATGTGCGTTGAATTTTCAACCAACGTTGCGTAACAGTTGCCACAATTGCAGCTGAGGTCATCAATTATGGCCAGCAGCTCGCTTTTATAGTGGTTATTGCCACCAAGCTGTAAACTGTTTGTTTTTGGTGAAAATAATGCTTGTCAATTGCGCTCCAAGCATCACAGAATCAATGATATTGATTAATATTCAGCTAATAATATATTTAACACACTTTGCGAAGCTGGAGCTGAATTCGATAAAGTTGAAAGCTAACAGCCCTAAACAACAATTTGTCGTCCATCTATAAGCATTGTCCATTCGGCACTATCATAGTTTAATATATGTGTTTTGCTAGTTTTGATTGTCTTTTAAGGTTGAAGGGTTTTTATATATGAACATTACCAACTTTATATATATATATACGTACAACTTTTTTTTCTATTGCTTTGTATACGAAATTCTCTAATATACACCCACCAAAATTAAGTGCAATGAGTTTTTTGAACAACATAAGTCTTGCCGCATATACACGTAAAAAATAAATTCTATATATGTTTATACTAAACTGCAGATCGGTCTAATGTTTTTCGTATTGTTAATGGATGATCATATAAAATCGTAATATAATATTTATAAAACAAAATATATATAAAAAAAAACTCTGCGTAGCATTTCTTGGTAATTCAATGTTATAATGTTAAGTATGTTTCGAACTGAATCCCCCTTTATATGACTGACTTCACGTATGTCTTATGTATTGTTATATGTATATACCAAAATCATCTCAACGCTCAATCGATACTTAAACTATATACATACAAACAGTTACTACATAATGCCTAGTATTTGCTAAACATATACTATATACTATATATATTACATATATATATATATATATAAATATATTTACTTATATAAAAAGAGAGAAAAACTAACCGCATGAGTTTTATGTTCTTTTCTTTTCCTTTTTTCTACTTTTTGCACACGAACACAAAACAAACAAAACAAATACACGCGAAACATATATAAAATTAAAACCGTGTGTACAAACACCTACACACAACTCACGCACACTTACAACACTCACACACACACACACACACTGGTAAAAATGTTGTGTAAAAATCGTTGCAAAAACAAACAAAACAAAAAAAAAATCAATCAAAAATCAAAAAAAAAAAAAAAAACCTTAAAAAAATCGTTTGGCCGCCTCACAGCCGCCGTAGCTGCCGCCGCTGCCATGCGTGGAGTTGCCATACAACGTGGACACGTGGGCGTGGTCGGTGCCACACCCTTCCATCATCCCCATCATCCGCACCATCATCAGGCGTTGGCCGCTGCCGTCGCCCAGCAGCAACAGCAACGTCAAGTGGCCGCCGCTGCCGTGGCCGCAGTAGCCGCCCAACAGCAGCAGCACCAGCAACAACAACAGCAGCAGCACCAACAGCAACAGCAGCAGCAACATCAACAGCAGCAACAACAACAGCAGCAACAACAACAGCAACATGCCGCAGTAGCCGCCGCTGCCGCTGCCCAGCACTCACAGCACGCCGCTGCCGCCGCCGCAGCCGCTGCTGCTGCCGGCCACACACATCCGCATGCCCATGCGCACGCCCTCGCTCCTCAGCTGGCACAGTTGCAGCCGACGCTGCAGGCCGTCGGAGTGCCAACTGCCGCTGGCAATGCTGCGGCTGCTGCCGCTCAGCAGCATTCGGCGCTGCAGCAATCGCTGGCTGCGGCCGCAGCTGCACAGAACTCGGGCGTAGCTGGTAATGCGAACGCTGCCGCCGCGTATGCGGCACGCCTCTCTGCTGCAACATCCCAAACGCCGGCCGCTGCTGCTGCGGCTGCTGCTTCCATGGCAGCGTCGGCCAATGCGGCCAACAATGCTGCAGCTTTGCATGGATTTGCGCCGTAAGTAAAGCCCACACAACGTTGCCCCAAAAACTCGTCGTCGTCGCAAATATCGCCACAAAAAAAAAAAAAAAAATATCAAAAAAATAAATCTATATGTCTACAATGTAGCTCTTAGTTGTATCTTGATTTAATTATTATTTTTTGTTAAATAATCTTTATATATATTGAATGTAGTTTTAGCGCACTTACTTTTTGTTCATGTGGTGTCTACGCTCGCTCTCAATCGCTTACTCAAATCAACACTCAAATGCTGCAGCAACTGCAGCAGCAGCAGCAAACACAACTGGCAAACTTGACTTGCATGCTATCAATTATCACGCATACGCCTTGTTGTGCCTACTCATGCTGCTGCTGATGTTGCTGTTACCAACATACGCATCATCTTTTTATACACTTAACCCCTCCCCAATTAGACCCAACCAACCCATAATCAACATCAACCCCCCACCAATCCACCCAATCGTCGAGCGCTAAGTTTATCCATAGCTTTAAAGTTGTTTTTGTCTCTCTCTTTTTTGGTCTATGCGGTGATTTATTTTTTTTTTTTTTAAATATTTAGCTACCTTGTGTGTGTAACGTTTTAATAAGTATATAACTATTTATCTATGCATAGCGTCACATTTGCCTAATGTACCATCTAATTCAATCGCAAGTTTAGACTTGTCTCTTGTATAAAAATCAACTACAACCACAACTACAACAACAACAGCTACAAGCAGCAAACAATTAACGCACGCCAACTACTACATTATCTAATTAAGCTACTTAAAAGCGTATACATATTATATACATATATATTTATATTTGACCGAGAGCAGATTTTTGGCATCGTTGAATACATATATAATTTATTGATTATTTTTGGTTACGGGGACGTACCTCATTGTATATTTTGTACCACTAGGCGTATGATGAACTTAAGCAAAACAAAATATGATTTTTTTTTGATTTTTAAAAATAATGCGTCTGCTGCTGCTGCTGTCGCGCATGTTTCCTTTATATCTCAATTATTATTATTTCTATATACACACACACACACACACATACGTTTCTTTTGATTTGTGTTTTCTTACTGTGGCTGCTGTTCTATAACTAAATAATAATAGCGAATGAATAACGATGATAACGATGATAATGCTACCATTATATATGAAATCTACCCAACTAATTAGCTAGGTGCATGAGTGTCTGTTCTGTCTATTAAAATGCAGAAGTCGAGCAAGAAATGTTTTTTCGTAGTATCGGGCAAATGGAATGTGTACTCGTACTTACCATATATGGTTGATTATCCTTGCTAGCGTTCTACTTATGATTTACTTATGCATATGCATTACCTAACTATCAGCTCGTCATCAATTAGGAACGGGGCAAAATGGAGGTTATAGTTAGAAGTACAAAAATTTATGTTAGTCGCTAGGCAATTGAGGTGGTTTAATTTTTGGTTTACTGTTAGGATTTGTCAGGAACTTTCTTCCGTTTTCAGTTACGCCTTAAGTTTCAGTCATTTTACCCAATGCACCCGGTACAAAAGCAAAAAAAAAAAAATAATAATAATAAAATAAACAGAAAACGGCAAAGACAAAGTTTTGGCATCAATTTAAATATTATTTTACCCATTGGCAAGCGACCAAACTTTGCCCTTGCCTTCTGCTCATAGCGCCCAAAACCAAACACCCACACACAAGTGCGTTAAAAACTGAATAAAAAAAAAATAAATCCAACAAAAAATAAAATATATTAAACATTTTTTGAATTTTGCTTTTAAGTGCTAGCAATGTGACAGCCAAATCAGATTAATGAAATCACTTATTAATAATATAGTTGAATCTTGATCTGGCTTGGCTGGCAGACAAATAATTAAAAACCAGTCTCCAAATCAATTATTAATAAATCGAATCTTTTTTATCCTTCTTCCTTGAATACACAGCGTATACTATGATCCCTTCTTAGCAGCCGCTGCATCCGCTGATCCAAATCTACGCTTCCAGGTAAGTTTATCCAAAGTGTATCCAATATTAACTAGTTCAGAGATAATCATTTAGGCATATAGACATTGTGTAAATATGTTAAGCTATGTTATTGTCTAGTTTAAATCAGGCTAGCTAAATAAAATCAATAACAAATCAAAATATATATACACATATATATATATATATAATATATAAATTTTACAGGCAGCCAAACCGGTCACTGAAGTTCCAGCCGCACAGCCAGCCGCCATGTTAAATGTAATGAAACCTATTCAAATTTATACGCTAACCGTACAAAAACAAAACCGAATTAAGAACGCTCTCTTAACTATTTATTATACTCTCGTACATATACATTTAATTACACTTTACTTTAATTTTTTGATGGTAGCTTGTGAAAGACACCAATATTTGACTTGGTTTTTTGAGAAGAATATTCTTTTTATTTGTTTTATATATACCTATTATTTTTGTTTAGTTATTGCATATCACACTAACGACGCGTTTCGATCAACACTTTTTCTATACATACGTACATACACCTTGAGAAATGATTTATTCTATTGTTAATTATTCTTTGGTAACTGGTCGTGCAATTGCGCCTGTAAAATTTTGTCATATACAAGCGTATATACATGTAAATCACAACACAAAAACTAAAGATATATAGATGCATATCTTATAAATACACACTATAAAGACAAAGGGATGAGAGTTATTAACAAATTATCATACATAAATAATTGCTTTTATGTATTTACATACTTGTAATTATGTATTTTACCATTGTGTTTGAATACTTAAGTCTCTTTATAACTTATAAAGTGATTACTTATTTGCATCCTTAATTCATTTTGTTAACGCATTTTTCCAAATATCTAAGTATTACATTTACACGCGTAGTGTTCAAGAATAATACCAACAATTACAATTACAACAAAAACAAATTGCTTTTGATCAGTGGCCCATACAAAGGCGCATTGCATATTTTCTGGCTGCATGCCGCTCTATCTGTCTCTCTATTTTAATTTCAATGTGCGAAACGAAAGAACTTCTTGAGACTTTATTTAATTTTTATTTTTTATAACTTATCAATCAAAAGATCACGCAACGTTTGGTTTGTGTTTCAATTTTGCTTTCGCAATCTCTATATACATATCATACCTGATATCTACATACAAATCTATAGTTAAGTAGCATATAAATAATTATTCTTCAATGCTGTGAACATTTTTGTAATTACTAAGTATGTATTCTTTTTTGGTTAATTTTTTCACGACTTGTACAACACACCCAACAACAACAACAACTGCATCAAATATCGTTACACCATTATCGAAACTAAAAATGAAAAAAAAAACAAACAAAAAAATCAAAAATTACGAAAACTATACCAAATATATCGAAAAACTTACAGCGCCGCACTGTGACTACGCTAAACAGTACCCCACATACGATCAACCGCATTCCGGTACCACAGAATGTTTTGGTAAAAATAATCATTTTTAGCTAGCAATTTGAAAAATGCAATACAATTATCAATTAAGATCCATTTGAGAATTTGTTTCTTGTGCCCAATTATTGAATTTTGGTTCTGTGAATGAGTGTTGTCATACTTTGTTTTATAATTTTCTTCGTGGAACTGCGCTTTATGTCTTGCACCCATATCTAAGTTATAAACTTAATCCTAGCTCTAAATTATTTGCCATAAGTTCTTTATAATACCTGCACATTTAAGCGCTTTTGTTTGTAGCATTTACTTACCACTTATGTATATCCAATGGATCTTTGGCATCTTGGGTTTGTAGTTTTGAATTCGCTGGTCACCACAACATATTTAATATTTTCATGTAATATATATATATAAATATTAATATATATATATATATATATATATAAAGAAAATCACTCTGATATAATTTGTTTGCACTCCCTTAACAATTTTTTTTTACGGTTTAGGTTCTAAACTCTTGCCATTTTTGCTCTCTCTATCACCTGTCGCTAGTTTTGTCGTTGCCGATGCATTTAGTCGTAACTGCGCCCCTTTAACACTCAATTTGCTTCACATTATTCCAGGCCACTGCTCCGCTGTTAAAGACACCCCTGTCTCAGGCCCAGCAGCAGGCGTATGCCACGGCGGCCACCACCTACACGGCGGTCGCTGCCCGGGCCTACGGCGCCGCTGCAGCTGCAGCTGCCCAACCAGCACTCGGCTATGCCACCGTAGCAGGGTAAGTGTTCACCACATGCCTCCATGTGTTCCATTTTGCTGTCTTAGCCTTATTTGCAGCTTCTTCACTCTCACAAATGCTCCACAAAACTCACAACTAAATCTACACTTAACTTCTAAAATTGAGCAGTATTCATCGAATCTAATTATAATCCTTTAACACCCTTAACCCTTTAATAACCTTGTTGTTAGACTTGGTACATAGACTCAGATGAGCTTTTGTAGTTGGGTTAAGATTATCTTCAGTTTCGATAGTACAATTAATCAAATTTTATTTTATTTCACTTGCATATCTTTATAGTCTATATTTTGTATTATTATTTTCCATATTTTTATTTAATTTAATCTTTGACTTATCCGTTATGTATGAAAATAATTTATCAATCCGCTTTATTCATTTAGTTTTTATTATGCAAGTCGTATTAGTATTATTAATATTTAATTATTTCTAAATTGTTTTCATATTTTATAACTTTATTAACTATTAATTTGATAATTTACTTATCATTTGACTAATTAATATGATTTGATTCTCTTTCGTACAATTCTATAACCATTAAATAACTAATCGAGTGTAGAAAGAGTCTAACACCGAAAATCGGCGATATACAACTAACCATTGAAAACTTTTGCAAAACCGTATCCAAACTAAACAATTTTTACTAACATCATCCCAAATGAAAATGGGAAATTATAAGGAGGCCAAAATATGATGATGATGAAGCTTGAAGGAATACAGTTTTTTAAACCATTTTTATGTGGAGAATCAAGATTTCATTTTAAGAAAAGATGTTGGAGCAAGAATCAAAATTAACAACTAATCAACAAGGGCAACTAAAAAAAGCACACAAATTAATCAAACCTAACCCAAATGGAGTCATCACAAAACTATCGCATTACTAAAACATACTCATTAATTTATGATATTTATCTAACAAGATGCAAACGAAATATTTTTAGTTACGCGCGCGAGTATGCGGATCCCTATCTAGGACATGGCATTGGACCCGTGCCCGGCTATGGGGTAAGTTTCCTTAACAAATTTAGAGCAATTTTAGGCCAAACAAACCGTTTTTCAATTTTTGTTAACTGCTTACTTATTGCCTGATTTTTCTATCTACTCTACTGTCTTCTCACAGGCAACCATGTATCGTGGTGGCTTCAATCGTTTTACGCCATATTAGAAAGCAACACAAGTCAGCCAAATAATGCACTTGAACTACTCTCGAAAATGCTCAATGTATGAACAAAAATTAGCCGTAAATACTCCTCCTCTACAGTGCAGTAAGTAGCAGTTAAATCTAAACCAATAGATGGAGATACTCAAATATCACAAAGAACAGACGCTCAAAGATTAACAAACAAAAACAACAAAAACCCCACTCAATACTTTATGGAGAGTTGAAAATCAAAGCTATAAGCAGCTGGCCACTAACTTGTGGCAAATTAAATTAAAAGTAAAAAAAAAAAGAAAAAAGAAAAAAAAGCAAATCAATGTCGTCCAACAAAAACAAATGCAGCATAAAAAAAATATTTAAATGGCAATTAGTTTGCGAAACGTGCTTCATGCGTAGATTTTTACCAAAAACAAAAGCTGAAATTTTGTGCGGGAGATCAGAATTTATATATATATATATACATATATATATATATATATATATATAAATATATATATACCTACGGGATCTATAAATATTATACCTTTAGATATGGTATTTGTATATCAAAAATGAGCAATTTTATGTATTTTCAGAATACCCACTGAAAATCAGCAAACAAAAAAAAAATACATATTTTGTTTAATAGTTTTGTTTATTAAGTTAGCTTTATATTTATATAAATATTTTTGTTTCATGTAATTGTTACATATAGCATTGTAGTTTGTAGCAAACAAGAAGCAACAAAAACACGCGTAACACAAAAAATTGCACATTATTTTTCTATATATCAAAATCAGCAAAAAAAAATTGCCAAACAAAAACAAAAAAATTTAATGAAAATGAAAATCCATACCTTAATTTCATCATAAATTTTCACACCTCCATAGAATACTCATTATATTATTGTTGTTCGAACAAAAAACTCCCTTTGTCAACGAATTTATTTTTTAAATGTTTTGCTCTGCTTTGCATAATTATCGTTCCTAGTATTTTATTTCGGCAGCTATAACGCTAAGTCAACTCAATGAAAATGAAATTGCTCATCTTGTAGCGCATAAGCAAATGCAAAAGATCAACACGTAGACATATCCTTGGAATATACAATAATTATTACTTTAATGCGGCCGTAGCAGCAGAAAAAAAATAAAGAATAATGAGTAATAAAATACAAATAATAATACATAATAGTTTTTAACTTCAAGCTTCCAGTGACAGAAAGATAGAATAAAAAACAAAAATCAGAAATGAAAACGTGAAAATTGTGTAGTAAGCATTAATATAAAATACATTTTTAGCTCTTACTCCGTAGCACTTTCTTTGTGTGTTGTGCAAAAGAACAAACAAAACGAAAAAAAAAAAATCCAAATTTATAAATTAAATAACTTCACATCGTTTCAATGTCGTTCATTTTGGGTATAGACCTCAAAACTTCCCTAAGCAAGCTAAGAATTTATTTTACACACTTCAAAGTCTATCGCACACAATTAACTTTAAACGTTGTGTACTTTGAAATGTTTGTTGGAAAACAGGAATCTAACCAACACAAAAACCAAAAAAAAAAAAAAAAAATGAAAATGCTCAAAAAGTAATATGACGTCGTTCTCTATTTCGATACTTAGGCAGCTACTGTCGTGAAATTTATACTTGTTGTTTATAAACAAAACTATGATAAAACAAACAAATACCTTATACCCTTTAATTCGTTATTGTGTGTGTGTTTAATTGTGCAATCGCTCTTTAGATGTTCCTTTCAAATTTCTCCTTACGAATCAAACTAAATCCAATTACATATATATATATATATATTATATGTACGTAAAGATCAATATAAGAGGGCAACTGGAATCTATTGAGTCCAAAGAGCATAAAGTTTGTTTTTTTATTCTACAATTCGATGTCTCAGATTGTATATATTTATGAATATCTTTAACACACAATCACACTTTCGCGCACACACACAAAAGCAACTCGAAGCAACTCAAATTTGAAATGTTTACAGAATGTTTCTTTAAATATTATAAAAAGAAAATAATAATTAATGTTTTAAGCATAATTACGTTGACATTTTTCAAGCCAAAGTTTATATTTAAAAATGATTTTTAGTTAGATTTAGTTTTTATGCTGATGACAGACACACAAATAAAATAATAATACACATAATTAATAAATCAAATCAAACCCAACAATTGCCAAATTAAATGTAGCTTTCAAGTGAAATAAATAAATAGACACGTAATTAACTTTAACAAAAAACAAAAACAAAAAAACATTTTAAAATAGTGCAGATACAGTTGACGAATTACACTCCAAAAAGTAAAGCATACTTTTTGGTCGCACATACACAAAAAAATGCAAAAAAAAAAAAAAAGGAAAACACTTTTGGGTTTGATGAACATGGCAAAATAAACCAAGTAGTTATTAAAACTTAAACATAATAGAATACATATAAAAATTTATAAACTCAACTTCCACCGCAAATTTTTTAAAACAAAAACAAAACACAATTTTTGTCTTAAGCAAGGTATGAACTAAAATAAACCTATAAATATGTAAAATGCAAATGCAACTCAATCAAACACTGCAGCTATAAATATATATACATACATACCTACTTATAAACGATAATATTTTAATTTTTATTTCATATTTCAATATTCTGTACGCCCCCTTTCCCCCCCTAAACACACCCCCATTCTAACACCCAGTACAAGAGCAAGAAAAAGAATTACGAATCTTTAAGCTGTAATCTGTAATCTGTGTAGTCTAACCATAAGCCAGCGCCGCTTTTGTTCAATTTCACATAGAGCATAGGCATTATATAAAGTATAAATATAAACTATATATATAAATATATATTATATAAAAAGGAAAAACACTAATCATTAAAGATGTGCCAAATTGTAAGTTGTACCATTTGTTTTTATCGATGGACAAAGCAAACAAATGCAAAACTCAAATTGAAATAAAAACAATATGAAAAATATATAAATTGAAAATCTTGAGAACAGAACTCCCCCTCCCAAATATTATGAACTCTCTTTTTGTTTTTTTTTTCAACATTTAGATGATAACGGAAAATATTTTTAAAATTTAGCATTGTGTATAGAACGAGATTTACGAGCTAAGCGTCCCAAGACGCTTCCTTACAAACAAAATTAATAATTGAACAAAAGAGACGAATAGTATTATATTAGCGGACTACCGCAACAATCATCACACACAGCAGCTCCCCCTCCATTAAGCCGACAAAACATGCTCAATACTTGTGTTCACCACACAACAATTTTACAATCACTTTAATTTATACACACATACAGATACAATAAAAATAGTAGTATGGCTATACACAGGAGACAAATTTCATTACAAAAAACAAAAAACTATTTATTGGTTTATATCAATTTTCAATTTGTAAGGTTGTGACAAATTGTAAACAAGCATAAAAAACATAAGAAAACAAACAAACAAAAAAAGGGGAAATCCTTAAAAACGTGCAGAAAATGTAATAATGTATGCGAATGGCAAATGAAATAGTAAAGAGATACAAAAAAAAAAATATTTGAGATTCATACAAACGAAAAAAAAAGAAAAAATGCAATAAAAATACATTTTAAAAATATGAAATACAATTTAAACAGCATTTTTATTATTACAATTAAAAGTATTCAGGGATAACTGCACTATTAATTTACAATTATTTGCCTATAGACGATTGACTAACATTTATCGATTCAATTATAAAAGCAAGAGATGAGATTAAGAGATGGCTCATACCAGCTGGAGTGAGTGAACCGAAACTCATGAAAATCGATGGTAATTATGCCAAATAAGTAAACTGGAATCCGGAAACCGTCTGCTGTTTTATACCCGAAAGCACACACGCACGATATAAGCTGATCAGTCAACAAATTTGCATGTCTGCAGTGGCAGTTTTTTGCCTCATTACTTCAATCCCTGGCTATTATACTTATTGTGCGGTCATTATAAGCATTCAACACCTAAGTCCACAAAGAGCGACATGCAAGGCTATTAAACCGATTAAATCAAAAGAGCCAAACAGCGTGGGCCTCTAATTATGCAAAGTCTTTCACATTTGATTGAAGAGTACCCGACTACGCACACACACACACACACACACACACATACACACGCACATACACACGCAAATACATATCCGCTGGTTTTAAATGGGCCACGACAAACCAGTCGACCACAGGAAGTAAACGCCCACACACTAACCTGCTAGTCACAAATGGATGGTAGTTCAGTTTGTCGGTGCCGCTGCCCTCGCGGTTGCCCCTGTGGCTGCGGCCATTGCGGCTAACAGTGTGACATAATAAATTATGCTGCATAGCTATGATTAATTTGAGTTCTGCATGTAACATGACAGCCGGCCTGGTGTGGGGCGTCCAATCAAATGCATACAGAATGAGTGCTTGGAATTGAAATTGGAATTGGCTCACACAGATACCCTCACACACACACACACACACACACGCACACATCTGCTGCTCCATTTTCCATTTAGCCAGAAAGAAATCAGGGATTGCCTGGTGGCTGTCCGTGTTTTCGTTTTGCGTCTCCTACTATCTTCTATTTGTAGCTATATGCGAGTCAGTGTATTTGAATGTTCCGCCGGGACCCATGAATTATTACGTGCAATTATTTTCTAATTAATTATTTGACAGCGCTGCGAAGGACGCAAAGCTGCGATAATTTCAGCATTGGAACTGAAGCTGGAGCACATAAAGCCTATAATGGCTACCATTAAATTGGCGGATGCTACTCTGTGATTCTTCTTCTGTTGGCAATAGGGAATGCGGTCAATTGTATATTCCCCGACCCCAACCATGTTAATATAAGAGCTACTTAAATATTACTCGTAAGTATACTATGTATATTGGCACCAAGACTAAGTAGGACAAATTTGAGATTCGACAGCGCAGGGACAGCAGCTGCAGGCAAGTATTTAAGTTATTGTAGAGGTAAGGCTACTTTGGTTTATTAATGCTGCTAAGAAGTATACACTTGCAACCGTATCCAAAACGCCCATTAAATTGCCATCAGCAGACAGTAACTGGGCTCTCTCATAAAACACATCAGTTCATATTTTAAGTCAAAGCTTCGATTTTTCTTTCGGTCAACCAAATTTCAGTTGGTTTTGAAACCATCGCTTCCCCTCGAGCGATTCAATGAAATTTAAAACCCGTCGAATATCTGTAAAATACAAAACCTTTATCTAGTATCAGGACATGTACTACAATTATCCAGCAGATCGATGCCCAAATTGGCCACACAACACGAGCTCCAAGCCAATTGCAATGCCATATATAAACCACTGCTAACCGCGGCACAAAAACTAATTACATTATTTAAAGTTGATGCAATCAGAGAGTGCGTATGCTCCCTGCGGCTTACACCTAAAGGCAATCCACGTTACGGTTCAATTGAATGTGCAAACTGTGCTAAAAAAAAAAAAATAGCCACGGTATACAGTACGCGCACATACACACCCACACATGCACACACACACACACGCAGTGACTCTGCCAAGCCACGGGTCCTCGCAGGACATGCCACTGCATGCAAATCACTGTAAAAATGCAATGAGCTAACAGACAGCAGTTTGAGATTGGGATTGGGTTTGGGTTTGGGTTTGGGTACGGTGTTCAAATTCGGATTGGAGATCAGCATCAGTAACCGGAAACGGAAAAACGCATCCAATGCAGCATTGTTGGTTGCCTTACGAGCCGCAACCTCTGGTTGCGAGCAGCTCTGTGTGTCTCTCTAGCTGTGAGAGTGTGAGTGTCGGATTAATGCTGCCAGCTGCGACACCCTCGGGCAACGCAAAAAGAAAATTAAAAAAAAAAGAACAACACAAACACGCGTGCAACAGAGAAGATGAACCGCCAATAATTCAGTGGCAACAGTCGAGCAAAAAAATCGAAACAGCTGCAAGCATTGCATCGCTAGCCGCTATTTATTGTTGCACGTATTTGTCCGTTAATTGCCGTTGCAGCGCAATAAAAATGCACAGTCCAAAGTACACACACAAATATATTTAAATATATATATATATGTATATATACACATAAATCTATATACATATATATATATATACATATATATATATATATATATATATATATACAGATAAAGATAGAGAGAGCGAGATAGAGAGAGAGATTTAAGACATTTGCTGTAATTAACAACGTAGTTGTCGCTCGCATTTCAATTAAACGTATTATAAAGCGTCGGTAATTGGACAAAATCGCAGCAATTAAAGCTCGCGAACAACAGCAGCCAAAAAAAAAACAACAGCTACAAAGGCAAAAAACCGTCTAATTAATCGAATTGTACAGTCGAGTGTGTAAAGCAATGCTCTCAGCGCCTTTGCTGTGTGTGCATTCCGCACTTTGCACTTTACCCTTTGCCTTTGGCCAATATGGCGCTTTTAATTAAAAATGGGGCGAAGATATCTCGCCGGGCTTTTGGCTTTGCATTTTCGTTTTTACTTGCAACCAAGTTGTTTCGTTAACGGCCACACAATCGCATTCTCGTTGGGAAGTATTCCCACCACAGTAACATTAGCAACAGTATATTGACGAAATGCATCTCTTGAGCTGACGAAACAGTAGACTTCACTACTGATTTAAATATTTCGCAAATCTAACTTATATATGGATTTGGTTATTAAGCATACAAACAATTTGCAAATGTATGTAACGGACATACGAAAGCATATATGTTTCAGCCATATCCGTCTGTCCATCTGATTGGCCAAGTTATGCATATGCAACCAACGAATATATCGTCTACAATTTATTCATTTGCAATGCACCCAACACATTCCTAATTTGTATATGTCTGTGTGTGTGTTTATGTGTTTCCGTATCTGATTGTCTTGACATTTGACATCTTCAACACACTTGGCACTTGACCATTGCATTGTGGTTGCTGATGCTTACGTGCACTGAGCATCTTAAGCACAACATGAATGTTACGTCTGTCCAAACTATTGTTTGATTGCGTAAATATTTAGATGTGCATTGGAAAATCAACAAATGTGCATCGGTTGCTTGAAATCTATCGCAAATCGAATCTTTCTATTCAATTTGTTGGCAACCGAGCCACAAAAATGTATGCTGTAATATTTATGCATGTCATTTAACCAATTCAGTTAAGCTCTGCGTGAATCGGTTTTCCTAATTGACGGATATTAATAAACAATAGTTATATTTCAAATAGGTGACCCGTGCAATAAATATGTTAAAGAAAATACGAGAATAAATAGAGAAAATACAATTTCCATTCAAATATTTAAGAGCCTGTTCGAAAACCACAATTAAAACGAAAGCTGAAATCTTGAAATGTAATTTTAGTTTTAAATAAACTATAATTCAAAACAAATGCCTTAAAACTAAATATTTAATGCAAATTGTACAATAAAAATTGATTAACTTTCATATAATAAATTGGAAAATGTTCGATAATATGATTAATGCTGATGAGATTCAATTCAATTTAAATTTGCGTTTACATTTTTGTTTGATTTTGTTGACCCTAAGCTAATTTCGCATCCCTGCGCTTGAGAGGCTAGGGCTCCCAGCAAATCCTCTAACATCCTGAGCTGTCAATTTCAATGCATAAGGCTATTCCCCAAACTGCCAAAGTCGCCAGTCGCATCAGACACTTCCTCTGACTTTGTGACCTTAGAGGAATTTCATAACTAACTCCCCTCCACTCTCCTCGTGCCCCTGCAGCATTATGCAATGCTGCCATGCAGCAATTTTTCAAAAATTCAATTGTATATACAATTCAATTTGTGTGATCAACAACGTCGACATTGACAGCCCCCAGGGGCAAGCGTGGCGTGTGGCATACATATATGAGGCGTCAAGGCCCTAAAACTCTAACAGCGCTACAAAACACTTTGATGTGGCATGAATTTGTGGCTAGAGAACAGGCTGCCAACTTGGCAGAAAGTGGCAAAAACTTCATTTGATTGAGACTGGACAGCTACAAAATTGTAGCATACTTTTATGCTGATTTCCCAGCAACTAAATGGCCAAATAATTACGCTAATTACGCGTGCCAGTCTTTCTAATATAAAACAGCATCGCATCGTCCTGCCAAGTGCTGGCCACAGCTCTGTGGTCATCAATCACTGAAATTGTGCTCTGGCTAGCTTGTAAATAAATCATAAAAAGCGAACGCAACAACAACAGCAGCTGGACCAAGACAATGCTCTAAGCGTTTTCCTGGCTGCGGTTACCGGGCGCTTAGCCAAGGACCATAGCTTGACAGTGCGTTTCAGGTGTGTGTGTTTTTGTAGTTGGGTGTCTGGTTTGCGCTGATGTCTGTCTGTGTTGGTGGTTTTGCGGTTGCTGACAGTGGTTGTCGCTTTTAGCCATTTACTTCTATCTGTCACTGATCACAAACACACACACAAACAGACAAACTAAAGGAACTGGGAGTGGCCGTTGCGTGGGAGATTCGCAAAATTGCTTCCGACCATTTCCAGAATAAACGAGAGCTGCAATGCAGTTGGTTGCAGTTGAACTCCACTCGTTGTTTGAGTTTTTGTGTTTGTTGCATTACAAGCGCAACGGTATACAAATTTAAGCGGCTTTGGATTTGCTATTGTCGTCGATTTCATTCAGATTTATGTTCTCATTCACTAAAACTTTTTCGCATTTTGCACATTTAACGAGCAGCATTTTCACATTATTATTTGGAGTAGCAGCTAACACTTTTGGCCATTTGCCTGCAGCTACTGGCAAAATCCTAATTAGCAGCTATCTCACTATCTGTTGGCAAATACGGTCGCGTTAGGAAATGATGTAGTGCATTTGTAATTTCCATGTCGAGTTATTTAAAATAATTATGACAGCAACAGTGGACTGCCATTAGCCAGATGGAGAAATCAAAAGTTTTTTCGCCTCGAATAAACTCTAGAGGCCGCTGCCAAAGGGCCAACAATCAACAAGTTGTCTATGTCTGGTAATGGTAATTTGGTAATGCGGAGCCAAAAGCATGCGATTTATAAATTTGGCAGCATTTTATATCAAGATGGGCATTGAATGGCCTATTGAAATATCGTAGAAATTGTGCCAAAATGTGGCAAAGTCATTTAGAGGATGCTCTGAAAATGTTTTAAGTGTTGTTTAATGATGGAATTTGAGTGTAGGGCAACAGGTTTGCTTTGGCAGAACTGTGATTGAGCAGTTATTGAATGTTACTGAGCTGAAACGATACACAATAGGTAAGAAGTCTTCCGCTTTCCAATATGAGGCTTGTAATATAATAAAAATGTTAAGAATTTAAATAAATAATCAATTTAACATTGAAACTTTAAATATAATAATATTGAAATGTTACTGCTTCTTATACAATACATTGAAGTTGCAATTATAAATTTGACAATACCTAATCGAATTTTCCAATAAGTTAAGCACAATTGCCTACATAAATGCAATGAGCAAAATAGATTAATTTCAGTCACCGGCATTCACCAATCTCCCCTTTGTGTGTCAGAGTGCATTTGACATGCGTGGGTGCATTATTTGCCTAATTGTGTTAGCTGACTCCGGTCCGCTGATACCTCAACGTAAACGCATTATAACGCCTCATAAAGCCAGTTACCCAAATCTATCCCAACCTCCCCACCGCTGCGTGGCAACCATCGCGATTTGTATGCTCATCTAATCAGACAATTACATATTACAATTACACGAGAAGCGCAATGAGGCGAAATAAATTATGTGGGTGGTGAGGGCCATGTTGTCGGAGCCGCACTTGAAATGTAACTAAGTAGAGCCATGCTCCAAACTGCGCCCAACCAACGGGAATGGCTTAATTGTTGTGTACGCGCCCCAAAGAAAACCGTGTCCTCAACAAGTTCGGGAAAATCAATAGGCAGCAACAAAAAGAGGAGAAATAATGGAGAAGGGGCGCCTTATTAATTGGACGGCGGTAAAGCGAAAAGGCAGCAAAAAATACTTTCACGCTCGTTTCAAGGCGGCTTCTAAGAATAAGGATATTTTCTTTTGCCTTGTGCCACTGCCACGTGCTCAGCAGTTGTCAGTTGTCCTAATGGCTCTACAGCACGCAAGGACTTGCTTTGGCAAGCGCGTCTTGGGGTATGTAGCAAAGGGTACTGGGACTAGGACGCGCCTCGAGACAAGCATCTTGAGGTCTTTACTTTACCTTTGCTAGCAGGATTAGCAAAGCACGTATGTGTGAGTGTCTAATGTTGAACTGCTCAACTTGGGCGGGAGGAGCAATTTGCTGCCTATGTACTGAATTTATGCTGGTCACTGATTTTACTGGCGGTCAAGGCTGACAATTTACCTGGGCATCGCCATAGCCATAGCCAAGTCCCAGTTGAAGTTCCAGTTTCCACTGTAGATACAGTTATACCATCCCAGTGCCACCCGGTAGCTGCTTGTAAATTTATGTCCATAAAAAGGCATAAAAAGGAAGCGGAAAATGTGTTGTGTAAAAGGGACGACGTTGAAAATGAAATCAACAATAAATTTTGCATGCAGCAACATTACGAAACAATAGCGAACCCTCTGCTCCAACCGCCTGTCTTCCCATCGACTCTTCGCTTATCTCCAACAAAATGTGGGTGTGCAAACTGCAATTGGTATTTTTATTGCGTGCTCAACACGGCGAATGCGTAATACGAGCACAAGGCTGCCAGTTGGCAAGCCATGCAGCCGTTCGGATTTTTATAGCCTCTTTTGACTTATGCGCCATAAAATGCCATAAAATAAAATTAAATAAACGAAATGTAAAATTATTACATATTGATTGCAATTTCATTCAAAAAATTTGACATGTCTTTCGGACACGGCAAGGACACAAGCAAAAGGGTTACACAATCGTACCAATAATGACATTAAAAAATTATCTTGAATTGGTGGTGATTGTTCAATCTAAAAATTGTAATTCGTATAACCTTTAAAATTGTTTCACCAACTGGCTTACTTTAAGAGTTGCTCGATTCTCAACACTCGCCAAATTGTAAGCCATTTCAGTTTGGTATTGAAAAAGAGTTCATGGTCTGTTAATTTAAGTCGCGTTTCGAATTTATGTTGCGCACCACGTGTCGTTGGGCGGCGCGATTACGTGAGTCACATCAAAGTTACCAGGAGACGCGCCCACTTTTTACGCTTGAGGCAGCGCGTAAAGCTTGATGAAGAGCTGCAAAAGTAGCATTGAGTTGGGATCGGGTTTGGGAACATGACTCGTTGAGCAGATGTCGTATTTGCTGATTAAAGATGCCTCTGTGAGTCACGGAGCGAGCATACACTTTTGTCATCATTAATCAACTGACGTTGTCGTGCCTATTGACGAACACAGAGCAATGTGAGCAAATTGTCGAGCCTGAATGTGAATGTGAATGAAAATGTGGAAGCTACACCTGTTTTAGAACTCCACACCTGTGCTGTGTCTATGTCAAATAGCACAATATCAACAGTTTGACACCTTATTTTTCAGAGCAGTGCACAGCTGAGTATGATTCAAAATGAGCTCACAACAAGAAGCGTTGAAGTTCAGATCGAAGATTTCAGACTTGCAGACTAAAGGGCAGGCAAGAGGGAAGCAGACTTGCCAGCAATTGGACAGGCATCTGAAAATGCCTTCGTAATCTGCCACACAGCATCTCAAATCAAATACAAATATAGACAACGCACAATTTGAGCATTAGAGTGGCACAAAATGTAACAACAATTACATAAACTTAATAACTTGATAGCCAAACATAAACTCGGAAGAGCCGCAAGTCAGGCCAAAGAGCCAAAGAGCTGCCAATTGCCCATGGGGAGCTGTCCGCCTGATGTGAAACTGCCCGCTGGCCCATTCAGTTTACAATTTCGAAACGGGCCCCTTAGGAGTAAGAGAGTTTTGCCTTTATTTTTGCCTCTGCCTTTGCCTTTGCCTTGCTTGAGCTGCACACACAGTTTTATGGCCGCAAACAATTTTGAACCGTTTCGTAAAATTTTCAATGAAAATAGCCACAAGTCTTGAAGCAGCAGGCGTGAGGGGGTTAATGTTGCTCAGAGATCCGGCTGATATTCCTGCAAATACACTTCACTTATTACACTTACGGCAGTAAACGAAAGGCGGCCCAACGGTTTCTCCGCTTTCTGCTCATCGGTCTCGTTTTTTTAGAATAAGAGTTTCCACTTAGGGGCAACTGAAAGCTGCATTAATATTGCAAATGTGAAAGCAACAAAGAGCGTCAAATGTGCATTTTACTAAAAAGAGAACATGACGACAATTTATAAGAGGTCTTGACATCTTACAAAGAGGCGTTTAATATACTTATGACGACGGAGTACTTATTGATAATAAGCAGCTGTCGCTTTAGAGACCGCCACGTCTCCAGGGTTATTTGTATACAGACATGAATCAAGCCATCATCTAAGCAGACAACATTGCAAAATGTGTTCAACTTATAACGCACACATCACATTTGCGCCGTAAAAAAACGTTTTTACAAATGTGCCAACTACTTGAAGGAGCAAAAATGAGTCAACATGCAAATGAGCAGCAAAGTATGCTATGAAAATTTGATTAGCATTTCTACACAGCACAGTAAAAATAATTACGGTTTCTCTTCATGGTCTATAAACAAGTGCTGAATAATTTGAAATATACTACTTACAACATGCTGAAATGTTCCACATGGAAATGCCTGGCTCACAGATAGAATCATTTTCAAAAGGTTCTATTTTTACAAAGTTTAGGGTGTTTAAAGTCAATAGAAAAAATGGAAAATGTTTGCTATGAAAACTAATTGCGTTTTTCATTAGATATGCTTCACAAATCTAAATGGGCTAAGACCCAAAAATATCCCAGCAATACAATTTTGCCCTTTCCTTTAAGCTCATCAAATAACAAGCTAAAATGTGTTTTTAAAATATTGCGTATACGTCGTATGTGAACCTTACGGAAAGCCTAGGACAGGCAAACAAAAACATTTGCAAACGAATTTGGCAACTATTTGGCAGCCACAAAACTACAAGGCCCTAAACTGTGGCACTTCAACGCACAATCCAACGACATGGGTCCAAGATAATCATTTACAACAATAACAAAGCAAAGCAAAGCAAACTTGGCAATAACATATGAGAGAGACGTTACCCGGGCAGACAAGCAAAAACAAAAACAATCCCAGTTTCTCTCCCCCCCCCCCCCTCACGGCCCACTGAGAAAATGAAAATAAAAAAGAAGTAGAGAGATGAACAACTTTTGCGTGTATGCCCTTTGTGGCCATAATTTATAGACTATCTGCCAAAATATTCCAGCTGAACCATAAAGATTCAATTTCACAAACAATTTATATAGCTGAGCAGACACCCCTTTTGGAGCAGACATCAGACTGCTCGAATAAACAATTTATATACCCACAGAGATGTGGGTGTGGCCAAGGGAGTCCAGCTGCACAAATGAGCAACATACTCGCACCACCAGCTCTTATTTATATGCCTTAAATACACGTAGTCCACAAATTGACCTGCTGAAAATGGGCTACTAAATGAAAAAAGCACGTTCTCTCTTTTTCTCATCACACACACACACACATAGAAACTTTAACAGTCAATTTGCATTTGAAAGTTGAGCGTAGATTGAATTAAAATTATTATATCATTTGGCCGAAAGGCTCAGACAGACAGACGGAGAGACTGACTGAGTGACTGAGTGACTGGCAGAAAGTTAGACAAATAAAACACGTGCGAAACTTTAATTAAATCATATTTTATTTCTGATGCAAGCAGCTGCATCGCCAGGTTTTATGCACATAACTCGTGCATAAGTTCTGCTATCCTTCGCAAAGGCCCCGCCCAGCACATTTTCCCCAACAACTTTGCGTTAGATGAGCAGAGGGAGTTTTAGTGTTGGGGTGGGTGGGTGTGTGTGTGTGTGAGAGAGAGATAGATAGCCGGAGGGAGGGAGGGGACGAGGCAGGCGTGGTGGCATTAAAAAAGTTTTAATTTGTTGACTTAACCGCAGTTACAGTTACAGCGCTTCTGCCGCTGCTGTTACTGCTGCTGCTGCTGTTGCTGCTGGTGCTGCTGCTGTTGCTGTTGCTGAAACTACTGGCGGTGGTGTTGCTCCTGTCCGGTCATAACTTTATTTTACGCAACTTAACATGCATATCTCGTCGCTGGCAACCCTTGGGAGCAGCTCTGTTTCCCGCTTATCGTTCGCTGCACACGCAGCTGCAGCATTTTGTATGTTGCCGGCACATTCCTCTGCTCTCTCTCCCCAATCCATGCGGCGATTGCAAATTTTTGTTGCCTGCTCTGCTTAGCAATAAATATGCAGCTTAAAATGGCTTTCGACTGGCGGCTTTCGGATTGTGGTTTACGTGGAGTATGATTGATGCCACTCGGGTGAGATGCTACGACATTTTTCTCTTGCTGCGCTGTTAGCCATCAAGCAACATTTTTTGCAAACAACTCGTTTACCTAATGACCAAAAAGTTATTTGTTTTATTATATTATAAGATAAAGTAAATATGTATAGTAAATATCAGAGCGTGAAGCTGAAGCTTAAGGATATTAAGCAACTTCACTCTTAAACTAAAACGTAATTAATGAGATTTTAATTATGAATGCATACAAACCGAATCCCGATACACATAATCCCTATTGACATAGGGCAAACTCTGCAATTATGCATAATTATGAATCATACATCAGGCGTGCTCAATTTGTATTACACATTTGCATTAATTGATTCACTTTTAATGAATAATAAAAACTGGAAGTGTCTCAACCGTGACTATCATATATTTATAATAATTTATAAACTTTTGTTTTCAACTGCAAATATTTAAATCCTAATAGTATACTGACATTTCTGCTCGCTCATGCTATGTCAATCAATTATAATCCCTTTCGAGCTGTAAATTATGCACTAAAAACGGGGAAATGTGACAGATGGAAGCTGGGGAACAGTTCTGGAGTAGAGCTAACAAAAAAATGTAAGCGTCAACAACTGTCCCGCTGTAATCAATCGACCCCAAAGTCGCCCACTCGCTCACTGCGCGAATTGCTTCTGCTGCACTTCCAGGGATCAGCTGCGAAAGGGCCGCGTCTTTTTTAGGTTGAGATTTTTCTTTTATTCACTTTGTACTTAGTTGTAATCATATTGACGAAGAGGCAACATGCCCTTCGAATAAAGTATTATATGATAACTTATTTATTACGTTCAATACAATTGAAGAAAATAATCCAGTAAAGCTTATGTATTCATGCAGAAAACAAATCTTCCACAAATATATAAACATAGCTTGTGCTTTGTATAGAACTATGCAAATTGATACATCACATGCTCACTGGCAAGCCAAAAATCAACAAAAGTTGCGAATGGTCGCCTCAAATTTTTCATTTTTTACATTTGTTTGAACTTTACTCGAGCTGCCATTTTGTGATTTTTGTATTTTTTGTTCTACCAGAGTTTCAGTTTGAATATTACTTAGTCGTGCAGTCAGAAATTTGCATTGTGCAACGAAAATTGAACTGACTCGCTCTGGGCTAAAGATAGATTGCACATAAGACCGCAATGCACGGTGGCAGCTCAAACTCATTTGTATGCTGAGTATACCCCCGAGAATTGGATTTTTGTTCACGGTTTTGATGCATTTGCGTTGCTAACATGTTCGAATGCTAGGCTGCCTGTCATAGACAGGCAGAACAGCAATAATATCAGTTTAATTGATGGAAATATCATGGGACCTTTATGCACTCACTTTGAATGACTGACTGACTGGTTTGGCTGTCGCTGTGGGAGACTGGGGACCTGAGGAGTTGAGAAGCTGAGCAGTTGAGGAACGCTGCCTGCACGATTGCGAATAAAAAGGTAACGTAGCAATGCGAGCATTTTGTTGCCACGTTCATTAGATGGGCGCCATCATTGTTGGGGCAGCAACAATGTTGCACCAAATGAATGAATGAATGAGCAACTGAAAGAGTGACGGTATGAATACAGAAAAGGTTCGGGACATCAACAATGTATTCAGCAGTCGTTACAAAACGTACACTTGCCAATTGCCAATTGCCATGCAGTTGCATCTGCATGTGCAGGTAGCTAGATGCTAGTTGCATGCCACACTCCCAGCCCAAGTGTAGTATTACGTGCTAGCATTTGCTGTGTTGTCATTTCAAAACGACTAATCAGTCAAATACTAGTTCGCAACTGCATTCAGACGTACAAAGCAGCCGCACAACGATGCGATTTGTTGCTAAGCGAAATTTTCCATTAATTTAATTGTTTCAGGTAAATCCCCGGGTAGCGTATTTATAGCGTCAGGTGTGATTACACTGGCATCCACAAGAGCTTTTATCTGATTCTCTCTCCCTTTCCCTCTCTCTCTCTCCCTCTTTCTCGCTCTATCTCTGTTATCTTTGTTTTAAAAACAAATCCCTCGCTGCTGTGCTTGCAACATCCTTTAATGAGTTTTGTTTTCAAACTAAATTTCAGTTAATATGCGCTTCGAGTGCTGCTCAATACAATTTGCGTAAAGCACTTAAACCGAATGAGTTGAGTTTCTTATCTAGTGCTGCAACAATGCAATCACACACACACACACACACACACACATACGTACACTCGCACACACACAAACGGTTGAGGGCGCTTATCTTTTGTTGCCAGGCTTTCATTAGTTATTGCATACAAAATAGCAGCCGCCACATATGCGTGAAATCAATGTGTTTGTGTGTCTGTGTGTGTGTGTGTGTGTGTGTGTTTGCCACAAGTTTAACTAACACTAACTTGTTGTAAGTTGAAGTTGCTGCTGATGCTGTCTGCACAACGCTTAAATAATGCTACCAGCCTTCAAACTAATTAAATAGTATTACGGCGTGTGTGCACACACTGATACACACCATCGTAGCCAAGGCATAGTACTGATTATGGCAATTAACATGCTTGGCCCATGCTCGTCTTGGCCTGGTTCGAAGAATTTCCTTCTCAATGCGTCAATGCTATCAATGTGCAAATTAGTCGACTGATGGCTAATCAAGCCACAGAGGCAGTTTCACGCAATGCCACACTGGTCGACAGCTGTTGTGGGTGGGTGTGCATTTGTGTGTGCGGCACGTAATCCGATTAATAAAGCGATTAGTGTTCAGTGATTAACAATATTTTCCATAATTAGCAATCAAAGTCAGGTCGAAGTCGTGAGCTAACAGAAAAAATTGTGGTTTATCCTATCATTTTAATCAGTCGCAGAACTGTACCAACTTTCACAACAAGATAAAGTTGAAGGATTTGTTAAGGAAACGTATTTTCTACATTTACGCAAATTTTCAGATACCGAACTAATTAAAAGAAAGCCCCATGAGCTTAACAGCATTAAGGGAGAATGCTGATTAGTTTGTGAAGCAATAGTTTTTGTATCTCGGGTTTATTAAAGTGAGTGATTGACAATACTTTAATGAAAAACTGGCCGCAGCTAACTCCAAAGAAATTCCATAGAGAGAAAGATACTCCGCATGTTTAATTTAAACTTGGAGCGCAACTACCGACAGTTTTTTAATTAAAATACCAAAAACAAAGCGTGGCATCCAACGCTGCTGAATGAGCTCGCTTTTTCTCACACCTCTTTATAGTGTCACAGTGCAGGACAACGCGTAAAACTTGGCGAAAAGTTTGAAAACACCTGAGCGGCTGGCCAACTGGCAGTCAAGGGGGAAAAGAGCAAACATGTTAAATTATTATGAAGCACTTAAGTTGTCTACAAAACGGTACAGTTGCGTCGCTCTTATGCCTGCCAGCCTATCCACAGCCAAGTTATTTCTTGAAATGGTCGCACTTTATTCGCAGCAAACTTTGCGTACAGCAAAGCGCACTGGAATTGAGCTATAGACAAATAGACAAATGAAAAACAAAGCAACAAAGATCAATGGCAAACTAAAAGCAGTATTTGGGGCGGGAAGTTGGCAGGATACGCAATTGGCAAACGAAGGAGGGCACACGGTGTGCCTATACCCAACCCGAAATCCTTTAACCAATAGCCAATTTGTATGCCCAAACTTATTTGCATAGTACACTTGACAACGGAGCCTGTGGGGTAAGTGAAACGGGGGGCCAGTCAAGTTTGTGTGTTCTCAATGAATATTTAAACATGGGCTGAAAGAGCAGCCAAAGCTGCAGTCGAAGCAAAAGCTGATACTGAAGCGAATGCGAATGTCCGTTGATGATAATGAAAGCAATTAATTTTTTAAAAATTACTCAAGTGCAGTTTCCTTGGCCACTTGAATTGCATGGCTCAGCTTTTATCGTGTCCGTTAGTCCTTTCCAAAGTGCAATGTAATTGAACGCTAAATTGGGCAAAAGCTTTGAACACTCAGCAGCGAAATTTGTACTTAATTACATTGTGTGTGTGTCTTAGGGACATCGTTCATCTCCGTGCTAAAATGGCACTGACTTAAAGAAGCTGTACTAATGTAGCTAATAAACAGAAATCTCTGGAGCTGTTGAAACTCACTGCTCTTCCCTTTCATCATAATACAATCGAATGTCATCCAGCTGCCTTCTGGGCAATTCGATTTTCAAGAATTATGGCTGAATAATATGTTAGCTGCTGATTGCATTGCCAAGCTGTTGAGTTGCGCTAAGCTCGAGAATAATAATTCATTCAATTATCCGCTAACATTTGTCTCCGTTCACACTTTCCCCCAACCATCCTGTTGGCATCGCATCAGACTTACAAACGAGACACCGTTCATCTCATATGTGTACTATTTGTACAAATGACAAATTGCAGAACCTTCTGGCTTGGCCAACAGAAGACAGCAGCTTCATGGCCAGGACAAGACAGCAAAGGGCAACTGCTGCTGCAACTGCAACGGAAGTTGACTTGAATGCGCTTCAAAATGCTGTTAAATTATTTTGAAACGTTGCAACTTGAATGCTCTTCCTCTGACCCTCACTAAGCGCTCTTTATACAATGGCGCCACTTGAGTGCTCGCAATTACCGTTAAGTGTGTGAGTGTTGAAGATGCTCAGCTGCAGATGCAATCACTTTTATTTCGGTAGTGGACGACCTGTGTGGAGGGGTTCTTTCCACATGGTAAAAATAAATTAAAAATTGTTAGCAAGAAATAAAACACGACAAGACCTATCAATCTATCATTTTGTACTCATATCACTCACTTTATCGCTCTTTCTCTCTTTTCTCCGTCTGGTCTTCGGTATTATAAATAAAACATGATTTTGTTGCGACTGCAGTGGTCAATAGGGGGACTAGTTGCTGGTCATGGTATGGATTTATGTTTAATACCTACTTTATTGTTGTTGGTCTTACCGATAAATCCATATGCAGTCAGCAGCAGCAGATTGCGGTTTCCTCTTAAATCCGTCCATCCCGAACATGTGAGCCATGTCAAAAATGTTATTACTTTGATATACTCATACATTGTATTATTTTTTTTTGACAGAGCTATTATGCATTGCATATTCAGTTTATTATTTATCTATCATAATCATAAACCACAGGACGTATATGTAATTAGTAGCGTTGACAATGCAAAATTAAATTTATTTCCTCATATATGCATAGGTGCGCAGCAAATATGAGCTACGATCCTACTTAAATATATTATTAAGTATTTGGTGTGTCACATATTGATATTTCACGTAGCATTAGATTTACACAACAGCTGTGCGTATTCAATTAAAATCAAAAGCAAATATCTAAATTAAAGCAAAAATTAACTATGGTTATTACAGAATTAATTATGTTTCACTTCAGATTGAGCCTGTATTGAAATCCAAATACTAATTTTCATAAGCATATCAGATTTATTGGGAATCATTGGGAGTGGGATAATTGTAGGGTTAATTTAATGCCTAAATTATTGTCTTACTTTATTGATAAAATGATAGCACACGCACGCAACCATTATAATATGCAAATTAAATTGTATTTATAAAGCGCATAAATCACTTTAGTCTCGTTTTTGCCTTGCTTCTTAATATTTATTTTATTTTTTTTTTATTGTGTTGATTGTTACTTATTTTGATTAACACACACTTTTTGCGATGCTGTAGAGTGTTTGTGAAATGCGATTTGCTTTAATTAAATCACACATTCAATTGAGCTTAAATTAAAGCCTACATATTACAAATTATGTAAGCTCATAAGGAAAAAAATTATATGTTAATTATGTTTAAAAATAATAAATTAGTAAAGTCATCATTTATTTAACAGTTTGAGTTATACAGAACAAAAAAAAATGTATTTACATTTTTATATCTAGATAACAGGTTTTGAAAGTTATTTACTGTACATAAACATAATTTTTTCATCCTTAATTTATTTATTTACTTGTTTGCTCTTTGTGACTTTTTGCTACATGCATTTGCATTAAAATTAAGTGAAATTAAAACGCAGCCCCAAAGGCCAAAGGATAGTTGAGCATACGGTCTGAAAATTTTACCACAGGGCCAGGTCAATGTCCAGATGAGAGGGATGTTACGTGCTGGACAAAACCGAGTATAACTTTCCAGGAGAGTGAATGAAACGCTTTAAGCTTGTATCACAGCATCAGCACTACCACGATGAACCGACAGGTGAGCTGCAGCACAAATGAGCACCGTAACATATGCAACAGATTAGCAAGAACCAGTCGCTGTCACTGCTCTCCTGCATGCTTGTGTGTGTGTGTGTGTGTGTGAGTGTGTGACTTCTTTGAGCTGCTGCCAATGGCGAGTGTTCCGATGCAAGACCATAGCCATAGATTATTGCATAATTTCCAAACACAGACACTCACGCATACACACACATACTGTGGCCAGCTCATCCTGTCGTGGCTGCTAGACAAAGTGGACATCATTTGCAAGTGAGCCACAGCCGGGAGCTCTTTACCCTATGTTGCTGTTGAACTACAGTATCATTGCATGGACAAGGATGTGGGGCCAGTGTACCTAATCCTTACAGCGATGATAAATTGTTAAAGTCCATAGTACTGGTTAGCCACAAGGCTGACACAATGCTATGGAAATTCTGTAATTAATTTTAATTTGCGCTTGCTTTTAATTAAACGCGTACAATGCATCATTAAAAAATAGTTTACGCCTGCTAATTTTTAGCTAGCAATTTACATAATTCAATTAAAATTTAGTTATGAGAGAGACGCACATTTCAGTTACATTGTCAGGGAGATGAAGACGCCCCGAGACGGGATGGGACGGTATGTTGTGGAACAACCGTCCTCCTTATTTTGACGACTCTTTGCCCTCTTACCCATGTAAATTATGCAAGTTCTGTAAAGAGAGGAATAGAGACGAAGAGAGAGAAAGAGATAGAGAGAGACAGAGAGAGAGAGATAGAGAGAGAGAGAGAGAGAGTCGGAAGAGTGGCCGATTGTGGCAGTTGGCTTTGTCTGTTGAAGCAGCAAAAATAAATAGCGCAAAAAGAATAAATGACAACGGTTTTCAAGTGAGAAAGTGGGAACTGAAGATACAAAGATAAAATTAGCTAGCCAGGACTACAGAGTGACAGACAGCGAGAAAGAGTTGGCATTTTGGTACGCAATTTTGAGCAGCTTAATGACGCGCCACGCAATTCACTTGAATTTTCTACTTGTGTTTGGATGTTGCACAGTGGCGTTGAAAAGCTGAACAAAAAAACAACAGGTCACAGCTAATGATCTAAGCAGCTTAGAGGCTAATTATTTAATTAATGAATCTAAAGAGTGTAATGTACTTTGGCTCTTAAAGCGGAAACTCAAACCAGAAAGTGTTTTGAAAAGCAGACTACTATTTAGTTGTACCTTCCAAATAAGTGGAAAATTGTATCCAAAGAAGCAAGCACTAAAAGTCACTTAGATTAATGCTGCTTTAACTTTGGCGATAAGCGACATTTTTTGAAGCGATGCTAATAACAATAACACAAAACACATACACTCGCACACACAAGGATATAAGATGATTCTGCTGCTTTATAGCAATAGGATTTGTTACAGCAAATAGCCAAGTCCCGAGTCCAGGCAGACAGCTTGCCAACCAACATGTTGTAGTTGCTATGGCCATCATGCCAGGATAACGACAACTGCCCTCTGCTACACGGTAATGACTTGGGCTTATCTACTGGCCCCAATCTGCACAGCTCGGCGCACAAAATTGTCTGAACGTGGGACACATTAAGGCAGGCGACACAATTTACACTACATTGACAATCAAAATACAAGGGGCAAGTGTAACAAGAAAACAACGCACTCAATTATTTTTATTGTCTTACACACGCTCAGCAAATTTGGCAGCATTAACTGCGAGTGCGAAAACTCACCCATACGCCCACTTATCCACTTACCCACCCACCACACGCCCTTATCCCAGCTCCAGTAGCGCTTCCCTGATGCATGGCAGTTGCCACCCGGCAGCACAATGTTGATGCCAATCAATCAGTGAAATGGTCGTCCCAAAACTTTTTCCCGAGAAATACGCTTTAATGGATTTCTTGTTGCCACACAATTGCACAAAATTTCATTACATCAACGGCGGGTAGCCAAATAGCAACAGCTTCAATAACAAAAAATAAAAGGCAACAAAAACTTTTGCACAACTTTTTCGTGGCATTAAAGTGAAAATGAAATGTGAATGCCAGTGCGAATGTGAATTCGAATGCTGCGCACCACGTTGCGTATGAGTGATCAAGAATATTTGACTGCTCGCTACTAATGCCTGGATACAGCTCGAATATGGAACGGCATTCCAGGGATCTGTTTGTGGCATTTGTTAGTGTCACCAGCTGCAGCTGAAGTGAAAGTTGACAATGCGGAGTCAGCAGAAATTGTTCGGTTGGAGCTCACGTAGCCGACGGCGAATATTTTGCTATAGCTGTTGCTATAAGCAAATGTCAGGCGAAATGCAAAATGTGACAACACACACAATATACATGAATAAAAATTGAGCCTGCCACCTTGCTGGCATCTGGCAGTCCCAGTCCGCCCTCAAATACATAAATTAACATTTTTGCTACCGCAATTGTTACAGTTTTTTTTTCCTAAGTTAGTCAGCAGAAATTGACGGAGACTGCGACTGAGCCAGCACTGGGCAGCAGTTGAAAATACAACTAGATAGTAAACAGCAGCAAAAGTTGGCCATATAGGTGGTAGTTGTACTAACGGTTTCCGCTTGTTTTCTTTGCCATTTCAAGATCCACACAAATTGTCGGCAAATAGTTTGCGATGAGCAAAGACAGGAATACCTACACATACTTGTAAAAGTAGCATCAACAGTGAAAATTAATTAAAGCTTCTTTGGACATTCATTTTGAGTTGCAGTCAGGTGGCTGGATCCCCAGTGGTTCCCTTGGCGGCCGCTGCTACCTAATTGTGAAATTAACGGGCAGGCTGCGTGAACTCAAACAATGGCCAGAGCAAACGGCAATCGAGTCGCACACAAAAACACATACATACATAGACATTCAACTAAATCCTTTCAGAGTCCAGTGGGAAACGAAATTTGAATCAAGTCGCGAAACTTTGGCAATGGCAATTAGCATTGAAAGTTGAATCAGCTAAAGAAGAACACAACCCAATTGTTTGCACAACTGCATATTTATTTTATATGACCAAATAATGAAACTACTCATTTTTGGTTAAGCCCAATGCGAATAAGTAGAACTTGGGAAAATTACAAGAATCTTGAGACTTAGTAAAAATAAAATATTAAATAAATTACAATTACAAAATAAATTTTATTCGGAAATATCCACATTTAATTCTTTAAAGATAAGTATTTAAAAATATTTAAGTATTTAACCTTTCAGCTTTAACGAATCTATATATAATTTTAAAAAATAAATACTTAATGGTCTACTAAGTAATCACGTATACTTGTATTATCAATTTAGCAGCTCTGCTTCTCAGCTTGTGCAAATCAAGCTGAATAGTTGGTACCCGAATTTACTATCTTTGCGTTTAACTACCATTTGATACCAAGACACTTAATTAATTCAAACCAACCATGATGACATGAACAGTGACAGACTTAAATTTTTGTAGATGTAATAGTGTGTGTGTGTGTTTTTGTGTGTTTGTGTGTGCGAGTGTTTCCTGTGCTGCTGTCCAGTTAGTAAATCCTTAGAACAAAGCGCTGGAGCGTGCAGAAACTGCAGAAACTGATTACAAATGGAAAGCATCAACTGAGATAGAACAACAGGAACCGCGCGTAAAGGAAGTGCGCCTTATGCCATGCCACGAGCACTAATTACGCCTGCCGCACAAACATCAACGGCAACAGCAACGGGAACGTTAACTGGAAAACCAGTGGCAGCGGCTGAGGTAGAAACAGTAGAAACGGCAACTGCGGCGACATTAACAGCGACTACAGCAACGGAAGCTGCCGCAGACTTGACTTGGCTAACAAAGCAACAATGCTGCATCAGCAGCATCAGCAGCAGCAGCAGCAGCCAGAGCAACAGTGACTAAACTGAAAAAAATCATCAAATGCAGCTTTAAAAAATAAACTTATCCACATCCATGTATACACCACGTATATGTACACCAAACATGTTGCCTTTCTACGATTTTGCTTTCCTTACCAATTTCAGTGCTGTTCCATAAGCCGGAAACCATAAAAAAGCAATTTGTTATTAAAACTGCAATACAGAACGCAGAATATGGAAAAAGTGTGAGCAAGAGAGCGTATTTTCAGTATACAGAAGTGTGCATATTCTCTAAGGCAATGATGCAAACAGATTTTTATTAAAAACGTAATGAGAAGATGCATAACAAATAAATCTTAAGTCAAGAGCATGATTAAAAAGACATTGGGTTCTCAGAGAAACTTATTCTTAGACGGTTAAAAAGAAATCAAAACGAATTTCCTTATGTGCGTTACAAGAATACCCAATGAACTAACGTATCCTACAAGGTTGGATATGAAAACGTTGGTGAAATATTAAGCGTAGAGCGTAGCAGTACGATGCATATTGATAATGCACACAACAGCCATAAGTAACTGGCGTCCTGGCAAACGTGACCGAAGAAACAACCGGCAACAACAACACACATCAAACCCACTTAAAAAAACGAGACAGAGAGAGAATGAGAGAGCAAATGACATGCAAATAAATGAGAACAAAAGAATAAACGATTGGCCAGGACCCAGAACAACAGCCAGACTCTGTCGTAGATCCAATGCCTGTCCCTAGGTTGTGGCTGCAATCGTGGCGATGGCAAACGAACCGCATAATTTTTGCTGGCTGCACTTTGCGGCCAAGAAGGACACCAGGATGCAGTCGTCAGACGCCCAGCTCCTGCTTTAATGAACTATGAAGCGGCCAAATGAATGCCATATTAATAAGATGTCGACTTACTGTACCATTGCCGCACTACATTTGTATCTGGGGATAAATCAAGGTGGTTGGGGTAATTTATAAGTCGGATATGTGTGTGTGTGCAGGCGTGCGTGTATGGAGTGCTCATAAGAAGCAATTTTTAGCCATCCCATATACATAATTAAATGGCCAGACAAAAAGCATAAATAACAGAAAAGCTTGGACAGAATGGACAGAATGGACTACATAAAAACAGAATCTTAGGCTGATATGTTTTCCAGTTCTTTGCCTTTGTTGTCCCTTGCACGTCCTTTGCTGATTAATGCTTGTTTGTTTGCATGCGCCGTGTTCCCACTAATGGAATTCACATGTTGCGACATGACTGATTATGTACACATTAGTCGACTGATTTGCAATTCCTAGTGTGTGCCATTGTGTGTGTGTCATGTCCTTCGCGCCGTCACCTCAAACTCGACACCAAAGCACAACTTTTCACTAATAGTATGTCCTAGAAAACAATGTCAGCCTTGTTGTATCCTTAGAGCGACATATGTGGGCTTCAGTTATGTGTGTGTGCGTGCGTGTGTGTGTGTGTGTGTGTTTGAGTGTGTGAGTGTACATATATAGCACGTATCCTGTGCCATTCTACAAAAGGACTTGGCCTGACTAAGCATATTACAGTGACTGCTTCGTGCCAGCGCTAATTGCCAGCCGCTTTGTACTACTCGACTTGCTAAAGCGATTTGGCGTCCTCGATAATTTACTTAAGGCGAAAGGATGCGGCTCTAATTATGGTGGCATATCTTAAAATTGTTTAATAAACGTGTCTCAAGTTTATTTACTAAAGTTGACGTAGCTCAAGGTACCGTTAAGTTCACTTCAAGTGTCGTCTAAACTAAAATAAAACACCAGTTTTAAATACTTTTTCTAGCAATACCATCATTTACTTTTCGATGGCAACCTTGCAATGAATTACGCAACTTTAAGACTAAATAATTTCTATTATATTATAAGAAAATAATAAATTTACAGAAACCGCAACGGAAATTGAAAGTCGAATATTTTCCGTTAAAACGCCTTTTCACTTATAATATCATAAAACATTTTTATGCCGACTGGCTCTGTGCCATGCAATTCACACAAACGGAGACTTACATTTTAGATTTTATCTGTGTGTATATATGTGTGTGTGTGTTTGTGTGTTTGTGTAGTTGTGCTTCGAGTTGAGCGACAAATATGAAGCTATACAAAGCGTGAGTTTAGTTGGCTCTAGTGTAATTTCCGGCTTAATTGAGCATGTAACAAGTGGAGGTTTGCTTTTAGCATCACACATACGCACAGTATGCCAATGCCAATGCCAGCGACAGAGCTATGCAAACAAAGGAAGCAGGTGGCATGCTGCCTGCTGCTTGCAACTTCTCGCTTCTACCCGTTGGCTGCATTTGCCAAAAACATGTGCGCTCTGTTATATGTTTTGTGTGAGTTTATGTTTGCTGCGAACATAATGACCCAAACAAAAACATGCACAAGGGTGCCATAGGCAACATATGGTTGCAAGTGCAACAAAGTGCGAAACTACATAATCAGATGATTGCATCCCAAAATTATGGAATTATTGGTGTCAATGTATTTTACTAATTCAGAAACAGTTATTCACCGACTGGGTTACAAAAGCTCACCAGAATCTCGATCTCTGTAATATATTGCCTGCGATGATTCAATTCGTTTGGTTCGTTGTTTTTTTTTCTGTTTTCACCGCACGAAGCGGAAATCTATCAATTTCCTGAGCAGACTTTGCAATTTAGATACACTTCACGTTCAACTTTTGTATTTCTCAGCAGTAGCGAATTACGGGACCACATAAAACATGATAAGAAAATTTTAATATAATAATGGTTGCCCGTAGGGGACTGTTCAATATTTTCCATTTAATTTTAAACTCATGTTTAAATCATATTTGAGAGTTTAACAAAAGTGCTGACAAAGATTTTACATTACTATAACTTTATCAAAAGTCATTCGTTTTTGAAAAACGTAGGGTTTTTGATTTTCTAGATTAATATTGCCTTTAAAGTTGGAGACGCAATTGTGGCTCAATTTTCAGGTTAAAATTATCCCATCAAAAAGTGCTAAGAAACCTATGAAGTCTCATTTCCTATGAAAGTATTCAGATCTTCTAATTAGTTTGTTTTATCGAAATACATGTTCTATGGCACATCAAAATCTTAATAAATACAACAAAGTCCAGCCACATGGCTTTCGAAGCCGTTGCTGAAATTGACAAGCCTTGAGCTGCTTCTGCCTCTACAAAGAGCAGCTGTCTCGTGCCCGGCATTCCCAATAGATTTTGTAGTTGCTCGTGCGTGTTGACAAGAATTTCAATTTGCAAACAATAAATTTGAGCAGCCAGTGGCTCCTTGGAGAGTGGATGTGGAGTAGAGAGGAATAAAGTGGAGTCCATGGCAGCCGAGAAGCGGTCCACGGACTCTTTATTAAAGAATAAACATAGATTTTTATTTATGCTGAGCTGCGAGTTGGAAGTGACAGTTTGGCAGTTGACAATGCCATTGATTTGAATGTACTTTGGCATAAGAATTTGATTATACAAGGCCCACAATTTAATATTGGATTACCCACTGTTAGCTTTAAGCTGATTATATATCTGCTTCATAAGCGCTAGTCTCCGAACGGAAGTGCTGAACAAAAAAGGAAATGAATCAATTTCCGTGAGCCAGACCATTAAAAAACTACAAAGCACTAGAAAGCAAAACAAAGCAACTATAAAGTGTGCTATAAAAAATGGCGCCGGCAAAAGCAGTGCAGGAGCACATTATTCTTCCAGTTTTTCTTCATGACAGCCACGGGCTGCGAATAACTCACTTGATTATACAACTGCAATTAAAAAAAAGCCTGAAAAGTATGTTTTACACTCAGTATTTATAAATATAAACTTTAAAAGACTTTAACAAAAGATTTTATACACCCAGCTAACTTATGTATTTCTCAGATCAAGGTATACAAATTAAATGAAAATACGCTGGCTCTCAAAAAAATAACTGGCAGTAGAAACAAAATTTACTATTTATTCAGCAGTTCTAAAGCTCTTAAATATAATATTCATAGATCTGTACAAAAATAATGTCGATAATTATCAAAGGCGCTGGGTACATGACGCTTGTTTACGAGGGTTTCAATTCAGTTCTCTTAATGGTGTGGATGGTGTACTTTGCCTCAGTCATGAAGGTAAGCAGTCTGTTTATTGCGACCAATTTATAGAGAAATCCTTTTCTACAGTACGATATAGTGGATGTCATGATATTGATTGCGGAAATGTTCAAGCTCATTTGCTTCGGCATCTTGGCGGTGGGCGTCATTAGCGTAAGTAGCAAAGTAACGCGTTACTTTGCAAGTAGATATGGATTACAGATTCCCAATTACAGCGCTCAAAAATGTTAATAAGACTTTGGCTTCTGACGGCTTATGTTCAGATAAAATGGGACGCCGTTGGACACATTTTTTATAATATATATGAGTTTTTCTTCACTATAAAGTACAATACCACTGAAGAGTTCTTGAAGGATCTATCTCATATACATGGTTCACAAGTTGGACAAGTACTGTCACGAATCGGTATCATATTGCTTATCTATAGATACTATATGCTCCTTAAAAACGAGATGGCACAGTTTGACCAGAAAGCAGCCGAGCAAAAGGCAAAGTAGACAAAGGTTCTTATTAAAATGCTGAAGCAAGGTTGTTTATTGTTCGAAAATATACACATGTAAAATTAAAATAAAAAGCGCAACATGGGATTGTTGTATGTTTGGTTTTCAGTGGATAATTGCGTTAAATTCTGGTAAATATTGTATATAACATATATGAAACCAAATTCAATAGCTAGAAAGTCGTACGAGATTAGAATGTGATGAGTATGTCTGAAAAATGGCATTAGCTGAGACTTGCCCATAGCTAGCAATGAAATCAGAATGTTGGTCAAGGCCTCAATGAAATCGCCAAAGAACAGTTCATAGATCCACAAAAGAAAAAATACCACATCGAATATTAGTCCCCCAAGGCACCAGAAAAGCCATAACAACAACAGCTGTGGGATATGCTGCAAAATCCGTTCTCAATATTTGGGTGTGCCGCATTGGATATAAGCCTAAACACTACGCACCAATATAATTCCGGTTACCATGAGCAAGGAAACTATAATCCACATATTCAATAGGAGCAGATAAGTCCACAGCATCCAAGGGCTTACACGGTTGCCAAGAAATCCTGGAAATGTTTGAGGATTACCGAGGAGTTTGTTGGCCTGTCGCCCACCCACCTGCCACGTATCCCTCCTCCAGCTGCTGCTGCTGCAGTTGTGTTTGGCTTTTAAGTATTGTCAGGATATCATTTCTTCGCCACAAAATGCAAATAATCATCAGCTCAAAGAACACAGCTCCAGTGATATCCACGCAACCGATTGCCAGGCCAAAGCCATTTAATGCGCTCACCATTTTTCCTCTTAACAGAAAGATTTGTTTCTATTTATCTGCTTCTTTTTTCTTCTTTTCTGACACAAATAACTTTAAGCAAAAAATTCTAGAAAATATGTTCAGCCACACGACTGACTGCGCTGACTGCGTGCAAAATGAGCGCGAAAAAAGAAAATTATATTTGACATCAGGGAGGTCGCACGAATTGACGCTACATACGTGTGTGTGTGTGTGTGTGTGTGTGTGTAGTTGTGTGTGCATACCCACCGCACGTATTTCATCAGCCTGACATTATATAAGTATATGTACATATGTGTATATGTAAATGTGCACACATTTTCTGCATAAATAGACAAAAGTTCGCTGCCTGCCAGCAACGAGGCGACTTGTGGCTGAAGCTTCAAGTTGTGCGATGCTGTTTCCTGTTCCGTTTTGTTGCCTTGTCTTCACTGTTGTGCAAATCATCTTAAAAGGATTTTCTTTTCAACACTGGCAAATGCGCGTGTGTGCATTATAAATGTTATAATTTTAAAGCGCTTGCCGGCTCGACAACTGCAACACACTAAAGTTGTTGCACCCATTGTACTTGGCGTATTTTCTGTTGACAGCAGCTATCCTGGAAATTAATTAACTAATTTATTTAATTTCATTGTATTGTCCTTTAACACATATGTATACATAAAAAATATAACTTAATTGAATAAACCAATCTATTTTTTTGGCTGTTCTTCCGTCTTGCCTGATCTACTATATGATGAATTGATGGGACCACAGGTGTACAAACTATCTGGACCTTTAGTTTGAAGGATGTTGCATTTATAGGATCGAGAACTTCTCTTTGGGGGCGATGGATCTGATTTTGTCTTTGGCTTTGGACTAGGCTTTGACTTTGGCTGCGACTGCACTCGCTCTTGACATTTACACCGAGGCATTTGAAAGCTATTGCCACAGATATTGCATTTGGCGACCGCCAGATAGAATTGATATATAATGAATGCAAAAATGATTTCCACAACTGAAGAAAAGAGAGGTTGATAAGCATTTTTCATTTTGAAGAGGGGCTGCTGCTCACTTAAGCCAATGCACAGTATCGAAAAGTTCCTAGCCACGCCAGACTGAAATGTGGTCCGGCTTAAAAATGCATACATTATCAGACAAATTTCCACAAAAATGCCAACAGACGAGAATATAAGCCAATATCGCACTAGTTGTGTCTTACGCTATAAACAATAAACAGTTGATAACTTGAACTTGATAAATGTTGGCAATAACTTACCTGGTAGATGCCAAAGATCAGCACGACAATTAAACCCAACCAAAACAGACCAAAGCAGACTCCAAATATAGTTAGCCAGCTCAGCTGTGAAACAGAATATATAACAACTAACAAGTTTCCTACATTCATTTTGGCTTACATGGTTGTGGATCTTGGTCAGACTGAATACAGCAAAGAGCACGCCGCATAGGAGATCAAAAACAGCGATCGCATAGGCACAATATAAAATCGATTCCTGATTCACTCGCATGACGGCATTTTCTAGTCTAACTGGAGAACTAGAAATGCTTGGCCTGCTCTAGAATGGAGTCGACATAAAGTTATGGGTCACTAAACTGGCTTCCTACGAAAATTCCGCTGCTGCTCCCTTAGAGCAGTCCTCTCCTCTCTCTTGTAAATGCGTCTGAGACGTTTGCGTTCTCTGCGTTGAATGTCATTGCTGTTAGAGATGTCTTTGTTATTATTATTTTTAGTAATGGAACCGCCTGAATATCTGCCCGATGCCAACGGAATCCACAGTTCGTGATTTATCATATCCAGATAGAAAATGTAGATTATATAAACAAACGTCATTTCCACAGCTGTGGGTTGTGATTAAAATTTTACTTAGTCAAGATTAGGTAAGAAACTCACCCAAGCCCACGAATGGTAAAATGGTAATCTTGACGCCCTCCCAATTGACTGATACGACCAGTGTCAGCCCATAAAGTAGAAGAATTGTATCCAGCATAATGCCTAAGCAAGTGAAAACCAACCAGTAGCGCACAAGGGTCAAGTGACGCCATCTAATTCCCAATAGCAGCGTCAAAATAATGCATATCCAAATGATGGAGAAAATCAACGCTACCAGGGAGGTCCAATGACTCTGCACAGTTCGTAGCACTTAGTTGAGAAAGCTCCCAACTGAAGCAACAAGACTTACGTGTTCTGCATATAGCGTGCCCGAGACGCTGGCAAAGAGTATGGCGGACACAAGATCCAGTATCGCAATCGCATAGCTGCAAATTACCAAATATCCATCAGAGGAGCCGTCCATTCTCATCCAGCAAACATTTCAGCTATATTTGAAACGTAGTTCGAAATTGTGCACTAAATCAATGCTGTAATGATGATAAGCACGTAGTTTCAATAGAGAACACTGTGGGGATGAGGCTACTGCTATTGTTGCTATTGCTGCGAACGTTGCCTGCTGCTTGTTAATCAATGCCATTTGATTGCCAAGAGCTGAGGCATTGGCACAGTGGTAACAGTGCCATTATATATACAACCAATATTGCTTGTGATTAAAAACAAAAGCCCAGGTCGCTTGTTTGTTTATGGCACTATAGGCAATACATCATAAAATATACAAAGTATTTTGGGCACATTTTGGATAACATTAGTCCACTGTTCATTTGCTGTGCGACAAGTCTGTTGCCCATCTTTCATTTACGGCGTTTGTTTTGTCAGCTGCCTCATAGCCGTTTGGCGATTAAATTTTGCCCCATTGACAACGTGACTCTGCCAAGTCAAAGTTCGTGATGGCCAAGGCAAAACAAAAAATAAATATACACAAACGGAATAGGAAAACTATCTAACTCAATTATTATTATTGTTTGTGCTAGTAGATTCGAATTGATTTTGGCATTGAAGCCAGTGAATTGAAATGGGCAGTAAATGTCAAGCGAAATCTATTAATTCTATAGGCACACAAAACTACATGTGACTTTATTGTTATTGTTTACTTAACACTTATGCATGTCATATCTATGCAAATGAATAAATTATAATATCAAATATATATTGAGCATTGTGTGTGTACTGCCTTTTACAGGTAATAATCCGTGTTCTTTACAATAACGAAGCTGGGGCAGCTTCCTTTGACTCAGCCGATTTCTCCTTTTGGATTTTTGAAAGATTGGTCATGTCACGTTGATCTATGTGATCTGGAAGTATAGAATAACAAATAAGTATATGTTGTTTGAGTATTATCAACTTTTATATGTACTCTTTGGACTTCCGCACATTTGAACGCCTTGAGGGCTGCTCAAATTGATCAATTGAAATATTTGAGCTCGTTTTCTTCACAGGATCATCAACAATACTACCTATCTTCAAGTAGTATTTGTAGACAACATAAATGCAGAGCCATTCAACAACTGAAAATAGAAGGGCTTATGAAGGGGAAGAATCATATTTTAAATTAAGATTTCTAGCCACCAATGCCCAAATAGAGAAGGGTAAAGTGTACAATTTCTCTCCATGCTATAGACTCAGAAGTTGAAATGGTCCATACAAAAAATAATATGTCCACAACAATGCCAATTACCGAAAAGATCAGCCAACAGGTCATTAACCAAAGACGACGCTGCAAGACAATTAACAATTTATTGATACGAACTTTACAAACTAGTCATATACACACAAACCTTCCATAGGCCCACAATAAGCAGCACAACCATTAAAACCCAAAAAATCGAACCGAGAAACGCTAGTACTGAGTATAATTGCACCTGGAGATCAAGTTAGTTAGTAAATAATCCGCATATCAATATCAATAATACAGACACTTATTACCAATAAAGTGGTAGATTGAATCAAAAAGTATGAGGACTGAACAATATCGAAAATGGCTATAAAATAACAGAGTTTACTAATCACATTGGTACACTGAAGATCATTCATCTTGATATCCGTTGGTGTGAGAGATATTGTACAGAATTGTTGATTTTAGACTTATGTATATTCAAAATATATTTATTGTGTGGACTTGTAGTACTTATAGCCTACTATAACAAAAATATATTGATAATATTATTTTAACACTCACAATACTAAAAGCGAATACTAATTATTTTTTTCCTTTTTTTTTATCTTTTTTTTTGTCAGACTTCTTGCTGCTTTTATTGGTCTTATTCTTGCTTTTATCTGTGAATGACGAATATGAATTTTTACAAATTTATAACATCTACATACCCCCTTGGCAAGCCTTTGCATCCACCTTTTTTTTTCTTTTTTTCCTCTGGTCACTTTTATCGGGCACGTCAACAAGTCGACATGGATCCATTCTAATATAGAAACAATGTACAATATATATACATAGGCTTTCAATAACTGAAATAAATAAAGCTTGAGAAAGAACTGGATAATGGATAAGTGGATAATCTCACAAATTCCGATAAATATAATTGTAAACCGTTGTAAGCGATCCCAATTGACTGTTATCGAAGACGCAATTCCCCATATTAAGAATCCTATGTCGGAAATAAAGCCACATATTGAGAAGACAAGCCAAGCCTTAACTAACAAAGGACGTCGCTATTTGAAGTAATCGTTATAATTGATTCCGTTCGATTAACTGTAGTTTAATAAACTAATGTTTACGAACCTTCCACAGACCCACAATTAGCAGTATGACAATCAGCACCCAAAATATTGTACCCAATACCGCCAAGGTTGAGTATATATCGAACTGCTTATTGAATTAACTTAGAGACAGCATAGATTTTTCAAATATCTGACTTACTTACTCTCAAGACCAGCGAAATTGTGGCTTGTACCACAAAAAAAAGCGCATGCGCCAAATCGAATATACCAATGGCGAAACATATTTTCAATAAATGTTTACGAAGAAAATATGCAATTACCGATTTGCTTTTTATTTTGCTAGATGTTGACTTACCTCCACACATTGTGGAATTTTAAATATTTTTCATAAATTTGAGTGCTTCAACAAAGCAATTGAAAATTGTATTCTACAAATATAGATTTTTATTCGAACTAACAGCTCAATTGTTTTGGTTGATGCGTCCAAATATAGTCTTGATAGTCTTATACAAATTATGGTATCCGTTTTTTTATTCCGCAAATTATTTAACATATAATCCAGATCCAGCATCTTGCTTCTAAAGCAAAAGCAATAAGACAAAATTTCAAAGTTTAATATGTGTTAATACAGCGGCTCAACGGTCTCTTAATCTACACCTAATGTAATGTTAATTAACATAGGGACAACAGCAGTTTGTGCTGTGATGTGGCAACGCTTTTTAATGGTGGCATACTGCAGCAATCTCACAGCGCTAAACAGTGCTGACGTGCATACAAATAGTTTTAAATTTGAAGTGCATTTATAAACAAAATCATGCCTATCATTGTCAAAACGTAAGTAGCAACATAAAATCGTAAAGCCATCGCAAAATATTACTTGCTCATAGATCAAGTTAAAGTACCTTGCGAAGTTCGGCAATTTTTGTCATTATTCGCGCCTTTTCCGTCGCTGTTTTGAGTTACCCAACACTGTGCAAACATATGTTTTAGTCATGAAATAAAGTTTGTCCGAGGTACAATTTCAAGATGGGTCCGCCAAAGAAATCTAAAAAGGACCGCAATTCGGGCGATAAATTCGGTAAGTATTAGCTACAGCCGAGAGTAACCAGAGAGCCTGGTAAAATTGCATCGAATTCACACAGTTAAGAAGCGACGCGCTGAGGATGAGGCATACACCCAGTTGGTGGACGACAATGACAGTGTGGACAATGCCAGTGAATCGGACGGAGTGCCGGGCGCCGCATCGAAGAACGCCGAGACCAACGACGAAAACATCAACACAGATGAATACGGCGCAAAGGATTATCGGTCTCAGATGCAACTACGGCCGGATCACGCCAATCGACCTCTGTGGGTGGCACCCAACGGTCACGTATTTCTCGAATCCTTCTCGCCGGTCTACAAGCATGCGCACGACTTTCTCATTGCCATTTCAGAGCCGGTCTGTCGGCCCGAACACATACATGAATACAAATTGACCGCTTACAGTTTGTATGCGGCTGTTTCCGTCGGCCTGCAAACCCACGACATTGTGGAGTATCTGAAACGCTTGAGCAAGACGAGCATTCCAGAGGGCATCTTAGAGTTCATACGCCTTTGTACGCTGTCGTATGGCAAGGTGAAGCTCGTACTGAAGCACAATAAATACTTTATTGAGTCACCGCACCCGGAGGTGCTGCAGAAACTGCTTAAGGATCCGGTCATACAGAAGTGCCGGCTCATCCGCAGCGAGGGCGAGGGCTTTATACAGGGCACCATGGACAGTAAGGCCATTACACAATTCGGCACCAAGTTGCCTACAGTGGTTGAAAAGCCAGCCGAGGATTTACCCAGCACCTCGACAGCAACTGCAGGAGGTGCTACTCCAACGGAGGGTGCCACTGCAGTTGTTTCTGTGCCCGACGACATAACCGACTTCTATGAGAAGATTGACAAGGAAGAGGAGGATGAGGACGAAGCTAACCTGAAAACGGTATCCTTCGAGGTGGCACAGGAGAAGATTGAAGTAATACAGAAGCGTTGCATTGAGATCGAGCATCCGCTGCTGGCAGAGTATGATTTCCGCAACGATACCAACAATCCGGATATTAACATTGACCTAAAACCGGCTGCCGTGCTACGACCCTATCAGGAGAAGAGTCTGCGCAAAATGTTTGGCAATGGACGGGCACGTTCCGGTGTCATTGTGCTGCCCTGCGGAGCTGGTAAATCCCTGGTGGGTGTCACCGCCTGCTGTACGGTGCGCAAGCGCGCCTTGGTGCTGTGCAACAGCGGTGTCTCCGTGGAACAGTGGAAGCAACAATTCAAAATGTGGTCCACAGCTGATGACAGCATGATTTGTCGCTTCACATCGGAGGCAAAGGATAAACCCATGGGCTGCGGCATACTGGTGACCACGTATTCCATGATAACGCACACACAGAAACGTTCGTGGGAGGCGGAACAAACGATGCGCTGGCTGCAGGAACAAGAATGGGGAATCATGGTGCTGGATGAGGTGCACACCATACCCGCCAAGATGTTCCGTCGTGTCCTGACAATTGTGCAGTCCCATTGCAAGCTTGGCTTGACGGCCACTTTGCTGCGCGAGGATGACAAAATTGCCGATCTTAATTTCCTAATTGGTCCCAAGCTGTACGAGGCAAACTGGCTGGAGCTGCAGAAGAAGGGCTTCATTGCGCGAGTCCAGTGTGCCGAGGTGTGGTGTCCCATGTCGCCGGAGTTCTATCGCGAGTATCTGACCACCAAAACATCCAAGAAGATGCTGCTCTACGTGATGAATCCCTCGAAGTTTCGCAGCTGCCAATTCCTCATCAAATACCATGAGCAGCGTGGCGATAAAACAATCGTCTTCTCAGACAATGTGTTTGCCCTGAAGCACTATGCCATCAAGATGAACAAGCCCTTTATCTATGGACCCACATCGCAAAATGAGCGCATACAAATTCTACAGAATTTCAAATTCAATGCCAAGGTAAGTGAATATTAATTCTTGGCGCAGAGCTTCGCAGTAACATTGCACTTCCTCTTTGCCGCAGGTCAACACCATTTTCGTGTCCAAAGTGGCTGATACCAGTTTTGATTTGCCCGAGGCGAATGTGCTTATTCAGATATCGTCACATGGCGGCTCACGTCGCCAGGAGGCACAGCGGTTGGGTCGAATTCTGCGCGCCAAAAAGGGTGCCATTGCCGAGGAATATAATGCCTTCTTCTACACGCTCGTTTCGCAGGACACCATGGAGATGAGCTATTCACGCAAGCGTCAGCGTTTTCTTGTAAACCAGGGTTATAGCTATAAGGTGATTACACATCTCAAAGGCATGGACACCGAATCGGATCTATTTTACGGCACACAAGAGGAGCAGGGTCAACTGTTACAACTGGTGTTGTCCGCCTCCGATTTGGACTGCGAGGATGAGAAAGTGCCTGGCGAGCCGGGCTATCGTCCAAACGGCCCTGGCACAACTAAACGTATGGGCGGGCTCAGCTCGATGTCTGGTGGCGATGATGCCATTTACTATGAGCATCGACGCAAAAATATAGGAAGTGTTCATCCGTTGTTTAAGAAATTTAGAGGATAAGTGAAACTGTTCGCAGCTCAATAAAACAAACTGACTCACTAAATGTTGTTTTACTGGAAGTTCGCATAGTGTAGAACACTTTGCAATTTTCTGATATCTCATCTTCGTTCTTTTATTATTGCAGGCCTAGCGCAGGCCCAGGCGATTGGGCCATCATTGAGCTACAGGGTGATCTGGAGGTGCGCAGCAATCAGAGCATGCGTGATCAGTTCATAGGTGATCTCTACTACAACAAATATGGACAGCCCGTAAGTCTTTGTAATCAAGCAAAAACCTGCCAATAAATCATGTGTTAAAATTGACTTCAGATACTCATCATAGGCCATCACATACTGCAAGGACGCGAACAGAAACTGGACAAACCGTTTGCAGTGCTCGAGAAGTCCAAGACCAATGAGGGAGAGCAGCTGCTTAATGTAACGAATGCCACGCTAAATGAAAATGCTTTGAATGCCACAGCAGGAGCTGAGCACACTGTGCTGGATGAAACCGTGGCGCTGGAGCACAAGAGTCGCCAGCGAACCGAGTATACAGTGAGAGCCATCTGCACCAAGAAGTTAATCTTCAAGTCGCGACCCAAGCCAATCATAGCCAATGTGGCAAAAACAGTTTAGTTGTTGACTGATAATTATAAGATTGATATTTAATTGAATGTATAGTAGTTTTTATAGTAAATGTAAGCAGATTAAACGATTTCCATTTCACGCTCGATGCCAACAAATTTAAGTTGCTCGGTGGGTCCGTATCTGTAGTCAAAAAAGAGTTCCTCACCCGGCTGGATGGCGCGCTTGGCAAAGATCCCAATGCGATGATCACCAGTGACCATCATGACCTTTGCATAGCAATTGGGATTGATTGAATGATTGGCAAATCGAATTTTGTTGCCCTTTCGTGTGGCATCCACAACAAAATCGTTATTCAAATTAAACAGAAACGAGCACATGTATTTGTCATACACCTTGCCACGGCGATCGGCCTCATCTTGCGATATGATCTCGCCACAGTACTCTGATATGAATTCATTTTTCTGAGCTCCCTCCTTCAGAAAAATGCCCCAACCAGCAATGTCGGAAGGTGCCATCAGCAAATGTTTATCTGTAAAAGCAAAGTTAAAGCATAAAATTTAAAGAATTCAAATATGAGCAACTTACGCAATCCACGCTGAACGCACACATTCTTGCAAGTGATTTTGGTCAGCTTGAACTGATCGGCACCACAAGCCTGACACAAATCCGGATCACACTCACGGACAGCCAAATAGCAAGGACATTGTTTGGTGTTGCACTGCGCCTTGCAGCGGCAGCCAGGGAATCGGTTCTGACAATCGCTGCTGCAGTTGCAGAACTTCTCGCAAAAGTTCTGGGTCTGTATGCAGGAGCAGTTCTCGTCGCAGGGACCGGCGTGATCGCAGGGAGTATAGTTGCACACATGATTCGAGGACGAGTCCTTCTTCAACTGGATTTTGCGGCAATGCAGCGACCACAGGCGCTGCTTCTTCTTCTTTTTGCGCGGCGGAGTAAAGTCCTGACGCAAGTCTTCAAAACTGAACTCGGCTGCCTCCTTCTGCGCAAACTCGTACACTTGGCGGCAGGTCTTTGTCAGCATATTGTGCGCCACAGCACAATAGTTCTTCAGATACACCTTGTGCAGCACCCGGAAGAGAGCTTGATCGGCACCAGTCCAAACGCACTGCGTGCTGGTAATGTTCATCATGCCAGCTGCATCAGAGGGAGATAGAGTATGAAAACAGTTAACATCGATTGAGATTTCAATATAGTTTTACCCATAATGGAGTTAATCTCGGCGCTGTTGACCGCTATGCCATTATCCTTTCCAATTTCAGGATTAAAATCCTTGTTGCTGAACTGGCTGTTGCTATCATTACTGTCTTCTGAGCTGGCCTCGTTGCAGGAGTCGATCGGCGGCGTTTTGCTATCGGCTGCCAGTTTTTCCTTCATGCCATCCTGTAAGCAAAATAATAATAATCTTGATTATTCAGTTAAGAGGCAGATGGCAACTTACAATCAACATGTAACAAGAGTTGCTGCAGGGCTCCACAAAGGTCTTCAGTTCGGGATAGCGTCGCTTCTGCAGATTGGGACCAGCATGTCCCTGCAAACCTGTTAACCGAAAATGCAAAATCAATTTTAGTACTGGATTTCATGTGGGACTAAAGACAGCATGACTATGAGACGCTTAGGGTTAGAACATGAATCAGATACGTTAACTTAACGAAGGATGCAACAATGTTTAAGGCAAAAGCCGCACGAAATGAGGCGAGAGACACCAATAAAATTTTGAGGCAAGACATATTTTTTTTTTGTTTTTTTTTGCCAATTTCCACAGACATAATACATATACATTTATATATAAAGGATAGATAGTAGATGATGATGTGGAGCAAGGCGACGTTTTGGGCCTAGGCGGCATGAGTGTGTGTGCGTGTGGTTATCGAAAACAACAACTACAACAACGACTCACCCTGTACATGGTGACCTAAATTGCAGTTATTTTTTTTTTTTGTTTACAAGTTTTTTAATATTTTTTTTTTGGTGGACAAAAGAAATGTTTTGCAACAATTTTTGTTTGTTTTCCAAATAAAGAGAAAAAGCAAAAACAAAAAGTTATTAAGAGGATACTCAGCTGTGGGGGCAGAGCGGAAAGATGTTACTTACGATGAAGGAAGCAATCATATTTAAAACAGCGACGGCAGAACAACGTGTGAAATGAGTGCATCGTCCGCTCTCGAGAAACACTCTCCGCCTTGGTGCCATCGATGTTGGGTGTGCACTCCTGCGGTCGCTCGGGATCCTGATGTTCGGTGAGCTCAATGTACCTGAATGGAATGGAATGGAACATGTTTAACACACAATTGCAATTGATTCGCACATACACACAAGTAGAACGCACTTTTCCTTTAGCTCCTGGGCGGTGCCCTTGTCTGGAAAATTGGCGCTAATTGCCTGGAATATAATTGGTGCCGGAAACGGTAGTTTCTCTTTCGTTTCCTCCACTTTGGGCTGTGTTTCTGTTGCAGCAATTGCAGTAGACACATCGACATCCTTCTTGTCCTCCACATCCTTCTTGTCCTCCACATCCTTATTGTTATCATCAGCTGCAACAGTAGCAGTAGCAGTAGCAGAAGCAGCAGCAGATGAGGCAGCAGAAGTTGTTGGAGTTGTCTCCACCCCTGTTGGTGGCTCCTTTTTCTCCTCTTCCTCCAATGACTTGCACGTTATAGTCTCTGTTTTGATTGTGGAACTAGTCACAGTTTCCTCCAATTCCTTGCTATGCGAACGCATCAGCGCATGCACCAACTCCACAAATATGGCATCGTCCATGAACGATGGATCCTTGTCGCCGTGCACCTTCCCATCGTAGTTCTTGATCAGCTCCTCGATGAACTTGCCATCCTTATCGAGCACCTCATCGCCCATATACGGTATGTTGTGCAGCACTGTCTCATCCTCGACCATGAAATTCTGCTGAGTAGGCGCCCATGTGTACATTGTGGGTATGGGCGTGACGGCGTTGATCACACAAATGGGCACTCGCTGCGGCCCACTATTGCCCCCATTGTAGTTGGTAACCTCGGCGCGCTTCACGCAATCTACGTGTGGTGGGTCGTAGGGCTTTGCTTGCCACACTTTGGACTCACAGTACAAGTCTTGCACATTGTGGTTGTGTTCGTCCCTGCAACAAAAGTGGAATGAGCGCGAATGCAATAAACGCGACGCCAAGTTTCACGTTTTGTCAGCGCTGGCTGCTTACCAGTTTTTAATCCATGCCTCCTTGATTTCATCGGCACGTTTGTAGCGCTTTTGCTGACGGATTTTCATGTACTCCAACTTAACCACGCGTTTCCATTCCTTGCTACTCATAATTTTTTTGTTCACTATGTTGCACGAATTATTTCTGGCGGACTCTCTGAGTGTTTGTAAGCGCAATTAGATGCGAATAGTGTTGCAATATGACACAGATAAAGTGTTAGTCAACTGCGCTTGTTTACACTGTTGCCACTTGTGGCACAAATGCAAACAAAACCAACCCTACTCAAATTATCCTTACATATTTTTTTGTTAATTTGTGTTTTAAATAAACTGGTTTAATTGGCTTTGGGGATATTTTTCCCCTGCTTATTAAATTGTAGTGTAATTCCAAGTAGGTTCAGAAGGACAGCTTCTACAGGTTTGGTATTTTTTTAGGTTTAAATATTTGACAATATTTAGGAACAATTTTGACACAAAAACAAATCAAATGTGAAATCTTATCAAAAAAAAGGAATAAATTACACAAATAAACTGGACAATTTCAAACACATACAGACAGCCACGAGCATCGAAGAACTTGGCGCGATGTCACAATCAGATTGCGAGGATTTGAAGGCATTCGAGCGGCGCCTCACCGAAGTGGTCTCATCCTACAGGCCATCTACGTTCCGCTGGCGATGTAAAATTGCACTTATTCTTCACTTACAACATTATTAAATGAAAAACATATATTTTAGTAGTCCTATCTGCATTGTCCGTATGTACGGCAATAAGTGCCTGGTACTGGCTGAAAGATCCACGCACAACCGTTGTACCGCTGACAGAATCACTGTGGATCCACCCCGTGTTTACTGTGGCCACCGTCACATTGGTAGTGCTCTTCATTCTGGGCATACAAAAGCTGGTGGTGGCTCCACAGATAATTACGTCACGCACACGAAATGTTCTAACGGACTTCGCTCTGGATCTGGAGCCGCACACGGGCAAACTGATACTGAAACCACGACAAAGTAACAACAACGGCAACAACACATAAAGCTTTATGAGGAGATACCGATTTAGTTGTGACTTGCCCTATTAATATATACACTGACTATGATGCACACTTCCAAAACAGTGGCTTAACCGCATCCAAAAAAGCTAGTTTAATACATACCACAAAAATAAATATTTAAGTTTATTTTGGTTAAATTATATATGATAACTCCATTGTGTTCGTTTTTATTTGTTTATTAATCACGTTGTTAATTTCTGCTGTCCAAGCAATAATTTAATAAATGACGTTCTCTTCAAATCTTGTCCATTGGGGCTTCTGCAATAGTCTGAGTTTACTTGTGCTATAACTGCTAATTAACTTGGCTTTACGGATGAGTATTAAGTACACATGACATTAGAAATCCGCATAGGAACCATTTTACCATGTCGGAAGATTTTCCAAATATATATTTCTAGTCTTTGCTATTACTATATTTTATTTACATGTATTATTAGTTTATTTTTTGTAAAAAACAAAACGTATAAGTTAACAGCTAATTAGAACCAAAAATTTAATTAAAATCTGTATTTTATGAGAACTTCTGCAACCGATTTATTTTCACCTGTTTAGATTATAATGAAATATAGTAATTTGCCGTAGCTCATTAAACTAAGTAACGTGCGCTTTTAGCGGCAATTGAATCAGGGTATAAAAAGAGTGCGCTCTCCACTGTAAAGCCACAGAAGCCAGAAGCTCACCAGCCAATCTCAACTATGAAGATCAATTTTTTCGTCGTTCTCGTCCTAATTGTCCTTTTCGGAATGGCAGCAGGTGAGTCTGACAAAAAAATTGAATATTTAGATTTCAGTTCTGATCCTGCTAACATTACAGCTGAATCGGACGATCAGTCACTGACCAGTGCCGCACCAAAAAAAGTGCATAGAAAAAAGCATCACAGGTCCCACACCACCGCAGCGCCAGCTGAGGGAGATCTAGACCATGCTAATGTAGCGCCAAGTGAATGCTGCGGTTAAGACGAGCACTCAGGACATGGCAAGGATGTTCTAAAAATGTCTGGCTCCACCTATTACAAATAAATAAGCAAAATGAACAGTCTATAAAAATGGTCCAAGCTTTTGGGGTTGGGGATATTTAACGTAATTGATTCATTGATTCTTTGACTTATCTTCGGCGAGACAAGTAATCAACTTTTATTCAAATAATTCATATTGTGCGATAACTTTTTTATTTTGATTTTCTTGTTCTGGGCAAGTGTTTAATGTTGTCGCATATACATGTAAATCTTTCTGTTTTCAATTTTTTTTTTTAATTTCTCTTCTTTTTTCGTGTTTTTTTTCTCAATACAGTTCTATAAATTCCTATTTGTAAATCTTAAAAATTAATATTATTGCGCAGTATTCTTTCATTATCAGACATAGGTAGACAAATGTTCGTTTTAATATGTTTATAAAATGTTTGCTGTAGAAAATGGAAATATAAATGCATCTGCGTTTTTACTGCGTGTGGTTTCATTCAATTTGTTCAGGCCATTTCAGTTGGTATGTATTGTATTTTGTTCTTTTTGATTAATTGTAGTCATGTACAAAAAAATATGCAAAATCTGATTTAAAAAATGTATGTAAAGTTATAATCTCTAGTTAGTAGTTGAAATTGAAATTTAGGATATTCATTTCTATTATTTTATTTAATACTTTGCGCTAATTTATTAATTTTTTTTTTTAATCCTTTGTAATATTTATTACTTAATATTAGTGCTAAAATATGAGCTAAATATTGTTTTGTTGCTGGTTGTTTCTTGATATATATTTGCATATTTTCTTCACAAGGAGGCGCGCTAAACAATAAGAATTACAAATTAATACAATTGTTGGAAATTCATAAATTAAACTAAATGCTGCCTCCTTTCTACACAACACTCACACAATTTAAACATAATATTTATATATATATATATACTCGAAGTAGAAGCCTATTAATTACATAAATAAAAAACCGTTTATATCATTAAACAAAGTTAACGTTACAAATTGTACACATAAACAAAACGATTGTGGGCGCTTGCATTTGGCATTATCCCCGCCGATCTCCGCCATTATGCGGCCAGCAAATTGCGTATATTCTTCGGCGTATTCTCCTCGTTGAGATGCTTTGTCGTGTAGCGCAGGGCATTCAGCAGCGGCTCCGCCTTTATCGCCGGCTGTGCCTGCAGCAATCGCACACAGCCCTTCACATCAACATGGGCGCCGCGTGCAAACGCTCCCGTCGGATGAACATGATCGTAGAGTATGACCAGTCCGACCATGACGCGTAGCACCAGCATCTGTGTCTCCTCACGTTCGATCTGTTGCAGTAGTTTGCTGTAAATAAAATGGGCGCAGCGGTCAATAGTAATTCAATGTGCGATGAATCCAAGGGTCACTTACGGATTCTCCAGCATGCGTAGGCACACTTTGGCCATTGTGCCAAGCGTTTCTGTCGTATTCTGCACATCGTCCGCATTATCATTGACGAACCGAGATGTTGCCTCGCTGAGCACCTTAAGCATAGGCGTGGCATTCGCATAGAAGAGCGACATACGATTAGCCAGCTCAGCGCTCACCTGCATATTCTCTGTGGAATCCACACGCTGTCGACTCACAATGCGCCGATAGTAACTAAAGTCATTCTGTATGGCAGGTGTTTTCATCTACAAAAACAGTGGAGCAAAAACCATAGATTAATATACAATTTATCAAACTGTGTGCACTGCTTGCAAGTGCAGTGCAGTTTCCTGCTTTGTTAATAAGAGTTGTGTACTGCTTTGGTGCCACTCTAATTGCAGCTAACATTAATTTATCTCTAATTGTAGTACGTGACATCGCAATCCGACTTAATTTTTATAATTCGAAGCCAGGCCCAAAAACTAAGATTTGAGTCGAGCTGGCAATTTTATTTAACTATCAGGGCTGCACTGGTGTCGTGCGTGAGAAATACTTCAGAGAGTCGCCGCTGCCATTCAGAGTGTGTATCATCATTTACCTTGGGGTTGGTGCTCGAGACATGCCAAACGCTTTATACTAGATGTTGTTAACGAAACTCTATATATAAATACGATATTAGCATAAATCGTTCTAACAGTATGTAAAAATGCGCCAAACCGAACGGATCCACATCAGCAGCAGCTTTAAAAGCTGTGAGCGAGTAAGTGAATTTTGTATATTGATTTGATGGCTATAATTAAGCTCACACAAATGATTAATTAATTCTTAATTCCCAGATACTCGTCGTATTGGTATTGTTAATAGCGCCCAGTTTTACAACGGCCCAATATGTGTCATCATCGTACAACACTCAGTTTTACGGCATTAATCAACAACAACAACAGGTGCAACAACAGTTGCAACAACAATTACAACAACAATACACCTATCAATATCCTACAGATAGTGTGCAGTCGGTGTGGTCAAGTGCGCCCATCGTTGTGAATGATGAGGCCAACAGCCTGCAGCATGAACGAAGTTATTTGCCAATTAAATATTACAACAATGGGGAGTCGATGGACCGAAGACAGCAAAAAAATTGGATCAATAACAATATTATAGCGACAACAATGCGAGCTGCCAATCACAATTACAATGTTCCCGGCTACTTTTACTATCCCCAATCTCAGCCACAATCACGACAGCAATTGGAGCAACGAGAACTGCTCTCCGTGGCCGACACTCGGCGCGAGGAGGAGCAAATCGTTCGAATTGGGGGCACTCGCTCACTGGCCCTCAACAACAATAACCTCAACAACAGGAACAACGACGAATACTTTGAGCCAAGTCAGCCTTGGCGACGTCCCAACCTGGAGGCAAAATATGCCAAGCATTATGCAGACTATTTACGCAAATATCCGGAACGTTTGCAGCCGCTTTTCAATACTGAGACATCCTTTGTCGACAAGTAAATTAAAATAAGTCCGACTTATTCACATATTTAAATTAAATTCAATCTACTGTACGAAAAACTTCAATGGTATTTTACTTTGTTAATTGTTTGTAAAGTATAAAAATATTTAAATACTTATTAAATAGTTGTGAAGTTTGCACTTCAACTGCTTTCCAAGTTGAGTTAACTGCTTGCATGATGCAAGTAACTGGAATGTTGCTGCATACTTTGCGGCAAGCCTTTAAAAAGAGGCAACAATGTAGGGGGTCAGAGAGCGAAATTATTGCCTAGAAACATAAGTGTCTGTTATTATTACTATTAGTTTGGTAAGGCACGTTTTGGCCCCTATATATATGTATATGTATGAGTGGAATGAAGTGCACAGACTTTCTGCAAGTCTTTGAACTGACACTTAAGCATACAATGAACGTGCAAACAGTATGCACATCAGCCACATCATCATCCTCATGCTCATCATGAACACTAATATGTGGCAAACACGAGAAAGAGAATCAAACGATGCCATTGCTTTCTGACTTATTCTGTCATTTGCTTGCCTGCCTGTCTGGCAAACCACATGCTATTCGATTTCATCCAACTTTTACAGAACGGAAACGAGCCATGGGAAAATGTGCACACTTAGAGATTTGCCATAACATTAATCGATTTGTTTGGTCCACTCAATTGAACTGCCAGATTTACTTATGTCTATTTGTGTGTGTCTCTGTGTGTGTGTGAGGCAGAGAAGTCGCATCCATTTCAACCTACATTGGACCACAATTGACTATAACAATAAACTACAGCAAACAATCAAGAGATATGTATAAAATCATAATTGAATAAACCCACATTTATTTATATATGTATATTCAAATTCAACTTTAGCTAATTTTTAAAATGTCAGTTTTTTTTACTCATGCATAGTTTAAATTGGACGGCATTAGTTATTTCCAGAGTAATTATCAGATGCAATGGAAAAATATACTCTATGCAACGACGGGAGGAATTGGGGGCTGAAAAAAGTTCTTTGTCACGCTTTGCGTGTTCACTGAAGCACCGACAATTGGCCAACACAGGCCGTTTAAATGAGTGCGTGTTTGCGTTGCTCAAATGGGGCTTCACTGTAGCAGAGCACAGCAGCAGTTGAACGATTTTTCATCAATGAATCGCAGCACGCGCCCGTCTCAACTGACAGGCAAGCAGTGGGACTGGGAACTGGGGACTGGTAGCCAATTAAAAATGCAACCACGCGCGCAATGAGTTGGCAGCAAATACTTCCACTAACATTGCTGCTGGTGTTGTTGCTGCTGCATTTTGCACCCACATAAGGTAAACCAAATGACAACGTTACAAACGTTGACTGCCCGCGGCTGAAAAGAAGACATAACGCAGCTGCTTGACCCACGCGACAAAGTCAAGTGGGCGTCTCGTCTGTCCAAATCGGGCAGACTTGTAACAAACACACACGCACAGCATACACATTCAACTACTAATAGTAAATGGGGGAATGAGTTGATAGGCGGGGGGGGCGTGTATTGCTACTCACCTTGTACTCATCGAATTTCAACACAAATTCCAATATCTCGGCCAGCTGCTTGACCAGCGCCTGCTGCGTCTCCAGATGCTGTGTCGGATTGAGTTTGCCGCCAACCAATTGACCCAACAATTTGGGCACTATTTTGTCCAATTCCATGGAGTGCTCGTAGCACCGTTTCAGCTTCTTGACCAGCGGCAGAACGGCGGCCCACGCCTTGCCCTGCACCTCCGGCGATGGATCGGCGATGGCTTCGCGGATTTCTTTGTTGGCGCCCTGCAAAAAGGTTAAAGCATGTTCAGTATTTTACAACATTTTTAATTCAATATATTTGAGCCTGGCACCGTTAAATGTGCGCTTGGCATGCGAACAAAAGATGAACAAACAAATATAACGTATAAACTTATAAGTGTATAAACGATTTTCCTCGCGTTTTATGCATTTTATTTTTTCTTTCAGAGGCGCTTTTGTTTTAAGTTAACAACAGCAAGCAACTGTGAGGCGTTGTGGCTGTTGTTATTATTATTATATTTATACGCCACATGCCACATGCCATATGCCACATGCAACAACAACGGCGACGTCGTGCAGTGACCAGCGCAACGATTTTATCGACGCTGTATGATCTAGATTCAAAAGAAAAAATAAAAATCAAATAAAACCAAACAGAATATAACAAAACCATAACGAATGAAAAGTTGATTTTGCCTCCGCTTTTTTATATACATATAAAGTTTTATGCCGCAGCGGAGGCAATCAGCAAATGGCGTTGATTATTTTAATTGATGCTTTTCAGTTTTCTCTAATACAAAACACGACAAGCGCTTTTAAAAATGGCCACTACTAATGACAATTAAGCTGCCACTTGCATTCAACTAAAACTAAAGTGAATGAACCGTTTGCAGAGCATTCAATGCAAATTATTATAACATTTATTACGGTCATTTTGTGTTAAACATTGTGAGAGTTAAACAAACCAATTTTCGCTGTGCAACACATCTACTACTTCATATCAGGATCGATAACTGACCAGCAAGCAGTTCATTTTTTGTATGCGCAATATTTTCGGTGTTAGCAAATCACCTGCACCTTTTCATTGCTTACGCAACACACACCACGCCACGCCCACAAATTTCAATTTTGCTTTGGTCAAATAACACTTTGATTAAAGAGTTCGCGTGTCTGAAACGGCATTCGCATAAATTTGAGAATTTGAGTATGTATAGAGCTAAAAATAACTGAAACTGCCTCCATTTCCAATCTGGCCTCTTCTTTAAGGCTGAATGCCAGCACATTGAATTCGTGTTATTTAACTCTTTGGTTTGCACACCTTTTGCTGCACGTGTTGTGTGTTTATAATTAAATTGCAGCACATATCAACAAGAATCATAAACAGAAGCTGCTGCAGCAGAAGTTAACAACCACCCTCACACTCAATGTTTATTTGTCTGTTGGTAGCATCGACAAGTGCTTCAGCATAATCAAAATGCAACTGTCTGCATCAAAATCAACACATGGATGTAGAGCCGGATGTATGCATTCTGGTCTGATGCCACCTTGGCGCATTTCTTTATGTGCTCCACATCATCATTTACACCTGTCGTCCGTGAAGGCAAGTCTTGTGTGTCCTTGGACAGCGGCAAATGCTGCACTTGAAGCAGCGCAAATGTTTAACGCTTGCAAACAAGTCAACAAACAAAATGAGACAAGAGAGAGAGAGAGAGAGAGAGAGAGAGAGAGCATAACCAGTGTTGAATAGCGAAGGAGTAGAGTCAGCATTCCTTTTGACATTGCTGTTGCTGTTGTTGTATATTGTCTCGTTTACGCCAGTGACTCTCTAAGGACTCTTCTGGCTAGCTGTCGAACGGAAACTGCAGCTCCTTCTGCAGTTGTTTGTGTGGGCAGACAGATTTACAGGCCGAGATTTTATGTGTCTTAGATGATTGTGATTCAGCCCCTGCTATTTTTTTTTTTTTTTTTGTTGCATTTATCTCGCTTTGCGACATGTGCTCGTCAGCAACACAAAGAGTCTGACTAGCAGCTGAGCGTAGGTGTTGTTTTCTGTTGTTTGTTCCAATCTTGCGTTTTGTCACAGGAAACAGACAAACAGTTTTCCGTACTCGGGCTCATTCAACATTTTGCTGATTCATCGCCTCTTTTTTTCCTTGTTTTTTTTTTTTGTGCTGCAGCATCGCATAAAACGTTGCATGCTCCAATAACAAAGCACGTGCTGTTTCTGTTTCTGTGCTTCATGCATTTTAACAGGAAAAACTTCTCACTTCACCCACAGCAACAGTAACAAACTTGAACTTGCATGACTTTTATGCTGTGCGGTGAAAACTGATTTCGTTTGTAACTGTTTTTTTTTTTTAGCTTTTTAATTAACACTTAATATGGCCAACTTAATGCTGCTTGGCGTTCTAGCAACAACAACAACCTTAATCTTGTTCGGCAAAAGAGATACAGGGAAATATAGAGCTGCATAGTTAATTTAACTTTGCGAATTACTGCACTCTGCATAGGAAGAAGTAAAAGCGTTGTTACACTCTGGCTGTTGCTGCTGTTTTAATTGTATTAAATAAAATTAGACTCGATGCGGAAATGAAGAGTGTTGTTGGTCGTCTTGTCTTGTTGCGATTGCTTTGATGAACACTCGCCAGTGTTGATGGACGCTGGCATACTAAGCACAAAACGTGACCACAAATCGATTACTGTACTGTATATAATTATACTTTAAATTCGAATGACAGTGGCGTTAAGCAGCTTGCTTGACAATGACTACGACCGCTTATCGACAACTTTTCACTCCCTCGCCGCTAGCAATCTGTCTAAATGTTAAAAAAAACGCACAGCAATTGAAGTGACAACAGGCCACAACAGGAAAGTGTGGGTTGCCAGTGTTTAAAACTATAGAATGTATGAGTGTATATATGTATGTGCTTGTGTATCAGCTAAAAGTGCAAGCATCGCACTTGCAGTCAAACATGCCACAAATGTTGTTTTTGCCGTTTTTTGTCTGCTGTTTATATAAGAAGCTCGTGCACGGATTGTTTGCAATGCCTATGCAGCATACAATGGCGTCTTGTGGGGAACAAACAATTTTAAAGTTAGTTGCTTATAATATATATGATTAGTATGTATGGAGATTCAGGCTACTCTTTACTTATGTGACCAAAAAGCACAATTTTATCATATGCTACAAATAAATAATTTATAGTTTTTAATGTTGACATTGCAATAATAGATTAGCTGTTGTTTTATGAAGATAGAGAGAGCATAAAAACAGCAGCACACACAACTTTTAATAAAAAAAAAACACAGATAAATATTTGCATAAATATTAGAGAGCTCACTTCACACCAGCCATCAAACTTGCACCTTTAATTCAAATCACGTCGCAATGAATGAATGAATCAATGAATCCGCCATCTTTATGAGAGCAGCAAAAAACACTGAAAAAATCAGGCGGTACTCAAAACGATACTGACGACGACGATGACGATGGCAAACAAATCAAAACAAAATTCCACGAAATATGGAAATATAAAAAAATTTGTTGGCCACATATATAAAAAAAATAAACAGCATTCTGTTTAAAAACCACCCGATGACTATTAAGATGCCATAATTTATAGTTTTTAAGCTGAAAAGTCCCACTAAATGAGGCAGATTCATCAACATTAGCCTGTGGCAACTCTCACAGAAAATAGGCCGCCCCGCCAGACCGAGGTGACAAGTGTTGCCCACAATTTTCCCATGCTGCTGGTGGAGAGTCCCCTCATCAATGCAAGCAGCGTCGACTACATAATCATAAAAATTTCATAACAATTTGAGTTATTTTTTTCTTCCTTTCCCTTTCTGCCTTCCGCTGAGTTGGGCTTCTTAATTATTCAATGGACTGACTCCCTTGATATACGATATACGAACACAAAATATGTTCTTTGCGTATTGCAAAACTCTCTTTGTGTGTGCTGACAGCAGCAATACAGAATAAAAAAGAATAACAATAACAATAACGATATAGTCATGTGAGTCATATAAGCTGATCGTTCACTGAGTTCTGGGCTCTCAACTACTACAAGCAACAACAACAATGACAACAATAACAATGACAACAACAACTGTCGACTGGTTGCCACTCGGTAAATGTCGGCATTTGTTGGCTGCTTTGTTGTGGTTACTACTCGCGATACTACCAAGACTAACCTTTAGATGATGCAGGGCTTTTTAAATAGTTGATGTCGTAATGTATATGAATATTGTGAAAGCCGAGTGATTATACAAATTAATTTGAAAGCGAGAGCTCACAATATATGGGCACAGATTATTGAGTACGCAACAAATGCGAGCGAGAGTATCTCAAACAGCTGTGCTCAGTGAATCACAAACATCATTCATCCAACAAACTGAGCTGACGATGATGATGCTGGGTCAGTTTTATGGGCTGACTAACTTTAACAGGCTTTGCATAGTACAAAGGCATAAACATAAACACATAATGCTCATGAGGCATGAGAACAAAGAGGCTTTTGGACTCAGTGAACTGCGCAACACACAGATGCTAATTTAAGTACAACTCGCGTGTATGTCAAACTCTGACAACTGGGCAAATGATGCGTAAATTTCAGTTAGCACATTTAAAAATATAACGACAATGGCCCATTTTCAGCACGCTTTTCAAGGGCTATGTGGCTCATTAAAAGCAACTACAAAAAAAAACTAAAAAAAAAAGAAAAGGTTTATAATGTCCCGCCAGTTGGATGTCACGAGCGTCGTAATTTATCAAGATAATCGAAATAAGCAGTGAGCCAAGTGCAATAGCAACAACAAGCTCATAAAGATAAGATAAACATGTCAATTGTCAATGGCGTGAGCAAAACAGAGACCCAAGGAGAGAGAAAGAAAGAGAGAGAGAGAGAAAGAGAGAGAGAGAGATAGACAGAGAGTCAACGACATACGACAAAATGAAATGTACAATTTGCCAAATGATTGCATTTAATTATCGACCATTGCTGCTTATCAAAAAACAATGTCAGAACATGCCTTTTATACGTTGTGCGTTCGCAGGCGCCAACAGTGTTGGTTAGCGCATTTATTTAAGTATTTAAGTATAATAATGTAATAGCAATGTTCAGTTTTGCCTTGATTATACGTATTTATAAATATTTCTTGTTGCTGGTTTAAATTAGTTCTAAATTTTATTTTTAATTTCATTTATTAAATTTTTTTACATTTTGTATTTTTTTGTGTAGACTGACTGTAGTTGACATTAAATAAATAAATAAATACAAGATCTCGATGGAAATATTCAAGATTTTACTGTTTCAAATGTTTCAAATTTAAGTATGAATGGAAAAATATATATGTTGAACAAGGGATTCTGTTGGAAATATGCTTAGTCATTTGAAAAAGAAGCTTTATCATAGTTACTGCATTGTATAATTATTATCAGTAATGCCAATTTACGCGACCAGCTAAACAGAAATGTATACAAATATATTTTCTGCGACTGTAAAAAATTGGGTCAGAACGGGAAAAATCATCAGAAAAATTGTCGGCATTTTAATTGACTTTGATGGCACGCAATAGGTAAAAAACTGAGAAAAAAATCGAACAGAAAACGCAAGAAAAATTCCTGAGCCATTTCACATTCAGCGTGTGGTATCCGCCTGCTGTTTGTTGCCTTGCAACGCGTACAATAAAGTAAAAATTGCCAAGAAATATTTATTTTGCGCAAATTATACACACACACACATATATACATGTGTCATGTGTGATGTAAAAATGCAGAAAAAAATATATAAAGATAAAGAATGAATTCGAGACTTGCAATTTGCACACCATGTACAGGTTGGCTGTAAGCCAGACATGTAAGATTTGTGCTAGACACAGACACAGACAGAAAGACAGACAGTGGGGCAGAGAGGGAGACAGACAGACAGGTGTACAATTTAAGTTAAATGGTCATTGGCATTTTTAGTGGCACTTGAAAGCCGTTAACAAAGCAATTACAGCAGCAGCGACATCAAGTTCAAGGCACAAGGTGGCACAGGCACACAATAGTTAACTCGGAACTGCAAACAAATACTAAAAAGAGCCCTTCTTTTCACCTAATACTGTGGTAGGCAAACTTGACCTTCCCCTCGTTGCAAGGTGTTCAGGATCAGCCATCTTTGAAGCAGAGACAGAGGCAGACAATGCAACCAGTGCAGAGTTGCCATCATAATTTGCGAAAGCGCTGTCAGTTTATTCAATTGAAATGAGTTAAATTCGGTTAAGCAACCCATTTATTCAATGCCATTTCAATTCACTGCAAACCAAAAAATCGGGGAGACAGAGGCTAAATGAATTTATGCAAAGTTTGCGCCTCAATTGCCACCTGAGAGGAGAACATAATGAGGCATCAGCATCAACATCAACATCAGCATCAGCTATGCCGAGTGTGCTTCAAGTGCTCTTCTTCAAATGGGCGGTTGAAGCGCAAAATGTAATTACAGAAAAACATAATAATAATAACAAACAAGAGTATTCCAGCGAATAAAGCCCAACTGATAGATACTACGTAAACAATGTTTGGGAAGGTGCCTAATTTTCTACTGTCGTAATTTTATCAAATTCAACAAATTAGTAAAATTTATAGAACGAAAAAATAAATATGAGCTTTCCAGCGAATAAGGCTAAACTGGTAAAAACCACGTAATCTGACTTTTCTTATAACTAAAAGTCAACAAAAAATTAGTAATATTTAAACATGATTACCTTTAAAATGATAATGCAGGCTTTACTTAATATTTAAGATGACTTCTTACTCAGCAAAGTTACAAATCAACCCTGTGCAAACTACACCACTGGATATTTGCACAAAAATATACAATAATTTATAGACCAAATTTCGCACTGCGATTGTAAATTGTTTAAATGTGTTGTTTACTTTACTGTATTTTTTTATATCTTACGTTTTCTTTTCGGCGCAATTAATTTGCAGCGGATGACGTCGGAAATACGAAATACTTAGATATAGTATATACATTTCTAAACGCAAATCTAAATATAAAGTTGCTGTCCAAAAATAATATGCTCAATAAATTAATATTACATTGAAAAGTGAAAACGCACAAGTGCTAAAAGAAAACGAATTAATTGCTTAGATTGTCGCTATTGGTCGTTGAAATAAAATCGTTTTGGAATATAATTTACTATGGAATAAGGCCAGCTTTGCATGCAATTAGATATGTTTATACATATTAAAAGATTGTGTAATACCAAAACAAAACAACAAAGCAACTTGCATTTGAGAAAAGCGAATAGGGAAATTGAATTGTCAGGCAAACAACGGCAAAAAAATCAAGTTTTGATGGCTTGACCAATTCTGGAGAGGATTCGACGCGGGCGCAAGCGAACATTATGTGTATTTTTTGTGTAATATGCGAAAAGTCTTGTTGGGCACGCACATCATTACAGCAATTACTTATGCATATATTGACAGACTGACCAACTCAGCAATTGATTGAATGACTGACTGACCAGCACCGGAAGTGAGACAACGCAAAGCTTAGTTTTCGCATTGGCCTCACATCATTTAACAACACTTTCGTGAAACTGGATAAGCGAATGGAGCGAGGGGAGGAACAACAAGAACAACAACAACAACAAGAACAACAACAACAACAAGAACAACAACAACAACAGGAACTGTGCACCACAATGGGAATGTGAGCTGGAACTGGAACTGGAAATGCGGCTTTGGCAACGCAACCAGTCAGTCAGTCTCTAATGACTACTCATTTTGTCATTATTCTGATTGTCGCCGCCTGTCGCTTTCATTGTAAAGCTGGCATTAAATATTTAAGTGTTTATTTATTCATATGCATATGAGCAGACTTTGACTATATTGCCATTTAAATGTGGAGCACACATCACTTGATATATGGGTCGGATATTCTGAAAAGTTTATTTTCGGGGGAAGGGAGTTGGGCAAAGTTCCACACAGAAAAGTTAATTGTTGAGCCAGACCCCTTAATTATTTTATAAACAACATGATTACAGCTAATCTCTTATCTTTTAGTTTTGTTTGCTAAAATATAGGGAAGGCTTTAGCGCTTTCTACGGAATACCATTTAGCAAACGACTTAATAACTAAATCTTCAAGACAAGTATGCTAACTGGAAACTACAAGCTCATTTAAAAGTGTGTCAACTGTTTCTGTATCAGAGACTATATATATTTATATTATATTATATATTTATATATATAAGCGATAAATAAACTTATTGTTTTACCTAATTAGCGCTTATTTTGATTGCCCAACTAAATGACTTCTCATTTGATGACTAAAAATGCTTGTGACCTCATTGAACTCGAATTTGCTGCAAATAATAGATTTATTTATATGTATGTATATATATTTTTTCATATATGGAAATTAGCCGACTTGATGTACAATAAGTGTAACCACAAAAGCGAATTTCACAATCTATTTTCAAATTCAGTACGCGTTGCCATTGTCAAGTGCAGTCAAGGGTAAGATCTTAGGTTACACCCTATAAATGTATATAATGATGATACTACATATATGTATATATATAAATATATATTTATATGTATTTATTTACAATCTCAAACTGTCCGCTTGTATTACCCAATTAACCACTTTTTATGTTTGTTGTAAAAATAGTTCATCCTCATTTCAATGGCTTTTTACAGCTCTTTTTGGGCCACACTTTGTGGGTTACCGTTATCTGTGCCCCTTTCCACCTCTGCGCCATATTCCACAAGCTGTTATATTGTATTAATGAATATTATTGGAGGTGTACGGATATTGTTGATATTTTTTTATTGTCGTTGTTATCGCAAGCTTTCAATGAGCATGCCTCTTAGTTGTTTAGCTGAAGTTGTTGTTTAATGCGCACAAAAGGCGCATTTGTTGATTTAGTTTGCCTATTTTGGGCCACAATAGCCAGCTGACAATAGAATGATCTGTGCTATGATAGATTCGCTAACTAATTGGAAAGTGGTTTCGAATGCGCTTCAAATGCTTTCATTTCTAGCCAGAAATGAAAATCGCAACCAATAAAAACAAACCAAAGACAACTTTATACGATTTTCTCAGAGAGTATTTTAATTTTGTGATAAACTATGTAACACATAGAAGAAAGCTTATCTCATTTGTAATGGTTATATTAATGTTGACTAATATAAGTCGAATGATAAATTTAATACATAATATTAAATAAAATATCTTTTAACTTTGACTTTAGATAGGGTGTCTAATTTGGGGCACACCAAATGATAACTGTTCTTGCTTGTAATATTTTTTATGTTTGCTCTTCGCAGTTTTCACTCTATTTATAGCAGCAAAAAGTGCGGAACGTGAAGTTTTTTCCTTTTTCTTTTCTTATATCTTTGGCTGCATTTGGCGCCAGGCCAAAGATTTGTGTGTCAGACGGGGAGCAGAGGAGAGGAGTTGGGGGAGTTGTTGGGGTTTGTAAACATAACGTAAATAACCAGTTTACTGCCTTGGTTACCAATCCACCCAAGCAACTCCTTCTGCAAAAAGCGCAAATGCAAACACTAAAAAATTGCAATGAAAATAAAATATATGCGAATTAAAAATTAGTTGAGCGCATTTTCAGCCAGTTCCCAGCGGAGTGTGGCAAAATAGGGTAAAGTGGGCAAAGGCTTCAAAATGGTTACGAGGTCGTCTTTGTTGTTGTGCGTTGGTCAATTTTACCATTGGGTCACACACACACAAGCACACACCCAAAGACAAAGAGCAAAAGCACAAAGGAAATGAGCTCATTTGGTTGACATTTTCCAGTTCATTTTGCGTTGATTAACGCGCTGAGCAGAAATTTCATTTCATTTCATTTCTGTTTGGTCGAAAGCCAATTAATAATTCGCACCACGACACCAAAATCTAATTCGAGCTTGAATTCGAATACGAGCTTAGCAAAGGTCAACAACAGAAATAACATTATTGCTAGACGGACAAACGGCGCTGACTAATCCAACCCCGCATTCGAAAAACGAAGAGTGCAAAGAGTAACCGCAAGAACTGGGCGCAGATTGTTACTTACTTACGTAGTTACTTACGTCACAAGCAAGAACCACTTCGGGCAGCAATATGAAGTAAGTCGATTAGGCGTCGATCAAGCAGTCGCAAATGAGTCAGTAATCAAACTACATACGTGCAGAGCTGATTACCGAAATTATGTAAAATTTAAATAAAATGCAGACGCAGTTCCCAAAAAATGACGCAAATCTGATCCCAGCCAATATACACAATTTGACAACACTGGCCACATACGCGACAGTGCGAGAGCAAAAAGAATATAAGTTTGCCGAAAGACAGACAGAGAGAGAGAGCTAGATAGATCGCATAACTGTTGACGCTGCTGGCAAAGGTTAAATGCTCAATTTGTTTATTCTGTATGTCTGTCTGTTGGTCTGTCCCCCCTTCGCCGTTATATTTCGCACAATTTTATTTGATTATTGCGCACTCTCTCTCTCTGTCTCTCGATTTCACTTATCAGTTAAGAGAAGGAGAATGAGAAAAGCGCAACTAAATATGGCATTTATTTATTTATTACTACTACTACTACACCTATAACCCGTTAGCAGGTACTTTACCTTTGAAACGGGTTAATTACGCACTCACCTTATAGATTTGTATCTCGGTTAGAACGACATCCGATTCCTTCAGGACTCGCTGCACTTCATCGAATAATTCGCGTTCCGTTTCCGTTGGTTGGGCATTCTCAAAGTCGAGGAACACATCGTAGGATTTGGCGGCGCAACAATTTGAATCGTCGCGTGACAAAAGACTCAGCAGTTTTCCCATTTTTGTAATTAGTTTATTACGTATGTGTATTATTAAATATACTCCTTTTTCCCCTTTTGATTTTATTTCTCTATCATATATTTTGATTGTCTCAAAAGCACTTATCAGGCTGCAAGAGAGAAAGAAATGGGTGATATGAGCACTGAGCAGCTGTTTAAAAACTGCACCTGTTGTTGCTGCTGCTGTTACTCAGGGGTTAATAAATTTAAAGCCGCAGCAGCTGCTAAAGATCATTTTTTATCTAGGTTTTTTTTCTGCCCCACCTTTGTTCCCAGTGTGACTGAGAGAGAGAACACAAAATAACTCAAAATTTTTAACTCTGGTAATGCAGCAGCAGCGGCTACAAATGCATTGCGGGGGGTTGAACAGGGACAGAGGCTGTTTGCCATGTGTCTCCTTTTGTGCATGTGTACAATGCGTGTGTGTGCATATGTGTTTGTGTGTGTTTATTATTTGGAGTGCTGCTTTTGCGCAGGAAATGATGCGAAACTGAAACCTATCGAAAATTAGTAAACAACACACACGCATACACATGCAAACGCCGCAAGGCCAATTTTCACACGTCGAGTAGGGCAAAATAAGGCAATTTTCCTCGCCACGCAATAAACATGTAAACATTTTGGGCAACCCCCACACCTCGCTGAGAGTTAATTGCGAGAAAAGCACAAAATTGAGCGAGTTTTTTTTATTAATAATGTCTTTGTAAATGTGTGCGTGTAAGTGTAGCGTGTTGCTTTGTTTTAATCTGCATCGCCTTATCTGGCTGACACTTCTTCTTTCCCATACCCTGCGGCAAAATGCAAACGGTGTAATTGCGATCCAAGAAAGAACACAACAGTGTTGGTGAATTGTTCAATTAAAGAAATGCGTACAAAATTAACTAAATATTATTTTGTTTTATTTATTTTTAGCACAGCTTGTAATTTAGGAAATGACTGGGTATTTGTTAGTCGAGCACTTGCAGCTGCAGTTGTTTGCGCGCTTATCTGTTCTTTTTCCTTTTTTATACACACGATTTACGATTTTATTTGAGTGTGTTTTAGGGTGGATTTGTTGCTGTAAATTGTTCCTGCATTGGAATTTCAGCAAAACAAGAATTTCCTCGTATACAAAAACAACAACAAGAACAACAACAGCAATTGCGCGCTTATCACCTTTTTTCACAGCACTTTCGCATGTATTTGTATGTGTGTGTGTGCCGCAGTATTCACGTACCGTAGGAGCGGCCTTTTGATAAATTCGTTTAATTGCGGCGATTATAACATCGCTGTCATTTACACAAGGTTTATGTCTAAATCATATAAAAAACAGCAAAAAACACGCCGCAACACACTACACGCGCCTAACACACATCCACTCACGACGGTAGCTGAAAACGTACTAAATTTGACAGTCAGCAATTAGACAGACCGTATGGCTGAACCGAAGTTTGCCATTAGACAAGGTATGCTGTTAACTCGATCTAGCAATGTTTTTTATAATTGAAAATAGTAAAGATAAACATTTACTATTTGAAATATATTATATAATCGATTATTATAATAAATTACAATTTATACATGAACATTTTGTTTATATTCCATGTCACACATAATGAACTACGTACCGATTTGTTATCGTTCAAGTGTTGGCAAACACGAGCAAAACTAAAAGTGAATTCTGCTTCAGGGTGTGCACACATTGGCAGTCACAATTCGTTTCCCATTTTGCCTCGCTACAAAAGATAAAAAAATAACGAGGTGAAAATGTCCCAACTGGACGACATACAGCAGCAATTATTCCAAAGCATATCCAAGAATGACACCGCCGGCTTCAAGCAGCTGCTCGGCCAGCTACAAGGCGGCGGAGTCAATTTTGTGGATGACAGCGGCATGTCAATTTTGGCGACCGCCAGCTTCAAAGGCAACAAGGAAGCGGTTCAACTGCTCCTGGACATGGTAAGTGGGCATTGAATGACAGATGTGTGCGGAGACTTGATACGCTATCTTCCTCACGCTGCAGGGCGCTGATATAAATCTGAATCACCATGGCGCTGATTACACACCGCTCCACTTTGCCGCTCTCTCGGGGAATACGCTCGTCTGCCGGCAGTTGTTGGACGCGGGCATCAATCCGGGCAGCATCAATAAGGTCTCACGCACTGCCGCCCAAATGGCCGCCTTTGTGGGCAATCATGCCTGCGTGGAAACCATCAACAACTATGTGACACGCTCCAGTTTGGAGTATTACACACAGCTGCATGGCCAGCAAACGGAGCCGCTGATTTCGCCTGTGCTCCTCAAGTCGTTTCACAGTTTTGTCACCGAAATCAATTTGCATCCGGTGCGCATAACGCTGAATGCCCAGTCGCTGGGTCTGCTCAAAATACTGCCCAATTTGCGCAAGACGATGGCGCTCATGTGCGAAAAGGAGATGCAAAAGACAAATGATATCAACGAGCTGCTTGCGTTCAAGTTCCACTATCTGGGCTGGATTGTGGGCGAACTGTTGCGCTGCGAGGAGCAGTTCAAGGCACAGCACAAAGAGAAGGAGCAGGCGCAGGAGAAGAAGGTGCAGGAGAAGAGCGATTTTATTGAACTGTTTGTGAAGCGTGTCCTCAAGGAGAACAAACTGGGCCAACTGGACTATGTAGAGTATACGGTGCGTGAGTGTGCCCGAGAGTTTCCTTTCCGCGAGTGTACGATTTTCAGGCAGATTGTGAGCCAGCTGGGCGCGAAGGATGCGCCGCCAGCGTTGGTCCTGCTACGCAATGCCATCAACGGCATGCGAGGATTTGTGGTGAGTCCTGGCACATAAGATATCCTTGATAAGAGTTTGTAAAAAATCATCTCTAATTTGGCAGGACGAGAGCAGCTATTGCAGTTCCTGTGGCCAGGAGAAGCCGGACAAAAAGTGCTCTAAGTGCAAGGCGGTGCAGTATTGCGATCGGGAGTGCCAGCGACTCCATTGGTTCATGCACAAGAAGAGTTGTCCACGTTTATTGGCAGCCGTTCAGGCAGGCGCCAAGGATCAGCATAGAGCCCCCATTGACACAGCCGAGCTGCAACATGAGTTGTCCAAATTATCAGCATAAAACTGATTCAATACAAATGATTACCTGCATTTTAAATAAACCAATAGCGACTTGTTTAAAAGCATTTAAATCACTATTTGTGCATGCCCTGTAACAAATAATACGGGCAATGTAGGTTGATGTGTAGACAGGCAGAAGAAGGGATCAGGTACCTATCTATGCTACTAGCATCAAGCGACAAAGGCTTCTTTAAGTTTTTCAATCCCAACACAATTGTATCAAATCATCTTGAAATGGACTGCTTGCGCACACTGGCGCCATCTATCAAGTTGCCTGCACAATATGGCTACTTCAGACTAGCCACTGCTTTGTCACTGGCGCCATCTAACAAATTGCCATAAACCCATAAATGACATACCAATATATTTGTCTAACCTAAAGAGTTGAAGGATTCTTCAAGTCGTTCAATCCCAGCACAATTCTTATATCAAATCATCTTGAAATCAACTGCATGCACACACTGGTGCCATCTAAAAAGTTTCCTGCACACTATGGCTACTCCAGACTAACGAGTAGCTAGTTGACTGAATCGTCACTGTCGCCATCTATCAAGTTACCCGCAATGTATCAACTACTCAGCTAATACACCCACACCAAACTATCGACTATTTAGTCAATACGAGCACCTAAGCCATTGACTCCGCTAAAGTGCGATAACTCGTTTTACGGCTGCTCTTAAATTTAATTAAATATTTCAGTCGCTTCTCGTTATTTGGGTCGTAAAAGCAAAGATGCCAACACTTTAACGACCACACCGTATACATATATTATAATTAGTAATATAAAAAAAAACAGAAATCCAAAAAAACATGCGACACACACATAAAATAAAATGAAACAACGACAACGGCAACACCTATACAAAAACAATAAAGCATCATTAAAATATACGTATTATCATTATCAACAGCTTTGCCCGCTAAACCGGATCGCGAAAGCCGATCGACCAATCTACCTACACGCATTTTAAATTCATTAAGTATATTAAAACAAGCACAAATTAGAAACGTGAGCGAATGGATTATTTACATGTTTATCGCATAATCTACGAATTTTGACGCTTTTTGCCACTGTTTTTAACAAGAAATCGACATTCTGAATATGCACATATTTATATATATATATATATGAATTTATAAATCCAACCCAATCTAAGGCTCGTTTAAATAAAACACTTCCAAAGCGCAGATGCCGACTCTTTTTTATTTTTGTGCTGAGGTGAAAACATGCAAATCCCATAATTTAATTGTTTCAACATTTAAAAGGCAAATTTATGTGAAATCAAGGGGACAAAAAAAAACATATATTAATAGTGGACTAAGCCGAAAATTAGTCAAAGCCGCTCTAAAACAATAATGTCGCAACTTCGTGTAGACTGTGAATTATTTGGCGCTGTCTTTAAATTTTTACTGAAAGATTTCTATGAATGAAAATTAAACAATAAAATAAGCAATTCTAAATTTTTTAAAGCGATTGCGGCGACTGTTTTTTGAAGTCTTCAGCAATCAGGCAAAAATTTCTAGTTGTAACCACAAAAAAATTCGAAATTTAATTAAAGTTATTAAGTCCGAAACTGGATTTGTGGCGCCACCGTTTGGGTAGCCCCAAACGAATTTGTATTTGTAGACCGCACGCATGGCAGCAACGAGGCAATGAGAATGTCGCCCGCTGCCTGCTGCGCCGCTTATCGTATCAATTATGCTGGCTAAAAAGCAGCCGCCGTCGGCGCAGACAGATTTGTCGCATTTAAGGCGATAATAGTGCACGAGAAATGGCCACACTACTCGTTGTGCCGTGCCGTGCCCAGTCCTCCTGCAATAGCTTGGCTATAAAAGGTGCGATAAAAACGAAAATTTCTCAAGTCAACAACGAGAGAGAGAGAGAGAGAGATGCAACAGCAGTCGTTGCCATTGCCTTTTCTGCGTCATCCGTCGGCAAAAGACCAAACGCCTCTAAAGCCGTCAAATCGCTGCTCATAATGGATGCCTTATCTGCGAGAATTGTTTTAACTACTACCGGAGTTGGTTTTCAGCTTTTTCTCTCTCCCTCTCGACTTCTCTCACTCTAGAGTCCCGCTGATAGAGCACATTAATTTTACTTAAGTTGTTTTGTCCAACTGGCAAAACCTGTAAAAACGGAAGCCTTGCACAGTCTGTGCTGTGGTATCCAGTTCACGATATGACCAACGTACTAGCCTTGCAAAACTATCGATAATATGGTTAACTTTCGATAGACAGCTTTAACTTACAAGAGAAGAACAATCATATTTTTCTTTTTTACTATATTTGTAATTAAATGCTATATTTAGAAGCTGCGCTTAAAACTAATTAACAGATTACAACTTATATGCTAATATACTGCACACTGTGATCACAACTAAGCTTAAAAGATGGACAACAATAACCAAAACGTTGCATTTAATATGCCAAAATTGCAGAAATGCTGAAACTGTTCCGTTTTGTAGAGGTTTTTGGGCGCGGAGAGCTGGTTGCTGTGCTGGATGAGGGTGAGGATGAGGTCGCAGATAATCCTGACTCTGTTTGCGACGGAGAGGCACCCGCCGTTGTTGTTGGCACATAGGCAGGCAGTGTCGGTGGCACTGTAGCAAAGTAAGCGGCTTGCAAGAGAGCTGCACCTGGAGCGTAGTTAAGCGCCGCAGAATAAGGATTGGAGGTGGCTGCAGTTGCTGCTGCAGCTCCTGCATAGTACGCTGGCGACATGCTACGTTGCGAGTCCTGCTCAAAGTCCGAGCGTGGACGTTTCGCTTGCGGTGAATCAAAGCTGCTGACGCTGGAGCCATCGTCCTCGGATTCAGCACTGGAATTGGAGCTGCTGTTCAGCTTGCGCTTGCAACGCGACTGTCCCGACTCACGGAAGCCCTTGGCAAACGGATTATTGTCGATCTTCAGCTTGGTAATGCGATCGTTCTGCAAGCAATAAGAAATAATAGAATTCAGTTAGTTGAATGCTTCTGTAATCGGAGCTGGCTGGCGCCAGTGAGTAATGTGAAAGCACTTGAGTATTGTGTCAATTTCCACAAGATACTGTCTCAAGTGCCAACAATTAGGTAGAGCGTTACTCACCTGATAGGCAGTTACGGCGACAAACTCCGTCTCCGGAAAGACAAACGCCTGCTGCGGCGCCCAGGGCAGCTGGGTGAGCTCACTGCTTCGGATGATGTGCAGTCGTGGCTGATACTTGTGCATGCTAGCCAGCACAATCTGGAGAGAGAGAGAGCAGAAGAGATGCCGTAAGTAACTGCAGACAATAGACAGACAAATAACACTTACATGTCCACTGTTGTCCAGTGTATTGTTTGTCAGTTTGACCTTGTTAAAGAGCAGCGCCTGGGATTGCCAATGGGCGCCCGTTGCCGGGCTATCCGGATGCAAAAACATACGTTGGTGACTCTGAGGCTCGGCGCCACCGGCTGGCACCCATTGTGAGCCGGAGAACTTGTAGCGACAGTCGCCAATGGGCACCATTTCCAGCAGGACACAATAGTTGGTGTCCTCCTCCAAACCGCTCAACGAGACACGCATCGAGGGAAACATTCGTCTGCAAATGAGAGAGAGAAGCACAGAAGATAAGATGTTGATTAAGTGAACAGCTTTACAATCCACAATAGGAATATGCTATGTGGCAGGCAGTTAAGCACAGACATAAATCAACAAGGTCTTTTCTCGTTTTCTAAGCGCAAAAAAGGCGTTGCCCGGTCATTTTGATTTGTGGCCCGGCCTAACAAGTGTGTAATTATGAACAGCGGGGGGCAAACGCCGCAAACGTTGCATCGATTTAAAACGTAACGAAAACAAAACACAAAAAAGAGCAGACTCAAAACAATGCATGTTCCACTCTCAGATTGATTAATTGCAGGGAGCGCACAGCGTATGGCGCCAAACAATTAGACAAGATCTCCGTAGTCTCTGCCCGGCTTAACGGCTACCAAATGTGGCGTTCGGCGCAGTCAATGCATGGCTAATGAGCCAAGAAAGTGGATACCGTTCAAGCTCATAATTATGTTAATTTTGCTGCTGCTCGGTAGTCGTCACAGTCACAGTCACATTCAGATAGCGTTACAGATTCAGCTATCGGAATATTAGAATACTCCCAAACGACAACAACAAAGGGGCCCCTTTGTAGGGAAAAGTGTGAAAAAGCAGGTAGAAAACAGCGGACATAGTCTGGGTTTGCGTCTGCCTCTGAGATCTGTTTCTTGCAGCATTGTCAAAGCCGAAGAAGATTTTTATGAGCGCACCGGCGCCAGGACGGCGGCTGTGGCAGCAACTGCAGCGACTGTGTTGCACTTGTTGTTGTCACTGTTCGAGTTTTAGTTCGCTCCTGCTGCGTTTTGAATTATCTCTAGGCGCCACATTAGGCCACGTTTTCGAGAACCGACAGTCGTCGGGTCATGTCAAATATTTACATAGGCCCCGTTTTTGCCCCGACCACAGTGCACTTGACTTTTACCCAAACTCGAGCTGGCTATTTGCATAGGAAATGTGTTGTATGTTGTGTATTTTCTTGGTAAACTTACCGTCCACTCTTCGTGATGATCATTTCGGTGCCGATGTGATGGAATTGCTGCCATAATTCGTTATTCTCCAATTTGGCATCCACACCGGGCAACGTAGGCCGACTGGGCAGCATAATTTGTGGCTGATGCTGAGCTATATGCATTGGCAGCATAGCCGGAAAGGGATCTGTTTGTTTAATAGAGGAGGAAGCGCGTGTTATTCACAGAAGTGGTTAAAAAAAAGTTGTCTGGCTAGTTCATTAGCTTGTGCTGCTACCGACCAGTTTTGTGAGCCAGTCAAAAGAAACCATAATAATAAATGTCTGATAAGTTTGCATTAACTTTTATAGTAACTGATAATGTATCGGCGATTTATTTGTTTGAAAACTACAACAGCAAGTCTAGACACATTCTCTGTTACTTTATCAAAATATCAAGCTCAATTTCATTTGTGGCAGCTTCTTGGTTAATCTTTGCCTTAATTAGAACACAAAGCGTTAAACTAATTTATGAATATGCAAAACAAGTTTCTCAAAATTATCACAATCACCTCCAAAATTATTTGAACTTTTCTCAACACTTAATCGATAGATTCGCCGTCGGCATTTTAAAACTGCGATCGTTTAAAAACTCACCTGGTATGCGTTGCATAATCTGTTGACGGTATAGCTCATGGGCCATATGCATTCGCATATCCATAGTCCATTCGTTTATGGACATCATATTTGCAAAATATTAATTTGTGATACAAACAAACACTAAAAGTTCTGCACTTAAGTTCACTTGGTTGGTAACTTTTTTATTTTTTTTATTATTATATTATGTTTAGCCTTGCGTTCTTTGTTCTGACACGCACGACGTTTCGGAACGAACTGATCTTGAGCTGATCGAGTCTATTGCTTAGCTGCTTGAGCGTCGTAGCCGATTCCAGTTCCAGTGGCTACCTGCCAAACCAGTTCCCGCAGCAACGCAATCCGATTGGTTGGGCTGAGCAGCCGCCTACGCTGACAAGCGCTGCTCGACTATGGCGCACTCGCTCTCTCGCTACGATCGAGCGCCATTTTGTGTGTGTCTGTGAGGAGGAAAAAGGCAACTGTAGCCAGCTATTTGTATATGCATTTGTATATGAATATGTGTGCAGCAACTATGTCTTGGGCCGTGCTCAGCAGCGAGTGGCGAAGTTAACGCTTAGCGCTGTTGATTTTCATCAGCCGCAGTGTTTTTCTGCGCCACTGACTTTCGCTCCCTCTGCCGCTGAAGCTGTCCCTCTCCCTTTCTCTTTGTCTCTCTCTCTCTCTCCCTCTCTCTTTCTCTCTCGCACTGTCAGACGTCAGTCTTCAATGTGGCATGCTTTGTAATTCAGAAGTGAGATTTTCCACAGCGCGCCTGTCTGCAACAGCAAATGCAGAACGTAGAAGGGAGACGTCTGGAAAAATGCCCGTTGCTATTTTCATTGCCGTCTTCCGTTGTTTGCTATTTGAGGGTCTCTTAGACTGGGACTGGATATGGACCTGGGACCGAGACTGGTACTGGGACACAGTACTGGGTTCTTTTGGGCATTCGCGGAGTTTTTTTTTTATTTTTGTGGCGTGTAATTAGCTACCATTTTGGCTGTTGTTGGCATTGTCTGGCATTTTGTATTTATGTATTTTATGCAGACAGGTGAAACATAAATTTTGTTGCCTTTGTTAATTGCCCGTTTCGATATTTCGAAATACCCCCAGCCATATACAGTCAGCCATGTGCTGTTTTTCTTTTATTTCAGCCAGATTGCTGGCCATAGTTTTAAGAAAATTGATACATTTTGGGTCTGCTCAGTTCTCTCAACCATTGATTATCGCTTGTCAGCGCTGAAAATTGCTTATAATCGCCGTTGAAGTGCATTTTCCGAAACCTAATCACAGTGCATAAGTAGCTACAGGAAGTCAGCATGAATGTGAAAATTGTTGACTCTACTCACATATGACTAATAGCTAAAGGAATTTTTACTTTACAGATAAGTTAAGGATTTGGGTTTCAACAGCAGTGAAAGAATTGCAAACACAGCAAAGCTTACAATAAATACATTTATGACAAACTCAGCAGATCTTAAGTTGTATTACTTGATCTTTATGTAAATTTACAGAGCTATATAACGTCACGACACATTCCTAGTTTATCATTCTACTTGGAACAGCTTAAATAATAATCTGTTATCTAAGAAGTGTTTATATACATCCTCATGTGATCAAATATTTTCGTTTATGCAAAATATTTACCTAAACATATTTTTAATTACTCTTTCAAATGCGATAGCTCTAAATAAAATTTCCATATTTTAAAAATATAAATATATATAAAATTAAGCAGCGGCATTGACATTGAATATCTAGCAATTTGTAGAAGTCCTCTTTTTAAACGTATTCTGGTCGGAGACAGTTGACAGTCAGTCCCCCAATCTTCTTGGGAATGCCCGAAAACAATTTGCACTTCACTTCAAGCGCTGCGTCCAAATCATATTTGTCGCCGGCAAATAATTTCGGGCTTGACTTCACTGCCAACAGACTAGAAAGAAGGATTCCAACTAAATTTGCACGACGCAGTCATTAAATTGGCATTTTGGACACATTAGCACGTTTGCCGGGCGTAGACGGCATATCTCCGGTGAGGAGCAGACACACCCAGTCCAAGTTTCCCATCCCAGACTGCTGCAGATGTTGTCATGGTGACATGACGACGGGCGCCAGTGCATCGTAAAATATTTGTACAAATAGCAGCAAAAAATAAATAAAATAAAGAAAACTTTATTTGACAATAGAAACAATGGGAGCACACACACAAACGCACACAAAAGATATGCAATTGTAACGCTTCACGCCTGCCTGATGCAACCGAGGCAAACCGACAAAGGGCCAGACAGTAGTCACTGGATGCTAGATGCTGGACAGCAACTGGGGCGTTGCAGGCAGTTTTATGGCTGATTCTACTCACAGATATATGTACATGCATATATGTGTATAAAGATAGCACTGGTTAGGTCAGGTGTAATTGCGTCACTAAACGCGGGCAAGGTCACTGCGCGGCACAGCCCACAAAGCCAGCTGAGGATCTGGAGCCGGAGCAAGTTGCGGCGACTTGGTGTGAACCGATCCGTAGGCGGGCGTTTTTCATGTTCAAAATCAACTTAAGATGTTTTCCGTACCTGGTCTGAGAGAGGATGAGGAGAGAGAAGAGTACAAGTTGAACGAAGTTGTCGCCAATTGAAGTAATAATTTTGTATTGTTCTTTGTCGCGCGACGCGACAAGTGCCGAGACAATCTCAAGCAGCGCTTGGCGCCAGCACATCAGGTCCTGTCGTCGTCAATGTCCTTTGTGTGCTCTTATCTGCCGACTGCGCATCTGCTACGAATAATAGTGCACAGTAGCCAGCCCAAGGCTAAGCGACATGTGTTTGGCTTTGATAAGAGATTTGAAGACAGCTACCGTTAGCCAACTGAGACAAAAGAAGCTGTACAGCTGCGGGCAGTAATCCATTATTGTTGTAGACAGATCCCGTCAAATCGGCTAATTAAAGCTAATTAAAATATATATATATATATATATACTACAAATAAAAGCTAACAAAATGAATAGGGAAATGCGTTTATTAAAAAACCATCAAGCATTGTGGTTATTGGGTAACATAATCAATGGGCAGACAGGTTGCATTTTTATGCTGCCCCCTCGAGGCACAACAACTCAATAAATCATGAATAACCCTAATTAACCCATACATTGGGAGAGGTTTACATTTTAGATTGTCACCTGCATGAGCAACAGCAACAGCAAGTTACACATAATTTATGAAAAACGAAAGAAAGATCTACACAAAAATTGGGCATCATAAAATAATATAAATGATATAAGCGACACTGACTGCGCCTAATAAGCAAACATTGCGAGGCGTTGCCGAGCTCAAGCCCCGAATCCTGAGAAAAATAAAATGCATAAAGATGCAAACTATGCGATAAGTCGCCAGTTGTCCAGAGTCTCAGCGTTTTAGGCGCCTGCAACTAAATGCTAAACGAGTTAACTCGCTGATAGAGATCTTTGGGTAAATACTAAGCTGAGGCTCAAGGTGCGTTTGGGCATCATTAAGGCAACGTAAAGACAAAAAAAAAAAAAATCAGTCGAGACAACCACAGCGATGATTTAATTTTCCAACACGCTTTCTACCACACTTGGCCCAAAGTCGTAGCCAAAAAGAAGATGAGGAGGAATCAGACAGAAACAAAAAAAAATACAGCCAGCATGGGTTGAGGCTGAATTTTGAGTGATCGATGGCCTGTCGTTGAGATGATCACTTTCCGTGGCTGCCTAGCGGCTACTAGTTGAGATACTTAATGACGATAGAGATAAAGAGAGAGAGAGAGAGAGAGAGAGAAGTCATCTCGGAGACGGGCATAATAATTTGTTAAGATGTTTGTTTCGATCGCCTCGTCGTTGATCGCCACAACCGCCGCAACCTTTTTCCTAAAAACAAATACTACACTACTCTTTGCATATATATGTACATATTTATATTTCTCACGTTGTGAGGCTCCACTTTAAAAGTGTACCCCTGTCTGGGTCCACAGCGGACGCCTGTCATAAGATCAGAAATCAATATTAGATGCATTATGGCCAGGCGCCCATAAGTGCCAGCCAAATAGTGATAGAGATAGAGAGGAGAGAGATAGAGATAGAGATAGAGAGACTCAAGCTACCGATCATCATGCTGATGTCGCCACCAGGGCGCTTGTTATCAGCAGCTCGGCATCTGGACACATTACATTGCTACTTAAGATACATTCGGCCGGCTCTCGTATCGATTGCAAGCGTTTCGCCATATCGATTACCCCGCGCTGGCGGCGGCTTCTCTTTGCATTGGCCTAGCGGCAATTGACCTGAGCACAGAAGTCGATCTATGTAATCGATATGAGATCGAGTTCGAGATCCCGATCGCAAAACATGTAGTTGGTCTCTTTGGCTCTTCCTGCTACAACATTTGGCGGCTTTCGGAGTCTGTGATCTTTGTGTCACGGCGGAGGGCGGCTGAGAGATTCGCTTGAGATTTTCAGATTGTCATTGATCAACGATTGCCGTTGGCCATTTGGCCATTATGCTGGCCAATCGTTTTGCATGGACCAACATGGACCTGATATCGAATGTCCGTCGAGTTGTGGCGCTCATTTAGCATGCCACTCGCAGCTTCATCGCACTAATTAAAATAAATTCTGCCAGACATTCTCGTTTAATTTTTCCGCGCACCTCCATTGGACATAATAAAAGCAGCTAATGTATACAAAAATTCAAAAAAAAAAAAAATTATACCGGCACACAAACTACCAAAGTCGACGCGAGAAAACATGCAACAAATACGTCAGTCAATACGTCAAATACTCGAAATGGAGACGGAGCCACTGACGGTGCCCGGTCGCTTGGGATGATTTAAAATGCACATTATTAATTAGTTGTTATAATTGCATTTAAAAATCCATTAATATTTATACAATTCTTAATAAATAATGAGGCGAAGTCGCGTTTTTCGCTTCTCTCGCTCTCTGCGTCCTCTGCACCCAAAATTGGCGACAACGAACGCCTCTATATGTCAAAACAGTCGACGAGTAGACACATCCACATGGAGCTGACGACGGCTGGGACCTCACCAAGTTTGACAATTTATGCGGTCTGCAATTTGACGAGTTAGGATCGCTCCATGATGTGTGTGGCATAAGTATTTAAAACGCGGCTAGCAAAAATTTTGTTAGTTGTCTTTGAAAAATTCTTTTAAAGTGTCTCCACAATGTGTGTCAGAATGTTGCAGGAGGCGAATACTCGTTATAACAAGAATTTTGCAATAAATGAAATCTAACTTTGGTTGAGATTATACTGATTAAACTGATTGATATATGTATGCTAGAGCTGAGCTATCAATCACAAGTCTACATATATTTAAAATTTTGTTTCTAAGAAGTATCTTTTTATACGTTGATAATATAATCATATACTTTTTTATCTCACTTAAAATCACTTGCAATCTGCAGCTTATCAGTATCTTTATTCCATATGTGGGGTTCTCACAAGTTTCCATTTCTATCCGACAGTTTTACAACTTTTTTGTACTCACTTGCGAGACTGTTCTGATTAAGTTAGATCCTGTAGCGCATCAGACGATTCCAGCAGAGCCAAAACTGAGATCGTTTTCCTTTCGTTGCCTTTGTGGTGCAGCCTTCATAAATATTTATGTCTCGTCATTGAGCCCAATTTTTTATAACGCATATTAAATTGTAAATTAAAAACAAATTTTTGTTGACTTTTCTACACAGTGTTTTATTGCAATGATGTATGCATGGGTATATGTATGTATGTATGTAGTCCGCGCCGAGTCCAAGACTGAACCCATAATTAAATGTTCACATTTCCACCTTTTTTGTTGTTGTTGTTGTTGTATTCATTTCGAATCCGTTTGCTTGTCTTTAGCTGCGATCAGAGTGCAGCGGGTGTCGCCTCCATCTGTGTATCCGAGATTCTCAGGCCAGTTGCCGTGCTGACCACAAGCCGAGAGTTCCCAGTGCGGCAGTGCAGTGCTCTCAGAAAAGGGTGAAATATATCACTGGCGCCAGAGAACCGCCCGCTGTGCCCCAAACGTGGTAAATTTTTTATTGCAGCCGTTTAGGCGAGCGTTTGACTGCCAAGGACATCAATCAAAAATTCTCTGCTTGGTTTGGTTCTTTCTTTTAGTGAAGGCGTTCTATTCGATTGTTGTTTATTTATTGCATTGACACAAAACAGTGTGGGCATCATTTGATGACCATTAGAGGCTGGAAATTAAACTTTCGGGTCAGAGACGCGTTAATATGATAATATGCACCTCTGTCTCTAGTTATTGGACCTGTTGCCTCTATCTTTCTCTTTTTTTTTTATGAAATAAGCAATTAAAAATGAATTTGAGTCAGCATCATGCTGGCACTTTAATGACCACCATTTAATTGGATTTCAATGTTTTATTTTTTTTATACGGATGGCCTATATGCGTGGTGGGTCCTGTTGGGTACTCATTGGCCCCTCTCTCTCTCTCTCTCTCTTTCTATCAAGCACAAATAAACCTCTTTGATGGTAAAACTATAATTAAATTAAACATTTATATTGACAGTTTATTAACCTCGACTAGGCGTAGGCTCATCAAAATCTAAATGTCATGGGGCTATCAAAATGGTTTATGGCCATATATGGGCCTGATTGAGTTATGAATGCTGTTATGTGATGACAGCACTTGAATGCGGGAAACCAAACTGGCCCCATAGTAAAGATATTTTATGCCAGGGCATACATGTGTAAAGTTTACTAAGTATTTACATCTTACACTAAACTCTTGACACGAAAGTGCACTTTAATTTTGACAAGCACACAGAACGCCTACTCAAACCTGCCACGTAACAGGATCTGCAGCTCCTGTTACTATTGTGTATGTAGCACATTAGTCAATCCATAACTAGACAGTTGAATTTCAATCACAACCAGAAACTGGCTTGCTCGCTTCCCGCCCACCAAATGTCATCGTAACTGGGACAAGCCTTCATATCCATACCCTCATATAGAGATCCTTGTTCGTGTATATAATTGTACAGACAGTTGGTCAGTTGACGAGACCGGCGACTGGCGCGACGTCTCTTAAGCACGCCCCTGTCTCCAGCATCCGACTGACCCAAACCCAAGTGAATCACTTTCCATATGTATGTATTTTTGTTTGTGTGTGTTGCGACCTATAAACTTAACATGATTACTCGGGTTATTTTTTTTTTTTGTTTAGTGTTCTTTTTATTTGTTTCAAGATCCCACAAGTCGACTTGAAATCGGGTTTAATATGTGAATGCGTTGATTGCCTCTGCTTTTTAATAAAATGATAACTTTTAGACCAGACAAATATTTCATTTCCTTTTCGACAATGGCGACGACCAAAAGACGAAGACAAGACGGCCAGAGGGCAAAGCCAGAGACGTAAAATCATCATCAACTAAAAAGAAGATAACAATTCGTTCAAAAACGTAACTAATTTTGAATACCCTGCAGTTGAAATCGAAGTGATCTTTTAATTAAAATCAAAAGAAAAGTAAACCCAATTAAGTATTCAATAAGTTTATTCGTTGAACTAAGCAAATTTGGCCAAAGTCTTAGTTTGTGCCACATACGTTATAACAATAATGTGTTGAAATCAAAGTAAATGCTACATAGATAAAATATTTTAAATGTGCCGCATCGATTTCTGACGGGAGTAAATTTGAAATTAACTGAACAGAGGACTGATGTGCTTAATGTTTCTGTGCATATAATATAATGCATATAATTAACAACTTTCCCTATCAAAGTTTGTGGATAATGAGTATCATAGCATGAGCAGAGAACAACTGTGGAAACAGCTTTGGCGCATGAATGATCACTTGCCAGTACAAATTGGAGACTGGTCTGAACGTATTTGCACCTCTGAATTCGGTGTGGGCACAACAACAACAACAACAACAGCAGCAGCAACAACAACAACAGCAACTTGGCCGAGACCCAGACGTAACGATAGCGCCAGTCGGCTGCCGCTAGCCCAGCAGCAGCCCAGTCGAGTGAAGGGCCCAAAAGCCAAGTATCGGGACCCAAGCTCAACTGGCTCTGGTTCAAGTTCTGAGTTCGTGAAGGCTTCGTATTTTTCTTCACTCCTCCTCTGCCCCTCCTCAAGCACTCTCTCTCTCTCTCTCTCTCTGTATAAGTGTGTGTGTGTGTGGTATGGTGTGGACGGGCGGTGGCAAGATCGTTTAGCAGCGCGACGGCGCACTTCATTGCCAGCACAGCCAGCACTGGCAGCATTGGTCTGCCCTGCCCAGCCCTGCTTTGGCCTGGCCTGCCGCATTCCAGCCAAATTTGCTCGCAACATGAAGAAATTGCTGCTTATTTGTTCGTGCCCTCGTTGCAGTTGTCGAGATTGTATGGACATGGATGTGGACACACGGCTGCTGCTGATGCTGCTGATGCTGCCCTGGCGCCAGTTTTTGGCTGCCCAAATGTGGCATTTAATGAAATTTCCCCCCCAGCTTTTGTTTTTGATCGTTGTTATTTTTGTTGTTTGCTTGTTTGACTGCACACTGGTTTTTTATTTTTTGTTTTTTTTTTGGCAGCTTCTTAGGGTTTTTGGCTGCAGCAGCCAACGTTTTTGGGGTCTTGCGTGTGTTTTGATTTTTTATTTCGTGAGTTGTAGGAGAGCTCGTCGCACAGAAATTTAACGACTTTTAAGAACGAATTGTTGATCTAAATTATTTAACTACTGATTAGAATTGAGAAAGCTGCAGAGTATTCTTCGTTTACTTAAATCTTACGTATTTTTTATGTGACCATTTATGTACTTCAGTTTTTCCTATTTGCTAACTATGAATTTGAACGCCCAAGCCAGTCTTTGTTTTATTGAACAACATTTGCTTGAAGCCATGCGTAGCTCATGGCTAGTTCGTTATGACCCTGTCAAAGAAGAAGGCCAAATAACGAAAATCGTTGCTGTTGGCGTTAACGAGACTTTTGACAGGTTGATTCATGCTCACGTCGCTGACTTGGCTTATTTGACCCAAAGTAGGGGCCTGTCCATACACAAATATGTATATGTATATGTATTTGTCTGGGCCACCAGTCAGGCAGTCAAGTATCCAACGATCGCCTGTCCATTTGTTTGTTTTTCTTATGGCTTATGGGAGTTAACTCCAAGCAACAAAAACATTTTTATTAATGACCACCAAACGAGAGAGATACAAAACAAGAAGGAGACGAAGTAGGAGAAGAAGAAGAAGCAAAACTGATGCCACACAATTGCAATGGGCGCCAAAAGGGCCACTTGGTTCAAGCCCCAGTCGCTGGTCCCTGTCTGAGACGCATCCCCAACCGTTTGGAAGGGGGCAGGGCCTGGCCAGCGCCAGTTTTGAGTATGTGTTGAAATGTGGTAATTTGTCTCGCTTAGAAACTCGCCAGCGTTGCTGCTGCTCCTGCTGCTGCTGCCCACACTGAAAGACAAACAAACAAAACGAGCTGATGATCAACGTTTCATTAATAAAACATTTGTTCGCCTGAAGAGACCAAGTCCGATTCGTAGTCAGAGCAGTAACTGAAGCTGACCAGCATGCGTTGCAGTTGAGTCTTCGAAGCGTAGCAGTTACCATTTCCATAATTCATAAATGCCAATGCGAACTGCCAACAACTACTGGTATTGAGTTTTTGTCAATAGTCGGAGATTAGAGGCCCATAACATCAGCTGCTGTTGCTGCTGTTGTTGCCCCCTTATTATGGCTGTACAAACAATAAATTTCACAGCTTAACGCGATCGCATAATGAGCTTCGCCCGACTATGACTATGACCACATACTCACTCAACTCAGCTAAAGCAATAGCCACTGCCTCGACTCTTGGTTATCCAAAGTTGCCAGCGAGCAAACACACACAGCTAACCTAACAGCAGCAACAGCAGCAACAGATTCAACACTTTTTTTACCAAGCTACCCGCATTGCACGGGCCAGTGGATGTGTTTGCTCAGCTCAGAGCTTCGGTCGCAATCCGTTGGCAATCCATTGTCGTTGACTATTCCGTTCCGTGGAACTGTAAGCGACTTCAATAGAATTAATTTACGCCTCACGTCTGTCGCACAGTTACATATACATATACATATCCATATATGTGTATTGTATGTAATTTCAACATCTTCACCTGCATTTCCCAGCCGTCTCTTGTGGTATTTAAAAAAATTATCAATATTTTTGTGAGCAGTTAGAAAATATTTGTGCAACAAGGTGTTAAAATGCATTTACATAAACACTTGAAGCGTTGTCATGCCTCATTTGGACTTTTGCTAGCTAGATGGTCGGAGTTATGGTTATGTTTCTGAGCAGATATCTGTTTTCAGTTTATATATTATTTAACATTTCACTATTTTAGGCTATTTAAAGTTCCAACCTATTTTTAGATAGATTTACAGAAGTAAAAGTATGTTTCTATTGTAATTAATAATAAAGATATCTTTATGTCTACGCAATGCGAAATTTCTTTAAAAAAAAATACGTTCGAATTTCATAAAATAACCAAGATATAAAAAATACCTTAGGAGAACTCCAAGGATCTGTTCAGACCTATTCAACTTTTAAAATATCAACTCTTGGATCTTCTTTGTGAAAAAAGTAAAAAAAAAAATAGGTTCCATTTTAAAATTGCAAACAAAAATCAAAAGAATAGCAAATTATAAAAAAATATAAGAAGAGACAATAGATGGCAAGTAAATCCCATTACATAGCAGTAGCTCCACGCCTCAAAAGAGCAGAAAACAGAAAAATAATACACGTAGAAACACCCTAACTAAAAGATGTTACTACTTCACACTAAAGCATTGAATAAGTGCGGCAACTCAACGCCAAAGGACCCCTGACATTGGCACCAGAAAACACACCAACAAATAGAGACCAGCATGAACCCGAATCCATACAACCATACCAAAAAATAAAACACATCTCGCGGCAGAACCTAAAGGTCGGCCAATTTGGCTTAAAATTACGCTACACTGATCAAAGGCAGCTGCGCCAGATAGCGACGAGTGAGTGGATGACGATGACGGAATGATGAGATGAGATGAGATGAGGCTGGCGAAAGTGCAGTGACGTGTGGATGCTTCAACTGATGTCTTCCGAGCCGTGGCAAGCAGCGATAAGCCTCATCTGTGTCTCTGGCTGACTGCTATTGATCTCACCTGAGCAGCAACAGCAGCAGTGTAGTATGATCTGTACCTGTGATACATTTTACACGGCTGCGCTCCAGATAACTTGGCCTGCCTTGTCAATTGGGCGGACAACGATATTGTTATGCTTATTACACCGACATAGCTACCGAAAGTTGAAACTGGCAACCCTGGTCCCTCGATCTTGCTCTGTTTCCCGGTCTAACTCAGACTCCCTCACTCCCTCTATCTCTTTTGGGTTGTAGGAGGCTGCGGTGCACTTTGAGTTCAGTTGCCGACCGTCGGGGATTATCTCTTTATCAGCCTTAATCTCAAGTAGTTAATAAAGTGCGATGCTTTGTACTTTAACCGCTGCCATTGTTCACCGTTGCTTTGGCTGCTGTCTCTGTCCGGTGGCCAAAGACGAGGACGTGGACGATGCCGCGTTTCGTTGAGTGTGCTTCGATGCAGATAATCGTTTGTGGTATGCCGATGTGAAAGATGTGAATATGCATTAGCCAAAAAAATTAAAAAAAAAAAAATAACACTGGTGCGGGGCGTGATTATTATAATGTAAAAAGTGCCCCGCTAGGAAATTTTCAGCAACCTGTGAATATAAAATAGAAAACTTAAATACTTTGTAAGTTAACAGAATCTCTTTGTCACAAAATCAGACATTAAAATGAGTCCTTACATAAAATGGAAACCCAGGTGACATTAAATGTAGTAAATATGTGTGCTTTTTTTCTTCAAATATGCATATTATCTATTATATTTAATACACATATGATGCCCTTTAATAATAAGAAGAAAATATTTGCAAATAATTTTTACTTGTTATCCTGAAATTCTTTTTACAATTAATTAATTAATTTTATTTATAGAGTTTTGCCTAAGCAAGCCAATTACAATTCATCCCATGCGATACGCTATAGATCCTAAGTAAATGCATAGTATATCGTCTCTGTTTAGATCAAAATTCGGGGATATTTGGCAGCTGTTTGGGCAGCTCCATTACGAAAGTAAACAGATAGACAAACAGATGACAACATTCGAACAATTGTCCCCCTTTGTTGAATAATGTTCAAAAAATTGTCAACAATGGCAAAATGATTGTTATCCTTTAACCAAACCTCTTGTGGTAAACCCAAATCCCATTTGCCACAAACAATTTAAGCGAAAATTGTTTAAGCAGCAGTAAAAATAAACCAAAAGAGCCTGCACACATACGCATCTCAAACACAAGTATATATATATATATATAAATATGTCGCAGACACACACTGAAGACGCCGAGATGATGAAATAAAGGCAAATCCTTTGAGCAAATCTTTGCTCGCATCTCTTGTAGTTGAAATGAAAACAAACCCAAAATGGTATCTTAAAGGCTGCGACAAACTGTAAAAACAAATTGCGTTTTGTTTCAATTATACAAGGATTACATACATGTGTAGTACATGGATGCGCTTAGTGCCCCGCCAGGCCCTCATTCCCGTCTCAAGTGGGTTCGTCGTCAGGCATTTTGACAATTTGCACTTGATTCTTAAGTAGGTGATTTCTATTATGCGAGACATTAGCTGTCATACAAACGCCCTATTCAAACCTAAGGGCGCACAACCGGCCCAACAAGCACTTGATTAGCATTTGAATACATATGAATAGATTTGAATACACGAATACAATAACAACAATACTGCCGCCTGGGCATGTTGGCCATAAAATCTGAAGTACCTTTGCATTGTGCGCGTAACGCCGGTGCCAGCCAACTAGCCAGCCAGAAACATCAGGTAGGATAATAAAACCGCACAGGCAGCAGCTTTTCACATTTTCCTGCTCTTGGTCTCTTCAATGGCCTGTCAGCGGGGAAATTCGCTGGAAATTCCTGGCCAGCGGCCAGTTGATGTGCCATAAAATTATGGTGGCTCATAAAATTCATTAATCGCTGCTAAATGCGCGTCATTAGTCAACATGCAGCGCAGGCGCTGCACTTTTCCAGGAAGCACTCGCCTCAGGCAATGCATTTCCCTTCTGCTCCTGACCACCACCTCGTCCTCATCCTCCTCTTCCTCCTCAACCACCTCTAACGAGCTGAGCAGCCCACGAGGGCAACAGGCGCATCGCGTGAAAATGGTGATTAATGCTTTTAGTGCGTGGATTTAATATGGAACGCACGCTTGTTGAGCTGCTTCTGCTGCTGCTGCTGCTGCTGCTGCTGTTTCTGCTGGTGATCAACAGGTAGCCCAAAACGGAATGGAACTGCACTTGGAAAGCCCCTAACAAGTGCGATTGATAAAGGTATGCCCTTCAGCTGCTGCTGCTGCTGCTTCTGCTTCTGCTGTCAGAGAGCGAGAGAGGTCAACAGTTGTGAAATACTAAGAATTTTAATAATTATTTTAATTACGTATTATTTCATTACAGAATAGGTTAATAAATATTAGTAAAAATTAAGTCAAATTTTAAAAAGGCAGAATGTATTATACGTAATTATTATATTTAGATAGAGGCTCAGAAAATCAGAACTTATCCATTTTCAGTATCGGAAATCTTTCTCGAACTGCAAACTCCACTTCAATTCCCACAAATATTCTTCTCATTTATTCTCGGAAGTATTTTTTCAACCAGCAAATGTAATAATTAGCAAAGAATTTGTGGCATTCTGTTAAGTAGCCTCTAATTCCATTTTAATAACTTAATAAACGCCAGAACTTTCTAAGAAATTATTACAAAGCCAGCAGACAGACTAAGCTGCCAAGAGACGAGTCACTTCAAACGCGATTCCGGTCAACGCTTGAGCCACACACCAAACAAACAAAAAAAAAATAAAGGGAGCAAGCAGGGGGGGAAAGCAGCAACAGAAAAATGTGTCTACTTCATTCATAAGATGTTTTAGTGGCGCCAGGCGCCAACATTTTTCACTTGCGTGCTGCAAGCGGTGGCAGTTCGACTGCGTATGTGTGTGTGTGTGCGAGTGTGTGTGCGAGTGTGTGTGCGAGTGTGTGTGCGAGTGTGTTTTTGTGTGTGTATGTACGCTTGAGTGCACCTCGAAGCACTTGACTTGTAGTGCCAACATTTTCATTAAGTCAAATGTGCCACGTACCTCCCAAAAAGAATCTTTTGTCGATTGTTGCTGCCCCGGGGGCAGGCAGCGCTCGAATGCATTTCGTTGATTTAGCGTATCGTTCATAATTTGTTTTTATGGTTTTGCATTAGAGCGCGGCACGGGGCATTCAGCCTGATAAGTTTGCCAAGGGTCCACTTGCAAGCCAGCGCAGCTGCGACTTGCTTTGATTGGCGCTTATCTCTGCAGTTGGAGCGGAAACCGAAAGTGAGTGCCACTGCCACAGGCACAGCTGCGAGGAGTATGGGGTGTGTGGCTAGAAATGTCAACTGTGCGGCAAAGTGTGGCGCCACGTTTCAACGACTCGGCAATAGATAAGCTGACGCTTGGCATCGCTCATTGTGTTGTGCCACATAATGGAATTTTTAAGACCAGCAACAATAATGCTGTTTATTTGTTTTGCCAAATTGGCCAAACTGTTAAGTTATGTACAAATTTGGCTCGAAAACAGACGGCATGGGTGAAATAAAAATATTCCACCTGCCCACACAAATATTTATGTATCCGACTGCCCAGTCATCGTGGCTATTAACTGATCGCTAATGAGAGCATGAGTATTAACTTTTTTTTTAGCTTTTTTTTTTGGACTTTATGTGTTGAATTTGGACATTAAATTAATGGGCCAGCGCGTCTCCAGAAGCGTTTGCCAAGTGTTGACACTTTCAATTCGAATGCAAAAGTCACTGTATGATATTGTCGAACGATCGACGACTTCCCCGGCAATATGAAATCGTCTGGTTTGGGTGTTGAATATTTTTGTTATTTTCATATGTAAATGTTGTTTAACGACTCTATATGAATTCGTCGTATGTATTATTCGTTGTGCCGTTGATTGAATATGCAAATGCATTTTCACACTTTCGAACCACTGCTCAACTGGCAGCAGTCAGCAGGCAAATAAGCTCAGACAAAATAATAATAAGGAAGCGATCACAGCCAGATCTGGATACGTGTTCTGCTCTCAGTTGTGGCTGAACTGCATTTAACAAATATTGACTTATTGCTGTTGCTGACCTACAGCAGACACTGGCCACAGTGCTCCACCCTTAAGCATGGAGGTGATAATGGCAGCTTCCCATGCCACATTCTTCTACACATATAAAAAATTAATATTGCCTAATAAATCTGTCCAAAATATGGCTAACTGCACATCAACACACAAAAGGCTGAGAAACATACATTTGTTTCTCTTAAATTTATTATGAAATTTCATCTCTTGAAACACCGAGTCATCTATACTCTTGCATTTTATTGAAAATGTTTGTTGCTGCTTGCAACATTTTGCCGCTGTAATTTCCAATATTATGAATAGTTTAATTCATATTTGTACAAGATAGATAATATGAATACATGGGTATTTTTATGCCATGACACTCTTCGCAAGAGCATACAGTATTCCGTAGCCTGGATATGCAAAGAATCAGGCAGGAGGGCGCGGCTGCGATAACCGGGCGGTCAGTCGGTAAGTTATATATTTTTTTCCCAGACGTTTACCTGTCAAATGTTGCACTCGGACACGAAAAATGATGGAGTGAAGAGTTTTAATTTTATGACGCAGCAAAGGAGTTGAGAGAAAGATGCCTGGTGCGGGATGGGACGGGATGGGACGTGGCGACGGAAACAGAGACAGAGACGATGATGATGGCGCCAAGAAATTAACGAAACGCGCCATAATAAACATAAAACGAGCAACGAGTTTGCGACGGGAGGCTGGTAGGATCATCATTGCTGTAGATCATCCAATTCTGCTGTGCGTGTGTTGATTGGTGTGTGTGCGAGTGTGTATGTGTCAGTTCAGGATCCTTTGCTATGCTTGGATAGTGGGCGTTGTTCGAACTGAAGGTGGGAATCATGCATGGCTAATCTATTAACAATATGCAGTTAGCTGGTTGCTTATCTGGCAACAGCATCGATCTTGTTAGCCGCTATTAATTGACTGTGAAAGGTTTGGTTTCAGCTTCAGTTCATTCAATAAAAAGTAGCTTAATCTGCATAATACAAACGGCTCAACACTTTCCCACCAAAGTCCATTGACATTCGTTCGACTGCTCATTTATTCCTCTGCATATGATGCGAGGCAGGCACTGAACGCATGCGTAAAGTGGAGACTAGTATCTATAAAAAACGATACAAGATTGTATCTCACAATCAGTTAAAACAACATGCCCTGTAAATTGCCGCAACCGCAACGCATACGATAGATCGATACATAGTTAATTATGCCTCCGAAAAAAAGGGTAAGAAAAAAACAAAAACAAAAACAGAAACAACAAAAAATACAACGAGAGAAAAAAACAAAAACAATCTAAACATTTTTACGAGCGAAATTTGTAATCATTGCCACATTCATATGCAAATGGGTTTCCTCCATGTGTCTAGCGCTCTGTATCAGTGTCTGTATCCGTAGCTGAAATGTATCTGTATCTATAGCAACAGTTAACCAGTATCCAGTATCTTATGGCCAGCTGCTGCTCGAACGGCAGCTACGAGTCTATCGCTTCTGTGCTGTGCTGGCCTTTGTTAATGCGGCTCTGTTTCTGGTGTTAAAAGTACCGTACTGTTTGCCTTATATACCAACTAAAAATTATAAAATAAAAAAAAAAACCAACATGCTGTGCAACACCAGTCTCCAGAGCCACTGCAAGAGATAGCGATAACGAAGAGTGTGTCCCAGACGTTAATTTATTAAATGTTTTAACCGTCGACTCTTGTCTTTCTGTGTGTGCGTTGTCAAACAGAAAACAAAAGCCAAAAAAAAAAAGGCTAGTATAAATTCCCAATGCGACATCTTATAATTTCTTCTTTGACTCGGCTTGAGGTTGCTTCTCTTTTCTTTCTATTCACATACTCTTGCCCGGTAGCTGTTAAGGTTGTGAAAAAGCTTAAATTTTAATCAAAATTAGATCTTTATCTTCTGCAATTTATTTGTTTTTTAACAAATATTTTCATGCTTTGCGCTTTCGCTCTATCTCGTTCAGCTCTTCTCCTTACTGTGTGTATTCAGTGTGTGTGTGTGTGTGCGTGTGTGTGTGTGGGTGGGTGTGTGGATGGTTGTGCGTGTGGGTGTATATCTTTTTGGGCTAATTGTAAATATTTAAGCTTTTGACGCCTCGCATGAGAGGCTGAATTGGAGACAATGGCGTTAGACAAAGACCCATTGCAGTGGTGGCATAAATTGTTCTCGCTTTGAGTAATGGCCGTGTGCCTGTTGACTTTGCGCCATATTTGTTATACCCTATAAGCCACATGAATGCAGAGTGCATTTAATATACCAGAAATGCTCTTTAGGCGTTAGTGAAACCAATTTCAGCTGATGATCGATGAAAAATGAAGATATTAAAATATGCGCAAACGATAACAATATAATATCAATCGAATATTTCAATTAATTTTAAATATACACATTTTAACTATTTACTGAGTATCTTACAGTTATTCACTTTGGAATCATGACTTGTTTTTGTTTGTGAGTGTTGACTGCTGTATATTTTCGGATTTGGGCTAGTTGCTCTCGATAGCTTCTAGGCTTTTTTGGTGTAGTGGTGAGTAACTCGGTTGCGTTGCCAGATTCTAGATTTTAGTAAATTAAGAATATCAGTGTTGTAATGTCAACAATAAAGCTTGTGTACAAATGAGTTAATCCAATGCCGTGTTATACATATAGAAATAATTAATTTAAACGCAGAGGTCTTCAACTAAAGGAATAATAGTCTAAATAAATTCTAAAAATAAGAACCTTTATTACTATCAAACTGAATCGCAATTTAAAATTATTCAAATACTTGACAAATCTACTTTAAAACAAATGCCATTATATTTCTTGTAAATGCATTTCAGATATTTACACAGACATTATACAACAATCAAATTTCTGGTTGAGGATCAGGTTCCATTTAATGCGTACAGATACAGTTCGTGGAAGTAGCAAGTGCTCTATAAAAGCGAATATCTTAACGCCATTAAAGCAATCAACAAGAATCACAACGAGCACTGAAGCAACAAGTGTCAACTAGTGACTAGTGCCATAAGTACACATAAAAATTGAAATAAAAATAAAAATGAGATACACTCAGTCGCAGACCGCATGGAGCATTGAGCTAGGCAAATAAGAGTAAAAGTCTGACTGGGCTGATGATACCGAGTGCTCGCAGACCCAAAGACGAACACATTGGCCAGCACAAACAAATGTCCAACACTAGTCAAGATAATGGAGCGGTGAGTTGTGAGGGGGAAAGGAGATGGCGGCAATGGAGTCAGTTGGTGGTGCGCTGTGACGCTGTGTTGCAAGAGATTAACTCATTTCCTATTCTACGTCAAACATGTTTTTAAGAATGTTCTCTTTGTATAGATATATATATATATATATTTATTTTTCTTTATCAGGCATTGTAATTGCGCACTCATGCTCGCTGCCCTGGACCAGAAACAGGGAGACCAACTGGGCGAGAAAGAGAGAGAGAGAGAGAGAGAGAGAGAGAGAGAGAGAGAGAGAGAATGAGTGATAGAGATTGTGCGACAACAATTACCCCGCGGCTAGCCTGGTCAGCTACTCAATCAAAGCCAAAATGCCGACACATTGAAGAAAATAAGGTAGCCAAAGAAGCCGTCAAATTGTTACGCATAATGGATGTTTTTATCAAACGAAATGATTTCTTGACTACTGGACTTGGAGTTCATCATCGACTTGGCTTCGTCTTTTGGTCTCGAGCTTGGATTTGGATATGGATTTAGATGCCGATTCAGGGGTTTCGTGTCTGCTATTGTTGCTTCGGTTTCCTATTGTTTATGCTCTTTGTCGGCTATCTTCGGATTTGGCTTTGATGTCACAGCGCGTGGCCATTGAACTTTTAACCATATATATTGCATATATTAATGAAACGATTTAGGAATAAACAAAAATATCTATATATTTTAATATTATGCCAGATGATTTGGCAAGCTGTTAGTTAACCACATTTAAATCGATGATCTTGTTATTACACGCACATTTTGAGCCATTCAAAAACCACACCAGCCAAGTGCCAGCTCAATGAGCATCGAAGGTAAATAAACAAATGTTATTGTCCAAAAATTTAAATATATATATATATGTATATATATGTATGTATGTGTATATATATATTTAAATATGCAGATTCTTTTGGCTCCCAGAGACTGTGAACGATGTTGAAGAATGCCAGGCAACGATGAAAAAACGACTCTCCAGTAGCACTTGAATATTTTGAATATATGTATAATATTGTAATAACTCAAGTGTCTACACAACAGAAGCGCCTCTCAGCGCGTCGCGTCGCCAGCAACTTTAGCACTTAAGTTGAAGTCTGAAGCGCGTAAAGACGAAACAGTCCGTCAGTATTTCAGTCAGTCAGCCTCTGGTTCGGTTTGGGCCATATTTGCTTATGATAATTTGAGAGCAAACAGCGATCGACAGTGGAGCACACACAGAGGCAATGGCTATGAGGAAAGGTAAATCTTGTCTCGCCATAGGTCGTGAATGTGCAGAAAAACAATACAAAAAAGCGAAACACACGATTAAACACCTCTCAATTATATACACATATGAAAATACCATACACATATATACATGTGGGGTCTCTCGAACTGCGAGTGTGTGTTTCGGGTGTGCGGGCCTACGTGAACCATTGAAAGCTGCTAAGTGGGCTGCTGTGGGCCATTGTAGAAGTAGTCGCCTAGACACACGGACCCACATGATTATGATGCCTTTGGTCACTAAGTTTTGATTTCTTAGCTGTCCCTCCAATCGCTACTGGCGGCTCTGATTTTGCTTCTCTTCAAAAGCGGGCTACACCCTGTAAGTAATATGTGAAATGTATACCTCTTTTATTCCAATACTCTTCGTATTTTTTCCTTACGTCTGTATTTGTCTTAAGAATGTGATAGATCAAAGAATACTGGCCTCAACAATCACAACTTCAGACAGGACTAAGATCAGGGAAGGTAATTCGCCAATTTATCTTATTAAAATCTTACAATAGGGTATCACTCAATCGGGCAGTGTCAATCGATAATTGATATTTTTGTTATTGTTGACTTGTTGCCTTGTTCCCTTGTTGTTGATTGAGTCACTTAATTTGCATACAAAAGTAGATTTACATGCCAGCCCAACAGTCGAGCGTCCTCATCATGTTGATGCTGCAACAATAAAGAAACGTTGTCAAGTGCAGAGCTGTTAATAGTCGTCTATGGAGGCGCTAGGGGCTTCTTCAAATAACAAAAATACAATGTAAAAAGCAGCTAAAACTTTAAATCAATAAATTTTGCAGCGGTTCACTTAATGATGTTCGATGAAGAAAAAGGGGAAAAATACTGAATGGCTTGCAGCATTTTCCATGGAAAATTACATGGGCTTATGCTAATTTTAATTTGAATAGCCGTGCGAAAATAAAGGCTCGTGCTTATCGCTGTTTTGTTATTAATTTCGCAAGAGATCATTTTTTTCAATGGATACCATAGCCAAATTCAAGGCATCCAAGGCAACATAATAAGCTAAGAATTCTCGTAGGTTTTTAATAATAACGCAAAGATAGGAAAACGGCTACCTGTTGGGCCAGCGATACCACCCCCGAAACAAACGGAAGTAAACCGAAGAGCATTAGTCAAACAGCAGGCAGATCATTTTGAGCAACACCAATTAGCTTAGTGCTGACAAATTGCACAGCTATTGGCGTGGCCTGTAGACAGGTAGCTATGCAGACCAAGAGAACCGAACCTTTTGGCTAATTGTATGCCATTGCATATGCATTTGTATATATGGAAAGAGGAACCGGAAGCGTGCGCGACCAAATGTGAAAACGCGAGGCATAAATTAACGCAGATCCACACACACACACATACACACACGCAGGCACACACATATTGTGTACAGAGGGTGCAGACATGGCACGTAATTTGGGCGAATTGCCAATGCCAAGAGCCAACTGCTAATTGTAAATTAATTTCCATCGCTTATCGCCGCTGGCTGCCACAACATAAAACAAAGTGGATGTGTCAGCCAGCAAAGTGCTGTGTAAATTAGCTTGCAAAACTATTTGCTCGGCAAACTCAAGAATTTCGCAGTAGTGCAGTGCAAGAGGCAAGCCAGAGATAAGCAGCCAAAGCTAGCAATGTTTAACTACTTGAGCCAGCCTAACGGAAGTGATTATGTTTATCCAAAGATTTGAGCTGCAATATTTACTAAGTAGCTGTACCCAAGACATTCTGGCTCTAGAAAGCGAAAGTTTTCCAGTAGCGATCGCACATGGCTGCGTATACTTAATGAGAAGTCAGAGTTCAATCTGACTTAATTGCTTTCCAATAGAGGGTATATTGGTTATGTGGCATGCTAAGCAAGCATATAGATTAAGAAACATAATAAAAGTAGTTTGCATGCATACATTTGTTTTACGATCTTATAATTATCAACTCAAAAAGGTCAACGCGATATTTGTAGAAAAAATTTGCTTAATCAAACATTATTTTAATGGTGGAGTCTGCTTAATTTATAGCTATTTTAATTTTATATCTTTGGTAACAGTATTCTTATTAAGTTTACAGTTTGATAAATATAATGCTTAGTATATTTAATGCATCGAATGATATTAAACATGACAATCAGATAGGTTGCGTTTTCTGAATAATATAATTTGTATTTATAAGCTGCAGATTTTATTGCTTATAGCTTTGTTTGACATTTAATCTAACAATAAAGAATACATTATTTATTTCATTCTTACTTCGTTATCTACATTATTCATGAATAGTACATAGTTTGATGTGAAGCACCAATTGCAATAATAACAAATATGATGCTCATCTGCATCTCGAATGGTCAGGAAAATTTGTAGACGACATGCCTTTCCGTAATTTAACAAATGTTTTGTCAAGCTCAAAAGGTTCCGATCGGGAAGATAAAACATGCGAATGGAGAAAATGAATAAGGAGAAGATGGTAAAGTAATACTATAATCAACCAGCTGCATCTGCAGTGTTTCAACTCCATATCGGGGATACATGTATACATATATGTGCCGCCATATCAATGCCGCCGAATGACGCAGCGTCAAAACCAAAATCAAATAAATGAACAGCAAAACGGCAGCCACAACAACAACTCCAACTAAAGACAAGAGGACCACCATGATGGCAAAGGCTACAAATGGGCAAAGTACAAATAAGTATAAAAAAAAGATGCCAAATGAAAAAACAAATCGAAAAAAATAAAAACTAAAAAACAATTTCGATCATGATGTATAATTAAAAGGCAACACCAACACGCACACACACACACACACACACACACACACATGGTAGCATGTGGTTGTCTGTTTCAGCTGGAACGGCTGCTGACTGTGCAACTTCGCACTTCAAAATTAAAACACAATTAGAAAGACGGAGAGGGAGCGAGAGAGAGAGAGCGAAAGAGAGAGCTAGATATCGAACAATAGAGAGCGAGAGAGCGTGTAAGCAATCGATCTGTTGAGGGCGGAGTTAAGCACTGTGTGAAAACGTATTTGCAGCTGGTGTCAATTTCAAAATGGAGGCGCCAACAAAGCAAGCGTGTGCTCAGCGACAGACAGAGACAGAGCTATAGCTAACTAACTGCAAAGCGCTCTCGCTCTGGCTGCACGTGCACAGCGAGCCGCCAGCCAATCAGAGTGCTGCTAAGGGCAACCTGCAGAGGAGACAAGAGGCAAAGATCTCAGCTGAGCCGTTGAGCAGCAGCTCAGAACTGATCGCAGGTAATGTCGATCAATGGCTCAAACTCGTCAAGCTCGTTTTTTCGCTGAGCGGTGGCAACGGCGGCGGCGGCGGCAGCCACATTTTGTGAAACTTGCTCAGTTGAAATGCGAACTTGGCGAGCGCAAGACGCGAGCGTCGGTAAATAAAAAAAAAAAAAAAACACTGAGATCACCGATCACAAAATACCCGAGTCAAATTCTCACAGCTGCTTCGATGTAGTTGTTGTCATAATCAAATTAACACCCACACCCACACGCCTATGAGACATTTGCCATAACTACGCCACTTTGGTAGTTGTGATTTACATAATTGACGCTAATTGCGAATTCACCACGTGCCCGGGGCACATATGAAGATAATAGAATTGGGGACTCTTGTTGCCACCTTTCGCTTATGTGTGTTTTGTTTTATTTGGTTGCTGCTGCTATCTGTGATTGAATTGTGTGCCAAAAAAAAAGTTAAACAATTGTTTAAGTGTGAAATATTTATACTTACTTATAATAGCAATCATGATCACCATGAACGAGCTCGTCGATCTGCGCATGCAGCAGCATATCGCACACGAGATTTATCGCCAGCAGATAATGCAACGCATACCGGGTAAGTAATGCTACTCAGCCTTCTTCTTACCACTTCCACCATACAATCTTACTGCACATATTATTCATACGTCACGCGGTCAATGCGATTGCGCCATTTTGTCATCTCCGTCGGCATTAATCGAAAAGCTGCAAAGCTGTTAAGGATCATTAGCGTTAATGGTCGCTACTTTTGTCTTTGCCACAATATGCACGTTATTCGATTCGTAACCGGATATCAGCGGGCGATATTGTCGATTTTAACGTATATTTTATGACGATCGTCACATAAAGCTGAGTAATGTGAGAAAGCTCTTGCCGGCTTTGCATAAAGCCAATTGCGGGAGATCACAGCAGGCGCTATCCGGGGTGGTAATTGATAACAAACTGCGCTTCAGCTGTTGACCAGCCCATAACACAGCGGGAAAATCACATATTTTGCATCTACATCAATGGCCATACATATCAAAAACGATCGACTAATAGTCCAAGCATCGTTTCAGACCGAAGAAAGACGTGTTTAAATAATTGTATTTTACAGCTCAGGTGTGCAGCTTATCAGAATTAATTTTATTATATTAATAATATTAATCGGCTATTGATATTCTAATGGGTTCACATTAATGGTAATTCAAGCATTTTAGCCAGTTAAAATAACTTCTTTAAATTTATATTATATCTTTGGGGCTTAAACATATATATTATATATATTATAAAACAGGGTTTTATCAGATCTCTGCGACACTGATATCCAGTTCCATTCACTCATAACTCATAATTTGTTATAAATGATTTTTCAATATTTTAAAAGGTTGGAATCAGATTTCAAAGCTGTATATCAAATAAATATTAAATATACATTTAATGTCAACATTTCTACATATCGCTCTCATTTTAGATCCATTTCCACCGATGCTGCCCATTCCAATGCCCCGTCACGTGATAATGCCGCCACGTGTCTCATTGCCCGGCGTGGATTTAACGCTGCAGAACGATGAGCTGTGGAAGCAATTCCATCAGATTGGCACCGAAATGATCATCACAAAGAGCGGCAGGTAAGATGACAACTTTAAAACATTTGCTTATACGGAATTTGAAGTATTTTTTAGTCACTGTTTGTTCTGTAGATTGATTTCGCCATTGAAATAACATTTTTCTTTCAATATCCCTTTGATGTGGACTTTTCGAATGTTATTAAACCGGAATCGGGTGCTAAGATCGCGCGCAGCGAGCAATGCATTAGCACGAACATGAAAAGTAATACCCAAAAAAAAAAATGCTGGACAAAGAAAAATAACAAAATGCCAAATGGCGTTGGCACTTAAAGCGTCGCTGCATTGAGAAGAGTGGCCAGCGACGGCGTTAGGCCCTTCAGCACTTAGGCTCAGCTTCATTCCTCAGTCTCGGTCACAGTCACAGGCTAGTTTTCATCTTCATCCTCATCGCCGTCGTCATCATCATCGTCGGCGGCGGCACTGTTAAATGCTCATTAGATGTAGGCGCCTGCGAAATTGTTTACAGCGACGTCGCGACAACAATTTTCACAGGCAAACAATGCGACGGAAGGATGCAGGATGTGAAATATTGTGGACAGGTATAGGCTCTGGCTCTGGCCTGGCCCTCGTCAGGCAGCAATATAGTTAGCCAGAGCGATTGCAAAGTGCACAATCAAGGCACGGATCACATCGAATATCTCGCGCGAGGCGTAAAACGAACAAGTTCACTGGCACTTTGCACATTGCGTGCATTGCAGAAAAATGTACATGAAATATCAAAGTACCCGAGCGCAATCGCCCAAAGATATCTTGTATCTTGTAGCTTGTATCTCAGTAGTAGTCGTAGTAGTAAACTACCTAAAAGTGTCCGGCACTTGCTCAAATGTGCGTAAAGTGGCGTCATCGTAATTTATTGAGGACCTAGTATGGACACAGAACACAGTGGGACGTCCTTTTGGTCGGCGTTTTTCAGAGAGAGAGAGAGTAAGAGCAAAGATGCAACTTGGCTATGACCTGCTGCTGATGCCGATACTGCTGTGGCATAAATCTTACCGTCAAGGATACTTTGTCGTCATCTTTGTTGCTTTCGGCGTTTTTATTGTGGCGCCTGTCTGCAGACAGGTCTCAGAAGATACACACACATTCGTATTCCTTTTCGTATTCGTATTCAATTTGTGTATCCGTATCTGCACGTTACGCGTTGACAATGACCACAGCTTGTCGACGACGTCAACAGATACGAGCAATTTCACACTTTGGCCGGAGAGAGATGCACATGTGCCGATAAGATCGGCGAGAGAGAGAGAGAGAGAGAGAGAGAAGAATACAGAGCAGCAAGAACATTAACATAAAGTTTTGGGGACCTCAAAAAAACCAAACAAAACTGTTTTGACTGCCAACTCTTTCTCCTTTCGACTCGTCTGTATGTTTTGTAGCATATATGGCATGAATTATTCATAGAGTCTGCGTATTAAATAGTTTTTATGCCCGTCAAAAATGTTTTATGTGAAATGCAGCCAGACAATGACCGCGACTCTTGTGCGTGCAATCGATTTGAATTTTTAATGATTAGGCGCCACAGTGCCACCGAATACTCCAATGCAGTCCCAAAACGCCAAGTGGCGCTCATAAAATCTAATTAGTTGCTTGGCCCCACTCTGCTCTCTCTCTCTCTCTCTCTTTCTCTCCCTCTGTCTGTCTCTCTGAAACTCTATTAGAGATCGCATCGGGTTTTGGGATCGCATGGGTGGCAAATGCACAGACGACCATTAAAGCTAGATAGAACAAAGCGTATCACATATAATGCCATGAATGTTTCCCAAATGAAATGACTCTGTCACGAAGCTTTTAGTGCGCGGCTGCATTGAAACCCAACTCTACGAGAGAATTGTTGTCCGATGTGGAAAGTAATGAACTGAAATGCTGCATCTGTTTCGCAGCGTAATACAGGTGAATCATTTTAAAGCGTCAGCTGCTGACACTTTCAGGTCTATCTGATTAAAAGGAATCAAATGGTTAAATGTGTTAGAATTTCAGAGAAAATAAAATAAACAGAAAATCAAGTATATTTTGTTAAGACTAAGACAGTGTAGTCAGATCTTGGGAAACTTTGAAATGGGATCTATCTATATAGCTAGGATATTGTAATTTATTTAACAGTAGTAGATCTGTAGACAGTTTACCCCATAGAAACGCTTATTTGAGACGTTCTTGGAATAATTATGGGTGCATTAAAATATTTCATATATTACGAACTGATTAGTAAGCCTCCGATCTGTTCAGAATTCTGATAGATACATCATTAATTATTGTAAGGTTATCGATTCGTTAAAAGATCTTTTCTTATACAATCGCCCAAGCCAACTATCCAAAAGTTGAACAAATAAATATCGTCATCTGAATCTGAAAAAAAAACACATCTTCGAACTGCACCTGCCTGAACGCCAATACGCCAATGCTGTGAAATGCTCGAGATACTTTTTGTTTGGCTTCTATCGCCGATTCCTGGCACAGATCCTCACGATTTGTTAATTATGCGCAGACGCGCCAAAGATCGATATCTTAACAAATCGTTTGTCAAAAATGCACGAGCAACTTCTCTTCAAGAGCAACAAAAAATCGAACAAGACCTAAAATAAAAGAAGGCAAATTGAAAATGAAATTCTAAACCGCACGAATGTCGAAATATTTGGCCATGCGTCGCTGTTAGCCCCTGTTGCGGTCTAATGGAATTCAAGAAACCAGAAAAGGAATTAAATTAAATGTAGGCGAACACAACGCAGTCGAGTTAAATTAATTAATCATCGCGCACGGGCACAGCCAAAAACAACAACAACAACACTAATAACAACAACACCAAAACATTAAAAACACAAAATCATTGCCAAAAAAAAAAAAAAAAATAAAATCGAAAAACAAAATAAGAGACTCTAAGCAAGCAGAAGCAGTTCGAGGCAGAGCGCAAACATTTTCAGGCTGGCGCCAAGAGCGCTGACCACCTGCTGTGCCTCTCTGTGGCACAGGGTCGCCGTTCCTCCGATCTTCGATCCTTGTTAGCACAGCGCAAACGCTAACGCAAACGCAAACGCGACCGCGTTTTAAAATTGTAGACAAGGCCGTGCCTTTATTTGTTTTTTCCTGCAATCTTCCTTTATAGTTTTTGGTGCGTTTGCCTAGGCTAATTACATGGCCAGGCACACAATGAAATATTTGTAACGCCCATTATTATATTCTTTTATTTACTTTAACTTGTTGACTTTATTTGAATTTGATCCATTTTCCATCTCTCTCTTTCTCTGTGTGTTGCAGACGCATGTTTCCCTCGATGCGCCTGAGCGTTTCAGGCCTGGATGATGAGACAAACTATTGTGTCCTGCTGGAAATGGTGCCCATTGGCGACTGTCGGTACAAGTTCTCCGGCTCGCAATGGGTGCCAGCTGGTGGCGCCGAGCCACAGAGTCCACAGCGCATGTATCTGCATCCGGATAGCCCGGCAACGGGCGCCCATTGGCAGGCCCAACCCATACTGTTCAACAAGGTGAAGCTGACGAACAATACGCTGGACAACAGCGGTCATGTAAGTAATTCGAGCGGTGATGTGCCCCGCACTTCAAAGCGAATGCGCTCAGTTGCCAATGAGAGATATAATTCATGCTCCGCTTTTTGCTCCCCCTGCACGCTCTCTTCGCAGATTGTTTTGGCCAGCATGCACAAGTATCAGCCACGTTTGCATGTCATACGCACCGCTGATCTGGCGCAGATACCTTGGGCGCCGCAGCAGGCTTTTGTTTTTGCCGAGACGGAATTTGTGGCAGTGACAGCGTACCAGGTAAGTTGCAAACACAACACAGAACACTGAATACAGAGAGAGTGAGAGTGAGAGAGAGAGAGAGAGAGAGAGAGAGATCAGATTCTTGCCAATTCATTGAACAGGGCACACTAATTGGTTAATTTGGGCAACGATCGCTCACGCCGTGGGTAGCCTGACCAAAGTCTCAAATTAGCATGCAACGCCCCTTGTCTACAAAAAGTCACTTGAGTAGTTTGTTGCTTGTTATTTTAGGAAGTTGTATAGCCACATCCTTGTTGTGCCCGCTTGCTGTGTTTTTGTCTATGTCTAGGGCCCATTGACAGCGCCGTCAGGTCGCCAGTAGACAGTTGTCGGCCGTCCGTCTGCTTTCTAATTAGCGTGATCACTTCCACAAGATCATCGTCACAAAGTTGTCAAGTCATGACGACTCCAAGGTTCAAGTGTGTGACTCTCCCTCTCTCTCTCTCTATCTCTCTCTGTCTGTCTGTCTGTCTGTCTGTCTATCTCTGGTGTCAAGTGGCGATGTTACTTAACGCTTAGCTACTGACCAGACGAGAATTGTATGACAGCAATTGTCATATTTCATGCAATTTACAACAACTGCCTTATCCATGTTCCACAGAATGATCGCATCACAAAACTGAAGATCGACAACAATCCGTTTGCGAAGGGCTTCCGCGAAACGGGACAATCGCGCTGCAAACGCAAAATGTCTTCATCGCCAACCGATGATGATGATCAAGATCAGACGCATTCGCATTCGCATTCACAGTCCTCCGGCTCGCTCGACATGTCGCCAGGCAAATCTACAACGACAGCCGCCGCAGCAGCAGCAGCAGCAGCAGAAGCAGCAGCAACAACATCGAACAACAGCGAACAGGATGGGCCGCAAATTAAGCGCTTGAGATCAAATGGTTCCGCCTGTTCGTTATCGTCATCGCTGGACGAGGCTTTACCTCTACCTCTGCCTTTGCCAGTGTCGGCGGTTGGCGCCAACTCGATTGGATTGCCTCCCGGCGCCAACAGCACGTTCATGCAGCATTTTCAGCAGAACATGCAGACACTGCTGCGACCATCGCTGGTCGATCTCGCATGCACTTACTTCGGTCGGCCACCACACGAGTACAATGCTGCCACAGCGTCCACATCGCATTTGTATCCGCCAACGTCCATTTTGCATTCGGCATTGCCCGCACTTCCGGCTCCAACCCTACCCCACAGCGTATCCGTTCAGTCAACGGATGAGACGACATCTGACGAACTGGAGCTAGATGTTGGCAGCGAGACTACAACAACAGTAACAACAGCAACAACACATTCACCACTCGAACAGCAACAGCAACAACCGCCCGAGGCACCCGCCAAGCGTAAAGGTTTCAGCATATCTGCCATTTTGGGCGGTCGCAGCTAGTTGCAAAAGATACATTTAAGTTTCTCTACTTGTAGTTATTCCCTTTGATATTATAATAGTGTATAAATGTAAGTTGAATTTCGCCTGATTACTCGATAAGCTAGCTTAAAGTTTACATAATTAAAAACCTTGCTATAAGAGATATACATCAATTTTTGAATTATTTAGAGTGGGACAGAAATTTTGACTACACTTACCAGTTTGTGCGATTGACATAAAAAGATAGTCGCTTATATTTTAATTTGGAGTTAGACACCCTTTGGTATTATTATTAGCTCTAGCAGCTCTAAAGAATTTAAGTATAGATATGAGCACATCGACCATTACATTTATTTTTTGGCTAATTGGCAGATCTTAAAGATACTTCAAAGCCAACACGCCTACACACTTTGCTGTAGGTAAATGAACATGTAGCAGCAGTCAGATTAGGGCATTTTATCATTGGTTCAGCATCTAACAGCCAGCCAGCCAGCCAGCCAGCCACAGCCAGCAGATAGATACATAGAGGCAACACAGAGCACAAATCACAACTTCCGCTAGACATTAATCCCAACCAATTTACAAGATAAACGCTAGAATTTCGACAACATCATCAGCCGCCGAAGACGACGCCGACGAGGCAGCAGCAGCATCCATCCATTAGTTGCACAGCAAATGCGACTGCGACTGGCCAGAACATAATTTGTTTGCAATTAAATAGCTCGACAAGGCATGAAATTCGGTTACAGCCCTACGAAAGGCAAACAGTTGCAGCACTGCCACACAGCACACGGCAGAATACTCCGGAGACCCATAATGGCTAAAGATGTTTATGAAATGGGCAGAGACTGAGACGAACAGAACAGCAGCAGTCAAAAAAATAACAACAAAAAAACAACAACATACACAATTTTAGTTATGTAAACTGCTGCTGCTGCTGCTGTTGCTTGCTAGTTGAGAATGTAGCCAATGATGAAGTTTACGATGACATGCGTCACCACCCACGTCTGAAGTCAAGAAGACGACGATGTCGAGGGAGGCGTGTGCAGACGTAGTCTCTACCCAGCAAAAACAAAAATACAAAAAGAAAAAAACAACAAACAACGAACAACAATTTCAATTTACCACCAAATCGATTTCTAAATTGTAGTCGCCAGGGAGTAGCAACGGACTGCGGTTTTATAGCGCATAGAGATGGAGATGGAGAACGGGTGACAGATGTCGTTCTCGATATTTGAAGGCGCTGTGTTGACAGGCGCAAGGTTGTGAATTGTGTGCATTGAGAGCCTCATTAAATGGCTACGGCTGCGCCTGGCAGATGTCACAGGTTGCCCACAGTGTGTGTGTGTGTGTGCGTCATTAATGCATTTGGCTGTTGCATTTTACGGCTGAGCATTTGTTGTTGCCCCATGAAATTAGATACAGTTTGTCTCGCAACCAATTTTTGTTGTGTAAACACAAAATGGGGAGCAGCCATTGAAACTATTACCGTTTCCTAAATGAAAGCTAATTGCCTGAAGCGGTGAGTAGCAACAAAAACAAGTGCTAATGAGTGAAAAAGTGTTTTACGCGTGGCAGACACCACTTGAACAAAATGGCTGACAATTCAAAGCTTACAATGTAATTACAAACATACAGTCAGAGAGAGAGAGAGATAAAGAGAGAGAGAGTGCGGTGACAGTGTTGTCATTGTAAATTGTTGGGTTTTGTTTCAATGAAAGGATTTGCAAGAACCAGACAAACGTACAATGCGCTGGTACTTGAGTTTATATTGTTGCAAATATACATATTTGGTAGTAAGGAGAATGCAACAAAGGACCGATATAAGGCTTCCACAGCGTCATGTGTCGCCGGTGCCAAGCCATAAAAATGAGAATGCTCATAATCTAAATGCATATGTATAGGGTTGTATCTCTCCCTTCCTGCTGCTTGAGCATAGTCCTAAGCCGAGATTTTAAACTGGAGCGCAGCCAAACCCATCAAGCAGTTTATGCAAATGGGCTCACATGTGAACCAGATCAGAGCAATGGCCCGAGTCGGGTCGGGGCTGGGACAATTAACAAAGCGTGTAATTTTTCAAACGTAGCGTGTGAACAATGGCACAAACAATTACAGGATAATGAAAATCCACCCACACATGCAGGCCAACAGAGAGGCCCATGCTTGACCCATGCGTACTGCAAATCCCTGAGAACATATTAAGCGAACAACAACAACAATGCTTAACAATGCGGTCAAGTGCGCGTCTTGCGATCGGTTTTGTTCGCTTTTGTTTACAAGCCTATTGAGTGCAAACTGCAGCCGTACTTAAGTTCTCCTACATAATTTGCATATTACTCTTTCGTCCCTGCTCATTTAACTGTAGAACACTAACCACAAACAACAACAACAAGGATGCACCAAATTGTTTTATCGGAAATGCAAGTGGATCGCTCGATTGACATTTTGGATATCGGTAATGCACATCAAACTGCAGCGTTTCGCATATTTTAATGCCCCCCACTACTTTTTTTTCTTTACCTCTTGTGTTTATCGATAGTTCGTGATTGTCAACCATCTCTAAAGTCAGCGCATTGTATTTCTTGTCCCTCAAAATGAGTTTTAATTATATTGCTGAGCAAGCGAATCGTGCTGAAATTGACGATGAAAACGACTCTTTTTACTCGTTCCCGCAGAGCGATCGCGATCCTTCTGATATGGAAGATCTTTCCGACATTGAAAATATCACCGCAACCGACGAACCTGAATTTGAGTCTGAGAAAGACGCTGCAGTGGTAACTAATAAATTTTTCTATGAAAATCTAAAAAGTAATTTATACACCACACAGAAAACAGTTCCTCGCAAAATGCCCCAAACTTCTCAGGCAGTAGAGATTAGCAGCTCTACTGTGCTAAATCTCGATCAATATCAATTGCAAAAGTCGCCGCCCGTCCGCACATCATTCGCAAAGTGCCATCATCTGGTGTATCAATCGGCTAAAAGTTCTCCAATGCCTGCTGCGGAATTGTTCAACATGGATGCACCGGCAACTGGGAAGTTAACACCGAAAGATCCGCTCGAAACGAGTCCCAATGCGGTTGCCTTGCAAAAGATTGCCTTTACCGAGATTTGGATTGGAAGTCAGCGGAGTTATCCAGAAAGCAATCGTTTGGTCAAACGCGAATTTGCAGCCGCTTTAAATGATTATTTCAAAGATGATAACATCGGTCAATTCGAGAATCTGCCGCTGCAGGAGCAGCTCAAGGAAAACACTAACCAGCTATTTGTGGCGTCTAAAAACGTAAAATGATACATTATACATTGTCTAAAAGTTGTAATAATCAGTTACTCTTCACAGTCGGCTCCATTAGCTAGTTTCCAGACCGTTCCCGGATCGGAGCCGTATGTGTCGCCCTTTGACGACATGCCAGTGGCGCCAAAAGAGAAAGTGTTGCCTGGCCTTAAGCCATACATTGTTGTGCCCGCCGGCTTCGATTTAACTAACTTGGTGGAGTATAAGAATCCCAATCACTGGCATCGTCGTCGCACCACCCTTAACGATAATTTTAAGTAGTTATTTAGAAATGATCAAATTGCAAGCAGAAAATTGCAAATTTGGTTGTAAGCCGCGTTTGAAGTTTATATAAATATATATATATATTTGTATATTATCAATATTTATTAGCCTTTAAGCTGATATTGCGCTCAAATGCTTGAATATATTTCTTATCTCGGACTATTCCCAAACAATTAAAGCCGTTGTCAGACGGACGCCGAAGACATAATATCGCCAGCGTAGCCAAAAACTGGAACACCATGCTGCGATTTAGGGATGAGCGCGTGTCGATTTTGTAAGACATGAAAACGAAAATCTTAATTTGAATACTCGTCAACCTTAAATAGAAATAGCATGTTGATATTAATATTGAGAAAAGCATTTAATTTTATTTATGAATAGAGGCAAGCATAACAGCTTCCTTCAGGTATTTTATTCCGTTTTAATTTGATGATTCGTGACCTGCACGACTACCACGGCGCCCATCTCTACTTGCCAATGATTTCATTGTGCGCCTGATAAAATTGTCGCCAGCGAAAATGTTCCATGACTTTGATTTTGGCCGCCATAACATTAATTTCCAATGAAATTACACATACAAAGGAAGGAGAGCGCCGCAGCAACAACTAAACTAACAACAACAATAAGAGCAAGAGCTGCATATGGGCCTGGGACCAAAAACAACAAAAAAAAAGTTTGCTTATCTATGCTGAAAGATCGCGGAGCTCATTTGACTTTGACATGCGAACGTTTTTGAACCTGAGCCTAGCGCGGCTCTCTGCTCGCTCCTGCTCCTAAATGAGAATTCAATAAATTTTAGCAACCAAAAAAAGGAGAAAAAAAAGAACAACAACAACACAATGGCCACTTTGGCGTCGTTAGTCTTTTTGGCGACGTTTAACATGAATATGCAGTGTGGCTAATGTGGAGCCCATAAACACTTCCAGCGGCAACATGAATGGCACTGCAGCCATGCAACAGATGTACCAAAGAAGAAAAAATAAAATAAAACAGGTTGCTGCTACGTGTGTGGTGGATTAATGCCGTGCGCTGTAATAGTTCGAGTTGAAGTTGGAGCAGAAAGTTGGGGAAACAGCCGCTTAACAATTGTTTCTTAACGCGATTGGAAATGAAATGCCACCGTCGAAGATTTGCAATTTGGGCACTTGGCGGCCAATATTCAAAGATGCCGCCTCATTTCCGTTGGCCAGTTGGCGCACAAAACAAGCGCAACAAGTGGTGGCATCATGTGTGTGGCTGTGTGAGGCATCCGGTCTGAGTAGGGGCAATTTTTGCATGTAAATGGCAAACAACTACAACGTGAAAACATCAATTACATTTACTCTCTCTCCTACCTTGTGGCGCATGGCTGGCCAGGATTACCTGGCGATCGTCGCGCTCAATCAGCGCATTGGCGCTGGCGCCAGCATTTAAGATGCGGTGCTCTCTGATCTGCTGATAAGCTCATGTTGTCGTCATCGTTGTTGTTGATTTTGTTGTTGTTGCTGTTGTTGCACGGAGGAGAGCGAACACTGTGCTGGACCGGCTGGCTCTCTGTGGATGAGGGTGAGCTTGAGCAGCTGGAACTGGTTTTTATGGGCCAACATGCAAGATAGATATGAGACGCAATTATGTATACAAATAATGTGAGCAGAATGAAAGAACAGCAACGTATTTCAAAAACCAAATAAAGCCACACAAAATAAGTTATAATTTATATGCAAGGTCGGGCGAGATTGTGGACTGACAGAAATTTGTCCCAAAAATGAATTAAATACAGTGAAACCCAAATAAGGAGAGCTGCTCTTTAATTTTAGTTAACCATTGGGCTGCTTACATTCCTTAACTATATTAAATTCCGTTACGAAACGCATTACAATTAAGTTTAGCTGTAATTTAATTAACGTCACATTGAAAAACAACGCATTTTTTTCGAAATTCTTATAAAAAATCTTTATTTGCTGTCATTAAAATGCCAGTGAAAATAAATCCATTACTTAATCAGTTAAACAATTAAAATTGCATAATAAATACTTAAGATAAATACTGATGGCAAATACCTGGAAACCTTAGTTAACTGCAAAAATATCACAATTTAAACTTATTCTTACGACTCGCTGACAACTGAACGCTAATTAAATGTACAAGGCATTTAGGAGAACAACTGAAATGGGAGCAATAACAACTGTGGCACTAACAGAAGCGACTAAACTGAGACGGTCGCTCCTAATATGTCCAAGATGCTGAAACTGCTTCGTTTTGGCTTTGAGACAACATCAACCATTGAATCAGCAGCTGCACCAACATTATTGTAGCTAATCGACTCGGATTCCAACGCGCGCTCGGCTGTGCCAGTCGCTGTGCCCACCACATCCACAAAGGTATCGGCATCGGCATCTGGCTCGGCGGTGGTTTCACTGCTGCTGGTGGAGGAGGCAGAGCAGGAAGATGAGGAGGCGCACGACGAATCGGGCGATGGCGGCGAACAGGGCCAACTTGGATAACAGGCAATGTGTCTGGTCGATAATGACCGCGGTAGTGGTGGCGCTGGCAAATAGAAATTGGCCCCCAGTGTATCCAGCAGATAATGCCGTGCCACTAACATTTCAGAGGGTGCCTGTTGCCGCAACGCAGGCTCCTCAGTGTGACGCATGCGTTTAACCGACGGCGAGATGGCAATCTCCACATCGTTTGCTTCCGCTCCCACTCTCACTTCCGCTCCTGCTGCTGCAGGTGGTGGGGAATCGTTGAGCTTGCGCTTGCTGCGTGATTGGCCCGACTCGCGAAAGCCCTTCGCAAAGGGATTGTGGTCGATCTTCAGCTTGGTAATGCGATCATTCTGTAAAAGCAAATACTTAATATTAGTAATTGATCAATTGATAAAGTAATTTAGTGAAATATACACCTGGTAGGCGGTCACAGCGATAAACTCAGTTTCGGGAAATACAAATGCCTGCTGTGGGGCCCAGGCTATCTGGGTAAGATCAGCGGTACGGATGACATGCAAACGTGGCTGATATTTATGCATGCTGGCCAAGACAATCTGTTGTAAGTAAGGAAAATACATTATTATTAATTACAGAGCATTCCCCAAGAGTCGATTCCGCTTACATGTCCATTGTTGTCCATTGTGTTATTCGTAAGCTTCACCTTGCTGAAGAGCAGCGCCTGGGATTGCCAATGTTTGCCCGTTGCAGGGCTATCCGGATGCAGATACATGCGCTGTGGACTCTGTGGCTCGGCGCCACCGGCTGGCACCCATTGCGAGCCGGAGAACTTGTAGCGACAATCGCCAATGGGCACCATTTCCAGCAGGACACAATAGTTGGCCTCCTCCTCCAATCCGGTGAAAGAGACACGCATCGAGGGAAACATGCGTCTACATTAATCATAATAATAAAGTGAAGCAATCGTAATGGTGGTTACTGACTTATGTGATCTCATTCTTTAGCTTATCTTTGTCGAGCTATGCATGCCATCGTTATGTGAATGAGATAAGCTGGTGTAAAGATAGACTAAACAAATTATATGCGGACCCACATACCTGCCACTCTTTGTGATGATCATTTCGGTGCCAATGTGATGGAATTGTTGCCATAGTTCATTGTTCTCCAGCTTGGCATCCACGCCCGGCAACGATGGCTGCAGCGGCGGTGGTGGTGGTGCGTGTGTCACAAAATGTGACGCGAAATGGGGCAATAAGCCGCATAGTGGATCTGATAGAAATTCTCGATGTTAAACCCGTCGGCAAAAGCATAGATAAAAATGTATGTATTCAATTTACCTGGAAGACGTTGCATCATTTGCTGGCGATAAAAATCATTGGTGATTTGCTGCTGCATGCGCAGTTCCTCAATGTTCAACAGCGCCAACATATTTAACTCCAAATATTAAATGAGTTAATCGATTATTTTTTTAAAAACACCAAATCTCGTTATTTATAAAATATGCCTTTTCACTCTACTACAAGCGACGAACTGCTCGCTTCGCTGTTCAGATTGAAACTGTTGCGCTCTGAAAATTCGTGTCCACTAATTCGATTCCAGCAGAATCCGGTCGGATCAGTATTTAGGCTCTCAGGTAGAGCTGCACGACCAGTTTCTCAGTTTCTCAATAATCGACTTCCAGTTTGCGCTCTCTCCTAACTGCAGCGTTGGCATTGGTCGCTGCTCGGAACGTGTCTCTAGTCGTCTCGCTCCAGCCAATGAGTGCGCCATTTTGGGCGAGTTATTCGTTGCGGGGGCTTCGTAATGGGCGCCCATATTCATATTGATAGTATTAATTGCATTGTGGCCATCTCTTTGAACTTTTGGTATTTATACGAATGCATATGGAAATGTTTGTTTTTCGATTTGGCCCAATTCATAATAGCCTATTAGCTTAAAAGACTTTTGAGAGACTTTATAGAAATTTATACATGATTGTGATAAGTATTTTATCGAAATAGATAGACAATGCCAAATTTGGGGTGAGACTCGACTTAGTTTTAAGTGTTAAGAAATTCAAATTATTATACTAATATCTATACATAAAATTAAATATGGTATTATTATTCTTGATAACAGAAGTAGAACGTAATTCTTTTGTTTTTAGTTCTCAAACCTTTTAAGTTTTCCAATAAAAATCCCTTGCCAAGCATTGTTTCAATTGTGTATTTAGTATTAATTTTAAGTTTTACGAAATTCAAATTATTTGACTAATATCTATAAATAAAATTAAATATGGTATTATTATTCTTGATACCATGATTAGTAGAAAGTAATTCCTTTGTTTTCTGTTACAAAACCTATAATATTTTCCAATAAAAATCCCTTGCCAAACATTGTTTCAATTGTATATTTTGAATGCCACTTTCACTTAGTAATATCCTGCATCCTTGATTTGCCTTCTACATATTTATCATATACAATCGACTGATCATCTCCCATCTGGTTGAAGAGGATAAAACGGCTTATCTAAAATCAGCATACAAGCCGCCGTTAACATAAAATTAAAACAAAAAATATAACTAGACGGCTACCGTGGAACACTGTGGAACTAAGCAGAGAGCGGAAAGCAGTGAGAGAGAGAGAGATCCGCCGGGCGATAAGTTACCGTAATCGAATGTTAAATGGTACTTGTATCTAAATGGGCGCAACAATTTGTTGTGGCACATCAAACTGGCGCCAGGTGACTGCCGCAACGGCCACTTGACTGCCAGTTGCAGCCACTTGTTGCCGTTGCCGATGCTGTTGTTGTTGTTGCCACTTATCCTGAGACCAGTAGGAGATGACAAAAATGACGACGACGGCGTCATTGTCGGCAAAAACTCACAGGCAAGTCATAAAAACGATCACACTTTGTCCCAAGGATGCTGGTGCTGCTCCTGAGAACAATGGGCAGACACACAAGATGTGCATTTTATGACCCAACCGAACGCCGACCGCCGACCGCCGACTGCTTACGTGTCTATGAAGTACTATATAATTTGGAAATTATTGTTATGATTATATGTTTGTGGGTCTGCTCGACAATTTGTGCCCATTGTCTGCGAGGATACAAAAACCGCAAGCGACGACAGTATTTGGGGCATAAGATACAAAAAACCGGAATCCCTACGGAAACGTAATTCTCTTGTAACATAAAAATGTCAAAAGCAGTTTCAGAAATGCGAATGTGATCGATAAGGAATAACCGAAACCCTTTCTTATCTAACGTAATCCGCATAGAGTCATTAGTCGTATTGAATTTCCGGTAATTTGACTAGCTTTGCATAAATTCTGCGCGACATTTCCGCCTCTACCAGAAACCTAAGTGCATTTCCTATCTATAACTATGACTATGACTATGACTCAGGCGTAATTACGGTTCCATCGTCCAGACGGATTTGTGTCATTAGCGCACATCGCAAACGACTTTGGCTTCTGCCAAGTCGTCAGTTTTCATTCATTGCATTGCCTGCTCCCGGAAAAACCCGGGGAAATTTGTGCAGCCATTCACTAATTACTGCCATTTGGTTTGTAATTGTGTGTTTGTTATCTTTGGCAATGCGCTTAGGCTACTTGCTTTCAGAGTCGATACACATTGTATCTATTTACATAGCGAGAGAATGTTCTTCGATTTTCATTTTGCACATGAATCAGACATTTAGATTTATTGTTTCTGTTTCTTTTGGTTTCTTTTTTTTTAAGGTTTTACATATAACTTATGCAATATGTGGATTAAATATTCATCACACGCAAGCCACGTACAATTACTTGTGTTCAATCTTATAATAATTTCACATTAACTATGGGATCCGCTTTTTTACGTTTTCAATTCAGCTTCATATTTAGTTTGTTATTTGTGTATTTGTCGTTAGTATATTATTATAATTCGTTTATCACAGCTATACGTTTATACCTTATACATATATAGATATATATTTGCAATAATTAATTTTTCTTTGTATTTGTTTATAGTTCTTAAAATGTGTTCCACAAAATACCTAATACACACACACATCCACTTACAATTGCCAGATACTTACAAATACAAAAAATTCAACAGGCAAATGTTGATAAAAATATAAAAAGTAATTGGGGAACTGGGGGGGGGGGGGGGAGTGTTGATTAGAATGGTGATCTTATATATATATATATGTACAACAGCATTTCAGCAAGATCTGCGGACCGAGAGAAATAAGAATAGAAAATAGAGGTAACAACACCAAAAGCCCAATACGTATTGATTGATATGTAGCACAGCTCCGCAGCTACTGCTCCTCTTTTAGGATAGCTCAAAGCCAGTATTGCTACTAACGGCATAGCGCAGTTTGTCCCTCAGCGTTGATTTCTTCTGATAGTTGGGTAACTTAAGCAGGTTGAAGCAGGTCGAGGAGGTCGGCAGCCGATTGAGCGGATCCTTCTTACGTATGGTGAAGAAACCGCGTATCACACTGCCAATGGTATCGCCAGTGTCTTCATCGTCACCCACCTCCACACAGCGTATGGAAAAGGGTGGCTCAAGATGCGCAAAGCCCAAGAGTGGCGGTTTGGAGCAGCTGGTAACAAACTACAACAAGCAGTCTTTAGAACAATGCAATCAACAACGAATTCAATTTGCATTACTCACCTTAAGGAATAGTTTGCGCTCCTCCTCGGTGAAATCCTTGGCCAGTATGTCCCACAGCCAGCCGACAACGCGATGTGAGTCATGGAATCCCCCATAATACTGTGTATGCTTCCGCAAATCTCTTAAATCCAATGGCACCGTATCACCCGATATCAGACGCTGCAATTCCGGTGGAGAGAACAGCGACAACCACTCGGGATTGACAATGCTGCGAAAGCCACGATTGAACGCCTGCGTCTGTTCCCGTATCTGTGTGTTCATATGAAAGTAGGCCATGTAGTGGATGTAGACTAGCTTGTTGTGATCGTTCACCACACGCGCCTTGCCGCCCGGATGAAGTTCGTGGGTAACAATCTTGCCCATAACATCCTGATCCACAGAGAATGTTAAATTCAAATCGGCCACATCCTGTTTGTAGTGCTTAATAAAGGTCAGACTGCGATAGAGCTCGTTGTCCAGCGAGGGAAGCTCATCCATGCAGGAGTAAAGCGCCTGTTGAGTTTGCCCCAGCAGCTGGGAGAGAAAGAACGAGGCAAAGGGTACATCCACAACAATGCCCTCATAGACAGCCTTGCCAAGCATGCGGCCCACAAATTCAAATAGTTGCAAATGATTGTCCTGAACGTACGAAATGGGCGAGGGATACAGACGTTGATCCGAGGTCGTTTTGAACAGATTCAGCGATGGATCGAACACCTTCTTTATTGTCTCCTCGAGAAACTCTTTAAACACGCCATCCTGATCAATACCTGCCTCGTGCAGTCCCTGCTGATTGATGAAACGCACGCGTATAACACCCTTGAGGGCATGTGTCGGCTGTGCGGCCAACTGGCGATAGCCATCCTCAACGATACGCTCTCGGTGAATGACAATCAACGCTGAACGGGGCGAGGCACACGCACTCTCCGTCAGACCCATCACAGCTTTCTCATTCTGCACGAACTTTCGGAACAGCTTGACGCGATCGTCGTGCGGTATTATATGTGGCATCTTGGCCAGCAGCAGCATTGCATTCCTCTTGGCCTTTTCCAGGTCATTGATGAATGTCGATGGTTTCACTTCCGGTATAAGCCAATGATTGGGTGGTGTAAAGGGACGACGACAGTCACGTCGATATAAACAAAGCAATAGCGTGTGCAGTGAAACAAACACAGGATTCTGCACAATGTTCTTGGCACCTATAAAAACAGAGCATTGAATGAAATTATTTGGTAAAGTCAAGTTCAAGGCAAATTTTGGAAACGTACGCAAAATGTTGTCGTTGATTAGCTTGTACAACATATTATTGAGAAAATATGTAAGCATAACATAATCGTTAAGGCGAAAAGGATTCTGTTCCGTATACATTTCGTACTCATCCAGAATGCTGCAATTGAAATGGAAATCAGAATGTGTAATAAATTTAGCTTGGCTTAATTTGCACTCACGTCACATAGTGCGTCATGCAGTCACAGAACAGCATCAGCATCGCTGTTTGTGGCTTCTGCGATAAGGTTTCGCATCTGAGCAGATCCAGATATTCCTTCATGCCACAGTTGGGTCCCAACGAAGTCAGCAGCAGCCAAATGTCATAAAGTACATTGTCATTATAGCAAATGCCGGTCAGAATGTCCAGTTTCATTTGTGACAATGTGCTCAGAGCCGCATAATACATGCCGCAAATACGTGAGACCTGCACAACATTGCTGTTGTCCAGCTTGCGCCATTGCATCTTTGTCTGTTTACTGCTAGCGCTGGCGAGCAACGCACTGCCACGTGTGGAGCTCCGCTCTAGCGCTCGTCGCAGCAAATTGCTTGTTGAGGGCTGTTGTGGCGACTGAAACTCAATGCGCTCGTAGTTGGCGTTAATCTCCTTGAGCAGATCGCCGAGCAGTAGCTTAATGCAGCGATTATCCCACAACATGTGAAACTGTTTCTTAATTAGCGCCACATGTTGGTTCTGTGCCGGCTCCGCACAAGGTGTGTGCCAGCCAAGAAGCTCGTGCCACTGGGTGAAGACGCCTTTGGTGGTCACCGTGTTGGGTATTAATTCTAGGAGCGATGTAGTCGATTCCTGCAAGGTTCGTAAATAAGTTAAGAATAAACCATTTGTTTTGTACTCACGGTTAGCAATGGATAGGCCAACAGCTTCGCCTCGGCCAAATTGTCAATGTTGAACATGTTCACAATGTTGCCCAGATATGCCAGAGTTTTGGTGGCCGACATACTGGCTGCAAACTCCTCGAACCACTGATAATCCTCCGATATGCTCAACGCACGCTTCAGCAGCCACATCGAACTAAACTGTTCGATGCACTGCGGCACACTCTGATTCAAATGATAGATGAGTGCTGGCACCGAGAGTATGTCGCTCAGAAATTGCGATAGCAAATTGCGACTGTAATCGCCGTCGATCAACGGACGCAGGCAGAGTGTGATTATGGCAACAAGCGTCACTGGCTTCACCGACAATTCCTCACGAGCAGTGCCTCGGAGCAGAATGAGCTGTGATTGCGAAAAACCAATAAGTATGATACAAAATTAATAATTATGATATTTACATACGCGCATTGCTTTGTAGAAACCGTGCTGCACCAAATGTCCCTGAATATTGCAGCAGATCTTCTGCATGGCCGGTTGCAGTCGCTCAAATTGTGGATTACGCAATATGGCCCAGGATTTCGGGGCAGTGAAAACAATGAGGGTGTGCAGAAAGAGCGCCAGTGAAATGCTATCAGCATGATTTTCCGGCTTGAGATCCGGCAACAGTAGCAGACAATTAATTAACAATTGTTTAATATGCCCAATCCACGGCAAACTGCGTTCCTTGTGCAGACAGAGCGCCGCATAGGACTGCTTGGGATTGTCCACTTCCATGGCACGGTTGACATAGCGACAAATGTGCTCCAGGCGATCTCGATTGAGACCATCCGTTTTGTCCAATTTGATTTGTGTTAGGTAGCGACGCAGCACAGGATAAACAAGAACAGCGGGCAACAGCTCTGACTCCTTTCCGCCTTGTTCGACCACGAAAAGTGCATCAAAGTCTTGGCTGTGGTTGTGTGAAGATATATTAAGTATATATTTAAAAATGATATGTAGATAATTGTCTCACATGATTCGTTTCTGATACTTGGAGCGCACTGCATATCCCTTGAGAGTAGCCTGCAGCAGTATGGCAGCCTCCTCGCGTCGCTTCTCAAGTGCGCGCTCTTCGCGGGCCGCCTTCGTATGCTCCAAGAAGTTGGTTTTGTGGGATTCTGTTTGTGCAAACATTTTCTACACAAATACGTTATGGTTGTTTTTGTTGTTCTTTGCTTTTTGGGAGAGCGCAGCTAGTCTGATGTTGGTTTCGTTATTGTAGATATTGTGTTTGCGATGGGCTATATTGTTGCGTGCGCGCATTAATTAACAATTCGCACTGTTTTGTAAGCTCTTTAGTTTGATGTGCATGGTAAGTGCAGATTGCAGTAGCACTTAGTTTTCCAATAACAATATTTTTTCATTTTCCTTAGCCCCTAACTAGTATATTGTACCTGAACAAGTTCGATTGAACAATTGAGCATCTGGTTTCAACAGTGTGGCAACTCAACTGCCAAAATTATCGATGAGGTAAGTATCGCCAGAAGTGTTTACTTGAAATTCGAAACTAGTTCGCTTTGCTAAGCTTGAGGATGTTATATATTTTTATTGTTAAAGAATTAAATAAGCTAATGACATTTCATTATTATTACACATTAAGTGAATGCCAGTTGACCTGCGAAGATTTCATAACATTTAAAATAATACATAGAGTATCGAGTTGAAAGTTTGGCACCGAACTACTCAATTCAAGTGAACTAGCTCGTTTCGAGCCGATTCAACTTTATTTGTCATCTCCATCTCCAGCAGCACTTTCTACGAGCGAGAACGTCGTCGCGTTAGCGTGAATTAATTATTAATTAACTGTAAAAAATACATAGTATATATTTGCAAAAATATTAAAATGCAAATAACTGCGAGCGGATACAGTTGCGTGCATTTTTATTTCGATTCGTCCCAAAATGTGTTGCGTGCACGCGCAAATATGTCGTGGTGATGCCAGAGTCAGCTAAAAAAGGCGATGTATGATTTTGCAAGACTTTGAAAAACAGAGAGAGAATAACAAAGCCAAGTCAAGGTGAAAATTATACAAAAAATTAATGGATGCGCGATCCGATAACATATGCATATCAAATTAACGAAATATGCTCGAATTTCGGAGCGATCAAAACTGTGTGAAAATAATTTCAAGGTTTGCACCGCGAGCAAGCGAATAGAAAGCAAAAGGTAATTGAAAAATAGAACGATTTTGGCACAAGCGCACTGTATTATAGTCTATGGGTCTATTGTGCTCTTGTTGTTGTTGTTAACGTTTTGTCTGTGACTGGGTGGGTGGGGCGTGATTTGGGGGCAGCTGGTCGTCGCAGCAGCAGCAAAACAAAACAGCGAAGCGAGCGTGTTTTGTCGCTTATTTGTTGGAGAAAGAGTAGGGGGGGACGACGACTACAGAAGCATTAGCCCAAAACGGAACCGAAAGTGAGTGCAATTGAAAATAAAAAAACGACATGAAAACAATTGCACTGCGCTCAGGCGGCGAAAGCAGACAAGAACAACAACGAGTCACAAGCAACTGAACAGAAGAAGAAGATGAAAGCAAATGCCTGCCAGACAGCTTGCTTGCTTGCTTTGTAATCTCATGTAATTTGCCGCAATTTTTGCTGCTTGTGCATTCTGCCTGCTTCCGTATGTGCGTATGTGTGTGTGTGTATGTGTATATGCATGTGTGTGTGTGAGCGCGCTTTGCTTTGGGGTCGGTAGGTCGTTTTGTAGCGAGCGACATGTAGCTTGCTTGCATTCCGTCACAGCAACACACGCACAGCGAGATGCATATGCATGTGAGTGTATGTGTGTATTACATATGTCACCATGTATTAACATTAAGTAGTTCTCTCCCCCACTGTTAACTCCTTTAAATCTGTAAAAAAAAAAAGGCGCGCGCGTTTTCGTCGCTCTGCTCATTTCGCAGGCTCCACCATTTTTAAAAAAGAAAAACACCAGCTACTTCATCATATGTACATTAGCTGACGCCAGCAGCGCCAATCATCGTCATTCTCGCGAACGCCGCCGCTGCTAACGCTCCTCTTCCTGCTCTGCTTTTCAGTTATTCAGTTCCTCAGTGCTGCTCCCCATCATTGCAGCAGTTAGTTAGGTTGCCTGCTTGCCTGCCTGGCTGACTGTTTAATTCTCATTTGTCTTGTGTTTATTCGAGTGCAGATAATCAAATTTATATTGTGCATGCAAAATACAAAATACAAAAGAAAAAAACAAACGCATTCGAAAAGAAAATGTTTAAAGAATACGATTGCTGCTGAGTTAGCAGCCCAGAATTATTGTGAGTACATCGTACATCGGCTGTTGTTGTTGATTTTGCTATAAGTCGTTTATTGAATTTATTGACAATTAACATCTATTATTAGTATGTAATTCTATGACGGTTATATATATAAATTTATATGCATGTATGTGTGTCTTAAATTTACAGCAATTGACATACACTGACACATAACCTCAAAAATTTAAATAGTTGCCTAGTTAAACATGCCTAGTTACCGTTACATTGAAACGCGCCATCAGCAATGCTTTTTTTTTTAATTAGTTTGTGTTTGTAACATAGGCATATTAAATATCGCTCATATGTAATTGTGTGCAACAATTAAACCAAAAATGTGAAATCCTCTAAAAGAAAATAAGATAAAAAAAAAAACATAAAAAAAAGCCGTAAGCTATACTTGAACGCTCTTTGATACTGTAAAGTGTCCGTTATGTTTAAATGCTTGCCTATGTACACACACACAAACTCACACATACATATGTACATACATTGACACAGCTGCATTGCTGAGAGAGCTTTAAAATTGTAACAGTAACAACAAGAGCAACAATTCAACAAAAGAAAATCGAAGAAAGTCGCCAGCGAAACAACAAATTCAACTACTATTGAAACAAGCTTCATGATACCCGTTCGAAATGAGCACAACGTATAAAAAAGTAAAAAAAAAATAAAATAAAGCGTAACGAAATTAAATGAAAAACGCAAATCGAAATAACCTAACCACACTTATTGAGAATCATTTCGCTTGCCTCCTCCTTGCCCCACATGTACTGGTAACCCTCTCCTTGTAGCTCTTGTGGTTAGACACGCTTAAAGCTAATAGGTAAATAATGATTTGAAAATGTGTAGTATTATTATTATTGATTTATCGCCACCGCGCGCAAAGCTCCAGCCGAAGGTGTTATGTACCAAACTCGTTATTTATTTATGTATTTTTCTGATAAGAGCCCCGCAAAAGTGCCTCCAACCACACCCTCCCTGCCTTCCAACAAGCAAGCGATATACGTCTACAATCAATGCTAATTTGTTCCCCTTTTTCACATTTCATCAGAATTTATTTATTTTTACTTTTTTTTCTTTCTGTGCTGTCGTTATTTGTCAGGTTGCAATTTTTTGTTATTGTCGCAGCATTTGTAAATTTAATAAATTAGCAAAAAAATTGATTCGATTAACTTTGGCGTTGCCGTTTTTGCCGTCGCTTGACATCTATTATCGCCCGCAACGGGAGCAACAACAACAATAGCAACAACAGCAAAAGCAACTAATGTCTGGGTAAAAATTCTTCTTCTTGAAGTGAGTGATTCTGGCTGATCACGCGACTCGAATACACTGCAATCAAATCAATGCGTGAGGCCCACTTATCCAACTATAAATTCAAGCAACCAGCAGCAACTCACATGTTGATCATTCATCATATTGCATTGCAAAATTAATGAAAAACTGTTTGTTTGACTAAAGTTAAAATAGGACATAGGAACAAATGGAAATGAAACACAATTATACTTATTTAATACCCTTCTTTCGCTCTCCATGTGTCTCTATCTCTCTTTCTCTATCTGCATTTGCAGCCCTGGCAACTGAACCAAAAATTCAACAAATAAACACCACACGAGCTGCAGCAATTGTTATACATTTATTATTATACAAATACTTCCAAACGATACACTGTTTATTACGCGATTGAGGAACCACAACAACAACAACGATATGAAGTACACAACGGGAACAGACAACGCGCTGCTCACGAGCAGCAGCAGCAACAGCGATCTACAAACAGCATCAACTACAACACAGCAGCAACAACATCAACAACAGGAGCAACAATCCGCAACGACAACGACAAGTGCCGTCAATAACACAACGGTCGCCACTACAAATCCCAATACCAATCCAAATCCCAATCCGAATCCCAATCCCAGCAACAATCAAATCGACAGCAATGCGAATGGAGGAGAGGCGCAACAGTCGGCCACACAGACGACGGCGTCACCAAATAATGCCTTATTCTGCGAACAGGTGACGACCGTGACGAATCTGTTCGAGAAATGGAACGATTGTGAGCGGACCGTTGTGATATATGCACTTCTGAAGCGTCTACGGTATCCGAGCCTCAAGTTTCTACAGTATTCCATAGACAATAATCTGACACAGAATCTGGGCACATGCCAAACAAATCTGAGCAGCGTTGTCATTGATATCAATGCCAACAATCCGTCATATTTGCAAAACCTATTGAGTGCATACAAGACATGTCAGCCTAGCAGCGATTTGTGTGTGCTTGTGGATGGCATGTCGTCCTCATCCTCCGACAAGGATTCAATGCCCTGCTATGGCAGTGATTTCCAATTGACGAGCACCACAAGCCAGCATCCACGCAAAGAGGATTTATTGCACGAGGTGCTCAATATGCTGCCATTACTCAAGCCGGGCAACGAAGAGGCAAAACTCAGTTATATGACGCTAATACCGCTCGCTGTTAAGGACACGGTGCAGCAACTGGTGCCTACTGAGCTGGTGCAACAGATTTTCTCGTATATGTTCATACATCCCGCCATTGGCAGCGACGATCGACGCTCGCTGAATGTGTGGCTGCGTCATCTCGAAGATTATATTCAGGCCAACAAGCGCAGCGGCAGCAGCAGCAGCAGCGGTGCCGGTGGCAGCTACTTTGTGCAGCCGGAGCAGCTGCAATTGCGTGCAATGGTGGGTACGGGAACTGGCAATGGTAATGGCACCATTTCGGATAGCTCGTCATCGTCCTCCTCGTCGCTGGGTAATTTGACGCGCAGCGTTGATTGGCAAACGATTGCACCGCCAAGCCGACAACATCATGGCAAACAGTTGCCCAGGCAGCCGGGCGAATGGCGGGGCAGTGTGAGCGGATCGTGTGGCTCGATCAATCCACTCTGTGATAATTTAAATGGTATTACACTGAACGAATTAGCATCTAGTCAGAATAGCTTAGGCCTCTCCCTGGGCAGCAATTCGTCGCTGGTCAATGGCGTCGTCGCTGGCGCTGCAGCCGGTTCAATGTTGGGCATAGCTGGCAATGATGATCACGACACCTCGTTCAGCAAGAACGGCACCGAAATCCTCGACTTTGAACCCCCTCTCCATGGTGATGCGGAGACCACTAGCGGAATTGCCAGCGGCAGCAGCCTGAGCCAACAACAGGTGAGTGTAGTTTTTATTTCAAATTCTATGTATATATAACATTTTGTATATTCATATTCAATTCATTATAATTTGCTTGCAGGCTCCTCCCTCGCATGCCCCATCCATTCTGCCTCAGCTGTTGCAGCCGCCACCACCGCCGCCACCGCCACAACTGCCGTATGCTTCCATACTGATGGGCTATGTAGGAGATCAGTTTGGCGACGTGAATCGCTGGAGCTTGGACAGCAAGATTGCAGCGCTTAAGACGCGACGCTCCAATAGCCTGACTACCCAAACGATCTCCAGCAGCTGTTCGTCGAATTCATCGAACTCGTCTGTGATCACGGTGAATGACAATTGCTCCAATTCGACGGAGAATCTGGCTCAGTTTGCCAACAAGCCGCGGAGCTTCTCGCTCTCCATTGAGCATCATCGCAACAATAACAACAGCAATACGCTGGCGAACAGCACCTCTGATCCGCGGTTGGATGACTTTAAGCCCAGCTACATTAAGTTCCAGACGCGCAATGTTGGCATGTCGGGAATTGGGCTGTGGCTGAAATCGTTGCGTCTGCACAAGTACATTGAGCTGTTCAAGAATATGACGTACGAAGAAATGCTTCAGATTAGCGAGGAGTTTCTGCAGAGCGTTGGTGTCACCAAAGGTGCCTCACACAAGTTGGCGCTGTGCATTGAGAAGCTCAAAGAACGCTCCCACATACTGAGTAAAGTGGAACAGGAGCTGCACACTGGCCAGATAAAGATTAGCACCGCCATAGAAGAGCTCACAAATATTGTGCTGACACCAATGAAACCCTTGGAGTCACTATCTGGTGAGGAGAGCATTGGACTGCGTTTCCTCAAGGTTATCGATCTGGTGAGCAATGCACTGCAACAGGATCCGTACTGTGCACAGGACGAGGAAACACTGGGCGTCTTTATGTGGATATTGGACCGTTCCATACACAACGAGGCATTCGCCAATCATGCCAATCAACTTAAGGAGCTCAAGTTCAAGTTGTCCAAGCTGAAGATGTCCATGGTGCCCAAGCTGCATCATGTGAAGACAACGGGCAGCGCAGCTGGCAACATGAATAAGCCAAGGTAAATGTGCCGTTCACTATAGACACGAATCGATTTAAGCTTAACTTAATTTACATTTAAACATGGCTTTCTCTTTCGCTTAGGTGGAACGGAAAGAGCCGTAAATGTGATCCGAAAAACGGTAGCAACGATCGCATCAATCATCGCAAAAATTCAAATGATATGCTAAACTTTTCGCTCAGCTGCCTCCAGCATCCATTGCAGCAGCATAATCAGCAGCAACAACAGCAGCCGCCTCCACAACAATTTGACTACAGTGGTGGCTATCAGACGCCAGTACAGTACAAGAGCTCTTCCTATCCCAGCTTTATTAGCAATCCCCAACAGCAGCAACAACAACAGCAACAGCCGCTGAAGCATCATTCACAGCATGCACAACAAATGCAGCAAATGTTGCAGCAGCAGCAGCATGCACAGCACTTTCCAGCGCTGCCGCAGCAGACGCCGCCGCCTCATCATCGACGCTCGCTGAACAATCTTATTGTCGTCGCCGGTGGGCCACAGCAGCCCCAGCAGCTGATCTTTAAGCCCGGCCAGGGTGTCCTAACCAACAGCAGCAATGACAACCTGCAGCATCAACAGCAGCGCAAGCCTAGCTTGAATGGACTCTCTGGTCTGATCTCTGGATCATCATCATCCTCATCGTCATCATCGAGTGGAGGGGAGCAGCAGCCGAAGAAGACGATGGCCGCTGTGGTGATGGTTAGTAATGCAAATCAAAATGAATCCGCTCAACAACAACAGCAGCCGCAGCAGCAGCAGCCGCCGCAAATATTAATTAACAACAGCAACAACAATAACAATAATAACAGCAGCAACAACAACAACAGCAACATATTGAACAACAATTTGATAAACCATCAGCAGCTGCAATTGTTGGCTGCTGCTGCTGCCGCAGCCGCTGCAATGGGCAATGGCGGCAACTGTTTGTGCCCTGGTGATGGTAGTGGTGACGATATCGTCGCCTGTAGCAATAGTATTTGCCAGCAGCCTAACAACAACAATAATAATAATAACAACAACAACACAAACAACAACAATATGGATCAGTGCTTGTCTCAGCCGCAGCTGATTAATCTGAGCATGTCCACGCTTAAGAATAGCTTCAATATGCCGCCGCATGATTACAAAATGAGTGACTATAAGAGCTTGGAGCAGCTGGAGACGCTCTGCCGTCAAATGACTGAGCAGGCAATGAACTAAAAACTGTTGGCCATTCTATTCTATTCTTTAGATTTAATTTTGAAATTCTTCAATGTTTCATTGTTGTTTTGTACGCCTATTTTGTGTATGTGAGTGCGCTTGTACGTGTGTATCGACCGTAGAAAATATGAATGGTGTGTTTTGTAATCGTTTTTAGTTATGTAAGACACTAAAAAAAAAACGTTAGTTAAATGTTAAGTTTATCATCTCTGTGCGTGCGTGTGTGTTTGTGTGTTAAATGAGGCGTCTGCTGGGCAATCTTGGAGCTGCTGCTACCACACTCCACACTGCAACGGCTGGCCGTTCAAAACTGGCAGGGCCTAGCTGAAAATTCCTCCTCCAAAAAACAAAAACAAAATATGAAATGAAAAACCAACTAGGCGCAGTTAGGGCGCAGCTCCAAAGGGTTGGCCCAGAGGCGGTGCTTTTGCTGCCAATGTTTATTAATGTTTAAGTTGATAAATTTATTAAAACGTAGTTCCAACTAATAATCGCAAAACTCCATGCAGCAAATGATTGCAACAAAACAAAAAAACTAAGACAACAAACAAAAAGTAGCTACCAACAAACAACAAATTTCTCTCTGTAGGAAAATTTGGCCAAATTTGATCAACATTTTACGCTATTTTGACGCCTGACGCTGGCCTTCCTCTTAAAAAAAAAAAACAAAACAAAACACGTCGACGACGAAATATGCAATTTGCATACAATACATACATAAATAAAAATATGTATATGTTAATGAATTATATTATGAACTCTGCATCGTGACCATGAGACTGACTAAGATTACTATATTCGCAACTATAAGAACTAGAGAAGCTGGAATAAACTAAAACAATAACGAAAACATGTTTGAAGAAGCACACGATACACGACCACGACACGACATGCGAATCAAAAAACGTTGCTTGCTGAAAGTCACATAATGAACTATGTTTATACACATATATATATATATATATATATATATATATATATGTATATCATATATATATGTATATCTATATGAATATGTATGGATATATCATAAAAAAATATTTATACACATAATTTATTTTAAATTTAAAGGAACACAATTGCTGAACACAAAACGAAACGTGTAAACTGTAAATGTTAAATCTTAAAGAAATTGTCTTATGTTCGAGTTGGAATTATATGCAGAAATGGTTGAGGAACCTAAAGCTAATTCTACACATATTGTATAAGTAGTACGGATATAAGCCAAAAAAAAAAAAAATAAGAATCATATATATATATATATATAATTATATATATATAATTATGTATATTTTGTTTCGCTTTTAGGCTTTAGTCAATTGTTTGTAATAATGTGCTGTATATGATAATGATGGCAAACCGATTATGTTATGTTATTTTTTAATTGTGTTGATAATTGCTATATATAAAAAAAAAAAAGTAAATCAAATATATATATGTAAAGATGTCGATCGCGATTGCTTTGTAAGCTTAAGCTAATACTAAAACGAGAGTGACAAATGATAAAAAAAAAAAAAAAACAAATTGTTAGCTTAAATTTAATATGTGTGTATAATAAAAACTGAACGAAATGCATACAAATTGCAAAAATATGTATAATTATGGAATGCGGCTTGACAAAACAAATAAAATTGTTTTTATTTTTTTATTATTGAAATAATAACAAATACATCTACACATACACACTCAAACACACACACGACAAGCAGCCGCAAAAAGGCAACAAATATTTGTAAATTATATAGTGTAAACAAATTTAATAGCCATAGAAAAGTTCAAAATTTACAGCAACCACAGAAAAGCGATACAAATGGTTTAAAATTTGTAAAAGTTCAACTATATATAACGCATTGTGCATAAAGTCGAGTTAATTACACAAAAAAAGTTTTGCATTGCAATTATGTACATAAAGAAATAAATTCAAATCAAAATGTTAGTCAAGGAAGGGAAGGAAAGGGAAAGGGAAGGGAGGCAAATGTGCCGCGATTGGCTGGCAAAGAACAAATTATCAAATGTGAGCATTCAAGAGTGTACCTACTACCAATACACATATACATACATACACACTACACATATATATATATATAAATATAAATTATATATATATATATATATATTTATTTTAAATAAATAATTTCGAGAATTAATTAACAATTGTCAATTTGTATGTCTCTTCTGTGTCTGACGACTGCCAACAACATAACCCCAACTCGGTTGCTTAACAATCCAGGTTGCCATGGTTTTTGCTGTCTCCGTATCCTGTTGTTGTTTAAAACGTTTATACGTATCGAAATACATGAAAAAAGAAAAACTTGATTCTGAGCAAAATTAAATAGATTAATAAATACAATGAACAAGCATCGCTATAATACTGTGCAGCTCGATGGGCTCAATTCGGGCCTATTGAAGCATCAGCAACAACAAGCGACGAATCAACCAGCTGCTGGTAATGCGGAGCAAATGCTGATGTGGCCCAGCGAGCGAATTGCACCAGGCGGCAGCGGTGCCTTTCATGCGCCCAAAGTGGAGTACAGCAAGGAAACGGCTGATTTACTCAAGCGTAAGTATAGACAACATTACCCCCATTAGTTTACCCTTTAGATACATCCTGCTACGTTGCAGTGCTCATGAAAGAGTCCAAGATGTCCATGGTCATGCGCAAACAAATCGATACTAGTCTGCGCAATGGGGAACCGTTGCCGTTGCCCAAACCGACACGCCCCAATACCAGCAACGATCTGGATAAGGAAACCATAGCCATTTTGGAGCGTGCACGGAATGCCAAACGTAAGAATCTGCGACAGATTGAGGGTAGTGGCGCCTATGAGCAGAGCTACTATCGTCCAAGGGTTGATAATCGTATGCTCAGTGACAAGGCCAAGGCCAGGCTGCAGTTCACCATGGCGGGCATTGAGTTGCCGGATCCAGCTATAAAGCCACTACGCCGTTCCCGTGAAGATCGCTTGGTCACCGAAGAAGACATTATCAATGAATGTAAGTTGGCCACAATTCTTGAATGTGTAGGCCAGTTGGTAACTCTTCTCAATTGACAGTGTTGGATCAGATAAACGAACGCGCTGATTGGTTGGCCGAAATGGAGGCACTTGGTCAGGGGAAGAAATATCGTCCCGAGATACACGATCAAATTTCGGAGCGTTTGCATCGCATTCGTGCGTTGGAGACCAAGATAAAGATGAAAGCTTCGGGTGGTTATCGCTTCGTGGACTAAAGTGAAGCTGTTAAATGTTAAAATTATAGAAATAATGTTAAAAATGAGCAAATTGGCAAATGAGCAAAAACACAATCAACTTTCTTGCGTTTACTAACAAAATATTGCATACTTTGATGGGCCAGCGGAAATGTGAATTTGAGAATAGTGTAATAATTTAGCACTTTATTTAACTTATTCGCTTGGTAATATAATAATATATAATTATATATATATGTATATATATATATATATATAGATATATAATTTTGTATCTGGCACATATTTAATACACACAAAACGCACAAAGCATTCCAACAATTTAAGAAGCACAACGCAAAGCAATTACGAGTATTCGGTGTACTCTTTGTGTTTCGACATAGAATTTGGCAAAACGAGTGAAAACTACAATTAGTTGAAAATACATATGGATTTGTTTAAGTAATCGAATAAATTATTGGATTATATTTATATATGTATATGTATATAGATAATACGGCTAGGGTATATATCTCTTGTTCTTCTCTATGCACTGTTTTTCAGTATATAGATATAGATATATATGGATATATAAATATATACTACATGTATATGGATGTGTATATGGATCTGTAATGCTCCTTTTTTTTAAAAATAGAGATTTTGTTTTGTGCTACAAATGTACAGGGACGTCGCTTAACAGGATGGCATGTGGCAGCGAAACTCGCCAGCTGCCTCAGCGAATCGATTGCGTATTAAATAGCCGCTGATCACCTCAGCCACCTCATGTGGACGGTCCTCGTGTACGGCGTGACCGCATCGGGCCAACACTTGCATCTGGAAACGACCCTGCATCTGGCCAACTGTCAGTGTGCGATCCAGTCCATCGATGCTGGCCAATAGCAACTGCTTGGGCAGTCGTAAGTTGAGGAACTTGTCGCTCAGGCCCGAAAACCAACCAACCCAATACTTCTCCGATTTGGCCAGATCGATGCGCCACGTGTAGCTGCAACGGGTAAAGGTTGAAATGTCATTGTAGTGACTTGCATTCCCCTTGGGAAATCATAAATTTTACTTCTTGGCCGCCTCCATTGCAGCCTTGGTTGTTATGGGTTTTTTGAATTCGGTGCCATCGGTGCCCTCAGCGCCATCCTCGCCGCCATTGCCTACCTCCTCATCCTCGGAAATGCTAAACGCATTGGGGAACATGCTTGTATGATGCGCCTCTTCGAGCACCTCTTCGGGCAGTGGAAGATCGTTCGTTGCCAGTTGATTCGTTGTACAGCTGGTGCGGCAAATTAATTACATGTATACAAATTTCCCATTTGTGAAAGTGACACCACTCACTTGATTATTTGGCCAGGCATTGAGACTTTGGCACTGTCCACATTGCGCACCTGTCCACTTCGTATGCACCATTCGATGGCATTCGGTATGCTCTGAAAGTATTTGGGACGCGAGCGCAAGAAGCTCTGCATGCTGGCCAAAGCTTCCATGGCAGTGCCCTCAACGACATCGATGACTGTGATGCCAATTAGACTTGGCGCCAACGCCATGTGTGCGAAATGCACAGCAATAGCACCACCCATCGAGTGGCCAACCACATAGATCTGAGGCACCTCCTCGGGATAGAGTTTGACTAACAAATCGCCAATGTCCCTGAATGCATATGAGACCAAAGTTAAGCAGAAATATTTAAATGCAGAAGGTTAGCATTACTCACTTGGACAGCGTATTTTCCGACAAGTCATCCTCGTCATCCACTTTGGTGTCGCCGTGTCCACGTAGATCGATGCACAGGCACTGACAGTGTATCATGCTCGTTACCTCTGACTGAGAAAAAGAAATTAGAAGCGCGCACAACACACACACTCATACACACAAGAGATGTACATACACAAAAGTGAGCCCAGGTGAGTGCCGAATAGCCTCCGCCGTGTAATAACAATAAAACGGGTCCCGATTTCTCTGGCTTTTTTGTCCGATAGACGCGAAATGTGCGCTGCTCATCGACGACAACGTCTTCCTTCTCGGCAAAGAACTCGTTCCACATGCACGGCTTGTAATCCCTAATCCGTGACTTTTTAAACGAATCCCTGCAATTTATGTATTTAATTTATGTATCAATTGGATTGTGTTGTGTCTTTAAATTCACCTCCCTCATAATAGAATAATTTAGGAGGAGGGGGTAAAACTTACGCTCGGCCAATGCGACCGCCCGGAATTGTGGGCGGCAGCTTGGACTTAAGCATTGTACGTTGTAAGCTCGACATTGCGTTCGATTGTCCGTGCAATAATTGCAATTAAATATTTTATTAATCAAATGGGTAATTTATTTTTTTTCGTTTCGATTTCGTTGTGGTTGGGCACCCCAAAACTTTAACATTTGTGTTAATGCTATTAACATCGGGCACGAATTCTATGCTGCCGTTACAAAATTCTTAGGTTGTAATTGGCAATGTTAATTTGGTTAATGCAATGGTCAATAATCGTTCAAACAATGTTTAAGTAATTTAAAATAGCTTTTGACAGCGAGAATTGTTTAGAGGAAATTTACGAATGACGCTTAAAATTTAATTTAACAGCTGCTTACTGAACTTAAATAAGATAATTCTAACATAATATTAACATAACAGCTGTTGGCTTACATTATATATCGAGAATTTCGCTAAAATCAAAATGAAGGCGTTTGAATGTGTGTTTAATCGCATTTAGGAGTATGTTAGGAAATTCTACTGGTATAATTTCGTCAGCGTCTAATTATCCTTGAACATTCGAAGGTAATAAAGTTTGGTCCTGGTTTGGCATCTACATAAACTATATTTCGACACTACTTTTGGATACAATTCTTGAAAGACTTCTATCCTGAAAGACTTCTATCCCAATAAATAAAATTGCTTAAGGTTCTATGTTTTCCAATACATTAGCATATTTTCGGTTTCTACTGTATCAATTATACATTTTTTGAAACACTTTTAGCTTTGAACCAATGGACAAATGGGCTTGTTTAAATTATATTTCATATATTTGGCAGCAGCTTTGATAGCTTATAAATATTTGTATAGGTGCATAATTAAAAACCTGTTCTCAAAAGCATATTTTGAAAATGGTTGGCAAGAAAAAGAAGATGTTGCACGGAATAACGAGTGACGCCGGTTTGGGAATGACCTACATATGACTGAAGCTGATAACAAAAAGCTAATGTAAACAAAAACTCTACTTGCTGTCGGAATTGTCAAGTCGCAATGCGATTTGTTGATATCTGACTAAACAAAAACGGAAACTGAACGCGCCAGGCTGATCAGTTGCTAGTTGGAAACCGGAGCGTTCGCATCACACATCATTACAAAAAGTGGAAGTGCCCACTTTTGATAACATAATAAGTATTTAGAACTCTTAATAGTGTGAAAATAGCTCTTTGGGTACGTACACCAACATGGTTCATTGAACCTCGAGCAAACAAAATGCATTCTGTTAAAAAACACACTCTTGAATAAACCGCCATTGAAATATTAATTTTACTTACACCTGGCAATGTCTTCACGTCAGCTGTAAACGCGACACTCCTCTCTCTCTCTCTCTCTCTGGCACTCTCTCTCGTTTGCCGGCGTAATACGCAAGACGAAAAGTTAGTGCACTTCGCTGCAATTCTTTTTCAATTAACTTAATTGCAATTTGCGTCAATTTAACGAAAAACTGCACTAGTGTAACACTTCCCAAACAGATATTTGCCATGTTAGCTAATCTGTGCTTAGTCTAATCGAGCCAATGGCATTCTGATAAGGTGAGAGCAGCACTGATAACAAGAAATTTTGCACACCTTTTCCATAAATATACATTTGTCTGTATGCATGCACGTATAAAGTTGTATATGTGTGTGTAGATAGCATTGTTTACGTATTCGCTTTTTATGGCCTGTGTTATTGTTATTATTGGTGCTTAACGGGGTATATTTTGTGACACGTTAGCAGTCTCATCACATCAGAATATTTTTGCAGGTCAACTGAAAAAATTAAAAAAAAATAAATGGCAGCAAGTGGAAATTGTACAGTTACTGCAGCCATAGTCGGCGTCGAGCACGTTGCGGTGCAACAGCTGCAGCCACAAAACAAGGCTTATGAGCGCCTCATCAACTTGGGCGCCTCCTACACGCAACAATTTAACCTCAAGCCCGAGTTCTATGTGCGTGTTCCAGGACGGTGAGTGAATGGACTAAAATAAATACAAATACATATGAATTAAGATAATGTTCCTTGCAGTGTGAACATTATTGGGGAGCATGTGGACTACTGCGGTTACTCGGTGCTGCCCATGGCCGTGGAGCAGAGCATCATGCTGGCTGTGGGAACGGATCGTCAGCAGACCAAACTGGAATTACATCATATGGATGAGGGAAAATTCCAGAGCTTTGATTGCGATCTGAATGCTCTTGAGTAGGTTAAATGATTGTGACACAAATGCATTTCTAATTACAAATAACGCTCTCTGTATCTCTCTCAAGTATCAAGCTGCCGAAGACTGGCGGTCCGGCCTGGTATAGCTACTATTTGTGTGGCATCAAGGGTGTGCAGGAGGAACTAGGTGATAAGTGGATGCCAGTTGGCATGCGTGTGGCACTATGTGGCAATGTGCCACTTGCCGCTGGTCTGTCCAGCTCTAGTGCGCTAGTGAGTGCCGCTGTGCTGGCCACGGCTCAAGTGCAGGGCATGAGGCTGGATCGCAAGCAGCTGGCATCGATTTCAGCCAGTTGTGAGCAGTATATTGGCACGCACAGCGGTGGCATGGATCAGGCGATTGCCTATCTGGCGAAACAGGGCTGTGCCCAGCACATCGAGTTCCATCCGAAACTGAAAGGGACGCCGGTTACATTGCCCACGGGCGCTTGCTTTGTGGTCGCCAATAGTCTTGTGCAGAAGCGGAAAGCAGCCTCTTCCGATTACAATGAACGTGTTGTGGAATGTCGTCTGGCTACACGCTGGCTGGCCAAGTCACAGAAGCTACCCAATTGGCGGGAATTCATTAGATTCATCGAACTTGAGGAGGCATGCAAGTTGGATAATGCTGCCTACGTGCAACTGATTGAGAAGCAGTTGCAAAAATCACTTTACACCCGCGAGGACGTTTGCGACACGCTGAACATTACGGAGCAGGAATTAGAAACTGATTTTCTAACGCCCAGCACCCAGCATATGCAGCAATTTAAGCTGCGCCAACGTGCATTGCATGTCATCCAAGGTTGTCATCGAATTTTGTTATACTTAGCATTGATTTACATTGATTAGCTTATCTCGTTTTTCAGAATCTGGTCGCGTTATCAAGTTCCGTCAGATTTGTGAGCAGCTGCAGCGTCGCCCCAGCAAGCAGGACATTGAACAGCTGGGTAAACTGATGCAGCAATCGCATCACAGCCTGCGTGAGCTCTACGAATGCTCCCATCCGGATTTGGAGCGTCTGGTGTCCCTATCTACCAAGCAGGGCATCAGTGCACGTGTTACGGGTGCCGGGTGAGCTTTCAATTCGAATAATTCTAGCATTTCAACAATCAATAATTGCTGGTTTTTAACTTTACAGCTGGGGCGGTTGCATTGTGGCCATGTGCGAGTCGGTTGAGGCTGCCGCGGATTATGTAAGCGTGCTCAAGCGTGAGTACTATGCTCAATTGCCAGCTCAGTTATTGGAGCGCTATCAGCCAAATGATTTCAATGAAGTCGTCTTTGCTACAACTCCCGGCAACGGTGCTGAACTTTTTGTACAATAATTCAACATAATTTTGTAAACTGAATATTAACATTAGTAAACCCTTAGTAGAAACCCAAGCATATTAGTTAAATTGGACTTCTGGGGGCATGTGTGAACAATGAAGAACATTTTCATCTATTAGGGAATCTACTGAACATATTTTTTGATCAGATCTCTCATCCGATAGAGATTAATAGATTAATACAGTACACAAATCATCATATTATAAACATATGTATTAACAAATTACAAACTAGAATACAACAAGGCACATGTGGAATGGAAAATCTGCGAACTTTCCTGTCTATCTACGACTCAGATAGCCAGCGTTTTTGAAGAGCTTGTAGACCTGTTCGCGGGGAATCTTTTCTGCCTCGCGATGCTGAACGGCCATCTCCTTGCTTGTTAGCAGCGATGATTTGGCCAGATTGGCTGCAATCACCGGATCGTTGAAGAAGCGTGCACTTTTCGAGAGTTCAGCGGGCAGTTCGGACTCCCATTGCGCATTCCGCACCACCGATGGATGCGCATCTGCTGTGGCGAAGCCCACGTATGGTGATTCTGGCTCAGTTGATGCCTTCGCGGGCAGACCCAGCGTCTGATGATAAAGAAACTGAGCCTGCACAGCAGCCAGGCTCAGCAGGAGGCAGCTGAGGAGCAAGAAAACTTGGCGGGAGGACAACATGTTCGCTGCAATAGAGAGAGAGAGAGAGAGAGAGAGAGAGAGAGAGAGAGAGGAGAAGAAGAGGTCAAGCAACCATTCTATTCTGGGATAATTAAAAGCTAATAAATGATACGCCTGATTTATGGACGCGTTTCGGTTGCAGTGACAGTGGCAGTTTTTAATCTGCGGCAAGTAGAAGCTGTCAGTTATGTGCGTCATAAATTATTTACGGTAAAATCAATTATCGCGGCAACAAGTGGAGCGGCTAGACGCCATACAGGCAATAGCAACGACTCAACCTGCAGTTGCAGCATGTGGCATTGTTGCTGTTGTTGTTGTTTCAGCAACTTGCGTATCATGTATCCATTAACTTTTTGCAATTGACGTTTTTTGTTTTGTTCGATGATAACACAATTGACTGCGACAGCTTGCAGTTTATTTTAATTGTCGTCACCGTGCTCCACTTTACCCACGGCACAAGCTATTTGGTAATCTTAGTCTTGGTCGCAATGTATTTGAAAATAAATAATTAGCATAATCAGAGAATGACATTCACAATGCACACACTAAGCCAAAGTCAAGGTTGCACATGCAAAACCCACTCAACAGTTCTTTATAGTCTTTATAGATGTCAGCATTTGGACTGTAATCTGAATAGTTTTCTATTTAACGCCCACAACTTGTAAATGGCTCACAATATACACAACTGGAAGTGGAAGCTGCTGCAGCTGGCTGGCAGAGTTGAAACTGAAACTTTAACTGAACTTAGAATAGCGAGGTGGCGATGTTTTATGTGCTCGCCGTTGAATGCCACAAGAACGAGTTTCACTCACTTCTCCTCGCATCGAGACGAATGAGCAAAACGCTCAAAGTTGTCGCCAAAGCGCTCAAAGAGGCTGACTTGGAGTATATTTATTTTTTTTTAATTAATTGCGAATGAAAGAGCAGCATAGTGTAAAATAGTTAGATTTATGCTGACCTAGGCCTAGGCCATATTTTTATTTTTTCAGTATTTGCAATTAAAAACGTGAGTTTTTTTCAGCTGTGTAAAGTTTCTCATGCTCCACAAAATGCCCGCCAAAAAGGTCGCGAGTTTTGCCGGGTGCTGTTTTTCGGTCAATTACGCACAGCACAGATAAACATATACAACAATAAATACAAATTTTACACAACACACAACAGACAGATTTACAATTGTATAGCATGTGTTTTATATGCTTAGAATCCGAATTCAAATCAATTGCGATTTCAAGATTTGAAAGTGTTGACTGACCCTGAAATTGAATGCTGATCAACTAACTCGACTAGTGTTGACTGTGGTCTGAGTTGGTGTTGTACGTGGAGCTGCACATGTTTGACCCTAATTCCTTGTTTTCGTTGCTTGGAGCTCAGATGCCGGGGTTATTCAACCGTCAACCGTCAGCTGTCAGCTGATGCGGAAGCAGCCAAATCGGAGGCGGTGCTCACTGCTCGGGGTGGGGCTATCTTTTTGCTCTGTCTTTTTGGGGTCGCCTTGAACTTTAGCGTGTAGGTGGCACAGGTGCGTATCTTATATCTTGTATCTTGATGTTTCATTGTGGTATTTACATTGTTTTGTTTGCTTGGCTTCAGGGTGTGGGCCAACAAATTGGTGTTAATTTATTAGCCGTGTCGAATTTGATATTTAATTAATAGCCATTTTCTTGTTGCATATTAAACAAATATGTTTACACTGCATTGTTTTGGCATGCAGTCATAATAATAATGTTAATTACTCAGAATCATTTGATCTAAATAAATATGGCAAAGTATATATTAATGTTGAGCTGCAATTATCAATTGTTCTTAATACTAATTTTCTAATAGTGATTAATTTAGTTAAAACTAAATGACTACTTTCATTTTGTTATAGATACAGTCATTTCTGGGCAGCCTTCAAACATTATCTATATTTATATATTCACACAACACCTTAACCCACACACACACACACACGCAAGCACACAAACACATATTTGAGGCTCAAACGCACTCAGTTGGGCACAGTGCGGCTGTGCTGCTCACACCAAGGACATCGAATGCAATTTCAAGTGCACGCCAAATTGCGGAGTGCAATGCAAACGACAATGCAAAGCATAATGCGGCGTATGAGCGAAATCGCATCCGCTTTGCCTTTGACTCGGCAATGCTCTGAGTAAAAGTTCGCACTGGCCCTGCCTTGAGCGCAGTAACAACTAATAGGAGAGAGCGAGCGACCTTCAATGTCTACCGGCTTTCAAATGCAATTAGAATGAAGAGAGATGCAGAGAGAGAAAAGAGAGAGGGAGAGGCAGAGTGAACGTTTTTTGCTCTCGCTGCCTCTCTAAATGTGATTTGCACTTGAGTCGTATGTGTGTGTTGGTGAGTGCATTTTCGGTGCAATGGGCAGAGTCGTATTGACGTTCAGTGGCTCAGTTGTCGTTGTGCAGCTCGCAACGCCGTTTCTCAGTCGGTGCAGTGCGACTCATTTTACAATAATAAGAACAACAGCAACAAACAAAACTGAAAACGAAAATTTCACATAGTGGCACATAAAGAAGCAAAAATCAATGGCATAGGCAAAAATAATTATTATACAATAAAAATAATGCATATAAGAGCATGAGCTGTGCCCAATTGAATAACTGTGTCACTGGCGCAATGTCTCTAAAATGCTGCACTTGCTCAAACCAATAAATTCGGCACAATTCGCTATTCGACTCCAATTCAAACTGCCAATCAGTTGCTGTCGGGCGACAAAATGGCAACAATTGCGCTAACAGCAACAACAACAAGTGTAACGGCAACAGGAGCATCAAATGGCATAATTTCATTGGCCGGCATCAGTCCCTATGAGGAAGATATTGAGTATTTGCGCAAATTGTTTCGCGATAAGAATCTGTTCAACTTTGACATTGAGCAAATTGTGTGCAGCGCGGGCAGCAGCAGCGGCGACAATTACATGTCCTTGGTGAAGCGTGTCACAATTTACGATGCGAGAACGACGAAAGGCGACAGTGGAATGGGTAACGGTTGCTGCTGCAGGACCAAATTCGACTCAACCTATTGATTATCATTATTATTTTTATTTTGTTTTGTTTTGGTGTTGTTATTGTTGCTGCTACACATTTAGCGGCGGCATCAGCTGACCTTGTTACACGAATTCTAAATGCCTAGATATACATACACACATACATATATATATATATATATATATATTTATGTAATATACATTTGCTAAAGGTCAGAACGCATACTCACACCCACACTCACACACACAATCAGCAATTGAGCGATTCTCTCACTTATGCACACACACACACACACGCACATTCATTACTACAGAAAGAGCAGACAATTTTCATTCATAAATTATACTACGGCACGTAAACAATAAACAGCTGTTTATCTGAAGGAGAGTCGCTGCGCAAAGAGAGCGCGCTCGAAAGAGACAGAGAGAGTTAAGCGATTGCTCGCTCTCTCATTGTTTTGCTTTGTTTTCGATATTTACTTATTCTATGTTTTTCTGTTTTTTTTTTAGCTGCCGCCGCAGCAAGCTGCTCGGTCATCGTCAAGCGTCAAATTGCGAGCATCTCTCGACGTCAGCTTTACCGTTGCGAGCAGGCGTTCACCAATGAAATCAATGTGTATCGGCACGTGGTGCCACTGCTTTGTCGCTACAGTCGTCAGCCGCTGTTCCCGCAGTGCCGCATCGCCGCCACAGACGATGGCAGTCCCAGTGGCGAGCCTATAATTGTGCTCGAGGACCTCAAGGCAATGGGATTCCGCATGAAGAATCGCCTGGCTTGCCTGGAGCTGCGACATTGTTTACTGGTCACTAAGGTTGGTGACTGAGCATAATTCTAGCACACAATATTTATAGCTATATAATCGTATGATCTATTTCAGAAACTGGCACAGTTGCATGCCGCTTCGCTCGCTGCCCAGCAGCTGGAATCGGCTCATTTTGCCGAGCAGTGCGAACACATGAGTGAAATTGTTTATTGCCCGGATGCGGAGGAGTTTTACTCACGTATACTGGACATGTCGGTGCAGCAGGCTCTTGACAGCCTCAATGCCTCCAATGCGAATGGTGAACTGTCGTCGCCCATACGCCTTATTGAGCTGCTGCGACCTAAGCTCTTTGGCCAGCTACAGCACAGCATCAATGCGGCGGCAGCAAAGCCATTCAGCGTGGTCTGCCATGGTGACTTGTGGCTGAATAATCTAATGTTTCGCTCGCAACCCGAGGAGGTCATCTTCTTCGATCTGCAGGCGATGCGACGCACCTCGCCCGTCTTTGATATACTACATTTTATCTACACCAGCACACGACGGCAGTTGCGCGATGTCCACACAGACACATTGCTGGCTTCCTATGCGGACGCACTGCATCGCGAGCTGGGCCAGCAGTTGAGGCATACACCAGCAGCGAATCAGTTGACTGAATTGTGTAAGACATTCTCGCTGCAGCGGATCAGCGAGGACTATGTGCGTCACGTGCACTATGGACTGGCCATATCGATGTGGATATTGCCAGCAGTCACTTTCGATCCCGACAACATACCCGATCTGGATGTGATAAGCGAACAGAATCTGAATGGCAAAGAGATTAACTGTACGCAGAAACTGACGCCGGATTATCATCAGCGGATCAAAGAATTGGCGCTGGAATTCTATGAACATGGCTATCTGGACGTGTAAATATTTGAAGTATTCGTAGTTGTATAACCGTTGGATCTAGGCTGTTTTCATCTTAATCAATTGAAGGATGCAGCATTCCATTTAGATAACAATATAGAGAGCAATCCAAAATGAAATTCAGTTAGATGAGCAATAACAGAGACAATTGCCGCACTTGTTTAGCTTCCTTTATTACCAAAATATCCTGACTATTGTAACTTAAACTTTGCCGATAAATCTTGTTTGTTGTTGGTAGTCGTATTTATACTAAAAGAAAAGCCAGTATCTAAAATCAAAAACAAAAATGAAACGTTCAAACTTGTTTGGAAGTTTGACGTTTCTTCTATAAAAGCAACATCAACATGGAATTTTGTAAGAGAGGGCTTCGAGTTTTCATCATGCAGTTGAGTTTTCACTTATTGCCACCGCCACCCCAGCCAAGGAAGCCCTTGACAAAGCCCGTTATGGAGGCACCCTTCTTGCCCGGCGATTCGAGTTTGTCCTCCAGCGATGGCAACTCCAAGTAGTTCATGGCCAAGTCAAAGAACAGCGGCTTGCAGGGTATGGGCTCCATGTCGGGCGTCAGCTTAAACACATTGGGTGACCGGGTGTGCAGCGATTGATCCTCCTTGTATTGGGAGAGGCGCTCGTAGAGTGGTTTTGTTGTTTTCTGCGACTTGGTCGAGACACCGACGGCATCCTCGCTATTGTCAACCTCCAGTACACTGTACGCATGGGCCGAGAACTTGCTGCCATCGATTGAGGAAAGCATTCGCTCAAGCTCCGATTGCAGTTGAAATTCGGCACAGGGTTTGCCCTTGAGCGCATCGTTGGCATAGTTGGAGGCTCGTTCGTATAGCGCCACGGCCTCCTTCCACTTTTTCATGTCGATGAGCGTAAGCGCAATATAATAACAGCGGAAAGCCTTAAATGTGTGAGCCAAATTGGCCACCTCGCTTTGATACTGAGCATCGTCCTCCATGCCGCTGATCTGCTGCATTTCAGTGACATTCTGCAAGATGATCTCGTATAGACGTGCCAAATCCTGCGGACGCACACGTTTGCCATCGGTGTGAGCTTGGTTCTGCTGCTGATTGGGATCGTCAAAGTTCAACTTGGCCTGTGCAAATAGGAATTTACAGTTAAGCGGTAACAGTTGGGCTTTGGAGTCTTCTCACCTGATCAACCAAACACAAATTCCGCTGTAGAGTACGGCTGTGGCGAATGTAGCTCAGATAGGCTAGCAAATACTGTACGCCAGAGACCGTTTGACCTGTGGTCAGGGAGCGAAGCTTGGGATCCTGTTTGATCTCGTCCCGCACTGCCTGGATGGCATCCTTGCAATCCATCAAAATGCGTTCGATCAGCTCAATCTTGCCATCCAGTTTCGTTGTCTTTGCCAGTGATTTATCCAGCTCCTGGGCACTGAGTAAAAACAAACGCACCTTCTCGGGCCGCACGGTGACCTTGCGACCACGCCAATCAATTGTCTGCAGTCCCTCGCTGCTCTCCGATTTCGTTTGGCTGACCAGCACATCCAAATTCTCCAAAACACCCTGTGCACGCAACTCGAGGATTTCATCGATCTTGCCACCGCTGGCACCGCCACTAATGTTGTAAGCGCAATAGCGCAAATTGGGCGTGAACTCATTGACTTTCGCGCGATACAGCTCCTGATCGTCGTCGGGCAGCGCCTTGGCCAAATTCTCATACACCACCTGGGCGCGTTTTAAATGCTCACCAGCCGAATCCCATAGCTGCAACTCAAAGTGCAAACTGCCATGCATCCAGGCCACATATGCCTCGCACTCCAGCTTGGTGCGTGCATCGAACGCCTCCGTCTATGAATCAATGAGTGATAATTGGTGGTATCTACACGAAAGGGACATTCACTTACATTGCATAGCTCCTGCAATTGAAGGGCATAGAAACAGGCGCGTCGCAGTTTGTTAATCAGGTGGAAACGCTTTCGCTGCTCCGTGTTAGCCTCCTGTTTTAGCTGCATGGCATAGGCCCAGGCGCGTTCCGCACTTATCAACGGTATGTGTATGAAACGCTCGTCGGCCTTCTTGCCCGTCAATTGGGTGAGCGTAACATCGCGACGTTTGAAGTGACGCTTGTCGCCCTGGGGATACTTAAGGGCCTTGCGCAGACGGCGAATTCGGCGTGTGCAGTAGCCGCGATAACGTTGATAATCACCATGTCGGAGGCCATGCTGTTGCTGGGCATCCTTGATCATGTGCAGTACTGCAATTATTGTGAAAGTTAAGTTACTTTCACATATGCACATATTTTTAGGTTAATTGTCAGTGCAGCTCCCCTTGTTGGAAGGGGGCTCACACTACGCCACTCACTTTCAACGGTGAAGATTTTCACTTGTTCCGGCACGACTGTGACGCTGTCCGCTTTTTCGACACTTTCTGTCCCATTATTTGGATTTGGCTCCTCGACAACCATTGTTTTAGCAATACCAGCTATACAGCTACAACGTGTAAATAGCCACGGATTAGTAAAAAATATACGAATGCACGACGGTCGGGTCGTCAAACGTAAACGTCATCATTGTTTTCGATTTCAGAGATGGTACTTCATAAAATGCAAGTATCGATATTTTACAATTTACAACAACAGCATTATTATTAATTTGAGACGTGCGCACGCTGATGGGCAGACAAATTTGTATTGTACATATACTTAAACAGTTTAAAGATAGTTTTAATGTAGTATTCATTTATTTTAGATCAGTTTGAGTTTGAATAAATTGTTATCGTTAGCGGCTATCGATTATTTTTATGCTCGCCTACCATTACCCACCACTAGCAAGTAGTATCGTGCACTCCCTTTGAAACTTGTTGGCTGACAACGCAAGAGCGTGCGTTGACGTTCTGCTTCTTTTAAATCAATTTCAGCCAAGTTCACAGGTAATTTTCAAGTGAATTTTTATGAATATCAAATCAAGACATTTCTGACAACGCGTTAATTGTCAAAGTTCATGCATACAAGTGCTGAAGGCAAGTGCTTTGAGGTTATACTTTCACTGCTCACGGCTCACCCCGTCAACCAGACACCCCTTCCCCATCACGCTGAACTGGCTTTGTTTTGACGGTCGTTTTTTTGACAACGTTGCAAACGTGCGCGCAGATCTAAATGCAAATTGATAATGTGAAATTTGTAATTAACAAATAAATACTTTTTCTTTGCACAGCACAGCATGTCGCGCAGGAGGGAGAATGAGGAGACGGACAAGCAGACGCGTATTGCGATTGTCAGCGATGACAAATGCAAACCGAAACGTTGTCGCCAGGAGTGCAAGAAATCCTGTCCGGTGGTGCGCATGGGCAAGCTATGCATTGAGGTGACGCCCACATCGAAGATAGCCTCTCTATCCGAGGAACTTTGCATCGGTTGCGGTATCTGTGTCAAGGTGAGCAGACTCCTCTGTCACCAAACAGCTGTTAATCGTTTCTCTTTATTCTGTAGAAATGTCCGTTTGAGGCCATCACAATTATCAACTTGCCCAGCAACTTGGAGAAGCACACAACGCATCGTTATAGCAAAAACTCGTTCAAGCTCCATCGCTTGCCCATTCCACGACCAGGTGAGGTTCTGGGTTTGGTTGGCCAAAACGGTATTGGCAAGTCGACGGCTCTGAAGATTCTAGCTGGCAAGCAAAAACCCAATTTGGGCAAATATGCCAATCCGCCCGACTGGACGGAGATTCTGACCTATTTCCGCGGCTCTGAGCTGCAGAACTACTTTACCAAGATATTGGAGGATAACCTAAAGGCATTGGTCAAGCCGCAGTACGTGGATCAGATTCCTAAAGCAGTGCGTGGCACTGTCGGCGATTTGCTGGACAAGAAGGATGAGCGGGATCTGCAGACGAAAATCTGTAACATGCTGGACTTGTCCCACATTCGCGATCGTGAGATCTCTCAGCTATCTGGAGGAGAACTGCAGCGCTTCGCTATTGCCATGGTGTGCATACAGAATGCTGACATCTTCATGTTCGACGAGCCGTCCTCGTATCTGGATGTTAAGCAGCGTCTGAACGCTGCTCTAACCGTTCGCTCTCTGCTGCATCCGACCAAGTTTGTGTGCAATTTAGTGGATAATCGCTCTATCTCTTTTAAGCTAACCTTTTATTTTTCGATAGATTCATAATTGTTGTGGAACATGATTTGTCTGTGCTGGATTATCTGTCAGATTTCATCTGCTGTCTGTATGGAGTGCCTGGCTGCTATGGTGTTGTTACTATGCCCTTCTCGGTGCGTGAGGGCATTAACATTTTCCTGGACGGTTTTGTGCCCACGGAGAATATGCGTTTCCGCACAGAATCGCTTACGTTTAAGGTATCCGAATCGGCCACGGAAGAGGAGATCAAGCGAATGAATCACTACGTCTATCCATCCATGGTCAAAACTTTGGGCAAGTTCGAGTTGACTGTGCAGCAGGGTCACTTCAGTGACTCAGAGATCCTCGTGTTACTTGGCGAGAATGGTACGGGCAAGACGACGTTCATTCGTATGTTGGCTGGTAATCTGCAGCCGGATGGTGAAGTCGAGCTACCCATGTTGAATATATCGTACAAGCCGCAAAAGATATCACCGAAATTCCAAAATCATGTGCGACACTTGCTGCACGACAAGATTCGGGATGCATACGTGCATCCGCAATTCATGGCAGACGTCATGAAGCCCATGAAAATCGAGGAGATTATGGATCAAGAAGTGCAAAATCTTTCCGGTGGTGAATTGCAGCGCGTAGCCCTGGTGCTCTGCCTGGGCAAACCCGCCGATGTGTATCTAATTGATGAACCCTCTGCCTACCTGGATTCGGAGCAGCGTCTGGTCGCTGCCAAGGTGATTAAGCGGTGTGTATTGATCTTCTCTAATTGTTAGTTCGGTTTTATTAACAACTTGCTTATCGTTTCAGATACATTTTGCATGCGAAGAAGACTGGCTTTGTGGTGGAGCACGATTTTATTATGGCCACGTACCTCGCTGATCGTGTCATTGTCATTGAGGGTCAGCCCTCGGTGAAGACAACCGCGTACTCGCCTCAATCACTGCTTAATGGCATGAATCGATTCCTTGAACTGCTCGGCATTACGTTCCGACGAGATCCCAACAATTTTAGACCCCGCATCAATAAGAACAACTCGGTCAAGGATACGGAGCAGAAGCGCTCTGGTCAATTCTTCTTCTTAGAGGATGAGTTTTCGGGTTAAGACAGTTCAAAAATAGAACACTATACAACAAACATAAAATATGCAACTCTGCGTATTTTAAATTTGATTGCCGTCAGCTTTGTTGGAGAGCTCGGTTTAATTTAATTCGATTCGCTTGCTGTCGCGTTTTCTGCCCAAAAGTTAATTTGTCCTTTTCGTTTTTGCATTTTTTGAACAATGAGCGCACCTTTCAATATTTTTATTTTCATTGTTGTGCAAAATAATGAATAATCGACCATAATGGAAGTTCTTTATAGTGAGTTTTTATACATATACCGAAAATAAACGATACAAACAAAACAACAATAGGTATGTCAAATTTGTATAGTGAAAATAAATTAATTTACTTTATAGAAAACGGCAAAAAGCACCGAGTTTTATTTACACTTGAAATAAATTCTCAATAAATTCAAAATTTTAAGCCCAACAGGTGTCAGCGATGCACAGTGAATGGCAAATTTGCTTGGGTTTTGTACAGAAAGGGGTTGGGGTTTGCAAATAATTGTTTGGATTTTTTGCAAAAGAATACATATTTATTGCACTTATTGGTTAGTTAGCATATTACACACAAATACGCACAATTGAAATATAAATATATGCATAAAAATTACATAAGGATTTCAATGATTTCAAATACAATCACAATTCAAAACAAATAAACAATAATGCTGCATATCATACTATCTAAAACACATTAATATTAATACATACATAGTTGGACATATATAGAGCAACGGCTTAATTCATTTGTTATTTCTTTCTTACAATCTTTTATTTTATTTTTTTTTTGTATTTTTATCGATTTGTTTTTTAAACGCTTTCTAAGCAATAAAATTTATGCGATTCAATCAAAATGTACAAAATACCAACGTTTCGAAAAAGGCAAATCTTTGAATATTACAATGCTAAATTTGATCTGTGGCTTAACGGCTTGAATCATCATCATTATAAAGTACTAAATAGTAGTAGATTTTAAGACTTATTTCACTAAAAATTCAATGCAAGTAAATGCGTCAAAAATTGACTCAAATTGTTAAAAATTTGATGTGCACATTATAAGAGAGCTCCGTTCCAGTACATTGAGTGTGAGAGAGATCGCGTTACAAAATACAAATAGAGAGCTTCAGATTAAAACATTAATTTCATTACTATAGATTTCATACAAGTTAAATGGACACTGTCAAAAAAATTGAGAGTCTGTTGTGATCCAAAAGCAGATCTATCTAATATATCTGCGTCTGTGTATTTTCTGTTCTTTATCTTTTCTATTCAGCAACATTTATAAATGGAACTTTTTGGGACTTATTCGTTAGTGTTTAACATTTTTTTACAAAATAAGATTTGCTTTTATAATTGATTGATTTAAAATGGCTACCAGAAGGTATCAAAAATAAGTGTATATATTGTATATATGTATGTTAATAGAGAGGGAATCAGAGAAAACTGCTCGATGAGGTAGCCAGCAACTCATGCATTATCCTTATCGTTCATTAGCGCCATCACTTCCTGACTTAACTCCACAGCCTGTTTGCGCAACTTAAGAGCCTTCAAATATATATATAATGGAATTATCATTAAAGCTATGTGTAAAAAATACTTACCTGAATTCTCAGCTCCTTTTCGCATGTGACCAGCTCCTGTATTTGTGCAATCGTCGTTGACAAATTCTGTTGATCAATCATCCAACGTAAATAGAGTTCTGTGCACACATAACAAATATATATAGATTTAAACTACAAGTTTTTCGATATGTATTCATATTGAAAACGAACCACTCCACAATTCCAGGCTAATGGGCGCCACCGAGGGCCAGATGACATTGGCATTTGGCTCATACAGCGGATTTAGCAAGGTCTGCAGGACATCGGGTCGATTTAGGTACGACCAGAGGCTCGTTGTCCTGGTGTGCACCTGAAGCTCATGTCGCTCCCGTTCCGCGTCGCAGAGGAAGGTGCCATATTGCGAGAAGTAGCTGTGCTCGAACAACAATATCAGCAGCTGTGTGCTGAACTCGAAACTGCACGGAAACTGCGTGTGCAGCTGAAAGATGCAATCCAAGAATAGCACAAAGGTGGCGCCCGAGTTCTTGTTGCGCATCTGCTGCGGCGTGTAGCAGGAATACCGATGCCGTGAGGCAAACGGATGACCCGCCTGGATCCATTCGCGCTCAATTAAGGCTTGCAAACTGCAAATGGATATCAGATAATTATAGTATATAAAAGATTGCGGCTATTACAGACCCGCGCACAGTGCGGCAATCTGGATTGAGAATGATCTGCACTAGCGATGTGACAATCAACGTTGAGTCCAGACCCTTGGCACCGTGCACCAGCACTGGGCTGCCCTCCTGATCCAAACACTGGGCGACCACGCAGGATGCATTCAAGGAATTGAGCACCAAGTTGAGCCAGCCGCTGTTCTCCAGCCGCGAGAGCCATTTGTCCGTGCTGCAGCCAATGTCATTGCAGGCTTCGATCAGTTTGGCAAAGCTATCCAAAATGGAAGCAGGCGAACTGACATTGCCAATGGCCCGATTCACCTTCTTCCACTGCGAGTAGTGCAAATCCGTCTCAGTGTTGGACTTGCCCTTGCCCCACGTGTCCACAATGAAGCCCTTTTTGCTGCGTCCCAGCACCAAGTTGAGTATGGCCTCATCGGCCCGGCACCGCTTGATGCCTTGTATGGAAAGTGGTTGGGCGCTGCGCATTAACGTTGCCTGTGTGCAGAGTAGAAATTCAATTAAACAATGCAACTCAATTATATGCATAATGCAATTAAAACGTACGCCATTCTCATGCCGGTAGCTGAGCACGGGAAAGCGTCCGCCATCGCGGAATGCGGCGGAGAGTGCGATTTGCTCGTCGCTAATTGCTTTAGGTACAATCAGTGTGGCGCCATATGTGGCACAGACGCCAAAGTCTTTGTTGACGTGGCTGATGCGCCACTCGCAGGCGGACACACAACTCCCGCTTCCACACCCACTCCCACCACCGCTGACCCCCAATGCAGCTACGGCGTCCAGCGCAAAGCCATTCTGTAACGGATGTGGTATTGGCGTCGATGTTGACGGCGTGCAAATTGTGATATTTGCAACATTCGGCGACGAGGCGCCTCCCATGCTCAGCCCACTGATAAGCTGGGCAAATTCCAACTCCGGCCTGCAAATCAAATCGGTTAAGATGGGCAATTTTTTAGCAGTTCTCGAACGCACCTAAACATGGTGTAGCCATCCTCTAGTATGGAATACATGGGCCTGTAGAAGAACGGATAGTCCAGCTCGGCATTCTGGATTTGACTGAGCGCCTCCAGCGAGGCGGCCACATTGAAAAAGTCTTTGGCATACTTAATCTCCAGCGATATAATGCGCAAATCCTTGCACCTCAGTGTTATCAGGCCACCCATTACAATATTCTGGCCCATGCTCGGTCTCTTCTCCACGCAATCGATGTTCTTGTGCAGCAGCTGCATTAATGGAATAATAGAATAATTGAATTAACTAAACAGCACTTAATTGACAACTTCACGCTACGTTGGACAAAGCTGAACTGCACCCACCCATAGCTCCTGTGTGTTCTCCTGGCGTGCGCTGAGGAGCAAATGGTGTCCCGTTATGCACAGGGTGCCCTCAACTGTTGCATTCGCTGCTGTTGATGTTGCTGATGCTGTTGCTGCTGCATTCACATGCAGGAAGACCCCATCTAATTTGGGTGTTTTTATTAGATCAGCGAACTCCATGTCATCCACTCAGCACCCACCAGCCACTGACTTAAAGCACACCCGCACACTCACACACACACACGTGCACACACAATTCGCGGCTGACCACCCAGAGAGCGGTGATTTTGTTCACACTAATTAACTTTTTGCATTTTCCTGTGGCGCTGCTTTGTTGTCGTCGTTGTTGCCACTTGATTGCTTCCTCTTCCGCTCTGCCCGCCTTTGACTCTTTCTCCTTTCTATGCCGGACAGGCAACACAAGCAGCAGTAGGGGCGTTTCACAGAGTAACTAATCTATGCTTGCATTACTTTATTGTTGCATTAATGTATTAGCATTCGGTAAATACGTCATTAATATTTGTTTACTAGTTGGGTATTCGATTTTATCACTAAAATAGACATTTGTTAAATTTCGTGAGAGATAACGGTGTGTAGTCATTCACAGCGAAACGCGGACACACCATGAACACAGTTCACGCAGTCGTCATTTATGTGCGGAGCGAACGCCGTTCACAAGAGTTCTTCGTGCAAGCAGCCCAGTTGCGCGCGTAATTCGAATAAGAAAAACTATCGTTATCAATTTAACTTCACATATGTATATATATATATATATGTAAATATTTATTCATACTTAAAAGTTGATTTCAAAAGGTTTGTTTACAAAAAATAGGGAAGTTATCCGTTTTGTCTGTTCGATGGCATTGAAACCAACCACAACGCTTGTCAGTGTATTTGTCTTTCAGGCTTATAAGCTACGGTTTCATTTGTCTACTTTTTTATCCTTGGGATTGTGAGAGATTTTGAATTTCAAACATAATAGAAAATATATGTATGTATGTATCGCAAGGTTTTTCTTTCTTGTAGTTTTTGGAAAAAAATTGCTTCTCTGTTAATTGTCACAATACGAATATATAAATACTTAACAGCTTGTAACGTACAACAAATGTATGTATGTATTGCAAATATACGCAAATATCAACCAACTAACACACATTAAAAAGAGATGTATAATTTATGCATTTTATTTTCGCATAAGATATCACAACAGGATGCCCAAAATTGCCGAAAGCACGATAGAATGAGGTACTTAATTGGAAAAATCAAGCAACATATTATAAAAACTAAAAAAAAAAATTGCATAAATTTCGAATTTGAAATAAAAAAATGAAAGGAAATCATCATTGGCGATACGCTTTATTTTCTCGCTAAAAAATATGCTTTTCGATTCTTTGTACCAACAACTTAAGCTACGTATACATAATAAAATTATACTAAAATTAGGCACTTATAACGAAAATTATAAATGAACCGAACTGCAAATGAATTTTCTTAGCAATAAAAGAAATGTTTTCTGGTTTTCAATTATTTGTTAAATGTAACTATGTATGTATGTATATGTAAATGTATGTATGTTAAATGTGTATGTACATTATGCGACATTAGAACAAAAAAAGAAATGCACAAAGAAATTGGAATGCATAAACAAAACTCAATGTATGTAAAATGGAAGACATTTATGCAATGAAGAATATATAAATATAAATATATATATGTGGAAAAACAAAACTAAATATGGCAATTGACAAAAAAATATGTATGTATTTATGTATTAGTAAACATAATAATTACGCAATATTGGAAGAGCTTTGGAAACAAATCGGTGGAATTTAGTTAATAAGCTAACAAACATAATTTTGCATTAACAATATACTTTTTTTTTTGTTTCGTGTCGTAGTATTAAATTTAACATGAGAAATTAAATGCATTCAATAAATATGTATGTATGTATGTAAAATGGAAGTAAATTTGTTCTTAACAATGCTTCGTTTTGTTTTTGTTTTCGCCTGCTTCTGTGCCAGAGCTTTAAATACATATATGTAAGTATGTGTGTGTATTTGTGTGTGTATGTGTATATATAACATTAACTGTATGACAGTTAAATATATAACTATTTATGTATGTGTATGTGTGTAAATGTAAATGTAAATGTAAATGTACATGTGTGTGTGTGTGTGTGTGTATGCAAGTATATAGCATTTTTGTATATAATAATAGCGTTCACAATTTGCTAGAATTATGTGTGTGTGTTTGTTTGTGTGTGTGTTGCTTAGATAAATCTTATAAATCTAGCTACACATTTAGATAGTTGCAATTTGTCTACGCCTAACATAACTGGTATATATGTATATAGCAATATATATGTATATATAAATACATATATATATATAAATATATATATATATATATATTTAGTATATAATTAAAGTATGTTTTAGGCTTAAGTATACTTTTTTGTTTGTTTGTTTGTTTTGCTATATACAACGTTTCATTTCACTACTACACTCGTATTTGTATACATATAATTTATATATTTAATAGATTTTTTTATAGAATTTATCTCAATTTTAAAATTCTTAGCAATTTTGGAGTTTGATTTTTGTTTGTTTTTGTTATAGCGGCTTAAATAGTTATCAGTTATCAGTTGTTTTCTTGCTTGGGTATTTCGGCTTTACAGAATAAAGGTAGAAAAATTTGTGTGTTTTGTGTGTGTTGTATAAATACATACAAATAATAAATAGGCTTAAACAATTAGATTTCGCTTGTTTTTGTTGTTACACGTTGGTGGTTTTTGCTTGCTTCTTAACCCCCGTTCCGTTAGTAGTAGTATAAATTGTGTATAAAAATAGTTAATTCAAAAATCTTAGTTCTACACACTTTTTGTTGTTTGTTTGAACCCATAAAAACAAATGAAGTAGTTTAAAATTAGCACACGCTTAACTTTAGCCGCTTTTGTTGTTGTTTGTTGCTGTTGCTGCTTGGAAGTGTCTCGAAGTACATTTGTTGTCTTTCTGTATGTGTGTTTTGTGTGTGTATGTGGGTGTATGTCTGTGGGGGAGCAGTAGTTAAACCGTTATGCGCATTCACCGCGTCAAAATGATCGCTCTGGGTATGGCAAATACGCATAGTCTTGAACGCTAATTGATCGGCGGCGCAATAGCAGCAGCTGTCGTTGGAGCAGCACTTGTTGCCACGGCTGCAGCTGGGTTGGCCACTGGTGGGGCAGCTGCCACCACACTCGATGCCGTTGACGATGGACTGGAGGGAGGATGAGGCATTGCCACAGCTATTATTGTAGTTGTTGTTGTTGTGGCGCTGATTGCGCAATTGCTGCTGATATTATTGGGGCGCTGCTGCTGTTAATGTTGCTGCTGCTGTTGCTGTTGCAACTGTAATCGATGCTGCTGGTTCTGCAGATTGTGCATGGTGTAGGCATTCACATTGATGTTGCTGTTGCTGCTGCTGTTTGTGGTTGCCGGCAAGGCGCGTACATTTTGCATTAGGGGCAACGCTGGCTGCAACTGTTGCTGCTGCTGCTGGAGTTGCAAGTGTTGCTGCTGCTGTTGCTGATGATGATGCTGGAAATTCAATTGGCCGGCGGCGCGCATCATGTGCCAATAGTTGTCATCGCCGATCGGTGCCTGCCGACTGCCGTATTTGAGCTTCCGGGTGATGCCCTGCTTGTAGTCGCGGTGATCCTTGTCAATGGCGTAGGCCTTCTCGCGCAGCTTCTCGATCGTCTTCTTGAATTCGGCAAATGCCTGCGGCGACTGTTGTTGCTGCAACGCACTCGCAAGCGGCACCAGCGGATTGCTTTGCTGCTGTTGCTGCTGCTGCTGTTGTTGCAGTGGCAGGGGCAGGTGTTGGCGATAGGCAAGCGGATCGAGCAACGCATCCAGCTGATTCATATTGGACATGATGAGCGTGTGTATGCGCTGCAGATCGAGTGCCGGATCGAGTGCAGTGACCAAATCCATTTGAAAGTAATCCATCTCCTTGGCGGAGACATTCTTACAGCCGGGGGCATTCTCATCGGAACGGCCGCAACAGCTGTAATATCCACTGATGAAAGCGGAGGGATGAAAGTACTGCATGCGGATGGAATTCATCAGACAGATTTTGTGAAGTAAATCGAACCATTCGCGCTCCTCAACGCAGTTCGTCGTCTGAACGATTAGCGGGCGGTCTTTGTGCACGATCTGTGGACAGAAATGGAAAACCAAATTATTGTTATTATGCAAATCAAATTAAATTTGCGCTGTTCTTTTCACTATGAAAATTTAAACATTCTGCTGGTAGATAGTCAGTCAAATACAATTGTTGTGCGCCCAGTGAAATCGCTAATCGTAAATTGCAAATCACACGCTCAAAAGTCCCACGCGCCTCCAACGTAACCACATTCTTTTGACTTCTTTAAGAGGTTTTGAAATTTCCCTTTTTTTGTCGTCGCGAAAAACACAACAAATGAAGAAAAAGAATAACAATGGTTGGCAACAGTTGTCAGTTGAAAACTGTAGTAGCTGGCAGTGTTGCCAACTCATTTTCATAATAATGCTAATTATTTTTAATTACTGGTTTTAGCCATTTACATAGACGCAACGCAACGCAACGCGTCCAAATGGGCATACAAATTATTAGTGAAAGTTTGTGCTGCTGGCTGTGATATGAAAACTACTGCTACTGTTACTTCTGCTGCCTTTTGCAAATACAATTTTGATTTTCTATTTTTTCACTTTCAGTGGCTGAGCAGCGCATCAAGTGACAGTTGGAACGCGCCGCGTTACCCATTGCGCATTTATCGATAACTCGATGACGATGCCCAAAACTGCAGCAGCCCACATACACACGTAATGCGCTCTGCTCTCCTCCTCACAGAGCTATTTTGCATGTGTGGGCTGGCTGCTGGCTGCTGCCTGCGCCTAATTTATTTATTTAATTTAAAAAAAAAAGAAAAAACTAAGATAAGGCATATCCGGTATTATGTATTTGCACATTATTGCTGTTGTGAATTAATCTAGAACCAATCTGCATATGTATGCAAGCGTATTTCACCACATGCAACATTTGCCAATTGCAGCGAGGCGTGTCTGCATAAAAGAATGCTTGGTATGCTGTTCCTACACATTATTACATCATAACTGAAACTCATCGAACGATAGATCTTTGATTGCAAGAACTCAACTACTCACCTTGAAGCAGTTCTGCATTTTGAAGCTTTTGTCTTTCAATTGCTCAACGCTTCCGATTTCCTCGAGCGGTATATCACAGTTGGGTTGTTTGCCCTTCGACTTGGCATAGCTTAGCGAGTGGGTTGTCAGGCGAAAGTAACGTTGCTTAAATTGGCGTCCAAAGCGTTTTCGGCTTGTCGGATATTTGGTCATCATACTGCGCGTGAGTGTGTGAGAGCGAGCGAGCGAGAGTCGAGTGGGGGGAAGACACGCACATACGCATACACACACATATGGCAAAGGAAGATAGAAAGAGAACGAAAACAAAAAAACAAATGAGCAAATGTTATGCATTTAATGCTCAAAATTAATGGTTTTTTTGTAATCCAACAATATATATATATAGAGTACCAACATATGTATAGGAAAAACAATAACAGTTCCAAAATTAAAAAGAAATTTTCTCTTACCCCTCGCTAGACGTTAGTATTTAAATTTGTATGTGCAAATGTGGTTTTTTAGACGAGTGGTGAGTGCGTTGAGTGTGTGTGTGTGTAAATTTTATGTATGTATGTGTGTATGCATTTTGTTGAGCGTGTTGTTGGTTGTATGTGATGGGAATTTTTGTTGTTGTTGTTGTTGTTGGTTGGTGATGAGATGGATTTTGTTTGTTTTTATTTTGTATAAAGCAGCACGCGCGTAAAAGAAGAGAAAGATAAAGAAAGTTTTGTTGGTATTAGAATAAAAATAAAGCGTAATCAACCAAATGTAGTGTATACGAAATTTGGGAAATATACGTAAAGAACGCGAAGTGTGTGTGAGAGAGAGAGAGAGAGAGAGAGAGAGATAGACAACAATCGATAAGCGCAACATTTGAATAGAGCAGATTACAGCAATTTAAATTATCCAATGTTAGTCTCCATGTATAATTCTATTATTTTAATTATTCATAAAATCTAATTTGCATGTTCTAAATGTTGCTTATATTTATAATTTGATATCGACCATTGTAATACGACTATCGACTATCGATTGTTCTCCTCTACGGCTCTACTACTATAACAAGAAGAAATAGATGCCAAGCTGAAATGGAAGAACTTACCCCTCCTTTAGTAATACTGGTTCAAGTGGCAACTGGGGCATTGTCGATTGCAGCTGATTGCTGCCGGGCGACAACAAATCGCAGGTGGCATTTGGCGTCGAGATGACCTCGAGGAAATGCTTGACGGCATCCACATGCTTCTCCGTGCAGAATTTCTTGTACAGCTCGCCTGTGTATTCCTCCTTGCAGGTCTGCTGCGACGAACGCGAACTGACCAAATTGCCCAGCGATTGGATTGTTTTCGAGATGAGCGTCAGCGTCCGATTCGTCTGCGCATCCTGTGAAGCAATGGCGACGAGGAATAAATAATGGAAACGTGTTAGAGTTGGGAGTGACTCTCATTGCTATAGTGCTTTATGCTTACCAGTCGCTCTGTGGTCAGGTCAAACAGTTTAGGACCCAGTATGGCCGGTGCAAAGAATCGAAGAAAAATGAAACCGGAAACGACGGAGAAGCGTACCTCGCGATTATGGGGAAAATGTTTGCCGGCACATTCGCGCAGATCGTGAAAAATCTGGCAGAGAACTTTGGGACAGCGTTCCGCACTCTTGGTAATAGCCTCGAATACCCGTTCTACATAATCCTTGAGATTGTGCAGATTTGTGTCCACAGCGGAGCGATCCTTCACCTTGCTGGGATCTATCTCACACGGTTTCTTCTCGGCGACAATTTGCGAGAGGACGGGACGTAGTGTCTGGTGCAGATAGTGCAGACCCGACAGTCGCATCGCCTCATCCATCATCTTGGAGACGAGCGTGTTGCCCCGAAATATTGTGGTTGGATCTGTCAGATTGGAGATCTCGTGATCCGCCAGCGCTTTGATAATCGGCGCAATGCGTTCCGTGTGCGTGAAGAGACGCACCAGTGGCTGAGCCACCTCAGTCTTGCCTGAGACGAGTTCGCCCAGTATGTAGACGGAGGAAAGAGTGATGGGTCGCTGATCAACCGACTCGAGCAGCAAATTCAACAGATCATCATAGGTGGCCAGGGGGAATACATGATCGGCGGAGTAGTTCAGATTGAGACGCAACGAGCCAATTGTGGAGTCGACGCTGAGTCGCGTTCCCGGCGGTGTTGCACAGGAACGGGGTGTGGCATTTAGGGAGCGGAAACTCGGAGATGTGGTGCGCGGTTGCAGGTAATACCAGGCGGCAGGCTGCACCGCCTGCTGTTGCTGCTTGTTCAGCATGGGCAGACGCACCTCGCCGAGGAACACCTTATCCGCCATGGCGCCGTGGGCGTCATGCCACAGCGTCACCGCAATCTCGCAGAGATCAGCACCGCCCAGCGGATAAATCGCATACGCCTTGTTCGCAGATGATTCCAGCGATGTGGCGGATTTGTTGCTGTTGGTGGTGCCCGTGTTGTTGCCGCCGCCAGCGGAATCCGAGTCAATCGAGAGATCAAAGTACATGACCTCATCGAACTCCGGATCGACGGTCTTTTTGCGCTGCTTTGTCCGTTTCGTGATGATCTGCTTGTTGCTGTAGTACGCAGTGCAGATGACAAAGGGATCACAGGTGCCCTGCTTTTTGGCCAGATCGACACAGGCGGGCACACGAATTGCGACACGAACATTCCGCGCGGCATGCGTATTCTTCCAGTTCGCCAGCTGATCCGTGGAGGATGTGGCCACCAGTTGTTGCTGTTGCTGCTGCTGATGATGTTGTTGCTGCTGGTGATGATGATGCACATGTCCAAAGAGTCCCGCACCGATAGTCTTCAGTGTCATGCCGGCCGTATTTCCGCTGGCAGCAGCCGCAGCCGCTGCAGCAGCACGATGAATGTTGGTTAGTTCGTTATTCTCCTTGTAGTCGTTGAGATGGGCACGTGGATGATGATGATGGTGTTGATGGTGCTGGCCATGATGATTATGATGATTGGGCAACTGTAGCGTGTGTTGCGGCGACGTATGCTCGACAATGCTGTCGTTTAGCGATTGGAGAATGGGGGGCACCTCCTCGAACGCCACCTCGATGTGCACCATGCCCTGTACCTCCGAATCGGAGTCGACGGGTCGGAGCGAGAACCAATGATCCTTGTTATTGTATTTGTGCAACTCCTCCCTCTTAATGGCGATCTTGCCAATCGGTTTGTCCTGTTTCATATCCCGATCCCACACATACACGGACAGGTAGCGAAATCTTCGCGGAATTTTGAATTGATATTCCTCGCCAAAAAAGGGCGACAAGGTGCGCTCGCTAATGGGTGTCCGGCATATTTCCTCCTGATCCAGTGCAATGGTGCAGTAAACATCTCGTGTGCCCTGCGTACTGCAGCTCGTATTCGCCGCATTCCGACTGCTGAGATTTTTTGCTTCGCCTGTGCAAAAATAAACAATACGAAAATGGGATATTTTTGTAAGTTTGAATTCAAATTAAATTCATGTTGGCTGCGTTGCAACTGCATAATTGCAAAACTATCGAATATTGGCAAAAAATGAACATATCAAGAAAAGCTTTCGATTGATCTTGACACCTGTTGCCAAATGTTGGCATGTATTTGAAAAAAGCTATCGCTTGACCTTGACACATGCGAAATCTGATTGCAAAATCTCTGATTGGCTCGAGTTGTGTTTAAATACTAAAAAAAAAAAACAATTTATTCAGCACACCGAATTTGAGTTGAGCGTTTTATCGGCTCACTTTGATGCCGCCAAAGGGCAGGCCCGACAGCAACGTGACTTCCTCTTCACTGTGCATGTGTATGTAAGTGTGTTTGTGCGTGTGCCGATAAATTGCATTATCGATGTGCAGCCACCTGGGCGCAAAACAGCAATAACATAACAATCACAACAACAATGGCTGCAGCTTGACTAGACGGCCTGTCCCCGTCCCTGTCTCGAGCATTGAAAGTTAATAATAACACCGCCTCTGTTGTTGTTGCCTTGATAAGCCACGTTTATCAGGCAATGACCAACGGGAAGACCGACAGGGGTGAGGGGGGCGGTGCAAAGTTTGCTCAATGAAAAAAATTAGCAGCCGGCAGCCGCGCAGTCGAACGGAAATATAATGCGTATTCATTTCAGTATTTGTATTTGTGTATGCGTATGTGTGTGGCGTCATGTAGACAGGCAAGCAGGCACAAGCAAGAATGCAAAGGCAATGCGCAAAAATGTGCTTTGTGCTTTGAGCGCCTCTTTCACATGAAAGAGTGAGAAGAAGAAGGTGTCTTTACCGTCTTCTCTTCGGTCTTCCTTACTATTGACACAGCTGGCTGCGGGACAAGATAGCAATATCTCTCTGTCTCTCGCTCTGTCAATTGGGTTATATTTGCCAGCTAGTAGTTGTGTACGTGTGTATTAGTAGAAAAACAACGGTGCTTTTACGCTCTGATGTGCACTGTCGTCGTGTCTGCTCTCACTGTATTGTCGTAAGAAGAAAAAAAAACACCAACAAATACGATTGATAACAAAAGACGTCGTCGTCGTCGTAGCTGTTTTCGTCGTGGCATTCCGCGTTTCTTTTTATGAATGGGACGCAACGTAAAGGCAAACAAACGACCAAGAAAATAAAAAACAGAGGCACATTTTATATGCAAAAACACAAAGCACGAAAGAAAGCCACAGAAGAAGCACCCAAAATGAAATAAAATATGAAACAAACAGCGACAACAACAACACACAAAAATCAAATGACAAAAATCAAAAGTGCTTTTACTCGCTCTGTCTCTTTCTGGCCAGTATCTGCTCAACAACAGTCAACTTCATTCATTCTCATTCGCATTCAGCATTCATTCATGATTCATGAATTGGCATCGCGCGCTGCTCTTGCGTCGTTTTCATATTTTTTCGGATCTGTTTTTGCTGCTGCTGTTGTTGTTGCTTGGAGGGAATTCCAGCCAGTCAAAAAAGAACTGCCGAAATTCCGTAGTAGTTTTTTTTATCATTTTTTTTTTTTTGGTGACGCTTTATTTATACCAAATTAATTTATGCGTGTATTCGTTAGTTGTTATTGTTATTGTTGCTCTGTTTCTTTTATTTATTGGGTGGCGTTATCTTGTGACAATAGCCTAAAATACATCGGCGAATTCCATTTAAATTGACTTCAGCATTTGCTAAATTTAACAACAATTCCAATTCCAATATAAGCTATGGGGCTTTATGCCTAATAAGTGTTTGAGTGTGTGTGCCTCTTATAAGGTTGGCTGGCAGGCAAATACGCCACTACACTCAGATAACGAATTTCTAGTGAAGTTTTTGAATAGTGAATTGCGATATTATTTTTATTGTGGACTGTGATTGATCAATCGTCCGATTTTCGAACGTCCTTCAATTCCATACGGGTTACATTAAATGCGTATAATTTTACGTATGCCAAGCACGTCATATAAAAATAGAAACACTGGGGAGGGGGGGGGGGGGGGGAGTTAGTCACTGCATTTTGAGAAGATGACGATATTTATTTATTCTACGAAATTTTTAGAGATATTGTAAGCTTTTTCGGATGAATTCCAACTGAGTTGCTTAAAACACACAAATCCCACGCTAATGTTTTGCTTGGCAACAATTTCGCATAAGAATCAAGTGAGTTGGGGTATTTTTTGTTTTTATTATAACATCTGTACTTGAAACAAATTAGTGATTATTACTGGGGTAGATATTGAGGTAATTGAAAATTAAATGGGGCAATTGGTAAGCAGACTCAAAAAGTGCTCAAGTAAATGTCTCTCTTTGGCAGTTCTATTTCAATCAGCTCATATGATGATTGGGGCGATATCTTTCTTTTAACTTATGCCTAAAAGCCAAGTTGAGCTGTTTTTTGTCTAATTATAGAAACGTGTATAATACACGTGTGTACACCATGTGGTCTGGTCTACTTCTAAAGCCAGCCGCACATCAAAATCAGTGTTCAACATTTCCCCCCCCCCCCCCCCTCTTACCCGCACCACCACCACTTTGACATTTGCCCATGGAGCGTGTTGTGCCCCTGTCAATGTCATTCATGCGCACACACAAAAATTACGACACGATTCGTGCAGCGAGAGAATCAAGTCTGTTTATAGATAACGACGACGGCCGGATTGTGGTGTATACGGTAAAAAAAAAAGGGCCCGCCTTTCAACCAACAACAGACTCATCTTTTAATGCTTTCAATTTCCTTCCAAGCAGGCACCCAAAATGGCAAATGGAATTTAAATTTAAAGACTTTGTAAGTCGACTTCATTTCGAATGAACTCTGTCTCTCTCTCCCCCTCTCGCTTTCTCTCATTCGCTTTTCCTTCATGTCTGTCTGTTTGTGTTTTCCTTTTTTGCACAATATGCAAATTGATTCAGTGCAGCATGAAAGGCGCGTGAATTAATGAGGCGATTACTTCTCAAGAGCAGTGCATAAAAGTGAAAAACAAAAAGAAAAACAAAGAAAATACAGCAGCAGCAGAAAAAGAAGTCGTTTTGTGGTTGGAGGGGAATCGATATGTGTTCTAGAACAAGGCGGGGGCGTGGCAGTGTAATAAATTCTAAAAACAAGCTAAAAGAAAATGTACTTAATTGCGCCGAAGTTGGAATACTCTGGCAAACATCTTTTAAGACTAACAACAACAACTACTTGATTATATGATATAGTAGTTCATTCTAATCTCTTTCTAAGGATGAAGACTTTATAACTAAATGTTAACTCAGCTGTTAATTCACATAATTCACGCTTGGGCAATAAATAATGTGAAAACAATTAAGAATGCTGTAGGCGAGTGGTTTTCAGTGTTTGTTATCCGATCTTGATGAAATTGGTTCAGTTCATCAATAATATATTGTATTTTAATTTGTTGCATATACCACTAAGATTGTTGCTATTATTGCTATCTGAAATCGATGTATATCGATGAAATTAATCTTAATCTGCCAGGTGTACTTATATTCCAAATTTGTCTGTTTTCGGCTCCTAATACTTATCAGGAATACAAATATATTTAATGTGCTTACATAAATTTCACAAAACCATTATGCCCTTTTTCCACATTTGTAATGGGTTCAGGATATATGTATATAAAAGCCAGTACAACTTTTATGCAAGAGAAACGGAAATAGAGATAAATTCTCTCGCATACAGTATATGTATGTGGATATACGTATTTATATATATGTATGTATTTTTTGCTTGCTGCTTCGTCAGCGGATGAGAGATTTACAAATGTAGTTGCTTCTGATGATGATGTCTGGGTCTCTCTGGCCGTTTGTCTAAACGTCAGCTTCCTGTCGAGAAGCAGAAATTACTTGCACTTTATGCAGATTTAAGGCAAAGGTGTTCGCCCCCAGATTAACGTGTGCATATCTATACATATATATATATATATATATATATATACATATATATAGGCTGATTCTTGTTAATTCCAACTAAACTCATTGCCCTGCAAACGACAACTTCCTTTTTCCGTTTGCCACTTCCTTTTTGGTTGTGCATTTAACAAGGGTCCCAAGATAATTGTGGCCAAAAGGAAGTAACTGGTTAGTGCGTTTGCGTGCAGCAACAAGAGACTTGCAACTGCAACTACAATTATAGCCCCATCCCAGTTTTACCTCAATGCCAATTTTCATTTGATGCACTCTAAATAAAGATAATCGTCACAATTTCAATCACACTTAGACAGCAATCCAAATAAACCCAGCCCCCCAATCCTCAACCACAACACACCTCTCTCTCCTTCTCTCTCACTGCTATCTGTTATATTCTCTCAACTGTTGCTCAACTGTTGCGTCTGTCGTCGTCACTCGACTGTACGTGCCGATCGATTTCCGGTCTGATTACGTTTTCTCATCCCCACATCCATGATCATCTCAACTTCATCATCATATTCTTCTTCATCATCTTTCTCTGCCTGCCTGTTGTTTGGCTTCTCTGTTCGCGTGTTTATTACTTTTCATCAGCGTCATCATCGATCGTTCATCATTCGATTGTTCGTTGATTGCCGTCGTTTGACGCCCCGTTTTGACATTGCTGCTTTTATTCAGCAGACAGCACTTGTGTCGCACACAGTTGGCCACACTTGAATAGCATTGCCTACAAGCGAAATTGTTAGCTTGCTTAACTTTAGACGCGATTTTAATAGTCGCATTAAAATTAAAATTGTTAACAATTAGAAAACTAGACACTGAAGAGTCTAACCACATTTATCGAGTAAATTCCTAGATTCGTTAATATGTATTGAGTTCATTGGCAGACTCATTCAGAATACCCTAATAACAACATATAACAGCCTTAACAGCCTTGTCTTTATTTATTTATTTTTTATTTGCCAGATTTCATATAGAGTAGCATATTCCCTTGTTTTATTTTTTATTTGTTTTCACAACCGTCTGAAAGAAATTCTTTCTTGTTTTGGTTACCAATTTCATGTCTGGGCTAGCTCGTCAATATAATAATCTTTGTGGCAATGAGTAACTACTTTTCTGCCTTATCATTGCCGGTGGCAAGTTTGCCAGTTGCTCACAGCTGAATCTGGTGCGGTTGCGGTTGTTGTACTTCACCGTCAGTCGACTCTTATTCATTCGGCAACAAGTTTGAGTAATTTTTTTTTTTTACTTTTTGTTGCAACTGCCTACTAATTATAAATGTACTATTATGACAGGTCTGGTCTGTCTCTAGTGTGTGTGCGTGTGGCATGCCAAGCAGCAGTCCGATGCTCATTTTTGGCGCCATTAACCTTCAATTACCAATTAGCCATGGCTGGCAATCAGTCAATTCACTGACTGACTGACTTTGTCACCAACTTGACGACGGCAACGCGTAACGAAAACGAAAAAGCGACACACGACTCGCATCTAAAAAAGCGGCGAGGCCTCTGGATCTGACCAAAACTAGACGCCTATTAAAACTTTGGCAAACCTCTAAATTAACAAACAGCAAGCCAAGTTTTCTACGCATCTAATGAAAATAATAAAAGTTAAAAGAAAAAAAAAAATACACCCACAGCACATTGAAACAAAAGCACAGCAGCAATTTTTGCTGCTTCGTGTGTGGGTTGTTTAGGTATACACATATATATATATATATATATATATATACATATACACGATATAGCTGTGTGTGTATTATTGCCTACAATTTACTATTTATTTACATGACATTAATAAGCTAGTGGAAATATTTCTAAAGTGAAGCAACTATTCTTATGCAAACAAATCTTTATAAATATTTATATAATTACTTTGCACTAATAAACCAACGCCATAAAAAAAAGGAGACTTGATAAACACTTTGACACTTGCGCCCCAGCTAACCTTCAGATATTTATATATTATGCCAGACACAAAAAACGAGACGTGCAACAAGCGAAACAAACAGCTAAATAATTGTATTAAAATTATTTATTTGTACACCCAAATGTCAGTGTAATAGAGGAAAAACTTGAGTTTAAATTACAAATTACAGCAATTTTAATGTCACGGGTAGTCTCATAAAAAAAATACATAAAATGGTCAACCAAAAAGAAGCGCCAACACAGCGTGAAGTTCAAAGCCTTGCTTAGGGTGCAGTAGCAGTCATCAAGCTGCCGCTCAATGCTGCTTGCCACATGACCCCAGGCAAAGTCAACACACATCAAAGAGAGGCGAGGCGAGAAGAGGTCAAGCGTTAAGTCATAAAAGACAGCGAGTGGCAACTAGAGTCTGGGGAAAATCACTCTGTGTAAGAAAGTAAAAGATAAATGTTAATCATCAGTTGCAAGCTCATCATTTCATCTCATCGAGTCGATGACGTCGTCAACTTTATGTTGTTAATCAACAGCAGCAGCAACAGCAAGCAGTGACAACAGTCAGTGGCAGGCAACAAGCGAAACCACATTGCCACAAATGTCCATGGCAAGGCTTTGCTTTTTATAAGGCCAGTCGAAGGCGACCTGAATAAAAAGCATTTTAGCAACGCAACTAATTACATACAATTGTTGTTCTTTGGAAGTGTACAAGTACAACAGCAACAACCAGAATGGCAATGCTCAATTCCAATTCCAATAAGCTTAGCTCTCATTAAATCAAGTGCATCTAATGCGCAGCTGGTCACACTTGACAGCTCCCTTGTGATGGGAAACTTAAAACTTAAACGCGCTTCAGACAAAATACTTGAAACTAAAGCTACTAATTTAATTAGAGGTTATTAAAACTTCTACTTTATGACTATAGTTTTATTTAATTTTAATAAATATAAACAAAAATACACAAGCTGTTACGAAATTTAGAGTTGTACGAGAGTATTTAAGTATTCGACCTAAAGCCTAAAACTGCTGCTCAAGCCTTCTTAGTGACTTAGCTTTTATTTTATTTCTAACTAAAAAAAAACTGGAGGTTGTCAACCATTTTAATTGTTCTTTAGCCAAGTTAACACGTAAACATAGCTTATCAAGAAAAATATATATTAGAAAATTTTTTATAAAAATGTACAACAAAAAAAATGAAGAACAGACAAAGACAAAGACACAACAAGGTAGACTAATTGTCAACAAAGCGTAGAGAGGGAAGATCAACAGAGATCAGAACAAAAGACACTAGAACGGACATACAGCCAGGCCAACAGTGAGTTTAAGCCAAGTGCCAAGTTGCCAACCAGTTTGGGATTTGCTGTGGTCGAGGCCTGACCAAGAGCAACACCAACTACAACTAACAACAGCAGCAACAACACAACCGGCTTTTAATTAATTGCCTTTTTTAGGTAAAACTATTTCTTGTCGCATATTAATACATATATATACACACACACACATTCTTACATTAATATACAGAGAAATGCGTGCTTATTTTGTGTTAAATTTACAAACAACAACAAATGTCAGATACTAGTTGTTGGTGTTTTTTCAAGTTCAGCAGAATTTCGAGCGTGTTGTGTGGCCATTGTTAAGCCCCCACCTACTCACCGTCCTCCCAAGAACAACAAACAGAGTTGTCAGCTCATGTAAATTGTCATCATCAATATTTCAGCATAAATTGCATATCTTGTATTTTATCTTCTATCTTCGTCTTACACGCTAGCATCCAATGCATGAGTCAGTTATGTGAGTCATAGTAGAGCGCCCTCTGCTGGCCAGTAACTGCAACTTGCATTTTCTAAATCGACAATGGCAACTATTACAGGGGTGTGGGAGGGGGGCGTGTCCCAATCTTATAGAAAACGAAATTTAGGTTATGCGCTTAACATTTTAATTAAGTGGAAAAGTATTACGCCAATTTCGGTCAGTGCTGTTGTGTGTAGAAATCGCAAACAGAGCCAACAAAATGGAAAGCCACAACAACAAAAGCGAAACTTTTTTGTAATTGAAACTGAGCACGAAGTGGAAGTATTATTATTAAGCATGCAAAGCATAATGAAGTGGAAATATGAAACTTAAGTAAAAAAAAAAAAAACAAAAGAAAAAACTATGCACAGACAGACACACGGGCACAAAACGAAGAATGCTTGGATGGATGGAAGACTGGAAAACTGGATGGATGGAAGCCTCGATAACAAGTAATGTGAAATAAAATGTAAGCTTGTAAAAGGTGACGATGCTAAAGTTATTAGATATGATGACGCGAATACTACATTTATCATATGTACATTGTTCATAAGGGGGAAAAAAAAGTTCTATGTTGTGGAATTTACCCATTTTATTTTTAACATATCGCATGTGCGCATTCATCAAGCTATTCCAGATGATGAATAATACATTTTAAATTTGAACGCATTTGCTCTGCTGGGTAAATAAGCCAAGTTTGTGGTCTGAATTTAAATTAATGTGTATTTCATAATTATGCAGTCGATTTAAATGAGTTTAAGGTCACACAAAGAACAGTGTTTAAAACAGCAGTATTTACAAGTTGTTCAATTTTGTTTATTTTATGATCTTCCTCGTTCTCATCAAAAATTTTAGTCACCAAAAGAAAGAGCAAAAAGAGGCAAGAAGATCTGCGCTGAAATTGCTTATAATTCCGAAAACCCAAAAGAAGACAGCTGAGTTTTGTGATGCTCTCCAGAAGGAGGAAGCGTCAGGCAGACAGACGGACGCACAGAATGTATAACAGGATAGACAGCAAGAAGAAGCAGATCAGGCCGACAAAGACAAAGCGCATGAGAAAACAATTGAAGCGTGCAAAAAAAAAAAGAGCAACACGAAGAACAACAATAAGAAAACTGAGAAGGGGTTCAGAAGTTGAAGCAGAGGCACCAGCAGCAAATGCAGACGCAAAAAAAAAAAAAAAATCAAAAGTTGTATGGCAAAGAAGAAAGAAAAAGGAAATTCATGCGATGGGAAACGGAAATCAAAAGCTGCTACAACAGCAGTGTTTGATGTTGTCGTTGTTGCTGCTGCTTCTGCTGTTGGTGTTGCAGCTTTGCATATAATTTATGATCTGCCAAGGGCAAAGAGACGCAGACAGAAGCGTAGCAAAAGCTGCTTATGGAAGATTGAAATTGTTTAGGCGGAAAATGAAAACGCGCTGCGCTGTATGGCATAAGTAAGGTAAAGAGATAAAAATAAATAATGTGTGTTTGTTTGCAGAGTGTTGGGATGGAGTCCCCCGCCCCCCGCCATGATGCAGGCAGGTGTGAAATGCGAGCAGGCAAATGAGGCCAACACACACATACACACATAGAGAAGCAACCCTTTTCATTTTTTGACTGTGGTTTTGTGTGGTTGTTGCTTTCATAATTCTGTTTTCTCACACAACAACGACGACGACGACAAAAAAGGCCATACAGGAAATGTAAAACCAGTCAAGAAGTACACCAAAATAACCGCAGCAAAAAAAAAGCTTGCAAATGTCGCAAATGCTGCTCAAGTTGGTTACAGTTATTATGAGTAGAAGTAAAGGCAGACAAGAAATATAAAGAATGAGTGAGGGAGAGAGATAGGTATAAACAGAGGTGTGCAGGCGCCCATTCATGAGTTGACCTTTTTTTTTTGTCTGTTTTGTTTGTCGATATTTGCGCACGCATTAATCGATGAGAGTCTTCGGCTTTTGATGTTATCGGCAATAGAAAATGAGGCAAAAACGAGGTTATCAGCGAACTCGCACACACTATTCTCAGCTGCTCTTAATAATCATTCATAAAACAACAAATTAGCCTTTGCGTGTGTGTGTGTGTCTGTGTGTGTGTGTGTGGTAGGCGGTAGGCCAGAGAAAAGTACACCGAATTCGAATTCCATTCATGAAAAAACCCACAGATTGCTGCTATGTGCAAATGTATTTGTATATGTGTATGTGTCTGTGTTGGCACATGCGCTGGAGTTGAAGCGTCGTCACTCACACACACATACAAAATTCATTCACAACTGCACGCTGGAGCGGGGGCGGGGGGAAGATGCCATAACATGCACAGGCAAAACAGAGACGACGACGGCGTCGACAACGGTGTTAACAGCAGCAGCCAGCGGAACTAGCTTCGTGTTTCAGCTTAAAACAACAACAATAACAGCAGCAATACAATGTTAAAATCTTGGTTTGTGTTATTTGCTGGCTGCATCGAAAAACACACACTCACACATAAACACACACAAGACGCACACGCGATTGCTGTCAGAGCGAGATGTCACGAGGCGGCTGTACAATGCGCAGAAACAGCGCCGCACGCTGCTGCCTTCCTCACTCACACACAAACACACACACACACAAAACAAAATGCATTTTCAGCCAAAAAAATTAGAATTAACTGCTGCATTATTTTGTTGTTAAACTGTTAAACTGTATTTTGCACATTTCGATAAATCAGTTGTACACTATTAACACACTGCACCCATTGAATTTATATAGATTGATTTTTGATTTTGTTAATTCGCATTTGGTTTTTTGGGCGCCTTCTTCTGGCGGACCAGAAGAGAGACGCGCTCAGATTCCAATACACTTTTCACGGCGAAAAATTATGATTGGCGTGCAAATTGTTGTTGTTTGGTTCCCAGACGATATTCGTTTTGTGTTTGCATTGGGGTTTTCATTGATTTGCACGAGGTTTACATACCAATTTTCACTTTTAATTGCTCCTCAATTCGGACTTCGCGTGTTTCAGCCATGTTGGATCCATAACTACTGCTGCTGTTGCTGCTGCTGTTGTTGTTCGCGTTGGTGTTTCTGTTGTTGCTGTTACTGTTACTGTTGCTTGAATCGACAACAGCAGCAGCGACGATGTCGCTGTCAATAGCGTCGTCCTGCTCTTCACACATATAGCGCTTCTTTTTCAACAGCATTATGTTGTTGATGTTTGTGTTGGTATAAGTGTTGGTGCCCGTTTGCAGTGTTGCATTTAGATAAGTATTGAAATGAATTTATTTTCCGATATCGTTGTTTTACCGCAACCGTCGCGTTTTGCATGAGATTTTATTATGTTGATTTTTTGTACACAAATCGCTTTAGCATCACTTGATTGTTGTTGCAAGAAGTTTGTGTGCATTAGATCATTTCATATATTTATATCACTTAATCTTTTCTATTCAATATTTAATAAATCCGACAAAAACAAAAACTAATAAGCTTTGAGCTATATAATAATCCGCTTTCGACTTGCTGCGAGAGAAGAGCGACAAGTTTAATGCAGGAAAATATCAATCGCGCGCAGCGACGCACAACCGTCTGCAACAATAAACGAAACTATAATGAGAGTCGAATGTGAAGCGAAGGGAACACGAACAAATATATATATCGATATATCAAGAGAGCAGTAACAATGTTATCGAGCGATAGAAATTAGTATGTTGCTTACATGTGAATCGGCATAGGTATTTTATTAAGCATAAATATATATTTTAATGAAAGGCTAATGTCAATCAACAATTCTTTTATATATAAGAGAAGAAGATCATTCGCTTGCTTTTATAATGGGAAATCAGTTTTTGGTTCTCGTGCTTTCCATCACGAGCAGGCAAATTAAACACGTTTTGCAACACTAACTTATCGAACATCTGCGAAATGGCGCAGAGCTTGAAATTATGAAAATTATGTTGTTTTCTCTGAGAAATCATTTACAAAGCTTGTCGGGAAGGGACGAATTAGATTATACAAATAATGTCTATTTATTGCCCTAGCTAAGTTAGCAAAAGGCGTTTGTAAGAAAGTTCACGCTGTTGCTATTCACTATAAAATTTTATGAATGGAACTGAAATTAGCCCAGCAACGGGGGTTGTGCCGGCAAACACACACACAAAAACGCACGTACACAATGAGAGGCAGGGACTGGTGAATACATGTTGCGCTAGCGCCAAGCGGAAGCAAATTGTGTTCCGGGAAAGTTTCAGGCATTTTGGTTGCGTCGAATGCGCTACAGGTGGCCAGTCAGATCAACATACGGCACGAGTGTTTTGCGTAGTTGTAATTTCCAAATTCTAACCCACTGAATGCATTTAAATATTTTATTAATACTGAGTAAGCATATATTCAATAAATCTGAATTTATCAAAATAAATTAACACCTCTCCACAAATACTATAAATGCTTATTTCTACAACTTGCATATGCCTGACTTGTTGATTTGCAGCGCATTTTTATTTTAGGTGGGCGTTTTTGGTTCAGGGGTCGAGAAACCGGCAAACTACATTAAAAAGAAACAACGCAGTGAAATGTTAAATTTACACGCATTCATTCATTGTTTGTTTGCTGCTGCTCTGCGAACCACACACGCAAAACACAACAACAGCGATGCGTCTTATCAGCAACTGTTATACATTCATTAGGCGCTGCCGACGTCGACGCTAACACCGACGCCGCCTATAAGTGGAAGTGCACAAGTGGTCGACATTTGCTGTCGCCCTTTTTATTGCTTCTCTTACTTATTTTATGTGTGCCTTTGTGTGTGTGTACGTTTGTATACCTTAACTCATGTGCAGCAGTGAGCGGCGTATTCGATGACAAAAGTAAATATGTACATATTTATTATTTATGTAAGTACATATAACGTAACGGTTGCTGTTTAACAATAAAAAAAATAATAGTTTAATGACATAATGCACTCAAAGTATACCTTGAATAATATTTATTGTAAGAAACTCGAACACAGAGCTCAGAAAGGGTATTTCAAAGTCGTTTTCCTTGTCTGGTAGTTTGTGTGCGTCCGAATGTAATTTGCGTTTTCATCATTTTGCTCAACGAAACGTAACCAACGTGGGAAGTTCGACCGTCTGTTTTGTCAAGTGCTTTGGCTCCAGCTGTCCACTTGCCTTAGCCTTCCTCCCCCCTTCCACATTGCTCTTTGCCCTTGTCCAAGGTGCATTCGTCTCTGCATCGGCGATATAAATAGCGTTTTGTGTTGTTGTTGTTATTCTAGTTATTGTTGCCGCATTTATTTAGATGAGTGTTGGCATCATTTTCGGGTTTAGTCTTTTTTTCTTTCTCGCTCTCTTTGCTGTGTTTCTGTCATTTCTGTTGGCTTCCGTTATTTTGTTTAGCATTCCATTTCCCGGCATTGAATTGTTAAATTTATTGACCATCTTCCAAAGCACTTTTTGGGGAGGATTTCAAACTATTTTCAAATAGATTTGGATTTTACAAATCTGGTAGTTTTTGATAAAGTTATGGCTCTGGAAAGTCTTGAACAACTTCTAAAGCACTTGTTGGGAATGTTATTTTAACATTGATTTCGAGCTGGATTTGCGTTTTCAACTTTAAATGTACGATTAATCTAGAGACCAAACTATGGTCTTAAAAACTTAAAAGGTGCATAATTTTTGTTTTATCCAATGCCCCCAGCCCTCCCTATAACAAAGTAAGATTTTTGTCACTTGTTATCAATTGATATTAGAGTGGTAACAGAGTATTGCACAGTCGGTTCTGCCGCACTGCAATTCCCTCACTAGTTTAACTTTTATTTAATGAACATATGGTGCATACATAAATATTGGTTTTATCGTGGGTCGCTAAAATTTTGTACATTCGTAGATTTAATATTATTTTTTTTGTATTTAGCATCACTTATCTACAAATTAATTGGCATATTATACACTTGAATTCACAAAGAAAAGTTGAAAATGTGGGTAACTTTTTTATATTTACATGCATTGATTGACCTATTGAGAACCTGTTAAGATATTTGTACAGCAATATAAAACATTTATTCATTCATTGACTCATATTATTTGTTATAATGCTACAAATTGAAATTTGCTAAACTTTATTAGAGACTAACTTAAAAATTATAAATTGTTGGCAAACTTTCTAGAAATGTGGCAAGGACACCTTAACAAAAATTTGTAATTGGATTGTGGATTCACTCATAGATCATAGCGAATATGGATTGATTTTATCATTATATACTTAAATATTTACATATATAAACCGACTAGAAATGTGCTGAGATAATAAAATACAAGATACATATTAATACCTAACCACACTTACAAATATATCTTTTTGCAAACAACTGTCTAATTAGTGCCGATTTCTACTGGTAACAGATTCGATTACAAATATACATATATGTACGTAGGACGCCACTACTTATAGCTAGATTTAAGTCCTTGCATAAAATCGTTCCAAAAATAAATTCTACATAAATGTAATAATTTTTGGCAAAACTGACTGACGTCTGGGAGAGCTCTCAGAGCAATCCAAAAATTCAAGAGCCCATTAAAACACTAATTGATTTAGTAATAGAAACTAGCTTAAACCCAATTGATGCGCGTTGTTGGCTATAAAGCATCGTTGTGGCTCTTGGATATGGTTGTCTCAATTTGATCGATGCGCCGAAACGAGGTCAAATAATTGGAGCTGGCCTGCGTGACAATCGAATTGTTCGAGGAGCTCTGCAGCGATAGAGAGATCATTATAGGTGAGATGGAGCATAGATGATAGAAACTTCAAGTTCGATAAAGTTACCTTCTTCTGTCGATAGGAGCGAACACGCACTCGTGTCGTATTCCGTCGCACGGGGTTCACCGTCGTCGACTTCTGGGAGAGACGCACCGAGCTGAACGTGCTGCCCCGATGACCTCGTCGAATTTGCGGTGAAGGCGTGCCGGTGGCTAAAAAACGAGATGCAAAGATAAAAGGTATATATAGGGATAAGGGACATGCCAGTTACTCACGTGTGCCTGGTATGGCTGTGCTGCGTTTGGTGGCCTGCATCATGCCGAACACGACAGCGCTGAAGGAGCCATGATGCGATGTCTGTCGCTGCAGATTTGGCGTCTGTGCAAGTGGAATGCCGGCGGGCAGGCGCACTGGTGAGATCAGCTGGCTATCCGAAACGCCCCTGGGATGTACATAGAACGTGGTCATCATGCCCTTGCCCTTCACATTGACTTCACCACGTTTCTGTAGGAGCACAAGCTTGAAACTCGAATCAAACTCAATTCACACAATTCTCACTTACCACACACGTGTAGCCCCGTGAGCAGAGCAATTCCGCCGTATTGTCCGGCACTTGGACGCGCCAATTCTCGCCCGTGGAGTCCATGCGCGAGGCCACATTCACTGTATTGCCCCAGATGTCGTAGACAGGCTTCCGAGCACCAATAACGCCACTAACTAACGGTCCGCTGCAGATACCGACACGAAGTTGGAAGTTGTTGAAGGCATCGCCATTGATCTCCTCCAGCTTTTTCTTCATAGCAAATGCAAACTCGACAAGATCACAGACGCTGTCCTCCGATGTCTCGCCCCGCACACGCAGATGCTCGTGATTGAGTCCGGCGGCAGCCATATAAGTAGCGCCCACGGTTTTTATTTTCTCCACGGATGCAAAACGCGGTTCCTCCAGCAATTCATCAAAGTCGCCTGGAGGATAACAGAAAAGCACCATTAGCCACTGTGCGCAATAATTTCGTAATCAATCAACTCACAGATAATCTCATTTAGGATGCGTATACACGCTTTGCCATTGTCAATGTCCTCTGAATAAAAGTCCTGGAAATTGGGAATGGAGGCAAACATGACGCCGCACAGATTGTGCATTTTCGAATAAAGCTCGTCCGTGTGCTCATCGGACAGGTAATAGGCGGCTACATGGTCCGGCAGGATGTTCTGCATGCCATTCCCAAATCAAACATTTAATTAATGAGACATCATTCGGTGGGGTGGGTAAAGGGAGAGGGGGTTATTAGTGGTATTACCTTAATTAATGTGTCATTAAGCGCACGATTCGATTTCATGTTGGTCAGTTCGCGTTCCGCTTGCTCCTTCCAAATGAAGTCCAGGCGTGAGGTAACCTGTACAGGATGAAAACACATTTATGATAAAGAAAATAAAAAAGCATAGGCTGTGGGACGGGTTGTAGGAGGTCTTTACATATATATTTGATATCGACAAAGAATGGTTTAGATTAAAATTGATCTAAAAACAATAAATCGAATTTGTTTGCATTTCTACTTTTGAGAAATGCATTTCTTAATAATAGAAAATTTTTAGTTCTAAATATAAAGCCGACTATTATCCGATTATCCGATTGTTATATTCAGATAGCTTATTGTAACATACCTCGACCAGCCTGGCATGATAGCACACCATGATTAGGAACGTGATTAGCAGTATGAGCATCTGTACGCCGAGTGGCATTCCATTATCCCTCAGATTGGTCAGACTGAAACTTTCGTTGGTGCTGAATCGGATGAAGATGAGCGTAGTATAGAATGCGACCATGCCCATCGCCATAGTTGCCTTGATCAAGTAGTAGAGCTTCAGGGCCGTGGCCAGCGAGACGAGGCACAGCACCCAGGTGAAGACGATATACTCTCGATGCACACACCCTGAAGTGTCGTCTATGGTGATCACATATGAACTGCGATCGTTTCGGGTTAGGGCAAAGGGTCGATGCGACTGCTCAAAGGACTCCAGTGGAGTGTTGCTTAGATTTTTAAAAGTCAAAGCATTGGCAATCGTATTACGCACTAATTCATCGGATGCATTGATGAAGCTCTCGTTTACCAAGGCGACCAGGGAAATGGCGGAGGCACCGCCACTAGCTGGTGTGCGGATAGTTAGATTGTGCTGGAACGTTTGCAGGATAGAAACAGTTGCATCCAAATCCATGGAAACGTTGCTCAACTGTGAGCTGCGGGTGAGTTTCAAGTCATTGGTGCCATTGTAGCTGGACGAGGGGCAGAGGACCAAACCAATGGCACTTAGCATGCACATGGAAATGATGACGCCGCAAATGAAGATTGTGCGACGTCGCCGCTGATGCACCAACTTGGCCGAGTTGCTTTTCAAACAACTTGGCAGGCCTAGCAAAAAAAAAGTGAATGCTGAGCAAAAGCAGTCATTGATAGAGTATGAAGATATTGCTTACCTGGAAACTCCTCGGCCATGACGAGGACACAGCAAAAGGTGAGCACCACTGTGCCGGCAGCCAGGCAAATGATGACCGATGTGCAGCGCGGAATAATTATGACCTGGCACAAAACCATAAATATCCAAATGACAAACACACACAGCATGTTCGAGCTGCAAATAATTACAAAACAGCATAAACCAATTAGCAAACACTTCATTAATTAATTCATTAATTGCTGTTTAGGCATTAGTTCCATTAGTATTTTAATTTAATTCGCACCGAAACATATCCTCGCGCAGCAGACAAAATTTCTGCTCCTGACTCTTGTCGATGAATTTCAATGTCCAGGCATTTAAATACTCTCGCCGGATTTCCTTATTCGAATTGATTTGGATATTTTGTTCGATGAAGTCGTCAATCTGTTGCCAAATCAATAAAATAATGAATATGATTGAGAATTGTTTAATGTATTCGTTATTTACCTCTTTATCTAGCACGGTTACTGAAACGCGATGATCTTGTTTGGGATCTACTAGAATCGAATCCGTACGATTTAAAGCCTCCTCGGGACTGTTAAGCTAAAAATGTATATATATGTTAAGTTAACACTTTTCAATAGATGAAATAGCGCCATCTAGTGTTTGATTTCCTTTTAAATGTAAAGTATTTGTGGATTAATCAAACGTTTTAATTCTGTATATATTGTTTTGATAAGTCTACATAAATTTGTATGCCAACTCTTGCTCACATTTCTGAAGGGTATCTCTGGTATCCACTCTGTGGTGCTCTCATCCTCTATGACTAGCCCCTTGGCACTGATTGCCTCCGCCAGATTCTGAACGCTGTCGCCATTGCGAATCTGTTCCAGTGGTGCGGACATCATTGCCGTTGGCGACGATACCGTTGAGAGTCCAGCTGCCGGTGCTCCACCAACACAACCAGCAACTGCATTCGCATTAACTGCCACACCATTGCGCAAACGGCGGTTGTCCAAGGCAACACCCTCGACAACATTGGGCAGCGAGTTGAGGGAGATGTTTTTCTTCTGTTGCTGCTGCAGCAGCTGTGATGGCTGCTGCACGGCCATGGCCACTGCACACTCCAGACTGCTGCGTCCATCGATGCTGCCAGTGCCGTCGATAGTGCCCTGCACCGTTGCCGTATTGCTGCCAATGCTGCTGCCGCTGGCCGAGATTGATTTGGGCAGTGCTGCACTTTCCTGATTGGCAGCAGGAGCAGCGCTGCTGCTGCGGGTACCAAAGCGGCGCTTGGGTCTGCAACGTGTTAACGTGTTAGGTATTGTTATTACCGGGATTAGCGGTGTTCAGGTGGCCGCTTGGATTGGAAAATACTTACCGCAACGGCTCTGTGCGCTTGATGAGATACGTGGTCACGTTCAGCTTATTGAGATGATTATCTCGACTGCCGCCGTTGCCCGGCTCCACTTCGTAGGCGTCGTTTAAGCAGTTCAACGTCGCCTCCGAGATGTGAACGCGACTGGAAAAGTGAGTGGTGTGCAGAGGGGGAGTGGTAAGTGAGGGTTAACGACAAATGGTAGTTGGCGAAAATTAAATTCAAATATTTGCCCACGTTTTCTGCGATTGTGCGCAAAGTTTGCCACCCGAACAAAACCACTCTTTGGCTATATCTGTGTGTGTGTGTGTATTCCTTTCATAATTGGGTTCGCTGACTACGAATTGGTTTCTAGTCCTACTTGCTGACGTTTTATGTTACTGCTGTTTCGCCTGCTTTTCTAGGCCACAATTACATCAAAGCATTTTGCATTAAATCCGAAACCTTTAACTTTGCCTCTTGTTCGGTTTGTGGTCGACGTTGATTTGTTGTTCCTGTCCAGCTTTTATTATTGCTATGCTATTTTCCGCTCTCACTCTCTCTTTGCATTTCTTCTTTTTGGTTTCTTGTGTCTAAACATGCCAGGCTTGCAAAAATTACTAAGCATTCGTTGTTAGTCAGAGTCAGAACCAGGACATACCCTAATTGGCCAATTAAAAAATGTGGCTGACTCAGATTTAAAGCCTAAACTTATTTGGCAACACATTTCGGGTTGCTGTTGCCAGCGATTTTTGTGTTTTCGAATTGTTGCCAATAAATTGAAGCGTCATGTTAACCAAAATATTGATGTGATTTTCTAAATTTGTAGAAATTCGAAGCGATACAAAGGCTGGTTCTCGGTTCTCGGTAAATGCAGTCATGCTGAACTGGTGAACTTAATTAGTTCTGGCCATGTTTTATTATTTGCACCTCAGACATATGAGATATGTTTTACACAACAACCGGTCAGCAATTTATTTTGTGTTTTACATAATAAGTTGTCAGCAACTTATTATGTGTTATATTTGTGATTATCTTGATTACGCCTTTTTTCACGTTTCCAGCTAGGTAACATTTATTGTACAAACCCCCTAAAAGTATGCAATATAAATATGCACATTTTCTATTCATTCGAATGGTGCAATTTAAACTTACTTGAATGTAGTAAAAATTTTAAATCGACAATTAAAATAAAATTCAACTGTTTTGTATTTTGTAAATTTTAGTTATCGTCTAACAATAAGTTCATTTATTTCGCTTGTAAGAAAAATAACAGACATGTCGCGCAGGGCAATGCTTCATGTATAAAATTCAAAGGACTAGACATAAATTGGCAGGGAAAATACGTTAGTTGGACTTACCCAGGTATGCCGCCAGATTCCATGTGATTTGCAATTATAACATCATTAGACCAGACATCAAAATGCCATTTCTTGTTGCCCAAAACGCCGCACATCACCGAGCCGCTGTGGATACCGATGCGCATATTTAGGTCAACCTGCAAAATTAACAAAACGCAAAAATTCTCACAGCAAATATGCAAATTATGCGCACGGCAACTGCAATTGGGGCTCACTGCAGTTGTCAGAGGGTCAGTGACAGTCTTAGTCGGTCGGTTGGATTCTGTGACGCACAAAAGTCCTTAAACAGCGGTAAAACTTTCACTTTCATTAAATGCGCTTAAAGGTCATAGGAATTGCGGCAAGAAGACAAGTTGCACCCCGCATTGCGCCACAAGCAGCCGAAAAAAAGTAAATAATCAATTAAATCTTTGGTTATTATTATTTTTTTTTTTTGCACTTGTCCACTGTGGGGGTCATGCGAAGTGTAACACATATTTTTTGTTGCTGACGTTTGTCGGCGTTGCGTTTGGCTCTGCTGAGATTTGCATACAAATGAATTGTCAACACGTTCAGCACACGACACCAACGTTGTCCAATGTTCGTAAAAATAAAGCGGCTCGCTTTCCTCCCTGCATCCCCAGCACCCATAAAAAAAGAAATGCAAAACAGCTGACCATTGCAAAGTTTGTGGCATTAAATTTGAAAAAATAATGCGGCTTGACTTTTAAATAGTTCCCATAACAGCTGATTGTTATATACAGTCGTCTGTTAGTTGTCAACTGTTACATTTTATGCGGCGCACGAAAGTATGCAACAAAGAATGGAGTTTTTTAACTTAAAGCAGCCATTAATTACAGAAGCTGAATAATTCGATGTGCAAATAACAAAGGAAACGTATGCAACCGCCACTTACATGCGTATGCAGGCGCACATCCTTGATGGCCTTTATCATGTGCAGTCCAGTTTCAACGCTGCACACGGCATGGTCCGGTCGAGTCTTCCAGTTGTCACTTTCGAACTGCGACACACAGTAGTAGCAATCGCCAAGCAGCTTCACACGCAGGCAATGATTGTCCTGTGAGGAAGAGAAATCGATGTGGGATTTTTAAAAGGAACGCAGCACTTGCCACCACACATACATAAGTATGTATGCACTTACCTCTGCAATGCGATCGAAACGTGCGAAGAGGTCGTTTAAAATTTTCACTAATTGCTGAGCCGACGTTTTGCTTGCCAGTTCGGTAAACCCCTGCAGCCGTAAATTTCAATCAGTTTGAATGTCATGAATAATTTTGCACTAATTAGCTTACCTTGATGTCGGCAAATAGGATGCTCACATTGTCCATGGGATACACGTACAATTTGTTGAACTGCGTTTCCACCGTGGGATCCGTGCCTTTGTACATTTCACTGCGTATCTGATTATTCACAATGTTGGGCAAAACTGCAATTAGAATGCAATAGGACACTAATTAAATGCAGCTAAATTCAATAGTATGCTTGTATAATGTAGAGGTCTATAGTCTTTGAGTCACATGAGTCAAATGCCACCAGGATTCAGAACTATGATTACCTGCTCCTACCTCATTTTAGATTTTACCTGCCGTCGGCCAGAGAATTCTCTGGAATTTGCAATATTTCATTTGCCGTGGTTTCAAAGCATTTTTTCGTTTTAACTAATGTTGTATGTACATATAGCTTTTGATTTTCTCTATTTTGTGTTTAGGGCAAGGAAATTCTTGAAATTAAATTAAAAAATATCTCTAAGTAATAAGAAAAAAATGTGCATCTTACTTGAATCTAGTAACTTTTGTGTGCGCTGCAGCTCCTTTTCGGACTCCTTCTTGTGCTCCATGGCCTTGTGGGTCTCGATGAAGGCCAGACGCTGCCCACGATCTGTCAAATACTTTGTATACATGCCGGCCACATTGATGGCCGAGTACAGAATGAAATTGGCAATGATTTGGAACAGCACACAGTTGAAGTCATATGTCGTCTACAAAAACCATGAAAAAAAAAAAAAATATATATATAAATATAGTATATATATATATTAGAACATTGCGAGATTTTGTGCCTACCTCCTTGCTCTGCAATTTGTTGATGGTAATTACGGCCAGGTGGCAGCTGGCCGTAACTGTGCCGCCCACCACGCACCATTTGAGAGGGAGTGGCAGCATGGCGTACGGCACAAATATGACAAACAATATGTACCAGACCAGGTACTCACGATTCTCGAAACCGACGCCTTCGCTGATGAATGCTGTCGTCGTCGCAATAAAAACATTTATGACGGCCAAAAGGATTAGGAAATTTAATGGCCAGCGCATGTGACGCATGTCGCATGATTTATGAAACCAGCCTTATAAGCCAAACACACCCACCTTGTATATTGAAGAGTACCCAAGTGCAGACAGATGCCCAGTGCAAGTAATTGTTGGCAAAGCAACGCCAATAACCCAAAAAGCAAATGGCCAAATTGGCAATGCCACAGCAAACGGACCAAGTAATCGCGGTAGCTGTGCTCGCCATATTCGAACTCTAAACCAAACAAATCAAGTTTGAAATTAGTCTAAAGAGAGAGAGAGAGAGAGAGAGATAGAGATAGTGTCAGTTACCGTCAACAAGCGGTCCTTTGGCTGCATCATCCATATTATGGCCATTACAATCTTTAGCACAAAATCGACGACATTCACAATAATTAGAGATTTCTGGCGTTGCCTGTGTGTATAGGTGAGATAGCTTCGTTCCAGTGAGCTCTGCTTAAAGGAGTTCGTTAGAGAGGGACAGAGTATGCCCTTGACCACATTGCCGCTCTTAAAAGCCGAATATGTTTCATTTGTAAGCGGTCTTTGGGGTCCAGCAATACTCGCTATCGATTGCCCCGATTCCAGTTCGTAATCTGCATACAAAATTATATTCATATTATTATTTACATATACATATATTTACACATATATCAGAACACAAAATAAATGTGGGTCCGACTAGTTTTCATTTAGAATTGGAATTGGTGAAGAAACAATATTTTACAAGGAATCGTTTGCTTTTTTGTAACAGAGTCAAATGCTTATAGAGACTAATTAGATTCGTCCAAGTTGGATTATAATCAAATTGAGCAATAAGCAAATTAAGTGGGGCACAAACAAATATATTTGCTGACTGCCATTTATGATGCTTTTGATCCAGTCAATGTGATACCAGACATCTGTATAGACCGATGGTAAAATGCTATTGCCACATCCAAGTCCATATGAGACGACGCCATAAACGGTCAAGTTTCTCAGCAGGGGATCACCGGTATCACCACGGCAAGGATCCTCATCGAGACTGGTGTTCATATTGCCGGCACACAGCATTTCGGCCAGAAAGCTCTCAATCATTGAGCTGCACAGTTTACGATCCAGCAACTTAATCTTGATGTATAGAATTCGAGAAGCAAGTGCACCGCCCTGAGCATATCATATTATTATAGCAAACAAGAAAAACAACAATAATTCGATCGAGTTACACTTAACCAGGAAGACACGCCCCCAGCCCAAGACCATATATGTTAAACCAACTATGGGTGGACCTTTGGGCAGATTGATAATGCCAATGTGCGGCTTGCCCATTGGCAGCTCAGCGTGCAACTTTAAGATTGCAATATTGTTGGTATTGTGAATGGTATAGTTTGCTGGCACATAAATCTTTTCAACTGGCATATTTATGGTCTGACCCTCAACAACCTTCAGACGATTTGGGGTGCCAGCGACGACCAACAGGACGCGACTTCGATAGATAATCTTGCGATTGCTTTTAAAAAATCACTGATTAATGGATCGCAAACTAAGTATATATATATATATATATATATGTATGTCCTACTCCATAACACAGGTCGCGGCTGTCAGCACATATTGGGGCGAAATTATGGAACCACCACAGAAATGATTGTCGCCAAAGTACTTCCGGGGCGTACGAGATCTTATGGACACCACATACTTGGCCATCGTTTGCATCACGTGATGACTATAACTGGGCGTGGCCACTCGCTTAGTGCGCTTCCCATTGGAGGCAAGTTCGTCGCTGAGTGCCAAGTGGCACATTAGCAGTAGGTGCAGCAATTTGGAATACTTTCTATGTATCATTTGTATTATTATTATTATATGAATTTATTTGAAGGAAGTTTCAAAGTTTCGTCAAGACTAAGTGACTAGCTTGCATACAAATAGACAGACTACATCGACTCGACTAATGCTGGTGATCAAGAAGGTTCTTGATCTTATTTGGTTACGAAGCGTATACAAATTCTGCTAAAGTTTCCGGTATTGTTTCAAACTTTTTGCGATAAGAATGCAATAACTGACTGCAAAATACTTTGATACCAGCGAATTACGATTTGGTTCCGATATGGTCTATTCGGTATAAATAATATCAGATTTGGTATTACTAGTTTCGTTTTATAGCCTGAATTTATATAATTTTTCAAGTCATTTCCTGCTAAGCGATAAAATTAATACACCTTCTGCAAGGGTATCAAAAGTAAGGGTTACAAGTAGTTGTTTTTATACCCTGAACCCATTAAAAACACATGACCACATGACCACATGATCAGGATCAACAGTCGAGTCGATATAGCCATGTCCGTCTGTCCGTCCGTCCGTTTGTCCGTCCGTCTATATGAACACGCAGATCTCAGAGACTGTAAGAGCTGAAGACTTCAAATTTGGAATATAGGTTCTCGTAAACCAGGAATATCGATCCATTTAAATTTCCAATAGCAATAAATGCCATTATTTGAAAGGGAGAATCTTCTTATGTATACATAATATGCATATGCATACTATTGATCAACTGCCCAAATTTCGTCAAGATCGGATAAGAAACACCCAAGTTATAGTCGAACATATATTCTCATATTGCTCTCATTTCTATCAGCAGCCGCAAGCATTTTCTGTATGCATAAATATGCGAGCGCATGTGTGAGAAAGAGATGGCATGATAAGCGACGCGAGCGTCAATATATTTTTGAATGTATTCTGGTGTTTGTCGGCAGATGGCGCTTGCAGAGCTGCTCGCATTTTAGTGCAAATCTTTTTAAAGGGGAATTTGCCAATAATAATAGAATATATTTAATAACTGGGTTCAGGGTATATCGTAGTCGAGTTCACTCGACTACAGCACTTTTACTTGTTATACCCTGATTTTATTTTTGTTGTTGATTGATTTCGTCTTACCAAAATTGCTGTTGGCAAACATGCTGCAGCTTTCCGTGCGTCGTTTAGGTCCATAGCCGGATTTGGCCTCCACGATGCGCACGGATTGCACGCGTCTCGGCGTTTGCTTGGCCAATCCACCAGCAGGTCTGGCAGCACCAGTAACGACACCAATACCACCGACACTACCATTGCCGTCAGGTCGGTCCGCAGCGGTGCCGACACCGACGCCAAGCATTGCCTGCTGTTTCTTGCGCAAATTGGATAGTATTGATGCTGCGGAGGCACGCAAGGAGTGGGGCAGATCACCGCTGTCATCCATTTGGGCGCCGTCGCCGGGCAGTCGTGGTATTTTAGACATATCCGGCTTGCTGAGGGCCATCGTTGGCGTCGTCGTCATCGTTGTTGTTGTCGCTTTTGCTTTTGCTTCCTGCTGCTTTTTGTTGTTGTGTGTTTTAGCTTAGCTTTTAATTAGCCCTAAGTGCTGGGCAACAGTTCAACTTACCTCGATAGTATTTACTATTGTTGTTGTTGTTGTTGTTGCAGTTGCTGTGGCTTTAATCTGCTCATCATTTGTGGTCTGCGCTGCGGGATTGCTCAGACCGGGGCCACACTCAACATCATCATTATCATCATCATCATCATCGTAGTCGTCATCATAGTGCTCATCTTCATCGTCGTCGTCGCTCTCCAGCTTTAGATCGTCAATTTGAGCCAAGGTAACGGCACCCTTGTCAATAGCGCGTCGCAGCACAACGCCCTGCTCCACGTTCTCCTCATCCGCCTTCTTCTGCTTCGACTCCGCTTTGGGCTCTGATATAGCCAGTGCTTGGAGGTCGGGTGGTGCGGAATGGGTGACACTGTTGCATTGGCGACGCTGCTGCAGTGCCGAAGATGGCGTCGAGCTGAATTGGCGCAGATGCACCTCGGCCGAGACCAACTTGTCGCCGTCGTCATCCATGTTGCGTTCCTGTTCCTCCTCCTCCTCCTCGTCGGCTTTGGTTCTGATCGATGTAGAAAATAGTACAGTATATTAAGCTACTGGCTGGCTGATAAGCAAGTAGGCGTTGTTAGGTGGACATAATCATCAACATAATTATCAATGCGTGATAACTCAGACTTTAACTGTCAATAGGCGCTTTGATGTTGTCAACGATTTAATTCTATTTGTGACCTTGTGTTTGCACGTGTGTTTGTCTGTCTGTGAGCATGATTGCTGGAGCCCAGCGCCTGTCCCATCTTAAGGCCTTCTAATGAATACAACATACATTTGCCTATTCCCAAACTGATGCTGGTGCAACACACAATCAAAACTTTTTGATCCAGGCACACAAAATGTAAATGGTTTCTAAGCGTCGACATTTTCGTCGAGGCGTGAAGCCATTTGCCAAATTTGTCAGCCCTCGAGGATGAGAAGGGATGAGGATGTGGGTATTCTAAACCAGAACGTATGTGTCAGCTGAAGGCTGAATACAATATGTCCACAACAGAGCATACGAAATGATTAATATTAGTATGAAGCTTTCACTGAATCAGCTTTTGTTGGTCTTGAGGTCGTTTCAACTATGAAAATGGGCTTTAAAGTGTCATAAAAGACAAATGGCTATTTAATATGAATGCCTAAATGCTAAATGATAAAGCTTAAGCTTAACAATACATAGAAATGTCATTTAAAGTTTTAACCAGATAAAATAAAAAAAATAATACGCATATGTAAATTTAAGCTCCGTTTCAAATTTCGCGTTGAAAAAAACAATATGTAAAGCTAGATATATTTTTTTTTATTTATTTAAAGCGATTACAATCGAATTACACCCACAGAGATATCGCCACCAATCTTTTAAAGGCATTAAGGGATAATGGAGTTTGTCATGCATTTCCACTCAGATAGAGCATTAAAACTTTAACGTTGCCGGCGCATACAAATTGAGAGGCCCTTAAATAATTTGGTTTTCATGATGCCGACACTCCCCATGTCGTATAAGTTACCTAAGTCCCATACTCGATTGTATTAAGTATCCTTACTCGCATACTTCAAACGGCTGCAGCAGCAGCAGCAACTTATACAGCTTAAATTCTCGATGGCGCAGCGGAAACGCAAAATAACGACTATGAGAATGACAGTCAACAACTAGAAAATGGCACGTTGATGTCGTTGTCATTATTCAAATTAGCATTTAGACACACACGGTTGCACACACACACACATTAATACACACTCACACACACACACACACACACACTCACACATACACACATACACACATTAACACACATTAACACACACTAACACACAGGCTCACGTCAGCGGCTCATTTATATGCGCCCTGTACAAATCGTAGCATACTTTTCGGCTGTCAGAAATATTGTAGACCTCGAAGAAAAGAACTGAAATAAATCGCAGCAGCCAAGAGACACGGCTATACGCATACATATATATATATATATATACATATATATACATATGTATATGTAAGTATCTTTTAGAAATGTATTTGAAGAGACCCGAAATTAAATTTGTAATACGTTCATAATACGTAATTCAATAAACTGTCAACTGCTCAATGCGCTGCCCTACCAAATTATATGCGTTCTGCCTGAGGTCCTCTAGTAATTTCCGGACATAAACATTTATTTTGTGCACATTTAAATAACAGTTTATTTGATACGCTCTTTTGTGTTTGTGCATTAAGCCGTCTGCCCATTTTAGTTTCCTAATTTACTTTAACGAGCATCGAGTTCAACTTTTATGAATAGAGCAAAAGTTTCTCACCTTTGCGGTTGAGCTCTTATATGGTTTGTTGCTCATTTACTGTACAGTTGGAAAGTTGGTAACAAACTCATCAACTGGTGTCTAATATTATCTGCGACACGTATAGAAATATATATATATATATTGCAGAATGCCAGAAGGTCTATTTTGGGCTTGCACACTATAGCACACTTGTGGGCGCAACCAAGTTCCATAATTAAATATGTATATTTACATATTTTATTTATATCTGTATTGGTATCTATCACTTTGGTTGACTGCACTTCCTGCTCAGTACATGCGCCACGCCCTCCCCTTCCCTCACCACAGCTGAGCACATTAAATAGTTGTTATCAGTTATCAGTTGCCAATGTGGCTAACAAAGTTGTATAATGCAAATAGCAATTGGGGCTTGATTAGTGTGTTCAAATTTGGAGTAGATAGAGTTAATGGATGATTGTATCATTTCAAATATATACCTTTGCCTATGTATTTATATATATATGTATGTATATATATATCTGCAAGTTTTGCCTACAACAACAAACATATTCCTTGAGGTTATATTAAAATGAACGACTTTCCAAATAAAAACTGACTTGTTTTTTTTTTTTATTTATTATATTTCGGCTATGGCGACATTTGCATGTTATGTTAAGAAGCTTTCGCTGCGAGCAATTTTCAACCCACTGTTCACATAAAATACATAAAATTCTTCAAATTTATTCAGATCACATTTGGTTCTAAAGCGAATATACAGCTGCTTCGGCTTTTGTAAGGCTCGATGGAAGCAAAAAATCAACAACAAAAAGTGTTATGCTTCAGTTTGTAAGATTGTGCTCTTAACACCTCCATAAAGTCTTAATCTGTTCATTGTTAATTGAGCATGCTAACTGTTTTTCATGAGTTTTTCATATATTTGCAGTCGTATTCCAATTGACTTGAAATATATAATTTACACACCTGTTAACTATAATCCTCCAAGCAGCTATATCGCAAGCCACGCATCAGTTTAGTTTGTTTCTCTTTTCCATTAATCGAAAATATGATTAGCACATTTGATGTGTAAGTAACACGACTTCACTTCTCATGACTTAATGAAATTCAACGTATTTTGAAACTTGCATTATAATTATTGTCGTCACTAAACCAGTTGTCGTAGTTTGTGTTGTTTTCATCGGATAGGTTTTGGCCGATGACTAATCCAAAAGATAAACAAAGAACACAAGCGCGTTTATGTTTATCAAGTCAGCCAGCCACTGCAACCAGCCAGCTAGCGACCGAGGGCGAGATAAACACCTAATATAATTATCACTTATATAAATGTGATGATAATGGCGCAACAATATTCAAAATACAAAATCGATACAATTTCCTGGCAAGCGTATTGGTTTTTTTTAGGCAAGCCAACGCCGCTGGTCATGATATAATAATAATGATGATGACGATGAAGATGATGATGATAGCCGTTGCCTTTGCTTCAGCCTATAAGCCGAATCTGGTTTCACTTTGAACTTGCATTTCCACTACACAATTTAATGCCCAGCAAATATTGAATTTGCAATATTGAATTTCATATAGTGGTTCCAGATTAACTACACTTGTATATTGCCGTCCGCGGTCCGCGTTTATCTTTTAATCTTTCGGATTCGTAAATTTCGCGTCTTTCTCGTCGAACTGGCATTTGGCAACTGAGCGTCAAAAGCACCATTGGCTGCCTGTAATATGAGTATTCTCATATGGCATAACAAATATGAAATATGGCACTCAGCAGTTTTTATAGTATTCAGTGCCAAAAGTCGAAAGAGACACAAATCAGTTAGCCATTTGGCTGGAGAATTTCTGATTGCTGATAAGGTAATTGAACTGTTTAGCGGTTAATAGTCGATACAAATGATAACAATCGATAAATATCGAATTTAAATAGGAACAAAGGCCAGACAATAATCAAATAATTAATAAATGAAATACGACATATTGTCAAATGTCCCAAGACTTATTTATAAATATCTATTGGGTTACTCAGTAGTTTTATGTTTGAAAATTTGTGCGATTTTTCTTAAAGTTGCAGTGGAATTTCTTTTTGCATAAAATGGACATAAATGAATAAATTGAAGAACCACAAGCCAAAGATCAACAGAATAAAATACGTAAAACTATAGCACACATTGAAACGTATAAATAAATTGTAGAAAACATATTTACAACAAATTTAAATTCTAACGGGAATTGCGGCTAGTTTCTTATCAGTGCGTATCAGGGTCCATATCGGGTTGTACCAGATACTTATCATAATCATTATTATTAACTACCCGTTATTCAATTCACCGTGTCGCATAGGGAATGTGGCGAAGGGTAAAAACGATTCTCAAGCCAAGTAAATAAGAGTTTTAAGGAGGAAATTGGCTGGTTTGTCGATAAATATGGCCGATAAGAGCTCAATGTTGCCTTTGTACTGCGCGGTTGTTGTTATTGCCTGTCAAATGTGTTGCTGGTTGCTGGTTTTTTTTTTTTTTGCTGTTGAGCAGGATATTCTTGTTCCTGTGAAATTTCCTTTCTGCTGCTGTCGTGCGTACGTGTGTGTGTGTGAGTGTGTGTGTGTTTTTGTGATATGATATGAAATGTCAAGGCATGTCTGCAACGTTAGCTTTTATTTATGTAGGCAGCGGCTGTTGGGGTTAGTTGCAAAGTCGCCAAGCAGCCAGCAATTCATCCAACCAGACAAGTAGCCCAGAGGCTTGGAGCGGGCTGTGTGTGGCTGTGAGGGTGTGAGTCTGAAGTCAGCCCTTTTATGAGCTTTTGTTGGCTTGTTGAATTTATGGCCATAAGAAACTTGTTAAAGCGTATTATTGGGTGTGTAACAAGTGTGTGAATGCTGTCTTTGTGTGTGTCTGGGTGAATTCTATGAGCTTGTGTTTATTTTTTTCATTCTCTGCTGCGGCTTATGAGCTCTGAATTCTAAGGGAGAGAAAAGTGAGGGAGGAGGACAGGTTGTGCTACGTAAGCCACTCACGAAAGTAGATTAAAGTCATATTTACACACCTCTCGCATCTGCTTACACTCCTTTTGTTGTGGTTGTATTTGAGTTTGTGCTCTGCGTTAAGTGGCAGTAATTAACACTTGACATATTTATGCCTGGTCCCCCCTTCAATTGTGCATTATGCCCTGCATGAAAACAACAAGCGCCACATCAACAGAAGAGGGAGAAACAACCACAACTAAAACAACAGCAACAATTAAGGCAAGGCCAACCCATCGATATGACAACAAGCAGGCTGCTTATTTTATTTATTAAGCGTCTAAGCCTTGCGGTGGGCTTGACGACATTTTGAGGAATGTGTTGACAATGAACATTATAGACTGGCCTTATAGAGAGGGTGGTTGAGCGACACTAGATTCTGTTGAGGGCCTGTTTGGTTGAATGTGTGTGCGTTATATTTAAAGATAATTAACTGAAGATGGCAAGCACCCACAGAGGCTTACAAGCATGATTAAAGACTAATTTCATAACGAGTAGTAAGCTAATCACTTAAGGGGCAAGGCGTTATTAAATAGACTTTAATGTTATTATTAAAGTCAATATTCTGTCACAGTCTATTAGATATCAATCAAAGGCATTGCTTAGGTTAAACAACATAATGTCTTTAATTAATGGTGATCAGTGCCTTTTGCTCTTCAAACAATAATATTAAATGGCCACTGGCATTATCATTATCGATAATGTTTACTGTATTCATTTCTTGGGCGTATACTAAGTAATCAATTAAGGCATTTTGTGTGTAGCAGCCGATGAGTCGATGTAATTAATTTCAGGCACAAAGCATAAATGCCTTCCAAATGGAAGTCAGTCACTCACAGCCAAGGGAAACGCAGCAGGTGGCAAACGTTTTTTTTTCTTTCTTTTTTTTTTTTGCCAACAAGGACATTTTTTTGTACACAGAATATGGTTGATTCATTTAGCTAAAAGTCGGACACAGAGACAATAAAATGCTGAACGAGACAAGTAACTAGCGTCTTCGACTTGAATGGGCAGAGATACATAGAGAGGCAGAGAGAGAGAGAGAGAGTCAGAAATACAGATAGAGATAGAGATAGATATAGAGGGAGGTGGACGTAATACCTTATGTCAAGTGCCAAGACTCTAGTTGTAATGTGTATGTGTGTGTACATTTTGGATTTGGGTTAATGTTGTACATGGTCAATATGGGTGTGCTTTTGAAAGGGCGCAACAAAGCAGAAAATAGGAAAATTACTCAGTGGCTCAAAAAAAAAAATGGAGCATTTGCTGGCTGGTTCCAGTTAACCCTTTCTGCCAAAAATCGCTTGTAAGTATTTAGAATACTATTTGCTGCCACAAAATAAGAAAACTTAATCTAGCAATTTAAAATTCAAATGGTTATAATACCAACTAAAGTGATAAGGGCGAATACGCTTTAGAGAATATTCAGCAGAGAGAGAAAGATAGACAGAGAGAGGGGAGGGGGGGGATAGCAGTGTCATTATAAAATACCAAACATTGTTTGGTGTTTCTTGTTTCTGTTACGCATTATTATGCAGAAAATGCGCTTACGTTGCCCACAAGCCGTCATCAAGCGCTTTGATGTCCTTTTTCGGAGGACAATTTTTTTTTTATTTTTTTTAATACATATTTTAGGTTTGAATCAAAGCTATTTATTTGTGAGTTCGTTTGCTGATTTGAGTAAACACTGAAGTGCCTCTGGATTTGGGTCTGGTTTGGCGGGTTCAGTGTGCAAAACAAATTCTTTGAGCTAGCCAAAAAGAAAAAGGCAATAAGCCGTATAAGTGGCCACTTTATAAGGCACACCAGGGTTTGCAAGAAGCATTTGATCAGTCATTCAAAAGCCATTAAAATTGATAAATTGCCGGCGCGGACACAATTCGCAAATCTTGATATTACATTTGAGCAATAACAGTTCGAGAACTCAATTTATTTTTGACAAACTCGACCAACAAATGCTTGATAAAAGCGAACGAGGCACATTATTTATATATATATATATATATATAATTTTTTTTTGCATATTTATTGCTGTTGTAATTAGTCAAAGCTCGCTTTGCGATTGCAGCTGTTCAACAATGCGTTGCAAAGTTTTGTGTCATTAAAAGTTAGCGATATCATTTGATTTATGCTAATGCGTCCTTTCACATTATCCGCGTCTATTTTGAATTTCAATCGCCCATCCTTAAGTTTAACTTGCGTCAAAGCTCATTTTTATAGAACGAAACGTGTCACAGTCAATTTTAAACCGTTGAAAACAAATGTAGCCCTTCTAGTTTTAGATGCAGGTTAGTCCGTGCTAAGGAACTAATATACCCTGCTAAGCTGTGGTTTTAGTATCAAATGGATAAATGGATATCAAATAAATAAAATAAATATCCATTAACTTCTTATGCACCTTATGAAGTCCACTTACACCTTGGGGTCACTTATAATGATTTATTATCTGGCTATTATTGATTCTGAAAATATTCAGCAAAATACCAACAAATCAATCTATTTACATCTAGTTTGTTTGTTATCTAGCATATGCGGTATTCTCTAGGGTATTTTCTTGGGTGGCCATTGGAACTAATATTTTAGACTGTTGTTGCATTTACTCGGCTGGTTATTTCCATCGCTGTTTGCTGTTTATTTTACGAAATTTGCATAGCAAAAGAAATTAGCATAAAATTATTTAGACATTTTGAGCTGTTGTCGTCTGGCTTTTGCGTTCACAGCTGCTCTTTGGTTCCCAGAAATCGAGAGGCAAATATGCATGTTTAGAGAAGTTAAATTCTATTTAATTGCAGTTGTCCTAAGGTCGATTGCCCTTCATAGCTGTCAACAACTTAGCAAGCTAACGGCTCAGACTTCTTGACATGGGTTGACACAGGTAAATACACAACTACGATAAATATACAAAATATCTAGGACAACACTCTGTCAGGCTTTTAAATTATAAATGGTTTTCTGCATTACGTGTAATATTTTCTCTTGCCAGAATTAAATTGTTTTCAAGCCTGTGATATACGCTCCATATTCCTGTGTGTCTGAGTGGGGTGACCTTTGTGCACTCAGCTGGCAAAAGGTCAGCCAAGCTGATCATCTGTGTGTTGTTATGTAATTAAAATTCAATAATTCGATCAGGCCACGAGTCGACTTCAATTAACGTACACACAGCGTATACGTAATCGTAAATCGCAAGTAAAATGGTTGATTTTGCATACTTCTCAGCTGCAATTAATTGGCAATTGTCACTTTGGTCAACGTTAACTAATTGGGCAACTGAATAAAATGCATAATTGCATGAAGTTGTGGCACTTTGACCATTTCTCGACCACTTTAATAACGACCATTGTGTGGGCAGACAACCAAAAAAAATAAAAAAAAAAAAACACATGGGGCAACAAATACAGAATGAACACCGCCATTCTGTCTGCTGTCATTTATAAAACATAATTGAAATATGAGATTGACATTGAATAGCTGTTGCTGTTGCTGTTTCTGTTTTTGTTGTTATTGCTGCTGTTGCCGTTGACGCCACTTTTGTTTGGGGCTTCTGCGCCTTTTAGAATGCCATTGCGACAATATTTTTCTTTTCAGGCTTGTTGCTGTCGTCGGCGGGATCTAATTGATTAATGTAAATAGAAGAACACATCGTCTCCCTCTATATCTCTCTGCCACTCTATCTTATATTTAATTTCTTGGCCCAGCGACTCGTAAATGACAACAAGTGCAGTTTGTTGATCTCGCATTATTTTCAAGTGTGTAATGGACTCAAATTCATACTGAGCCCTGTCTGAGCATATGCCACAAATAACGCCAAAATCCATTAAGTTAAACCGCTTGTTTATGATAAGTATTTATAAATGTATACACATAAATGAATGCTGCTGAAATAGACAAATGGGCTTCTAAACCTACAGCTATCATTTTGTCAAAACTGAACCGATTTTCAAAGCCAATACATTTGTGGTTTATCTGGTTTGTCATCTACAGCAATACAGAATTTTTTTTTTAGCAACACCATCTTTAACTGAATTTCAAATAAATAAACTAATTCAACGAAACCAAATCTTATTTCTAAATTGAATGACCATAGTCTGAATTTAATAAAAATCTAAACCAAGCTTAATGTAAACCTATTGAAATTGTTCAATTACAATATAACAAAAGCTTCAATAGCCAAAATTTAAATAGCACACATTGAGAGCAACCAAATACACTCACCTGAGGCAAATACGTTCCTCCTCCTGCTCGGCATTCATTGTATTGTAATGTTTTCGGCAACACCTGCCGCCTCTGCCCTCGAATTTCTTTTCTTTTTCTAGAGGTTTATGCTTCTCGTCAAGTGTGGGAGGTATTTTTTTTTTTTTTTGTATTTTGTGCGAAAAGTAGGCAGCTGGCAGCAATTGAGAATTCTCCTCGAGTTTGACAATATTTGTTGGCGCTTTAAGGTGCTGCAAATCGTTGTAAGCTGTTGTCAATTTGCCTAATGCCGCACTGAGCCGTCGAGCAGAGGCCGATGGTGTTGTCTATTACATGATTTGGACATGGCCTGTTCTGATTTGCTGAGCTGTAAGGCAAATAAACAGTAAATCGCATTTATTAGATAATGCTTAAAATAAAGCTTTAAATTCGAACAAAGAACCAAATCTATAAGTATTTCAATTCAATCCAAACTAAATAATAAACTGTCAGCAGAACAATGCCAGAGAATACTTGAGGCTGTCTATACCACATTCTCTCTCTGTCTCTCCCTCTATCTCTCTCTCTCTCTCGCTCTCTCTCTTCCCGCCCCTCTTTTTTTTCTTTTAGCCAAGTCATTCACATTTAACAATGGTAGTATATAATTTAATAAATAGTTGCAGTTGACAGATTTCAAGTGGAGACAAGCCGAGTGTGCCACTACATGTTGTCAGCACCAAGAAGCATAACACCCGTTGCTGCTTTGCTGCTGCTACAATAGCAGCAACGTCAGCAACATCAGCAACAACAATACTCATAGCAACAATAACAAGGTCTATATACTCGTATTACTCGTTTATCAGCGGCGACAAGTGCTAAAGTGTGTGCAAGAAATAACAAGTGTGGCATCCCGATTGTGGCACCACATCGAATATTCAATGCACTTTCAATTATAAGACTTCATTTAGTACCTCATTTTAGAACTAAAATTTCTCCAGGTGAAGTGTTTTCATTTTTGTAATATTTTTAATTACTCCGAGATATTTGGAATCTTTCCGTCTGGCTAGACGCTGTGAATTATTTGCTACCTGGACAAAAATCATATTTTGTTAAGAATTTAAAATTCCTTAGGCATTTTGCGCAAATTAATATCAAATTTTTATATATACCTTTATTTTTGCATGTAATAAAAACATTCTTTCTATTTTATCTATATTTTTCTTTAATTTATCACAGCGTACAATGAAAATAATCCACACATTTTTATTTTTACCCAGACAGCTTCATGTTGCGGCACACAACTTCCAACTTCCTTATATATATCGTTTGTAGCATTAAAAACAAGCGCTACAAATGTCAAGTGTTTTTTGTATTGCAGCCACCAACATTGCAGCTGGGGCAGAGCAACCAGCAGCCGACATTGTGTTATACTCTGGCAAGTGGAATGCTGGCGGCCAAGTGACATGAACATCAAGTCAAATTCAATCAGTGCGTGCAAGTTAATGACCACCGCTCGATGCTGTTTGTGGCTGCCACTGAAGCAGCAACTGTGGCCAGTGGCTGGCTGGATGTTGCAGCTTGCCAACAATAATTGCCGGGCGCAATTTGCATTGGTCAGCCTTTAGCTGCGACATTTGCGGATAATTGCAAGACTCTCTACGAGTTGCAGACTATGAGTATGCATCCCGTTGTTGCCACACAGCCTTGCCACATTATTAAGACATAAAACTCAATTTAAGACTCTTAAAGAGGATGCACTTACGCGTAATCGGTTTGCTGACTGGCGAGCTGTCTATTGGACTGGATGGCATTTTACAGCAATATTTCGTTGCTGTAACACACACACACACACACACACACTTAAAGAGAGCAAGAGAGCAGCCTTTTTTTTAGGACATGCTTTAACAGCCGTGAAGATATTTTTATGAATCCTGTTGCATATAAGACATCGTGTCAAATGAAAAAGTATCGGAGACAAGAAGCGAGGCAGTGATAAAGAGGGGGCAAAGAGAGCAGGGATATCTACATTTCCACACATTTCTTTCCGCATGTCGCGCGCGCGTAGCATGTTGACAATGTTACAAGTTTATGAGTGGCGCTGGCTAAGTGCCTGGACTGACGCCTCCTCTTTATCCTCCTTTTCCTGCTCGTCTTTAGCCTCCTCTTGCGCCCCTGTTGCTCCTTGCTGACATTTATCCGGCGCGTGGTGTGGCGCAACGAATGTGTCAAGAGTTATGGTGGGAATGCGTGGCATAAAGTCTGATATACGAGGGTCGTTCCTTAACTAACTTCACCTATTTATTATGTGTCAAATAACTTGGCAAGATTTCACCTGTTCAACTTCAAGTTAAGACTTTGCACTGCAATTCAAGTAAACGATACCGATTTAATTCAAAAGTTAAGTGACTGAATTGTATATTATTATACAATACCATCATATTCATTAAGTGGAAATTTATAAATAAATTCCTATCAGTACACGCATGCTATTTAAAGATGATTCATGCTTAAAGTAAAAAAAATTATATCTAAGTTACGTAATTCAACACAAACTCAGCTCAAACAAGCGCAAAACGAACCGATATTGAGTAAAGACACGAAATTACTAATAAGTAAATATATGTACATAAATATTTACCGACAGCGTTATGCAGTAGAGAGATTTATAATAATAGCTCCAATTTACACTCTCGCTGAAGCCTACGAGATTTACCGGAGAGAAATAGGGGTCAGCTACATACATAAAGAGAACTTTTCGAACAAACAATTTTGTATTCACATAGTGTAATTTTTGCAAATGGCTAAAACTTAAGCTGAATTCAATTTACAAATATTTTTGAACTTCTTAGAAAATTAAGTCGCGTACACAAATTCCTGCAGCAAACCATGCCCCTTAAATCAAAATACATTTGAAATGCGTGCTGCGTTTATGTCTTTTGTTCTACAAAAAAAAAAAACACACACACATACAATTTATGACACTTGGATCACGTAGCAGCGCAGCGGAATATCCTTCTTTCCGTTTTACATACACACGGACACATAAATCCTTGTGTGTGAGCAAAACGAGAGGTGGGGATGGGGTGTGGTGAGCAGAAAATTGACTGTAAATATGCTTGCGATTGCATTGTTGCTGCAGAAGAGTTGTAAAATTTTGCGAGCTGCGTCAAAATGTCCGCTGGAAATTTATGTTGGCCCTTTATCGTTGTTATTGTTGTTGTTGGTGTTGTAATTCTTTCTGTTGTTGGGTTGTTGAGTTGTTTGTTTGCGCAAAACATTTTGCCATCGTGCGGCTGAAAATAATTAAGTTTCTGATTCATGTCTCCAATGCCAGGAGCAGACAAAGCCGCGCTAACTACTCCTTCCAAGGACATGGCTAACATGCACAAAGCAACGATAAACTGTCGGCCAGGCCACAGCAGACTAGACAAAATTAAAAGAAGCGTGCAACATGCACAGTGGTGTTCTAATGTTGCGACCCTTGTTGATTCGGTTTCCTTATTGCCATATTTTCGCATTAAAGTTACGATTTATGTGGCGAGCAAACTAAAACAGCGTCAGAACACGGCCGCCGACAGAAGGCGGCCATTAAAACCAATTGGAGCATGCAACTTGAGTTGGCTGCAGTTGCAGTTGCACTTGCAGTAAACGTTGCCAGCTTCTGTTCTGATTGTCCCTCTCAATGTACATGGTGGTCACGATGGACATATCAAATAATTACCGTGCACAGCAACTGTTGTTTTTGTTGTTGCTTCTGTTGCTTTTACTGTTTTATACTGTTCTCCTTTCTGGGTAATTATGCGCTTCTTAAAAATTAATTACCGTCCGAGCCTTAGACTGGCAAGATTGTCAGCAGGTAATTAGTTCTAGTTGAGACTTTGAACTCTGCTGCAGTTGAGTCTTTTAATTTCTTCACTAATTAAAGGATTTAATCAAAGGGGATAATGTGACAGGAATCCTTGAAAAAATTGCTTTCAACTTTTTGCTGGCATTTCACATTAAATATTACATTTTATCAAGGACTTCTGCCAAAAGTTAAAAAGGTTTAACAAAAATTAAAGTTGTACCTCGCAGTAAATTTTTATGCAAATTAAATTTGTATTATGGCATTTTTGCACGTCATTTCCGGATGTAAATATTCGTCACAATTATTTTTAATTGTGTAAAATATGATTAACACGTCAAAGCTTCTTTAAAAACTGTTATAACAACGCTGCGTATGCGCAATATAAATGTCAGTATAAAAAGTGATGCATACTTTCAGGCGACGTAGTTTTATTGTTTTTATTTATGGCGTGCAAAATTGCAGCCTCTAGTTATAATAAATTATTGAAAAATTGTTATGTGCACCTACACACGCACACACACACACACACACAAATAAATTAATAATTTTGTTTCCATAATGCAATTAAATTTTTATTGAATAAGGCAGCCATCAGCCGTCGATGCCATTTTAATTGAATTTATTTTCCACGTGCAAACATCGAAATCGATGTTATGGTTGGTCACATAAATAAACCATTATTTTAAATACATGAGCGAAGCGTGAACACAGTTAATTTTTAATGCCCATCGTCGAATTTTGACATTTATTTTAACACGATTAAGGGAAATGGCGACAAATCATGTGATTTGCTCGTTTGCATAAAATTGTAAGCCACTGTTTTGGCTGCTGTGTAAAAAGAGTATTAGTCGAACAGCATATTTTATGTAGATGATAAATGGATGCGGTTGGGATTGGTGCAAATATATGATTATTTCATATTTTTAATGAGGATTTTGCATAACTTTTAACACTTTATTCAAGTATGAAGCAATGCCAAAGGAAAGTACTATTTCATTGAATTTTCATTTGCATTCGTTCGTTATTCCGCAGCAAAATAACTGCTGCATCTCATATAATTTTGGCACTCATTAACTGAGTTTATATCAACATAAATTTGAATAATGTAGATTTATGTACCAGCCCGAAGCGTTAAGGAAATAAAGTGTTTAAGCGATTTACAATCAAAGTCGAAATAAAATTGTCTTACATCGTGGCGTTTGTAAAATTTAGATTCATTTAAAACGAGGCACTAAAAACTGCAAGCCAATTTAAATAATGGCAGGCAATAAACAGAAAGAGAGCCCGGGGCACATTAGACTTCATTTCCACAAAGGCATAAAAAAACGACTGAAGGATCATAAAGCATAACAATGACAGGCTATATACAAAATACCAAACGCACTGCCATAATCCAAAACAGAATAAAACTTCGCTGCACTTTTTGTCCGAGATAAATGTTATTTTGTCTCAGTATTTGTCAGAGGACAACTGAACGATTAATTAAAAGTGAGTAGTCAACAGACTGATACATTTTTGCGTTAATTAACAACAAAGCGTTTGATATTGCTTGGTGGTTGCTAATTGGATTCGGGGGATGTTTTCCTATTCGGATTGAAAAATAATTGTGATGCCAAACTGCTTTGACTTTGAGTGACTTTGAATCGCATTAAATTATGATTAAATAATGGAATTAAAAGGGGTTATGTTTTCCTCAACATCGGCGTTGTACAGAGAGAAGCTATCCTTCCCCTTCCACATGTCAACTTGCCCACATTTCTGGCTTGAAAGAGTACAAATAAATTCGGACACCATAGAAATAGAAGATTATTGTGAAATGTAAGCGTGCTTTGAGCTAAAATCGAATATCCATCGTTGAATGTAGTATTAATCTAGAGATCTAACCATGATTAAGAGGTTTTGAAAATCATGTCAGTTTTGACAATGTTTTGGCCGACTTTTTGAGGATAGTATGTTAACATGAATTAAAAACTAGAATCCATTTTACAACTTTGAATGTAATTTAACATAAATATCGAGCTAATAATAATGTAATTTAACATAAATATAAATATCTTTGCATTTAAATTTAAGAAATGAAATTCGCTTCTAAAATGATCATTTTTGTGATCGATAGAGCATTTCCATTGTAGTTCTTATGTTTGGAAATCCAAAGCAATATTTAATATAATTTCGGTTCACTTGCTTTTATCAGATAATGACAAACTACACGATTGTCTGTGTACTTTATTCTTGTTTGTTTTGCATGAAGTTTGTTTCGATCGCTTATCAGGTATTTTTCCTCTTTTTTTTGTGTTCATTCTTGGCTTTTTTGTAAATACGTAGCAAATTAATAAATTAAGATGTGCGCTGAGTGTATAATTAATTTTTTAATTATGAGGCCTTAACTTGTGTTTGTTTTGGCCGCCTAAAGGTAACGCGGCAGTTAATGTACCGTGTTTTTGTTTTTAAAGATATTTTAATGCGACTTTTATCGGTATTTTACCAAAAGCCGTTGCAGCATTGTTAACAGGCAGCGACAACAACGAGGAAGTTGTGCAGAGGCAAACAGACAAGCAGGCAACGAGCAAAGAGCAAAAAGTGGAACAAACATGCGACGCATTGGGGCAAGACACACAAAGCGAAAGCAACAATAACAAACAAACTATGAGTACCTCGGAGTACTTTTACTTGGTAGAGTTGACAGTTGACTTTTTGCCAGTATTTACACAAGCACTTTGCAGTGTGCTTCCACTTGTGGCAAGGGTCGAAAAAATAGAAGCAGCAAACAAATACTTATAAATTGAGCAATGTTAAAGGATTTGACCTTTTGGCTTCAATGAAGTTTGCTATGAGTTAATGTTCTTAGGGAATACGTTCAGCTTAAGCTGCTGTCACATAATCTCCATCTATTTAGTTATAGTCTAATTGTTAATCAGTTTCCACAAATGGCAGCCATAAAAAGCATGCAACCATTTTTATTATGTTTTGTTGCGGTTTCTTGGCCATAACGTTGTTGTTACTTACTTTCAATTGCATTTACAATTGCACATTTGTCTGCTAGTTTTATATGACGCCATTGTCTGTGGCTCTAACGAGTTCGGCTTCAGCCCCGCCAACCGCCAGCCGACCCTCCCACCCCAACACCCCAACACCCCTGTTCCTTGGGCACCACATATGAAAAGCTTGGCGCTGCGGCAAATAAACAGACAAAGTGTATCAAGTGAATTTTTATCAGCTAGCAAATACACAACAAATTCTTGGCAACGCCCCATTGACTACATCTCCCTCCCCTCTCCCCCTCCCACTCCCACTCCCACCTCCACCCACACACGGTAACCACTTTTCGCATACGATTTTGGGGGAGGGGTTAGGTTGGGCAGATATTTTATTTTACACAAATTGAAAATTGAAATTTTAATGTCGCACATCTAAATAAAATTATTGCTGCTTTGGTCGCTTGGCTTTTAAACATTTGCCAAAGATAAACAAAATAAAATTAAGCTAAATATATATATTAAAAGATATGCCATGATATGGCATATGTGTGTGTGTGCTTGAATAGACCCAGATTCTTTTATCACCAAAACTTTGGCTGAATAACAAAACTGATTATATAGACATTAGTTAGTGCTTCCGAGTTCTGAGTCATTTCTTTTAGTTTTTATTAGTTGCCTTTGCCCCAAAATGGACAGCCATAAGCATAATGATATCAACTGCAATTTGGTAATCCAAGCGCTCAATCAATCAAGACTAGATATAAATATACATATATATCTATATAAATGTCTTGCCAAATTGGCAAATGCTTTTGGCTGTTGTAATTATTTTTCTAATTTGTTTATTTCTGGTGGAATTATTTGTAGAGCCAACAAGAGCGTAAGTGATTTTGATTTTGTTTTTTTTTTTTTCTTGATTTGTGGAATTTTCATTAAAGCCCAACTAATTCGTTTAGCCGGCTGGCTGGGTTTCTTGCCGTGCGCCAAAACAGCACAAAGGCAACAATTTTTGATTGGTAAAATCCTCGCTAAACCAACAAAAGTTCTGGCCACAATAGTATTTGGTGTGAGTTCTCTGGGCTGCTGTTTTTGCCAATATTTTTGATGAAGCCTTGACAGCCATTCGACAGACACATAAATAAACAACAACAAATATACTGTGCGTGTTAGCAGTATGTATATAAAATTTCCAATTATACTTATTTTTCTCTAACTAATAATTGTTTTGTTTACCACTAAAAGTTTGCTTTTACCACAGGAAACTTGAATATATTGTTGAACTTTACCTTGATTCAGCTGATATCATAATAAAGCACTTTTAAAATAATTTGGCATTTAAAATCTGAAACGTTATCTCTAGACCGTAAATAAAGCCGGTCTATAAGCAATTTTAATCTTTTGAATAGCTCTCATTTTGCCATATCAATTGAACTCACTTGATCTCGGATCCGCTCTAATATTTATTCCGCTACAATATATATTTAAATTTGCAAATAATTGAACAAGTTTTTCTAATTGTGTCATGAATTGTGCTGTTCCAAAACATTGGCATAAATTCTTAATGTAAAATTAATGTAGACAATAAAGAAAGAGCAAACAGGTGTTGGAATTGAAAATCTGTTCAGTTTTGGCAATGTTGTGGGTGTTGAAAAACTTGGAATGGTATTTTAGCAAACTTTGAAAACATGTTCTCTCGTGAATTTTTTTCTTCCAAGTTTTAGGGAAATTGTAGAAACTGCAGCTACAAGTTTTGTGCGCATGAAACTAGGCTATCAAAGCAAAAATAACAGCACCAAAAAAAAACAAACAAAACCAAACAAAAAAAAAAAAAGGAAAGAAGCAAAACTGCGAAAAGAGCAAAAATTGGCACTGTAAACTAACAAAAACTGGTTGAGAGACTGTCAGGTTTATTAACGTCTGGGGAGAGCACTTGACGATGGCCATTATTATAGCTGTTAGTTGGCTAGTTCAATGGTTAGTTGGCTTGGCCTGGCCTGGTCTGGCTTGGTTTGGCCATTAGCCAGTTACGCCTCCCACTTGCTCCAGTTAGAATGTAATTTATAACAAATGTGAGCTCTCCCAACATGACTGTAAATGAATAAACATTCCATACTTGTAATTCGCATTATTACATTTACAAAGCATTTTCTGCTGGAGTTTGAACTGCTCCCGTTGAGCTGCTTAGCGTGGTCTTTAAGTTAATGCCACATGAAACACAACACAAGAGGCAACAGGCTCAGCACTCAACACCGATTTGCTGCAACACATTAAAGCAGCGCCTGATGCTTTGTGCCTCAATTGACAAAACGCTTAATGTTCGAATTATTCATGAATTGGAATAAATTGCGTGTGATTGAAGCGCAAATAAATTCATTAGATTTTTTTTTTTTTGGAGCATAATGTGAAGCCAGAGTGTGGCCATCAACAATGTGAATATTGTAAGCATTTGTCTTTCAGCATTCGAACAATGCAATTTGATTTCTGAGACATTTACTCAACAGGTTTTTATTTCTTTCCATAGCGCTCTGGTGTTTTTCGTTGCCAGAGCAACGCAACCTTCGCATTGGCCTGAAGCCAAGTCCATTTCTCTATTGGCCTTCGGTATGAGTCTCATTGATCCAATCATGGGAATCATAGCAGCTTGTTTCTATACCTCAGCATTCATGCACCACTCCACCACCGCCTCCGCCTCCCCCAGCTGCAAGTAATTCTGTTGTGGCCGCATTTGGATGTCTCTCCTTGGCTCGTCTCAGCTTTCGTCTCCATCACAAGACACAATTTGCGCATCAATGTCAAGGCTGCTGGAAAAATGTGATTGTGACCCTGTCACAAGAGATTGATAATGTGCCTATACCCTGTGACAAGTGTCGGATAGTTTGTCATGTGTCAGTCAACAACTTTTACCGCAAATCATAATATACATATTTTGATCAGTTTGTGAAATGACATTAGCTGAAACTGGCACTTGGATTAAGCTAACTGATTGTCCATTATATGTATAAGAGCCCTAAATTATATGGATTTTCCAATTAAGTTAATATCTTTAGCCAAGGGCGTATTCAGAGTGTGGCACAGGGGAGGGGGGAGGGGGGTGGGAGTTGGGGTTGTAGTGGTGGGAGCCAGCATAGACACAAAGTGGTTAAGCATTGAATAAAAATTGAAATTTATGAGAAAATTATAATTTTAATTATAATCCATTTCCAAAAAAAAAAAAATCAAAGCTAGGGTCAATAGTATTTTTAGCTTGAACACAATATAATTTGTAGTTACAACTATCCGATATTTGTGTCTCATCTTAAGACTACACCTTAAATTTTCTATTCAACCAGTTGTAAATTTAAACAGCTAGGTTTTTACAAACTAGCCGAGACTTACGAAATTTTACTGAAACATTTGCTTAGCGTTTGCTGTATGAATGAATGAATGAAATAATAATGAATGTAGCATTTAATCAACTCGAACTCATTATGCACACCCACTCCTAGGGTCGACTAACTCGGCTAACCAACAGCTGCCAAGGCTGACCGCCTTCCCTTTGCCTAATCCTGCAGGTGTCCTAGTTAATGCGAGCACATGCCTACGGCCCTAACATAATGCGCCAAACGGATAATTAACAACTGCAGTAGTCGCAATTTTTTTATTTTTTTCTTTTTGCTTTCTTTCTCTTGTCCTGGTGCGATTACTAGTCATAGCCATTAGTCGTAGCATGGACATGGGGCTTGCGTGTTAAATTATTGCTGGGCATTCATTTGATTATGACATACAGCTAAACACACTCGCACACACACACACACACGCACACACACACACACAAACACTCACACACACAAACACTCACACTCACTTTCATTTTTCTCACGTCCTTTCCATACATACACGTACACAATTAGCCCTAGGCGTGTCCTGGCTGGCGCTGAAAGGCAGACTTGGCTTTTGTTTATTTTTCACTGTTATTTTTGTTGTTGCTGTTTTTGGTGTTTCTTTGGCCCTTTCGCCTCTCGGCTGTTAAGCTAAACTTTTTCTTTTTGCCAAAGCAAGTTGGCGAAACAGCAACAAACTGGGAAGTTGGTGTCAAAAGCACCGAAAATCATTAGCAAACTTTGGGAATTTTAATAGACGAAGGCCGTTAAATATCTAGATTATATATTTAGATTTTGAATATGAACGAATGCTCAATATAAACTATCCACAACGCACATGACAATTTTAGTCTTTCATCGGGAAATACATTTACCCAAAAGTCGTTAAAAATTTAAAAATTTCAAATTAATTATATTAATTTCTAAATTGGGCACAATTAGATGCATGGCAAAAAATAATTTTTTTTAGAAAATGCTACGCAGCAAATTATTGGCATAGCTCAAAAATAGCTAAGCAGGCAGCGGATGGGAATTATTATTTTATTTTTATTTTTTGATTTGGATATAAGGGGTCAAGTGCTGACTGGACAAGTGCTGACTTTGGACCAGTCCAGTCCAGACGACACAGCCAGCATCCGCGTCCGCAACGCCCAGCCCCCGGGGCGCATTATATTTTAAAATTAAATTTATTTTTGTTACTGCTATGAGAGAGACAGAGACAGCGTCAGAGGGAGGGGGAGTTTGACGGGTTGCTTGTGGGTTCATGGGTTTCGGGGCGCAGCGAGGCTGCAGTAATGCGCATCGATTTTCATTCAAGCCCATCCATCGATCCGACATTCAGCCATTTTACCAGCTTACCACTAAATAACCCTAGCCAAATCTATGAAGCCCAAAACTCGAACACGCACTCGAACTAGAAGCTCACCGGCTGAAATGGGGCGCAATTTGACGCCAAAATACCTGCGGAAATTCTTGATTTGATTTGGGAGCGTTAAAACTTTTTAATTAATTGCTAAGAGTTTGTAATGTGTGGCTACTGCTGTGGCGTAGCTGTTGCAGCTCCTTTATCTATCTAGCTATGTAGCTAGTGAGTGAGTCTTCTTTGTTTGGGCCAGCAAACCTGCTTTCCATCATTTCGTTAGGCCAAATGTCAAACGTGACCCGAAAGTTGTTTGCTCTTCCTGGCCTGTCTCGCACTGGACGTGACAGTAATAGGTCATGCTTGATTCGATTCGACTTTTTGTTTATCTTAGCTCTGACTGCTAAGTTGGTTTGATTGGATTTTAATTTGATATTTTTTATATCGGACCAATTTTGGAACACTAATTCCATCAAAAAGTTTTTATTCAAAATTGTTTACATTTTTATGCATTTTAGCTTCATAAAACTTTGTTGTTTGCTTGCAATAAAATTGGAAGATTTCCATATATAACAAAATTGTATTGTAAAGCTATTTTAAATGTTGGATTGCTTTTTAAATCAATAAATAATAATACATACTTTAAGTTTATATCTTGACGGACGAAATTTACTTTAATAATTTCCAGGTAGTCTTCAAAATACATTTATCTACAAATAATTTAATTTTCACCTCGTTAACAATCGATGCGTTATTATTTATATACTTTGATCATTTTATAATTGCATATCAAATATTAGTGTTGTTGCCATTGACATTATTAAATTTGCGTGCAAATTCATTTAAAATTCACTTTGGCAACGTTTCACTCAAGAAATTATTTTGTTAACTTCTTAATGCTTGGCATTCAATTTGAAAAAGCACAGGACAACGTCGCAGAATTCTTTATCGCAAGAAATCCTGCACATTAGAGCAATTTACCTTTTTCACATTCCTTGCAACTAATTAAATTTCAACTAATTAACACCTTGCCAGCCGGCAGACTTCAAAAAACGCGCGCGCTCTACGAAAAACCCGCACTTCAAAACGTCGCTCGGGGATTATGTTTTCTTTTATTTAAGCGATGTGGTTGAGGCAACGCGTCGAATACGCAACTTCCTGCCGCACTGCGACGCGTTCTAACGGCTACTGAATGACCGTTCGGCATTTCGCACACTGACAACGAACGAACCAACGACGACGTCGGCGACGATGACGACGAAGACAACTGGCGGCAATATTTGAAGCAACAAGCAATTGTCCAGGAGCGGTACGCGGGGAGTCACTGCATACTGCATCTAGTTATATACTATCTGTGTTATTTGCTGACATAATCTATTTTTCATTTATACTTTTTTTTCTCTATTTTCCTTATCGTTTGTTTGGCGACGTGTTGGACGCACAATTAAAATGTCTGCTTAAATAAACACATAGTTTTATCTCGCCGAGCTGCCAACATAGACGCATTGAAACCACCTGTTAACAGAAGCAGCAGCCGTAGCAGCAGCATCAGCAGCATCAGCAGCGGCTGCGGCAGTAGCATCAGCAGCAGCTGTAGCAGTAGGAGCACTTTGCTGTTAGCTTACATTTCTCTGTTAACAGAAAGCTTTCGTTTGAATGTATTTGGCGCAAAGCTTCGTTTGCACTTCTGCCGCATGCCAAATACTAGAAATATATAAGTTAAAACACTTAATGAACTGCTCAATTGGAAAATGCAATAAATACAAAAGCGCTGCGTTACTGCCAGCTGCTGGCTGTGCATAATTATAGTGATTAGCTTTGCAGTTAACCTCTGTCAACTAATAACAATCAGATAATACATTTAATTGCAATTGAATTTAACTTCAAAATAGATTTATTTTGTTTGCCTTACTAAACATACACACTTGAATTTAAATTAAATTTCCTTTCAATTCAATTTTCCTTTTAGTTCCCAGGAATACTTAAACATTCCCCTTTTTAACTCTTTGTTATTAAAAAAAAATGATGCATTTTACATAGAGTCAAGCTCTAATAACAGTTTAATCAATGCTCTGAAATTCTACTTTAAAAAAAGATGCCGAGTTCAAAGTTGGTGAAACACTTAATTATCTAATAAAAGTGCTAATTAAATCACTTTTAAATTATGCACAAAATAAATTAAATTAACATCTCACATTGTGGGAAAAATATACACTAAAATTATTATAACTGCCTCAAAATCTTTGAGATTTGTTAATAAATAAATCTTATCTAAATAAGATATCACTAATATGGTTGATTTTTTTAAAATTTGTTTTTTGTTTTTAAATTTTATGGTTTATGTTTTTAACATAATAGTGACTCGCTGTTTATAATAATAATAAATTCTGTTTTGCAGGGTTTGTTTTTCTCAGTGTTTAGTTTGCAAAAAAAGTATTAGGAGAATAATGTGATATTATCATGCTTTTTAACGATTGTTTTGATTGATTCAAGTGCATTAATTAACAAAAATTATGCATAAATTAGTTGTCCAAATAACTATAAAAGCTATTTCATGTGCCACAGCGAACACAGTTGCTGCTCAAACTAGTGCAAAGTTCAATTCGCGATTTAAAATATCATATAAAATAAAAATGATATTCTAGAAGTATATTAAACATCCTTTTGATTTAATTATTATATGATATTATATTTTAATATTATAATATATCCATATTAAATTATACTAAACATGTGCGGTATTTTGGCCATTTTCTCCGCTGATGGTCAGCCATTTCAAACGCAATCCTTTCAAGGCAGTGAGCACAGTTTGCGGGAGTTGGCCTATCGGCAGAGTGGCAAGCAGCGCCATCGTGGTCCCGATGACACGGGCATTCTGGTTATCCAAGAGCAAGGCGTGGCTTTGGTACACGAACGTCTGGCGGTTATAGGCGTGGCAACAGGACATCAGCCGCTGCAATCTAGAGATGGTAACATCGCCCTTATTACCAATGGTGAGATTTACAACTACGTCGAGTTAACCCGGCAGATTGCCAAACGTTTGCCTGGCTATCAGCCCAAGAGTGATTGCAATGTAATCATTGAGCTGTACGAGGAGCATGGCGATAAGTTGCTGGAACACATAACGGGCATGTTTAGCTTTGTTCTCTACGATCGACGACGTCGGCAGCTGTTGGTGGCACGTGATCCCTTTGGCATTATACCACTGTATATGGGCAAGGATGCGGCGGGCAATCTGTGGTTTGCTTCTGAAATGAAGTGCCTGGTGGACGTTTGTGATCAGCTGCAGGTCTTTCCGCCGGGTCATATGGCTATGGGTACAGTGAAGCAACTGCAGTCGCCGGAGCGCTATTACCAGCCCAGCTGGAGGCAGCTAATCCCAAGGGCTGAAGTGAATCTAAAGCAACTGCGCAAGCAATTGGAGATAGCAGTGCGTTCACATCTGCAGTGCGATGTGCCCTTTGGTGCCCTGCTCTCCGGCGGAGTGGACTCTAGTGTGATCGCAGCCATAGCGGCGAGAATAATGCGAGAACGCGTTCCGAGCTACAAGTTGCGCACCTTCTCCGTGGGCATGTTGGGCTCCCCGGACTTTGAGCACGCCCGTATGGTGGCCAAGCATATTGGGAGCGAACACACGGAAATCACATTCGATGTAGACGATTGTTTGGATGGAGTAAGAGATTTAATCTATCATCTGGAGTCGTACGATGTGGCCACTGTGCGTTGTAGTCTGCCCATGTTTTATCTGGCGAGGCATGTGAAGAGCACCGGCATTAAAATGATACTTTCCGGCGAGGGTGCCGATGAGATCTTTGGCGGCTATTTGTATTTCCACAAGGCACCCAACTACGAGGAGTTCCATCAAGAAATGATCACTCGCTGCGAGCAGCTGCATGTCTCCGATATATTGCGTGCCAACAAGGTGACCATGTCCAAAGGCCTGGAGCTGCGTGTTCCCTTCCTGGACACGGCTTTGGTTGACCATGTGATGGGTATACGACCGCAGGACAAAATTCCAGGTGCATTGAATGAATTCACCGGCGACCGAAAGTGGCGAATGGAGAAGTTTGTGCTGCGACAAGCCTTCGCGGGAGATTATCTGCCGGATGCCGTGCTTTGGCGCCAGAAAGAACAGTTCTCGGATGGCGTTGGGTATGCCTTAATCGATGCCCTGCCCAAGTTTGCTGCCCGCCATGTCAACGATGCCCAGCTGATGGAGGCGGAGCAAAGGTTTCCCATCAATCCGCCCAAGACGAAGGAAGCCTTCTACTATCGGTGCATCTTCGAGGAGCAGTTTCCAGGCGAGTCAGCGGCCAACACTGTAGAGAAGTGGGCGCCACGCTTGGACTGGGGCTGTCCAGAGGATCCTTCGGGCAGAGCTCAGGCAGCACACGACAAGGCCTATGGAAAGTGTTCAATTGATTATTTAATATAACTTTTTTTTAAAGTTAAGTTTTTGGTGGTAGTTCATTTGATCAGCAACTCGAAAACATTCTATTAAATAATTAAAAGGCAATTGCATTTTTTAAGTGCAAACTTATTGTTGAATTTTAGTTATTTAAAGTAACTAATATACTCAATTTACTTACTTATTATTTATAGTAAACTTAAAATACTAAGCTGTTCAACATTCAATTAAATATTTAAAAATTAAGCACGTTTTTTAACAGAATACTTTTCCTTGTAATTAATTTATTTAAAGTAACTAAGATTCTCATGCTTTGAATTGCTTATTATTGATGCTAATCTAAAACTCTTAAGATGTTTATTTAACATTTGACAAAATCACTTAGAAAGCTGCAGTTTTCTAAACCAATTTATTTTCAAATTTGTATTACGGAGCTTGCGAATGACGATGTTAAAAATAGCTGGGCCTTGAACTTGTTCATTTAATGTTCAATTGACGTTTAATGGATTAATAAACAGCACGTGAAAAATAATATAAATTAAAAATGTTTGATGCATAAAGCGATTTTTATGCAAACATGAAACTTCAGATCTGGGCGGTGTTTAAACTATTTAAAATTAGGAAGTTTCTTTTAAACTGGAACAAAAGCGCGCATCTGGCTTGCTCGTATCACCAACTCGAACTCTTCGATAGTGATAACTATCGATAATTACAAAAATGACATTGTAGTGTTTACATAAGTAAATAAGGTTTAACAGAATTATGTTAAGTAACGATAGATTGACAAATTCACAGCTAATCATTCAAAATCAATTGTATTTAAATTAGTTTGACCAAACAATAGTTATATATGTAAATTGCATTTATTTTTATTATTATCAAGATTGGCTACCAAATGAAACTGCTAGACTAAAAATATAGTGGGCGAAAGAGAGAGAGAGAGAGAGAGTGGATACATATGGAGGAGAATATAACGAAATTGCATGATGCAACCCGTCATTTGAATTTCAGTGAGCACTGCTGAGCAAGCGAAAGCTATTTTAGCTTGACGCTTGACGTAAACGTGCTCATTTGCTATTGAACCATCTGACGAGTCAAAAAGGAAATCGGATTTCGAACAATGTGCGGTATTTTTGCCATTTTTTCAAGCGATGGCGGAGCCATCAAGTCCAGATATATTCAAGGCAGCGAATACACATTGCGCGAATTAGCCTATAGCCAGAGTGCCAGGCAGCGCCATCGCGGGCCCGACTCCACGGGCGTTGTAGTCTTAGCCGAGCAAGGTATGGCCATGGTACACGAACGCCTTCGCATTGTGGGCGTAGAGATGGGCGATCAACCCTTCGTTTCCGACGATGGCAACTTGATACTCGTCGCCAACGGCGAAATCTACAATTATCTGGAACTTGCGGCGCAGATTGCCAAACGACGTGGCAGCTACAAACCGAAAAGCGATTGCCACGTGATACTTGAATTGTATCAAGATTATGGAGTGGACCTGCTCCAGCATATTACGGGCATGTATGCCTTCGCACTGTACGACAAGCGCAGCAAGGAGCTGCTACTCGCCCGGGATCCCATTGGCATTATACCCATGTATCTGGGCGAGGATGCAGCGGGCAACATTTGGATTGCCTCGGAGATGAAGTGTTTGGTGAGCGCTTGTGAGCGAGTGGAGACTTTTACGCCGGGAGAGGCGCGTTTTGGACGCGTCGGCGCAATGCGTCGCTGGTGTCACTTTGAGCAGCCGTGGATGCAACAGTTGCCCACTTTGCCTTGCGATATGCTCCTGCTCCGCACCAGTTTGGAGTCAGCGGTGCGCACTCATCTCCATTGTGATGTGCACTTTGGTGCACTGCTCTCCGGCGGAGTCGATTCCAGTTTGATTGCCTCAATTGCCACGAAGATTATGCGCGAAACTAATCCCAACTACAAATTGAAAACATTCTCTGTGGGTTTACGCAATGCGCCAGATTTTGAGGCTGCTCGCCAGGTGTCGAAATACATAGGGAGTGAGCACACGGAGGTCATCTTTGAGATTGAGGATGCGCTGGATGGCATACGGGATATTGTGTACCATCTGGAGACTTACGATGTGACCACGGTGCGCTGCAGTCTACCCATGCTGATCCTGGCACGCTACATTAAGAGCACTGGGATTAAGATGATACTCTCCGGTGAAGGTGCCGATGAGATCTTTGGCGGCTATTTGTACTTCCACAAGGCACCCAACTATCAAGAGTTCCACGAGGAGCTGGTGAAGCGTGTGCAGCAGCTGCATTTATCCGACTGTCTGCGTGCCAACAAGGTGGCTATGGCGAAGGGTGTAGAGTTGCGAGTTCCATTCTTGGACACGGCATTCGTCAACTGTGTGATGAATATACGGCCGCAGGACAAGATTCCCGGTGAACTGAACACCTTCGCCAATGAGCCCAAGACACGCATGGAGAAGTTTGTGTTACGTGCCGCATTTGACGATGATTATCTGCCGGATGAGGTGTTGTGGAGGCAGAAAGAACAATTCTCAGATGGCGTCGGCTACGCTTGGATTGACAGCATACGTCGTGTGGCCACCAGTCATGTGACAGACAAGGAGTTCGCACAGGCCGGCGAGAGATTCCCCTTCAATACGCCTACAACGAAGGAGGCTTTTTATTATCGCTCCATCTTTGAACAGCAGTTTCCGGGCGAGTCGGCGGCAAAAACGGTGGTCAGATGGGTGCCACGCCTCGATTGGGGCTGTCCGGAAGATCCGTCAGGTCGGGCACAGGCGGTGCATCAGAATAATGAGCCAGAGATTGAGCGAGAATGAGCTTAAATTGTTAAAAATCGAATATCAATTTTAAATTTGCTGAATTGTAAATTTTGCATATTGCAAATTTAATTGCAATTTAGCAGTGTTAGCTTGAGTACAAAATTCAAACAATACAGTTACTGATAATACGCGAATAAATAAATAATGCTTCTGAAAAAACCAAGTTGAAATTTTTTGTGTCATTTCATATTCAGACATTTGGTACCGCCGCTTCTGTTTAAAAGTAATTTTAAGCACACAAGGAAGGCACCTAACTTGCGGCAAAAGGCTGCCAGACTTCTGCAACAAGTTCAAGGCACCACTGGCAGTATTCGTGCGATGATTTATCGCCAAGTGGACTGCGCATGCAACCCTGTTAAATACATATATCGATATATGGCAACAACCGATGAGCAAGAAGAGGCAATTTTTCGCAACGCGCAACAAAATCGGTGTTAAACTTTAGTAAAAAGTGTGAAAAGATTTAAGGAAATAGGCGCAACACTAACACGCACTGCAAATGTGGAACAAAATGTGATGTTTGTCGAACAGAACATCCGCAAAGCGGCCAAAATTACAGTGCAAAACTAACCCATGAGCAATGATAGAGCGAGAGGGAGAGGAAGAGAGCGAGAGAACCCACATCAAGAAAGCACCGAGCGCGTCACTGAAAAAGTTCACGAATGCCAGCAGCAGCAGACGAGACTTTGAAGACGTTGGAATTTGTGTTGAACCCGCGGCAGCAGACGGCGCTGCGACTGCGACGTCCACCTTCAGCCGTCGCCAATAACGGTAGAGATAGAAAAAAGACAGACAAACAACAAATGACATTTAATTTGCCAAAGTGAAACTGTGCGCAACAACAACAACAATAATAACCAATAACGGAGAGAGGAAGCAAAAATAAATAAAAACACTAAACTGTGATCTCTTGTCTGGCAATTTGTTCAATAATTGGCTGTGCTTGAATCGACATAGAATTTATTTAAGCCGCGTATTTGTGTGCATTGCGAATTGTTTGTTAGATTTCCAACTGGAAAATCAATTCTTAACATTGGCTAAGGGGGCCAAGCAGCCGCAGCAGTTGTTGTGTTTTGCTCTGCTTTGCTTTGCTTGCTGGCGTCAGACCAAACCCAACCCAAAACAAAATATTGAGCGTAAAACGAACATAGAGAGAGCGAGAGAGATAGAAAATCAAGAAGCAGCAGCAGCAGCCGGATTTGCAAATAAAGTGAGTATTTATTTGAGCATATGTGTGTGTGAGTACGTGCGTGTGTGTGTGTGCGTATCTGTGAGCGTGTTAAAAAAAGATCATGCAACTATTTGGCCAAGACACGCATTCGCATTCGCCTCCGCTTCCGTTATTTTATTTCTATTTTTTTTTTCTGCTCGCTTTTCATGTGACATTTAAATTTGACAAATTTGGCCGCAGTCGCAGCCGCTATGTCGGCAGAGGCAGCGCAGTCTGCAAATCTAACTAAATCACGTTTGTCCAAATGGCTCGTAAATAAAGCAGCTAAAACAGCTGGTGTTTGCCTTTGAAACAATTGACACCGCTAAAGGCTACGGATATCTTATCATTTTTGAATTTTCTAAAAATAGTTACGAAAGCTACGCCCAGCGCTTTGTAATAATTTTTTCTGTCTTGTTGTTGCTATTCTTGTTGTTGCTGTTGTTGTGTTTTATTATAAATAGAAAATTGCGTATGCAATGCTAATTTGTTGCTTGCTCGCTCGCTCGCTCTATCAAAAGCGCTCTCTCTTTATCTCTGTCGTTATCTCTCTCTCTCTCTCTCTCTCTCTCTCTCTCTCTGTCTATCTGTCACTCAGAAATGAGCAAACAAGCCGCTGTTGTTGCTTAGTAATTGTTTGACATATTATCTCATTCAGCCATTTCCATAAATATATGTTTTTTTTTCCTCTTTAATATTTTATTATTCGCTTTTTGTTTTGTGGCGCTCTCTCTCTCTCTGTCTCTGGCAGCGAGGCTTGACATCGACGTCAACAGGAACTGCGACGCTGGCGCTTAGCCGTCTATGTCGCTGCCATTTAGCCGAAAACGTAACAAGAGCCATCAGTGACAAGCAGCAGTTAAGTCAAGCAGCAGAAGCAGCGGCAACCTTCTTCTTGCATTGGCACGTTGCCTGAGCTGACGCTTTAGCTTTTTAGCTTTAGCGAGAGTGAAGCGGCCAACCCAACCCAACCACCCACGTACTGAACACCTTTCCTGGACGTCGTCACGCTCAGCGCGGTGAGATGATTCATATTTGTGCACAACGACGACGACGTAACAACGTCCCGCACCCAAACTCTCCACTCTGCCCTCTGCCGCGTTTGTAATTCCACAACACTCTGACATCTGTGTGCATGCCCATTCCCATTACAATTCCCACCCGCATAGCCATTCACCTACTTTTTGCAGTCGAAACACTGACTTCACTTCTCACACATACACACACTGATACGCACTCTGACACACACACGCACACTCACACAACCACCAACCCACACATGCACAGACAGACACATGGATAGGCACAGCAATTGTTGCCCATTTTTAAACACAAGGCTTGTGCGACTGCTGCTTTCGCTTCTTCTTCTCGGTGCTGCTGGTTCATCTTACGCGCGCGCGCAATTCAAAATTTGAATTAAGCGTACAATTTTAAATTGATTAAAATGTATACGATCGATTATGTGAGAATTTTTTCTACTGCCAGGCACTGAGAGGATATCACATTTATATAGTTATTTAGTTTGACATGAACAATACAGTAATTTTTTATTTTTATTTTTTGTATTGTATTTAAATCATTACGTTTAACCTTTTACGCTTTGTTAATATAAAATTGGTATCTTAAATTATAGTAAATTTTGCTTGCTTTATTTTCACATTGCCTGTGTCCAGTTTATTTAATTATGCATCTTCATCTCGCTGCACATTGGTCAATTTCTATTGACCTGCATTGTGGTTACTCGTGCCATAAATATTTAATTCAATTTGCCAAGATAGACAACTGCTAAAATCAATTTGTATCCATTCACTTTTATTACAGCTGCAAACCAACCACACACATAAACAAACAAATACACAGCAAGAGAGAGAGAGATAGTCACAAATAAAATATGGCGTATCGAAAGCCAAGCGATTTGGATGGCTTCATTCAACAGATGCCAAAGGCGGATATGCGCGTCAAGGTGCAGCTGGCCGAAGATCTGGTGACATTCCTCAGCGACGACACCAATTCAATTGTGTGCACAGATATGGGCTTCCTGATTGACAACCTAATGCCCTGGCTAACTGGCAGTCATTTCAAGATCGCACAAAAATCACTCGAGGCCTTCTCGGAGCTAATCAAGCGTCTGGGCAGCGATTTCAATGCGTACACAGCGACAGTGTTGCCCCATGTCATCGATCGCTTGGGCGACAGTCGCGATACGGTGCGCGAGAAGGCCCAGCTGCTACTCCGCGATCTGATGGAGCACAAAGTGCAAGCGGCCCAGACACTAGTCGACAAACTGGCGACGAGCTGCTTCAAGCACAAGAATGCCAAAGTGCGCGAGGAATTCCTGCAGACGATCACAAATGCCCTGCACGAGTATGGAACACAACAGTTGAGCGTCCGTGTCTATATAACGCCCGTGTGCAATCTGCTTGGTGATCCGACGGTGAATGTACGCGAGGCAGCCATCCAGACGCTCGTCGAGATCTATAAGCATGTTGGGGACCGTCTGCGACCGGATCTAAGAAAAATCGATGATTTGCCCGCCTCAAAGTTGGCCCTGCTCGAACAGAAATTCGATCAGGTCAAGCAGGAGGGTCTGCTGTTGCCGTCGGCCCTGAAGAATGGCAATAGTCTTGATGAGGCCGACAACATTGGGCAGCGCGAGCGACCCACAAAGATTGTGAAACGCCAACTGCACTCTGCGTCCTCATCGTCATCGTCCACGTTGATGATGCGTCAGAAGCCCAATACGAATGATGTGGCCGGCGATGCTGGTGCCGTCACCATGGAGATCTTTGAGGCGAGCTTTGAGCAGGTGCCCCAATTGACAATATTCCATGCCAAGGACATGGACGACATCTACAAGCAAATATTGCTGATTATAAGCGACAAGAATGCGGCCTGGGAGAAGCGTGTGGAGGCCTTGAAGAAAATCCGTGCCCTTCTCCAGCTCAATTATCAGGCACAGCCACAGTTTATAGCCGTGCAGCTGAAAGAGCTATCGATTGGCTTCCTCGACATACTAAAGGAGGAGCTGCGCTCGCAGGTGATACGCGAGGCGTGCATCACCATTGCGTACATGTCCAAGACGTTGCGCAACAAGTTGGACGCATTCTGTTTTAGCATTTTGGAGCAGCTCATTATGCTGATTCAGAACTCGGCCAAGGTGATTGCGTCGGCTTCGACGTTGGCGCTTAAGTACATTATTAAGTATACGCATGCGCCGAAGCTGCTCAAGATCTATACGGACATGTTGCAGCAGTCCAAGTCAAAGGATATACGCTCCTCGCTCTGTGAACTGATGGTCCTGCTCTTCGAGGAGTGGCAAACAAAGCCGCTCGAACGGCATTCGCTCATTCTGCGCGACACCCTCAAGAAATCCCTGGGCGATGCGGACAGCGAGGCACGTCGTCAATCTCGTCTCGCCTACTGGGCCTTTCGACGGCACTTTCCCGATCTGGCAGATCAGATCTATGGCAATCTGGACATTGCGGCACAGCGTGCCCTGGAAAAGGAACGCAATGGTGGGGGAGGTACCTCAAATGGTGGAAGCCAACAATCATTGGATTCGCGACGCACTGTGGCCCCCTCCTCGCGCATTGGACGCACGCCGAACACGCTGCAGAAGGCGACGCCCAGCATTCGTTCCATATCCGCCGTGGACACGGCGGCGGCACAGCGCGCCAAGGCCCGTGCTCAATACACGCTCTACTCCCGTCAAAAGAAACCCGTGGCGTTGACCAACTCCATGAATCCGACTGGAGCTGGAGCTGGAGCTGGCAGTGGCACGTTGCCGCGACCACGTCTCAATTCCAATAGCAACAGCAGCAGCAGCGCCGCTGCCGGAGCACATCAGACAATTTCACCGGGTGCCGTTACGCCTACCTCGAGGATTGGACGTTCACGTGCCGGCGTCTCGCAATCGCAGCCCGGCTCACGTTCCACGTCGCCCAGCACGAAGATGCGAGATCATTATGGCATGGGTAGCTATTATCATCGAGGGGGCGCCACGGGTGCCATACCCAAGAAGGCATCGGGCATACCGCGCAGCACGGCCAGCTCGCGCGAAACAAGTCCCAATCGTTTGGGCAGCACCGGCGGTAGCCTAATGAAGCGCAGCATCTACTCTACGGGCTCGGCGAGACGGACACCGGAACGCAGTAATCCGGTGCGCAGCACGGCTGCATCTCGAATGTTGGCGCAATCACGCGAGGCCGAGAACACGTTGGGCTCCACGGATGCAGATGCCACGGATTATATGTCGGGTGATTTTATGCGTGCGGGCAGCGGCATGCATCGCATGGGTCGCAAACTGCTCGGGCGCGACGAGTCCGATGACATTGACTCGGAGGCGAGTTCGGTGTGCTCGGAGCGTTCCTTTGACTCAAGCAATACGCGTGGCGGCAACAACAGCAACTCGAATTACTCGCTGAGCGGATCACGCAATCGCCTCGACTGGAGCAACAGTCAGCCACAGCGTGCTCCCTTCGACGATATCGAGACAATCATACAGTATTGCGCCTCGACACACTGGTCGGAGCGCAAGGATGGTTTGATTAGCCTCACCCAGTATCTGACCGATGGCAAGGAGTTGACACAGCAGCAGCTCCAATGTGTCCTCGACATGTTTCGCAAAATGTTCATGGACACGCACACAAAAGTTTATTCGCTGTTCTTGGACACGGTCACCGAACTGATTCTCGTCTATGCGCCTGAATTGCACGATTGGTTGTTCATTCTGTTGACGCGGCTGTTTAATAAATTGGGAACCGATCTTCTCAATTCGATGCACAGCAAAATCTGGAAGACGTTGCGCGTCGTCCACGAATACTTTCCCACAGAGCTGCAACTGAAGGAGCTATTTCGCATCATTTCGGACAATACACAGACGCCGACGACAAAGACACGCATCGCAATCCTTCGCTTCCTCACCGACCTGGCCAACATGTACGGCCAGAGCAGTGATTTTCCCAGCGATCACAGTCCCAGCTGTGAGCGAACCATCCTTAAGCTCGCCCAACTCTCCAACGATCAGAAATCGATGGAGTTGCGTTCGCATGCGCGTCTCTGCCTTGTCGCCCTCTATCATTTGAATACGCCACAGATGACCAAATTGTTGGCCACGTTACCCAAGGGCTATCAGGATACGGCGCTATTGAGCATCCAGTCGCATATGCGCCGCCAGAGCAGTGGCGCCAATTCACCGAGCATTTCGCCGTTGAGCAGCAGCAGCCCCAAACCGTTGCAGAGTCCCAGCGTTGGGGGACCCTTCGCCTCGCTCAACATGAGCATCAATATGAATTCTAGTCCGAGATCGCGTCAGTCGTCCGTGGAGCAGGAGCTGCTCTATGGCTGCTCTGAGCTAGAGGTGCAGCACAATATACAAAAGACCTCCGAGGAGATACGACACTGTTTCGCCGGTGGCCAATACCATTCCCTGGTCGCACCCAATGGCTACAATGGCCATCACCTGCAGTACACCATTGAGCAGCAACAGCAGCAGCAGCAACGAGATTTGACAGCGCAGCAGGACTCGCTGTCATCCAATTCGAAGACAACACAATCCTCAGCAAACACGACGCAATCGAATACACCGGAATCAGCGACAATGCGACTTGATGCAGCTGCTCCTCCATCGCAACCGAAGGCGAAAATCTCGTTGATTTTCGCCGCAAATGGTGAACTGATATTGCCGGGAGATCTGCAAGAGAGCGAAGTGATGCGAATCGCCCTCACCCTGAACAAGGATCAGCCGGTGGATCAGCTGCAGACTGGGCTGGCCAATCTGGGCATATGCATCCGGGGCGGCAATTGTGATCTGCCCAATAAGCACTTTAAGTCGATAATGCGTATGCTGCTCCACATGCTCGAGGCGGAGCATACGGATGTGCTCATCTCGGGGCTCCATGTGCTCAGCAAGATCGTGCGTAGCGACAAGATGCGTCACAATTGGCTCAACTTTCTCGAGCTTATCCTGCTGAAAATCATGAATTGCTACCAGCACAGCAAAGAGGCACTGCGTGAAATTGACACGATGATTCCGCGGATTGCGCCTGCTCTGCCCCTCGATCTAACGATCAATATTGTGAATCCGGTGATAGCGACGGGCGCCTTTCCCGCCAATCTGTGTGCGATTAAAATCCTGTTCGAGGTGACCGAACATCATGGCACCGATATCACCGATGCCCATCTGGATATTGTGTTCCCCAATTTGGCACGCTCCGCCGACGATCAGCAGTCGATGGTGCGCAAGGCGGCCGTTTTTTGCATTGTCAAGCTGTACCTTGTGCTCGGCGAGGAGAAGGTTAAACCCAAGCTCTCCGTGATGAATCCCAGCAAGGTGCGTCTCCTTAACGTCTACATTGAGAAGCAGCGCAACTCCAGCCACTCGGGCGGTGGCTCCACAAAGAACTCTTCGGCCGCCTCATCCTCATGATTGCAAGCCAATGTTCAACGCTCACACACACACACACACACACAACCACACACACCCACACACACACACCCAAACACACAGAAAGACACTGAGGCAGCGTCTTCATTTGCCTATGCAAGAAAGTGAATGGTAATAAATTCAAGCAACACACACGATTGATGATATATATGATCAACAATACATATAATAATACTGCAAACTAATTATTTATATAAAACAAAAAAAAAACAACAAAAAACAAACAAGAATGAAAATTCTAATCTAATTATTACTGATGATCAGAATCAATAATTGTGTAATTGTTTATTATTAATACACGCATAGAAAAAAAACAAAAATTTATAAAAACCAATTGTAACGACAGGAACAGAACAAACTATTTATATACGTCATTAACTAAAAACAAAAAAAAAAACCTAAAACAAACTTGTAGCCAACTGTCAGTCTCCCAACATATACACCAACACACACACACACCCCCACCCAGTTGTTTGCTATATTATTGTTTCTTTTTCTTTTGTTTCTTATTAATTTAGTCACTTAACCGTTTAATTTCCTTTAGTTTATAAGTTTCTGAAAGTGAGCTTCAAATTATTTTCTTGTATCTAAATTATTTTTAACATAGTCCTGCCGTATTTCTGTTTGATTTCCGCTCAACTAAAACTAAAAACTAATTATTACACGATTTTTGCTGTTTTTACAACTGAACTATTTTTGTAATTAATTTAAAACAAACAGTAAAAAAAACTTCTAGGTTATGTAATAATATTTATAAATTAATTAAATGAATAAAACAGTTAAACAAACAACAACAAAAAAAAAAAAAGAAAAAATAAACCAACAAAAAAAAAACTCCCTACATATAATCACCATTATCTGGGTTTTCTTTTTCTAATTAAGCATTAAATAAAAAGGCCAAGCCATTTGATCAACAATTAGTTTAGCAAATATTTTAATTTTCTTTATGTTTTGTTTTGTTTCGTGTATTTTATTTGTTGCTTCATAAAATTTAAACGCTCAAATATTGTTTTTATTTACACATGGACTTAAATTATAGCTACAATGTATATATATATATATATATATCTTTTTTTTTGTTTTCTTCGTTTTTCTGTAACTTTGAAAAGGTTTTTGCATTTTTTTTTTCTATCATAAAATGTGAAACACTACAATGTTTCTGTTTTCAGTTTTGGTGAGTAATTAGAAATATATATTTAACAACTAATTATTTTTTGCAATGGCTTCTCTATGATTTGACTAAAAAACATTTTTGAATGTTACTCGATGTGTTTGGATTTGGTTTTGATTTGTTCGTTTAGCAATTTTTGAATATTCTTTGGGCCCATTTGAAACCTGAACTGGTTGTTATACTTAATGTAAATGATAAAATTTCATTAATATAGTATTTTATTTGTATGTTTTTTCACGCACAATTCAATCCGAAAAACTGAAACTAAATTAAGGCACTTAAATCGAAAGAACAATTTTTAAAATCAAACGATAAATGACAAACCAAATAAACTGTTAGCAAATAAATTGGACAAGTACAAATAAAGTGCGGTGGTTTTTGTTAGTGTGTATCTATAGACTTAAAATTTAGTGCTTCGCTTTAACTATTTGATATTCCAATCAATTTAAATTACTTTAGTATTGTTGTATATGTATTTATGTATGTATATATATAATAACTAAACGTAAACCTTAAAAGTGTTCTTGAATTAAAGTTATTTTCAATGGCACATCTTTTTTTTTTGGGTTTTGCTTTTGCTAATTACAATTACAAACATGACTTTTGGGCTAATGTTACATTTTAGTATTTCAGAAAAAGACAGGGAGAGAGAGAGAGAGTGAGAAAAAACGCCTACTTCTTTAAATGGATTCTACTACGACTATACGACTGCTAAAGTCTCTGCTTGGTTCCAACATTTTCGTTTTATGGTAGACTGAATCGATACCCTGACACTTACCACTTACAGCTACACAAAAAGTACTTATGAAATGCATTGCTCTACGAGTATGTACAGTGGGACAAAGTTTTCAACATGCGTACAAATTGTATATTTTGTATGGCTTGACTATTTTTGTTGTTGTTGTTAAAAACGCTTCGATTTAAAACATTTAACTACTTAAAATTACGATTAATTTACATTTTGGCCAGTTTGGTTTTCGTTTTTTATATAACTCTGGGGGTTTTTTGTTGTTGATTTTAATGAATTTTGAACGCAATCATTGCCAGCAATGCCCAATCTAAATAGATATATATAATATCTGGCGAGCATTGCCGTATTTTGACCGAAAAAGGCACACACAGAGAGAATTTCAAATGACAAACGACAAGGGACACATCTACTGTCTATGTAAATAATTTAACATATGCACACAAATAACGGCTCTACGTATAGATTTGTGTGTATGTCTCGTTGACCTGGCTAATAGCCATTGCAGCGTATTTCAGCATAACGCGACCGGTTCGCACTGTAGGCCGCATAGCCATAACGCTCATACGCCCCATAGTCTGGGTAGGGATAAACCTGGCCACGCATTCGACTCCGCGCCATCTGCTGGTGCTGCTGGTTGCTTGTCTGATAGCCGGGAAAGCTTGTCGGCTCCTCGTACGACCAGTAGTTGTGCATGCCACCAGCTGCGGCATCATAGTAGCCAACACCCACATTGTTGCCGTTGCTTGCATATTCCTCGGCCAGGCGCTCAACGAGACTTTCGGGCGTTTGCAGAAAACGCTCAGAGAAGCGTCCAATTTCGGTGGAGCCAAAGGCCTGCTGAAAGCCAGGCAAAGGCTTTATATCCTGTAGATGAAGAAAATTTAAAATTAAAATTGTTATTTATTGCGCATTGAGTTTAAGAACAAATCTTGAAAACAAACAAAAACTGCACATAGAATTATGATTAAAAATGAAGTATACTCATTTTGGTGGCTTGCAAACGAGGCTACGATTTCTATTAATTAAAATATTTAATAGGGGCTTAAAGAAAAAACGTCGAAAGCAAATAATAACATCTTATTTCCTTTTCAATTTAATCTTGAAGCCGAATCAATTGCTAGGATACGCCGAAGCCAACCCAAAAAATAAGGAAATTATTTCAGTTTTAACTCCGTTGCGAGACCGGTAAACTTTTTTTTAAATCGAATTTTTGAGTTGACACTGAGCTTTTTGTTGCTGTATTTATATGGGGATAGCACCTAACTCACCCTTATTTGCTCCCGCACCGTGGATTCCATTGCCTCAACTGGTTCTGTTTCGGATTGCTTTTTGCTAGCCTTCCGTTTTGATTTCTTGCTCGGTATCAGATCGCATTCGATAATCCGATTGTTGTTGCTGCTGCTGCTGTAGCTGCTGTTGTTGCTGTTGTTGTTGCTGTTACTGTTGCGATTTTGGCTATTATTCCTGCTGCGATTTTTGGCATTCGCATTTCGTTTGTTGCTCATGGGTTGGTGCTGCTGCTGCTGCTGTTGTTGCTGCTGTTGCTGTTGTTGCAGCAATGGCGCCAGCGCAGGTGGCACAGTGGGTGGCGCTGCTGACGCAGTCAGTCCATATCCCACGGGTGAGTTCTGTGGCGCTGGCGGGGTGCGCGACTGACGCGACTCCGCTGAACTCCAGTTGTGCGATATTATTGCAGGTGGTGACTGCTGCTGTTGCTGTAGCTGCTGCAAGTCAAACAAAAAATCGATTTAGTTTTCAGTTGCAGCACTCGACAGGGGGGCTGTTACAACAACAAATTTGTTATGCTCAAGTGACGGGGCACTTGAAACTTGCCCCAACCAGCAGCAGCAGTCAGGCAGTCAGGCAGTCAGGCTCGATGTTGCCAAGCGACCAAGCAGCCCTATTAAGGACTCTCCCAACTCCCCACCAAAGCTGCCTGAAGTTCAGCGCGCAGCCCACAAAAATCAATAGGCACCCAGTTTGCTGCGACACCCTGTAAAAAGGCTTCCGGCAAGCGAGAGAGAGAGACAATGAAAGAGCGAGATAGAGAGAGAGAGAGAGAGAGAGAGAGAATGGGAGCTTAAGCATATCTAATGCGCACTCTCTTGCTGTTTGACTTTCTCTCTCTCTCTCTCTCTCTCTCTCTCTCAATCTCTCTCTCCCTATCTCTTTGTGTCTCTCTGTGTCCCTAGAAAGCCGGTCGATGGAGCTAAACGCATTTCGCTTTTGCGTTTCTCTTTTTTGGTGTACTCCTGCTGTGTTTTTCTTGTTGTTCTTGTTATTATTGTATTCCGGCATCCTTGCTCGTCTGTCATTATCACGCAGTTGTTCTATTTTTTTTTGTTGGTTCTTCCTTTGGCCTAATTTGTCTGGGCAAGTGCGTAGCTGCTGTCAAACACCTACACTTTGATGCTTGCAGCAGTTTTGATTAGTTTTTGATTTTGTGTTGACAAACTTACCCCATGTTCAGGATGCAGTTCATCTTCATTCATTTGATTAGTTGCTGGCTGCTGCTGCTCGTCAATATCCTGTGGCGTTGTTGTTTCCGTCTCCTTGTTGGGCTTCGCCAAATTGGTTTCCGTCCGGCTCACGACTTCCGGCTGCTCATCGGTTGACGTTGCTGTTGTTGTTGTCGTTGTCGTTGTCTTATCAATATCGTTGCCAATAGGCGTTGTTGATGTTGTTGGCGTCGTTGTCGTCGTCGACGTCGACGTCGCTGCTGTCTTGCTTATGTCATCTGGAAAATTAGCGAGTAAAACACAAAAAAAAAAAAAATAAAATAAAATAAAAAGGCGCCCAGGCCAGGGCAACGTGTGTGTGTTGAAAGAAAATCAATAAAGATTTTTTTTGCCTGTACATTATTTGTTGGTCGGGTATATTGTCAGGCTAGGCGTCTGTGTAATTATTTTGTCATGCGTGCTGGCTGGCCATCAAGGGTTAAAAAGACACGACTAGCTTCAGGAACAGGTTGACCAGCACGCGAGAGAGGCGAAATTGTTGTTGCTGTAACTGTTGTTGTTGTTGTTGTTTTGGCTTTGCTTCTTTTTGTTTTTTTGCACGCCGCGCTTATCAAAATGTTGATTATTGCTTTTGCATTTGGGGTAGCTAAGAGCGGGAGCGAGAGCGAGAGAGAGAGAGAGAGAGAGAGAGAGAGCGCCTCCAAAGAGAGCAAAACTCGAACATGCACTTGTTGAACGTGTTAAGCAAGCATTTGCACAGTTACACACACACCCCCGACACATACACATACACACACACACACACACACGCACACACACTCATACAGCTTTGCGTGAGAAGCAGCAGCATCAAACAGAAAAACTATAGCATGCTTTTCGGCGCATGCGACTGAGCATGCAATGTTTATTTTGTTTTTCTTCTTTTTTTGTTGTGGCCTGCTACATTATTCGATTTGAGCTATTGTTATTGTAATGCTCTTCGCGTCAAATAAATCAATTACAATCAATTTAAACGCTTGCAGCTGACTGTGAAAAAGTCATAGCATTAATTATTTAATTAACAACCAATTGGTTTTGATTGCGAATATGTGAAATTCTTAGGGATTCAGTTAACGAAACGCACACGAAACATTGATCGTGATTGTGTTGGATATTAAGTTCAAATTGGTTTGAATAGAATCGAAGAGATAAAGTTGAATGTTCCTTAGACTTAAGCTAAAGCAATTCTTTGTAACTGAGCATTTATAAATTGTTAAATTATTTAAATAAATTTCATTTTTAAATAGTATTCTTAATCATTTAAGAACTCTTCTTCATATATATATATATATATTTATTCTTTTTGCTCAACTCAGGCTATCTGTCATGATGGACATTGATTTTTTACGTCAATGTTGGATACCTCTTCAAAGCGTTCAACAACAACGACAGCGGCAACAGCAGCAACAGTAAATATTGCAATCGAGGGGTGTTTCAGGGGGGGGGGGGAGAGGGGAGGGTGTCTCTTCTCTGTGCTGCTTCTGTATGTGCTGGGCAAACAGAGGCAGCTCCAATAACCCACCACAGTGCGTTGTAAAGTTCATTTACATGCTCGGCTGTGATGACATTCCACGCAGACAAACACACTCAACTTAAACACCCCCATAAATGAGTGTGTGTGTGTGTGTGTGTGTGCGTGTGTGTGTAAGTTGAGCGCCCATTGATAAGGACGGCATTGCTCACAAGTCTCGTTTACATTACGGAATATTTAGAAAAGCTGTCATATGCTGGGGCTTGGGGAGCCACAAAAACACACACATCAACACACACATACTTTACACCTTTTTTTTTGTTTTTATTTTGCCAGTGCTGTGTGGGAGTTCCGACACGACATCGGAAAAGGTAAATTATTGATTTGCACACCCACACACACACACTCGCACACCTTTGCCAAAAGTCAAATCAAAAGCAACTCATCAAGAAGCATAACTCGAGCTCCATCTCATGTCAGCCCTCGAGTCCCCGTTTGCGTGCCTAAATAGACAGCTAATTTGCAAGTCCTTTAAAGCAACATGACGTAGGCGCGACACGGTGTTGGTGCTGAGTTGGGCCAGGCCAGGAAACGGAAGCATTTCAGCAGTTAACCAACGCTGATTGGTTGAGTGTTGCGTGCAAAATGCTGACTCCCCTCAAAAGTGACGGCGGCGATTGTGACGAAACTGGCCGTCGTTTGTCGTTTGTCGTTTGTCGTCTCGCAACTTGCCACTGACAGGCAGCGGCAGACGGACGGGCGACAGACTGACAGACAGGACGCTGACGAATCTGTCGGTGGCATTGCTGGCGACTCAAATGGACAGTCTTTGCATTCATTTGCATTGAAAATCACGCTAGCTTCAACGACTTTGGCACTGTGGAATGTTTAATTAAGTTTGTGTATAGAATTCAACTAAATGTGATGATGAAGGCACACATTTCTATAAATATTTGATGTATTTAATTAAAACTGTTCTTGTGCGTCAGGTTCATTAACATGGATTTCTTATTATAATTAATTGAAGTGTAGAACTTGTTCGAGCTCTTTTTAAATTTAATCCTTATAGAATTCTACTGAAATGAACACACAGCTATAATTGTATCTGTAATAACTAAGCTAACTTTGCAGAAAATGTTAAATTAATCATCATTCTACTACTATGTTATGCAAGCTGTTTCTGACTCTTGAATGAACTCTATTAACTTATAATGAATTATATAATAATTACTACTTTGCAGAATATTTGAATTTGATCCTCACTTTGTACTGTTCCTGTTATGTTACTCTTTTACTGCTATGAAAGCTTTTGCTGAGTACTTAATGTACTCTGTTAACTTACAATAGAACATGCTAAAGTTTCAATTGAAATTGATCACCATTTTTACCTGTTACTGTTACTGTTTATCTTACTCTTATACTGTTGTGGAAGTTGATGCTGACTCTTTAATTTACTCTGTTAACTTGTAATGAATTTCTGCTAAAGTTAACGCTTTGCATCTTAGTCGTTCCACAGTGCCAAAGACAGATGCTGCTGCTACTGCTGCCATCGTGGCATTAATACTTGTGTTACATAATCTTGTTTGACATATGTTTGCATAAATTTACCAACCATTGACAGCCCCCCTACACTTCCCCCCCCTCCCCTTGCATAATTGTAAATGAAATAGAGCGTAATGTAAATGCTAACAACTTACCGGGAATATCGAGAGCTGAGCCAACAGCTGTTGTCTTGTTCTCCTCGACTGATGGCTGCTGCTGCTGGTGTTGTTGTTGCTGCTGCTGTTGTTGCTGCTGCTCCTCCTCGTAATCCCTGCCATCGGCTGGACAATGATAGGAGACGCATGACGCCGACTCCACAGACATATTCACTGGATATTCGCCACTGTAGACTGGCGTACTTTGACTGCTGTCGCTTCTGGCGCGAGTGCTGCAATTGCTGATGCCACTGTCGGTGCCCGTGGCACTGATCATTGGCGGCGATGTGGTCAATCGCTGTGCCGTTGGCGATGCCGCCGCCTCCGTTTCGTGCTCCTGCTTGATGATCTGTTGATCAGCGGGCAGTGTCTCCTCCGGCTTGGGCATCGCTAGCGTTAGCTGACTCTGATGCTGTTCCGCATAGTTGCGCAACGGTTCGAGATAATTTGGCGGCATCACTGTGCGATTTGGGGCCGGTGTAGTGGAGCGTCCGGGCGGCGCATAATGTGGCATGTGCGGCGTCGCTTGATAGGCGGCAAAGCCACGTGATTGCCCATAGGAGGAAGCACTATAGAGCGCAGGCGCTGGCTGCTCATAGCTGATGCTGCTACTTGGGTGTTGCTGATACGCTAGATGCGGATGCGGATGCGTATGTGGATGTGGATGCAGATGCTGTTGCGTATGTTGACGCGGCGGATAGTGAAGCACACTGGAGGGTATCAGTTGCTGGCCGGCTGGTGTGAACATGCCACCCGCCAATTGCTGATGCGTATGCGGATGTGAATGTGGATGTTGCAGATGATGCGCCGCCGGCTGGCTGTAATGTGGCGAGGCATACGGCGCATAGCGATAATAGTTGGGCATATAGGCGCTGGCTGCGGCGCCGCCGGCATAGCCATAGCCATAGGGATTGTAGGCGCTACTGCTCCGATAGCTGGGCCCCGCTGCATAGTGCGAGATGGCGGCCTGCGCCTGTGCCTGAGCCGGATGCAGTTGCTCGTAGTAGCTGGCAGCGGCGTATCTGTCCGACATGGTTGGAGCTTAATCAGCGGCTAAAATGTTTTCCTAATGGCAACTTTACTCGTGCAGCAATAATTGTAATAACAATTTCCAAGCTGACTGCCCCGTCCTATGTGCTATTGTTGTTGTTGTTATTGTTGTAGCGGCCATATTGCGACGCCTTCGCCTCGTTTCCTTTTTAGTCAATGGCCAGGATATTCTGTTACATGTATTATTGATTTTCTTTTATTTTTATGTTGCTTTTCTTTTAAATCCCTTGCAGCTGAGGTGTCCTGCTGCACCTGCAGTTATTGAGCGAGTTAATCCTGCAAGTACGCAGAGAGTCCTTTAATATGAATGGCAAAATGTGTTGGAATATTGAATAGTATGCTACTAAATAATGTAATACTTTGCGTTCAATAACGTTTAATGCTCACTAAAGCCGCAGGACAACGAGACATAGAATTGTCATTAGCAGCAACTCAGAATTAGCATTTAATTGCCCAATATTATTCTCTTCTCAAGCTTTTATCTAAATTTGCCTTAAAGTATGCAATTAAATTCTTACTCTCATCTTTTGTGAATTGCGCCAATCAATTTTGTAATTTCAATTATGAGAAATAACTTTATTAGATTATGGCAATTTATTAATTAATTTAATGAACATAAATATATAATTGTTAGAATTTCGATCAAAGCTGCCTTTCAAACTGACAAAATGTGCACAAAGATTATTAATCAATTACATATTCAGTCTCATTTTGCTTGAAGCTGATCAATTTTGTTAATTAAGAATATATTTTTATAAATTAAATAATGAGAAATAGCTTAACTTATGGCTATTATTGAAATTTAATAAAATTAACTGCGAGGATTTTCATTAAAGCTGTATTTGCTAGAGCAGCAGCTGCATCTCAACCTGACCAAAGATTGTTGTGCTAAAATGTGGTTGCATTTGTGTGCAAAAGTGGTGCATGTGTGGTGCGGAGTGTGGTGTCGAGCCTGATTGATGATGGATGCCAGCCTGATGAGCAGCTGCGCAAATGATGATGTTTGAGTTACACTCTCGAGCAACAAGAAGAAGAACAACAACAAGCCACTCAACCTAACTAACACACACACACGCATACGAGATGCAACGAGATGAATGCATAATAACCACAAACATTTTGGTCACACGCAAACCGTGAATAGGCCACAAAAGTGCGCACATATTCCAAGTGGGAACCAAGAGGACCAATAGCAGCACCAATGCTTGTGTGTGTCTGTGTGTGTGGGAGTTAGCTGTGTGTGCGTTTGCTTGTGCCCCGTTTATTGATTAATAAAAATTGCTGATTATATTCTATTTTTGTTGTTGTTGCTGTTTTTGCAAATTGAGTGGGAACCAAACAATGGCCAACATCACTTTTGAAGACCCTTAATAATGTGAGGAGCGCCCAATTTTATTGATTGGCCGCTGTAGACGCTGATGATGACGTTTTCTTTTGAGTGATGATGATGTTGTCCAGCACCAAATTAGCAAATCACCCATCAAGAGCTGTACAGGGGAAAAGGAGGAAAGGGAGGGACATGATGGCAACTCTATTAGCAGCTGTATAACATAATCAATGTAAATGTAAACACTCGCTCAGCGCAAAGAGCAAAGAGCAGCCTGTAAAAGAGAGTTCTCCGCCGACAGAGAAAGAGAGAGAGAGAGAGAGACCGAGAGAGGAGAGACAGAGAAAGAGAGATAGAGAGAGAGAGAGAGAGAGAGAGAGAAAGAGGGCAATTGAAAGGGGTTATGTTGAGTGTGTGTACAAGGCGCAAAACTGTGAATTGTAAACTGAAATGAGCCTCAAGAGCACAACTGCAATTGAGCTCAGGCTACCGTTGCCACTGCCACTGCCTCCCTCTCTCCCTCTCTCTCTCTCTCTTTCTCTCTATCTCTCTGTTTCTCTGTCCCCCTTGCGTCGCTCCTTGTCTTTCCTATGCTCATGCGTTGCAAGTGAACCGCAGGAAACGGAAGTTGTGGGGCATGAGAGAGATGCTGCCTTTTTGCCTGTATGTGTGTGGGTGTGTTTGTGTGGGTGTGTATGTGTACTGTTTTGGGACAGCAACAGCCGCCCAGTTACATCCAGCGCATATAAATCAATAAAAACACACAGCAGCCACGCCGACTCGACTCGATTCGACGCGAGACTCGAGCCAACTTACATCTTGGGCTTTGGCTGCTACTGCTTCTCAGTACAGCTTAATTAATTCTTAGCAATGCTCTCTACTTTTTAACAGTTTCCTTACCCATACACACACACACACGCAAGTACAACTAAGTACACATGTGTGTATGTGTGTGAGTGCGTGTAATCATTACCGTTGACGTTGTTCCTGTACGTCACAAAAAGTAAGCGCACTTCAGCTGCAAATATTTACAGTGCCCGAATGTATTTCTTCCCCTTCTTCTTTTTGTTTTTTTTTTGTAATTGCAATTTTAATTGAGAGCTTGCAATGCGAGCTGTTATTGTTGATGCTTCTGAATAATTGGGGCAAGTGCGTGGGAGAGTGTGAGCCTGGCAGCGCGAGCAAATATTAATGAGTCAGAGCTTGCAGGTATTTCCAGTGAAATAAGATATTCCCATTATCAATATAAAAATATGGAAAATGCTAACTGAAATCTTATTTTCTACTTACTTAATATTCCATTTAAATTGCGTCTGCACTTAATATTTTAAGCATTGTTTATAATTCATGTGAAATATACTTTCAATTCAGTTGCATACGATTGTAAATTATGCTCAATTCAAAATACCGTTATGTTTCAAGTGTTGCGCACGAATTCAAAATACATTGTGAATACTCACACACACACACACATACACACTCAAGCGTAATCTTGCTCTCGCGCAAAAAAATCGAAGAGCGGCAAACGATCAGAACTCGTAGAGGCCCTCAAACATACACACACACACATATTTAGACGCACACGGGCACACACACACACGGACATTGCCAAGTGGCGGTGGCAGCGTCGACTGATTAACCCTTGGGATGTAACGGCGTTACGTATACGTTGCGTGTGCGACTCGCGCCAAAGTCAAACGTAGACTGAAATGCGATACGGCTGGCGCGCTTCCATTTATACACAGGCAGCAGCCTCAGCGGTACCCCCCCAAAAAAAGTAATGAAGAAAAGCTGGCAAAAGACAGCGGCGAAAAAGCAGCGAGCAGCAACGACAGGGGCAAAAGCAACAACAAGAAAACAGCAACAGCAAAAAAAGCAACGGTACAACGGGCGCTGTGCTGCACTGGCAACCCAGCGCAAACTATGTGACCCGATTTGATGGGCAGCCTGCCCACACACGCGCTGCTTACAGAGCGAGCTTTCGCTTGGTTTTGCCAAGGAGACGACCGAGACGAGGGGAACATAGAGAGTAAGAGAGAGCGGGCGAACGAGAGAGGGAAAATTTGGCAATTGCAATGGGGCGAAGCTCTCTCGCAGGCTAATGTCATTTGTAAATTCTTACTTACTTTGCTTACGAATTAGAGCACAAAACAGAAACCGAACCAAAACAGAGCGGGTCAAAACAACAAGAAAAGGAGGCGTGCAAGAGAGAGAGAGAGAGAGAGCGAGTGCGCAGCATGGTCAATTGCCTGGCGGGGTTTTCCCTGCTGTGTTTCAGTGTTGCTCAATGCTTATCAATGGGTAAATGGGTATGTATGCTCCTACTTTATTGATGTCTTCGGATAACAGATACCAGATATGGTGTAGCATACATCAGGGCGCCTCTCTTACTGGATTACTGCATTTGGAAAATATGAATGCCGCAAAGATAAACAGACACACACACACACACACACACATACACACTCAATAAGCACCATTATTATTGATTGAATCTGGGAGAGAGCGTCAACTGCTGCTTAGCAACTGTCTCTCTATCGCGCTCACTCTCCCGACAGCTGCACGTGTTGTGTGTTTTGCTGTTTTCAGCAGTAAACCGCAAATCCCCCAAAAAAGAAGAAAGAAAGAAAAAGGAAATAAAACGTAAACAAAGCGTGCGCACGCAATGCCATAACACAGTGGGGTAGGATAAGGAGATATGACGGGTGGTGAATATACGGAATAAGTGAAATATATATGAAATACCCCACTGAATAAATTGCCAAAGCAAGGGTCTTTTTGTCATTGATTCCTTACACGTCGTACAGGGTGAAATATATCTAGTAAATATTAAGTGAATCAGACTCATAGAGAACTCCTGATGCATATATAACAAGCACTGATTTGTAATTGATACTTTATTCATTTCTTACAACATTGGAATCAAGTTGGACTCTTTCCCACATGACTTTTACTACTATGCACAAAATACAATATTGTCTGCTTAGAGCATAGTTAATTCAACAGTCTTGAACACGATAACAGAATAGTCAAATAACGAAACATAAAATATGAGTAAAGCTTCTGGTTCTTCACTTATCGCAAAAATGTGGTGATCCTCAGCCAAACCAATGGGCGCCCATGCAATCGCGCGTCCATTCCGTTTGACAGACCCAACACCATTCAAAGCCGCAGCCGGCACGTGTGCAAACCATGTGCATGCAGCCACCTAGAAAGGAGTGGGAGTTAAACGAGTCATAAATGCTGACAGTTAAGTGGACGGTTGCAACTCACCATCACGTTCCGTTGGAGTGCGACATTTGGGGCAAGGTTTGGTGCTGACTTTGATTGTCACATTGCTGGCCTCTTCCCAGCGAGCCTCCGCAGCGCGCTGCCCAAAATATAATGTGTTGATTGCAGAATCATCCATCACTTTTGGGTTAAGAGGACACACTTACATTGGGATCCACGGTGTATTCACAGGAATTCTGGGCGCTTGCCGTGCCGCCCTCGGGCAAACATTCGCCAATGTGATAGCCCTGCAAACAGTTGCGACAGAAGACATATCCACAGCCACTCTGGCAGGTCACCTTGCGGCAATCGGGCTCGATGAGCAGACCCATGCCACATCCAGGCTGCGGGCAGAGCACGCCACCCGCCTGCAGCACAAACTCCTCGGTGGCAAAACGCTGATAGCGATCATATTCCTCGCGTGATAGCAGTTTAAAGTGATGGATCTCCTCGATGAAGGAATGCTCACAGCCCGCCGGACAGGGCAGCGTATAGCCAAAGTCCGGATGCGGCATAAACTGGCGTTCGCTGAGTCGCGAACGACAATAGTCGCGGAAGCAATCGACGCAGGTGACGTGCTGCGAGGCGCACGGAAAAACCAAAACGGTTTCGCTACAAATTATAAAAATAAATAAATTTAAAAATATAACGTGCTGCAAATTGGAATGCAGAAAAAGGCATGCTCACCTAACCTCTGTGCAGGCCAAGCAGGGCACATCTTTGATATTGTTCTTGATTAGATTCAAGGGTGCCGCAAAGTCTTTCTCGCCACCCGAGACATGCTCGGCGCACTTGAAATAGAACTCGGCGAAGGGCGGATCTCCCGCCTCGTTGTCCACACAGGCAATTTCGAGACTCTCGCAATGGCCGCGAATACGTCGCGCTCTGAGCACATCGTCCCAGCACTCGGGATCACGATGAACTGTGAAAGCACCACCCTTGCAGAGGGCACATCTCACCCGGAGTTTGCCTCGGCACAGTTTCTGGCACTGGCCACAATGCACAAAGAAATGCGCCTTGGCACGCACTCGCTCTGCAGAGAAGCAATGAATGTTATGTTATAACTTGCTCCAACGGTATCCAAATGTGGCTCACCCACCCTCTGCGGTAATATTCAGACGCTCCTCGCTCTCCAATTGCAAATCGAGCAGAGTTTCGCTCAGCGGCTTTGAGGGCTCCTCGGGCGGCGACTCCTCCTCCAGCAGAGTGCTGGCCTTCCGCTCCCGCTCAGCGGGACGCAAGCGGATGGCGTGCAGCACACTTTGCTGGCCAAGATCACATTGCTACTGAGACGCATTATTAGAATTGTGCACAATTAAAGTGAATTTCGCACTTACCTCGATGGTGGTTGCATCGCTTAGCTCTTTCCCAGCAAATATGATCTTTACTTCATCGGGGTGGAGTCCAAGTTGGGGCGCCACCAGCTCCTTAACGTTTTTGATGTCCCATTGCGGCTCCAAGTTAACGGAAAGTGTGCGACCCGTGTTCGTTTTTACGTAAATGCTGAGTGTGTGCGTCAGCTTGCCTCCAATTTGCAGCAGCTCCAGCATTTTGCGTACAAATGATGCAATGAGATTAAAAAGAAAACTCATTGAAAGCAGCCAGCAATTATAATAACATAATCTAAAACAATACTACAATTTTGGTAATCAGACACGGGTATTTTTCGGTATCTCGGCGCGATTGATAAGGTATTCAAATTAGCAGTTACAAAGTCACAATGCACGTGGTTAATGGAAATCGTCATACAATTCTTATAATTGTGTTATTTTTCGTTAAAATAGTTGCCAATTGTACTGCATTTGTTCTGTAAATATGCTTTAATATTTATACAATACTATTTTAAAATAGCAGTTCACAGGTTTTGCCAACACTGCCAACACTTGTTCAGTGTACAACACCAAATCAATCAGGTTTTGTGTATATGCAACTGTTTGTGACATTCGCTTGTCTACGTATTGTGCGTTTGAGCGGCAATATTGGAAAGGGTGTTCCAGGAAATTTTGTATTATTTGTTTATTGATAAAATTACAATGTTTAAAATAAGTGAAGTCAATAATGACTTATTTGCAGCTGGAGCCGAGTATTCAATGTGTCATTGTGTGGCCGCCGATTTGCGCATGGGTAAAGGAATTGCCGTCAAATTTCGGTGAGTTTTTTGTTAGTTAAATTTTCCATTTTCAACTAATTTTCAACTAACTAACATATTACAGTAATAAATTTGGAGGGCTTGCCGACTTGCAACAACAAAACGTGCAACCTGGTGGCGTTGCCATATTACAGCATCAACAACGCTACATTTACTATCTAATCACCAAGCAGACCAGCTGGGGCAAACCCACCTATCAGCTGCTCCACAGCTCCCTGACTGCCATGAAGGAGCATATGGTAAGCAACTCGAGATTAACCCATATATAACTATAATAATAAATAGCCATCATTTAACATTTCCCCTCCAGCTAAAACACAATGTGCAGAAATTGGCGCTGCCTCACATCGGTTGCGGTTTGGATGGCCTCAACTGGGCCAAAGTAAAAGACATGCTCATTGATATATTTGCAGCAGATGATGTCGAATTACTCGTATTTAATTATGTAGCAAGTACAATGGCAACACGAAATAACTAAAGGGTATATAATGGAAGAACACATTTACTCCGGCGGCGGTGGCTCAAAGTTGTAAACGGTTATCTCCACATCGTCGCGGCCAAAGACTTCTTGCATCAAAAAGCGTACAAAATGCCATTCCAGTCCATCGATGCCACATCCTATGCGTGGTATAGCCAACTTATTTATATTATTCTTGAGCTGCAGTAAAACAAAGATCCAAGATCAATTAAAAACTTCTATTAATATTAGATAAGTTGAACCCTTGCCATATGATCGCGCATCTTCTCCATCGATGTCTGCATCGATTCGTATGTGGGCTTGGCCCAACTATGCGACTTGGTCACCAGATAGTAGATATAGCGATCCCCATCCTTTAGTACAGCTACTTCACCGGCTTTTGCCTTTTGGGCCAGCAGCTCATCCACCTTGCCATAGATCTCCTTGAACTTAACGGCTATGCCAGCGGCCATGGCCATATCGGCGCCAACACAATGCGCCAGCGAATGGGTCTTCGGTGCCGAAAAAAGATCGCCAGCGACTTCGTTTACCTGATAGCCAGTCATGCCGTTCACGAAAGCCCGGTGAAAGGCGAGACGCACATCAGAAACTGCCGAAGAGAACATTTATGTTTGGGTATAGAATTCGAAATGATATTGAAATATATATGCAAAGCCAGCAAGCTAGTCGAGAGTGCCTAGACTAGTAGATATCCTATGAAATGAGTCAACACGCTTAACAAACAAATTATGTATTTATTTTTCGATCGTTATAACGTTTTCATATTCAAATAGGTGCATATGCCAAATATGAAGTCTTTAAATCTTCGTTTTGGTATTTTTATTCGATTTTACAATGAATTCTTAAATTTGTAAATTTTCGACTAATTTCAGGCGTTTGCCGGTGTCTTTTTATTTTCGTTTTGTAATAAATATAATATAAATAACCATTAATAAATACATATATATTTATGTATTTTTCTGGTGCTCTCTAACCCAACGCCTATAAACTATATTTTTATTGGTGCATTTTGTGCTTTGTTCGAATACAAATAAACCCATGCAAACCAGTTCGAGTGTCATAAATTAGCATAAGTAAATGATATAAATATATATATACAAAAATTCGATACGGCTCCCCCCTTCCTACACTTAAAATGGAGTCTTCTCTCTGTGAAGCGATTGTCGCGATGAGCTGACGCTGCGCGGCAAATGCATAAGCTTCATGTGATGACAGGTGGGACACATGACCTTTATGGTGTCCCTCTCCATGCTAGGCGGCTCATAGAAAAAAGCAATGATATCAACGCTATCGCTGACAAAGACCAGCTCCAGCAGACTCCGCACTCGGTACCAATCCAGACGATCGATGCCACAGCCCAGACGTGGAATCGCCAATTTGCTCACATTGTGTTCACGCTAAAAAATTATGATGATGTATGACAAATCCGGATGGATGACAATCAGAAACCAAGCTCACCATATGTTCTCGCATGGCTAGCAGAGCGTAATAGAGAGCTGTGTATGTGCATTTCTCGTGTGCCCGCTCCTTGGTCACCAGATTGTAGATGTAGCGACCGCCCTGCTCCAGCACAGCCACATTGCCAGTGTGCCGCTGCTGTTTCTTCAGATCATCCACATGCCCAAATTTGCAACGAAACTGCAAATTGATTCCGGCACACATCGCAAAGTCAGCACTAACCGAATGCACCAGTGCAAAGTTTTCCGGTGCGCTAAACAGATTGCCCTTCGCCTCGGTAATTTGACACTTGGGCGCAGACAACTGCAATGAGGGATTAACACTGAGCCGCCAATCGCAGAGAAGATTTGAAGCAATTACTACTCACCTCGGTGCTTTTGTCGACATGCTCGCAAACTAGTATCTCGATGGGGTATTCGCCATGCGCAAAGATCTGCTGTAGAATGCGCTTCACTTGCTTCCAATCGAGGCCATCGTTGCCACAACAGATTCGGGGCATCGCCACTTTGGTGATTTCATGATTGCGCTATATAAAAGTACAGAGTTCATAAGTGATTTATTGAGCCAACAAATTAACTGTAAATTAACGAATTATTATTGGGAATTGTATAAAAGAGCTTGCTCTACAATTGATATATTTTTAGAAAATAAATAAATAAAATATATTCAATAATTGCAGCTTATAAAATATATGCAAATATCGATAAAACTTCTGCATTCAAATTTCAAATAAAATAGCCTTGATCTAACTATTTTATGGGCACAATTGAAATATAAATAAATAAAATATTCTAAAAATTTCCTGGATATTTAAAAGATATATTATTGAATAAAACAAATATATTTAATAATTGCAGCTCATGAAATATATGTAAATAGAGATTACAATTTCTAAAAAACCTATATGCGAATTTCCAATTGCGTCATATCTGAATTTACACTAAACTCTCTCTCTCTCTCCTCCTTGTGACTCCGCTCTGTCTCTTTCTGTTATAAAATAATTGATTTTAAATGATATGCTCACCATATGCTCTCGCATGCAAATCAACGCCGCCTGAACATCATCGTATGTTGAGATCGCATACAGATTCGTCTTGGTCACCAGATGGTAAACGAATCGTGAATTGTGCTCCAGGACGACACAGTTGCCGCTGGTCACTCGGCGGGTGCGCAGCTCATCGACATCGCCAAAGATTAGGCCGAACTGCCAGGCGAGTGTGCCGCGGATGGCACTGAAGGATGATTCCACGGCGTGCGCCAAGGCATAGCTCTGTGGTGCTTGGAACAGATCGAGTTTTGCCTCGACGATTTTCACGTTCGTGTTCGCCATTACTTTTTTTGTTGTTTTGTTTTTCTTTCTTTTGTGGTAATTGTAATTGTTGTGTTGACTGCAATTAAGTGTGATTATTTCTGGGTTGAAAACGATGCCAATGCCAAAAAGCAAAAACTTACCCGTTGCACGCACTGCGGAAACTTTCACGAGGCCAAAACGAAAACTATTTTTCTGTTTATTTTTTTCGTATTTTTTTTTTTTGTATTTTTGGCTGTTTGTTTTGTTTGTTGAAAAAGAACCAAAACCAAAAAAAGAATCAAAGCAATTATTGAACAATTTTCTGCGCCTCTCTTTTTTCGATAAGTTTATAATTAACACCAAATAACAAAAACACACACCACAGTTAGTACCTTGTTTAGCTGTGCTTATACATACGTGTAAATATATATATATATATATTTTATTTATTTTTGGAGTTGATTATTTTTCAATTAACACAGGCTCGATGACTGTTCGACGACCGTTCGACTGTCGCCAGCAGCGTTCTGCAGCTGAATGGAATGCGCCACTGAGTGTGCCAACTGTGAAAGCAGCTCTTCAAAAGCCCAGACCCAAGTCACCAATGGCCCCAAATTGCGGCTTCTGGATGACAACTCTGACTCAGCAGTGTTGTTGTTCTATAATATGCCATCATGCTGCTGATGATGATGACATATGATTATACTCTGTATACATTTGTGTGCTTATATTTTCTGTTTGCTTGTTATCGTCTGTTTGTTTGGTTGTTTGTTTTATTTTCCTATTTTGTGTTCGAATTTGCTGTTAATTTATTGTTGTTTTGCCCCAGGCACAAGTGGAGAACTTTTATTTTGCCCAAAATTAAAACTCTTGTAACTAGATTTCGAAATCAATGCCCCATAAAACCAAAGCAGCTTCAGCCGATAACCATATTGATAGAGGCACCTGACTGACTGACTATAAGTATGTTTAGGTAGGTGTGTGTAGGCGACTCTCGTCAACGGTAATCAGTGGCATGTTCTAAATAGGGGCAGTCAAGCGAACAGCAATTAAAACACACTCACTTGTTGCTCAAAATAAATGTGACTTAAATTATAATTATTTGTGCACGTAGCCGGTGAAATCAAATATTAACATCATAAACACACATATAGACACACACACACACATATATATATAAATACACACCGCATACAAATTACCATATTAAGCGGTTAGTAAGAGAATACCGTATTAGCAACAACAACAGCGACAACAACAATGATGCATAAGCTTTTTTTTTTGAAAAGTTCGAAGTATTCATCATTGGCGCCAAAAATTGAAAGCAACTGGTGCGTGTCTCGGCTAAGGGTTCCGCTATACAACACTGAACCTGCCTAATATAAACAATAAATATTTGTTTATTAAACGCTTCCATAGCTAACAAAAAATACACATCTAACCATACATACTTTACTAAAGTGCATGTGTTTCTTTTTTTATATTTTTTTTTAGCCATTTAGCGTTAAGCAGTAGCCATTTAGAAAGTGTGCAAACAACTTGCATTCGCCAAGGTCATTTTAGTTTATTTATATGCGAGCGCATAGCCGCCCTTCTCCCCCTCACACCCCATAAACTAATCTCTTTCTCTCTCACTACTTTGCGTGTCTGCTTCCACGCAGTTCTACGCATGGCGCGAACAATTGTTTATAATTTAAATTTCACTTTTCATCAATCGAGTCGAATTGTCATCGTCGACGCAGTCGTTGTCGCAGTCGCTTGGAGCACCTTGTGGAAAAGCGATAGTAGCATAGTCGTCGCCATCAACGTCTTCAACTCAGTTCATGGCAGTTTAACTTGGCGCTCCGACGGCACACAACGAACACGGGAGGCACAAAAAAAAACTAAATTTATATATACAAACTATTCGCATTGTGCCTTTGATTTGTTGTACACGTAAAATTCGCTGTTGTTGTTGTTAGTGTTGCAAATTACATAAATAGTTTGATTGCGTGCAGAGATTGCGTTAATAATAAATTTGTATATGTATTAGTGTTAATTAGTATACCTTACATAGTATTTGTTTAGTTAGTTGTTGCGCTTGCCGGCGAGCTGCAAACATTTGTCGTATTTCTCTTTTGTTGGGCAATTATTAAGCGCACACTAAATCTCCCAGTCAAACGACAAATACGAATAGAAAATGAATCACTATTTGAAGAGCGCTTAACAACAGTTAAAACGTTCTGAAACACACACGGCTGAAGCGTTAACTAAAAAGTGCCAGACAAAAAGGCAAAAAACAAACTTGAAAGCAACAGCGGCAGAAACAACGACGTCGAAGTCGAAGCGTCAGCTGTTTTCGTTTTGATTATTTGCTGCCCCTTTTAACGTTTTCGTACGTTACGTAGCTGTTGCTTTTTAGTTGTTGTTGTGTTTGTTGTTCTTGTTATTGTTATTGTTATTGTCTTACGAGTGTGTTCTTCTTACGTAGCTTCAACTTGTTTCTCTGTTTTTGGGTTTTGTTTGTGTATTGAGTGTCGTTATTGTATTATTTGTGAATAGTATTTGTTGTGGCATTTTGTAGAACGCTTTTGCCATATTTGCTGCAATGACATCGCTGACATTGTGCTGTTCGCGTCGTGCGATCGCTGCCAACGCCTACGTCAACGCCAATTGGCGGTTTATTCAAACACTTCAAAGGCGCCAACAATTACAACAACAGCTATGTGGGCGTCACTGCGCAGCTGCAACAGCAACAGCGGCAGCAACAACAACAGCTCCAAAAACAAATGCAAATATGGGCGGTAAGTTGATGCTTTATTATGCTAATTACGCGTGCAATTGTTTATTATTTATTATCTATGCGTTATGATTAATTTGCCTATCTTTAGTTTCCCACTCTTCACGCGATTTGACAGTTGGCTGACAACCCTGTCCATTATTTTGAATGCTGTCACCTTTAGTTTCCGTACAGACGCGAATCTTACGTATTATGAACTTCGGCGAATGCCACCCACACAAAATTAACAAAATAATTTAGCACATACACAGAGAAGTATAGATTTATTTAAAAAACATTTCTTTAGCTCACACACAGAGCAGCAACCAGCAACTATTTAGTCAAATGAAGGCAATTTAATTTATAGATAAAAATAAATAGGGGCGAACAATCATTTAATTAAATCTTCAAAGTTGAAATATAGGTTCTCGTATACCAGGCGCAGATCAAGTTTTCGTTATTTTTATCGATAATTGCCTCCGTTTATCGAATGTCGATATATTCAATTTCCGAAAGCAATAAATGCCACAATATTAAGGGCAGAATCTTCTAATCAATACATAATATGCATATGCATGCATGGGGCATGAGCCTACCTACGATTGCGTGTTTCACGTGTCTGTCGGCAGAGGGCGCTTGCAGAGCTGCTCGCATTTTAGTGCAAATCATTTTAAAGGCGAATTTGCAAATAATAATAGAATATATTTAATAAATGGGTTCAGGGTGTATCGTAGTCGAGTTCACTCGAAAAGTTTGGCTTTTAAACTAACACAGTGATTAAATTTAGAAACACGTCTTCCATACGGAATTCATGTAAACATTCTATAGCAAAAGTTAGCGATAATTTAATTATTATTATTAATTTTCCACTGGGATCACTTGGTCAAAACTGAATTGATTTTCAAAGGCGATATGTTTTTTTTGTTGTTTTGTTTTGCGACTAGATTAATACTGCAATTAAATTAAAACTATCCCAATTAAATGAGTTGTTTATTTTGTAGTCGTTGTGTCATTTATTCAGTTTCATTCATCGAGCATGACTAATGACATTTTGATTGCCTAATTGAAAGCGCATTAAATATTCCGACACTTGTTCAATATGCTAAACAAGTGTCTGCCCCAGAACCCGTTTTGCTTCAATGAGCGTCTAATCAATATTGTATACAAAGCGAAACAGGCGCTGACAAATATCGTACAACAATAAGCATTTCATAAACACACATAGATATAAATACACATACATAGACTTTTTCCATGTCTAGGCCTTATTGAAATTTCACGCTTGAGTGCAAAATTGATATGTTCTTAAATGATCAAAATTAATAGAGTGCTGATGTTGAAAAACACCATAAAAATAACGGAACATTATGGCGATAATGAAATTTGGACTGATAAGATTGGGTTTGTAAGGTTATCAACGCTATTTGGTATTACTCTGTATAGGTCATCGATCAAACTTTGCAGGGTGTCAAATGTTTCTGTGTGTGTGGGTGTGTGTGTGTTGTAAATAGCTATAAATAACATATGTAACAGGTAAACACTGCATGGAAAACACTTCCATAGTTAATCGAGGAACAGGCGCTAATGCGAACCATCTGTTTCCACATAAGTAATTTATCCATAAACTAAGCTAAGATTACTTGGGTGTATGGCTGCTATTCAAATGGATCAATTGAAGTTCAAGGTCATTAACAACAAACGCTCGCGCGTCCCACACACACGCACACACACACACATATGACGACAAACTGGAAGTGAGCTACAAATAAACAAATATTCAGTCGCCTGAATAATAAATTTCTATATATCTGTCTATGTGTTTGGGCTGTCTGCGAGCCCCCTTCGAAGGCAACCCGAAGAGCAAATACACTCGTTAATTATATATAAAATGTAGCCAGTTTTAGATATATATATATATATATATATATATATACATATGTATATGGATTTAATTGAGCTTAGTTATGCAACCTGTTGAATTGAATATGTATCTGTTGGCTAATTGATTAAAATTTCAAATAAACAAACAAAAATAATTATATATTTAATTTGCCTGCCGAAAAGAGAATAATATGTTTACTGCTAGCTCGAGAGTTCTAGTTCCATATCAACGTCTATCTAAATCGAAGTATACCTAACGACAGCCTGCTGCTGATAAGTGTTGGTAAGCACTCGCTCTCACTCTCCCGTACGCTACCTATATATCTCTCTCTCTCTCTCTCTATCTCTATTTCTCTCACTATCTCTCTCGCTTGCTCTATCTGTGCAGCATTTATGATATGAGCAGTTTCGGGTTTGGCAATAACAAATATTAGATTCTCGCTCGTCTTGTTGTTTGCTGTTTCTAACTGGATTGGGGAGGGGTTCTCAGTGCGAGATCTGTTGCCGTCTGAGAATTTGCCAGCAAGGGGCTCTTGTCGCATAGGCACTTCCAGGCCCAAAACAAAAAAAGCAGTCGCATATTTGTTGCGTAGCTGAAAGCAACACGCTTTGAAGAGCATCTAATTCTTTTATTTCTTTTTATTTTTAAAGCATTTGCCATTTTAACGCGAAGCATGTCGTCGTCTCAGCAACTGGTGGCCGTGGATGAGTCGCGTCGCTTTATGATCGATTGCTTCAAGGCCGTCAATGTGCCCGAGGAGCATGCGCGGGCCCAGGCCGATCTGCTGGTGGCTGCCGATTATCGTGGCCATTTCAGCCATGGCATGAATCGTCTTGAGATGTACATCAATGACCTGTCCATCAATTCAACGAATGGCGCCGCCGAACCACAAGTGCTTAAGGAGACTCCTGCCACAGCCTGGGTGGATGGATGCAATGGGTTGGGCGCTGTGGTTGGCAACTATTGCATGGATCTGGCCATCAAGAAGGCGAAGAACGTTGGCGTTGGCTGGGTCTGTGCCAAGGGATCAAATCATTATGGCATGGCTGGCTGGTATGCATTGAGAGCATTGCAACAGGGCCTTGTGGGCATGTCCATGACGAACACGTCTCCACTGATGGCACCCACCGGCGCCAAAGAGGCAGCTCTGGGCACAAATCCGCTCTCGTTGGGCGCACCCGCCGGCAATTCAGATCACTTCATGCTGGACATGGCCACCACGGCGGTGGCTGTAGGAAAGATCGAGATACAGAATCGCAAAGGTGCCCCATTGCCCGATGGCTGGGCTCAGGATCCGGACGGTAATGTGACCAATGATGCCAAGTTGGGCTTTGCCACGGGATGCCTTATGCCTCTGGGCGGCTCTGAGCTCACCTCCGGCTACAAGGGCTATGGACTGGGTGCCATGGTGGATATTCTGTCCGGTGTGATGTCCGGCGCCAAATACTCCACCCAGGTGCGGAAGTGGACGCATGCTGGCGCCAATTCTGCAGCAGATCTGGGCCAAGTATTCATCGCAGTCGATCCGAATTGCTTTGCGCCTGAATTCGAGGAGCGCATGACTGACTTCAATTCACGTCTGCGCAGCACAAAGCCAGTAAGTACTTTGTTTGTTGTTCTTAATAAACATTATCAGCTTAATACAATCTTGTCAATCTTCTCAAATTTCACAGACCGATCCCAAGAAGCCTGTGCTGCTGGCCGGTGACAAGGAGAAGAACAACATGAAGGCTGTGGATGCAGCTGGCGGTATTCAATATCTAGAGAATCAACTCAAGACCTGTGCCGCCTTGGCCGAGAAGCTGAAGATCAAACCGCTGAGCTTCAACTAAAACCGCTGAGCTTTAAGCTGAAAAAGAGGAGCCAGTGCTGCTGAGGAGGAAAAGCTGCCCCGAACTATAAACATATTCATGCCATAAATTAAAGTAGCTTTTGCATTTTTATTCTGACCAAAGGACATTTGATTAGTGCCTAAGTTGAATATCACTTCGATATAAAAGTTTGTTATAATGATATACACTCACTAGATGATTATTATTTAATATGATATTGTCAGCTAATAAATAGCTATAAACATTAAGAACTCACAGTACTACAATTTTTTCTAAATGAAACAATTGAGAGATTTTTTTGGTAAATCCTTTTTCGTTTAGCGATTATCCATAGTAAGAGCTTTAATGGTAAGCATTGACTGCTTTTTGGCATCCTTGTCAGCTGTTATGGACTCCCTGGTATTGCGCAGCTTGTAGAAACGACATTTGGTATCGAATAGCAGTGGAACCTTCTCGATGACGGGCTTTACAATCATAGCCGAGCGCAACTCCTCGGCATTGTCCGTCTTGCTCATCGATTTGATGAAATCAATGTAACGTTGATTCTCCTCGGTCAACGAATGCTTCTCCTCCAACAGCAGCAGGTTCTGGGCCTGAGCCATGGCCTGCTGGCGCCAAAAGTTCTTTAGGCTCTTATTCAGATTGACCAGATCTTCTTCGCTGAGATCCACATGCTTCTTAATATCCAGCGTTTGTAGTGTAAAATTCTCATCCACTTCACCAACATCGATGGACTCCACAACCTCACCGCCCACAATGATCTTCTCGGACTCGGTTTGCAATTTGCGACATGTGATGGATAAAGCCAGAAGCAGTTCACCGCTCTTGACGATTTTCTCGAATTTCTACAGGACGGATTAGTGTTACCTACAATGTTAAAGATTGGATGTTTTATGAACTCTACCTTGGTCAACTCGTAACACTCCGTGCTAAGGATGCGCAGTTTTTCATGTGTGGTTGTGCGATCTGAGTGCATCCGTTCCTCGATCTTCTTGCGTACATTCGAAAAATACTCGAATTCCAGGCGCAGATCATTGATCACAGAATTGTTCTCCGTTTCGGCTTGCAGCATTTCAGTTTGGATTTCATTCTGTTTGTTTATCATCTTCGATTCCACGGCATCCAATTTTTTACTCTCCTCGACGAAGGCCTGCTGGCGTTCGGTTAACGATCGAATTCTCTCATATTTGTGTGCATCCAACTCAGTATTGTGAAGCGAATCGACGAAATCGTTTAGTTGATGTTGCATCTCCAACATTTTATTGACAACCTGATCGCGTATCTCGAAACGACGCTCGATCTGGCGATTGACATTATCGTCTCGCTGCTCCAGGTATATCTGGTAGTCCTGCTGCAGTTGATGGCGTGTGTTCAGATTGGAGGCATGGATAATGTTCTCGCTGTTCTGCCGCATTGCGTCCAGCTCTTCGGTGCGTAGATGCACCTCGTCGTAGAACTCCTTGAGCAGATCCTCCGCCTGCTGCTCGTACATATGTTTAGTACCCTCGAGCATCGCCTGATAACATTCGTTAATGTGATCGATTAGCTCCAGCGTTTCGCCAAAGCTGCGCGAGTGCTGGCGATGCGTCTGCGCCATATCATCCAGCAGCATTTGGATGCGATCGTTCTTATTGTCGATGATGCGTTGAGATTGCTCCCCCCACTGGATCATCTCGTTGCGCAACTCAACAATTTTGATCTGTGATGCCATTTCGTCCCACTCCTCCTTGCCTCGCAGCTCCATGCGCTTGCCCAGCTCCAGCTCCACTTCCAGGGTATGCTGTGGGCATATTCGTATTTAATTAAGTCCACACTACACTCTTAGATAAGCGTTGTTGTAATCTAATGTACAACAAATGGGCACCGCTTCTTGTTCTTAGAAATTCTAAAACTATTCGCATTTTTATTATTTTTCACTTGGTATAAGTTGTTCTCAAACAGGACTCCAAATTATTGCATCAATACTCATTACAAGCATTTTTATACATAAAAAGCTTTAGTTTCCTTACAGATGCTATTGTAATTTATTTAAAATCTTGAGTAGCTTAAATTAAGAGCTAATAATGTTGCAACACTTATGAATTACCATTTTGATTAATATAAATGAAAACCGTGCTAAATTTATTTCCATTAACTCGTGTCTAGGACTTTGAGCATTAGTCCGGTTTTAGTAAAGTTCTGACAAGATTAAAAATTTATTTGAAAATTAGTTTTGAGTGTTGGTTTACTTACGCGCATGACCAGCTTCTGTTCTTCAACTTTCTGTAAACGCTTGGCTTCCTTGCGAGCCGCCTTCTTCTGTGCCCTGGTGGGTGGCCGTGGCTTCTGTTCATTCTCTTCATCGGCAGCATCTTGTAAATAATTGTCCGCAATACGCGTTATACGTATCTCAGGCATGGCAATATGTGTATCCCTTACCGACATTTTGTTAGCGTTTGAGATTAATTTAAATTTGTGAACAGAAAGTGTTATTTTTTGCAGTGAGATTGTGCTTAACGTTTGAACAACGTATTTGAATGCGAAAGAAAAGCTTACTGCTGTCAGTGGCGTTTGCCAACACTACAACTGGAGCAGAGCGCCAAAAATTGGAAAAAGCTCTCTCCCGCGCAGCATCTCCAGTGACGACTGCTGTCTGTGTGTGCGCTGGCCAAGTCAGTAGACGTTAAAAGCTTGACACGTGCGGTTGTTCTCCCAAAGCGCACAGGCAACAGCAGCCAGGGCAACCAGGATAAATAACAATCCCGTCACTAACGGCACGCTGTTCTCTCTCCATCTGTGTGTTTTGTTTTTTTTTCCCGGCTGCGCGTTGTAAACAAAAATAGCTGTGCTTGTTGTGACTGTGTGTAGTTGTGTGTGTGCGTGTATGTCGTCCTGGTGGTGGTTAACAACCCCCAGTAACAGTGAACGAACAACTACAAAGCTCGAGTGGCAAGGGCAAATCCTGGCAAAGTTTTTCGGGGTTGCAGACAGTTGGCAAACAAGCTGCAAATTCCTCATTGAATACCTATAAATATTCAATAAAAATACACACTTCAAAATATATAAACGCACATATATAAATACATATTTAAAACGATATTGAAATATTAGGCATCCATCATGAGCGATGCTGGTCCCAATGGCGGCTATCAGAAAATGCCGCCCGGCTGGGACTGTAAATATGATCAGACAACGGGCAACTGGTAAGTACTGGTTTATATCGTTTATATCGTATATATCGTATATATTTTATGCACTAAAAACAGTCTCAAATATTTATGCATGCGATTGAACACACAAATAAAAAGCAGCTTAGAAATGTTGCATGCAGTGAGGGGGCGTGGGGAGGTGGAAGTAGACTGACGGGTTTTACTGTTACTTGTACACTGTTCACAATGAGCGCAAAGAATTTCCATTGCATGCTTTTAGGCGGCGACATTTAAACAGCAAGTGAGAGAATTCTATGGCAACCAGCAGTTGGGGGGAAGAAGTAGGCGAATTGATTGTTTTTTTTTAGGGGAGGCCACGTTAAATGTCAAGTGCTGTTAGCTGTACGCCTTAAATAGCATGGCATAAATTAGGGCTTAGTATGATTGAGGCACATAAGACAGGACTTGGGGTGCTTAATTGGGTATGCTAATTATAAGTAAATCATTTTTTGTTGAGAGATGAAACTGACCAAGGGCTTTCTTATATTAGGCATAGAGCAGCAATTTGTAATGCTGTGCATGCTTGACAGCCGCTTAATAAATTAAAAATATAGAGAATAACAAAAACTAATATAAATAATAATAATTGTATGGAATATAATTCAACAAAATGTCCTCCATTTTAGAGTTTAAAAAGAAGTTCCTGAAAAGGAACCGAAAACTATTAATTGTCGATAATAATAAAATAAATATATTATTGATAGAATTCTTCTTTTCTTGCCACAAACATTCTCTATATATCTTGAAGGAATGTAAACTTAAAGTGATTTTTTAGTTTTGCTTTTCCTTACTCACTAAATTTCTTATAGGAATGCAAACATAAAATGTCTTAGGTAGTTTTGTTTTTCTTTAGGTGCAACTCTTTAAAGGTAGTCATTATGCTCAAAGCAATACAACAAAAATACGCCCCACAATGCCAATTGGCCTCATTTTGGCGCATAAATTGTGTTACTTCCGCAAAAATACAGTTGAGGCTCCTGCCAGCTCCTAGCTGCTAGCTGACAGCTACTTGTGGGTCTCCTGCTCAGAGTTTACGCTGTGTGCAATTAAGCAGCGACTGTCATACGTTAAACTCAAGTGGCTACTTGAGAAGAGTCTCAGCTCGACTCTTCTGTAGTCGGAACAGTCAGCTGCAATCAGTGCCGGGATTAGCTGTCAAATGTGATGATGTCTGCCTTTTGGCAGCTACTTGGCACGTGTCGCTGTTTAGGAGCTTGCCTCACTTCCACTCTCTATCTCTCTTACCCTTTTTACCTGTGTGTGTATATGCCGCACACAACGAGCCGCAAATTTCCCAAATGTGCCATCAATGTCTAGGTGTATGTGTCTTTCGTATTGGTTTTTTGTTGTTGTTTTTTTTGTTGGTGTTGTTGCCGAGAAATTCACAGCTCAAAAATCAACCCCCAATGCTGTAAGCTTTTCTAAGGGTGTATAAGAGGGGGTTGTATCTATTTTATGGCCTTTGATTTGCACTCTTATGCTGCAAGCCAAATTGACCCCAACTGACTATGTGTGACTTATTTGTGTGTCATTTGCAGCTATTACATAAACTATCTGACCAAGGCAATGCAGCTGGAGGATCCGCGTGGTGGACGCAACTACAAACAGTTGCAAAACGAACGCTGCTCCACAGAGTCGATAGCTTTGCAGGTGAGTGTTTGGGGAGAGTTGGGGTTAATTCCCACTTCGATTGCCCGCCCATCGAGTTCAATGTGTTGACACCTACTCTCCATTTGTAGCACATTGCACCGAACTCCCATCACAGTTCACCCTATCACGTCGTGCATCCCAGCAATAATCTAACAGCTGTGCGTGCCTTCCAGGACCGTGAACGCCATCAGCCCGCCCTCCACAATCTATCAACGAGTCCGCTGCTCTCCGCCTCATCGCGTGGCCAACTGGTAGGAGTGACTTAAAATAAATTAAACAAAATTACAGATATTTACAGTGGTTATTATAATTTTGATGTGAAGTGAATCTCTGAATCTATAAAGTATATATATATTTGATCAGCCGTTCATTCGTTCTATTTATTTATTTAATATCAACTAATTAATTTTAGATGAAATTTATTGTTAAAAAAAAACGATAAAAAAAAACACAGTCAGACCAGAAAAATTGTTTGAATAAACTAATTAAGATGCCACAAATGATAGATAAAATAGAGTTATTAATTATAGAAATGGAAAAAATTGAAGTAACTGATTAAAAGATATCCTGACAAAACTTCGTAGCTATGAGTTTTATAATGCTTTTCACATTTACATAGCTGTATATCATTTTTTTTTCTTTATAATTAATAAAGTGGCATTAGGGTATTTTAAATTTCAGCATACCGACCACAATTATTCTCTCTAGTGCTAACCCATAATTACATTTAATTGTGTCCCCCAGGAAATGTCTTCGCCGTTGCCCTTTCAACGTGCTCGCCTGGCTTCAACTATGTCTCGTCGCTCAACGATACAGGAGACATCGTTTAGTCATCCAAGTGAAACACAGGCGGTGGTTACCAAAATACAAAACATGTTCCCAACTGCCGATGAGAACCACATTCGTTTGCTATTGAAACGGTAAGGCGGATTGCTCATCACTCAATTCACTGCTAATCTCTGTGTGTTCATATATATATATATATATATATATATATATATCTGTGTATCTCTCTATCTTTCTCACACGCTGCCGCTTGCTGCACTTCTTCCAAACTAACACTCACACATACTAATGCTTACTAATACAGCTATTATAATCGCGAGGCCGTCGTCATCAGTGCGTTGCAGGTGGAGAAGCATCCGGTGACGATGCCGGGTCCGTTTGTGACGCCACCCGCACAGCGGCATCTGTTCCACAGCAATTCTGCTTTCTATATGACACCACCGGCGCGCCGCCTGGACATGGGTGCTAGCCGGGTAACAGTGACATCACGCACGGCCAGCCCTGTGCCCGGCGGCCGTATTGGTAGTCTCATGAGCATGCATAGTGCCACTCCCCCCCTGACTGCCGCCCATGCTGTTCACGGGGTGGGAGGTGTGGGGCTCCACGGTTCGCCCCAATGGCGCAGTTCACCGAAACCACATTCATCGCCCAAAATGAAATTGAGGTGCGCCGCCTTGATTAACCTTATATACATCAGATCACATATTCACAAAGATGAAAAACAATTAGCTAATGGAAATTGTGCATAGAAATTAGACACGTCCTATTTTTAATGTAATCCTTATTAGAAATATTTAATTAAAATTCTGTTTTTTTTTTTATAATATTCGTTAGATCCTTTGTATATAGCATTTAATCGGAACTTACTAGGCAGCATAAGTAACTTTGGTATATGTTTACTCCCAGCAAGACTAATGGAAACTTACTCACTGACAGCAACTACTTAAATATTGTTATCTGTTTTGTTATATTTTTGTTATCTTCACACTGTATATGTCCAAAACAAACAAATGTTTCTTAGATACTTAAGTATGATGCTTTTCATTTAGAACCTGGGTTGTTGGCGTACTCCATAAGGTTCTTTGTTATTTTGTGAACAGAGTTATTTAAACCTGTTTTCCTGCTCATAGATACATGAAGAATATATTCCCCAAGGCGGATGAGATGCTGCTGCTCGACATTTTGGCCAATGCGGATAACAATGTACAGTTCGCCTCAGAGAAGCTGATTTCATTGGGTTACATCAAGAGGGATGTGCAGCTGCCGCACAGACCCAACAATCGCCCCCCGCAGCTGGGAACGGATCAGCAGGCTGACAATGATCAGGCCGTTAAGCACATTCCACTGCGTCCCAAGGAGTACACAGCGGAGGAGAAGACAGACAGTGAGCACTTAATCCCTTATAGCTTTAATCAGACTCATTCCTCTCTCTCTCTCTCTCTCTCTCTCTCTCTCTCTCTCTCTCTCTTCACAGTGGAGGCACTGCTCAAGGAGAAATATCCACAAGTTGCGGAGCGCATTATTCTAATGGCTCTGGAGTCTGTCAACTATGCCGAGGATCGTGCCACGCAAATTCTGCAAATCGTCCAGGACGAGGATGAACAACGCAATCAGAAGCAGGCTGTGACCAATGGCTTGGCCTTGGTCAGCACACAAACGGTTGTAACGGATCAAATGGATGCACCTGCTCCACTCAGGTGTGTAGCACCCATCTCCCCTTACAAGACTGCAGCTGTTAGAGGCTTCTGTTTTGGTATAGTCCGTTCCCAGCTCATCATCCCACACCTGCTCAGTTGTCAGCTGCTGCACCTCGTCTGCTTTTGCTGCTGCTGCTGCTTGTTTTACCAATTTTGTTAATCGATTTGCCTATTTTCTCTGTGAAACTTTGCAACCACAAAAAAAAAAAAACAAATCCAAACAAAAATATGCTCAACACACACCTTTGCTTGCTCCGCTGCTCCCATCATCATCATCCTCATCATCTTCATCAACATCATACAGCAAGCCACATAAGCTACATCGCCACTTGCCATCCATCAATGTCACCACACCGACAACGGCCACCACACAGATAATTCTCAGCAATACGCCAACGCAGGAGCCAGAGAATGGGTATAACAATGAGAAGGTGACGGTGGCAGCTGCAGTTCCCGAGGCAAGCCAGAAAACCATATTGGCCACATCACCCATTTCCAGTGCATCAACGCATTCATACGCCTCACCTGTCACCCAGTCACCCTACGAACGCATCACCACCAAAAGCATCCTGGCTCGATCCCTCAACAACAAGAACAATAACAACTATAACAACAATAACAACAATAACAACAGCTATGGCATCAGCGGCTATTTGCATGGCTCGCATAGCAATGCGAGCAGCTATTCCTCCTATTCCACATCAATGACGTCCTCATCTTTAGCATCCGCATCGGCCAGCTCCATAACGAAGGCAATTGAAAGTCGGGCGCGCACCAAACCCGATTCACTGAAGTATGCCAGTTAAACCGTTAACATTTAACCGTTACTTATGTACAGTTACGCATGCATTTATCGCAAGTTTACTGGCTCTTTTGTTTATAATTTTTGGGCATGCATTTGTAATTCTAATACATTTTAATTTAATCTTTTAATTCCACACATTTATTGAGATATTTTGTTGCTTCTAACAGACAACGTCAGCAGTCTTCGCTCTTGGATAACACACAAAATTTGGAATCCTCGGAATTTCAATCGCTTATCGAAAGGATGGCCACATTAGGACCCAATTCGCAGCTGACCAAAGGAGCCGATGAGAATCTCTTGCTGTAAGTCGCCATCAAACTGTAAACAAAGTTTTTCCTTATCAGCTCTTCATCCGCAGTGCTGATTATGTCACCTGGAATGGTCCAAATGCGACTTTGACCCAGAAGCAAATATCACAAGGAGCGGATGCCAGTTTGTTGAATGGAGAGCGTAGCTACAAGCCAAGTGGACGCAATGCGGAGCTGTGCAAGGGTGCCAAGAAGGATCTGACCAAGGGAAGCATTTATGCGCAGGGCAAGAGAGCCAACATTAAATGCAATTAGGACCCCCGAAGCAGCAGTCCTTTCGAGTGCCAAATATAAAATATGAAACACACTGCACCATCCAAGAAATCCAGACTTTACCTTTTTTTCTATGTCGTCGCAACATTTTTGCTCTACATGTATTCCACAAACTGTGTATAAACTATATATATTCGTGAATATTTAAGTCTAACACGCACAACTCACACACATATATATATATATATACATTCTACTGTTCCATCCAATCTCCAATTGAATTTTTTATGAACAAACTTTGCAGCTTCAAAAATACATAAATCGATATTTAAAACTATAAAACTAACTTATTTAATGCAGCTTAAACTTCGTCCTCGTTTAGCAGCATGTTGGGTATGCCATCGGTGATGGGAAAGATGCGTCCCGTTTCAGGACATTCCATCTGACCCTCGAGCACATCGATCTCAAAGAGCAAATGATGCAATCTCTGCAACAGCTGCTCATCATCGTTAATATGCTCGGGCTGCGTTTGGGGAATATCTTCGGCTAGTTCCGCCTGCAACAAAATGCAATCGTAGAGGGGGATTTCTTGAAGGGATGCCCTAGATGCACATTCACTTACCACCTGAGCGGCGCCATACACGGCTGACCAGTCCAGCTTGGGCAGCAGTCGTTCTATAAATATTGGATTAAATTCGCTCTCAACCACATCCTTTTTGCTAATCTAAAGAAACATTTGATTGGTAAGTGAAACAATCAATAAATAATCAAGTTGAACTCACAGTCAGTTTCAGTGGATAACCAACTTTCACGCCCTTGATGGCCATTGAAGTTAGAAAATTGTATGTGCTCAGTTTCATGGTTTAGCTTTATCAATTGACTTTGTTAACAATAATTAATGATTTTAAATAAAAGCAAGTGCGGTACGCTAAATGCACGTTTTACACATTCACCGGGAAGCGCATGAACACCAGCTGTTAATGCTTAGCATGCTGGTCACATTGACAACGTTATCGATAGCAATACAGCAATACGATTCTTGCACAAATTCTGGGAATTAAATTTAAATTTCTGCTCCTACTTCTTATAATTAAGCGTCTTTTACATAATTAAATTTAATGAAACTAAAGCCATTGTTATGTTAAATTTTAAAACTGCAAGACGAGCAATTAATGCAGTTAAAATTGTAACTAGCTGTTAATAACAGTTTAGCGAATGTTGAGTTGTTTGTTGCTGTATAAGCGTAGTGTGACCAGCCAGCAGCATAACGAACCAGCAGAAGCAAACAACTGCTGCAAATTTACGCATTTTAAACGTTATTTGAATGTAAATCGAGTGCAAATTGTTATCTAAACATTCTTTAAGAACATAATAAACGCGTATCGAGCCGATATGGAAGATATTTTTCACTGGTGCCGCGAGGGCAACTCAATTCAAGTGCGCCTCTGGCTGGATGAAACCGAGCATGACATGAATTTGGGGTAAAATCGACTTTAAATCATTGCCAAATACATCTCCAAACAATACTAAAACCAACTCATTTTAATATAAATAAATTTTTAATTATAAATTGATATGTTGAGCAGCACATTGCACATAAATCAATTAAGGCGTATCGCTCGAGTGACGTCATGATTTATTCTAGTGTTGTGTAAACAACCTGTGCACACATACAAACAAAAGTTAAAATGTACTCTCTCTCTCTCTCTCTGTCTCTCCCTTTCGCTCGCTGGCTCTCTCTCTCGTTATGCTTTGGCAGCGATGATCATGGCTTCAGTCCGCTGCATTGGGTTGCGAAGGAGGGGCATGCTAAGTTGGTTGAGACGCTGCTGCAGCGCGGCGCACGCGTCAATGCCACCAACATGGGTGACGATATTCCCCTGCATTTGGCCGCCGCCCACGGTCATCGCGACGTGGTCCAAATGGTGAGTGAATAAAATATGAACTCATTTCAATTCAGCTCAAATCAATTTAAATTAATTTCATTCAGCTTTTGCGCGAACGCTCGGATGTGAATGCTGTGAATGAGCATGGGAATACACCGTTGCATTACGCCTGCTTCTGGGGCTACGATATGATCTGTGAGGATCTGCTTAGCGCCGGCGCATTGGTCAGCATTGCCAACAAGGATGGGCATACGCCGGTGGACAAAGCCAAGCCGAGTTTGGGCAAACGCATACAGGATCTGGCCGAGAAAAGCGGGCAAGAACTGAAGGTCATCAGTTTCAAGGAGCAGAGCTGGCTTGGCATGAAAACACGCTCCAGAGACGCCACATTGTCACGTTTCAAGGGCATCAGCATGGGTGATCTGGACTTGCACACGAAGGTCTCCGTGACGCCATCGGGCGAAACTTGGCGTGGTCGCTGGCAGAAGAATGATGTCATAGCCAAGGTACTGATCAGTATTTATACAATCGGATATATCTATAAGTATATCTATTTATATTTGGTCTCCATAGATTTTGGCGGTGCGTCAGTGCACGTCGCGAATGTCGCGTGACTTTAACGAGGAGTTTCCCAAGCTGCGCATTTTCTCGCATCCCAACATTTTGCCCATCATCGGTGCCTGCAACTCGCCACCTAATCTGGTGGTCATAAGTCAGGTGAGCATAGTGCTACCTATTCATCATTAACATCTACTAATTTCACACCAATTTCCCTCATTTGCAGTTCATGCCACGTTCATCGCTGTTCAATTTGTTACATGGCGCTTCAGGTGTCGTAGTGGATACCAGTCAGGCGGTGCACTTTGCCTTGGGCATTGCACGTGGCATGGCCTATTTGCATTCGCTGGAACGGATTATACCTACTTATCATTTAAATAGTCATCATGTGATGATCGATGATGATCTTACGGCGAGGATTAGTATGGGCGATGCCAAGTTTTCGTTCCAAGAGAAGGGACGCATCTATCAGCCGGCTTGGATGTCGCCGGAGGCGTTGCAACGCAAACCAAGCGATCGCAATTGGGAGGCATCCGATATGTGGAGTTTTGCGATCATTATATGGGAGCTGACCACACGCGAGGTGCCCTTCGCCGAATGGTCGCCCATGGAGTGCGGCATGAAGATTGCCCTCGAGGGATTGCGTGTTAAAATACCGCCAGGAACCTCTTCGCATATGGCCAAACTAATCTCGATATGTATGAATGAGGATTCAGGCAAGCGGCCCAAATTCGATATGGTTGTGCCCATTCTGGAGAAGATGAAGCGCTAATCGTAGCCCTGCCCCGAAAATTAGTAAAAATCGTTGTTTTTTTTCTCGTGAATGCATCGAAATTACGAAGCCAAAATGTGCCTGTTTACATAAGTGTGTAGCTTAAAAAAGAAAGAAGAAAAATTTTAAAATGGAAAAAAAGAGGAGGAGCTAATGGACCTGCTCGTTCCGTGTGTTTGCCAACTAATAATAACTATTACTTCTGTGTTAACTGACAGAAACTTAACTGAATCTAACTGAAACCGCACGTGCCTAAAAACTACAGTTTTTCAAATAATAACGTTCTTTTTACAGGTAAAGCTTTTTGTGTGGTATTTATATTTTCATCCCGATTATGTTTTGTTTGATGTTTAGACGGTGCTCGATTTTGTATATGTTTTAAGTTGAAATATATATTTATATATACATGCATACATGAATAGTTTAAGCTTTTGAAGTACGTATTTATACAGCATATATTTGTTACTAATAATTAAAAGAAATTTGTGTACCTTTAAAAAAAAATCGAATATATTTTGTACATGTTTCTTTTTGCTGCAGCACTTTTCAAAGTTCTCTGCAGCTTTTCGACGCTCAACAGTAAAACAACGAAAGCTTTTCTTTGTGTCTGTGTGCGTGTGTGTGAGTCGTGGGTAGTCAGCGTGAGCAAAACGGCCCTGACCTGATTTCCATTATGTGCACACCATTCTGCATCGCGTGGGCAGAGCAGAAGCAGAGCAATGCATTGAAAGAGAGGGAGCGAGAGAGCGCGCCGGCGTAAGAGCGCAGCTGTAAAACCGAAAACTTTTAATATGCACAAGTTTAAACTTAAAAAATGCCGTTATATTTCCTTTTAATATGCAAGATGCAATTACTACATAAATTTAAAATTTTGCATGGTTGATTTGTGCTTTGTTTTTTATTGTTGACTACACTTTTGGCTGCCATGTTCGTTTGACGCTCTCTTGTCGCGTTTGTCGATTGTCGGCTTGATGGTTGGGCTCTCTGTTTATGTTTTGCGGCACCGTTATATGTATATAAAAGCTGACGCTGCGGCGACTGTTGTTGTTGCGGCGAGCTTGCACCATGTGATTGTTTTGTTCGCTCGCTCTTCGTTCAACGGCACATCCTGTGCCTGTGTCTGTGCATAGGTGTGTGTGCATGCGTGTGTATGTGTGTTTGTGTATGCTATTTTGCAGCTTTAAAAAGTTTTGCTGCATTTTGTTGCTGTCGTCGTAGCTAGTGTCGCTTTCGTCGTGCTTTTCGGCCCAGAGGCTGGTCGCTCGGTCTTCAAACAGCAGCAGCAGCAGCAGCAGCAGCAGCTAAAGCAGCGTGCAACGCTGCAGCAGTGTGTCCAAAAGCCGATTTACAATTTTATATGCCAGTTATGAGTGCAACCAACAAACAGCGACAGCATTTCCGCAATGCCGATTCATACAAATGGACAACAACACCACTAAAATAATCCGAAAAATGTCCTCACTCCAACCGTGAACAATATTTTAAAGTAAAAGAAAAATCTAAAAACAACAAAATACAAAAATAAAAACAGTAAAGTGCAGTTAAATACAAATCGGCGTAGTGAAAGTGCAGATGCAGTGAAAAATACATGGCATCTTTTAGGCGCAGCGCATAAAAGATTCGCCCTCCATTGATTTGTGTGCGGTTCTTGTTGTTGTGGTGTTTGTTGTTGTTTTGTTCGTTATTGGACCTATCTGGAAAAGGCACAAACAGCAGCTGTTTAAATGTATTTTAGTGCTTGCACTCAACAACGGCCAGCCCCCTTGAGGGCCGGCAATCCATGGAGTATTCAAACTCAAAGTGTTTGAATCACAACGAGGAGCACGAGCCGCAAAACAGGTAATATTTTATATCCTCTATATATATAAATTAGTGGTTGCCCCATTTTGAAATGGCCACACCTGAGCGTCACACTTTATTTTTTTAATTAACCACACACAATTGCCCAGGCACGAGTGCTCTTTGTATCGCAAAATTTATACAGCAATAATAAAAAATGGAAAATGGAAAAATAAAAAATAAATAGCACAAGTTTCGTAGTATCCAGAAGCCAGAGCTGCTCATCATTCATCATTTGGCTGACGAGTGAGCCACTAACCTACTTCCTGCCCCCGACACAGTCAGCAGAGTCAGTCACAACTAACAAAAGCAACAGCAACTGGCCATTGTTGTTACCGCCTGCCTGCTTCTTGTTTGCCGGCAGGCCACACCCACTCGCCCTCGATCTGGTGTTGATGAGTGCAAATGTGAAAATGACATGGACCAAGTGGGAGCAGGAGACGATGACGATAAGTAAACGATGCCAGGCAGCCGCAAAAAATTATGAGATTCTAAGCCTTCTCTCGATTCCCAATGCCCATGCATAAATCAAAAGTTCAATTTTGTACATTTCATCAGCAAACCATAGAGAGAAAACACACACACATACACAAACACACTGTGGCACATGACAAAGCGGCTTCTTGGCAGAAACTAAAAACGCCACATGGGCAAATATTTCACTTGTGCTTTCAAAAAGCGAAAATATTGTGACAACATCGGCAACAACAGTAGCTGAGAATCTGTGTGCTTTGAGTACATGTTGGGGATGCTGCAGCACTTGTGTTTCCATCTGTGTGTGTGTGTGTGTGTGTGTGTATGTGAAGTACATAACAACGTTGATATATTGCAAAAGCAAACTACAAGCCTGACAAGCAGGCAGAGAGAGGAAGGTGAACTGATGGGCAGAGAATTTTAAAATGCCTGTGGAAATTGGGAGGGAGGGGGGGGGGGGGGGGCGCCACAAACGAAATGCAATAAAGCTCAGCACAAGCGTAGCAAGCATCTAACATGGCACATGGCGAATCTGTTGGTGTTGCACTATACTAACAACAACAAACAACCATCAACAACAAACAACCAAGCGATGCGGATGCCCAAGTCCTGCGAGATGGGCATGTAAAACTTATATTGATTTTCAAAGTGCCCTCTAATCGAAAATAGTTGCACAAGGGGAGTATTTGCGACAGATACAAGCTAAAACTTGGGAGTAGCAAACAGCATATCGAGATTAAGAACTTTTCTTAGAGTGTAAGAAAAGGAACAAATTTAATTTCCTAAATAAAGTGAGAAAAAAACTAAGAATAAATAATTTTGATAACAGTTTCAAAGCTTCTCAAGCGTAAATTAATGCAAAAAGACCTTTTCATAGAAATAAAAACATATTTAAGTTCTTAAAGCTTATTTTTAAAATGAGAAAATGACTTGATAAATCTTTCCTATAAGTTTCTAAAACGTTCACTGTGATACAGAGTCGACCAAATAGAAAGTTTATTAGAGTTCTTAAAATTGATTTTTAAATGAGAAAGAAGACTAAAAAAACAAGTAATACTTATAAATATGTTTCTAAAAATGAAACCTTTATTAGAGTGTGAAACAAGAAAAACACTTAAAACTTCTAAAAACTTATTTTTAAAATGAGAAATAGTATAAACAATGCTCCATATACTAATCAAATAACTTTAAAACTATAAAATTAACAAAGAAAATTATAGAATAAATATTCAAAAATGTTGTGAAAAGTTACAGAGTATCTTACAGTCGACGTCTGATTATTGAAATGGTTGCTTTTATGGCTGCTGTCAAATGAAAAGGATGCCACAAAGCAAGTTGGCTTGTGGCTGGTTGCCTTGGGTAACTGGAAACGGGGACGCGAACAGGAATGGGAATGAGAATACGAGGGGGGGGGGAGGGGGGAATAGAAGGGTACAACTGCAGTGCGTATGCATAAATAAAGTGAGTAAAGCAATTTACTAGAAACTTTTTGCCTTGGTTCTCACACAGTGCAACCACAGTGCGTATGAGCAATGCAACTGCTCACCAAGTCTGAGTTAGTGAAATTAAATTTTATGAAACGCTGCTGGCAACTTTAAACCAAAGTATCTTTATTTTGAAAAGTCATGTTTATTAAGCTTACTCAAACAACAATACAAATAAGGACCGGAAAAAGTTAAACTGAACATGTATTCGGCTCAGACTATCGATCAAAGTGGGTGTTTTACAATTTGTGCCCACTATTGAGGCGCTCTCTCTTTCTCTCTCTCACTCTCTCTCTGTCTCTCTGTGTGTGTCTCTCTCTCTATCAACCTATATTGGCTGTTATTCAATAAATTCTGTGCCGGACTTCTAAGGAAAATGGCCAATTACGTGCAATAACGAGCAACGATAAGTCTACGAGCTCTATAGACTTTGGGGGCTTAGGGGTGGGTGGGTTTAAGGGTGAGGGGAGGGTTGCATGGGGTTGTTGCTTGTGCTTGTGCTCCACTGCACTCAATGCGAGTGGCCATTTTTCCAATCAATTACTTCGCTTTGGTCGGCAAATGAATAGAACTGAGTCTTTGACAAATTGTCGGGTTGAGAAGGGCGGGGAAATGCCATTGAATAAGGACAATTGGCAATCGATATGCGATAATCATTTTAATAATTTAACAAAACACAGCTAACATTGACATTCAATGGGGTCTGACATTGACAAAGGAAAATTTATAATATTTAAATATTTGCATTTTTAAAAAGGTTATCAATTTAACTTGCCGTCTTTTCAGGTTATCCGTTCTTAGCAACTACATTTGCAGCAACGAAACGGAAGCCAGCGAAGCGTCAGCAACAACTGCAACTGCAACAACAATATTTGGCAGTCAACGTTGCATCAACACGCCACCCACAACGCCCAGCAGTCCGTTGAGAGAAGCACCCCAGAGTCCATCGGATGATCACATCTCATCGCTGAGCTCACATTCCGGTTCCACAGACATCTTATTGGGCAAGTAATATATAAACATATATTTTATTTAATTATTTACTGTCAACTAAAGTCAGTCGATTTATAAGTCTTTTGTGATTTATAAGTCTTTTGTGGGTATTCAAGTGCTAAATGGTCTAAGATTTGTTGCATAAATTGGGGAAAATCAAGAAGATCATAATTATTAATTATATATGTAGTCTTCCTTGACTCTGTTTGTGTACTTGAAGCTTATTTCATATAAGGCAAACCACTGAATGGATATTTTAGGCATATCAAAATATATATTTTATATATATTTTTCATAAATGTGTTCTATAAATTCTCAGATTGATTATTAATATAAGAGCGGAGCTCTTCAAGGTCTTCGAGCATATTTCTTTTGTGTTAACAGAGTTTCCGTTGAATTTCCTACTCTCTTTCAACATAGCCACTTCTCTAACTTTAACAGGGTATTAAAAACGTTTGTTACACTTTGCTTAGATATTGTTTTGTCTATTCTTTTTTGTTTGTTTTTTTTTTTTGTAGCTTTGCCTCTGCTATTTATAGCTGCCCAGTTTCGCTCACGAAACAGATCATGACCCAGGAAAGAAACGGCAAACAACAACAACAACAACAGCAACAGCAACAATGACAGCAACGCATAAAATCGCTGCATTTTATTGAGGTTGCTGACATTCAGCCAAACATTGCACATTCCTCTAGCTGCCCCAATCCACACTCCTCACTCCACTTGCCCACTCAACACTCCCGCCCTCAGCTTCCATTGAGGTTACTCGACCCAAAATGTCGTTTGTGCTGGGTTTGGTTTTGGATTTGCTTTGGGTTTGGGTTTTTGGTTTCTCTGCCATCACCAGGGAAACAGCAGCTGCTGCAGTCGTTCGTTTTTGTTAACACACACACTTATAGAAGTGTTGGCGAGGAACGCCACATGCCACATGCCACAGGCAAACAATCTGTGCTGTAGGCCCATCTGGCAGCTGCTGCTCTTTGCCGCTGTGTGGCATCGTGTGTGACATTTATATGGATTTTCTGTGCGATTCCATTCCATGACAAAGGCATTTCTGGCACAAACGGTTATACTCTGGAGATCGTTTGAACTAAAAAGTCTGTACGGCTAAATAGCCAGCTGAATGGTGTGATAGTTGACTGACACAGTTAATGGCCTCATTTCGTGATCTTATCGTTTCCTCTATTAATTGTGGTAGCAGTGTTTTAAGTAGCGCATATGTTAAACATTGACTTTGATTTTGAAAAGCATTTGCTTACCTAATGAAACATATAGTAAAAATTAGATTAACTTACATATTGGCGTCTAACAATGGCTTATCTTTTCTAAGCACTCTAAGCTCGTTTCCCAAAAGTATGCTATGGAAAACTTGTAAGCATCAAATAATTTTAGTCTGCTGCACGATTTGAACTGACTTAAATTATGATTATTAAAAGATTTAAGCAAAGTGTTCAAATTAATTCATTATAATTGGCGGAAATCCGTATTTAATTTATCTTGATTCGTATCAGTTATAAGTTTATTAAACTTTATTTTTGTTTTAAAAGAGAAAGGGAAAAAAGTATTCCCAAAACTAAATGTTTAAAAAGTCAACAAGCAAAAAAAAAACAGGCTTTATATGGAAAACTGGAAATACCCAATTTTTCGCTCGCCCTGCATGGCTGCAGTATTTAATTGGCCTGGCAACCGATGCGGGCATAAATTTAAAATTGATAGCCCCTGTTAAGTTTAACCCTCGTAATTCTTCTTAATAACTCCCAGAACCATATTAGTTCACACCAAAAGTGATAATTTCTAACGCCTACTTTAAAACTTGTTTACAACTCTTTTGCTATCATATCAGCCAAGCCCCAACAAGAAACAACAACAATAACTAAAGACGCCAACTAGGCACAAGAGCAGCAGCAGCAGCAGCAGCAGCAGCAGCAGCGAAAAAGAAAAGAGAATACAGAAGCTATGAAAGAAATGTGCAAAGTAAACAAGAATTCAAGAATCTAGCAGCAGGGGCATAATAATGAGCAAATAAATAAAACTAAACGCATTTGCGCCACTTTGCTGTTGTTGGTGTTGTTGCTGTTGTTGCTGTTGCCCATGACGTTACTCAAGTCATTGAACTTAGAGACAAGCAAATAAAAAGCCAGCAAAAAAAAAAAAATAAAAATTTACTAACAGCAGCAGCCGACGCCGTCGCCGTCGCCGTTGATAAGTGAAATGCAATGGACGCACACGCCAAAGTAAAAATGGGCATGGTCCACATATTGGCATAGGCAATGGGCACAACAACAACAACAACAGGCCACGTGGTTGTGGTGAAGGGGCTGCCTACCATCAAATAACTCTCACTCAAAGCATGCACACACTCACGCACACACACACACACAATTGCTCTCTCTCTCGCTCTCTCTCGCTCTCTCTGTGAGGTTCGCTCGCAGTCTCTCGCAGAAACGCACACACTGACAGCGATTACACAATCAACGCCTGCAGCAGCAGCAGCAGCAGCAGCAGCGGCAGCGGCATTTTTATTTTTCTCTTCCTGGTTCGTCGGCGTCGACGTCGACGTCGACTGCAACGTCGCTTGTCGCTCGTCGCGTGTCTTATGGCGTCGGCGCTGCTTGTCTGCGTAAGTATTTGTGTCTTTGCTTGCGGAGATCAGGTTTTATCAGGCAACTGCAATCGAACATGTTGGGATTGTTGGGGGTGGCAGGCAGGCGGGCATTCGTCTGTCCGCTCGGCTCTAGCCGATTGGCGTTCGTCTTCGTCTTCGTCTTCATCTTCGGCGCTGCGTCGTTGACTTTTCGCTTTCGATCCTCGCGCTGGCGTCGCCGTTGCTGTTGCTGTTGCCGTTTCTTGTTATTTACAGTTTCTGGTTGCTTTCGCTGCCGTTGGAAAAATAGCAAACTAGACGCAGTCGCCGCCACACGCTGATCATTGACTTTCGTTGCCTCTCTTTTGTGCCAGGCATTCGTCATGGAAATTGTGCGCAGCGCCAGCGCGATCTTTGCGAAATGGGCAAAATTGTGCGCATTCTGCACTTGCACCCCCTTGGGGGAGAAAGGGATCAAAACGCATACGATCTGATAGACTTTGAAGAAGTACCGACTACACACATATTTTACATCCAACTAATAAGATTTGGTTTTAAATATAGATATTTGCATTACAGTGAGTTTTGAGAATATTAAGATGCATTAAGAAAATACTTTAAATTGATTTATTTAACTTTGAATATTGATATTGAATTATTTAATTATTCGCAAATTTAGATATCGTCTCGAAGAGAGTTATTTCTATACGTGGTCGACCACTGTATCTCTTCTACACACACATACATATATGGCTACAGCTATCCAGGCTCGTTTTCATTCCCTCTCTTTATGAATAGTTCTTTCCGCTATGTTGCGGGCGTCATGAATTCAGTTTTTCTTTGTTTTTCTCCAGCACAACTTAAAATCTTTGGCCCAAAACTCGTTTGGCACTTTCTACTGCTTAGCAACAACACAAGAGCAACACCAACTAACAGCAGCAAGAACAACAGCAACAGCAACAGCAACAACATCGAGTGCAACTACAACATTTAACTTCCGCATTGCAGAATTGTGCTCAGATTTGCTCTCTCTCTCTCTCTCTCTCTCTCTCTCGCTCTCTCTCTCTCTCTCTTTGTCTCTGTCTCCCTCTCTCTCTGTCTCTGTTTCTCCGTTGAGTAGGCTCAAGAGACGCAAAGGTTCTTTGACTCTGCTGCTCTCCCACTTATGGGCTCCATCTCCATCTCCTTCTCTCTCTCTCCCACTCTCGCATAGTGCAAAAGTTTTGTAACGGTTCTCTCTAGACCCGTTGCCGTTCGTTGTGTGTGTGAAATTGATCTTGAGTGGAGTGTTTGCACTTGAAGTTAACGTCAACGTCAACGTCGACTGCGACGCAGCGGCAACAGCAGCAACTGCTGCCCACGGGCAATAGAAATTGAAAATAGCAACCAGGAACCGAGTCGGCCCAGCAAATGGAAAAGTGCAACAACAGCAACAACAAGCAGCGAGAGTGGCAATGTGTGTTGTTGTTGTTGTTGTTGTTGCTGCTTGCAGATTAGAAAGATAGAAGCAGCAGCAACAACAACAGCAACAGCACCCCCTCCTTTACCGCTGCCTCTGCCTCTTATTCTGAGTCAGCCTAGGCGCTACAAAAGTTTTTCCTACTCCATGCACACACACATGCTGTTTTCCCACTCTTTCCACACACACACACACACACACACACACACACACACACACACACATACAGACGCACGCGCCTTCTTCTTATTCTTGTTCTTTTCTTGCGCTCCGTCGCTGTTCTCGTTGTCGTTGTAGTTGTAGTTGTAGTTGTCGTTGTAGTTGTAGTTGTCGTAGGTTTCTGCAGTTCTGCAGTTTGGTTTGAATTTCTGTTGTGCATTTGGAGCGCTGCGAAGTTGGCGCTTGGATCTCGTCGAGACGAGAGTTTTGTACGCGCGATCGCACATTTTCACAATATTTTCCATTTGGCATTTTCCCCCAAAAACCCCAAAAACCGCAGTTACGTCGTCGTCTCCTTTGATCACCCCCCGCCCGCCCGCGTTTAGTCCCCGCCCATCGAATTCAAAAGTGTCCTGCTTATCCAGTTGATACAATCTTGAACAGTTTTGAGTGGAACACATACCTAAAAAGAAAACACGGAAGTGAATTGAAAATTATGCATTGTTGCCAAACAAATTGTTTATCAATTTAAGTGAAGTGTGAAAATGATTTAGTTTTAAGCGAATTTTCAGCAGTTCTATAAATAAGTTGAACATTCTTCTAATAAATTCTAAGAATTCAAAATCTTCGCATAGCAATAATAAATATATAAATATGTATATACTTTTAGATTTTTAGATTTTTTGTATTTTTTATTTACTAGGTGTGCCATACTAATATTTAAGCTGTACTAACTAATTAATAAATGAATAACAAAAGAATTAATACACATTGCAATGTGTTTTAGATTTAGTTTTAGATTTGTCCTTGAGTAAATTATATGATAAATATATGCATTTAATTAAGATTCTCATTAAATGGTTCTACAAACATTGAGAAATGTTCTGCTAAACAACTTTATACAGTGTTAAATGAACTGAAATTAAAAATCGGGCAACTGAAAAACTCCAGAAAAATGCTGAGAACGCTCCAGCGAGTGTTGCCAGTGTTGAATTCAATTTGCGTAATGATGCTGATGATGATGATAATGGATGCCAATGCCAATGCCAATGCGAATGCAGCGACGCCACCAACATGGATGTATACCAAATAGAGCTAGAGGCACACGAACAAATTCGCTCCCATCTGCTGATCGACACGGTGGTAAAGAACCTGGGGCAGCCGACACGCCCACAGCAACAGCAGCAACAACAGCAGCAGCAACAGCAACAGCAGCAGGACGATCTAAAAAATATTGCAGAGAAGGAGCAGCAGCAGCAGCAAACCGAAGACGAGGGCGAAGAGGAGGAGGACGAAGACGAGGAAGAAGAGGACGAGGAGGAGGAGGAGGAGGACGAGGAGCAGGAGGAGGAGGACGTGGACGGGGAGAACGAAGCAGCGTTGCCAGAAGTCAGCTTCGATGCAAATTCCGATTTTAATTTACATTTCTTTGACACGCCCGAAGATTCATCGACGCAAGGCGCTTACAGTGAAACCGGCAGCCTAGACTCGGAGCCCGAGGACGAGCAGCAACAGCAACAGCAGCCACAGCAACAGCTGCTGCAGCAGCAGCAACAACAATTGACGACAGCAACAACAGTTGCTGCCGCACAAGAGCTGCAACATTGCCTGAGTGCCATCGAAGCAGATCCATTGCAGTTGCTGCACTGCGATAGTTTCTACACTGCGACAACGGCAACAGTTGCTGCCGCAGCAGCAAAAACAACCGCAACAGCAGCAGCAGCAACAACACCCGCAGCAGCAGCAACAGCAGCAGCCACAGCAGCAGCAGCAGCAGCAGCAGCACATTTGAGCTGCACCACATTGAGCAATGGTGGAGGTGCTTTGTACACCATCAGCAGTGTGCATCAGTTTGGTCCCGCCAGCAATAGTTCCAGCTCAGCCGGCGCCCATTCCTCACCAGACAGCGGACGGAGCAGCGGCTGCTCATCCAGCTCCAGTTCGGCAACAGTCTCATCCTCATCATCATCATCGTCGTCCGCATCCAGCGCTGAGCATTTCAATCGAGCGACGCTACTCAATGCCGGCGCCAATCAGCTCCAGCTACAACAGCAGCAGCAACAACAGCAGCAACAGCAGCAGCAACAACAGCAGCAACAGCAACAACAGCAACAACATCAACATACAACACCCTCAGTCTCTGTCTCAGCCACATCCTCGTCAGCGGTCAGTAGCTCCTCCTCCGCCAGTCACGCGACAGCATCTTCAGTTGTTGCGCATTTGAGCAAAGGACACGCAGGTATGTCAACTTGTGGCACGTCACATCTCTTCCGCGTTTCGTGTTGCACACACACACACACACAAATATATTTATATATGTATGTCTGTGTTGTGCAACTATTTATCTAATCTTGCATTTGCATTGCACAACAAACGCAACAATAACAACAACAACAACAATAACAATAACAACAACAACAACAACAGCGACAACATCGTCAGCCAATTGAAAGCTGTTGCCTTTCTTCTTTGCCATCCACACACTTTTCATTTCTGCCTTTTCTGCGGAAACTATTAGTGCGCAGGCATGGCAAATGTGAAAATGAACGTAATTCCCTGTTGCTGTTGCTGTTGTTGTTGTTGTTGTTGTTGTCGTGGCAAGGAAATTGTATGGCTTGTTGTTGGCGTTGGCTGTCAATTTTGCCGCTGTTGCATTGCTGCAATTGAAAGCCATGAAAAATCGTTTTCATTTTCATAAGCAACTCGAAATTGCATTCATAGCTCGCTTAGCCGTAAACTTTAATTAAGTTGCGTTTATATCTGATTTCAAGTAGTAATCTGGGAAACCATTGATATCATCAGGCAAATGAAAATTACATATTTTACTAATTAAAATGCTAGGCTTTCCATATGTGTAATTAAATGGTTTTAATATTTATTATATAATTTTCTATCTTTGCACCAAATGAAACCTTAATAAATATGCTGTATTATTGATAAGTTTATAGAAAATGTAATAAACGAGAAATAATCTGACTCAAGTGAAACTATATATCTGCCCGTCACTGTTCTTTCACTTCGTTTGAATTCAGAAATTCATAGAATTTCTACAAATTATTGTATATCTTCTATGGTCCTAGTAACTATTTCTTGTTTAGTCAAGAAATACCTGCATTAATTGTTATTCTTTTATTCTGATTAATACTCTAATACTAAGAACAAGGTACTATATAAATAGTTATTGCAATAGAGGATTCTAATATCACATTTTTGAAGTGCCATTTTTTCACTTACTTAGATGGTGTGTAAGTGTTCAAGCAAGCTATTTGCCACTTGCCAATTGCCGCTGGCCTCCTGGCCGTCTAAGTGGGCTTGGTAAATAACAAGCTTAGTTGGAAACTTGTGGCAATATTGTTAGCCCCGCTTTCTAATTGGCTGTCGCAATTGCACAGTTTTGCTGGCAAGGATTTATTTGGCTCACTTAATTGCGGCAATTAGTGAGGCGGCAGTGCGCAACAGGAAAACAAATTAAATTGCACGATTGTGTGGGGTGGGGAGGAGGGGGGTGGGGAGTAGAGTGGATGCGCAACCCTACAAAATGCTAGTTGATGTCGTTAACTAGAGTTGGCATTGGTCTAACCAGCAAGTCTGTCATTCTCCAAGTAGTCAATCAGTTTTCCCATTTTATTTGCTGTTTTGTTTTTGCGTTGCATTTTTTTATCAGCAACAACAAAAATGTAAAAAGCAAAACAACTTGCAACATAGTTATGAACTGGTCGTCGTTTGTCGGTTGTTCGTTGGCGGCTCGTTGTTGTTTCGTCTATCGCCAGCCACTGTCTGACAACGCGGAAATGGCAAGCAGCAGCACCGCCCGGCAATCTGCAATGCCCCATGCAACAAAGCCAGCGCAGCGGCAGCAGCAGCAGCAGCAACAATGGCGTCTAAATTGTCAACTCACAAAGGCGGCCAAGTGATTTGCATTTGAACGTCGCGCGAAAATGATGTAAAGCAGCAACAGCAGCAGCAGTAAATACACTCAACAAAATAGTATATAGAAAATGGGCACCTTTCAGCAAGTCATTTTTGTAGCTAGTTAAATCATATATATAAATAAAATACTAATTAAAAAAAAAAACAGATATGCAATTCATAGAAATTAATAACAGTGTATTTTGTGTAGAAATTCAAATAAGTGAAATTTCTTTCGCATTGTTCATGATTAAGTTTGAGCTTGTCTCTCTTAAAGCTGCATCCAACTTCAATTTCGACAATTTCAAGTATGAATGTCATGGGATTTTTTGTTGAGTGTATGAGTGGCACTTGAATTTCCTTTTTGCGCACCCAAAGCCGATGACATTTTCCAGACGATTGTGGTGACTGGCTGGCTTGTCCCAACAACCGCACCACCTACTCCATTGCCTTCTCCGCTTTTGGCTGAAAATTCAATTTGCAATTGCACAAACGCGTAACACGGTGGCTGCCCCTTGTGCCTCAGCTGCCCCTTGGCAGCGCACCCTGCCACAAACTGCTGTTCGTCGTGGTGCGTTGCATTTTGTTGGCGCGTGCAAGTTGCACATTAATTTCATTTCATTTCATTTTGCTTCGCATTTCGAGGTGTGGCACCGCCGATTGCGGCAACAACAACAACAGCAACAACAACAACAACAACAACAACTCGTAGTTCAAACTCCGCGTTTAGTTCATTTGCCTTTTTCTTTCTGTTTTGCATTAGAAAAAGGCAAATTGAAATGAAATCAAATGCCAAGAAGCAAACAAATTTCTAGCTGTTGTCGCTGCTGTTGTTGTTGTTGTTGCTGCTGCTGCTGTTGCTGTTGCTGTTGTTGTTGCCCCTCGTCTGCCTTCATTTTTCCAGCAATTTGCATTGCAAATTTTTGGTGCTTGCAGTGAAAATTGTGCGGCTGCTTTATGCCTTTTGTTGCAAGTAGAAGTAGCAAGCAGTTGTTGCTGGTTTTTCCCGTGACTGATGACAACGCGTCCTCTTCTTCTGCTTCTGCTTCCTCTTCTTGTTGTTATTGTTGCTGCTGCTGCTGTTGCTGTTGTGTGTAGGTGGTTGGCGCTGGCGTATACGTGATATTTTTTTGGCATGTTTGCTTATCACACATTCAAGCAGACATCATCGTTGTTTCTTGTTGCTTTTGTTGCTCTTATTGTTATTGTTGCAGTTGAATGCACTTCTCAGTTGCTGCTGGCATTTGAATTTGATTGCGCTGCTGCTCTCCATGTTGCAGTTGTTGTTGTTGTTGTTGTTCTTCCAGCAATTGCTTTAGCAAAATGCGTTTTTCTTTTGGCATTTTGTATGAATGATGCATTTTCCGGTTTTTCGATTTATTTGTTTAGCCCAAAGGCTCACTTTGAAATTTGCACAAAGTGAAAGATAGAAAATTGAATACTACAAAAAATAAATCCCAAAGTTAGTCTCAGTCTGCAGAATGTTTTGATATCATAAATGAATGTAGAAAAGTAAAGTTATGATACGTTTTTTGTGCTTGTTTTAATTCTCTCTGGCATAAGAAAATCTTATGTGGAATTGGAAAGTTATCCAGAAGACCATTGGACAGAAATCAAATGTTTGCTGGGAACCTTTGAAGCTGTGAACAACTAATGCATCTTATTATTATTACACATAAGTTGAAACAAGTTGCAGGTTGCAGGACCAATTTAATTTGTCTTGTCATTTTCACTAGTGGCAATTTTCCACATGGATTCACCGTATCGCGGAAATTGACAATCCACTGTTGCGCTGTGCTCCATTAGAGCTGCCAATTGATTTTATTTGCCATTCATCAAAAGGAGTGGGTTTGGTTTTGGGGAGATGCGGACTATTGACAGCTGAGCTGTCAATGGTTGTCACTGACAAATGAGGCGACATTCGCGAGGAGCAGCAGGCGGCAGATGTGGAGCAGGCGATAGCCTGTAGACTGTGTGGCAGCAACAGCAAGCTCATTTAACAAATTGCCACGCAGGCAATTTGTGGAGCCTGCCCAAGTGGCGTATGAGTAATGTGAAGTTGTTCAAGTTGCAAATGCAGCGACAACTTTCCAAATTGTAGCATTTCTAAGTAAATAACAACAACAATTGCAACTTGCCATTGCAGAACAACATTCGCAGCAGCAGCAGCAACCGCAGCAGCCACAACAGCAACAGCATCAGCATTCACAGCAGCAACAGTTGCAACAGCAACAACAACAGCAGCAGCAGCAGCACGCACATCAACAACAATTCGGCATTGTTGACTCCAGCAACAGCAACAACAACAACAGCAACAGCAACAGCAACAACAGCAACACCAACAACAACAACAACAACAGCAGCAACGGCGTCTCCTCCAAATCGTTTGTGCCCTGTAAAGTTTGTGGCGACAAGGCATCAGGCTATCATTATGGTGTAACCTCCTGCGAGGGTTGCAAGGTAAGTTGTTGCATGCAACACTCTAAATGCCATTATAAATATCGATAACATTTTCAGGGCTTCTTTCGACGCAGCATTCAAAAGCAAATCGAATATCGCTGCTTGAGGGACGGCAAGTGTTTGGTTATTCGCCTCAATCGGAATCGCTGTCAATATTGCCGCTTCAAGAAGTGCCTCTCGGCTGGCATGAGCCGTGACTGTGAGTAATAATTTACAGTTCATGATTAAGTATGTTGCGCTCTCAACGAAACCAAGAAGAGAATGGCAACTGCTGCACCCACAGCTGGGGCTGCCAGTTAAAGTTGTCGTCGCTGTTGGCCCATTGATAGCTTTATTGGCCAACAGTGAGACAAGCGTTGCCACATTTTGCACTCTGCCCGATTAAAGATTGTGTCCGTTCAGCTTGTCAGAATGTCCAGTTGCCAGTTGCCAATTGGGAATTGACAGCATCCGATGTGGTTAGCTTGATAAAGAGCCGGTCCTAATCAGCTCTCAACCAGCAGCATAGCTCAACTCAATAATAGCGGAATTTGGCCTAATTGATGCGTTTTCGCATAAATAAATGTTGATTGACATAATATGATTAGCCAAATTGGCAAATCAGGCAATCAGCAAATATGTTATTCAATTTTCAACTGATAGGTTTTTATTAGTGTGCTTGATTAAATTTGATTAGGCTTAGGCAATTTATAATAATAATTTTCAACTTTATTGCTTAATTGATAAGTTTACTTTGGTTTGTGCTTGATTAACTTTAGATAGTCTTAATTTGATTGGGAAATTTGGCAATTGAGTGCTTCTGACAGTATAATTCAATAGACTTTAGTTTAGTTTGGTCTTGTAAATCAATTCTACATTTAAATTTCAATTAATGTTCAAGTGTTATTCCAAAACATTCACTTGCTACTCAGAGTCCTCAGAATTCCCAAGCAGTTCTTAAGCATTATAATAACTTTAAATTGTATGTGTTTGTTATTGTGTGCTGGCCAAAAACACAAATCTTCCACTCGAAAGGCCATTCGTCTAAGTTGATTATCTGCGTAGCTGCCACAACATCGTTAAAAGGCACACAACACAATGTGCCGCCAGCAACAACAAATTTAGACTCCTGTCAACATAAGTGGGTGTACTTCCTGGAATCACAATCCAGCAATCACAACAAGGAGCCTAAGAAAGCAAATTAGTTTTTATGAAGCTTGTCAGACGAAAATGTTGCAACACAAAACCAAAGCAACACAAGCAACACAAGCAACAGCAATTGCCGTTTGTCGTTGTTGCGTTTAAATGCAATTTATTTGATGTTGCACAATTAATTGCCTAAAACGTGAAAGGGGCAGGAGTAGTGGAGGGCAAGTGGCTAAGGGGGGGGGTGTGTGGGAGGGGTACAGGGGTGGAGGTGTGGCTGTCTTTGTATGCTCAGTGGGTGTGTGACAGACATTTGCTGTTGTCATTGTTGTTGCTGTTGTTGTCGCTGTCAGTGATGTTGCTTGTTGGTGTATTGCTTGCAACATTTATTAGTCGCCCTGCAACAATTGTTGCCATTTTTTATGGCCTTTGTGTGCAAGAGCCTAAGCAAACACTTCCTTCATTTTCCAAACACCGTTCATTGCCCACGCAAAGTCCGACCAATCCCCTATATCTCTCTCTCTCTCTCTCTCTCTCTCTCTCTCTCTCTCTCTCTTTCTCACTTGCCATCTCGCTCTAACTGCAATTGCAGCGCAGCCCACACAGAAATGGATTTTCATGTTTGCTTTTCGCCAGTTTTTAATGATTTTTACCAGCCAAGTTTTGCAAGTTTTCAGCTTCCTCATCCTTTTAACTGTTTTGCCATTGCATATGGAAAGTTTCAATAATTCACCGAAATTGCTTTTGTGCCAGCTTGTGATTGCTGCTGTTGCTGTTGTTGCTATTGTTGCTATTGTTGCAGTTGTTGCCGTTGTAGATGGGCGTTTTGTTGGCTTTGATTTGCTCGCCGGTTTTCCGGCTGCTGTTTAATTAGACTCTTGGGTCGGCTTATTCGTGTTTATGGCAATGCCACTTTGCCAATCGCACGCCGTGAGAGAATTTCCAATTAAGTTTGCAATTTTCATTTCGATCTAGCCGAAAACACACACAAAACAGAAAAGAACAGCCAAAAACATTGCTCTCAACTCGCCTTAAATTATTTACCAGGCAGCAGGCAGCAGGCAAAGAGCCGGCAACATGAAAAACACATCTCTTTTTCTTCGTATTTGGGTCAACTCACGTCATGCGAATAGGCAAATAAATGCAATTATGCCGTGAGTGGGCGTGGCTCACTGTTTTATTATATTTCTTTTTTGTTCATGCTGCCAGACACTAAAAATGCAAAAAAGTATTTGTTTCATTGCGGCTGTGTTGCAGGAGCAACAACATTTATGGTGCAATGACACGGCCAAAAATGTGGCACATTCAATCTAGATATAGAAAGGTTGGAGCCGACTCATATTATGAGTATAAATTGATGTTCGTTTTCCAGCCTTGTAAGCTTTAAGCTTTCATTCAATGCATTGCGCAAAGTTAGGTTTAATGTGCTTTTAGTTAAACTTAGAAACATTCTAAATAAAATAAGAGGCTGACAATCAAGTCAGATTTATCTTTTTCATATGGTAAATAAAGTTAACTTGAATAAGCTTTTAGTTATTGGCTTAGAGGCATGCTAGTTATCTCCTAATATACATAATTAAATCTAGTCGACTGGTATATATAATCAGATATCATATCATATATAGTCATATATAATTATCTCTTTTGCTAATCTGCAAAATAAATAAATAAAAAAGTCAGTTAATTGGGTCAGCTAATTTGATTCAGATGGTAAATTTATTAAATGTGAACTGATGTTGACATTATTATTATGATAACTTAAGCCCTGCTGTTGCTGCCAAAAATTAGGCCAAACTTCAGGCACACGTCAACAAAATACACACACAACACACATTTTTGCGGTATTTTGTGGCAGCTTCTGCAAATGAAATTTTAGCGTTAATCAAATTGCTGGCTAAAGATGCTGCTGTTGTTGTTGTTGTTGTTGTTGCTGCTGCTCCTGTTCTTTTTATTGCTGAGGACTTTTCTGCTGTTGCTTCACGTGTCGTTTGTGGTCTATCAATCTGAATGCAATTAAAGCAAAAGTTCTCTCATTGCCGAAGTGCCTTGGGAATGAGCACAGTGTTGTCGCCAGCGGCAGCAACAACAGCAGCAATAGCAGCAACAAGAAGAACAACAGCTACAACAACAAGTAACACAAACTGGCTCCGACTCCAATTGTAGTCAATTTGAAAGCAAACTATCAAATGTCAGCTACATAGATGTTGTTGTTGTTGTTGTTGTTATTGTTGTGGATGCCTTTTTGGGCAGTCAAAATCATGCTGTTGTTGCTGTTGCTGTTGCTATTGCGTCTGCGCAGCCAGCAAATGACAGCAAAGTAGACACGAAACAAAAACAACAAACAGAAACAGAAATGAGAGACGGAATTGTAATTGTGGCCTAAACTGGGTCAGCTGACAGGCCACATCCACTGCCACACAATCACATCCACATCCACAATCAAGTCAAGTTCTATACGAATGCGAATTGTGTTGTTGCTGTCGACTGACTGCTGCTGCTGCTGCTGCTGTTGCTGTGGTTTTTGCCCATTGTTGTTGTGCAGTCGCCTTTTTTTTTGACAATTGCCAAGCATTGTTGCTGTCTACACACAAAGCGCAAGCAGAGCAAACGGCAACAGCAACAACCACAACAACAACAACATCAACTAACACCTATTTGCCATTGTTTTTTGCAGTTCCATTGTGTTGGCTTCATAATTTGGCAATTGAAACTGCCACAGAGAAAAGTTGGCAACAACAAAAAATACCAATTTTCGGTCTGTTTGACTTGATATGAGTGATTGCCTCATATTGGTCGCCATTAAAATGGATTAATTGCAAATGGGTCCAAATATCGGATTAAAGTTGTCCACGAATATATATATTTTTTATGAAGAAAGAAAAAATCAGAATGGTTAAATTGAACCTACGGGAATGAAATGTATTATGTGCATTGTCAATCAATCAATCAGCCTCAATCTGATGAGAATTGTCATATGGAAAGTTTATACGCATGAAAATTGACGCTAATTGATTAAAGCCAAAGTAGTGGAACCTTTGGATAAATATCTTCTTAGCAGCATATTTAAGTCAGGTATAGTTGCCTATTATTTGTTTGTAATCATTTTCAGAATAATTTATTTAAGCCATTTCAATTTGTTTATATATTTACACTGTGCGTCTTCATGTGAATAATAGTAAGACTTCAAATACTATTTTAAGACACTCAAAATGAATTATCTCATGGAGCGTTTAAGTAGACATACAAATCATTTTAATATGTCTTATTGATAGAGCACATTTCCAGAAAATATTACCCACTCGTATTCTACTTTATTGCTTAAAGTAAATAATGTTCAGCATTAAAGAAAATCGTGTTCTTCTTTTTAATTAAGTGCACATTCCATAAAAGTATTACTCATTTTTAATCTACTTTATTGCTTTAAGTAAATTATCGTTTTTATTTTGTTATCATTTTTTTTTATTAATTTCATTTTTAAATGCAAATTTTCGCTAGATTTTGAAATCCACCAACCTTGTCACTTTGTATATATATTTAATATATATAAAACTTGTATCTTTATATGCATTGGCAGCGGGTTGAGTTTGACCTGTGTTTTTACAGCTGTCCCACAATGTTCATTGCACCCATCGAAAAAATCGCTAAGTGACTCAAATAAAGCGGCTGCTTTCCCACTTCCTTTACATTCTTTAAGCGCCTTTCACTTTCAGTTGTCGTCGCCGTCGTAGCCACTTCCGCTGCTGTTGTTGTTGCTGCTGCTGCTGCTGTCGCTGTTGTTGCGGTTCTTCCATTCAATAAAAAAAAGTCAGACAGTCAAAAAAACAAAGTCCAATGCACGCAGTTTTTTATGAGTTTTAAACAAAAACAAAAAACCGACGCACTGCAAACATCAACAAGGCAGCACAATAAATATGTTTATGTACTTGTATTAATATGTTGCTGCCGAAATATCTTTAAATTTTTGATTATGTATTTAAAATTTGTTGACTATTTATAAACATTTGACAGTTTATATTTTTTTCTTTTTGCTGGGCGACAATAGGCCACAAATGAAAAGTTAAGTAAACAGCCAAAAGCAACAAAACAAATGGCAAATGATGTGTAAACAATTTGTGAAGCAGCCGCACAGAAAAAAAAAGCAATAAATTATAGCAGCAACAGTAGCAGCAACAGCAGCACCAGCGCCACCAGCGCCAGCACCTGTTGCAGGTGCGATTAATGTAAGCAATCGGTGCCACGCCCACTCAGCTGTTGTGTGTGTTATCGTCTGGATGCCTGGTTGCAAAAATCTAGCAGCTAATTGATGTTGGCAATTTACTTTATGTCAATTTGTCATTGTTACTGGTGTTGCTGTTGCTGACGCAGCTGTTGCTGCTGCGTTACGCATGCGCGCGCCCCGCAGGAACAGTGTCATTAGCTCTCTGGCTGTTGCACTTTCTGGTAATTGTCGTTCATGTTATTGTCGTTGTCTATTTGCTATAGAATTAACACTTTGTCGCTGTGCTGAAATTCGCAAGAAAATGGCCAGAATAAACAAATGAGCAATTTGGCGATGCGGCGACAACGAACGATCAACAACAGATTTTTACACATATTCTTCCGCTGACAAAAGAGCGCAAAATAATAAAAATAAATATATATTTTACAATAAAAATAATAATAAGAAGAAGTAGAAGAAGAAGAAGAATTATAACAATACCGAAGTTCAATGCACATTATGTTGCATACCTTTGAGCAACAGTTACGCTTATTGTTGTTGCTGTTGCTGCTGCTGTTGGATGAGTAAGCATGTTTGCTTTTGCCAAAAAAAAAATTAAATTCTTGTTATCGCTGCTGCTGCTGCCGTAAAATTTACACATTTCTGCATCAATTGCAAATTCATTTGCGTCCAGAAATGAGTCAACGAGTCACAAAATCAACTCAGGTCATTTGCATTTACATTTTTGTGGTTTTTGTGGGAAACTTTCCACGCAGCGTATGCGTAATTTGTGTGCACTTGGCTTAAATAGCTACAAATCATAAATCACACTCTTTACGCGCAAACATAACACAGAAATTGTCATTGTTTAATATATGTATGAGCAACATTGACACCTGATGTTTGCCTTATTCCAAGCAGGTGATAGAACTTTAGACTTAATGCGTTCCACACAATGAACTCTTTGTGCCTAGATCTGGGTTAGTAAATAATTGGGAAAATCGACGTCAGGGGCGAAAATGTTTATTGATAATAAAAATCACGTAAAACAAAGTAATTGGAATTCAGAATCAGAATCGAAATCGAAATCAGATCAGAACGAATATTTTAGTCATTTTCATAAATTTATTTTTATTATATTTGTCCGATGTTTAATTTTCTACTTACTCAATCAGCGAAATCAGAGAATTCCGTAGTTTTTCGTATTTGTATTTTGTATTGTATCACTAAGTAAATATCAAAGTATCAATCTTTAAATTCAGGATCTTTTTTATTATTTTTTTTTATATGGCATTTATATTTTAAGCATTAATCAACATACTGAAAGGTTATAAACCATTCATTTGAAAAAGAAGAGATTAAAGTCTATCACATAAATATAGAGCTAGTCCTAACAGATAATAGATAACAATAAATATTACGTTTATTGTACATTCATTTAAAGGGTTGACATGGTTATGCAACCAATCATTATAACGACTCTTATGTCGATTTAATTGTTGCATAATTGTTGGAAGGCCGAGGTCATTGTGCAGCGTCCTGTTGCTGACTAGAGATGTCTCTGAACACCTTGTTCTGCAAAACTTGCGTTTGGTTAAGCCAAGATTTTGCAGCTGTGCCCCAAAATGGAATCCCGTTTGTCCATGTGGGCACGATGATGCTCCAATTCGGGATCTTAAACAGAATTTGTATACTTAATCTTAAACAGAATCTAAACTCGTTTAAAACTGGCATCCTGCTTAAAACTAACAGTCAGAGAACCAAGTTCAAATTAGTTACATTTTTTACTTAAAATCAAGTCTTCGTAATGTAAACTAAATAATGTGCGAATTATTTTCCATTTTAGTTTACAAATTTTAATCCATGCTTAGCACTTTACTTAACTATCTGTCACAAATTTCAAAAGGATTTCAAAGGATAACTCGGAATACAACTGTCATTTCTCATTGCATAATAATCCATTTCGCACTCTCCAACTAATTAAAATCCGACTAATTAACTATTACAGAATCGCACCTAAGATCAATATACTCATACATATATATATATACATACATATATATATATATATTTTTCCAATTATCTGACCATTTATGTGAGTACACAAACTAATGGCAGAGCCATCAACAAATTACCAGGGAATATGTCGCCCACAATGTTGTTGCTTGTCTCTGTCGAGGATGGTTTGAAGTTGCGAGGAAGAGGAAGACAATGCCAACAACAGCAACAACAACAACAACAGCTGCGCCTTTGCGAAGCGATGCGATGCGATGCGATTCGAGCGTTGACTTCTAAATGTCAATCAGAGTGCAAACCAACCGATACCACACCTTACCTCTCAGTCGCCCAACACCTCCCTCATTCCCTGTAATTGCTCAGGCGAGTTCGCGCTCTGCATACAAATTTCTTAGTAAATATCATAAAATCGTGTATATGCAAAAAAAAAGAAGTATAAATATGTGAAGCACTCACTAAGCGCAACAAACAAAAACAAATCACGCCACAATACAAGACAAACACAAGTAGGAATGCACGGCTTCAAGATACCCTATTAAACATATTATTCTAGTTTTGTACTGAGTGTAAAAACTTGGGCATCGCATACAGATGATACAGTTGTTATGTTAAAATTACAGCATTAATTGCTATCGGAAATCGATAGCTGTGAGTTATCGATAAAATAAAATATACTTTTAATTTGAAATCTGCTGCTCTCTCTCTCTGAGTCTCGGAGATTGCTTTGTTCATGCAGAAAGACAAATTAACATGCCTAGATCGACTCAACTGTTGATCTAGATCCAGAATATATATATATATATATATATATATGTGTTACTGTCTTTGTCACATAACACTATACCCCTTTTACCCGTTTTGAATGGGTTGAGTGTATCAGAAAATTACAATAGTAGAAGAAGAGGTGTAAATAAAGAAGTTTATAAAATTAGTCAATTCACTGGGGAGTTAATTGTTGTTGTTGTTTGTGGAGTTGTTGTTGATGTTGCAGTCATTGTTGTCGCGGCTAGTGCAAAAATAAATGATTATGATGCGTTGCCATACGCCATATTAACACAGACATATACACAAAGAGCGGCATACGTATACTTAATAGTTGACAATGCATCGCAGCAGCTGCAACAATAATATTGTGAATTGCACCCGCCACTGGGTTCAACGGCCAGCTGTGGCAACAACAACAACAACAACAACAACAAGAACCAGAACGTCGACTGTGACGGGCGTTGCACGCATTTTTCTTGACGCTTCCGCGATTCTTTCTTAAGCATTATCAGCCAACGACTGCTTTGATAAAGCTGCCAATTGCAACAGTTGCTGCTGCTGCTGCTGCTGTTGTTGTTGCAGCTGCTGCCACTTCACGCCTCGTTTGCTGGCTGGCATCTTGCTAAATCTGTTGGGCAAAGCGCCACCCGGAAAACATTTCGCAGCCAAACTGATTGCCACATTATGCGAAACAACAACAACAAAAAAAACACATCAATTGACCAAAGCTTGATTTTCAGCTGCAGCTGCTAAAGTTGTTGCATCGCTTGCCGCTGCCGACAACAGTTGCCAGCGTTCAAAAGCCATCAGCAGCAGATGATTCTGGCGACTGGAGACTGCAATAAGCTGAAATTGCATTTAATAGTAATTATTTTTGATTATAGTTATTATTTATATGACAACATCGCAATTAACAGTTTTATTAATGTAAAAAATGTTTGTTTTTATGCTTAACTTAAGTTTTCAAAATTGAAAGATGCAGATTTATCCTCAAGAAAATGGGTAGATTGCTTAAGTTTTGATAAAGTTATGAAAATTGAACATCTTAAAATGTCCTTTTTAAGCACCTCCCCCAACTTTACATATCAAAATATTGTGATGAAATCATAGAAAAAGCGCACTACACATAAATTTCGAATCTTTGTGGAGGCTTCGGGACTAAAAATCGTAGGTGCTTGAAGAAACAGAGAAATACATTTTGAGGACATATAAAGTTGAGCAACAGGAAAAACTAAACTATAAAAATCAGCATTATAATTGAATATTTAATTCAGATGTGTTTACTTTGACCATTTTATCGGGTACAATAAAAAATTTGTTTGTCGGACAATGAATTGCCTTATATATATCTAGTTAAAAAGGAACAGCAAAATTGGAGCAAAATGTGCAACAAATGCATTTTGAGTGGACTTTGTCTGCCTGGTCTGGTTGCCATTGTGTAACAAGCACTTGAGTTGCACTTTGGGTGCCTATTTAATTGCAACAAATTTACAAGCGCTAGACAAAAGCAACAAGAGAAAAAGATGTTGCACAGATCAAAGTGCGGGGCAGACAAGCGATACATTTAAGTTATGCGGTTGCACATGCAAGAAAAATGAGGAAGCAACTGCAAAATGCAGACGGAGACGATTGCAACAACAACTGCAGCAGAAATGTTACTGCTGCTTCTGCCGCTGCTGCTGCTGCTGCTGCTGCTGCTGCTGCTGCTGCTGCTGCAACGCAGGAATCAGTGATGCGTTTGATTTTTACCAGAAATACGAAACAAACAACACCCATGCAGCAACAGTAACAACCAGCCACAAATGGCGGCAATAATAAAACAGATAGGCTTCACTTGCAACAGCAGCAGCAGCAGCAGCAGCAACTTTGAAGCTGGCCAACGCTGAGGTTCAGTTTGTTGGCCAGCTTTGCCTGCTTGTCTTCAATTAACACGCCGCTTCGTTAAGTGATGTGGCTCGTTATTGTTGTTTTTGTTGTTGTGTGGCATTTCCCTTTAGCAGCAGCAACAACAGCAGCAGCAGAAGAAGCAGCAGCAGCAGCAGCAGAATGCGTTGACCTTTTGCTTGGCTGCTGATCGTGTGCTCTCAAGTGTGGCCACCGCGGCGGCAACTTTTAACAGCGACTCGTCGAAACACCTCCGGTTGTGGCACAACAGCAACAGCAACAGCAACAACAACAACAACACCAACACCAACACACACACACAACACTCGATGCTCATCCGCTTGATGTTTGATTTAACTGCTTAATCAAGTGAAGTTGCATGTTGCTTAAATTGCTTGATCTCTGTCTGTCATAAGCACCGCTTTATAAGTACATATCTATACACTTAGAAAAAAAAGGTCTTGCCCAGAATCAACAATTACAAAACAAATCCAGCTCTTTCTATTTTTCAGAAATATATTTCTTAATAGTTCAAAATAAATCTTAAGAGAAATTTAGAATTTTGAAATGCAAACACTTATTTTTGGAAACAATCCTTTCTAAAATTCAGAAAAGGCATTAAAAATTACAGATTCGGCTTTTATATTAGGGTTAATTGAACTTGTGAACCAAGCGTTCTCCGACTTGTCTCCCCATAAAATATTATTCTTTTTTTTATTTAAAGTTATAAACTACATAAAATGTTTTTATATAATGACTTTTAAAATACTCATGTTTAATAATAAAATGAGTAATAAGAAAGGCAATGTCAGTGAATTCTAAGTACACATGTAGAATACAACACTCAATATATTTTTTATAAATTTAAAAAAAAAAAATTAAGAAATGCTAAACATGGTTTTTATCAAGCTACAACCTTAAATTTAAGTAATTAACTTTTTGAATGAAAAGGTGAGGAACTCTTGCACTAAAAAAACAATGTGCATATCTAAAGTACACTGCATTTATTTTTTTTGAGTGTATCTTCAAGTGCTCTTCAAAATCATTATGATTATGATCATTATTTTCATGGGCGCTCTTGTGGTCGTGATCGATGACTGTTTTCCTGCTGCTGCTGCTGCTGCTGTTGCTGCTATTAGGGTCTCTGTTTCTGTTGCTGTGGCAAGTTTGCTAGTAAATTAAATCAAAGCTGGCAGCGTGTTAAAACGTGCCTGACATGCTAAAAAGGGAGCGGAGGAAATCGCCACTTGAGACGCGTGTGCGGCAACTTTGCAGATCCCACCCCTTACCCCTCTCATGCCCCATCACCCCCCCCCCCTCCCTCCTATCCTTTTCTATATACTCCCCTATTAATACCCTCTTTAAGTATGCACTTAGTTGCATGTTGCGTGCTGTAAATTAGTTGCTGTAATAGTTGCAGTTCTTTAGCTCTGTGCCCCCTAACGGTTCGTTGATTAGACAGAGACAGGGACAGAGACAGAGACAGAGATAGAGAGAGAAGCATTTACATTTGCGCCCATGTTTAGCAACAACTTTAACCAGCAATTAGTTTATAAAACATAGGGGCGTGGGCGTGGCAACTTGTCCCCATTTGATGTGTTTGATTAAACAAAAACTGCGTTGTAATGCTACACATTAAAAAGTAGCAAAAATACATTGTAATTGGGTGTGGTTGGCAACATCTTAAATGGACTGCAAAGACTTGGATTTTCCTAACTCTTCCTAACTTTTGCAACTTGACAAAACATTGCAGTTTGATGGGGCTTAAATAGTTCAACTTCAGTCTACAATAATGTAAATAAAATCCTATAAAAACCCCTTAAAATTGCTTGCCAACCTCTTGACATATTTGTGTTATATAATCTTGAGCTTTGGCAACATTTCTTTCACTTTTTTTCCAGAGTTGTTTAGTTTATATGCCTGACGGAAATAATTTAGTGCTAGTTTTTGTTGGTAACATAAATTGGCAATCACAAGCAGAAAACTGTCAAACGACTCATCCTGTTTCCTTCGGGCAACCAGCAACTTGATCGAAAAGTGCATGCAACATACAACATACAACAAAGCTGACATGAAAAGTTACTTCCTTATTGCCAATAACCAAAGACACACACACACACACTCACACTCGCACACCCTTTTGGCTGTGGCACGTACACACATCTGAGCCGTCATCTAAATCAAGGCTTATGTAACTGCCAGCAGTCGCCATGTTTGAGTTGCAACGTTTCTTTTTTGTTACTGTTGCTGTTGGTGCTGTTGCAAATTGTAAAACGTGCCGCTAGCCACGTTGCCAAATGTGCAGCAGCAGCTTTAAAATGCAAATACATCTAACACCGGTTCGGCAGCTTTTTGTTTGTTGCAATCTCACAGATGCATCATACACACACACACACACACACACACACAGTCACAGCAACAAAATCTCGTTACTCAATTTCAATTGGCTTGCTGCCGCTGTAAACGTTAACGTCGACGTCGACTGCAACGTCGCTGCCATTGCTAGTTGCTGGCTGCAATGCTTCCTGCTGCATTTGAAAGTTCTGCACGAAAAGCTCGCTCTCAGACGCTGTCTCTCGCTCTCGCTCTCTTTCCCACTCTCTCACGTTGGCTGTCAGACTCTCTCTGCTCTTTGCACTTCTTTGTTTTGCTTCCCATATTCTTGTAGTGCTGTTGTTACTGCTGGTGCTGCTGCTGCTGTAAAAGCTTTGCGTCGACGTCGACCGCAGCGTGACTGAAGCAGAGCGTCGCCGCTGTTCGTTCGCGCCGCTTCGCTGTAGTTCGTTGGCAGCTCGCTTACAGTTGTCTCTCGTTGCTTGAAGCGCGCGGCACGCGAACGCTCCCCGAAAAAAAAGCAGCGAACACAGCAGCAGCAACAAAAACAACAACTCGCAGCCCCGATTTCGTGTTCAATTTTTGTGTATTTATCAAAATCAAAAAAATAAAAAACAATCAAATCAAGGGAAAATTTTACTTAAAAAGTGCGTTCAATATACATACACACACGCACACAAAAAAAATAAAATATATATATATATATACATATATATATACATATATAGATAAGACATTAAGACACGCATACATACATACTTGCAACAATTGATGCGTCCAGTGTGTTGCATAAATTGCTAGCGGGCATTGTGATTTGAATTTCAAAATCAAGTTGAAGTTGCCCCTTGAAGCTGCCTGCCTGCCTGGCCTGCCTGCTGCTGTTGCAGTGTGTGTGCGTCTGTGTGTAAGTGTGAGTGAGTGTGTGTGGCAGAAGAGAGTTGTTCCCCAATTCCAGCTGCGAAGTGACAGTGAAAAAATCAGAAAAAAAAAATAAAAACAAAACCTTACAAAAGGGAAAATGTACAAAAAGAAAAAAGCAGAGCAGTGAAATTAAAGCAGCCTTTAAGTGAAGTTTCTGAAATCAACACGAGATCACAGCAACAGCAACAACAATAAAAATTAAAAAAAAAAAACCAACGAACGGGGCTTAAAAACCAAACGCAAAAAAAATAAAAACCGAAATTAAGGCAAACCAAAAAAAAAAATAAATAAAAAAAGGCAGCGCCTATTTTTGGATACCAACCGACGAATTGACGATTGGCAGCAGGACGAGCGTGGCGGGGCGGGGGGTAGACACACGCATTTGTGAGCTGCTCCCAATTGACTGGTAAATTGAATTCACATTTCTTCTTCTCTTTTTCGCATTTCCTTTCGCCGCCGCGGCTGCTGCTGCTGCTGCTGCTGCTGCTGTTTCTCTCTGATATCAAATCCTCTCTCTGTTTCTCTCTCTCTTGCTCCTCTGTTGCTCCGCTTACGGTATAAATAATGCAGGCCTGCACCGCGTATGCTTAATATTAATATAATCATCAAAAATTACACACACACACACACACACACATATCATTTACTCCTTCACAAACACACACACACACACGCGCACAGTTAATTTGCAGGTTCATTCACATCAATGCAAACTTCCTGTCTCATCTCATTGTTATTGTTGTTGCATGTTACTTCCTACATTTTCCATACCAAAAAAAAAAACAATAACAACAACAAAAAATGTTAAGTAAAGTAAGTAAATGAATAAAAAAAAAAACAAACTGGTTTAGTTCAACACTCTGCTTGCTGCGACTATTGCGAAACTGGTTGCAATTATTGTGCTTTTGCTGCTGTTGCAGTTGCTTTGATTTTACTGCTGCTGCCGATGTTGCGACTGTTGCTGCTGCTGCTGTTGAGACTGTTGCTGCTGCTGCTGTTGCGACTGTTGCTGCTGCTGCTGCTGTTGCTTCTTTAGCCAATTGATTTTTGTGGCCAGTTAGTCTCGGTTAGCATTTGCATTCCGGTTTAGGGCTGCTGCTGCTTCTGCTGCTGCAGCACTAATCAGTGCCGGAAACATAAAGATTGCTGACTGCCTGCTGCCTGCTCAAATGTCCAGCTATGAAAATGGCTAACGACGATGGCCAACAGGTGCAACGGCTGCAACAAAAAGCTGACCAATAGACAGAGCGACAGAGAGAGAAAGAGAGAGAGAGAGACTGGGGGAGGAAGACAGAAATGCGATCATAGTTGGAAACTATGTGTAACTGCTCCTCCTGCCTGATTTCTTGTCACATTCAATCTTCACATTTCTTAAGCCATTTTTGAGCGCGTTGCATAAATCAAAAAATTTAATTTGTTACTCATTAGAACGACTACTAAATAAAAAAATAAAATCTGCTACTTGGAAATAGAAACCATTAAACAGAAAAGGATTGCAAAAATTAGGATTGATGAAGAGGGACAATAGATTTAACAGGTCGCTGATATATAATTATCTATAATTATGTATCTATCTATATACAAATTTGTATAGGGTATCTTGTAATATCGTAAACACAAATGACCAAATAGCATTGAATATATTAGCTTTCATTATGCTCCATATCATCGCATATTTAATATTTTCTTATTAGGATGGTCTCCACATCACATTTGCAAATAAAAAATGCTTTATCTTTATCTATGCAAACATTTAGCCATTAAATACACCCCACTCCCTGCACATTTACATATGGAATCTTTGCAAATTGTAAAGCCAAGTAACAAAATGTCTATGAATAAATTAGCTGCCATTATGCGATACACATTTATGTGGATCATTCAACAAACGAATATTCACATTAAATAGTTGACAAATTGGCAACTAAAATTGCAAACACACAAACACACACACACACACACAAGTAGCGAGCACTTGGCGTCAAAATGTTTGTTTGCCGAGTTCATTAACATCAAAATTCGTCCTTGTGCGAACAAGTCAACAGAATACAAAAAATAAAAAACAACAACAACAACGAGCCAAAGCGAATTGCAAACATAAATAAATAAATTATATGCAACAACAACAAACAGAGCTGGTGGAGCTTACTTAGATAGTCAAGGACAAAAGCTACACGTGTAGTAAAAGATACATATATGTAACTAACAGCATATAAATGTATCTGTATCGTAATCTGTTTTTGTATCTCTAGCTGCATATAAGTCTCTATTTGCATCTGTATCTGCAGCAACAGACGCACAGCTCAACTCAAAGTGCTTGCAACTAGTCGTCATCAGCATCATCATAAGTCGCATTATCATTATGATCAGCGCCTAATAGTCATCATCATCATCATCATAATAATCATGATCATCATGAGCATTGGCAGTCAGTCGAGCCAAACGCTTAGCTCGGCAAACGGTATTCGTTGTAAAAACGCGGCCAATAAACTGAATGCGGTGCGGTTCAAGGTTTGGCCAAAGCCAAAATGAAACTAAAGCAACAACAGCAGCAACAAACAAAGGCGAATACACACACAGACACACACACACAGACACACACACACAACGAGAAACGAATGACGAACGCGCGCCGCGCAGCCAAATGAATAACAATTAAATCTCACAAAAGGCATGAAATCATCTGCCGAGCGCAAAAGAAACTACAAAAAATCAGTAAAAAACAGATAAAAGAAAAACTAGCACAAAGTCGAGCTGTAGTTAATGTTAAAAAATATATCCATGAGATAGTCGCAGCTCAAATAGCTCCTGAGCTCAAAGCTCATTGACCAAAACAGTCAGTGCCCCAGTCTCCAGTCTCCATTCTGCATAATTCTGTAGTTTTCTTCAGTCTCCAAAGCCGTTTACCGTTAAGCTCAGCTCGAGGCGGCCCATTAACAGTTAAGCGGGCCAATTACCAAGGCGGATAATTGCTTAAGAAGCGCTCAATTGCCAGTTGCCAGTTGGCAGAGGGCAGCGAATTCTCTGCTCGAATAGTTGCTATTTGTTTGCCATTCCTTGGAATAATTCAAGTTGTGTCAGCCTTGTCAATCAATCAATTCAATCAGCTGGCTCAGCAGTGGTTCTCATTCTCGTCACAGTTCCAGTTCCAGTTCCATCAAGGGGTAGTTCTGCGTGTGCCGTAATTCTATGGCTGCTTCTTCTTCTTCTTCGTCTTCTGCTTCTTCTTCTTCTTCTTGGGCTTGCTGTCGCTTCTAGTTTATTACAAAATTGACCCACATATTTGATGTTGTTTACTCATTTTTTTTGTTTTGTTTTTGCTCTATAAGCGAATGGCCATTATACAGACACAGATACATTTACGTGTGTATATGTGTATCTGTTGATATTTATTCATTATTATATTATTTTAGTCATTTCGGTTTTAGTTTTTTTTTTTCCTTTTTTGTTTCGCTTTAATCGACGAATTTTTCTTTGCTGCCTGTTTTCGCCTTTTGCTTTTGGTTCACATGACAACAAAATATGAAGAACAAGAAGAAAAGGCAGAGAAGAAGAAGACAAGTTGAAGTGTGTTGTGTATCATGACATTAATGAACTTATATGGGATGGACAATTTAGATTTGATGTGTCAACAATCCATTTGGCATGTGTGTGTGTGAGTGGACTCTTATAATTGTATTGATTGTCTGATGTGCTGTGTGTGCGTGTGTGTGTGTGCGTTTGTGCGTGTGTGTGTGTGTGTGTGTGTTGGAAAAGGGTGTGGTTTAGTGTTGAGCAATTAATTGACAGACATTACTTTGATCCATACACAAAGATAAACGAAAATTTAGAAACCCATTACATGTAATTGAAGCAAAATGTGCCAAGCTTAATATTGATGAAATAAAATTGTACTTTAAATAATTATATACTTAAATATAGAGTATGTATTAATGTTTGTATATTAAACCAAGTCTTCAATGACTTGGCTTAAGCTCACTATGTAATAATTGCAGCAATTTGAAATAATTTAAGTCGTCGCCCGTACTTTAAATCATGATTGACATTTTGGTGCCATGAATACACCGCAAAACTGATTTAGTTTAGGTTTCTATTCGATTCTTGTGTTGCCATGTTTCCATGCTTGGCTGCAGATACAAAGAACACAGCTATAGATACAGAGATACAACTACAGCTACAGATGGAGATACAAATGCAGTTAGCAGCGAGTGACCTCCAAATTGAATAGAATCAAGCAACAGAGACAGCTATACCAATACGAATGCCACATACAAAATGTGTGGCAAGGTGCAGGCGTGCATAAAGCCACAAAAGCCACGATGATCATCATTATGATGACGATGATGATGATTAAGAAACAGAGCTTTTAACTGTGCGTTTAATAAGTGCATGTGTGATATACATATATATATATGTGGGGTATTGACATATGTGTGTGTGAAATGAAAGCTTCATTCTATGTGTGTGTGGAGGTTTTCTATATATTTTATACCTGTCATAGACGCTTGACGAACCCATTCAAAACGCCAAACAGAACAGAACCGAAACGGGCCACAAACAGAAGACAACCCAAAAGGAACAGTAAACTCGAAAACTAACCAATCTTTTGTTTAAAGGGGGAAAGGAGGAGCTGCAAGGCCTTGGCTCTTTTTTCTTTTTAATGCTGCTGCCTTTTATTGCGAAAATGTATTTAAAAATGTGACACAGGTGCTGATTGAACTGAATTAGTAAGTGACCAAGAAGAGGAAGGGAAGTGAAGTGATGGAAAGGGGAGCAAGGGGATTAACACGTAGAGTGAAGCAGAGGCCAAACGAAGTCGGCGCTGTTGATGGGCCGCTTAAATGCTTTTGATGGCCATTGTTGTTGTTGCTGTTGCTGCTGATGAGACATGCGATTAAAATGAATATGGCTTTAGTGCTGTTGCTGTTGTTGTTGCTGCTTGGCTAATGACTGTGCCCAAAAATGCATAAGACAAGTTTAAAGTAGGTTAAATGCTGTGTGTGTGTTTTAGTTAGCGGAAAGTTGCTTTCGCATGTTTAACTTGAGAAAATACAAACACAAATATTAAAAAAAATAATGTGTTATGCCGGCAATAAAAGAAAGAGAGGAAGCAATGCCCTGCATATATATATAGTGGAGATCTGATAAAAAAAACAAACAACAAAAGGTGAGCACTTGTAATTCTCAAAGATTTTAAGCTTAGATGCGTTAAATTAGAATGCTGAGAAGAGCTTATCTAATGCCGTTAGTCAAATGTGTTCTAAGCTAGTGTAAGAGAGAAAGAGAGAGATTTTGAACAAGTGATTGACCCCGCAGTACCGAATGCATTCTGTATAGAGCAAAGAGTACAAAGTATAGATTACGAATCGAGTTTGCACCCAGCAGCGAAACTGGGTAGTTGAGTGTGTATGAGAGAGCGAGAGAGCGAGGAAGAGAGAGAATTTGAAGTGTGAAGCTCCGCTTCTAAAGTTGTCTAAGATCAGCCTAAAACGAAATTATCCATTCTTTAGACTGTCAAGAAAGTGTTTGGACAACCGTTGTTGAAATTTGTCCATGCAAGATAATTTTTGCACAAAATGGAAATAATATGAATGTTTTCAGTCTAAGATAAAAATTTGTAATGCCAACTGGGTATCAGGTTTTAATAACCTTGCAAACAATAAATCGCTCTTTTTATCGGCTTCTGACCCCCAAGCGCACCTTTATTATATATGTGTGTGTATTTGTTTGGTGTGCAAGCTTTGTGTTGTATGTATTGAAATGTGAATTGCAGCAACTCTTCGGCCACTTCTCGCAAGCCCTTAAGCTAATGTGTGCCCATTTCACATTTATGCGTAACTGCGCCTGTGTGTATTTGTGTGTGCCTTGCTCATTAGCAAACGCCAGACGCAGGCGACAAAAGACGAAGGACAAATGGAGAGAGAAAAAGAGATAGGTAGAGGGAGAGAGAGGGTGAGGGGCAGCACTTGGCAACAGCTTAGAGAGCTAGTTGCACAGTGTGTGTGGCTGCATCTGCAATTTTCACTTGCACTTTGCTGCTGCTACTGCTGCTGGCAGTTGAGTTAATTTTATTTGCAAAATATAGCGAAACAAACTTTAAATGGAGTCAAATGCCAATACAAACACAAACACAAACACACACATACAAGAGAAGAATAGGGAAGGGGGAAGAGAGGGCACAGGCCAGACGTCTGCAGAACAAAGATTGCACACACAGCAGCAGCAGCAACAACAAGCAAAGAGCAAACGGCAAACAAGAACAAAAAAAGTTCAAACGCCAGACAAGGATGCACCAAAGTGCAAAGGCAGAGAGCAAACGAGCGACCAACGACCGAACAACGAACGAAAGAAGCATAGAGAAAGAGAGAGGGAGAGGAGCGAAATGGCAAAGCACTCGACGCAGCAGACGACGACGACGGCGGCGACATCGACGTCCCAGCGCTTCAAAAGCGGAAAGCAAAAAGGATTGAACAACAACAGCAGCAGCAGAAATTAAGCGGGTGATGGATGAGGGATGAAGGGGAGTGCAGTCAAAACAGCAGGAGGCAAAGGCGACGCACGTGAAAGACGCAGCAAAGCGCACGCATACAAACACACACACAGAGCCATACAGAGCAGCATACACAATCACACAGCGAGACTGACTGAAACAAGAACAAGTGCATTGACACTTTATATGACGATGACGACGACTGCAAAGGGTGAAGCAGCCAACAGTTCGACGATGTGAGCAGCGACACTGGCTGCGCTGCATTTTGATAGCGCCCAGTGCTGTAAATATGCAAAGAAAGCAGAACCAGACGCAGAAAAGTCGTCGGATGCAGACGAAGAGCGCAGCATAAAGGGATCGAACTCGAGCCAGACCCACACGCAGCTGATCAGGGAGAGAGAGAGAGTGTGAGAGCGCGCGAGAGTGTAGAATAATACAAATTAAAATGCAAAAGGGAGAGAGCTAGAGAAGAACAGCTTAAAGCATGCCCGAAAACTGGCGATCGTTGCACTGCGAACAGCAACAACAAAAGCGTACTGCTTTTATTTATTTTTTTTTTTTACTGTTTTCGTCTGCTGGAGCCGGTAGCTGATTATGAGATTGCAAAACGAGTCTCTCATTATGAGCGCGCTCATAATGTCGATGACGACGATGACGTTGCCAAACAAACGAGGCAACAACAAAATAAAAAAAGTCAAGAATTAAATGCGACCAGTGAACAAAAATAACAACAATAAGGAGGGGTGGGGGTGGGGGAACAACAACAAAGATCACTGACGACTGGCGATCAACGACGACGACGAAGACGGCGACGTTTATAGTTCAACGCACCGTCAGAACGTGCGCCCCGCTGTTTGGATCGTTAGCGGTAGCCATTGGCCAGTAGTGAGTGAGTGCGCTGTTGATGATGATGATGATGGGATGATGGGGGTCTCCTTGCAGAGGAAGAAATCACTCAGGCTTTGGCTGCAGCAGCACTCGTCTTCTGCTTCTGATTCTTCTGCTTTTTAATGCTCTTCTTTCCATTGTCCATTGTCGGTCATTGATCGTGCGTGCTCGTAATGCGAAGCGAACGACTCGTTGACTCTTTCATTAACTGCATTATGTTGACACACAAAAAGAGAACCAGAAAGAAAGAGAGAGAGTGCGAGCGAAAGAGTGGAAGATAAGTTAAAACTCCCTCTCAAATTGTGCAATTAAGCATTGTGCCTAATAATAATAACAGATCTACTACTGTATTAGTGATTGTACTAATACTAATAGAATAATAATATTGTAATCAGTTTTCTAGGCACAGTTTTCTTCAACGCCATTATTAAAAAAAAACAAAAATTTGGTGTTTCCACAAATGAAGTAATTTTTCGATCAAGTAAATATTTAATTTATTTCTTGTCATTGATTAAGTCAATTTTCAATCAAGGAAATGTTTATATAACAGTCTACAAATCGACTGAAAACATAATAGATATTGCGAAGCTTTTATCTGATTTTGCGCAACACTAATAAAAATTTGTAATAAAAATCTTTGCAAATTGCACACAATTGCTTAACACAATTTTGATCAGCGATTGCAGCTAAACGATTTGTGTTTTGTTAAGCACAGAATTGGGCATTATTGCAATGACACTGACTGGCTGACTGACTGTCTTTTTGATTGACTGATTGATTGAGTGTGCGTGGGTAGAGGATCACTGCTGCTGAGGCGGCTACTTGACTTGGCTTGAGATCATTGATCTTACCTACTTGGCGCTGCTAATTTGTATTATTAATTCAATCAATCACAGTCCGCTTAACGCAGTCCCTAACGATCCAATCGCTGCCGATCGACGGCAGCTGCCTTAGAGCATTGATCTCTCATCCATACACATACAGTATACAGTATATATATATTATATATATTTATGTATATATATATATATATATGTATCTCGTCTCGGTCATTCATTCGCTGGCGATTGGCATTTCACAAATGCGCAGCGTTCTAGTTTCTCGTCTCGATGTGAATATTTTCGATGTTGATGGCTGATTCGCATTTTCGTCTTGTGGCCTCTTGGCTGGCTAATTTAATTGTTTGCTTTTTCATTAAAGCGAGATGGAGATGGTCGCCTCTATTTAGCTCATGGAAACATTTATAGCTCGCTTGGCTCGGTCAGCGTTTAATTCGCTAATTGCTAATGCGGCCCAAACGCTTATCAAATTGGAGCATCGCGTCGCCGACTTTTATTTAGCTCTACTCCTCCTTGTTTTTGTTTTTGGTTTATTTTATTCTTTTTTGGCTACTGTCTGATGTCTTCGAACTGGCTTTAGACCCTTTGCCATCGTCGGTGTTTGTTTGTTTTAATTTAGCTACACATTTTAGTTCAAATATTTGATAAGCAGCCTGCCGGGCTGCTAGGCTGGCATTTGCGTAACTTTTCGGAATTACTCATACGCCCCGTTCAACTCGCCCCTCTCAATAGTGTTTACAGTGGGAATTGCTTCCGCCGCCAGCTAGAAATAATACTTAGTCTCGACTCGTGCATAATATTATCTGCACTACAATTCCGCTTATTTGTTATGTATTTATTGAACTATGAACGTTTCTTGCATTTTTAATTGTCATCTTTAGTTGAAATTTTTGAATTTTGCTCGTAATTTCGTTTAAGCTGCCAAGTTCAATAAACGCTTAATGCGCTGCGGAGGAGTTGTTGTTTTTTATAATCGTTTCAGCATTTATTTAAATTTTTATTGTGCTTTGCACTCGGCAAAGTTCAGCGACAATATCGATGGAAACTTTTGATAGGTCAACGAGGCGTTTGTCTTTTATTGTCTAATCAGTTACTATGAAGAGGGAGAAAGATATAGCTCTGGTAGTTGAGGCTATACTGGATAGAGCCACGGTAGATATAGCTATGGATAACGTGCGTATTATACAGGAAATTGCTTTATGTTCGATACCCTAATTCAGTGCTAAATAAATCATAATAATTAAGTGATAAATATTTATGTGAAAATATAAAATATTAGATTAATAACAATAATAATAAAGGCTTGCTTATATAAATTGAAAGTGTGTTTCAAGTTAGTTTCACAGTGACTCTAAAGAATAAAGTGCCAGCTTTGTTTGCAATTCACAATTCAAAGTTGAACTTCTGTTTTAATATTCATCACTCTCATTTGCACTTTAGATTTAGTGCTGGCCGATCAGATGGCAGCAAAGTTGCCCTCATTTATGCAGCATTCCTGTTTGTTTAGCCCCCGGACAAACACACACATACAGCACACTCTAAGTGGGGCACACACACACACACACACAAACACACCCAATCTAATGTTGCAAAGAGACAGAACTAACTCAAACTTTCCAGCTGGCGCCGCACACAATTCGACACCCGCTAGCAGCAGTTGCATTTGCTGGTTGTGCTTGTGGCAAGCATTGCCTCCACATTGGAGCCAAGTAGTGAATGCAACTTTTGACACTTCCCATGGGGCATAAGCAGCAGCACCAGCCAACTGTATTTTTTATTTTTTTTATCTAATTAGGTAGTCAAAACATACAAAACGCTCAATGTATTATATGTGGAAATGTGTGTGTGTGTGTGTGTGTATGTGTGTGTGTGTGTAAACTAAACTGTGTCACTAAACAAAAATCCGGCAGAGACTGAGGAGGCAGGCAGCAACGCGCTCAACTTTGCGCTGCTGTGCCCAGCAAATTGTGTCAAACAGATAAAAGCGTTGATGGAGACGGAGATGAGAGGCGGATGCGGGCCGAGGTGCGGCGGGGTGGGGCCGGGTTGGATGACTGTCTATGGGCCACTCCTTTGGGGCACACAAAGCTAAAGTAGAAGTAGCAGCAGCAGCAGTTATGATTATAACCTCAATTCCCATGCGCTTGACGTGTTTAGTGGAGAAAACTGGCCCGAAAATTGTGGAGCATTTGAATAATTTTACAAGAATGCAATAAAGAAACACACAAAAAAACGAAAGAAAAAAAAACCAAAATAAATAGGAGCAGAGAGATAAAAAGCGGCTAAAAAAAAAACAGTGTTCAAAGTAGGCGGCGACGTCAAACGTTGATTTAAATGGCACCCAAAAAGTCAGTCATGGAACGAGAAGACAAACCGACACACAGAGAGATAGAGAGAGAGAGAGAGGGAGAGGGAGAGATATGTTCAGATGGATGGACAACTATTCAAATTGAGGTCATTCATCCCGCTTCGTTGAACGCGCTTAAGTGAATTATATGTGTACGTAGCTTGTAGATACTCATGCCATGAGTATCTGAGAGATACATGTGAGCTAACTTACAACTATATTCACATAGCAGCTGCGATGCTAGAGGGGAGCATTAAAAACTATTTTTGTCATCGCTGTCAGCGAGGCGATAGCGACAGAGAGAGGGTCAGAGATCTGTGCCACAACCATTTACACCTCTTCAAAAAGCACTCAACCCATTTTTGAATGTATGTTTAAATGGGGAAAGCCTTTCTCTAAGCCGCTTAACATTTTTTGGATTAACATGTCGTACACAAACACACAAACACACACACACTCACACACATAATGAACACGTTAATTGCTGACAATTTGCCGTTTAGCTGTAGCATTTCTGACTGATTGAACGCCCAACATTCAAATCTATCTAAACGATCCATTCAAAGATCGTTCAACGCCCTCAGCTTGATATCGTCATCATCATCGTCATCATCAATCACACGCACTTTACATAAATATCTGCATACATACATACATACATACATATATATATATATATATATATATATGTATATTAAATTCGTTTGTTTTTTGGTTCAATTTGTATGCGATTTTGGACTTTCGTCTGTCTGTTTGTCTTTTAGTCTGTCTATAACTCTTTTGGGGCGTCTCTTTGCGTTATTTGGGTTCGTTTCGTGCGTGTTTCATTTACCTTTTTTCTTGATATGGGAGTAGGTCAGTTCAAAATTTGCATATATGCCTTGACTTATTTTGATTTCTTGCTGATATTTTATTCATATTCGCTACACTCACACACACTGTGCTTCAACTTTTACGGCCCCGCCCAGTTGCATTTATTGACTGATTAAGGTGAAGAAAAAAACACACAAAAAACAACAAAACACCTTGCCCCTTCTTCGACCCACTTGTCTGGGAGAACACGTGGCAAAGTGCGGTCGTCGTCATCTAAGGCGATTAGTCGACGACTCTCGCAATTTGTTAGGCTTTGCCAAATTTGTGCATTTGGCTTTTGGCTTTTGGCTTTTCGCACAATGCGTGGGATTTGATTTTTGGTTTTTGTTTGCCTGGCATTGATGTGAAAAAGGTCGCCGAGTGCTCGACAGACCACAAAATTAACTTCAAGTGGCTGTCAATGACCAGTCGGAATGTGACCGTCCTAAATCCGAAAAGTTTTCAAGTCATGGTCTGACTTAAAGATCAATTACATTTATTCAATTTGCACACTTAAAAATCTATCGTATTTAATAACTATCCTAAGATTAATAAGGTGATTTACCTACAATTCACTGCTAATTATTCATTTTGGACTACAAACATATGTCATACTTTTCAAAGTGCATTTTTCATTAATTAAATCTTCTGGATTTCCTATGAAAATCCTCATCACTGATAGTTTTCTTTACCCTCAGCTACTTTGTCATCATTAATCTTATAGCATAGTTCTAATGACTACAGTTTTTATTTATTCAATTTGAAATTGTATACTTTCCGTTTGATACTGAAGTTCTTTTAACTTTTATTAACTATTATTTTTCCTTATTAAATTGTTAATATCTTATAGTTTCTAATCTAAGGAATTCCGTAGTTCTTAACAGAATGCAATTATTTATATAATGTTTTCGAACACAACAATGTATGCTGGTCTACAAATAGTGCACTATCTATTGGTAAATCACTTTAACTGTGTATCCACGCAAGTCGGTTAACAGCAGAATCAATAAAACTAATCACTGTTCTAACATTGAGTTATATAATCCATGCGACTGAAATCCTATAAAATGCCAATGCCACAAGTCGACCAGCAATCAGTTGAATTTTTTACGCGCCAAAGGCAACAATAAAAAATCCATTAGAAAATCAGAATGCAGCTCGGTAAGATTTTCCATCGGGAAAACACTACAGACTTGTGTAATTTTTTAGAGTTAACTTTTTAAAAAGTTTCGCAGCTTTGCCTGCTGCTTGCCAGCTACAACTTGGCACTTGGCTTGAATCCTGCCACACAGATGTGCAGCATGGATGGCATTTGCTACTGTTCCGGGCATCAAGTTGGTGATATGGTGCCAGACTGCAATGATTGCATTGCTTACTACAAATGTGGCTTGAATAGTATCGAGCGTCAATTTTGCCCCCTCGGACTCATCTTCGATGCCCAGGTGCTGGCCTGTGTGCCCGGCAAGTGTCCACGAACTGATGGCGACTGTGCAGTTCCAATAACAACAACGACAACAACGACACCAACGACACCAACACCGGATGGCTGCCAAAATGCTGCAGTCAAGTGCGATTTCCATGGACAAATAATAGGACATGCCGAGCATTGCCGGTTCTTCTGGATCTGTGTGGAAAACTGTCCGGTCTTGGGTTTCTGTGAGATTGGCATGTGGTTTGATCGCCACAATTTCGTTTGTGATTTCACACAAAATGTGCACAATTGTCCAGCAGGCAAAGATTAAAATGCATTACAATCAAATTGTGATGCCAGAGTCAAATGACAAAATAATTCACTTTTAACGCTCATCCAACTGCAATTGACTCCATGAATAGTTAACAACAACAACAACAACAGTAATAATAATAATAATAATAATAATAATAACAATGTGGCGATAATATACGCAAATTGCTTGACACAATTTTTGTTGCTACTTTTTTTTTGCATGCTGACTGACTAGTTTTGTGGTGGGCGGGTGCTCAACGGGGCGTGGCTGCTGTGTGCTGTGTGCGGTTTCTTTTGTTGTTATTATTGTTGTTGTTGTTGCTGGCAAGCAGCAAATTTAGCACGCAACTAACAATTTTAGCTGCTCCACATAGAGAAACTACCACCAACCCAGGCACCCACACATCAACACACACACATACACACATCGACACACCTTAACGCAAATAAAAGCAAACAAATTCAAGAAATTGTTAATGCACTTAAACATGTCGACATTTTAATACCTTAACACGCTAGTTTCTGCAGCTACGCAAATAAATACTTTCAATTAAATTTAACATTAAAGAAATGAAAAGAAGTAATTCAACTACAAATTTCAAATTAAATATAAACTTAAATACAATGGAAAATCACAATCAGACCAAAAATCTAGGAACACTATTATTAGCCTACATTCAAATTCTGTTCTGTCAAGCATTTTCATAATTCATATTATGCTTATGGAGATTGATTTAAGGCTTATGACTGAGGCCCTTTGGCGTCTTTCGTTTTAAGGCTCAACTGCAACTCGTTTGTTTTCTGCTTTAAATAGAACAGTGGAAATAATCATTTCGAAAATGCAGCAACTATCAAATGCTGTCTGTCGAAAAATAAAATTTGTGGATAAACTGTCAAATCGACTGACATAGTTATGGCCAACTGATATGGCTACAATGGCTGCAGTGATACACAAACGTTGTTTATTCTTTTTGGCAGCAGCAGCAGCAACAGAAACACAAACAAACTTTCACTCAACTAAGCCGCAGCATTTTGGACAATTTCGTAACTGGGTAATCATGTATATGTATTTATATATGTGCATGCAAATGTAGAGTGCATAAAGTGCAGTCGGGCGACAACAACAGCAACAGCAACAACAACAACAACAATAGCAGCAGCAGCAGCAGCAGCAGCAACAACTGCGACAGGTGAATGAACGACCTCAAACGAGGTCAGCAACAACTATGGGCCAAATTATGCCGGTGCTTGTGGGAGCCAGTGCAAGGGGCCGGAACCGAGGGCCAACCCCGGGCTCATTCATGCGCACAATAAAACCAAAAAGAAATAAAACAAAAAAAAAAAATAAAACAAAAATCAACTATATATGCAGTATGATTATGTGTATGCTTTGACTACTACTACTGCTGTTGTTGTTGTTGTGGTTATTGTTGTTGTTGTGGTTGTTGTGGTTGTTGTCGTTGTTGTCGGACAGTTGATGGCTTCAGTTGGCTGCAGTTGGCTTCAGTTTCAGCCTCGCATGCTAATGGTCAAAAGTGGGCAGCATTTGGGCCACTTTACGGCTGCCCGCCGCTTCACATTTCACTGTGACCCAAATCCCGAACTGCCACTCAGTAGTTGCTATAGATGGATGGATAGATGGATGCTTACTTGAATGGATGCTGAATTCAAACCAGTTTTTTTTCCCCCCTCTCTCTCTCTCTCTCTCTCTCTGCCTCTCTGCCTCTGTCTCTCACGAAGTTGGGTCATTTGGCCACTTTGGAGCCATTTGGCTGCATTAAATCACTTAAGATGCTTTTAGCAGGCAAAAGAAGTTTAGGCTTAGTCTTATTTATGTGATTGCTGCCTTGCTGCCTGCCTCTCTCTCTCTCTCACTCTCTCTCTCTCTCTCTCTCTCTCTGTATAATGGATGATGTTGACCCGCACACTTCTTGTCGAGTGGCAGCGAGTGGGTGGTTGGGTGCTTGAGTGGTTGGGTGGTTGCCAGGTGACAGGCAGCAATGTGGAGCAGCTTGCTTGCCTAAGCTGGCACGATTGAATACCTAATGCGGTAGATTATGGGCAAAAGCAAAAAAAAAAAGAATTTCAAAAAGAGTCCAGTAACCATATTATTTATGTTTCCCCTGATTAAATGCGACTTTTGTGTACGATTTGTGTCAAATGGTTGTTTGACTTCATTTCAAATACCTTAACGAAAGACCGCCATTAATTTAGTTGCATGGGTATTGATTAAGTTTATAATAAGTTAGGCAGCTTCGATTGAAATAATGTACATATAATTTTTACAATAAATATGGAGGTCAAACTATGACAAAAGAAACAATTTCTCTTCAAATGCAGGTACATTTGACAAAGATTATTGTTATCAGTTATTGTTTGGAGAATCTTATTATCCTTATGAATTTCTTATGCGTATTGAGAATAATTTCTTTTCGAACTTTCGACCGATTTTTTGATCTACACCACTTGTGGACAACTTCAAGCTTAGCCTTGAGCAAGACGGGCAAACAAACTCAAAATATGAAGTCTGCAACAATAGCAACAATGGGCCAAAGAGAAGCGATAAGCAAACAAATCGTGAATCTGCCATCAACGCAATGAGCTGCTAATTGACGACACCTTAAAAATAATAAAAATAAACAGAGCGAAGCCAAATGCCCGCCACAAGCAATTAACAGAGTTGAAGGTGGCATACAACATTAATGTGCAACTCGAATGCGCATGTGTGAGTGTGAGTTTGATTTTGTGGGTGTGTTTGTGTGTGTGTGTGTGTAGTTATTATGCCATAATTAATTTACGAGCTGTGACAATTAACGAGATGAGCCGCCGACTGATGCAAAGCGTGACTGCATCATACACAAGGCCTGCGACAAAATGGCCAACAGATGTGGGTCAATGTGTTTTTGGCCAACTTAGCCAACAACCAGCAACTTCCCACGCGCGCAAAAGCCATTTTCCGTTGGAGCACACGCTGCGTATGCGCAATTTCTTTTGAGTAACACTTTTTGAGCCTATCCGTTTGACCAGTTTGCACAACTTGAACGGGCAGCCGCACGCTTTCGTCATAAGTGCAACTACAAACACACTCATACACACTTATATACGAATATTTCTTTTGGATTGTCTGCTGTTGCTGCTGCTGCTGAAACTGACGCCGCCGCTGTCGAATACCACAATAATAACAACAACAGCAGCAGCAGCAGCAACAACAACAATGCAAAACAAAGCAGACTCAGGCACACAACAAAATCAGTTGCCGACAGTTTTTTTTTTTATTTTTCATTATTGAGCACAGTGGGTCAATGTCCCACTGATAAAGTGAGCGTAGAGTCGACGACGCCATCGTCTTTGCTGCCACCAGTTGAAAACCAGCAGCAACTGGAGCACCAGCAACAGAAAAGGCAGCAGACGTCGCTCTGTCATTTTGTCTGCCAAAAGGCAAATGCGATTTTAATTAATAAAATATGTTGTATATTTGGTTGCACAAAAGAAATTTCACGCTTACATTTTTGCAATTTGTTTCGTTATTTCTGGTTGAAAACCAAAACCGTCAAGCTAATGAACATTTCAAAAACATATTTCCTCTACGATTTTTTCTGTCTGCCAATTTAAAATTTGAGTACAAATTTTCTAGTTGAGATAGCACAAGAATTTGTTGCTACAAATTATTTGCTTTCAGTTTTCTATGTTTTTGTGTAATTAATGTGTGTGCCACTTTTATTATGTGTGGTTTAAATTTAAATAGGTTTTAGAAACTAATAAATTGGTTTTTATTTTGGATTAATGCCCAACAAAACATAACATGTTGCTATGCTTCAAATATATAATTGATAATATATGCAACTATTTTTGATCGCACCTTTTGCCGAAATATGCATTTGAATTGCTCACGTCTTGTGTAGCATACTTTTGTGCTGTTATGATAAATGATTTATTTTGCATTTGAATAAGTTAACCGACATTTCTATCTGTTTTTGCTCCTTGCAGCTGTTCGTTATGGTCGCGTACCGAAGCGTTCACGTGAGCTGAACGGCGCCGCAGCAGCCGCAGCCGCTGCCACAGCATCCGCAAGCAGCACGCCGCTTAATGTGGATGAGACCAGTGCCAATAATTTGCATACAAATCTAATACAACAGCAGCAACAGCAGCAGCAGCAACAACAGCAGCAACAACAACAGCAGCCGCATGCGAGCAGTGTGCGTGTGAATACACCAAGTACACCACAAACGCCACAAATGTGTTCGATAGCCTCGTCGCCATCGGAGCTGGGCGGTTGCAATAGTGCCAACAACAATAATAACAACAACAACAATAACAACAATACAAGCAGCAACAACAACAACAGTAGCAGCAGTAACAATAATAGTAATGCATCATCAGCTGTGGCTGTGAGCAACCACCATCAGCAATTGGTCAACATGGGCAGTAGCAGCGACATGACAATGACCCAGGTGGCCATGTGCCACTCCCACGATCATCACGATGGCCTTGCCGGCACCGCCAACGAACTGACTGTCTACGATGTGATCATGTGCGTCTCGCAAGCGCATCGACTCAACTGCTCCTACACTGAAGAGCTGACACGCGAACTGATGCGACGTCCAGTGACTGTGCCACAAAATGGGGTAAGTGTGATCTTAACATCGGTATTGATAGATACACATATTTTAAATGATTTGAATTTACATAGATTGTCACCACTGTGGCGGAGAGTCTGGAGTTCCAAAAGATTTGGCTGTGGCAACAGTTTTCGGCGAGAGTTACGCCCGGCGTCCAGCGGATTGTGGAGTTCGCGAAACGCGTACCTGGTTTCTGTGATTTCACGCAGGACGACCAACTGATACTCATCAAGCTGGGCTTCTTCGAGGTGTGGCTGACGCATGTGGCACGTCTGATCAATGATACGACGCTTACGCTGGACGATGGCGCCTATCTCACACGCCAACAACTTGAGATACTCTACGATGTGAGTTGTCAATATTGATTTGCTGAGCGTTTAATTATTTTGAAGTCATTCGATTGCAGTCGGATTTTGTGAATGCCCTGCTGAATTTTGCCAACACACTGAATGCATATGGCTTGAGTGACACAGAGATTGGCCTCTTCTCGGCGATGGTGCTGCTTGCGTCAGATCGTTTGGGTCTCAGTGAGCCGAAGGTGATTGCCCGTGCCCGCGAACTGGTCGCGGAGGCGCTACGTGTTCAAATACTCAGATCGCGTGCGGGTTCGACGCAGGCGCTGCAATTGATGCCGGCGCTGGAGGCTAAGATACCGGAGTTGCGCTCGCTGGGCGCCAAGCACTTCTCACATCTAGACTGGCTGCGAATGAACTGGACCAAGCTGCGTCTGCCGCCGCTCTTTGCCGAAATCTTCGACATACCCAAGGCGGATGATGAGCTGTAGAGCATCCATGTTGCACAGCCAATAAATTCGAGCAACAATTTGATATTCTACAATGTGTAGTAGTATGTTTAAGTAATTAGCGTTAAACGAAGAGTTGGCAGCATCAGATACCAGATACATCAACTATAACTACTCAACCATTATACATTTTACCAGATACAAGATACCGATACAGATACAGCTACAGCTACAGATACAGATACAGATAGTTAACTACGACTAAAACTAATGTTATGCATACAAAAATATTTAGCAATGTTAAAGACGTTCGCAAACCCTTTTTAGCCACACACCACACACAACACTCACACATACACATAACCCCACAATTATAGACTTTCAGATACTCTCCCATCTGAGAACTGTTTCTTTTGTTAATTTCGAATCGTTCTAGCGAATCAACTGCTTGAGCTCAAGCCTTACATATCCCATGCGCAACATACAAATTTATTTATTTCATTGTCAAGCTCATCAAGTCATCCACTCTATTATAAAAAGAAAGAAAGAAAAACAAAAACATAAAAAAACAAGTCCCCAAGTCCAATTCCTTTCCTAACTTTAAAAGAAAAAGAAGAAAAAACTCGACTGAAGTGCGAGCGTTCAAGTTCGAAAAATACTGTTTATTATTTTTTTATTAAATACTTATTGTATAATTAAAGAACTAATTATAAATATATCAAGTGTATTCATATATATATGTATGCATATATATATGTATATATATATACTATATACTATGTAATCCTAGAGTTATCTAATGTAGTTCAAGCAAAAAGACCCAATTATCTTTGCTCTCGTTTTATTGTATCTGCATGTAAATAAATTTAAATTAATTCTTAACATTTAACAACGCTACGGCTTGATTATTATTTCTTTAAGTTTGCTACATGATGCTCTCTCCAAATTCGATAATGAAGGAGAGTATTTTTTTTGGCTAATGTGTGTCCTTCATCGTGTATTGTTTTTTGTTGCTTTTTTTTCTCTTTGGAACGTGTTAAACCAAACTACGGCCTGTGACGTCACTCATTCGAAATGTGTTCATATTTGTTTAAAATTTAAAATATCGCATAATTTTAAGTGCTTTATTTGTATAACTTGGAACAATCAAATAGTTTGATGAATTTTTGAATAGATTGGTGCTAAATTTTTGTGTATTACGTTTTCGAAAACCGAATACATGTTGAAAAACATAAGCAAAAAACTAAAATCATAACATATATCTTAGAAAAATCCAAAAAAAAAAAAAAAAAAAAAATATAAAAGCTTCAATGTTGAATTTATATAGAAGATTTTGTAAATTTTATTAGTGTGAACAAAATAAAAAACAAAATACATATAATAATATATAGTGGGAGCTACGTACAAGGCCTAAATAAATGCTAGAATTGGCGTAGCGACCGTTTTATGCTCCATGTGTACCTTTCGCTTATTGAATTTTGAATATGTATCTACAATTTGCAATATCTTAGTAAATACACAACCAACTCAATGTTCTAGCTGCAGACTACGATCCATGCTTTATCTTAAATTAATTTCAAAGCCCAGTAAGGAACCCAAAAATAAAAAGATAATATAACCTTTTCGAAGGTAGCTATAATATTTAATTTAATTACATAATTAAATTATACAATTATATATATATATATAAATATATATATATATATATTTACTCAATAGATAAAATTTTTTACCTACTGTAGCTTTGATTACATTTTTCAATGATGTGTCAAATTTTAAATGGTATTTATATGGTTAGAGATTACAAACAAGCATAAACTACTCCAAAAATCAAGCATTAATAAAAGATCAACATCAAAATGTCTATAATGTTATAAAACAAACGTCGACTTCCTACAAATAACAAACAAAAAATCTCTCGCTCGATTCTAGTTAGTGTTTAGGACTCCATAGTCTACTCATAAACTAACAACATGCATATAGATGTTATATATATATATATTCATATATATATATATATCTAAAACGCTTCGACATTAACTAAACAAGAGCACCACTATATAGCTGTAATAGTCGCGTATGTCGACTATGATATTATGACCAAGCAATATGTATTTATGAAAAATGCAAATCACTGGCAAACAAAACAGATAATAAAACTGAAAGGAAAAAAACCACAAACCCATAAGCCGAACCGGTTCAAGCAAGTACTTGAACCGTTGAAAGCCATCAAATTAATTTGCATGGAAAATTTTAAAATTTATCTAGTATGTGGGGCAGATAATCAAGAATTTGTATACTATATACTATATCGCTTGTCCACCATTTGCTTTCCTTAGGAAAAACCACATGTTTTCTGTCTACATGCCATACAAAAAAATAATAAAATCGTTTACTATCAGCTAAAAAATAAATACAATATATATATATACATATAAAAAATCAACAAACAATTTGCTTGACTAAAGTAGATAAGAATACATAAAAGTGAACAACAAAAGCAAGCAACAAAACAACTAATAAAATTGCAAAATAAGGGCGGCAGATTGTAATAAAATTACAGAGAAGTACTTGAATGCAAATCAAACAAACAAACGTCTTTGAATAAACTGAATACATCTATGTTAATAGTGCTACACACATCTATATGTATATATCTATATATATATATATATATATATATCGGTATATATGTGCATCTATGCACACGAGTTTTATTTCTCATTACAATGGAAATGCCTGCAAGTTACTTTGGACGCATAATTATCAAATGCATTCTTGGGTTAGTCGTATTTATAGTAGTAGTAGTGGAAAGGCTGGCACAGATCAATGCAGCCTAATCGTCTCGTGGTTGTGGGTAAAACTGTGTCAACACCTTGGATAGCTGCTGTGCCAGTTCGGGCGTGGCAGCGGCCAATACGCGTCGTGACATCACATCAAATTCGCCACCAGCTGGATCAATGACCACACCGCCAGCTTCCCGCACAATCAGATCTCCGGCACAAACGTCCCAGGCATGGATACCCATCTCGTAGTTGGCATCGGCGGCGCCTAGCGCCACCATGGCCATATTCAGCGCAGCCGAGCCCAGCACGCGCAAGCTGAACAGGAATTGTGTCAATAGTTGAGAATTTGCTGATGCAAATTTTTACTTACCCATGAACTTGTTTGGCGAGTTTGGCAAAATTTTCGTTTACCGCCAACATCTTGAGCTCATCGCGTGAGGTGCCAAACTCACTGGTCACCAGAGCCTTACTCAGCTCCTTCTGTCCACTTGTCTGTATGCGCCGTCCATTGTAGTAGGCACCCTGACCGCGACGAGCCGTAAATCGTTGCTCCAGCATCGGATTGTAAATGATGCTGATTTCGGTGACTTTGTTCACCTTGAGGCCCACCGAAATGCAGGAATGGGGAAATGCGTGGACAAAGTTCATGGTGCCATCGACCGGATCGATTATCCAGGTGGGCGCATCGGTCAGCTTATTGACACCGCCGCCCGAACTGCTCTCCTCCTCGCCAATAAATCTGCAAGCATAAATGTAAATCAATCAGTTTCGCCATTCGTATGAAAATTGGCGCCTACTTATGATCTGGATAATGATGACGAATGCCGTCCATGATTAGCTTCTCGACATCCTGATCGGTTTGCGTGACCAAATCGATATCACCCGACTTGCAGACAAAATCCTGGCGTGTCTCATTGTTGCGCGCAATTAGCTGAATGAATGACTCTCTTTTAAATTTTTCCATCGGACGTATGGAGAATCACCTTGCACACTCACCCGACCCGCCTCGGTGGTCAGGTTGTTGATTATCTCAAAGCACTTGCCCAAATCTAAGCCCTCAGCCATTGTGTGTCTTCCACGTCCGGACATTTACTAAATGCGTGAGTGAGTATAATTAAATTAAGTTCGACCTGCAATGAATACAAATTTATTTGTATGGCTGTTGCTACATCAGCTGATTGAGCAGTGTTGTGTAAGTTTGCCAGATATCGATGCAAGTTGCACAATCAACATATATCGATTGTAATCGACTTAATCGATTCTAAATTTAAATGCAAAACAGAAACAACGGCTATTTATAGTACCAAAATATTTAATAGATTGCATTTTTAAAATTCATTGTGAGCAGCTGGTTGATTTAATTGTGTTAGGATACGTTATGATATTTGGACACCCTCGAGACCTCCGATTCAAATGATGAGCTTGAGTCGGTAAAATCGGTCTGAGCACTAAAATCCCTTGTTAGCGGCTCAGTGAGGCTCCTTGGCTCATCATCGCGTGGCTTGGGATAATTCTGCACCAGATTCGTAGACAATGCGAGGGAAAGTGGTTTCGTTGCCGCCGCTAGGACTCGTCGCGACATAATATCCACCTCGCCGCCAGCGGGATCGATGACGGTGCCTCCCGCTTCAGTGACTAATATATTACCAGCAGCCATATCCCAGACGTGCAGGCCAAAGAAGTAAAACGCATCCGCCACACCAGAGGCAACCATTGCCAAACCCATCGCCGAGGAACCAATCGAACGTAAGCTAGTAACTCAAATCTATCATTATGTAAATACTTTAAGCTATTTCTCGCTTCTTACGCATGTGTCTTGTGGATGAGTCGCTTCGTGTTCTCCATGGAGGCTGAGGTGCGGGATTCGTTCATGCCGGAACTGTACTCTTGCAGAATCATGGCATCACGGAGGCTCTCCTGGTTGGTTGTTTGCATTGGCACGTCGTTAAGCTGGGCACCAGCGCCCTTGCGTGCCACATAGAATTCCTGCAACGGCGGATTGAACACAATCCCGAAGGCGGTCTCCTTGTCAACGAGCAAAGCCACAGAGATGCAATAATAGGGGAAATGATGTACAAAATTCATAGTGCCATCGATGGGGTCAACAATCCAGGTGGGCAGACTGCTCAGTGTGACTTGACCCGTCGACGATTTCGACACTGCCTCCTCAGCAATTATCCTATTAAAGTAATAGTCTGGTTAATCAATCTCAGTCGAACTTATCGCTTAAAACTTACTTGTGATCGGGATACTTATCCGTAATCGCGTTCACAATCATCGCCTCGATGTCCGTGTCGACGCGTGTGTTCAGATCCCTCTCATGCTCCTTGGTGGTAAACGAAAGCCTGGTCTTGTTGGCAGTTAACGCATATGCCCCGGCCTTCCTTACGAGGGCCACCGCAAACGCATAAACTTCATCCAAATCAAATTTCGTTGAAATCTCCTTTGCTGGCGATGGTGGTGCTGGCTGTGGTGCACTCCTCTCCTCCTCATCATCTGTGTAGAGTTTGCCCGAAGTGTTTGTGGTCTTGGTGGCGAACTCCTTCGATGGGTCGAAACTGACATCGGTGTTGGTGAACTTCGAGATGACCATTTTGTTTTCTCGCAATTGACTCTTTTCCGGCTCACCAGTGCGCACAGTTGACGGTTTCGACTGCGCTGGTGGGAGTCTTGTAGCTAATGGCGGTTGTGGTGGTGATGCCAGTGGTGGTTGTAAAGAATCTGATGCTTGTGTTGGGAGATTTATGAGTGTCTCGATTGGTGTTCGTGATTCTTTTGTCGTTTTGAGAACCACAAGACCTTGGGGCTTCTCTAGTTGGGGGGGTTGCTGCGTAGTTTGAGGGCTGCGTTTTGTCAGTTGCATATTCACAATCCGTGGATCCTCCTTGGTGGCCTTGTGGCCCTCGAGGCCATAGCTAGTTGCCGCATTGGGCGACAACAGCTGAGGACTTGCAGGATGATGTGTAATCGTGCTTGGATTTGCAGTCAGCGGTTTCGATGTTTTCGATAGACGGCGTCCATGCTGAGAGCGTGCCATCTTCAATTCATTGACGCGGGGATCCGCAGCAGTCGCCTCATGATCCTCGAGGCCATAGCTGGTGGCGGCATTCTCCGGCCGTTCCTCAGTCGATTGCTTGTCCTTTTTGTCATTTGTATTACTTTTCTTTTCATCGGCCATTGCAAGAGTGCAAGGGTGCTCAAAAGCTACTGTTATTAAAGTTCAGACCAGCCGCCACCACGAAATTACATGCTCTTAAACCAAATCAGACTGTCACAGAACTGAAACGAGTGTGCTCTAACTAATAAAATATAGAAAACACATCACACATTTTGACTTTTAAAACAATGCCACATTTAATGATCAACTTTTCGAATTGACAACGCTTCGAATTTATTTTGATTATTGCCATTCCCAGAATTTAAAAATTCTTAAACCATAATAATTATAATAACCTTTCCAAATTTAATGATTGCTAATTGAAATGGATGTAGAAATGAACAATTTATTATACAATTCAGAAGCTGTGACCGGGCAAATGTGGATCTGGTGGTGAATCTACCCGTTCGGCTGGGCGTTTCTTGACATTCTCCTTCCTTTCACAGCGTTGTGGCTTATGTTCTGGTTCAGCTTCATCTTGTCTTGGTGATTTCTTACTTTCAGAATCTTTAATTTCACCTTTTATCCAATTCTCGGACTGATCATCTCCGGGTTCTGGCTGTAACTGAATGAGTTTCGATGAAATGGAGGGATCGGCCACAATATCGCCCGCCTCCTGGTTAGCCATATCCGCACATCCCTGAACCACCATGCACATATTCCGCTGTGTGCTGCTCACGATACGTAATATGTTGAGGATTGGGATGAGTTAAAAGAGAGTTAAAAGAAAGCTCCATTCGAGACTTACACACGTGGAATTCTCGTGACTCTCTCAATGTTCTCCAGCTGAGAAACGGAATAACAGAGATCAGTTCCCAGCTCATGCATAATGAGGGCATGCTTCAGGTCGGAACGTTTGCTGACGCTCAGCCTTGATGCACTGCGTCTCTTGTGGTTAATCTTGTTCTCGGTTATGAATCTGTGAAGGGAAATTGAAAGGCTACACTTTGATAAATGCCATGAAAACGTACTTATGCCTTGGATAGGTCTTCGATATGTCCTTCACACGCATATCCTCGAACAAATCCAATCTGAACTCTGCACTCCGATAACTACGCTCTGTTCTCAGGGCCTCCGTCAGCTGTCTCTTGGCTCGTTGCACACCTTCGGAGCCAACCTCGAAACATTTGTCCTTGTCCAGGACAGACTTATCCGATTCCGACTCTTTCATCTTTCCCGTTGCGGGAGTTGCAGCAGAGTTGGGCGACGGAAGGTTAATCCCGCCAAGACTGCCATTTTGAAAGCCCCTTAGTAATCTCTGCATTTTAACAACTAATTACGTACGAAAATTTCGAAGTGATTTGTTTTCAAGCATTCACAAACAAGTTGATAAGTTTTTCACTTCAAGGCATGCTTAGAGAAATAACTTTTCCCAGTTGAGCTGCCTTATCTAACTCGTTTTAAATGTTTGGTTAAAAGGCCGATTTAAACACATTGAAACAATAAACTTTATTATACACATATACGATTCGATAATTATACATACATATATATATATTTATATTGTATATCTTGTGTAATTTACATGTATATATATATATATATATGTAAGTGTCAAGCTAAATAAATTGTGTGTAATCGCTTCGACACTGTAAATTTGACCCACATTTTTACAATCAGACATGGTTATTCATCATCAATAAAGATTAAGAAGCACTGCGTTCCATTCAATCTCTTCGATTCTCTAACAATCGTCTTTGATAACTAACAATAACAATAATACTTACTTATGGCTTCTGTTTAGACGAGTGTTCAGCAGCTAATCGGATAGATAATGCAACCAAACATCGAGCAAAACTGGCCTAACAATAATATGATATGTATATTTGAGTTATTTTGCAGCAGTAACTTCAATGATATGTTCTCGTTGCAGAAAGTCTTCGTTTGACCCTATATAGCATACACACAGATGTGTGTAAATCCACTAAATACATACATATACACATATGTATATATATATATATATATCTATATCTAAATTAGTAACTGGGAATGTTCTTAGGCATTATGCAACATTGATATGTATCGTTCACAATCTTCTTATTAACTAACAAAAGCACTCCGAGCAACTAGTAACATTTCGCAATTACGGTTTACAGATCACTAATATTGATTTGTGTACTATCCGGACTTACGTGTTCCTTAACTGGTGCTGAAAATAAGTCAAAGATCAACAGATAACGAAAACTACCAAAAGTGTACTACAAAAGAATTGAACGCTATAAGTGACAAAAAATATAATTGTGATAAGTGTTTGTTTTTGTGGATATTGGTGAAATTGTGTATATATATTTTTTGTATTTGTTTTTGTATTCAATTCTACTAAAAATACATGAATAATCGATAATAAAATTTGTATCACAACGAATTTAGCAAGAACTTAGGCTAAGACTACAACAAAGAAACGAAATGAATTGGGAGAACAAATGTGCGTGCTCAGCATACAATTAACTACATATTATATATAAAGTTTTTGTGTTTGTTTTTCTATACGTTACAGAAGAAAACCAATATTCACACATTGAAAATATCAACATATATAAGTCGTATATCAAATAAAACGGGGATGTAACAATTACTTACGCACACAACTTAAACACTATGTGGAATATTCGTAAGCCCGGACTTTCATTTGGGGTTAGCATTAGGTATTATGTAGGTGTAGGGGGCGAGGGAAGAGATTTACAAGATTCACGTACTTATGCATTCGTACATTCATATATATATATATAAACCGGTGAAGTGCCAGCCTAAATGCGTTGGCTTAGAAGAGAGAGAGACAAAGTGAGATTTGCAGAGCAAAGCAAAACAAACTCAGAAGCGAATCCAATGGAGTAACTCTGGCACTTGTTTCATTTACTTGGTCTCCACGGGACGATTGGCAAACAGCTGCTCCACAATCTGCTCGTCGGCCAGTGTGGATGTGTCGCCCACATTGCGATCGTTGACAGCAATCTTGCGCAGCACACGACGCATTATCTTGCCGGAGCGCGTCTTGGGCAATCCAGGTGCATTTTGGATAACATCCGGCTGGGCAAAGGGTCCGATGCGTTCGCGCACCATCTTCTTGAGTTCGGCAATTAGTTTTTGATCGAATGGCTCATTCTCATTGGGCGTGATGAAGCAATAGAGGCATTCGCCTTTGACGGGATGGGGTCGAGAGACCACAGCCGATTCGGCGACACGTGGATGCTCCGTGAGAACAGACTCCACCTCGGCAGTTGACATCAGATGACCGGACACGTTCAACATGTCGTCCACGCGGCCAGTTATCCACAAATAACCATCAGCATCGCGACGGGCGCCTAATGAAAAACCCAACAAGTAATTTATAGATGAAGATTTTTACTTGAATCCATTTGAACTCACCATCTCCGGTGCAATAATAACCCGGGAACTTGGAGAAATATGTGTCCTCGAATCGCTCATGATTGTTGTACAGGGTGCGCATCATGCCCGGCCAGGGCTGCGAGAACACCAAGTAGCCCTCGCCCTCGCCCTTGATCTCAATGCCGCACTCATCCAGCAGAGTGGCCTTAACGCCAAAGAACGGAAACGACTAACAGAGAAATTAAGATGAATTATTTAAATCAATTGTAATATTATATTTGACATACAGCAGAGCCCGGTTTCATGGGCGTGGCACCTGGCAGGGGCGTAATGACATGTCCACCAGTCTCCGTTTGCCAGAATGTGTCCACAATGGAGCACTGCTCTTTGCCAACGATGCGGTAGTACCAGAGCCAAGCCTCCGGATTAATTGGCTCACCAACGCTGCCCAAAACCCTAATTAATATAATATGAGGAATAAATTTGATAACTTAATGATGGTTTATCTTTTATGTGTCAGAGACATACTTGAGTCCGGAAAGATTATGCTTGAGCACCGGAGCATCGCCAAACTTCATGAGCGCTCGAATTGCTGTGGGAGCCGTATAGAATTGGGTGACCTTATACTTGTCGATGACGCTCCAGTAGCGATCGTTGCCCGGAAAGAAGGGAGTGCCTTCGAACTGCAAGAGAAGATCAGTAAGTACAAATATAGCTTTCCCAGATAATCCCAAGATAACTCACGATAACCGAAGTGGCGCCATTGGCCAGTGGTCCATAGACAACATAGGTGTGACCGGTAATCCAGCCGACATCAGCCGTGCACCAGTAGATATCACCGGGCTTGTAGTCAAACACAATCTTGAATGTGGTCGCCGCATAGAGAAGATAGCCAGCTGTGGTGTGGAGCACACCTTTGGGCTTGCCGGTGGAGCCACTTGTGTAGAGCATGAACAGTGGATCCTCGGCATCCATCCATTCGGGATAACAGGCGGGCTCCTTGTCCTCCATCTCCTCGTGCCACCAGTAGTCGCGATCATCGGTCCAGGGTATGTCCTGCTCCACATGATTCTCCTGGCAGGGTGTCACACGCTTCAGATGCGACACCACAATGCACTTCTCCACCGAGTGACCCATCTCCTCGACCTTCTCCAGTGCCGTATCGCACAGGGCCTTCAGGTACAGCGGTTTCTCGCCCCGCCAAGCTCCATCGGCCGTAATCAGCAGTTTCGCTTTGCAATCAAACATCCGCTCCGCGAGAGAATCGGGCGAGAAGCCCGCAAAGACAATCGAATGGACGGCGCCGATGCGAGCACAGGCCAGCATCGCAATGGGCAGCTCCAGGATCATGGGCATATAGATGGAGACGCGATCGCCTTTCTGCACCCCATGATCCTTCAGCACGTTGGCGAAGCGACAAACCTCTTCGAGCAGTTTGCGGTAAGTGAGACCACGTGAATAATCATCCGGGTGATTGCCCTCCCTGCAACAACAAGCACAATGCGGAAATTCATTAATATTAATCCACTGGCAATTTGCCCATCTCAAGATCAGCATACAGGTTGTTACCCTCGCCCCCTCCTTAGGCATGTAGCAAACGCCTACGGTGTGCCTCAATTGGATCACTTACAGAGCAATTTGGGGCTTCCTAATTGTCAACGGGCACTTAATTTGAATTTGCAACATAATTAGCTCATTTACCGATTTGATAATGTTGACTTACGGACACAGTGGGCGCCAATTGTGTCTATCCACTCCCAACCCACCACTTGTGCCTTGAATGCGTTTCCTTTCTCTTTTATTCTCAACTTGGCAAGCAATGCCAATAGCCAATAGCACAATCGTTACAAAACTCAACAGCTGCACTGCTATATATATATATACATATATAAATATATTCTACATAAATAAATAAAATATTTTAAATACAATGAACGATATCAGTATGTGTACAAATGAAAAGCATGCCCAAAAGTATTTCGAGTTTTTAAGATTTATGCAAATGGATTTTTACATACGTAAAATCAGACAAAAGAAAATGTCTCTGAGCTATAAATATAAACGTATCTGCATATATCCTATCTGGAGATCGTATCTCATAGTTGACACATTAGAAAAAACCTCAAACACAATTGCAAATCATCAAATTGCTAATAATTAAGGATTTAAAGAGTACTTCTTAATGAGCATATATACAATGTGCTGCTCAATTAAAATGCTCTTTTAATAAATAAGTTGATTAATATACAGCTAATGTGTACTGTAACCCATTAATCGCCTTTGGGGGTTTCATTAATTGCAGTCATACAAAATGCATTAAATTTAACAAAAAATGTAATGCAAGCAAGCGAATTAAAATCGTTACGAGGTATACATATTTATATATATAAATATAAATATATATACACATATTTACATACACGATACAATAGAAGGAAGGACAAACGAACAACAATTGTGAAAGAGACTTTCAGGTATTGGTCTAGGTCAGCTGTCGCAGTTCTAGTTCTCCATTCAAAACACAAATTAAACAAGTAAGAGTGCTGTAGTCGAGTGAACTCGACTACGATATACCCTAAACCCAGTTATTAAATATATTCTATTATTATTGGCAAATTCTCCTTTAAAAAGATTTGCACTAAAATGCGAGCAGCTCTACAAGCGCCCTCTGCCGAAAAATGCGTGCAACACGCAATACACTAAAAATCATATTGATGCTCGCGTCGATTATCATGCCATCTCTTTCTCACACATGCGCTCGCATATTTTTGCACACAGAAAATGCTTGCGGCTGCTGATAGAAATGAGATCAATATGAATATATATCTTGACGAAATTTGGGTAGGTGATCAACAACATGCATATGCATATGATGTTTTAATTAGAAGATTCTGTCTTTAAAATTGTGGCATTTATTGCTATCGGAAATTTAATTTATCGATATTCGATAAACGAAGGCAGTTATCGAAAAAATAACGCAAACTTGATCTGCGCCTGGTATACGAAAACCTATATTCCAAATTTGAAGTCTCTAGCTCTTACAGTTTCTGAGATCTGCGTGTTCATACAGACGGACGGCCAGACGGACAGACGGACATGGCTACATCGACTCGACTATTGATCCTGATCAAGAATATAAATACTTTGTGCGGTCGGAGATGCTTCCTTCAGCCTGTTACATACATTTGCACAAAATCATTATACCCTTTTTACCCATTTTTAATGGGCTGTAAACCGATGACTAAATGATAATATAGGAACTACCACTTGGGCTTTGTCATGCGGGGCGATAAGATTAAGTCAATAGTCAGCAATCCAAAGGGGGAAATTATAGAATTGGCAAATCAGATCACCTAATTATTACGTCATCTGTGTTTAGGTGCAAGGAACACGTTCTTTATTTAGATATGTATGACGAATAGGGGCTGATATTTGTATACACAAAAGAGAGCGATAGCCCAACGAAATACTTTTGAACTCATTCGAAATTCCTAAATTTAATTAGTAATACGTTTAAAATACACAAATTATAAATTTACAATTTAAAGCGTCGGCAAATAACAGACGCTGTTATGATTAATAGCGCTGTTACTCAGTTCACGGCCAAAAGGAAAATCATGTTCTTCCTGTTCCGCTGCGCAGTTTTAAAGCAACTAGTCACAGTCACAGCAAACAATGTTTGACTGTCAAACTGTTGTGGCATTTTTAGCCAATGAGTCTTATAAGCTGTTAAATGGCGCGACTTTTTCCCATGCAGGCAATTTTGAACTGCTTTCCGTATACATAAGTGCTTGAGGCACACTTGTCGCATCCTTATCTATGGCTAATCAATTTTAGGTCGCAACACGAGACATCAAAATTTCGATGCTGCTTGGAATGATCTTGACCGTTGTTGTTGAGGCCTCAGCCAGCAGCAGCAGGCAGACGCGTGCCGACGCTTATCAGAATAAAAAATTATCGCAAATTATATGCAGCGATTTCAAGCAGAAACAAAAATCATGTGAGGCAGGCCGAAAGACCGATCGACCGATCGGCAACAACATCAACGTTTGCACACACACACTGTTATGCTTATCTAAGCAGCTGTTCGTTCTTGTGCCTAATACAAAGTTTATTGCTTGTTAGAAGTTTGAAGCTGAAGCTTTTCAAATGCGTCGTCGACCCTAAAGTTTGAGAGCAACATCGTACGATCATATTTGGCTAGACAGACAGAGTCATTGACATTGACACTTGCATAAGAGATCCCAAAAAATGAGAGTACTACGCAAAATTGTAAACTACAATCAAACGTTATGTGGCAAAATAATTATATTATGATTACCGACAAAATTGTTTTAATTTGTTGTTACTGCTGCTGCTAACATGAACGTTATTTTCGTTTCTCTTGCACTTACATGCATGTATAATTTCATAGTGAGTAACTGCTCTCTCTCTCTCTCTCTATAATTGGTGAGAGTAGTCGGCCGATTTGATCGCGTGATGTTTTAACTGCCCACATACAGTGCTCCTAAAACTGTGTGCTTTTCGTTTGCAGAGCGGAAGCTGCACTTCTAAAAAAAATAACCTACACTGCTTAATAATTGATATTAAGTGCTTGCTGCTTGGCAGCCATTGACAGACGATTTGACATAGATTAAGGCGCGCAAGTATTTAATGGCAGCGAGATCGATTTAAATAAACAATGTGCGCGCCTTGTACACAAATCGTCGTCAACTTAGATAATCGCTTTCTATGTTTATAAGAAATCCATTATATACTTATTATGTTCAAATATGCGTATTACAGTCTTTCTGCTTCCTTTATTGACCAGTAAAAGTTTCAAATAAAGATTCCTGATTTAGATTGCTTTACTTTGCTTAACTTTATTGTTGTGTGTGTGTTTTGAGCGTGTGTTATTTTTATATTATCTATTATTTGCTTGCAGAGAGCTGTGTTAATTATTGCTTATTACGTGCAAATTGCTCGGCTTGGCGCCTTTATCTTATCTAAACTGTTGAACGAAATTGTGTTAGGGATTTCAGTTGAACAAGTTTTCAAGTGGAGTTCGAATGTAATAATTATGCCTAGACAGATATAGTTTGAGTTTGACCTTGCGATTGCCTTTCATACAGCTATACCTTACTTTGTATTCTAATACGATTCACAATACGAAGCATTTGCAGTTCTTTACGCACGCGTCCATTGTTGAACTTAAATGATAACCCCGCAGATTATAAAAATTAACATTGATTTTTCTTCTTTTTTTCCTTTTTGGGCATGACGAACAATAACAACAACAGAGATTCCGACGAGATTGAATTGCACTTTGTGCCCAAAGAAGACAATTGTTATATAATGACTTTAAGACGCATTTAACGGCAATCTTAGCAGGTTTCATAACTGAACTTCTGAAGAGCACATTTCAATAACGATTTATATACTTAAGTAAGTGTCCAAGTAGCACCTCTTCAAAGATGCGCACACTAAACTAATTAATTCTGATTACAAATTTGATTTGTGTGGGAATATTCAGTAATAGTTTGCTTATTCATGAGTAAAGTATATTTTTTTTGCATTATTTAAACAGCGTGTGTCAAAAAATAGATCTATAAAAATATACATCCAAATATATATAATTAAAATTCCTGGTCTGACATTGACCTTCTCTCAGAATAGCTGGTAAACCTGAGCTGCTGCTTAAACAAATAAATTTACAGTCAGCTGTCAGTTTTCACTCTCTGTCTTTCTCCCTCCCTCTCTCTCTGTTGCTCTACTGGAAGCTCTGTTCTTTAGCACCAAAGTATCAGTCCAGGTTAAACATATGGTTTTTTTTCTCTGTGCCTGCGCATTATGCAAAGCTCACCAAGTTTACAGGCAACGGGGGGAGCAGTGACGAAGAGGAGGGGAGGGGGGTGTGAAGGGTTGCGGCAGGTCGCCAACGTCACAAGCACGTTTCGTAATAGCAAAAAGGTACGAAAATAAAAATCAATACGTTGTTATCCTTAAAGTCGTGTGTGCGAGAGAGAGAGAGAGAGAGACAGAGAGAGTGTGTTGCTTCTACTACTTTTGTTTTCATGCGACCTACCTAACTGTTTATGAATTGATTTAGGATTTAAATTCTGAATTTGACTTACCAGTAGTAAGCTATCTGATCTCCGAGTCCGTTGCGCACATTCCGATCTAGGAGATTGTAGCAGATGTTGGTCGAGGCGCCCTCCATCCATTTAATTGAGATTGGTCCTTTGGAGATATTGAAATTGTATTGCATAAATTTCGTGGGATCTGCGGGTGTTTCCCAGTGGAATTGTTTAGCGACACGCGACCAAAACTCCGCTGGATTGTCCAAGGATTCCTGATAGAATTTCGTGTACTCTTCAAAACTGGATATGTAAGCATTGCGGCTAATTGCCAGATTCGGATTGAATATTGATTTTTCCGCTGGCATTTTGCGTCTGGTTCACTTGGTTTGCTATTATTAAATTTTATTTATTTATTAATTTTTTGATTTACGATTTGACAACAATAATCGTTTTCTTATAAATGTATCCGTGTGATTTCTGTCAGTTTTGGGTCTCTCGATTTGTTATAAGGGTGTGTGATTGTGTGTGTCTGTGTTGAACAATGCTTTCGGTTTGAATATTGTTGATGTTGACCGCCGCAGCGCACAAGTTATTCGACCGCGCGATTCGAGTTCTATTTGAGCACTGACCGCTGCGCTTTTGCGTTCTCAAGCTTTTTGGCATTCCTGACAGCTTTTCGCAAAAAGCTTTTGGGCTTCGCAGCGCAGTTCACGCCCGTCGACAAGTTCAAATTGAGTACGCGGGGCCTTATCAGCATCTATATGTATGGGCTGAGAATGACTGACAGACAGCTAGACTCAACTCATCAAATTCTTATCGCAGGTTTTGTTGTCTTTGCTGCCCATAATCAGGTGATAATCGTCACTGGCTCAGCAACACATTTCTCATTACGAAAATTTCCGCCAAGTAGGAGATACGCGGCGTTAACATAGACAGAGTTGCTTTTAGAGCTTTGATATGAGCGCACAAAGCTCACTTACGTTTTTATTAAGAGCACGTTCTCTTTGGTTTTGTCTTATCAAACGCTGTCGCGGTCGTTTCATGGGGGGCAACGCGAGGGTCAATAGCAGCAGCAGCAGCGATTGTTATTTTAAGTGTAATATTTTTGGCATTTCAGTTTATTCTTAAAGCGTAATGAAATTCAAATGCAACAACAACGTGGTGTGACATTGTGGGATGAGTCTTGCTTTGATGAATTGTTAAGGCAAATTGTGTGAGTACAGGAGGCAAGCTGTTTCCTTTTTGTGTATAAAAAACAACAACATATATGTTTTAATGATCTTCGTTGCTGCTTAGAAACGTTTTGTACTGTTCCTCAGTCATGAGTTTGTTGAATTCATCTGGATTCTGCAGATCGACCTTGAACAGCCAACCTGACAGAATGAGAGGAATTGGATTATTATTGTCAATATGTCATATGTTAATATACTCACCCTTATCGTAGCAGCTGCTGTTTACCAGCGCTGGCGTATCCTCGACCTGAGCATTCTTTTCCGTCACTTTGCCACTGACCGGGGAATAAACCTCGCTGGCTGCCTTGACGCTCTCGAGGGCGCCGCATTCGTCATCCTGCTTGAGTTGGGTGCCCGCTTCGGGCAACTGGGCGAAGACAACGTCACCGAGAGCTTCCTGTGCATAGCTGGAGATGCCAACGATAGCTTGATTCGCCTCCAGCAGCTCGACCCACTCGTGTTTGTTTGTATAGCGACGCTCTGGAAACAACAATAAATTAATTGTGATTAACTGTTGCAGTTTTAGCCGCAGTACTCCAGTGCCTCTGCAACTGTTCTTATTGCATAAATTCAATTTACCTTTTTCAAGCATGCAGCTCACGTGGAAAGTACGCCACTGGGCCACTGTCAGCGGAGTGGCACGCAGCTGGCGTGCCGCCTGTGCACCAAAACGAGCGAATTTCGTGATGAAAACCATTTTCCGTATCGTATACTTATTTATTTGGCTTTTAGATATTTTTGTTTGGAAAATCTAATGACAAGCGCGTTTCGATGCTGAGCACGTCTCAAAATGAAATGAACAGTTTTTAGCAAGCGTTCTACGTTTTACGCTTGGTCTATAATGTCAAAGTCGAAATCTGTCGTCAAATCCAGCCGGCTTATCAATATTATGAATATTTCTAATGAACTTTTTGTTGACCTGCGTTTCTTGGATATGCTCAAAGTGCGCAGCGCAAGCGCAAAATTGAGAACGTGACCGTAGATGGACCCACCAAATAATCGAAATTTAGTATTTTCGGTATTTTTGCAACCATTCATTACAGGTATCGATTTCAATTAATGCTTGGCGCGCAGCGGACAAGATTGAAATGTTACACTAACTTTAGCACTATTATCTGATGTTAAATGACGTCGCATATTATCTTAAACTGACAATAATGACAACAACTACGACAACTTTTCTGGGGACATAAATAAATCAGCAGCCACATTTAGCATTAGCTGTCTGCTTTGTTATCAGCGGCCAAATATCAACAAAATTATACGATCTGTGTGCAAATAAGTATAAATATGTATGCGTACAATGTTTTCACAGTTGCACATTTATTGTTAATAGAACGTAATTAAATATATATAAAATAATACACATAATACAATCTGATAAAAACTTCAAGTGGCAACAAAAATTGTTGCTTAATATAGCGGCTTCTTTTTTCTGTTTTAACTTGTTTTCTGGCTTAACTGTGGCGCGAAATATTTGAGAATTATATGGATTATTATGAAGAAATGCTTCTGGGGCCGATTCTGATTTAGTACTGATGATGGCGCAAAATACCATTGGGATTGGGACTGGGCTGTGGCGAGTAGTCCGGCACCGGGAAGCCGGCGGTGGCCACAACAACCGTCTCCTGCATAGGACCCTGCGATGACTGGCGAACGGGTCGATTGCCCTGATTTGGTGCCGGATACTGCTGGAAGGCGTCCAGGTTGCGGAAACGGCGCTCCAAAAGATTTGCATCTCGCGACATGTGCGCAGCACGGACAATCGCCTCCTCGTTCACCTCGATGGTCTCCGTCGTGGAGCGAGTGTCAGGCAAGAAGGCCTCATTGTTATACGCCTTAATCTCGATTCTGAACAGTAATTTTAATATTGGTAATGTCATCAGTGATATAATATTAACCGTACTCACTCTGTTCCGTAGGCGCGTATTGGCTGACGGGTGGTTAGAATATCGTTCGAATCCTTACGTGGCATGTACAGCGTATCCTGTGGAAGAGACAATGTTTATAATACGCAAAGTATTTGGCAAATGGCAGTTGAGAAGCGTAAATGTGTTTAACGAGATGGGAATTTTGGACAAATTGTTTGATTGAATAGACAATAATATATGAGCATGGCAATTTATGTATATTAAAAAATAATATATATGGCTTTAGTCCGCAAAGAATTATTATGACTGATTCTAAAGATTGTTATCATAAATATACGATGGCTTACGTATCAGCAGAGTTTCACTAACCCTTCCTCTTATATACACAAATAAGAAACATTTTTAAACTACTTTTATAAACTAACAGAAAATTAATAATTTCCTATGTTTGATTTAATGTAAAACGCATTTACAGGGTAATTATTACACTTACACAATAAGAAAAAATCGGCACGACACCAAAAAAAAAAAATAATAAATAAATAAGCATTCCAATTCATTATCAGCAAAGAGCTTTAAGCCAATTTATCGACTGCTGGACGTTGCCAGCTTATCAGTTAGCTATTCTGTAGTATGTCGGGGTACAAGTGCGCACCGTGCTAACTTTAGATATGCCGTAGTCGTAGTTATTCTTGGCGGTAATTTCATTTTGCTTACAAACCACATGAGAATTTTCAATTTGTTGTCAGCATATTTATGGAGACAACACATTGATCTTAGTTAGGAAAGGGGGGAGCTTAGGTGGCTGACAGTATTTATAAGACACCCATAAAATGAGAGATGATGTAATCCCGTGTCTACTCACCGAACCATCCTTATCTAGGCCAATGCGTACAGCGCGCACCGTTAAAACGATGAGCAGAAGTAGGTTGATAAACAGCAAGATGAATCCCTTGAACGAGATGATCATCATGGCCATGGCAGCAACACCGCCAGCAATAAGTTGAGTTGCATCCGGATCCACCTCGCCGGCATTTATAGAATTGGCATTGTACTCATAAGCCATGTCTTGGAAGCGACCATAGTCGACGCCAAAGATCACACCTGCTGTCACATCCATGGCACAGATGACGGCCACAAAGAATACCCAACTGTAGATGACGCCAAGCGTTTGCTTTACACTATCCTTGCGCAGACCTGCAATGGCAAAGAAAAATCAATTCAGCGATATGTAAGTCATGCGGGAAGCACATCCATCAAAGTGTCAGAAGAAGCATTACTGATGAATGATGGAAAGTGCTCGCCATGGAGTTGAACAGTTGGGAACAGTAGGGAACTACTTTTTGGGGCGGAAGGGATAAGATATTGTGCAGAAACCTCATCGCATATCATTATACAATCAAAGCAAGCAAACAAACTAATCGTTTAGCTTTGTTCAAGTGTAGAGCAGAATTAGAATTTGTTTGTGTTGTCTTTTGAATTTATCTTTACATTTAGCAGACTGATAAAAATGAAAATGCTATTGACATTCCATAAGAAGTAGATAAAATAAATTTAACTTCTAATACATTTGACCAAATGAATCATATAATCAAGAAATGTGAAACTCCCCGTTCCGCACAATTAATAAACTTGTATTTAGAATTAATCCTCTGATTTATATCCTAAGATAAGTGGGGGATTCACCCATCCTCATAAAAACTATAGCTAAAGTGAAGATATCATAATATAAATTTATATGTATACATATATACATATGTATAAACATATATATAATAATAATAATGGGGTCAGTGAGTCAGTCATTTTTTATAGATATAGATATACTTACCAAACAATAGCACAATGGAAACGATGAGCCAGCAAACTGAAACGCCCAGATAAACACAATCCCAAATTAGGAGCTGTGTGGGATCGAAGACGGTCTGAACCTGGTCGAGAATGGTTCTGTTGTAGTTCTGGTAATCCGCCACTGACATCCGGCAATTGCCATGGAAGTAGACATCGAAAAAGACGGTCTTCACATAAGTGCCAAAAGTCAGATCACTGGTTATATAGATATTGCATGTGTATGCAATAATCGCAGTTATCGTCAGACCAATCCAGATGATGGCTTGTACCTGCAAAACAATAAGTGGGAGAGCGGGGTGTTCAGAGGTGGTAATCACAGTTTACACATGTCAATGGAACATTCTACTATCTCTCTCTTTGAACTGCAGCCAACGAATGACTCAACTCAATTCAATTTTGGTAGCTAGATAACGACAGTGATTAATTGGCAGCAGCTGATCATCAGTTTGAGTCTGCCGTGCTGATGACTCTTTCATCTCTACTTTTACTCACCACACCAAGGCTACCGGCCCAGTATGCCCATGTTTTCAGGGAGTCAAAGTCCTTGATGCCTCCCCTTGATTGTGCGTACATTTCAGATGATTTATGATTTCGTAATCAAATGTGGACACACAAAAAATTCCCACCACGCCTCCCTTGATCGAGTGGTGGGCGGCAGTTGACGTATTGTTTGCGGCGACGTCCGTTGAACAACTAAAATGAAACCGGACACGGAGAATGTGAATGCGAATGCGAGAATTGTTGTAGCCGTAACATGCGCCAATTAATTCAGTTTGTGTTTTGATTTTTTTATATTTCCAATTTGCCTTTGTAACAATAGTTTATTTTTCGATAACGCACACTTTCAACAATAACAACAACAATCGCAATCTCTCAATCGACAACAATAATTATAGCAAAGTAATTATACACTTCTAGGGCAGTTTGTGTATATATATTTATGGTAACTTTCGACTTTACGCTGATATGCGTTCGCTTTTCGTATCGTTTGCCAACTGAAAATGCGTGTTTTTGGCTGTGAGCTTCGTTACCAAATATGTATCAGCCAGCGTTGGTAAACACTATTATATTATCGGCGAGCGGACTTTGCTGATAAGCGTGCCTCGCTTTGGTGGTGCAGTTGCCTCTTAAAAAAAGAATGCTGCATGGACGGGCTAAATCGAGTAAACACCACGCAGCCACAAAGGAATCTTATCGTCACATTTATGATGTATAAAGTTGAATAAATTCCTATCGGCCATTTTCGGGTCGTATTTCAGCTGATAACTTTCTTTAATTTTTGAAATTTGCGCACTACCGGCGCCATCTCTTGGCGGTTGGCCGAACTTGAGTTTGCAACCAATTCGCCATGCAAGTCGTACGACGAAAGTGACGCGTGACTTACAAATGAGTAAATTATTTATTTATTGTTATTTGTAAATTAAAGTGACATTTTAGTACTGACTACCATATGTTTGCTACGATTCTTATGCATTATATAACTATTAAGCCAACGATTGCACCGCAAAAACGATTTACAGTATGCATGATGGTCAACAGTTGCTTAAAATGCGTGCTTGAACGTGCATGCCCACTTGAACGGCCGCCATTTCCGCATCGTGTGAAAGGGACAGCAGACTATATCATAGACAAATATCAAGCCGCATGCGTATGCTAGAGTGAGACAAGCATATATCGCTTTGCAGAATATCAGCATTTAACCCTAAATAATACACACTCTCGATAGACTTTTGTACAGTCGAAGTGACGCCGCGTCATATTAAGGTGAATTGAACTTCAACAAATTGTTGTTGCTCGCCGAGTAATTAAAGAACCGAGAAGAAAATAAAAAAAAAAATAGTGAGCAACACTGCGTGCAAAATTACTTCAATATTGATTTGCCTAATAATAGTTGCGCTAGTGAATGCAAGTTTAGTTTTGCAAAAAAAAAACCTCTACTAGAATTAATAGCTATCGAGAACCGCACACACAATACACATACAGCTGCATAGACTAAAATGAACAATCAACTAAACCCGGTCACCTACCGCAAATTTAGTAATTTGGTAAGCAGCGGCGCCGTCACCGTCAGCGGTCCTGGCCAGCCTCGCATATTGAAAACAACGCGTCTGGCGACACCTGGCGGCGGCAGCTCCAACATCAGCGCCGCCTCCCAGCAGCAACAGCAGCAGCAGCAGAACATCATGGACTCGGATGGGGCAGCACGCTGCTATATCTGCGACGAGACACTGCTGGCGAATCAGACACAGACATCGCTCACGGAGATGTGCACCACTCACACATCGACCAAGTTTCCCAACAAGCTCGCCCAGCTGGTGGGCGAGGGCTTCATGGTCATCGTTTGCAACGAGGATTTCGTTTGTTCCCGCTGCACCAATCTGGTCAACTACTTCGATCGGCTCGAGAACGATGTGGAACGCGTCAGATCCAATTTGCTCAATTTGTTGAACAAAAAGTACGGCATCAACGAGGACAGCGGCGGCAGCAGCAGCAATGCCGAATCCGCCAGTCCCCCGCTCAAGATGCAAAAGATGACCAGCGGCGCCGGTAATCGATCACTGGACGATGGTGCTGGAGGCGATTTGTTGCGCACACGCAAACTGGTGCAGCAGACAACGCCAGGTGAGCTGAGGCTACTCAATATAGACATGAATAATTTTTAATTTTTGATTATGTTTTGCAGCCTCGCAGCAGATGAAACTGGGAGGTGGTCAGGGCGGCACCGTTGGCGGCACACAGACACAGGTGCAGCGCAAGGCGACGAAAATCTACAAGTGCACCTCGTGCGATTACAAGACATCGGACATGCGTCTGTTCAACACGCACTACGAGACCTGCAAGCAGCAGACGTTCCAGTGCAAGACCTGCCGCAAGATCTTCCCCCACTTTGGTGCAATGAAGCAGCACATGGTGCGGGATCATAATACCGCGATGGACAACACTTGTGCCATGTGCCACATTAATTTCGTGAATGAGGCCAGTTTGCGCAAGCACATGGAAACGAATCATGCCACAAATGTGCTTGTGACCAGCACAACAACAATTCCCGCTGCCGCAGCACCGGTTACAGCTGCTGCTGCTGCTGCCGCCGCTGCGGCTGGCGTCACTGAATCCATTAGTGTGTCCGGCACGTCTCTATATACGTGCAATCACTGTCAGTTCAAGTCGACGGACAAGGGCATCTTTGATGAGCACATGCGCAAGCATCTTACCGGTAAACCGAAACCCTTCAAGTGCCGTCTCTGCTCACAGCGCTTCGAGACCCGGGAGGCGGCCACTGTGCACGCCAAGCAGCATCAGCATCAGGCCAACTATTTCAAGTGCGGGCAGTGCGCCATGAGTTTCCCCAAGCGCGAACTGCTTGTAAAGCATGCCGAACTGCATCAGGCCGAGAAGATGTCGTCGGCTGGCGGCAGTCAGAATTTGAACACACAGAAACTGCTCCAAGAGACGATTGATGAGGCGCTCAGCGATAGTGTGCCCGCTCAGGGTACCACAGTTGTGGCTGCGGCTGCTGCTGCCGCCGAGGCTGAGAATAATATACGCTTCTTCTCGTGTAGCATCTGCTCGCTGACGTTCATCCAGGAGACGTACTACAATCACCACATGGATACGCATAGGCGTGACAAGAAGGGTGTTTCCGCTGGCGGCGGCAGTGGAGGAGGCACCACAGTCCTCAATTCCGCTGCTACTGCACTGCTTAGCGATGAGCCTAGCGACTCGGCCGGTGGCGGTGTCAAGGAGGAGACCATCGAGCAGAATGCCGAGGCCGACATTGAGAGTCTGTTCGAGAAACTGCACTCGGAGAAGAGTGACGGCGAGAAGAACAAGAATGAAATGGTCATCACTTCACAGGAGGGCAACGGCGGCATCACCTTCAACATAACCATACCACAAGTGGATGCCACTGGTGGCGAGCAATCTGATAAGAATTCGCCAAACTCGCAGGCACCAGTTTCCGTCAGCATTGACATGCCGGTGCTCGACCAGGCCGAGGAGGAAGAGTCCCAATCGCAGGGCAGCAACAACGACAACAACAAGGCAACTGACAAATCAAATGCGGCGCCAGTTTCCATGCCGAGCCTGGATGATGACAATGAGGCAGCTGCGGCAGCAAGTGCATCCGACACAACAGATGGTAACACCATCAGCAGCAACGAGAAGGCCAATATCAAGGCGGAGCAAGCAGCAGCAGCCAAGGAGGCCAAGGCCAAGGAGGATGAGGCCGAGTGTGAGGTTGAGAGGCATGAGGCCACAGACACGCCCACAGCTGAGCAGCAAGCGGCCGAATCGGAGGCAGCAGCCAATGAAGCTGCCGAGGCTGAAGCAGCAGCAGCTGCCGCCGGTGAGGTTGAGTCCGTCGAGGGGGCAGGCGAACAACAGGTGGCCATGGAACTGGACGAGACAATGCAGGCTCAAGTCGATGGTGGCCAGATCAAGTTCATCGTCAATGAGAACGGCCATTTGCTCCAGCTGGACAACCACATCTTGACCGATGCCGATGGCAATCAAATTATCGTACAGGATCCGGAGCAAATACAGCAGCTGTTGCAAAGCGTCGGTGTGCTGCAATCGGGCGAGGGACTCGAGGGCGAGACACTGCAAATGATGACCGACGGCAGTGGCCAGATGGTCCTCGTCCATGGCGATAACAATGAGCAGCAGCTTATCGATGCTTCGCTGCTCAATGCCGATGGTCAAATCATCATCCAGCAGGGACAGGATGGCGAGGAGGGCCCCCATGTCATCAGTGAGGATGGCACCCGTATACCCGTCTCCGTATCCTACACCGAAGATGGCCAGCCCATTGTGCAGGTGCAGCAGCAGGTGCTGGAGGCGGCCCAACAGCAGAATACCGAGGAGAAGGAGGCGGCTGCTGCCGCCGCCGAGGAGGCAGCCGAACAGCATGCGGCACAAACAACAGAATCAGTGACAGTTACCACAGCAGCCGCCTCGGTGACCACCAGCACGGCCAGCAGTAGTACCGGCGGCACTGCCGGCTTCTTTGCCCTGGAGGAATTCGCCGAGACGAAAACGGATCTCTAGGCTCGGGGCCGTACACACTACAAAATACGAGCATTCGATAAGGAATGGTGAGCCGCATCCCAACAAAAATATGATATATAATATTCGCTTAACAATCCAATTTCTAATTTATAGGTTTTAATAGATATAGACCACACAGTAGCTACATAAGCCACTGATACTGAACTCTCGGCGCAACATCAAGAAGACATTTAACACCCACAAACACACACTATCTACAACATACGCATTTGATACACACACACAAACACACAAACACACACACAAACACACACACACACACACACACACACACCACATTTATACACATAGCTTATGTATTAACACTCCAGTTGAAAAACAGAACATCGATCCCTTTTCCCAATTGCTGCCAAAGATCAAATTTTGGCCATCATCTGAAATCGCAATTGTTTTTGTTCATTGCCTTCACTTGGCAGTGTTTTTACGCTTAGTTTTAGCATAAATAAAACACAAAACAAAACAAGACTAAACTAAAACTAAAAATGTAAAAAAGGAAACCAATTCATCTAAATATAAACACTAAATCTTCTAGTATAACAATCAAAATAAAGATACCCAATTCGAAGCATACAGCATCTGTAATTCAAATCAACCCCTATTTCTGTACTGAGCCCAATCTGTACTCGAAATGTTATACAAGATAATGAATAGCTGAACACTCATCCACTTACCCCTATAGTACACACACAAACAAACACACACACACACACATATGATTTGAATTATATTGTATGGAATATGTAACGATATGCAAATGTGTGTGAAAAATGATAACAAAAAGAAAAAAAAGTAAACTTAAACAAAGCTTGTTTTAAATGGTTTGGTAAATGGTGATAAAATTCAATTTGCGTATAGACATAAGCCAAAAATATACACAATACCATACAATCTATATATATATATATACATATATACATATATATATATATACGTATATATATGAAAAGATGGATCGAATTAAAGTGTAGTTTGTAAACACTACAGAAATACTCGTACGTTGAACTCAATGAGAGAAATTAGATGTTATCATATAGCTGACGATTCTTGATTCTTTGTTATTTTAAATATCACATATGATCATAGTAATTATTGAAAATAACTATATTGTTTCTTTGTTATGCTAATGTCTATGTTTACGGTAAACTTTATGAATTTTTCATTGTTTATTATTATTGACCAGACTTAACTGGTTAACATTTTCGCGTGGCATTATTGTTGAACCTGAATGGGCCAACATCTTTTGAGCAACATTAATTGGCAGTTTTTTGCAACAAATCTTTTAATTGTTGGCTTTAAGTATAAATCTAAGATATGGCGATGGCAGCTTGGCTACTTCAGCGACTATATTAAACGGCAACCAGTTCCTTTTTTTTCTCACTTGACAAAGGTAAATTGTAAATTTGGAAAGCTTCAGCTGTGTGGAGATATTCATGAGTATTTGACTTTAAGTAGTTGATTAACTAGGAAGCTCTGAATAGCGCATAAACTTATTAACTCATACATTCATATGCAGCTTTCAAGATTAGTCATGGTGCAGAATGCTTGTTTGGGCATTTTCGATTTTGATAAACGAAGGACGCAGCCACGAGCCAGTTGTGGGATTACTCCATAGGTTGCAACGACAACAACTTTTGGCTGGCATCGGTGACATTAAAAGTAGCTGACTGGCAACGATTTGGTTGTGTGTTTTAAGTGGTTACATAATTCCTCGCTCCAAGACTCGGTCAATACTATGCAATGGCCTCAATAGCTGCCGATCCATATGCAAATGTGTGCCATCAATTTCGAATTCATTTCGAAAGGCGTTCTAGCTACAAGCGTGGTATTTGTTCGATTGCCATTTCAGACGAACCGAAGGAAAAAGTTATGATTTAAATATGCTTTTGACAAATGACAACAGGTTTTTTGTAGATTTAATTTTTATAACCACTCATAAATAACTATTTAACGCGATGTCCGTTAGCTGTCAATATTAAAAGCTAGGTGTGACAAAAAATTAAAGTGGGTTTTAATTAAACTGTTTGAGCATTAGTTGAATTAATTTTATTAACTCCCAACATTTGACAGCTTTTTATGGGTTTAATTGCTCATATTATTTAATGTAAAAGAGATTGCAAAAATAAATACAGGTGTCAAGAAATTAATTAATGGATGCAATTAATGGATTAATTTGCATACACTTTTTTCAACAAGCGACAAAGTTAAATCTTTTCTATATTTGTAAAGTATATAAACTCTGCAGTCTGCGAGTTGGCATTGAAGTTTCTTAGGTTTGTACTCAGGGTATTTCACGGTTGGTCATTCTCAACTAGAACATGCCGCAGAAAGTTATTGTTGCTAAAAGATTCATGACATAACTGAGAATAAAAGCAGAATGTGGGTGCAACCTATGGATTTCATTGGGATTGCCCGGGATATGTGGTTTCGTTAGATTCAATATAACTAAAATTAGCAAAGCAATAATTTTTGGCTTTAATTTTATTTATCATGTTTTGGTATGCGTTCAAAGCGGGCAGCTTTTGTTTTCTTGTTCTTATTTTTGGCAATGCTTAAGTTAATGGCATTTGCATTTAACAACGATAAACATTAATTCGCATTTAAATTGGACAAGTAACAATAACTATACGAGTATAATTGACATCTAATCACACATGCTGACAACTGTTTGCCAGTCAGTTCAATTTGACAATTTATTTATTTATAACCGAGTAGCGACACTACCAAAGCCTTGACATGGGCTCATCCACCGCCGGATGTGTTCGTATGTATTCCAGCTGATGTCTCAAATGCGGCTGCTCATGATCCCCACTCGGCTGATAGCCAAAGTCATCGGCCACATAACTGAATGTAATGGGTAATCCCTCTTTTGAAACATACTGGACCACGCCCACGGCGCCGTGCTCGTTGCCAGCCCCCTTTGTGGTAATCCCATTGGATGTCTGGAACCCAAAGCTATAGTGTCCATATGCATCGGGTGTCTGATTGTGATAGTAGAGTGTCCGTTCCACTGGACGGGCAGCACATGTCGTTATCAGTATGGTGGCCAACATGAGCAGCGGGAACAGTTGAAACTGGTCAGATTTGTGAGTAACGGGCAAGCAGAAAATGGAATCGACTAACAAACCTTGACAAACGGTCGCGCGTTCATTGTTTACACTATATATACACTCAATATATATATATATATATATATATAAATATATATATATATATAATTAATATATGTATGTTCTCGATTCGATTGATCTGATCTGATTTCTACCGAAACGCGATCCGTTTGGCTTGACAGTTATTTTGGAACTGCCAAAACAAAGCATTTGGCAAATGCAAAAAGCTGCTTTTATTTAATATTATTCTAATTTCAGTGTCGATTGTCTCTCTCATAGCACACCTGCCACCTGCAGTCTCTTGCCAAACTCATTATAGAAATTTAAACCTCTCAGTACTAACTTGTATACTTGTGTGCATATTTAGAAAAAAAACACAAAAAACCAGAAGTATTTTATAAATATTATGATATATAATCGCATAAGTGAGCATAAACAAATGCAGTCAGAGTAGCAACCTGTTTGAAATGGGATCCGTTAAAATGTGACCAATATTTGAATAAAGTTTAAATTGGACACCCAAATAGAGTACCATCTATTAAATCAAATAATGTTATGAGTCTTTCGATGGGTGTGCCATCAACAACCGAACAGTGGATCCACATCCATGAAAAGTGTGTGAAAGCAAAAAAATAAACACATTGTGGCAACTTCAATCAGGCCGCAAATACATAAGTTATGCATTATTAATGACTTTGAGAATGATATTAATTTGAAATGCCACAGAGAGTTCATGGCCAATAAACCCTGTAATTACTCACAGTGCTATGAAAATGTTATAATGTGATAATTTGCCAAACAAATAAAACATGTGAGCTGTCAGATTTGTGAGTAATATTCTAGAAACTTGCAATTTCAGAATCTTGCACGCCAAATGTCAAATTTATATGTAAACATTTATTATTAGCAAGTATTTAATATACTAATGATGCCGTTTCGCTAACTAAATTATGAAGATTAAACAACCATAACATGAATAAAGTGTTCAAAATTGTAATTGAATTATACTGGTTATTTTATTCATAATTATACTGAAGCTAATCCGTGAAAGTCGGCAAACGCTTTGGACTCTCGAATGCTCGAATGTCAGCTACTGCATTCCACTGTTCAGTTGTCTTCAAAAGTATGCCGACCCAGGCCTTGCACGTCTGCACCACACCCGTCAATCTGAATCAAATGCATAGCTGAAAAGAGGTTTCCACGCTGACCGGTCGAAAATCAATCAGCCAATCAATCAATAATTTATGAGAGAGCTTAGTTACATTAGCATTGTCTTTGAATATTATTTGTTCGGTTCATCGCAATGTTCGTGAAAGATATTAAATCAGACTCATCAAGGGCAAATCAACATTTTAAAATATAAATTTGCATGCTTTTTTTGACGATAATTATTTGATCTAGGTTGTCAAGATTCAAGCGCAGACTCATTATAACTGAATAGTTTTAATAACGTCTTAGCCTTAGAATTATTTCAATGATCTGCTTTCAAAAAACGAAACACGAAGAACTAGAAATATAGTTAGTTAGTTAGTTAGTTATGTTTCAGTTTGCTGCGTGTCTAAACATTTAGCAGAAGCTGCGATACGTTTCTGACTTCGATCTTATGCAAACAATACAATACAATATCAAAATTGATGTGGTAGCTTTTGATTCCAGTTCTCTAACGTATTTGCATAACTGGCATGTCACACCTCCCGTTGATTGAATGCATATATATAAACGATAGAGTTACGCAACGGGCATTAAGAACACAAATCGAAGTGAAACTGATTCTGATTCAGATGGGCCTCATCTCGAGTCACGAATTTAGAATCAGTCGTTCATTGGCTCTGAAGCGCTATGGAACTCAGCTGGTGGGTCACTATTTTATTGATACGGAAATTATTCGCCTTTTGCTAAATTTAAATTCTAATAATATAATTTTAATTTCTTGTTTATATTCGCGTCATATATCGGTGTGTTTGGATTTTATCTGATTGTCTGATTTTATTGTCAATATTTTAATATATGTTCATATTGCACACTATGACGTCTTCAAGCATTTTTATTATAGTTTTAACCATTAAATAATGCTTCCGCATTTTGGGATCTACTTTAAAAACAATAACTCAAGTTTTGCAAGAAAATTAATAAATACTTGCTAATTAGATTAAATTCGAATAGGCAGTTATGAATGACTATTCAAGGCTGTACAATTTAAGGAAGATCGTTTGAAATTTGTTTTTATTTTTATGTGTGAAGTACTTCAAATCACTGAATGGCCTTAATAAACCCTTAACACTAGGTGGCAAATTGACCAAGTCATTAAGAGATATAATCTACGCTGATGCATTGGATGAATTAAATTTGTAGGTCGTAGAAGGAAATTACAATACATAAAAACAGGTTCTAGAAGCAATAATAATTTTATTGGTGAGTTTATTGGTCTATCAATACCATTTAACAGAAGCCACCCGTTTACGATTCACATTCCGTTGGATACACATAAATTCTATACAATTTGGTCTCGGAATCAAGAATTCTTGACATTTTTAAATGCAGTCAACGGTCATAAAGTTTTTGTTAAATAAATAAACAACAAAATGTTGTCAATTGACGGAAATGGATGAATGACCGTCGCGAGCCAAGCGATTCTACGATCTGTTATCAAGCATGAAGCTGAGCAAAATAATAATAAAAAAAAAACCTACTCATATTCGTGTTCGCAAATTATAAACGAAGCTAATCTATTGACATTTGTTGGTGTCTATTGGGTTTTCATAGATTTTGCTTTGGGCGCGCTGTTTATCTCATCTATAAAGTTGGTAACACATGCTCGACCAGCTGGCAGTTGGGTCTCAAACTTTAAACCTTACAGAGCTCGCGGCAAGCTCGAAATCGAATAACCGAATAAGCGAAAACAAATAATATAATAATATAAACAAATCATAGTCATTCACAAGTTAGTAGTTACAAGTGTGTGTTGTCTCGATAAATATGCGAAATGTTGTAAGCTTATTTTGACCTTGTGATTATGTTGCGACCCAAAACGTTTCAAGTTTATTGATAAGCTCCTTTGTTTCAATGCAGCTAAGCACATTGTTTTGCCTGGTGTTGTTGTGGAGTCAACTGGACGCGAGGCTAGTGCGGATTCGGCGAATTCGTCGCCTGGTTGGCGACAGTGAACGTGATGCACAGATAACGGATTACCGCGTCTCGCCACTGGACGAGGATGGCGTCTTCAAGTTTGCCTTCAAGACAAGCAATGGCATCGATGTCCAAGCAGCGGGCAGTGCTCTGGAAATCATTGGCCTCTATAGTTATACATCGCCGGAGGGTGTTCCCATCGAGACACGATATATAGCCGATGAGCTGGGCTTCCATGTGGTGGGCAAACATCTGCCACAACCGCCACCCACGCCCAGCTACATCCTGCGCTCCCTGGAATACATACGCACCCACAACGAGGATGGCACCTTAAAGCAACATGTGCTCTGAACATATTCAAATCAAGTGCTCCAGAAGAAGGCTGATATACGTACCTATATTGTTAGCTTGTCATAACTTGCTCTTGGAATTAGCAGCACTGATAACTCATGTCATCCACAAGAACAAAATCATATTCCATAGCACCTGCTGTGGATGATGTCAAATATTTATGTTGACAGCATTAAAAGCATTAGAATAATTTATATTTACAACATAATCTGTCATTTACATCTAAATATAGCTGCAAATTATGTAGAAAATACCAAATGTATATTCGATTGTTTTTTTTAGGTATAATGACTCAAATAAATTAAGTATTGTTATTACTTCAACGGCTGTAAAAATATCAATCTGATAATCGTATGGCGTCTGTGCTTGGTTTGTATCTGATGAATATTTATCTATCTAGTCAGAAATCACAACTCGGAGCTGAATGCAAATCAAATTGTATTGTGTTTAGAATGGTTTTGTGGTTCTTTCCGGTTTTCATTCTATTCAAATTATAATGCTATGTATGTTAATTCAATAATTCGATATATGCGCGAGTTCCCAAGAATGACTTCACTGGATTTAGTCCAACTAATCTTGTATTGAAATATTTTCCAACAAGAAATAAATGACAATAAATTTAGTACATTATTTGTATGGATGTCTTAATTATCCGCTTTTTAGACTTCAAAAAACCTTTTATTTAGGCTTCTTCGTCTAAAATTTGATGACTGCTTAAAAAAGAATATTTAAACATGTATTTTTAGGAATTTATCTTCAAATCCCATGGGATCTTTGCTAAGTTTACATGCCATCAGATAAATGGACCATATTGCCCCGGCTGTTGGGGATGAGAAACAAATATATCGAATACGACTAGGAAGCTTGCAACAATGGTCAGTCAGTCAGTTGATATTTATTGCAAATGCTTTAAGCAATGAGCTAATGAATGCCTATCTTAGTATTAATTGCATTTGATGATTTGGTTCTGCTCCAAGTTCAATGTATGCTACTTTGACACGGTCCTTGGCACTGGGCCACAGTGAAAACTCATCAATTTCTCAGACAACCGGAATGATCATTCTGAATGTTGATGATTATATTTAGTATGATGTTGATGATGTTCACATAGGCATCTTGAAACAAGTAAGAGTGCTGTAGTCGAGTGAACTCGACTACGATATACCCTATATCCAGTTATTAAATATATTCTATTATTATTGGTAAATTCCCCTTTAAAAAGATTTGCACTTTGCACATTTATTGCTATCGGAAATTTCATATATCGTTATTCGATAAACGGAGGCAGTTATCGATAAAATAACGCAAACTTGATCTGCGCCTGGTATACGAGAACCTATATTCCAACCTATATTCCTATATATAATATATTTGAAGTCTCTAGCTCTTACAGTCTCTGAGATCTGCGTGTTCATACAGACGGATGGACGGACGGACGGACGGACATGGCTATATCGACTCGACTATTGATCCTGATCAAGAATATATATACTTTGTGGGGTCGGAGATGCTTCCTTCTGCCTGTTACATACATTTGCACAAAACCATTATACCCACTTTACCAATTTTTAATGGGTTCAGGGTATAAATAGGCAGCCGCTGCTCGGTTCTCCCAATTTCCCTACGTTGACTGCAACACTTGTGCTCGACTCTCGCGCTAATTTGCTTTATGATAGGCATGAAAGATCAGCATAAATATATCTTTTGGAGACAAATTTCTTTTTCCCTTTACGATCAGTCGGGCGATGCTCAAATGCCTCAGTCTTGCCTTGGCGGTCGTCGGGAACGGTTCGTTTTCCTTTCTCCAAATCCTGCACATAGTTCTTAAGTGGACCGTCTAAGAATCCTTAGCGTGGATCATCAAGACCAGGCCACTTACATAAATATGTCAATTTCCCATCGGATCTACTGACATCTGTCTCATTGATTAATAGTTTTCAAGTTTTGCATGCGGTTAATGTTAATGGTGTGGAGTTCTTTGATTCATTTACCGCGCTGACAAATGTGAAAAGAATAGTTCTTTCTACAAAGAATATACATAGATATATATGCAGATGAAGTGCTGTGCTGTGCGTGTTGTGCTATTTATAATGCCGCCTTAATCTTAATGGATTTTTATTCCATCTACCTATATACAACATTTATATTTTCAGCCTGTTCTCGTCTTCAAAGATGTTCTGAAATCTGAAATTAATTAATGGCTTGTTATTTTTAAAAGAAAAGAAAAAAACAGAAGAAATTGTAAAGGTGTGAAGGTGTGAAGGAAATAGTTCCGATTGAATACTATTTAGAATATTAAAGGCATCAAAATGTTGCCAGCACATCTTGTTTTATGTGTGCTTGGCTGCATTGCATTTTCTGGAGGTAAGTGGGCGTCAGAAAGTTTATCTGTGATTGGGAAATAGGGAATATATTTCATATTCAAGATATTTGACAGCTAACATACGACGGAGAGCCATTTGTAAAGTTTGAGGTACGAAAGTTCACAGCTCTTCAGAAGGAAGCAATAAATAATTTTGGTATATTTAGAATTATTATACTGCCCAAAGCTTGTAACCTTTTCTAATGGGCCATAAACATATCCACATGTGCCATAAAAACCATTTGCTATCACATCTAATGAACAAAATGAGTAAGTTGTGGATATGTGCAGTTTTTATTATGACATCGTTTTGTGTAGATGGACATACATATATTCTAGATCTAGGTTGGTATGGATGATTCATTGCCAGTTTGTCTTTGTGACACATCTTTAGCATTATGACTGCCCCCCTTGTCCAATGCTGTCCTACAAATAGTACATTTAAACATCGACCGGAATTTACAAACGATTAACATAAATAATGCTCGTAAATTTGGGAAGAGACAAAAATATCTTCCACAATTAAAATAAAACTTTAAGAGGAAAAAAAAACTATGCGTAGATCAGTACAAAAAATTCTAGAGATTGAGTGATGATGTTTAATATTAGTATTATAAGTATTCTGGAGATTAAAGCATTGGCATTTTGCAGTAACACATGCGGTCTATGAGGATTGTAAGACTCCCCCGCCTGTGGATAATGCCAGAGCTGAGCTGTTCAGTAGCGAGAACATTAATACTGCCATCTACAGCTGTTCAGCTGGTTATGCGATGAAGGGCGACAATAAGCTGATCTGCGATGTGGAAACCGAGGAATGGCAGGGTGAACCACCTGCCTGTATCAAGAGCAAGGGTAACATCTAGAGTAAAGAAACTCTGTTCATCTACATATATTTCTATATATATATATATCATTTCATAGTTAGCTCCAATCAGGCCGAACGCAAGAAAAATATAATGGCCATTCCCGAGGAGGTGAACGTGCCCCATCAGCTGGTACAACAGCTCGACTTGAGCTGCATTCAGGCGATTGTTGAGGCGCCCGAGATTAGCTATGGCATAGTCGCCAAATACGAACGACGTCGTCGCCACAAAAGGATCTTCCTGGTTGCCTACTACGCCTGCGTTGACAACTATGTCTTGGAGCGGACGCAGGTAAATGCGCTCTACTGCAGCGCTAAGCAGTGGGTGGGTGAGTTGCCCACCTGCCTGCCACGCGATTTTCCCTATGACGAGGACGAAGAAATCGATGACGACTATGATTACGACACGAATTCGAATAATGCAGCTGACGAAATGGATGACGAGTCGGAACTAGATGAGAATGATGATGATGTTGCGCCACTACCACCGCCGCCACCCGTCGAGAAGGAGGAGCAAGTGGAGGAGGTGCGGCACGTCGACGAACAGTCTGAGTCCAAAGCAGAGGTTCCTCCAGTTGCTGAACCCGAATGGGTGCCGGAACTAAGTCCACCTGATACGCAGCCAGAAATTGTGGTGCACGTCATCGAGCAGGAAACGGCACCGGAGCCGAAGCTGGAACCACAGCCACAGCCAGAGCCACAGCCGGAGCAAGGTCCTGTCACCGACATCAACATCGTTGTGGCTCCCACTCAGGATCCCTACTCGCCACGAGTGCTAGACGAGAATTGCGGCAAGGATCGCGGTGGCTGCGCCCACAAATGCGAGCGTCTGCTGTACCCCGGCGAAAATGAGCCGCGCCTCAAGTGCAGCTGCAACGAGGGCTACACACTCGACCTCCAGGACTATGCCAGATGTGATGGTAAGGCCAAGCACCACTTGTAATAATAAATCAAATGACCCAAATGATGCCTGCCCCTAATGCAGATATTGATGAGTGCCAGGAGTCGAATGGTGGTTGCTCTCAAATCTGCAACAATCTGCCCGGCACCTTCGAGTGCGCCTGCGAGAATGGATATCAGATCGATCCAGCCACTGGCACCACCTGTGTGGGTAAGTATCGATTTCTTAGTTTTTATTCAATATACCTTCCAAAGTTTTCGCTCTTATAACTGAGCAGATTTTCAAAAGCAATGCCATTTAACAATGTTTTGACCTTTAAAATAATATGACCTTTTTACTTGTTTGATTTAAAAACATATCGATAGCGAGAAAGAGTTTGTGAGAGAGAGAAAGTGTTGCTTGAATTTATTTTATTTTTTATCAAAAACAATAGAAATTTCGGGCAAAAAGATTTTAAAAGCTTTTTATACCCTGAACCCATTAAAAATGGGTAAAGAGGGTATAATGGTTTTGTGCAAATGTATGTAATAGGCAGAAGGAAGCATCTCCGACCCCACAAAGTATATATATTCTTGATCAGGATCAATAGTCGAGTCGATATAGCCATGTCCGTTTGTCCGTCTGGCCGTCCGTCTGTATAAACACGCAGATCTCAGGAACTGTAAGAGCTAGAGAATATAGGTTCTCGGATACCAGGCGCACATCAAGTTTGCGTTATTTTTATCAATAACTGCCTTCGTTTATCGAATATCGATACATTAAATTTCCGATAGCAATAAATGCCGCAATTTTAAAGGCAGAATCTTCTAATTAATACATATCATGCATATGCATACTGTTGATCAACTGCCCAAATTTCGTCCAGATCGGATAAGAAACGTCAAAGTTATAGTCGAAAATATATTCTCATATTGATCTCATTTCTATCAAGCATTTTCTGTATGCATAATTAGGCGAGCGCATGTGTAAGAAAGGGATGGCATGAGCCCCGCTAACTACGTTTGCGTGTTTCACGTGTTTGTCGGCAGATGGCGCTTGCAGAGCTGCTCGCATTTTAGTGTAAATATTTTTAAAGGGGAATTTACCAATAATAATACAATATTTTTAATAACTGGGTTCAGGGTATATCGTAGTCGAGTTCACTCGACTACTTCACTTTTACTTGTTTTGATTGCTTTTTTGACAAATTAAAAAAAAAGTGGTTAAGTGTTCAAGAATTCTACTTAAACTTCTTCTATTTATTTTGCATAAAAAGCATATATTATTATTATTATTATTATTATTATCATATTGGAAATGAGTATCATCTGAGACTTAATTTAAGACTAAATTATTTGTACTACAAACTGTCTTATGCATGTTGCAGATATTGATGAGTGCGCTGTTCCAGAATTGTCCGCCAAGTGCGGGCACGGATGTGAGAACACGCCCGGCTCCTTTCTTTGTGTGAAACTTTCGAACAGCAATCAGGTGACGGGGGAGGAGGAGGAGGTGGAGGAGCAGGAGCAGGAGCTGGATAACGAAATCTACCCAACGCCAGTCGCTCAACCAGAAGAAGTGCCTCCCACGACTGCCGAAGAGAATGTGGAGCCAGCTGTGGAACCCACTGTTGTGCAGCCCACTTGCAATGATGGCTTTAAACTCCCGGCTGAGGGCGGTGAGTGCCATGACATCAATGAGTGTGAAATCGTTGTGGAGGACAATGAGAATGCTGACCATGTGCCGCATCGTGTTTGTCAGCATAAGTGCAAGAATACGATCGGCTCGTATATCTGCAGCTGCCACGAGGGATTCCATCTGCTGGATGATCAGAGCAGCTGTACTCTAGATACCTGTGATGATCTGGACAATCCACAGCTGAATCGCACTCGTTGCGCTCACCAGTGCAACAATCTCGCTGATGGTGGCTACGAGTGCGTCTGCCCGGAGCGATACCAGCTGGGCATGGATCGGCATAGTTGCGAGGTGCTGGAGACTGCGTGCAGTCGGGAGCTTGGACACGAACGCTGTCGCCCCGGTAGCTGTGTGGACAGTGAGGATGACAGCACGTTCAGCTGCCTGTGCCCCAAGGGCTACACCAGCGAGGTGTTCAGCTGCCAGGATGTGGATGAGTGCGCGATGGGCACACACAAATGCAGTCACGATTGCTTCAACATTGATGGCGGCTATCAGTGCATGTGTCCACGTGGCATGTCGTTGCAGGAACAAGACGGACACACCTGCGTCTCTCCCGATCCTTGCGCAGTCAATAACAATGGCTGCGAGCAGCTCTGCCTGAGTGCGGATGGCGGTGCTTGCACCTGTGGAAAGGGTTATGTGCTCAGCTCCGATGGCAAGAGCTGCACCGATGTGGATGAGTGTCAGGTGTCGAATGGTGGCTGCCAGCAGCTCTGCCGCAATCAGCCAGGTGCGTATCAGTGTCTCTGTGCGCCCGGCTACGAGCTGCTCGACTTGGATGGCCTCAGTGGCTATTGCTTTGATATCGATGAGTGTGCCAGTAATATGCACAGCTGTGAGCCTCCCATGCGCTGTGAGAATCTCAATGGCTCCTACACCTGCCTGTGCGAGCCGGGCTTTGCTTTGGGCGTGTCAGCATCAGCATCACCATCACCATCACCATCACTATCATTATCAACACAATCTTCATCATCATCATTATCGGCATCATCATTGTCATCTTCATTTGCTTGCTTGGACATTGATGAGTGTTCGCTGTCGAATGCAAACTGCTCGCAATTCTGCTTAAATCAGCCAGGTGGCTTCCAATGCGCCTGTGCGGATGGCTTTCAGCTGGCGGCGGATGGCTTCAACTGCCTGGACGTTGATGAGTGTGCTCGGGATTTTGGTAATTGTAGCAGCATTTGCATTAATCTTTTAGGTACACATACCTGCGCCTGTGACAGGGGCTACGAGCTGACGGCCGATGGACACAGCTGCCAGGATGTGGATGAGTGCGATGGCCTCCTTTCCGGCGGTTGTACGCACGAGTGCATCAACCGGCCGGGCAGCTATGAGTGCGGCTGTCCTTTGGGCTATCTGCTGCAGGAGGATGAGCGCAGCTGTCGCCCAGCTCTGGTTGGTTGTCCGCCGGGCACTGAGAAAACGGAAAAGGGCTGCGAGCCTATCGAATGCAAGCTGGGAATGTTGCTCGGAGCCGATGGCAGCTGTGTGGATATCGATGAGTGCAGGGTGAACAATGGCGGTTGCTCCCATCAGTGCAGGAATTCGCAAGGAACCTACAAATGCGAATGCCCATCGGGTTATACTCTGGCCGCCAACTCTCGTGACTGCGAGGATGTGGATGAATGCGAGCAGAACAAGGGTGGCTGTGAGGAGAGCTGCATCAATCTGCCCGGTAGCTTTAAATGCGCGTGTGCGGAAGGTAAGAGTTTGTCCTTTGACGAGCGCAGCTGTTATACGCTGCCAAAGATTCAGCCCAGAGTATCAGTGAGACTACCAGCTCCAGTGGCTCCAATTGCACCCTCTGCGCCAATTGCTCCCGTGGTGCCAAATCGTCCCGTTGCTCCCGTTCGGCCAATTCGTCCCGTTGCGCCCGTGATGCCAGTGCGACCAATGGCAACTCTTCGTCCGATTACCTATCCAAATCAGGTTTCCGCATCCCTGCCGGGCTTTCAGGTGAGAGATCAGTGTCCGCGCTTCCAGGCGCCGGCGAATGGACAGGCGCACTGCAACCGATATCGCCACAAGCTCAACTTCTTCTACAACATACGCTGCAATGTGCGCTGCAATTCTGGTTATCAGCTGCTCGGCCCACACATCCGTAGCTGCGGCGTCTCCGGTAACTGGGAGGGACAGTCCAATCAGTGTGTGCGTAAGTAATCAGTACTTAGTTAAATTATTGCGCCTCCTCCCTAATACTTCGCCCCTTGCAGCCATTTCCCAGCAACGTTCTTTCAGACCGGGTTCTACGCTGTTTGGGCCAGCTTCGCTTGCATGTCCTGCCCTCCCGGTGCCGCGCAATGGTGTCATCAGTCCCGCCAGCTGTACTCGGGGCGTTTCTAGCTTTGGCACCTCCTGTCATTTACAGTGCAACATGGGCTTTGTACCCGTCGCCGGCCTAAGTACTTCCTGCATGAATGGCTGGTCATTGGGCAGCGTCCTGGAATGCAAACCCTTGGCCTCGAACATGTTCTTCAATCAAATGAGCCCGCGCCTGCCGGCACCTTGGCAACAGCAGCCATTTGGTCGCCAGTCGTCCGCCTCTATTCAGCAGGTGCGCAGGCAGCCGCCCCAAATCCAAAGAGTTGCCCCGATACGTGCATACATTAAGTGCCCGGAAAACGTTGTCATTCTGCTGAAGCCACAGCAGAGCAGGGCTCATGTCATCCTCCAAAGACCTCAGACAAATGTGGACTATCGTCATATGAACGCGTTCCCAGCATGGGCCAATCAACTGCAGGGTCATCTGCCTGCGGGCAACCACAAGATCTTCTTCAGGGCTCACGATCCTGTATCGCAGGAGACAGTTGGCTGCGAGACCATCATCACCATCAAGCCAGCATTTCCCCAAGGTTCTCTAACCTCTTTTAACGTTTTTAGACCAACTGAAATGCCAGCCTATAGATCCGCTCAACTCCCAGAGTTTAGACCTGCCAGACTTTTCGATTTTGCTGCACTACAAGCAGCGAAGCCCTCAGCTCGTCTCATCGATGCATCGCCCCTGACGAGACGTTCCGAGAGCCTGATTGCGGAGAGGCCCGTGGAGAGCACTATCGAAGAAACTTCACCTTCTAGGCATTCAGAGAGTACACGCATTGATCTGGGCTCATCCACATCGAGCTATTGTCCGCCCTCCTTCGAGGTAACCTTGAAAGAGAATCAAAATCTGCGCTCCGTCATCTGGGAAGAGCCACGCTTTGAGGGCAAGCTTCTAAAGATCTACAAGTCATCAGTAAGTCCTATTTAAAGAATATTTCTTGAAGAACTTTATGCTTATAAATAAATTTATTTCTTTCGTTCACAGTTCCCTGGCGCTCTGTTCGGTCAGGGTGATCATGATGTAAAGTACGAGGCCACCACCACAGATGGTGTCACTCTGCGTTGTAACTTCCAGATCCATGTTAAGGGTAAGTTGACATTGAACACAGCCCAACACCAGAATACCTGAAATGTGCATTCCACCCACACAGCCGCCTCACCCACATCCCCGCCCCAACGCATCGATATTAGCTACCCGGAGTTCTCCTCTGCCCCCGCTGCACTGATGCAGTCAACGCATAGCAATCTCCTTGACGGGTCTTATGTGATTTGTCCCGGCAAGGAGCCGGTTAAAGTGACCGACGGCCAATCCGTAAGATACCCATTTTTAATTGAAAGTGGCTTACCTAAATCCCCTTTCTATTAATGACTTGAATACTAATTACATTTGTATCTAATCTCTGTATATGTCACTTCAAATGTATCTGTATCTGCATCTAGGTCAACCTGCCCGTGGGCTGCACTTTGAAGAACGTGCGTCCCCAAGCGAAATCACAAACGCATCCGAAACATGGTCTTCTTACCTCGCTCTGGCGTCAATTTAATCCTTTCTAATTACTTATTTATTATGTACGCCAAATTGTAAAACTATATGAATTTTTGATACATTTATTTTGTGTACTATTTTTGGATATCTTTTGTGAATAATTTAAATAAATATTTTTATTGTATGTAAATTCTTTAATTGATTTACTTTTTATACCCTGAACCCATTAAAAATTGGTAAAGAGGGTATAATGGTTTTGTGCAAATGTATGTAACTGGCAGAAGGAAGCATCTCCGACCCCACAAAGTATATATATTCTTGATTAGGGTCAACAGTCGAGTCGATGTAGCCATGTCCGTCTGTATGAACACGCAGGTCTCAGAGACTGTAAGAGCTATAGGCTTCAAGTTTGGAATATAGGTTCTCGTATACCAGGCGCAGATCAAGTTTGCTTTATTTTTATCGATAACTGACTCCGTTCATCGAATATCGATACATTTAAATTTCTGATAGCAATAAAGTCCGCAAATTCGGCAGAGGCCGCTTCCAGAGCTGCTCGGATTTTAAAGCAAATCTTTTTAAAGGGGAATTTGCCAATAATAATAGAATATATTTAATAACTGTGTTCAGGGTATATTGTAGTCTAGTTCACTCGCCGCTTACTTATTTATTTTTCGTTTGTGTCAGCATAGTTTGAATACAACTGCTTTGCAGAAAGCAGTTCAGAAACTGCTTTTTTACAAAGTCTCACAGCTAATAACTGCTTGTCTAAGCATACAGACAAGTGAATGTGCTTTTAGCAGAACTTTACTCCAATGAACTGCTTGTCATCCATTTAACGGCGAGAAGTGCAAAAGACAATGCAGTAACAAATTGGTTCTTAGCAGAGTAGCATCTGAGCAATCCTTGCAATGTAAGCAGTGCACCAAGCAGTTGCTTCCACGCGATTTTATCTTGTAGATTGACTTTGTTTACAATTTTAAGCAATATAGTGTAGCAAAAATGGGTGTAGCTCTGCCAAATACTTCAGGTTTTCCAAGAGCATGGTATGCTAGAATTAAGACCACAAACACCTTAGTCAAAACCCCAGAAGACAATGCCAAACAAAAAAAAGCTGATTTTGCACATTTGTTAGTTTTGAACGGTTGAGCTGGTCAACATTGCTGCTGATTCATTTGTTGTTGTTGTTAGCTACATGATAAGCAGAGCGACGCAAAAGCAAAATGCTGTGCCACTTGCTAAAAGTTTAAGACAGGTTGCTGAGTTAATCAAAACATTATTCTGATAGCTGTGTTTAGCAGTAGTGCCCAGTTTTAGAAAGCTCTAAATCGTTAAATGCCGCCTTTAAAAACTTAATTTACCTACCCTAATTGCCCAGAAATGCCGTTAAACTCGTTTGGCTACAACTTGTCATTAGAATTTTGATTTTTTCCAAGTTATTTCAAAGTATTATATTTTTTCTTTAAATTCGCAAAAACAAATTCAAAATATAGAAGACCACAAGCAGCGCATACTTGATAACAGAAAAAATAGAAGTCGTATATGATCGAGGCAGATCATCATTAGGCCGACTGTGATACACGGATGCCAGTCAACTGATAACCCCCTCAGATCGCTATACAAGTATTGTAGTACAATGTGGATGCTGTTCTCAGATCATTGGCCGCGCCCCGTTCCCCGTTCCCCGATCGCCCGAGTCACGTACTCGGTTTTGGTGTTGAGTTGATATTATTATTATTATTGTCTCAAAGATTAGCTGTGAGCGAAGTCTATAAAAGCCTCTGAACAACTACAAATCGAAATCAGTCTTAAAGCTCGTATTGTGTGGTGTGTTTGCATCGTGTTATTTTTTGTTAAGAATCATCAGAGTGACGTATAAAAATGTATCAGCGGCAAGTTTCCTTCGATAAGGTTGGTTCACTACGCAGTTCCTGTTGATGCCTATTTAAATACCTAGTCTACATAAAGTGCCAAAAATGGAATATTAATAATCAAATAATTACAACTATTTAAAAAGGGGCAAAGTCTAACAAGAGTAATGGTGATTAGCAAATATGACAAGCGTGCAAAAATATTTTGAATGCATAAAAGATAATCATAAAATTTAATCGATTAAATAAGTAAATTAATCAACAACATTTTGAAATGAATACTGCGAAAAGCTAATTAAAAACTTAAATATGCGATTAAATACATTAAAAACGCTATTCATTTGAATACAAATATACAAAGGGGCACATCAAGATCAACTAATAAATTGTTTTGCTGTACCCAATTCTAATTTGTTGTTTTTGAGAGAAGCCTTAAGCAAATCTTGCTAACAGGTTGACAAACCGGGTTCTAGGTAAGATTCACAGCTTTGGCCCTGCAATCGAGCATTGCGGTTAAGTGGAAACCTTCGATATGCAAAGCCGCTGAACACTAAGGTAAATCTTGGACAAATTGCGACCTTTGTAAGCTGAGCTGGCAGGGGTAACAAAAAAATATCCCCTGACGTTGATATCTGTTTACAATGCCAAACTGAAAAAAACACCGATTTTTGAACCCGTGTAAATATAACATTAACTGATTGATTGATGGACAGTTTGGGTCTAGTGAACCCGATCTGATAGCAATTGTGTGGTTATTGTGCAAGCTCATTATTACTGCAATTGATAAGCGCTTCTACAGAATATATATTTTTATTAAAATTTTGTTACATTTAATATAATTTGATTTGACTTTTGCTTTCTGTTTTCGCGATAAGCCGACTCGCATCGAGGACTCGGCGTATATTGTGGAGGGGGTGGACATGCAGGAGGCTCGCAACACCAGCCTGTTGTTCTCGCCCAAGGACTCTTCGCTGGCCAGCGGCGCATTGGCCAATACCCTGGCCATTTTCAAGAAGCACGACATCAATCTGGTGCACATCGAATCGCGCTCTTCGCTGCGTGTTCCTGGCTACGAGTTCTTCGTGGAATGCGACGGCCAATCCGGAGCTCTGGGCAAGGCCATTGAGGATGTGAAGAGGGAGTGTAGCTACTTCAATATAATCTCTCGCGATTATAAGGATAATGCGACGGCAGTGCCTTGGTTCCCGCGTCGTATACGCGATCTGGATCGTTTCGCCAATCAGATTTTGAGCTATGGGTCCGAACTAGACTCGGATCATCCCGGCTTCACAGATCCCGAGTATCGCAAGCGTCGCAAGTACTTCGCAGACATTGCATATACCTATAAGCATGGGGAACAGCTGCCGCATGTGAACTACACCAAGGAGGAGATCGAGACCTGGGGCATCATGTTTCGCAATCTGACCAAACTCTACAAGACACATGCTTGCAGGGAATACAATCACGTCTTCCCACTGCTCGTGGACAACTGTGGCTTTCGCGAGGATAACATACCACAGCTCGAAGATGTTTCCAATTTCCTAAGAGGTAAGTGACGAAAATATTTGCTCTGGAAAATGTATATTAATAATATTGTGATTGCTAGATTGTACTGGCTTCACTCTTCGTCCGGTTGCTGGTCTGCTCAGCTCTCGGGATTTCTTGGCTGGCCTCGCGTTCCGTGTCTTCCACTCCACCCAGTACATTAGGCATCCCAGCAAGCCGATGTACACGCCGGAACCAGATGTCTGCCACGAGCTGATGGGTCATGTGCCACTGTTTGCCGATCCAGCATTTGCCCAGTTCAGTCAGGAGATTGGCTTGGCCTCCCTGGGAGCACCCGATGATTACATTGAGAAACTATCCACGGTACGTGGACCCACTCTTATCATGCTGGCAACCTTTTCATATTTCTAAATTCCATCCTGAAGATCTTCTGGTTTACCGTGGAATATGGCATGTGCCGTCAGGAAGGTGAGCTGAAGGCCTTTGGCGCCGGTTTGCTCTCATCCTATGGCGAGTTGGAGTACTGTTTGACGGACAAGCCACAACTGAAGGAATTTGAGCCGGAAGTCACTGGCGTTACCAAGTATCCCATCACACAGTTCCAGCCACTTTACTATGTTGCCGATAGCTTTGAGAGTGCTAAAGAAAAGACTATGTGAGTGATAAATTTAGGTGGTTTCTTCATTTGGTTTTCTTAATTGATTTTTTTGTTTTTGGCCATCGTTATAGTAAATTCGCCAACTCTATACCGCGTCCATTTGGCGTTCGTTACAATGCCTACACACAGAGCATTGAAGTTCTCGACTCGAAGCCGCAAATCTCGAATCTGATGAACAACATCAACAGCGAGTTTCAGATACTCCAGAATGCGGTTGCTAAGCTGCGCGTTTAATTTGCTTACGATTTTAGCTTAAGAAATGTTTTATATATTTTATGAACTGAATAATATGATATGATATTGATATATTCTTCGTAAATGCTTCTTTTGAATTTTCACTTTTATTTCAACTTGCTGTACATTTTTCTAATTTACACATATCTTCAAAAAACAATACATACATACATACATACATATATACATAAACAATCCTAATTGAGTTTAGTTACATTTGTATAGATATGTACAGGTTTTTCCTAATAGCTAAGCTAACATTTAGTTTGAGTTGAAAGCGGTAGTTTATATATACATATACATAAATAATTTAGAATGCGCATTAAGTTATTCAGTTACATATTCATTTTATAATTGGGAAGCAAAGTAGCCAGCCCAAATAATACAAGAGAAAGAAATGAGCCGGAATTTAATTTAATAATCAAATACAGTGCCGCTCAACTAAATATGTTCAAGAAATCACATTTGCATTTTGTGTTTACTTTGCTTATTATATTTTTGATTATAATAGATAATGCATAAATTCATTCACAACAGATCTTCGAGTGAACTTCAAAGTTCTAAAACGGATGTCAAAGAGTAACCGAATTTTTGTGTATACAAATTGAATAGTCGATAAATTTCTGCTAAAATAAAAAGAAAAGCGTCGAAATTTGAATATGTTCATAGCAATTAATTCAGTTGCAATGTCAACCTGAGTTTTGAATTATGTACTACTTTCTTGAACTAATCACATACAATTATACTTAGAATGCACAACAGATGATTTATCTAACATATTAAACTATTTGTTTGACTCAAAAAATCGAAGCGCAGTCTTCAAAATAATATATTTCAATCGTAGTATATACAAATGATCTGATAAAATCGATTGATTATTTTTATGGATATTTACATTTATGTTTTAGTTGCTTTTAGGATTTGTCTGAGACATATAAAAATCAATATCTACATGTTAATTAATCTAAATTGTATCTATTAACATAATTGATAGCTTGGTTCGTTAATATACTTGTCGGAGATCCTTTTTTGGTGCCTTATGGCACTTACTGGATAATGATAACTAATGGAAACTTTGGGCTGTTCTTATTATCTATCAATAACTAACTACACCTAACTTAATTTTTGAGAACTTATCAAATTGACAAACATGTAACATACCCTACATATATGGTGACTTAAGGTTAGTTAAGGATTAGAACAATACGCAGTCTGTCGAGATCTACAACTAGTTGTGGGTATTGTGTATGTTCAATACAGAGAGAGAGAGAGAGAGAGACAGCCATGTGCTGAGACTTCTAATTAGTCCTTGCCTAATACACAACAAATGGATTGGATAATCTAGCTGCCTGTTTTATATAGCATAACTATCAGTAGAACTATGTTTAAGGTATTAAGATATCAAGATATATGCCACGACCCCGTGCTGGCCATATGTTATTGGCTGCTATTGGCCGTGTGCGACGAATCGAACAGACTCTGCGATTGCTCCTGCGACATTTGATATGGCAATATCTCTAGATCGTTGGGCAACTGACTTTGGTTCTGATTGCCGCTTAGAGATTGAAATGGATTCGAGCCGAAATAGCTGTTCGATTGATGCTGGTGCGATTGTTGCAACAGTTGCTGCTGCTGCTGCTGCTGCTGATGTTGCTGTTGCAATACTTGCTGATTATGCTGCTGCTGCTGCTGCTGTTGCTGCTGTTGGTGCTGCTGTTGGTGCAGTTGACTGTTGGATGGGTGCACCATTTTGTTCTCCTCGCTCTGCGTCTCGCTCCCGTCGTCACTGATGCCCATGTGGAAGTTGAGCGAAGGACTCGACCCGGTGGTCATTTGCATGTAGGACAACAGCGAATCCTCATTTGCATTTTGTGGCGCTTTGTTGTTGTTGATGCTGCTACTGTTGCCGGTGTTAGTGTTGTTGTTGTTGTTGTTGTTGTTGTTATTATTACTATTACTGTTGGTGTTATTATTATTGCTGGCGAGCGGTTGCAGGGGCGATAGATTGAGAATGGCATCAATATCCTCCATATCTTCCCGCGACAACAGGTTGATCTGCGACTGCTGCTGTTGTTGCAGTTGCAGTTGCAGCTGCATCTGTTGCTGTTGCTGCTGATGCTGCTGCAGCTGTTGCAATTGTTGCTGTTGCAGCTGCTGCTGTTGCAGCTGACTCTGCTGTTGGTGATGCTGCTGCATATGATGATTGTGCTGCTGCTGATTGTGCAGATTCTGCTGCTGTTGCATTAACATCTGCTGATCCTGCTGATTCAGCATCTGTTCCGAGTTCAACGCAAAGCCATATTGATTGAATTGCGGCTCCACAGCGTTGCTGCCACTAAAATGGAAGCTGCGTTGCACATTGATGCCACCAGCACTGCCAACAGCAGCTGCACTAGCCGTTGCCACATTGCTGGCAGCAATTCCCATTGGCATCACGGGCTGCAGATAAGTGTAGCGTGCCAGCAACAGTTGCTCGGAGACGATGCGCAGCTCTTCCTGCTGCTGTGTGATCAGCTTCTGCAGTTGGTCATGCTTGCGCTGCAGCTGATCCTGCATCTGGCTCTGCGTCGTCGTCATCACAACGGTGCCCGGCAGCAGTTCCGATTGCGATTGCACCGTCATTGGCATGGGCAACGCCACCGACACCGGCACTGGCAGTGGCACTGGCAACGGCAGCGGGGACAAAACGGGTGCCACTGGAAACGGCGCCATCACTGGTTGCATGGGTATCGCCGCCAGATATTGTGGCGGCTCCAGGAAACTGGGTGCCACTATCTGCGGGTTGGCCAAAGGGTAATTGGACTGTGGAAATGAACAGGGATTGCTGGTAACAATCTGTGACGGTGTCAGAGGCAACACTGGCAACAGCTTTGACTGCAACTGTTGCTGTTGCAACTGATGCTGATGACTGAGATGTTGTAGTTGATGTTGCTGATGTTGTTGCTGTTGCTGCTGGTGATGCTGCGATTGGCTCTTGCCAATGCGTTCACGTCCATGCGAGCGGGAGCGTTGACTTTGCTAAGGAAATGAGAAAAGGAAAAGATGTTAGATTGAAGATATATATAGAAGAACATTTTTGCCACCTTCCCAGCCTCATAACTCACCGAACTGATGTGCGTCATGAGGGACTGCCTGCTGGTAACTGACTCGGCCGATATCGATGTGGAATCCGAGTCGTTTGCGCGACTCGAATAGAAATAACACTTGCGCTTGGCCTTCGGCGAGATGCCCGTTGAGCTGATGTTGCCGTAACTGGAGGCGGGCCTTGAGGTCTTCAACGGATTGACGGGGCCAGACTGGCTGGCCGCCGCCGCTGTCCCCGACGACCACATGGGCGAGGCATCTACAGCATCGGCTGCTGTGGCATCTACCTCATTGCTTAGATTCTCAAGAGTGGCGTTGAGCAGCGTGCTGTCCAGATTCTGACGAGTCAGCTCAAAGTCACGCAACGTTGCTGTGGCCGATGCGCATTTGCTGCTGCCGTTTGAATTGGAGGTAGGCGCTTTGGTCGCCTTCTTGCGGTCCTTTTTGTTTTGCTTGAGAACATCCGCATAGCTGACCACCTTGTGCGTGCAGACGACATAGTCTGGCTTGGAGTTGTACTGATGATAGTTGACATAGTAGTCCGTTTGCAGCCAAATCCATTGTTGGCCCTTAGTTAGGAAGCGATAAAAGCATAACTTGCCCTCACCCGTCTGACGCACTGCAAGATGTGAGAGGTATGGATTAGAGTTATGCTTTTTGCAGACTCACATCTAACATACATTCCTCGTGGCATGCCACAATGCTGTCCAGGTCATCGAAGTGATAGTAATCATAGCCCGAGGTGCCCAGCACCTCAAATGGCATATATCCAATGATGGGCGGCGCTCGATGATCCAGAAAGAGAAACTTCCACTCCATGCTGTGCTTCGAGATGAACTCATTGCTGGTGGGATCGATGATGCTCATCTCGCGTATCAACTGCGGCGTCTGTATCCGACCGGTGCCCACAAACACCAGACTCTTGTCCACCTCCACATTGGGATTCTGCTGGAAGATCCGGGGCAGAGCCGGTGAATTGCTACTCTGACTATCCGAACTGGAGCACGTATTCAGATTGGCATCGTGACCTATCGGATCAGAAACCAGAATAAGAACCTATGCTGGAATGCTACTAATCGTCTACCTACGAAAGTAACCCACAAACTTAATCAGCTCGTAGGCATTTTTCTCCACTTTCTCGATTCCGCCTCGTTTCAAATGCGCATAGAAGGTGATCTGATTGCTGGCACTGATGTCCGTCTGGCGGGCTTCGATGAGCGGCGTGGGATTCAGGAAAATATTGAGCAGAGCTTCGTGCTCCAATTCATAGGCCAGATCATATATGCTCATGTTGTACAGTTCATGCTGGAAGCGGAACAAACTAGTCTATAGTAAATAATTCGATTTCTTTTGCGTGTTGGCGTCACCTACCGGCAAATAGCCCAACTGGGCGGTAATACTTTCCGATGTATAAAATATGGATCCCATACTGCTAAAGACCATCATGAAGCCGTCCAGGGACTCCAGCATTAAGTGCGTAAACTCGTCGTTAGTGAGAAATGTGGGCTTCCAGTCTTGTTGTATCTCAAAAACCCTCGAACGATCCGTTGCCTCTGCGTACATATCACATCATATTACTTGGGATGGGCAATATTTAAATGACAGCTAAACATTTACCATTGTGGTTCTTTAGGAATGCTATTGTGGACTTGAGCACTGTAGACTTGTCCATTTTACGATTGGACGGGGTTATCAATGCACTCAAATCATTCACCAGCGAATTGAATTGATCCCGACGTTTCTTCTCGCTGAGATTTCGCGACTTTCTGCAAATAAGACTGCTCGGGTTACCAAAAACAAAAGCTTGTATAATTCTCAAATCGTAAGGCACAAAACAAAAATAGATGAAAAAAAAAATCATAAAACGTTAAGATTAGCTCAAGTAGAAAAGGGATTGCACAATGCCTCACCCCATTCCCCGAAATATAAACCTCCCCAAGACACACTTATACACTGACAGTTACACACTCACATACGCTAACGCTTACGCACACGCACACGTTGAACAGCTGCTCACCTTTGGCTCACGTGTGTCCTGCGATTGATGCATTGTCTGGCGCTTATTAGACCAATCCACCCACATGCTCTCAACACACACTGAGCTCTGCCTCATGCGTGCGTGTGTGTGTGTGTGTGTGTGTGTGTGTGTCTCGATGTGGCAGGCACAAGAACAGTGTCCTTTCTGTTGTCGCTTTGCATTTGTTGCGCTAGGCCAAACAATTTTGGGCTCTGTTTGTGCATTTGACATTTGCGTGTCAATAAAATGAATCCCAATGAGAGAGAGAGAGAGAGAGAGAGAGAGAGAGAGAGACAGAGACAGTGCCAGATAGACACACTAAGTAAGAGTTGGCTGTGAGTTTAGATGCCTTCTTGCCTTTTGGAATCCAGTTTTGATTTAATACAAAAGTAACAGCACAGACAATCCAAGAGCAAAAACATTGTATTTTTTAGTTTAACTACTAGCCTAACTCGGATATGCTAAGTCAAGTTCATTCTTGTTACTTATCTATTCCCAACTATATTTTGAACTCCATTAGCAGTGCTTGCTTGATTTGCCTGTTGAAACGGTTGAGAAGGTTTATAGAAATACAGAACTAACTACATATTGTTGTACATCATAAAGAATTATTCAGCTTATTGGAATACCTTTAAGTTAGTATTTAATTTTCCTTCGAAAACTGTTTCAACATTTTTTCGGTAGTCAAAACGGTGAAAATTCTTATTTGTACAGAAATTTATGAAGTTTATTTGATTATTAATTAAAATTAAGGTATTTAGTTAGACTAAATTTGGTTGAAGGGTCATCTACATGGTCATCTAGATCAAAGAAGTGGACTAAAAATTGTTTTTGCTATTTTATTATATATTCATAGGCTTTGCATTTAAAGATTATTAATTAAACGTATTTTTTACATACGTCTCATGAATTATATAAACATATATTTATTCATTAATCTGTTTGTATTATCTTTCTCGCTCTATCTTCCTTTCTATCCATCAATATCTTTGTACTTTGTATCTATTATAATGTTATTGTCTTGAAGTAATGCTTACTTTTTAATAAGGTCTCAAATACAACAATATTATGCAATATTCTTATTTACTCACCTCCTTCTACATTCAACTCTATTTATTTGAACTGAGTAATAAGAAGTTGTAATGTAATTAATCAATGTATAGCCAAATCCGAACTGAACTTTAAGTGTGTCCATACGATTATATTATAATATTTAATTAGCATAGCTCAAGTTGTACACCTCTCGATACACTCAATGACTGTGCCTCTCTCTCTCGCTCTCTCTCTCTCTCTTTATCTCTTTGTCCCTCCATCTTTCTGTTTTCGCTTTTTCGCCCTCTTTTGCTGGCTATTGGAATACTAATTTGATACTTTTATTACAAGGCTCTTTTACATATTATGCAATATCAAAAAAGAAGCAAAAATTAGGATTATAAATATATATTTATATATTTAGACGCTGTGGTCAGTGTCCAAAAATCAAATCACACTCAAATTACAGTTAATTGAAGTACTGAATTCAATTTGACTCGACATTGATTTGAGGTTTATGTTACCTGAACAACCCGTCCACAACATGTTGCTAGCTGTAGTATTTATATTTTTTTTTTGTTGGTCTGGACTGGAGTTGGTGGCGCTGCCAACGGAAAAGGTGGGCGACAAGCCGATTATGACATATTTTGCTGACAGCCTTTCACTTGCGTGCGTCATGGCCATGGCCATATTTTTAGCATTATCATCTATTTGAATATAATTTTTGCTACTGCCTACATATTTTTTAAATTTTGTATTTCTTGTTTTGTAGTCTGCACATCATAACTGTCACTTGCAGTGCAACCCTGTCTATCTGTCTTTCCCATACGCATTTTCCGTATTTAGATATTCGCTGTTGTATGTAGATACACTTTCTATATTCTCACCTTTTCGTGTCATCCTTATCGTCGCTCTCGTCGTCCATCTTCGTATTTGTTTGATAATCCTCTTCCAACTTGACGATTTAAGGAAATAAAAACCAACAAAAAAAAAACACTGCAAAAAATAGTTTATGTAGGCAATTCGATGGTTACATATTTGTTCTATTTGTAGTTTTGGGTTTCCATTGAAATTGAATTGTTAACACTTTGGTTTTTTCACTAGCAGACACACAACAGCTATTTCCAATTGTGCCACATTTTGTATTTATTTTTCAGCTGCTTGAAGAAATTTGTAGAGATTTATTTAATTGAATATTGCGCGTTAATTTTAAGTTATTAAACCAATATTTGATGCATACATAAATATATATTTTATGTATTTTTAGCTGCGACGCGTTTTGCGTTACCGTCAGCAACAAGTGCAGTTGAGCTTCTGCCCTGCCTTTGCCTATCAATATGCTTAACTCAACACTCACACACACACACATACACACACACAATAATAACTTTGTGCTGCTGACAGCAGCAGCAGCAGCAGCAGCAGCAGCAGCATCCTTTGCGAAGGAGTCGGCGCTGCTGCTGCAGTTATGTAATGCTTTTGGCACTCGATTCTGGTGCGCCTGCGCATGTGCCACACTACGTGCCCCGTGCTGAATACGCTGTGCTCGAGCGCCAATCAGTGCAGGCGCCGCAGATGTTGCACTTTTGCAACCCCTAAAAAGTATGCTATGCTTAATGCTTCTAAATGCGTCGGCGAATGCCATAACAACCTATTCCCAGTCGCTGCTGCTCCAACTCTCGCTGTGTGTGCGTGTGTGTGTGTGTGTGTGTGTGTGTGCGTTTGTGTTTGAGCAGCTGCTAACCAATTGCCTGGCTGCGTTGCCTTTTTCCACGACGCCTATTTAAAGAGCAGACCTACTCACACACACACACACACACACACACCCAAATACACACATTGCATAATGTTTTTCTGTGTATGGGTTTGTTTGTGTGTTTGTTTGAGTGACACTACATTTTGAGCAGTTGATTTTGAACTTGATTTTTTTTTTTATTTGCTGTGGTTGTCATTTGAATGCAAACGTTTGGCGTAATTTAGCATTTGGGTAAACAATCGTTTGCTTAATTGCCAATTGGAGGGCTTCGCGTGCAGCAATTTGTGGCAACTTGCCGCACAAAACTTTCACTGTTGCCCCAAGAAGAAAATGTCAAAGAAATTGTTCTCGAAATTCTCATTGTTGTTGCTGAAAGCCTGGCAACTGCTTGCCACATAAAAAGCAGTGGTTGTTGCAAAAGGTGCAAAATGTTGCTGCTGCGTTTACCCTTAATTAAAAGCGATTCATGCGACGGCTTTAAATGTGCAGTTCAAAAGCGGCTTAAAACGCACACAAAAATACAAACATACAAACTTACCTATATATATATATATATATGTTGGTATGTAGACGTGTATGCATATTTGTAGCTGTTTAATTAATCCGTTTAGCCGCTTGTCCGGCAAACAGCAAGTGGAGCATTTAACGATTCATAATTTCCCACATGTATTCCCACAGATACAAATCCAAGCGACCAGTCACATTTTAAATCAACATCAAAGCCAAAATGCCGACAGCTTTTCCCAGTCTTACATCCCCTGACTACGAACAACTCAAACTGTAAATTCTGCTCCTGGCCAAGTGTTGCTGGTTAACCCTAAGTAGCTGCTGTTGTTGATGTTGTTATTGTTGTTAGTAGTAAGACAGGTTGGGTTTTACCTTACAGACTGTGGTTTTGCCAGCTTTTGAAACGTAGCTGTTGATAATTGGCAACAAGTTATTTAATGGCTCGTATTGCAATTAGTGCGGTTTGCTGGATGCTGAATCGCAAATGGCAAGAATAATGAGTGTAAGACAAAAGGAGTCAGTCAAAGCTTGCACAGTTTCTTTTGACTTTTTACATCTTGCCTCCAAGTTGACAAATGCATAATAAACAATCACAAATGTATCCAAAAGTAAACACAAAAAATAGCTGCAAGAGCTTTTGACAAGCAATTTACCACCGCCACAGCTCCCGCCCCGGTCCCACCCGATCTGAAGCCAGAAGCAAACAATATATTTTCCAATGCACATTTGGCATTGATAAAAGGTGTTTTTTTTGCAATGCGGAAGCAAATTACTCAAAAAGCCGGTTGCCAACAAGATCGTTGACTGACCTACTCATGCTAAAAAGCGCAAAGCTCTCTTCTGTTTAATGCTCTCTGCACTCTCAGGGCTCTCCCGGTCAAATGTTCCCACACTCTGGCTCTCTTGCTCGCATGCCGTGGCAGCTAGCGTCGTTTGATTGCATTTCTAAAGCTTCGCTCAATACAGAAATTATCGCATAGTTACGCTGCATGTGTGTGTTTTGTTTGTCAATGTGTGTGTGAGTGCATGTGTCGGTGTTTGATTTCTTTGTCAGTGAACTTGAGCTTTTGCTAGCTGCGCTAATTGCATTGCGATTACAGCATAGCGCAAATGTATGCGTGTTTTTCTGTGTATGAATCGATGTGTGTGTGTGTGCTGTGTGTGATAATACCTAACACTTATACGCCCCTTACAGCGCGCAGCTCTTCGCTTCGTTTTCTTTGGCTACGTTCCGCCTTTTCCACAGCTTTGCGAAACTTTTGTAATATTTTTTGTTTCATTTGCACTGCTGCACTTTTGCACTACTCACATATTCGGTCTCTCCCTCTCTCGCTTGCTCTCTCTATTTGTATATATCTCTTATTCTCTTGCGTTGTTGTCTACGCTCTCTTTGCTTGCTGTTGTTTTAAACTTGACTTAATTAAATTTTTCCTACTTTTTTCTGTTGTGGTTGTGCTTTATTTTTACATTCTGTCAATTGTCCGTCATTCATTGATTTATTTTATCTATTTGTTTCTTTTTATTTCCGCTTTGTTCGAACATTTGTTTGTCAGACATCATCTTCTCTCATACCTTGAGAGATTTGGTCTTATTTTATTGTCGAACCCACTTAAATATAATGTTAATTTCAAACACTGGCTGAGCTCAGGTCTAAAGATACTTTTCCCTTCAAATCTTCTAACCTGTTCGACTCAAAAGTAACTCGTATATATTAAGTACTAATGCATCGATTTGTCTTATTGCCATAAATAGTCGAGGCATGATGCACTTAAACGCCTCATCTCCCAGATGAACATTCGATGGGGCAAACAAAGCGGATGTCTGACTATGTACAAAAGTTTTGTATATTGCACATGTTCAACGACAAACTTGCTCATTAATTATTATTTTTGTTAAGTGGCAAACTTAGTAATTTTAATTTAATATTTGTTTGAAGCACGCTTTGTCCGAAGCGATTGAATAATTAAGAAAACGGGAAAGAAGTATTTTGAAGTTAATCTTTATAATTTATACAAACTCATTTAGTCGATTTTAAGTATTTTAAGTCTTTAATTATCTGATAGTTGTTTGGTTTTTGAGATAGTTTTCTACTTTTCAGTTGTATATTTAATTTCTCTATAGTTATAGTTACTACAGTCAATTTGTACTATGTTTATATATACTTATATTATTTGACACGAAGCGATGTCTAACTGTGAATTCTTATTCAGCTTTTGCTTTTGTTGGGCAATAATTAATTCCTGCCTTTTCACACTTTTATTAAACTTAATGATATCATTTAAATACTTTTTGCTGCTATTTGGTTAGCTGTCTTGCTTATCTGACTAAATAATAACCCATTCTAGTTTTTTTAATATTTATTTTTCCCATGTATTTGTATTTGTGGCAAACAAAGATTTTGGCTAGCTATATAGAATTACGCTCTCTTAAGGCATATTTAAAAGTATTTTGCACACACAAAATAGTGTCAGCTGCGGTGTATTTGTCAGTCGCATGACGTATCATGTTAAAGGACGTATTGCGGAGATTTTGAATTATCTTTGTAAAATATTTGTTTATAATTGAATAGTAGTCAATTGAAATGCATTTACGCTGGCATTCTATCTGCCTGGCGCATGATCACACACACACACACACACAGGCAATCAGGCACACCAATGAATAATGCACACGCGCACTTACACAGCGACACAGCGGGAAGCAAACTGACACACTCACTTGTATTTGATTCGACTCGACTCAAACGCTGACGATGACGTTTCAAAAAGACGCTACTCAAATCCAGAAACATACCCAAAAACCCAAGTCGCCAAAGAAAAACCAAACCGAGCACCCTCCTCTCCCTCAGCACTTTGACAAAGCAAGAACGAATATAAAAATAAAAAAAATTAGCTGAAATACTATAAGAAAAAAACTCAACTACTTAAATCATTTATTTAGTTGTTTTTAGTTTGACACATATTTTTTTTTGTCATTTATATATTTTGTTAGTTAGCTGGCACTTTTGAGCTTCGGTTTGGTTTAGAGTGCTCTCTTTTTGCAGTGCATACGTAGAATGCATTTTTGGTTGAATGCACTTTTGAGTAGTTCTCATATTGTTAGTGTTTGTTTGCATACCCTCCCCACACCGTCCACCCCCCACCCTTCAGTTTGCTCTTGTTTGTAGTTTGCGTTATAATAGTGTTTTTTTTTTTTATTATACTTTAGCACTTGTGCTTAACGGTTAGTTTTCACATCTTTTCCTTTTCCTTTCGTTTGTTTGCTTCGCACTTGGTGTTTAATTTAATAATTACTTTTGAGTACATTTAAATTAATTGCTGCAATAGCTCATTTTGCTGACTAGACTTTGAGGCTTTATATAAATTTATCTATTAATATATATTTTATTTATATGAACACATTTCTTATTAGCACTTAATTTGGTTTACAGAAATTACACAATATTTATAATTGCCGCCTTTTTTATGTCGTTTTTGTTTACTCTGCTTTTCGTGTTTATCTGCGCACAAAAAAATATATTTTTTTGTGTTTGGTATGTTTTCATAATATTTGCATAGCTCTTCAATAAATTTCCACTTTGAAAATATTGTAATTTTTTTTTGCAAACGATTTCATTTTATATTTTTATATTTGGGACTATTACTTTATATATGTTATGATTTTATTTATTTTTTTTTACCAAAACAGCAAAAAAAAAAAATTATAAAATGTTAAGGGAGGAAAAACAAAACCTGCAGACACAGATACACAGAGAGAATTACGGGCGCACTCTGAAAAACAGGCAAGACACAAGCTTGTAATTTACGATCGAGTTACTGCTGAATGTCAGTGGTAGACACTACGAATTGCACGTTAGAATAGAGAACCGTTATGAAGATACAGCGAATATTATAAATCCTATATACGATATATATATATAAATGTATATATATACATATATATATATATATACTATTGTTAGGTACATTTTGGGCTTGTCAAAGCAATCGCTGGCAATTGCGCCTCTAGCTTTTGGAGCTGACTGACTAGTGGGAGGCTGCTGTTGCTGTTGCTGCTGTTGCTGTTGCTGCCTCTCGCTGGAGTACAACGCTTTTGTTGATGATGTGCAACTGGGCACTGGGTACTATATACTGGGTATGGGGAGACGCGGTCGACTCTCGTTGTCGCTGCGCGTGTCAAAATATAACTGAAAGAAAAGGCCCCAAAAACGGTCGAGTACGAGAATTGCAATTTCTAAGCTGCAACGCTGCGCTCGACAAAATACAAATACAAAATACAAAAAAAAAAAAACAAAAAACAACAGCGTCGTGGATAAACGCTGAGTGTTGAGTACGAAATGCGAGCGAATATACAATAATGTTCTCAATTCTCAGTCACACATGCTCACATGCTATTTTTGCCGTATAGCCTTCGGCATTCGGTTCGCTAGCCGGTAGCTATTGCAGCAGTTGTGCTGTTCAACGGTACGTATACGCGATTTCTCAGCACTCTCTCAGCATTATTATTACCTGACATTTGCGAGCTGCGACCGGCTATTATTTAATACTCACTCAACGACGATCGTAGCAATTCCAGCAGTAACGCTAAGCAGCAGACAGCAGACAGCAGACGGCAGACGGCAGACTTCTCTATGTGTGTTGTATGCTTAATAATTTTGCTTTATCTTTCTCCCTCTCTCTCTTTCACTCTCTCAGTCTCTGTTTCTTTCAATAATTTACAGCTGCTATCAGTTATCAGAATTTTACCACCTCTCAAACGATGTTTTAAGAATACACCATAGTTGTATAAGTTTCCCTTCTAGAGGTTCAAGGTCAGCAAGGTTTTTTAATATGTATATATTTTATGTATGTATATATATATGTATATATATATATATATATATATTTGCACTTTTCGTCTCTGCAGCTGGCACTAGCTGCCCAATAATACCCTTTGGTTTAGTCAGGTGTTTCAAGCCACTCGGCAAGTGCTATTAATTATTAATGATCTTTCTTAGCTTAGATCAAAGCAGTGATATAAAAAATATTTTATATGAATAAAATTAATTTAAAGATTATGCTTAAGATATTAAACGTATATCAGCATATGATTTATACTTACGCAGTATCTCGATGTCGTTGGTATTCAATATGATATCTTTTGCTTATAAAAATGTAATAATCAGAGTTAGGGTTACTCAAAACGAACCATAAAATTGCTATAAACGTTTGCCATCGCAAGTACTAGAAGAACTACATGTAAATATGTAATTTTTATTGATGATATTTATAGATAGATTGAGCTTTATCAGCATATCAAATAATTGATTCAAATGGAAGAGTTGCACAATTCTTCTGATTCGGATCAAATTGCACTACAAATTTCGTATTTATTATATGCTCGCGTAATATGCACCATTTCCAGAGATTTGCATAGTGCATTTGTTTTCGTTTTCAAGTCTTATGCAATTCGTTTGCAACACAGGATATATTGAAATTGTATATAGTGCAGTCAGTGGCCACTGGGCCAATCTGGGCGCTAGACCTAGTGTTAAATATTTATGGGGCGTCCCAGTAAATCGTATGCCTGAACTCAGTTTGGAGTTGGTTTTGGTGTTATTGATTTGATTTTTCGTAGCGTTCAACTCAAATTGCAGTCGAAGGCTATGCTGCGAACGGATTGCAATTGCATTGGTCTAAAATTGGAATAACTGTACAATTTTGATTTAAATTTGTATGTGTTTTCTCTTTTTGTAAATTGCATTTTATTGGACATTTGATTTTGTAAATGAAAGAAATACGAAAAAAAATAAACGTAGAAAACTGAAATATCATTTATCATATATCATTTATCATTTATAATCATAGTCATATTCATTCATATTCATATATTCATTTATTTCTTTTTCGCTTGTTTTTTGTTGTTGGTTTTGTTTTAGTGTTTTCGGTATAAATTAGACACAAAAAACGTTTACAAATTATGTCGAATATTTCAAAAACTTAGCTGACAAAAATCATTGATTATGTTGTATAAAATTACATAGCTAGGTGCTAAATGTGTGTGTGTTGTGTTTACTAAATTAAATTCGTGATCATATAAGAAAGATGCTTGTTTATAAGGCGTAGTTCAACAAAGTCCTAACTATATACAAGGATTTTGAAATGAGCTGACTGGCAAAGCAAATTGTTGTTTTTAAAATTGATTTGCTTCACATTACAAAAATTTAAATGAGGCATGAGGCTTAAAGTTAATTAAATTATTTAAATTACTACTTAAAGTTCTTGTGTGTTCTTTCGTTTATAGGAATGCGGACTTTAGATACAGATACAGATACAATATAATATAATAAGTAGTTACAGATACAAATACAGAAAAAGAGCATTGGCATTAGCCGATCAATCATTTTGAAATTGGCATACATATATATATATAATTATATACATATATATATATACATATATATATATATATATATATATACAAATATATATACATACATATATAGGTGAGCACATATACAATATACAATACAACTTGGATAGTATTTATAGCTTAATTAAAAAACATTTACAGAGAGACAGAGTGTGTATGTTTGTCAGAGAGTAGAAGTTAATTATTTATAGAGCAAAATTTAAATAGGGGGAGCTAAGAAAACAAATATATTGTGTTTTTGTAATTGAAACTGTTTTTGTATACACGAATTCTAACTACACGCTAATCTTGAGAGCTCTCTCTCTCTCCCTCTCTCTCTCTTTCTCTCTTTTACACATATACATACATTAGTTACGGTACTTTACTTGTATTTATATACATTTATGCTTGTATCTTTTATAATTTTTTTTTTTAAGTTATACAAAAGAAAAATAGTTGCAGATTGTCTTATAGTTCCAGCCGCTTATACTTAATTAAACCAAGAGATACTCCCAGGAGAGAATTCTCAGCTCTTCTTCCTCGAAATCTTCTTGTGTGGTTTTGTTTTGTGAAAAATTGTTTTAAGTAATGTTTTCTTTTTATTTTTCGGGAGTTGCATTGAATATTATTGAGTTTTTTTTTCTGCTTTAGTGAATTTTCTTGTTGTTGGCCTTTACATCGTTTAAAATTTGTGTATTTGTTGTTTTCGAAACCATTAGTTGTTTGTGGTTGTTAAAGTGAAATATTTGCAATGCCAAAATGATTAAGAAGTTTTTGTTTTTCCTTTTTTTTTGTTGGTTTTTTTGATTTTTTTGATTTTGCTTTGTGGAATGTGGTTCGTTTTTATGGTAGAAACAAGAAAATGGGGGCTCTCTCGATTGCTAAAGGGGCGTCCAAACGACTTTTGATTGTATGTGTATATATATATATATATATATATATATATATATATATTTATAAATTGTAAATCTCTCTCGTTAACTACTACACATCGAGCAAGTTGAACTTTTACACAAAATTTGTTTACACTTTCAAGTGAACAGTTTTAAAGATTATAGTTTACAGTTTACAGTTCTAAGTTTATAGCTACAGTTTACAGTTTACAGTTTACAGTTTACAGTTTACAGTTCTAAGTTTTACAGCTAACAGTTTATAGTTTACAGTTTACAGTTAACAGTTTACAGTGTTTACAGTTTACAGTTTACAGTTATGTTTTCAACTACTGATAATTTGGTTCTGCTAAGTTATTAGTATTATGTATATCTTTTCGTTTTGGCCCCTAGGATAACAGTAACGTGTAATACGAATGGCTTAGACACAGAAATTACGCTTGTTATATTTGCTTTTGTATTATATTTGTTATTATTGTTGTTGTTGTTGCTGTTCTTCTTGTTGTTGTTGTTGTTGTTGTTTTCATTTACCACATTGAGAATAGGTTTCGACATTTATTACAAACTACTACAAACTGCACACTACAGCATCAGCTCCTCATCGGTGTGTGGCTCTGCATACAAACAGCACTCATCCACACCCACTCCAACACCAACTCCAACTCCAACACCCACTCCAGCTCCACCCGCTGGCTCAGCACCCACCTGCTCCTCACAGTCGAAGCTTAGATTATGCGGCTGCTGCGGCGACTGCGGCGCCTGCTGTTGCGGCTGTGGCTGCCTCAGCTCCTGCAACCAATCCAGCGTCTTATCTATCGCCCGTAGACGCTTCTCCAACAACGTGGTGGCCAGTATGTCCACCTGGAAGAAGTAAAAGCTGCAGATTAGCTACTGCTAGACAAACTCTTAAATATATAGCCAGTTATACAAAGAAAAAGTAAATTCATTAATATTAAATTATATTAATAAAAATTACAAAGCGTGAAATAAAAAAAAATAATTATTATCAAATCAATGTTTGTTGGTCGAAGTGCTTTGATGCGAGAGACGTACCTTCAGCTGCTGGGAGAGTGGCAGCAGTGCAATGATCCACCAGGCCCAAGCTGGTCCGTCCGTGATCAGTTGCCAGCTGTGCTCCAGCGGCGGCATCTGGCCATAACTCTGGAGTATCTCGTGCTTCTGCTCGGTGCTGAGGCTCTCGAACCAGCCAGTTGCCTTGTCCATCACCTGCGACTGCATCGTTGCCAGCGAATCGACCTGATCATTGGCAATCGGCTCGTCACAGATGTACTCCACCTTGGCCGTTTCGTAGCCATCCTTTTCGCTGCGCGCAAGTATTTTAAATCGTTTGCAGCCAATGGTGCTGAGTATGGAGCAACCGTCGCCGAGGAGCACACAATCCCTGATGTCCAGAATGGTGCCGACGTTGTAGTAGCGCGATTTGCCGCTATGCGGCTGGACAATGCCGAACGTCTTGTCGCCAGATTCGAGGGCGCGACGCACCATGAGGCGATACCGCGGATCACAGACAAACAGTGGGCAAGGCACCGATGGGAAGGCCGCGGTGCAGATGAATACCGGCACCGACGGCTCCAGATCGATCTCCTGGCGAAAGCGCGCCTTGTACTGGTCTGGAATGAATCGTTTCATTGCGGCTTCTAGGAATTTCGTAACTGGCCGCTTGGCTAGCGCAAAGGGTACTGGCGAGGATGAGCCCTGATACAGATTACTATTGACATTTAGTTCCACAAGTGGTGACATGCACAATGGACACGAGGAGTTGTAATCCATGCAACGATCCAAGCATACCAAACAGTAGGTGTGTCCACACGGCGTCACCACCGGCTTCCACAGCGTCCGGCAGCACAGCACGCAATCAAAGTCGCTGGCATCGATCAGCTGACCACTTACAGCACTCAACTGACGCTGACCAGCACCACCGAGCTCTACACGAATGGATTCATAGAGAAAAAGAGAAAGAGAGAGAGAGAGAGAGAGAATAATGAATTAGTAAAAATGTGCTTCAATTTGATTGTACTCTATTTAAGTTGTAGTCTAATAAAATGCTCAGATTCCTCATGGTTTGGCAACTAATAAAAAACTTTAGTTTCAAATGAAACACATTAGATTAAAAGAAAGTCCATTTGGCATAGGTTTTTTAAGTTTACCACAGCCAGAAACTCATCAAAACTCAACTAATTTTCAAAAGAATTGGCAATCTTAATTTGAACTAAATTCATTATGCCTTCCAAGATAGCTGAGCATCTCAACATAGCCCAGAACTCGTCCATCTCTTATACTATATAACAGTACTAATCAATACTCTTTTTACTTAGCTGTCAAAACTACTTAATTAGATTATTATAACTCCCTCACTGATTGAGAAATCTAACTGAAAACTGTTTAAGATATTTTAAAGTAAGTGAGACTTTTATAAATGTTCATATATCTATCTGAATGGAGATCTATTTGAAAACCTTTTAAGCAGCTTTAGCGATTATTGAACATAATCAAAATCTTATAAATTTGGCTGATACTCATTCCTAGTAAGATCCAGATGTGAAACATAAGCTAAGACTTATCTTTTAGAATTATAACACCCCCTCACATTCTCACATTGAGGAAATATGAGAATATTAAAATTAGCTGCAGCTGTTATTAAACATAAGTCAAATCTCTAATCTAATCCAATCCGACTCACTTCTTAATCGGTGCATCTCGACCTGGGTGCGTTCGAGGACGCTGCTGAGCACTCGACTGCAACGACGACTCTTGAAGGAGTCTCGGTCCTGCGGCAGATGTTGCGTGTCGCGTGACGCTTTACATTTTCTACGGCAATGTTTGCGATTTGCATGGCGACGAGCCTGCAGCTCGAATTGCTTGGCGCTGTGCAGTTGATCGTAGACACTGTGCTGATTGATGTAGTTGAGGTCGCTGGGAAACAGAAAGTCGCCATTCATATGCAGATGCGTCGCCACCTCCTCCTCCACACCCTCTTCGACCTCAACCTCCTCCTCCTCGTCGTCCTCGTCATCGGCCATGATGTAGTTGTTGTCATAGTGCTGCTCACAGCTCAAGCCAAACTCATCCTCCACATCGTCGAGGTGGACGTGATGATGATGCTGTTTCCTGCGACGACGCAGCTGCTCCCAGAGCAGTGCATATGATGTCTTTGATGAGGCATAACTGCACTGCTGCTGCTGCTGATGTTGCGCTGCCGACGCGGGCAGCGAGTGAATCGAGCCGCGACTTTTGGGCACTAGAGCCAGGAGACGTTGCAGTATCTGAAACAGTGTGAAATTTAGAGAATGCTGGTCACTTAATTAGGTACAACAAAAGCACTCACCTTGGCGAGATCATGTTGAAAGATTTCCGAGTTGCTGAGATTTGTGTTTTTGTCGAGGCAAATGGCCAGAAAGGCATTGAACAAGGCCTCTTCCAGATGGCTCAATCCGCTGAGCGCCAAAGCACGCAAATAGTGAGCCTGTTTTCAATTGAGAGCATACCAATTAGCGAGTGTTTACTGTAGTCGAGTATAGTATAGTGTAGCCTACCTTGGGCGATGTGCAGCGAGTTCTGAGCGCATTTTCAATGTCCGCCAGGGAACTTTGATAGTGATTCAGTTTCAACAACACCTCGGCACGCAAACAGAGACTTTTAAAGTTGCTCGGCGCTGTAAAATAAGGAAAAGAATTGAGTTAATTAATATGCAACACATCAGCTGTAAATGTCACACTCTTAACTGTCAATTACAACTAAAATGAAATGATTGTCAAAAATGATCAACGCTCATCAGACAAATTTCTATATTTATTATCTTTTGGAGACGATATTTGTGTTGTGTGCCAAATCACTTGGCAGCTAATTATATTTGTACGTTTACGTTTGCCTCAAACCATCCATTCAACCAGCCACCCACCCACAAACCCAACCACTCACGGCGACGTGCAACACGCGCGCAAATTCGACAATTAGTTCGATGTTGACGGTGACGTTGACGTCGCTGTCGCAGCGACTGCAATCGCCCACGCGTCGCAGCATCTTGTTCGTCATTCGGTCTGCAGTCAGCATTAATATTTGCGTCTAACAGCAGGCGCTTTAACAGCAGCCGGCACGCGCCGAGATTATTGCTAAAATATACCAACATAAATGTTGTAAATTTATGTTTATTAAACTAACAGCAACTGGTGTAGAAATATGAAATTATAAATTTCAACAGGCATGTTACATCAAGCTTGATTAAATAACAAATTGCAGTATTTATTAAATTTATGCCTGTTAAGTTAATTTCTGAATATTAACTTAATTCAAATAAAACACGTATCAAGTTCAGCAAACGAGTTTAACATAGTCATAACTGTTAAAGCTGCAGAGAATGGTGTTAGCGACATGTTAACATGTTGCCAACAAATTATTGTGAGACTGTTAACTGGTGTCTGGCAACACACAAATCAGCATAGCTGATGTTTAACAGAGCTAAGAAATTGAGCACTGCTCCCATTTTAAGCAGCAGCGTTTACACAGGTTAAGAGCAAGCGCACTTAATATAAATGTAAAATCGCTCTTTCACATGCGCACTCTCTTAGGCTGTTAAGTGTTAAGAGCGGCACATTGCAGGCAGCTGCTGACGCTGCTGTTAAAAAATCGCGATTATGTAGCCTAACATTACGCAACATAAAAACAAGCGCAACAACAAGCAGCGCAGCGGCAGCCTCAACGTAGATATCAATAAATGTCTGTCCGTTTGTCTGAGTGTCTGTGCGCTTTTGGCCCTACAGTTATTGTTGTTGCAATTGTTACACAAATTGTTGCAAAAATGATTACATATCAGCCAATATACGCAGCAAATGCAGGAAACTCTTGCTGCGCATCAGATGTAAGACTTACAGCTTGTCACTTCAGATACAGACACAGATACAGGGTATAGATACAAATAGAAACATAACGATGTTGTCCATGTTTAAACTTATGTCTGCTTATGTCGATATGCTCGCTGGTTATGTAAAACACTCGCTGCTCGGCAATGTTTGTCAATATTGTTGTCCCAAATTGATGTCAAGTGTGTGTGTGTGTGTGTGTGTGCTGAGTGTGGGTTTGTGTGTGTGTGTGTGTGTGCAAAATGATAATATAAATAGATAAGAAAGGTAAATTGAGGATGTGTGTTGGGTAAGTGTGCTGCATGGGGGATGATAGAAGGCGTTTATTTTACAGCTACTTAACGGAATTCACACGTGTCAGATAAGTAGCTAATTATTTTGGTACTTACTTAAGGTATTAGTCTTTAAATAGATAAGATATTGAATTTAAATATGATTCATGTATGCTTTATGACTAATTATAAAAATGGAATATAATTTTTAGTTATGTTGAATAACGGCAGTGTAATAATGGAAAATGTAAAATAATGGAGATTGATTTATTTGTTATTTTGGTGTTCAGCTAATTCAATTATATCCACAGCTTTATTTTAAACTTGTCGACTAGATAAAGTAGCTAAAAACATTGACATAACTTATATGGCTTGCTTTTCTCATATAGAGAGATAGGTCTGCTTATCAGGTCTGTCAAAAATTGCTCGATTCAAACTTGATATAGTGGGGCACACGTATCACATCCACAGTTGTTTTCTTTCTTATCAAGACTTTATATTAAATAGTATATACATATTTATGATCATAGCCGCATCCGTCTATCCCTCTGCTGAAGGCAGTAAATAAGACTGAGATGACCGAATCGAATATATATATAATTGCATATATAAATATATATATATATCAAGAGTTTCATATTAATTTATTTTGTATGTCAGTAGCATAATTCCGATCAACAAGGGTATATAATCATCGTCGTGCCAAAGATAACCGTTCTTGCTTATTTGTATTTATAGATAACCTTGGTAAGGACGTTTATTTATTTTTTTATATTTGGTTTTGGAATATTGATGAAGCTATTGAAAAGGTTGTTTCTAGTTGTATTATGAATATTTTGCATATTATTATATTTTCATTTTGCAATTATTATTATTAATATTTTGTCTATAATATTGTTATATTGTTTACTTAATTTAGTTTTTCTAAGCTCACGTTTAGTAATTGCATAAGTTTAAAAAAACAACAGCATCTGTTTAGCAATCGCCACAATTATTCCATCAAGCAATTAAGAACATATAGAAACTTAGATAATTGGAGACAGAGCTCGCCTCCGTATCAACTTGAGCAGCTGGGAACGTGCTCAGCTGGCAAAACATGCTATATCTACATAATTCGTATATATAAATGTATATCAACTTGATAAATACCATATATAAATATATATCTCTCATTGCTTTCAGTCGCCACGTTCAGCAACCGACTTCCCGTTCGATAATGAGCGAAAGAGACAGAGATAGATATACAGAGAGAGAGAGAGAGAGAGAGAGAGAGAGAGAGAGAGAGGGGGGGAATACTTTTAGACGTAATTGATTACAATGTAAGCTGCTCGAGCAAACGTTGAGCAAAGCAAATTCGATCAATATGCAATAGGCGAATGCCTCATTATTGTTGCTCTTGTTGATGTTGTTGCTGTTGTTGTCACTTTGCACTAAATTGAGAATTTACAACAGCAAAAACAGGAACAACAACACAGAATACGATCTTAAGAAAAGGAAAGAGACTCCCTCGCATTTTGCTCATCCTTCGCATGATCATTTTTCAGTAGTGCTTCAGACAATTTAAGCCCAACTGTTGATAAATTGCATTTCTGCAATTGTCGTTCTATATATATATATACTATATACAACATACACTCAAAAAAAACCACGGTTTTTGTTTTCCTAATTGAAAAGATTCAAATTTAAAAATTCATAGCAAATATTTATAATTTTCAGAGTGATTTCTATATGTGTACGCAGAACTTTAAAATTAGCTTTTTTTGTTATTGAACATTGTGAAATTAAATATAATTAAATATACAATAATTGTATATAGTCGAAATCAAAATTCGAACATAACAGTAAGAATTTTTTCTAAAAATAGGGAATTGCATTTCTACTTGCAAATATTTTCAATTATTATATTACATTACAATTCTTTCTCTGAGTGTTTGCAGCATATGTATGTATATGTATATGTATTTGTATTTGTATTTGTATAAATTTCTTGGCCACATGGGCGAGCCGCTTGCATTGAAATCGGATTTCGTCACGTACATTAAAAATCATTTCGCGAATTTCGCGATTCTCGTTGACAAGTGGCCGCCACTTGCAGATTACATAAGCATCACAAAATAATATGCGATACATATATATATATATATATATATATATATATATATGTGCATATATGAAGACGATATAAAATCAAAATCTGCCAACTGATTCATTAATCAAGTGTACTATAACCATAGCCAAATCACAACAATGACAACAGTATACAATTTCAGTTCATGATTCATGTATATTTAAATAATTTACAAGGGTAGTGCAAGTGGGTATATTTTGCACCACTGTGCGATCCAATTGTGGGTCACCACATCATTTTTATCATACACGTCACATAAATCAACGTGTTTTATGTTATTCTCCAACCGAAACTTAATTGTGCAAAGCGAGAAGAGCAAATACAGAGAAAAAAAACGAAACGTCGTTAAAGAATTTGCTAAAAATAAACGTTGCGTATACGCCGCATAGTCGGACGCTGGTCAATCGCTTTGATTATTATGCTGTGCAAATTGCTGGGCACAATGCAAATACACACACCACACACATCCACAAACTCACACACTCATAGAGCACACTCAGATCATTATGTAAAGCCAGCTGAAGGAGAAACGACCAAATGCTGTGGCCAAACTGACCCAAATACCAAAATGAATGCCCATAGAATTGCCCAGCGATTCCCACTGGTGAGCAGGGAGGGGGAGGGACAAATGGCAAGTGGCAAGTGGCATGCAAAGACAACTAGTTAAGGGAGCTATTTGGCCAACTTTATGCCAGTTGGACGGTCAGACAAAATGGCGTAGCTGAAAGACGCTCAAAACTTGAAGCTGCAAGTCGCTTGGGAAACGCATTTTATGCGTTTCAGATTTCGTTTTATTGCTCTTTGCGTTTTGCTCGTTGTTTATTTAATGTTCTTGTTGTGTGTGCACTGTGTGTGTGTGTGTGTGTGTGTATTTGTTGTGGTTGTGCGTGTTACAAGATAAGCGGCTAAAGTTCATTTAGCTAGTTTTATGACACATTTAAACTCATTTCGGGGCAGAAGAGTTTAACCAAATCGAATGTCAAATCCCAATATGGAGTGACAAAAGTAGTAACTGCTCCATAAAGATGTTGTCAAATAAGCCTATATCTGTATGTGCTAGTAATGTAAATTGTAGGATATATCTGTAAGCCCTGAACCCAAAAAAAAAAATGGTCTAAGAGCGTACAATGAATTTGTAACAGTCAGAAGCATAAAGTATATATATTATTGGTCTAGATCAATAGCCGTGTTGAGTTTCATATTATAGGCAACTACATTTTATAGTTAAGAGCTGTGTTTAGGGTATCTTCTAGTTGAACTATGTCGATTAGCGCACTACAATTTTATTCTCTCGAGTTTACTAAAAAGTCGTCATATGTGTGTATTCTGCAACGATTCGCAATCTGCTAGTCGAGTTTGCTTGCTTATCTGTAAATATTTTAGTTGGTAGGAAGAGTCGACTATTTATGAAGATTTGAAATATTACTACAAAATTAGAGCTTATTTAAAATAACGAGCGCAATTTGTCCATGTGCAGAGTATGGTAAAAGTATGAATGCTTTGCATACCATACATATATATATATATTAATATGCATATATACATATATATTATAATATATATATACATAAATTAATTTGTAATTATTAAGTAGGAAATGCAACGCTTTGCCTGCTCGTCTTTGGCGTCGGTTATTAAACGATTCATTTGCAGACAATTTTCAAGAGCCCATTAATTTCGCTTGTGAACGCCACAGTGAAATAGCGAATTGTGCAATTTTGTTTTATCATTGAAATGACAGGCCAATGCTGCAAATGTCATTTGGCTTCACACGTTGCATACATATGTATGTGTAATTTTATCAATGCATCAATTAATAATCCGCGTTTTTATGAAATGCAAATTGATAAAAAGCAAACGGAATTGACAAATGGACTTTTCACAAAAGAGTTGTTCGCTGGAGTTTCACTTACATATTTATCAAATATTTTGCGTCATGTTTGCTGGCGCTGTGTGTGGGCATGTCACGCCCCAAATCGACAGCTAAATGTCAACAACTGCGACATTTGCTCTTTGACAGCGCTCAAATACCCTAAAGTTAGAGTGTGCGAGACGGAAGCAAACATTTGGCATATTGGCATGCAACAAATTATAATAGAAAGGCACACTTCACACATTTTATGGCCGAAAACAAATGTTACCTATTTTGTTTATTTATTGCCAATATGGTTTTTAATGACCAATTTGCCCTGTGGAAATGTGCAAAGCTAACTTTACACCCTATTCATTTGGATTTTTTTATATTTACATTATTGACATTTCGGGATTCCATTACGGAAACTCCGCTATCGTAAACATGAGTGTCAAAATGACCGTTTGAATTATATAAAACGACAGATCGGCTTAGTTCTATTTATGCTTCCGAAATGACAATACAATTAACTCCAATATATGAAAATAAAATAAAAAAGGATTTCATTGCTAATTTGCTTTTAGTATTAAATAATTAGAATGTATAAAATAATTATGTAAAATAATTAAATTACAACTGTTTATATTTTTATAATTTATAATATAATATAATTGTATTTTAAAATAATCGCTTACTTTCCTTGAAATGTCAGCTGTTTGTTACATTGATATTGGCATTCTGTTAATACGAAATTCGATAAATTCAATATAGGCAACAACTTAACTTCAATGTACAGGCAACAACTTAAATTCTACAGCAATGCCGAAAATGCCAGAAATGTTGATAATTGATTCAGATCACATTCGTTTTAAATGATGCTATTAAGTTAGCTGTTTATGAGTCTCCTTTTGCGCAGTGCATCTAAATTTCGGTTATTTGTCAACATTTAAACTAACTTTATCTATTCTACTCTGTTGCTTGTTCAGCAGCAGCCATGTCAAAACATCAATTTATTGCTGGCAAAAGGTCAACTCATCGCCAGTGTGGGTTCAAGGCAAGGTCAACAGGAAGCGGCGTGGGAGTTGAGAGTCTGTTAAGCGTTGTTGTACACAAATCACGCACAAAAGCACGAATAACATTAAAGCTACAGCTGCAGTTATGAGCGGAGTGGCTGCGTGACTGCATGGGGGGAGGGAGGGAGGAATGGGGGAAAGAGGGGTAAGGAGGCTGCATCTCATTTGTGTGTGTCTGTTTTCGTAACATGAATGCTGCCTACGCCAATGGGTGATTGACCCACACCCAGCAGCTTTTCATGTATTCTTTGTCGTTGTTGCTGTTCTTGTTGGTGTTGTTGTATTGCGAGAATTGCGACGCAATTTTATTTACTATATAACAAAGAGTTTGTGGGGTGGGGTTTCAAGGAGTATAACGATACGTATGCGTCATTTTTCAAACTGCGACTGCGAGAGAGAATTATCTACGTTACTTATTTAGCCATCCAAGTGTATTTAAAGTTGGCTTTGAGCCCAGTTGGGGTCTTGGCAAAGCAAACTGATTTCAAGGTAAACCAAGTAAACAAATAAGAAAAAACAAAGCAGCAATAATCACCAAATAAGTATCTGGCAGTTATATAAGCAGCGCTTAGCTCTTTTTTTCTTTATATACATATATGTACATACATATATATATATATATAAATTGATGTGTCTTATAGTCAGCCAGCCGCAACATTCGAGCAATGTGGAGCGCGCACAAAACAGCAATTAAATTAAAGTTAAAGTTAACACAAGCAAATTGAATATAATGAAAAAAAAGAAAAAAATAATAGAAAAATATTCATGTGGCGTTGTTCCGTGTCGCAAGCGCAAATGCAATCAAATTATTCTTATGAATATTATTGCATATGTTCCAAATTGCAACAGCAGAAAAAATGAACAAAATAATAAATTTTATGGAGCGCACAAATATTCTACTGGAAAATGAGCGTGCAATAAAAACAAACAGCATTAACAACAAAAATCGCTTCAATGAGCACGCCAAAAGCAGCGCAGTCAACGTCGAAGACGACGTCGTCGCCGACGTTGACGCAGTCGCCTGTGTTCAAGGTCAACCAGGCAGTGAGAGATCTTGAAACTGTCGACTGGAAAGTGAATAGTGGCAGCGAGTAACAGCGAGGGGACCGTGCGGAGGAGGCGTGACGAAATAGCCAACCACACAGTTGGTTATTATTATTTTCATTTTTTTTATTTATTTATTTTTTTTGTTTCTTTTGGCTTTTTTTTTTTTTTTTGTGTTTGCTGCTTCCTTTTTATATAAAGTTTTGTTATTTATATTTTGTAAATTATGTGGGGCGTAAGATAGAGGCAAGTTTTATTTTTATGGCTGCCTTTATTGTCTGCTGCTGCTGCTGTTGTTGTTGTTGCGGCAGCTTAACATTGTTAACATTTGTGCTGTGCGTTGCTAAGCCAAGCAGCTTATGCAATTGAAATAACGACAACCAAAGACTACCAACACAGCGCATAACATCAAAGCCCACACTAAGCACCAACAACCAAAGCAACTACAACAATCAAATGTTGGTCAGCAAATGCTACAGATGCATAGTTGTGGTTTAGTTACAACTAAGTATTCTAAAGTCATAAAAATTCACAATACATTTATTATGTAGTACACATGTAGCAGATTCTTATTATTTTGAGATATGCTTAGTTCACACTTCAGATAAAAGGCTTTCGATTTGAATGAAGCACATGTTACAACACTTAAACACTTGAATATATACTTTGCCCATCTGGAACTGAGCTACATGTTTGTAGAATAAAATGTTTTAAACAAAATTGAAGACAATCTGATTTCTTATTCGTCACATAACATTTCTTATAGCCTGATTCCACGTTTCTTACATTTACGAATGTGTGCAGAATATAAAGTTGTTTCCATAAGAGACAACATTCTATACAGTCAACATTCGTAAAGTATGTTGCGAATTTTAGAAATTTGCCTATGTCTATGTTATATTTAAAACATTTGATTTACTATTCAATTCGGAAAGTGAAAAGTTTATTTAAGCCAAGTGTTAATTTTGCCACTCACTCGTTAACGTCAACGAAGACTCATATTGGAATCGCAAAATGTCAAGAATGTGAATAACAGAAGTGTATTGGGTATTTAAACATTTTGTAATATATTTGAAACATATGTTCAAATTAAATTGTTTTTTTTTTTCGATCTAAAAAAATGTTAGTGCATACAAAATTCGTTATATTGATGTTAATTGTTATTTAATGTGGACGCCCGACAGAAGTCTGCCACATCGAGATATGGGGCAGAGTTAAAACAACCCCACCCCACCCCACAAAACATAACTCAGAGCAGCACTCCACACCACGCAACACACACCCCGCACACCATTCGTTTGTTAAGCCATATGTTGTGTATTGACTTTGCCCAGGCATTTGCCATATGTTGTCGTTGACATTTGATAAATGTTCTGTCAATGAATGTGTGTGTTATATGTGTGTGTGTGTGTGTGTGTGTGTCGGTTTATGGTGTCGACACACAGACACACACACACACACACACATTTCCACTTCCACTTCCGGTCGGTGGTTAGGCATTTTTGACGCGCAGTTAATTGATTTCTGAGACCCCCCCGAGCCAAACTGATTCAACACACAGCGTACAAGCAAATATATAAATGCTTATAATCCACTTAAAACTGTATGTGAACTACAAATGGGTTCTGTGATTCTGACGCAGCAGCGTCGTCTATTTTCGTATGCTCGACTATTTTTGGACAGCGACTCAGCTCGACACAGAGAGAGTGAGTGAGTGAAAGAGAGTGAGCGAGAGAGAGAGAGAGAGAGTGAGAAGCAGCTTATGTAATAACATGGGCGCGAACAGCCCCTAATGTTGGCAAAGAGTCTCAACAAAAAAAAAATCGAAATGAAAAAAAATTGACAACGAAACCGGCTTTTTATGCAAAGCTGCCAAAAATGAGGCGCTCAAACTATGGGGAGTGTAGGGTGATGGGGGGGGGGGGGGGGGAAGCATATAACAACCGTTGCGTGAGCGTAAGCCAGCTTGTGCAACAACAGACAAGAGCGAAGAGTGCGGCTTACGAAACGAAACGATGGTCACAGCAACAGGGCCAAAGAGCCCCTGCCTGACCAAGAGGACCCATTAAGAGAGTGTTTTCCGAAGAGACCAAGAGAAATAGAGAGAGAGAGAGAGAGAGAGAGCGCGCAAGCTTGGCTTGTGTCAAAATTTTGACAGCGCAGCTCTCTCGATGATGGCGCTCTTGTTACTGCTGCGACGGTTGGCAAAGCCAAAAAAGTATGTCAAAGTCAATCGTTACTGCCGCAGTCGACGCTGACGTTTACTAAACATTGCTGCTGCTGCCTGCCTGCTATGGTTGTCTCTTTATTATTGTTGTTGTTGCTGTTGTTGCTGTTGTTGCCGACGTCATTTTTATTATGTTTGTTTGGTAAGTGGAACTCTGATTATGTAAGCCCAGCAGCAAGCAGCAGCCAGCAGGCACCAAGCAGACAGCAGCCAACTGTTGGCCATCGTCGTCATCGTTTTGCTGTTGTTGAATTCGTTACGTTAAGCGCAAGCCCAAAGCTCTGCTCTCCCTCCTCGCTCTCCCCCGCTCATCAGCTCTCATTCAATGCGCTCGTCTTAGCCAGGCTTTTGTCTTTTCACGCCGTATTTTTGTTTTTTTTTTTTGCCCTCATCTTGTTGTGCACCCCCCACTTCCTGACCGCCATCGGTCCGACTCCCCTCCGCTTCCTGCAACTCATTTGTTTGTTGCCAATTTCAACGCTTGACTTTTTGCGTCGGCGGCGACGGCCTGAAAATTAAATCGTGATTTGTAAATGCGCTCAATTTTTCGTCTCGCTCGCAACAAAGTGTTGGGGGGGAGTGGGTTTTTAATAGTGTGGCAAGCAGTGAATTTGGCAATTTTGTAATAAGTTTTTTTTTGTTTCGGCTGCGATTAAATAATCAACAACAGCAGCAGCAGCAAATGTGGCAACAACAGTTGAAAGTGATTGTTGCTGATATCTTGTGTCATTCTCTGTTCAGTATTCAGTGTTGTATAATTGTATAATTGTATTTGTGATTGTTATTGTTTGGTTTTGTTTTCAATTTTTTTTTCTTAAGTTCTTTATATAAGCTTGCTGGCTGGCGTTGACTTGCATAACAATAGATTACTTGTTGAGTTGTTTGTTGGTTTTTTTTTTTTTTTTGCATGTTTTAGCAGAACTAATTCCCGTTTTAGTCAGGCCTTTTAGCTGGCGACGACGTCGTTGCTGTGATATAATCGACAACTTGAGTTCTGTTCCGTTCTGACAAAGTGTTCTTAATAAATGCCTCGTCGTAATGAGCTTTATGTCAAATGGGTAAAAGCTTTATGAACTTTTTCATTTAATTTTTGCCGACTGCCGACTGCTGCTGTTGCTGCTCCTTCTTCTTCTTCTTACAACCACCTGCCATTCTCAGGGAGTGTAATAGAAGGCGGGGGAGGGGAGAGCCAGCATCAACTGTTGCATAACTTGCCATTTGTTTATGTGGCAGATGAAGACTATTTGATGGCTCATTTGTGTGTGCAAAATTGAAATGCTACGTTTTGTTGGCCAATATTACGCCCATCTCTATCTCTATCCCTATCTCTCTTGCTGTTGTTTATGGCACTTGTCTGAACACTGCTATTAGTGTTTTTTTTTTTAGCTTAACTCTGGCTTTGGCTGGTAATTGAAGTTTGCACTTTGGCCTCATTGTTTGTTTGCCTATTCATTTTACTCGTTGGGTGTTTTCCTGTGACTTTTGTTTGCATAGCTTTCAAAATGTCAGCGATGAGTTGAGATTGAGAGCTAGGAGTTGTTTTGCCTAACAAATTGGTAGGGCAGCGAATGGCTAAATGGCTAATGGGCAAATGGGTGCTAAGCGCCAGACAAGTAAAAAAACCAAAACAAGAAAAGAAAAAAAAACAGTTTAGGCTTAAAGTATCTGGTGGGCACTTGGCGGGCCTGTGTCTATTACTCAATACTGATTGTTGCAATTGCACTTCGTTGATTGCCGTCAAATCGCCAGCAACAACATACACACACACACACACAGTTACACACGCCAACAACAACAACAACAACAACAACAACAGCAGCAGCAGCAGCTGCTACATTGCTTACGAGCTACGTTCTATGACATAACTGTAAATGCGCTCACAAGAGAGCAACAGTAAATGGCATCAAGAGAGACCGAAGGAGAGCGAGAGATATGTAGATAGAGAGAGCTTTGCATTTGAGTTGCTGTTGTTGTTATTGGTTGTGCGAGCGATTTACTTTTAGTTTTTGTTGCTGTTGCTGTTGCTGCTGCTGCAGTCAATTGAGTAATCTACTGTTGTTGTTGTTGTTGTTGCTGTTGCTGTCGTGTTTTGTTTACAAATGTTGAAAGTGAATTTTCAATTGCAATTCACAATTCACAATTTACAATAGAATATTACTTAATCGGCATTTGGCGCAAATCTGACACTAAATGTGACTCACAATAAGCACCCAGAGTTGCCAGACTCTGTGTTTTTTCTTCTGTTTTTTTTTTATTTTTTATTATGTTTGCTTTTTGGCAAATGAGGACAACAATTACAGTTGCTGTTGTTGCTGCTGCTGCTGCTGCTGCTGCTGTTACTGCAACTAAGTTTCAATCGCGCACAGCCGCCATTTGCTTTTTTTATTATTACTTTTTTTTTTTATTACTTGTATGTGCGCCCGCCGTCGGGCCTCATTATGCAATTACAAAGCGAATTTGCGCAAAAAACAACAACTGCAACAAAAATAAACACAAATATCCAAAGACTGTGTGGGGTTAGACTATATTCCATAATTAAGACAAGGCGCCACAAAATGTCCACAGTATGCAACATAAATGCAAACACATACAAAATACTATATAAACTACATAGCTTATATATATAGATATATGTAGATATCTGCTGTTGTAAGAACTGGATATCAGTGTTGCACAGAAAGCGCAAGCCAAGCCAAGCCAACTGCTGTTTATTACATCATTCTGCTTGGTCAGACAGAATTATTTTCATTTACATATTATTAATTTTTTCCCTTTTTTTTTGTTTTTTTTCTTTGTTTTTTTTTTTGTTTTTGAACTGGCCACTTTGGCTGTTGTCAGCAAAATTTTACGACAACACCGAGCTGCCGATGAGTTATTAGTGTCGTGTTTTATTATCAGTATATATTATGCATTCATTACTCGTTACGACTTCTTCAAAGAGGAGGGCTGCATGCTCATTATACAATATAATTATACATAACAGGCCCATTACGAAGCAAATGACTTGCGTATCGAGAATCTTATATTATTGCAAGAAACTTCAAATTTAAATTTGATTTATTTTTTTTTTATAGATACTTAATGCTTATGTGAGATATTAGAAATTAGCCTATGGATTGTAGAGAAAGCTATTCAATAAAATCAAAGAGGCGCAATCTTAATTTTGTTTTGGATAAATTAAAACTTATGCTCTAGGTTAAAGTTCAACTTGAATTTAGCCTTTTCCCCGTTCCCATGTTTAATTGCCTGAGATAGTGACTCATGGCTTGCCACGCCCACATGTCCATTCAGCCCAACGCATAAATATTCAAGCCAAACAATTTCTGGGCCACGAGTCTCATTTCAATAGTATTGTAGAATTTTGGCAGTTCTTTTTTGCATTTCTCAGCTGTAAAACTATGCAAAAATGTGCGCTGAAATTTTAGAAATGTGCACCAGACGTTTAACAATGCGGGGGTAGGCGACAAAGGGGCTGATGAAGGGGCCGAAGGGGTGATGGTGTGTGTGTGTCAGGCATTGTCTGTGCATTGGCCAAATAAATAGCAGACAGCAGCCAAAGGCAACGCATGCGACAGCAAAATCATCTACAAGCTATACACAGGGAATGCCGGCAATGCAACGCTTGGCAAGCAGTTAAATCTAATGTGGCGTCTACAACGCCATCCAATAAATAAATCAAATCCCAAGCAGCTGCAGCAGCAGCAGCACCACCACCACCAAAAAATTAACACAATTTTATACTCGATGCGTTAAGAATGGGCTCAATGAATAAATATGCATATATATAAATGTATATATATATCTAAATGAGTGAGTGTGCCATGGGTTTGTGCTTCCATCATGGTTCAACAAATGAGACAGGCACCTGGCTTCTGTCTCAAGGCCATCACAATTTGTTGGTCATTCAACTTGCGCCAAGTCTCATCTCTCCCATTTCTCTCTCTCTCTCTCTCTCTCTCTCTCTCTCTCTCTCTCTCTCTCTCTCTCTCTGTCTCTCTTTTTCTCTCGCCTTTGTTCGTTTGTACAAAGAACTTTTTTGTGAACTGCGCATTAAGTAACCAAAATAAAAAACAAAAAAGGAGACGGTTAATATAAATATCGCAGCAAGTATACTAAAAAAAAAATAACAAAGGCCTTCTTCCTCCACTCCACTCCGTTTCCTTCCTTCCTTCCTTCCTTCCGTCTGCCTGTCTGGCTAATTAAAAAGCAGCAGCAACAAAAACAAATGTTAATTAGTGCACTTACTTTCAATGATTGCAGAGCGAGTTGGAATCGAAAACTTTTGCGGTCTGCGGCTTTGACAAGAAATACGACAAGCAATCAAAACATGTTTTCACAGCAAGTTGAGAGACCTCAAATACAAATACAAGTACATATAATATATATATATATATATATATATAATACTATAAAATATATTAGGTCGTGATACAATTTTGATAGCTGCGTTTATCAGCTGAGCCCAATAAAAATTGTTAAAAGGGGGTTTTGTGCAAAGGTATGTAAGAGGCAGAAGGAATCATCTACGAGCCCGTAAAATATATATATGCCTCACCAAGATAAACAGTCGTGTTGATATAGCCATGTCCGCCTATCTGTCTGAGAGACATATTAGGAGTTGAATTTCATTTATACCATTAGCGAAGATCAAGTTTATTTCATTTTATTGATAACTGCCCGCATTTATTTATTATCGATATATGTATGGAAATATATAGATTACTGATAGTATTCAAAATCACAATTTTAAAGTCAGAAAATATTGTGTAGTCGAGCTGACTCAACAACGGCATATTTGTTTGGCTGACAGCCATCAAGTCACATGGATGTATATACGGATGTGTATATATGGATGTGTTTGTTGATAGCGCTACGATTATCGGACATGTATTTGGGTTATATATAAATAGATATTAAGTATGATAACCAACACAAAGACTCTGAAGCGAGCTTGCAATTGGGTGCGCAATTACGTGAATTACCAATTCCATAGAAAGTGCTAAGAAATTTCTTATCAGCATTTCAAAATTTGTGGGAATCACCGAGCGTGTGGGCGCTGCGGAGGGGCAATCAAGTTCAGGGCTAAGTTTTTTTTATCAGACAACGAACCACTTGAGCATTATGGTATCAAGGCATATTAGCTGTATTTGTGTGTGGCATTTGCCACTTAGTGAGAAACTTAATGCAGCGATTAAATATCCTGGAATTATCCAAACACTTTCACTAATGAATACCTCAAATTCGTCCTTTGACTGCGAACAAATGAAATGAGTGCCACCAAACAATACAAAATATCAATTCAGTTAGCTGCTAATTAAAGGCGACCCATATTAAGGCACAACAATAGGCGGTTACCGGGGGTGTTAGGGGGTCAACAGAAAATGATTTCAGAGCGCGTGCTAAATTCTTTTAGCTTTTTTCACATTAAATGCACATTTTGGTCAGCCTAAGCACACGCCATCAAATTATACGAACTGCGATAGACGATATACGCTTTATATATATATATATATATATATATATATAGATATATATACAGATATATATCTATATATTTATATATACATACATTACCCCAGAGCTGCGTGCAGAAAACAGGGCCAGTAAAAGGCCAATGAAAAAAAATATTGCATGATATGTGGGCATTTTCAGCTGCAACAGCAAACAGCAACCAGCAACAACGAATAACTTTATGTATATTAGAGTACACACTTCACTCCTCCCCCTCACGCTTCTCCTCAACTCGACTCGACCATGTGCTCATGTATTCAGGCCAAGTCCTCGCGGCGGTTTAACAACTCTTTATACTTAGCCATGCCAAAACGGGCAAACAACCAAATACTTTTGCCATACCCTGTAGCCAAACAACTGAAAAAAGAGCATATTTTACTAAATTCGCATTAATTCTTCAAATAAAATCTCAGAGTTTTCTCAAAAGCTTGTCATGCCAACATTTAAAATAAAATATTAAAGTTAGTTCTTCATTTGAAACTTGTGATCTCAATTGATTTGCACATAGGATATGCGCTAGTCGTTCACATTTATGTAGAGCATTTTGATTTGGAATATTTCATTCGTGTTGGGTACTCCTCGTCTGTCAGTGTAATTACAAATTCGCCATAACTCATGTGGCAAAATTGCATGAGGTCGACGACTACATTAACAGCTCTTTTTTTCTTTCATCTAGTAAATCTTTTATATGCGTGTGTGTGTGTGTGTACGTTTGTGTGTGTGGGTGTTAGTCATCTTCATGTCTGGCACGTGTTGTGGCTCACTTAGTGCCTGGCAGCTAAGTGCCACATCTGCCACGCTGGTGGCAGGAAAATTTAGATGCTGCGGTTGCACTCATGTCTTATTTGATTTAAAGACACTCTTGCCACACTTCTTGTCCTTGTCAATGTCTGCTGTTGTGGATGTGACAACGCTGCGAATTTTGTCTGCTTCAAATTCTTATTTGATTTTCTAATTGGCTTTGGCGCTTTTTTTTTTTTTTTGGGTCGTGCTAAACGGAATGATTTTGCACTTTGTTTATCAGCAAATAGCGCTAAATAAATGTTTATGTCCAGCTTATTTTTATATATTCATATATACAAACGAATATATGCAGGGTTTTTTTTTTTTACATTTCTTGCTTGCCCTGATTTCGATATTGTTTTTTGGTTTTTGTTTTTTGTTTTTGGGCTCTTGTTTATCAGCATAGAAAGTCAATAACTGATTGCGAGAAAAAAACAAAAACAAAAACAGCAGATAGAACGCAATGAAGAAAAACAAACAAAGTTTATAAATAGCATATAGATATTACTATATATTTGTGTGATCAGCAAATTTTGAAGTGCTGCCCTTAACTGGCCTTTATACTCTGAATATTTAGTGTGACCTTCTCTGTTGCATTTTGCCCAGGTTAACAAAATCGTGCGATGATGCGTCAGCTGTGACTTCGGGGCCTTATCAAGGCACTGAATCACAACATTGTACAGAACAACAACAACAACCAAAACATCAACTCATAACAAGCTCTGATAATAACAATTATGAAATCAACACGAGTAGCCGAGTGACTCCCAGAATGATAGACCGTAAAAGTCACGCAACACTTTTACCTAGAAATCCGCTCAGCATTCTCAGATCCTGCTTACACACACATTAATACATATACATATACACATACATTTACAGACACACTTAGGCACACATATATGCATAGACACATCCACAAGTGTTTAGCTTTTATTGTAAGAAATTGAGTGAAATCAAAAGTAATCATCTAATTAAACGCGATGACACTGAGTCTGAGTGGGATTCTAATAAAATCAGAATGAAATTATTTGAATTGGATTGCAAATATTAAGTAGCTGAAGTCAATCAATAATGCCCTTAAGCAGTATTATTTAATAAAGATTCGAATACATAGAAATAGGAAAATGATTTTCTTTCTCTTTCATTCTACATTCTATAACAATGCCCACTTCCAAGTATAAAATATAAAGCATATTTCGCTTTGTAGATCTTATTTTGTTACTAACACCTATTAAGTATCTACATATGTAGCTGAAGTATGCCAATAATTCATTAGTTTATAATATAGCCACTTATATCGTTTCTTAAATTTAGAATTTCCAAGAATAAAATAAAAATAATTTATGTTCTGTGAATCTTCTTTTTACTACCACCTAATAAGTATAAATGTAGCTGAAGTGAGTCAATAATATAAATAATAATATAAATCGGTGGCAAAGACTTAAATATCTATTGTTGGGAAAATTAGTTTAATATTAATTGCTCTGCATTTACTATGCATTGCAGTTTACATTTATTATTCCTTACAAGACAACACATATATCAGTAGTGAAGTGAATCAATAATAGCCTCATGTATTATTATTTAATTAACATTTGAGTATACAGTTAGAAAAAGCAATCCAATAATATTAGCACTTAATGAGTAATACATTTCGGTGCATATATACCATAATTTTTAATCTCTAAAATAAAAATGATTTCTCTTCTCTTCTGCTGATCTCATTCTTCTTTTAATGCGTGTCTTCCACACAAATCTATTTTTTTCAAATTTCAAACCAATATTTTCCTTTAATTGATCTGGTTAATTTCAGTTTTTTTTTTTTTAGTGTGAAAATTGCCCATCAGCTGTTGGCTGCCATATGCTCTGCTTTCCCACAAATTTTCTACATTTTTCACAACCCCCCTCGCCGCCCTCTTTATTAGGTTAAACGTTTCATCTTGGCATCTGCCATCCAGTCAAGTGTCTCGCCTGCTTTTTTCAACTTGTTTGATGGATTTCTAAGTGCGTGGATCGCTGTGATTTTTCAAAAAACAACAAAAAAATATAATAAGAAACCTAAGTAAAAAAAGCTTTGGCAACCTATTTGTAGAGCTCGTTTGGGGGCGAAAAAGTGTCGCGGTAAATGATTAATTAGCTGTTATTTCGGTGCTTCTGTTATTCTATGTTGATGTGTGTAGTTCTTGTGTGTAGTTGTTGTGTCTGTGTGTGTCTGTGCTTGTGAGCGGGAAAAGCCTCCAATGAGTTGACTCAGCGCCTCAATTATTCATGCACTGTGGCCCCCGAAAGTAGCTGTCTGCAATTTGCTTTGTGGAGTGTGGCAAACACTTTCAAAGTTCTAGATCTTATTGTTGCTGTTGTTGCAGTTGTTGCGTCCCTTAAGTAGACATTTTAATTTGCTTTGCTTTGGCAGCTGTCCCAAATACTTGGCCTTAACCCCCATCCACACTCACCTCTCTCTCTCTCTCTCTCTCCCAAAGCAGCCATGGCATGGTTTATTTACTTTGAATTTGCGACGTAAATATTTAATAATCGAGTCCTTGGCACACAGAGCAAAATACACAGAGAGAAAAAGATGAGAGCGAGTGCAAATAGTGGGCATAATGTCAACAACAATAAGAACACACAACACAATTAGAGCAATATAAGGTACAACAACAACTATAACTACGTTGTCTTTTCGCACCCACTGTTGACTCTCTCTCTCTCTCTCTCTCGCAAGTTCATAAGACCTGTGGGACAAGACCCGGGACCCTGAGCATTTGACAAATGGGTTGCTCAAGTGGGGGTAGCAAGTGGGATGGGTGGTGAGCGGAGTGCTGTGGGGTCTGTGGGTTTTCAATGGAAAAACTTGTTGCGCAGCTAAAAAATTCCCACTGATGTCAGCAATGAAGTTGGTGTGTGTTGTCTGTGTGTGTGTTCTCATCCTTTTATTGATTTTCCTAGCGCACACTTCAAAGAGAACACAGGCGCACTTTAAACACTTCAGCGGCTACGCTTGGCAAAAAGTTGGACTACATCTAGTAGAAATGTGCTTTTTTTCTAGCTTTTTTATAGTACTGAATTATACAAATTATGTATATATAACAGATTATATACATAAACTACTTGCCCCCACTTTACATAATATTAACAAGAGCAAGAGACAGAATTCGGGCAATCAGTTAAAACTCACCTTTCTCGAGGCTGGCGTTGCAGAACTTGAGCGCATCGTCCAGATGATTGAGATGCATGTAGCTTGTGGCACGTTCGAGGATCGCCTTGGCCTGCAACTCGGCGCCCCACCACTTCTCGACGAGTCGGCGCACGAGTACATCGGGCATGAATTTCATGGCTGTGGCGCCACCACCCAACGCATAGCCACCCAAACCAACGACATACGACGATGATGATGAACTGGTGGCTGCCATTGTTGTGGTTGCCGTCGCTGTGGTGGATGCCACCGTTGTGGTTGTCACCGTTGTCGGTGCGGCGACAACGGGCAGACGCATATCGAAACCATGGGGAAAACTGCTTAGTGTCACCGGTGGCAGACGCCAGAGGCGCGTCGCTGAGAGCTGTGAGCCCGTGGAGCTGAGGCTGATTGCGGTGGTGGTGGTGCTGCTGGTGGAGGTTAATGCCACGCCCTGCGGCATACGATCGACGCTGCGCGGAAACTTTGTGTGGCAGATGTTGCACTGCGTGATCGTCTCGCAACACTGCCCGCAAAAGGTGTGCCCACAATTCGTGGTCACCGGCGCACGCAACATATCGCCACACAGTGGACACAACAGTGGATCATAATCCTCGTTCTGCGCGGGACTCGGCACACGCATATCAGCATCGGCGACATCTGGCAACAGATCCAATCCCAGCGTGTGTGCTGGCCAATTATCAACATGTTGTCGCTGGCGCTGATAACGTGACTTCAGACTGGACTCTAGAACATGTCCTGGAACTGCTGCCAGTCTGGTGCCGCTGCCACCCAACTGGCGTAGGTGTACCGTTAGAGCGCTGGCCAAAGCAGCCAGCTTGTCCAGCGGCACATGTCCATCCTGCTGGCGACTGGCAATATGCTCGTAAACAGCAAAAGCTTGCAGAATGCTACCCGAACGGGCATACGATTCACCCAAAAGATATGACAACTGCAACGAACTGTTATTGTTGCTATGGCCGCTGATGTGGTTGTTGTTGTTGTTGTTGCTTTGCAGCAACGCTTGGAGCGTGTGCGTTGAGCTGGACAGCGACCGCATTGACGGCTGACTTTGATGATGATGATGATGATGATGTAATTGTTGCTCCCGTTGATTCTCCTTGCGCAACGCTTTGAGAGCGCGCTTGGCGCCCAACGAGGGCTTCATGCAATAGCCCTGAGAGAGCGGCATTTTGACAGCTGTTGCTGTCACAGTTGCTGTTATTGTTGTTGCTGCAGCTGCTGCTGTTATTGTTCTGTTGTTGCTATGTATAGCTGGCCGTGGTCACGTATGCGACGACAACGGCGACGTCGCAACGACGCCCGACGCGACAACGACGCTCGCCAACGTCACAGAAATTCCCACTGCTAATGAACTTTGTTGATTTTTTGTTCTATTGTTTTTCTTTTTCAGAAATTTTATTGAGTTCAATTTTATTTTGCGTTTTATTTTAGATTTTTGACTTGATTCTTTATACACTTCACTCTAGCCCCAACAAGTATCACACAGCACTGGGGACCACACTTTTTACAATTTAATTTATTTTACTTGTATGCATGAATTTATTATTAATTTTGGTTTGGTTTTTGGCGAGTGAAACGACAACGACGCATGCAGTTTGGCAGTCATTGACTGAAGTAGAACAGTTATTGTCGTTGTTGATGTTGTTGCTGATTTTGCTAATGTTGCTGGTCAGCGGAAGCGACAACGACGCGCTCGGTTGGGCATCTGAAAGCAGAAGACGAGACGAGAAATTAAATCAACTGAATGTGTACTGGGCAATTTACGTAACGTACAAAATGCCGTTTGCGTTTCTGCCGCCATCGCAGCTTTTGATTCTGTTTTATAAATTCACACGCACACACTCACACACACGCAAACAAAACGCGCAGCTAAAGAGTGTGCGAGCGTGCGACTCTCTCTCTGCCGTTCGTTCGCTCTTTGATTTGATTTTTCGTTTTTATTGCCTGCGCCTCGCCTCTGCCTATTTTATGACAGCTCCAGAAGAAGAAAAGAAGAAAAAAAAACCGTATCTATTACTTAACCTGTGCACAGGTCTGCTATCTCTCCCATTACTTGCATCGCTGACAACTGCGCTTGCTCTCATTTACTTGCGCTCTCTCTCTCTCTCTCTCTCTCTCTCTCTGTCTCTGTGTATCTGGCTCCTGCAGTGATGTGCCATTTGTCGCGTATGCTGCTAATTGACTGCCCTAAAATTCTGAGCTTTGCAGCTGCCAGCTGCCAACTTTTGAGACTTTGGCGCGTTACATAAACGGTCAACGAACTTGCTGCTAAATGTTAACTCACACTAACAGTGATTGTTCTCTCTGTTCGAGCAGCATTACTTTGAATGTTAATGTAAATGTAATCAACGCACTCGCACTTAATTGTCAGCTGCCCCCGCCGCACATGTTGTTACATAATGTTATGAAAATTAACACTGAATCACGCAGCCAACAGACGCAAAGTAACGAAATCAAAATCAAAATCGTCGACACATACAAGCACACACACTCACACACAGGCACACACAGCCACGCACACAGATAGAAGAACGTCCGCCCGCCTCTGGCATCAGTCAAGCAATAACAACTCAAACAAAGCACAAACACAATCATACGTATATTAACAGACACACGCGCTCTCTCTCTCACACTCGCTCTCTTAACACTTAACTCTTGTGCTCAATGCGCTCTTTAGAATTGTTCTTATATTGAGAGCTCTTTTGCTTAAACTGCTGCTGTTGTTATTGCTGTTGTTGCTGTTATTGCTGTCAAATGCGCACGTTTTTTTTGACGTTCGGTTTTTGTGTCTTGAAGATAAACAATGCCGGCACAACACACACTCACAAACACACACTCGCAAACACATACAAGCATACGGCCAAAGAGCGTCGTGGCTATTGGCAACGTTTGAATGTTTTTGGTTTTGTTATGTAAACAATCGTGTTTTTTTTTTAATTTTTTCGTTTCAATTTTTTCATTTTTTTTTTTTGTGTTATAATTTGTTTACATCTCGCACAAGCTACACAGATAGATAAACAGGAACAGATACAGATACAGCCACAGATACTTTTTCACAACGCGAGACTGAAATCAAAGTATGCCAAAAAGAAAATTGCGTGCACATAAAAAAGTTGATTTCTTTCTTTATCTTCCGCGTGTGTTTTTTTTTTGATGTTCGCATTTGGCCCAGTTGCTTTCGGCCAACAAATATTTTGCATAAATTTGATTTTAAGTAATGCCGCAATATTGTCTATGCTAGTTGGTAGTTAGCCAAGAAAATTAGAAATGAGAATATACGCTTGGACAAAGGTTCTTATAGATATTTTTATTTAAATATACATTTTTGATTTCTTTCATGCGCCCCAACTACAACAATATAATATTGAATGATTATTTGTATATATATATATATATATATATATATATATATGTATATACAAATATACATATAGTTATACATATATATTTTTTATCTTACGATCTCTTCAAATTGAAACGTGTGTCAGATTTGTGGCCTTACATAATTGTTATCTAGAATATTCCCGAAGGTGAAAACATATATATAAATATAGTGTTTATGGCTTAAGCGGAGACTTCTGAAAACAAATGAATCACAGACGAGGATCGCTAATTGGAAACAGCTGTTTGATTTGTTTCACAAACAGCCCTTGATTCAATTTAATTTTTATTATGTGCTCTCTTCTCGCATGTCAAATTCGTTGTCTACTCGTCAGTAATATTGGCGAACTTAATTTTAAATGATTCATTTTGGCTTTTCCTCATTTTTTTGCTATCTCTTTAAATCGACGATGAAATTCTTTAGACAGGTGATCTACCTAACCGGTGTTGCAACATCTGCTTATTCTATTGCAACACACTGGCTATTTCATAATCGTTGAACGTAATCGCGTAATGCGTTACGTCTATCTATCTATCTATCTATGATATATATATATATAAGTATCTATAATACATGTGGGTGAGCTTGTCAGTTTGTGACGCATTTTGAGGCAGTAAAAGTTGGTAAACAACTTTCAGTTATCCGATTCTGACTGGTTTTTTTTTTGACCTGAGGACTAGCGTAAATACAAATTATGTATACGACTCATGAAACGAGTGCGAGTGTTTACCAGTGTGTGTGTGTGTGTGTGTGTGTGTGTGTGTGCGAGTGTGTTCTAAGTGCTTGCATGGGCTCTGTAATTGCATAATACCTATAACGACTCTGATAAACTATTCTAAATGAATTGTAAATATGCCATTCCATTTGTTGTTGCTGTTTTTGTTGTCTGAAACTACTACGTATTTATACAGATATCCATATGTATAGTTATATATATATATACATATTTTATTCTTTAATTTCTGGTTTTCATTTGCAATACTCGCATTATGCAATGTCAATCATATTTCGCGATTGCATTTATCGTTGTTGACTGTTGTTGTTTCCATCGCCTCAGCTTCAAGCTTCAGCCACCAGACGACAGACGACAGACGACAGCCGACAGTCGGCTGTCGACATGGCAGCAATGGCGACAATATTCTGAGGCGGAGACTGGAATTGGAACTAACACGGAGCTGGGTGAATGAGACGGCAGACCACGTTCGCCGGGAACGAGACAAAAAACCAATTACATCGACGACATCAGCTGCTTTTTAGTTGACTACCCTAGAGTTTTCAATTAAAGAGAAATTCACTTAAAATAAGTACTTTTTGTACTTTATTTTATTTTAATTTCCATAGATAGCATTTTTTTGTCTGAAGCTGAAAGGATTTTGAAAAGCAATACTTTTATTGGTAATGGTTTGGTATTTGAATTTAATTTTTGGTAACAAGATTAAAGGTCGAATATTCAATCTTATTAAAAATTATATAGCCATAAGTTCATCAAAACTGAAGGATTTTCATGGCCTTCAACAATTTTACATTATTAAATGAGTTTGTAATCTTAATTGGTGGTAGGCTGTGATTTCCAGGGTATCTGCTACTCCAAGCGACTGGACTAAAGGAAACGCTTTGTGTTTGTAGCAGTTATTATTACTTAAGTCAATTGTTGTGGGTGGCGACAAGAAATTGCCATGAAATGCAATGTCAAATGCAAATATAGCGAAAAGTGCCGGAGACATTGGCTTTATTTTTTTATTTGCATAGCCTAATTGAAATCGACTCTACAAGTGAGTGTGCGAGAGTGGGTGTGTTTGTGTGTGTGCGTGTGCGTGTGTGCCTGAATAAAAGCATGTGTTTTGGGCCTAATGAAATTACATAATTGCTGTGATTGTGATTGGCATTCAATAAAAGGCGAGCAGCGAGCAAAGTGTTATGAAATCGACTACGAACTTATTATACAATTTTCATAAGCATTTTTCTTGCTTGTTGTTGTTGTCGCTGTTTTGTTGCTGTGTGATTTGTGCTTTGATATTGTTTTATTTGTTTTTTATTTGTTTTTTACGGCACGTTTTATGATGACGATAAACGCCACCAAAAAAATGAGAGCATTGAACAAAAAAAAAAAGAAAAACAGCTGGTAGAATTATTGGCTTAAAGAAATTAAGGCAAATGGTATTTGTGCTTCAGGACTGCTTGCGAGTTCCACTTTTGATTTGCTGCCTGATTGCCACAGTTGCCCCCTACCCGATCGTTTATATAATGCCAAATTACTTAAGATTCTGACTAATTGTTTTTATGGACTTATATCAGGCCATTTCACTTATATAAGCAGCAATTGTGACTCACGATTCGCTTTAGCCGTTTGCTGATTTGCCTGATGCATTTTGCTTTTTGCATAATGCCGAAGGAAATATTTGCAATTTTCAGTTAAAGGTTTTACAGCTTAACATTTCATTTTGCTGTTGTTGTTGCTGCTGCTGTAACTGGTCGCATAATGCGTCGCGTGTCGTAACGCTAACGTCAACGGCAACGGCAACGTCAACGAGGCGACGACGCAGCCCACGTCACGTAAACTGCAACGAGCCGGCAATCGTTGCCCCCGGTATGCATACGTATGCATTTGTGTGTATTTATGTGTATGTGTGTGTGTGTGTGTGTGTGTGTGTGTGTGTGTGTCATCAATGGAAACGATAATTCGCTAAGCAATTTGTCGCCTTTTGCACAAAAAGATCCAAATGTAAATAAGATCTAATATTAAATATTTGTATTGGCAAGCAATTTAAAGCATTTTGAATTTGATTATCTACGTACATATTATAAATGGATTTGGTTGGTAATTAAAACATATTTGGAGACACCAAAAAGTTTTTGACAATCGAAAAAATTCTAAAATTGTTTAAAGTTTAAGTTATCCGTTCTGTGGACTGTCAAGATTTGCATTATTTTGCAATTCCCTTTTGGGCAGATTCCGTTAGAAACGATCGTTTTGTGTATATCTTTTTTAATATAGAAAATGTTTGCTGATTGTCATAAGATCAATATGAGAATACGGTTTCGATTATATCTTGAGTGTTTCCTAATAAGTCTTGCTGAAATCCAGTTGATCAATAATATTTCAATGTATACTAAATATCAATCAGAAGCCTTTGCAACTTTCGAAATTTATCAATATTCGCTAAACGGGGGCAATTAACACATTTTGAATGGATTCAGGGTAATAAAAATGAAAAAAAAAAAAAAACAATATATTTATATTAAAAGACGAGGTCACCAAACAATAAACAAGAAATAATTAAAACATCATCAAAGAGTGTCGACTGATAATGGTATACTTAAATATATAATTATATTTATAACTTAATTACGCATTTATACAGATAATAATAACTTAAGCTTCTTAAACCTCATTTTTGAAATGCAATAAAAAAACGTTTTATAAAATGGCATATTAAATCAGGTAATTATTGTTATTAAATTAAAATTGTGACATTTTAATTGCACATTTTTGTATTTTGTAGTGAGCTTTATTACACGTTTTACTGATTGTTGTTGACTGATTGAAAGTGTTATGTATTTACAATTATTTGTCACACAATTAGAAAAAATTGCAACATTGAAATACATTAAAATCAAATGCCGAATATTTACACATGAAAAATAAGAAATTCAAAAATTCTACAATGCTTTTATCACAAATTATATATAAATTATTATCAAGTGCTGCCAATTTGATTCGCCAGAACGTCCACCAACAGTAACCGCGACGAAATGCCAACAGCAACAATAGAAACAATAGCAACAGCAGCAGCCACAATTGGCGCAAACCACTGAAAAATCGCTTAGTAATGCTTTTAAAAATATGGCAACACGTAAGCGGCGCAAAACGACCCCACAAACATGCCTCCCCTCCGCTCGCCACCTTCCCCTCAGCGTATTTTGTTTTCACAATCAATTCGCAGAAGTCGCAAACACAAATGAAAAACTGTTTTTCCGCTGCCGCTGCCTCTGGCTCTGCCGTCGCCGCTTCTGCTGCTTTGCTGCTGCTGTTTAGAGAGCAATGCAACTTTATTGAGCGCGCGTTCATTCACATTGTCCACACACACACACACACACAGCCACTTGCACACACAGCGCAGAAGGCGTGTGGCCTGATGTCGTAACATAGGCAGCAAGAGAAACGTAATGTCAGCGAATGCTGTGCACTCTCTTAGCGCCACTCTCTTAATACTTTACCTGTCGCACTGACAACTGCTGATTCTTCTTCTGCTGCTGCTGCTACTGTTGCTACTGTTGCTGCTACTGTTGCTTCTTCTTCTTGATTTACTTTTACTGCATGACCGCGCCTCCTGTTTGAAAAGGCACTCACACTCACTCGTACATACACACACACACACAATAAATTCTTTTGTGTCAAAATTTATTGCCACTCGCGAGAGACAACAACAAAAATAGTGCAAAATTCTTTGCTCGTTTTCAAAATTTTTTTTTATATCTTGTTTTGTATTTTGTATTTTGTTGTGCCTTTGCTGGCCGCTTTTTACGAGGCGTGCGCGTAACTTTTGACTTTGCTTATTTATTTCGTATTTATATTTGTATTTGTATTTGTTTTGTAAGAACTGAACGGCTCTGCTTTACGTAACCCACAGACGGGTTTTACACATTTCGCGCGGAGAGGGCAAAAACAACAACAAACGTTATTTTCTATGTTGTGCGGCACTCTTCACATTTCAATTTATGTTGCCTTAACATACCCATTCACAAACACAAACACACACGCACTCGACACACACGTATACGCACACGCACTGATTACGTTGACGATAAAAGCAAAAGCGTTTGTCGTTGTTGTTTTGTAATGCGCTTACGTTACGTTTACGATTACGCGACGAGCTGTTAGCGGTTAGCGTTGTTCAAAGGCAACGTGTTCGATTGCTGCTCCGAGGGCGGCGAGCGCTGTTTTGTGTGCGCTCCGCTATCAGATTCTTGCTGTACTTGTCACGGCCGCTGTTCGACAACAAATGAGCAGCGATCGAACAGCTACGAAAACCGAACCGAAGGCACAACAGCAGCAGCAGCAGCCACGATTCTCTCTCTCGCACATACGCTGTGATATGCATGTTAGTTTATTATGTCACTGGTCTCTTAGGCGGTTAGCAGCGCTGTTGCGTCATCAGTTTAAGTCGTGCGCGCGCTCTCTTAAAATGATTGTCTCTGTTGAGATTTGCCGGCAAAGCGTCAATTGTCAAACTTGGATAGCTGGGGTGTGTAGCTAAAAGAGTAGGTAGGGTAGGGGGGGGGGGGGGGGGGTCGTATGTTTACGCCCACGATGGGCTCATCATTTATCGTATGTTTTGTGCGCTTCCGGCGCCACTCAACAGTAGTATAATTAAGAGAAATACTCGCTGTTTAATTTCATAAGTTTTTTTTTGTCATTTAACGCACATTACGTATGCGACGTGTTGACCTCATTAAGCGATCAAAAAAGAGCCAAATACAGCTGCGGGCAAACAACATTGCAGCACAGCCAACCAGGCAGAGAGAGAGAGAGAGAGAGAGACAATGAGAGAGAGTGAGATAGTTTACCGCTTGGCCGCTCACATTTCAAGCTCAAGTTCAACGTTGGCCATTTCGTTGCATATTTCCAGTTTAACGTTTCATGTTTGTTGTTATTAACATTTTAAGTGGCTGTTAGCTGTTTGCTGTTGTTGTTGCTCTTTTTATTTAACATTTGCAGTTACCATTTTCGTAATTTGGTAATTTGTTGCGTCTGGTTTGTGTGTAAATAAAAATACACATATATACATATACATATATGGATGGATTTCATGTGTTAACACTGCTCGCATTTGTTGCAACATTCGCCACGTAGGAAGTAATCGACAAGCGTTATGCGGATCAAGCTGTTGTTGTTGTTGTTGCTAATCAACGGAAATTGCTTGGGAGTTTGCAAAATATGAGGAAATTCGTTAACACTTTGCATAAATTGGTAATGCGAGGAGTGTGATCTGAATTTATTTGCTAATAAATGTAAAGCTATATTTTGTTGCAATGAGTACTTTATGTTCAAATCTGCCTAACAGAGCTGAGCAGTTGGGCAACAATATTGCGGAAAACCTTGACAACATTTGCATTGCTGTGATCCTTGAGCTGGCCTTTGCAGCTGTCGGTATGACGTAACAATGCAAAAAACCACAAACAAGACTTTAGCATTATCATGTTCAAGGTCATCAGCGTCGACATTCTTCTATGCTATGCACTTTACCCTTGAGAGCATACTTTTAGGCAGCGTTTACAGTGTCGCTAACAGAGCTTTGGCCTTCTTAACAGCAGTGCTGTGTTATTGACCAGCCTAAGAGTAGGCAACGATTTGAGAATTTCTTGGTTGATTAGGTAATAAATCAAAAGATTTGGTTTTTTTTTTTGCATTTATCGTTTCAAAATTTGTATCTAAACCTTTATTGTTTTGCAGTTTCAATAAAACATATATATATATACCATTCCTTCAAATAATGCCATCATTAATTCCAATAAATATTATTCATCTTATTGGTTTAATTTCTGCTTGCACTTCACAGAATTTTTTGCTTGTCGTTTGTAACTTAAATATTCCTTAAACAATGAAAATAAATATGTATGACTTGAAAATATTGAAAATTAGTTCAACTAAAGGAATATGTTTCAGTTTGCAGCAACTTAACTGTACAGATTAGAGACAAGTACAAAAATGTAACAAATCATTTAGTTAAAATTAGAATCTAAACTAATATCTGCAGCATTTTTGCGCCTATTTTCATTTCCTTTTTTTTTTTGTCGAGCACTTGTGTTTAGTTTGTTAGCATTTCTTTTACGCTTTTTATATTGTAGATTTTGTTTTTTAATTTTAAGTACGTCTTTGTGTTTTTTTTGTTTAGTTTTTTTCTTTCTTTTTGTATATATATCTAGGTACATGTTAGTGTCCTTGCATAGGCTGTTTTTGTTTTTACTTGAATTGTTATTAAATTTAAATTTAAGTTGTATTTTCATTTTGCATGCCAACAACAACTAGGCGAATTTTTTTTTTTTTTTCTTTGATTTATCTTTATTTCTATTTTTTTATTTGCATTGCTCTCAATTGCCGCAAGCGGATTTTGTTTTGTCTTTATTTTAGTTTTATGTTACTAATACAAACGCTTTACAAATTGTTAGTTCTAAATTATGTTTAGCTTTAGCATTAGCCATTTAATTTATGACATTTTTTAAGGTATTTATTGTATTCCATATAAAATTATTTGCATTCGTTTCAATCGCAAAATTCTCAAAATATAAGTAAAGGCTCTAAAACGCATGTGGTGTGTTTGTGTGTGTGTTTGGGGGTGTTTAATTCTTTAGTTTAATTTAGGGTCTTTTAGCTTCTTTTTGCAACAACTAACAAATTTTCTTAGTATTTTCAGTACTTTTTTGTCCTGGTTTTTTACTACGTTTATCATTCTGCTTTCTGATTCTGACTTTTTGTTATTTATTGATTTTAAAATTCAACAACGTTTTCTCTTTAATAATGTGTAAGAATATATATATATATATATATATATATACACATATATATGTAAGTATTTTATGTGTATATGTATATAATATTATATATAATATATGTATATAGCATTTAATATGTTCGCATTGCCGACCTTCCCTATGCTTACCCGCTAAAAACACTCAGCACTTGCTCACTGGCTTAACTCTGTGTCTAGACTTAGTTATATGTATATCATCTAGATAGATACTATATCGAATTCTAGACATATATATATATATATATATATATATATCGCCTTTTGCTAATCCCGTTTTAGCGTCTTTGCTTTGCACTGCAACAATTTGTGTCTTTAGTTACTATTTATAACCCTGCCTACAATTACGATGCGCAACAGCTCCATTGCTCTATGTGGTTTTATATAAACTATATATATACTATATGGTAGTATATACTAGGTATTGTAATGTATATATGTATATAAGTACTTATAAAAAATCATCAGCTACAATATTGAATTTATCTACAAAAGTTACTCCAACTAATCATTATAATTAGCATTATAATAGTTCTTGTAATCATAATCAATAACATGCCGTCTGCTTCCTCTTCTTCCGCTTCTACATCGCCTACATCCTCTTCTCCTGCTTGCCGCTGTTTGTATGTATGTATTGTATATAATAAATATATATGTATGTATATATGTATATATTGTATATTAGACATAACTTCGATTTTCATTGTAATAACAAAAGGTTTTTTTTTACTTTCAGTTTTATCGTCTTGTGTTGTTGCTAAAGTCTACATTTTGTTACGGAACATTCTTATCGTAAATATTAATACATATTTTCTTCTTATTTATTTATTTTTATTTTTTTTTTTTTGGTATTTAAAAACCTAGTGTTCAATCACTAACGAAATAAATGAAACTACAACAAACTCGTTGCATACAATTTTTTTTGTATAATTAATTTTATTATTTTATATAAATTACTATTTTTTATTCTTTTGCTGTGAGCTGTTTTTGTTTGTTGTTGTTGATGTTGTTGTTATCTATTTGCCTATGTTGCTCGCTTAGCGGCTGTGCGAGGCGTCCAACAGTGCCGCCTGAAAGTATGCTCTAAAATGGCCAACAAATTACGAGCTAACAAAATTAAGTTTTGCAACTTTTATTCGAATTTAACAAAGAAAACATTCTACAAAAAATTAAATGTAAGCAACTACAAACTACTAAAATACTAAATAACTAATTATATGCTATAAATATATATATAAATGTTCACATATATATATATATACATATATATATATATTGTTTTCTTTTTGTGGGGTGGTCACACTTTCTGTCGCAGCTGTTTGCCTGGAGGGGGAGGGGGGGGGGGGTTTAGGGAGGTCGCACTCGACACAGCCGCCGCAATTAATAATTTTGTTTCACCTCTATGCGCATTTATATCTTAGACATAAATATCTTTATATAAATATAACACGATTTCCATTTTCATTTACTTAATTGAATTTATAGTACAAATACGTAGCAATTGCTTAGTTTTTCTTTTTGTTTCTGTTTTTTTTTTGTTGTTTTTTTTTTTTGTTGTGAATTGTTTAGTTCGGGCTAATTCCACTACTGTAGTTATCGTTATCGTTATTGCTATCGCTATCGTTATAGTTATCGTATAATTTCTGTGTCAGTTTACTCAACAACCAAAGCTCAAACATTGACTCAACTTTTCCAAATGAAACGAGTACATTTCTTATAGTTTCGTTTTTGTTTTTGTTTTTCTCTAGGTGGTTTCATAGCAGTGCAAAAGGCTTTAAGGTTCCATTTATTTATTGTGTGTGTGTGTGTGTGGGTGTGTGGAGAGAGGGAGGGGGGGGGGGGCGAGGGGAGTTGTTCTTCGCAGTTGTTAACTTTACGCAGAAATTCAGGAGCTGTATTCAATTTCGTTGAATTTGAGCTAGGTGCACTTCTCTATTCATGTAGGTGTTTAGGTGTTTAGGTGTACGTAGGTATCTACTGGATAAACATCTAATTAGTTAGCTAGTTGTATGTAGAGATATATCTATAAATGTAATTGCCTTGCTTTGTATTATCGTTAGGGTTAGTTTCGGTATTTTAATTCGTATTTAGTTAAACTGTACTTGCTGTGAGATCCTTGCATTTCATACTAGTTAAATTGTTTTGTTTTTTTGTTTTTTTTTTGGAGAGGGTTGTACCAAGTTTGTTTTTTTTGGGGGGAGGGGCGGTGGTTCAAATGGAAGGGGTTCAAAAGCTTAACCAAAAAACAAATAAAATTCAATATTTAAAAGCAACGCTTATATTTTTATTATTACACAATTGTTTTTAGCTTGCTCTTCTCTTTTCGTTCCTCTCTCATTATTATGATTTATGTATCATCTTTGAATGGGGTTTTTGTTTGTTGTTGTTTGTTTTCTTTTCGCTTTTCTTGTTTGTTGCACAATTTCCATTAAAAAATAAATAAAACTTATTGAAACGTTTAAAATGCTTACAAATTAATTGAAATTTTGCAAAATTAATTGAAAATGTATTGTGAAATGAATTTTTGCAGTATGTGTGTGTTTTTTTTTTATTTTTTTTTCTTTTTGTGTATAAAATTTATTTAATTTTCTTGTGTTTTTCTTTTTCAGTTTATGTTTCTTTTTTGTTTTGTTATTTATTAGCTTAGAATGCTAGGTATGCAGGTAAATGTAACTCAATGTTTAACAAATAAAATTATGAAAACTTAACTAAAACTGTAAAATGTAATAAAAATAAAAATAATAATATAATAATAATAATAATAATAATAATCATAATAATATTTATGTGCAAGATTTAAGATCTTGCAAAATCACACCAAACAAGTTAGTTTAAACAAAAAGAATAGAAATAGTGAAAAATCTTGTGAACTGTAAAGTGTTCCATAAGTCGGAGAAGGAGGAGTAGCTTGAAGGGGGTTGCTTTGGGGTGTGGTTGGTGATTAGTTATACTAGTAAGAAAGTGGGCTCACATCGAAGATTGAGCAAGTGTTCATGCTCGCTGACTATATGCCCGGTTAGTGCTGCTTAAATAGTTGTTCTTCTTATTATTATTTTTCATCTTCTGCCTTCATTCTTAACGTATTATTGTATTATTATCAACAAATAACAGAAACTATGAAATAATAGGTTTTTTATGGGAGTACTGTACCATAATTATTTTTATAATGTTTTGTAACGGGTTTTTTTTTTATATAGCTGGTTTTATAATATAAAAAAATCATAGATCGCTTAAACTAACAGCTGCCTGCCTGCGACGAGGCAACTGAGGAGGGAAGTTCTTTGCTCATTTCTAAATGTGTTACTTGTAATAGTTTACTTCTTCTTCTTATTCTTCTTCATCGTGTTTGATTTTTATAATCATAAATTTTGTTTTGTTTCATTTTTTTGTATTTTTTTTTTGGGGGGGAGGGTTTTCATTTTGCAATTTTTTGTTTGATTTTTTGTGTAGAGTCAAATTGAAAAAAAAGGAGGCAACGAAATTATTTACATATGGATGCACGATTTATGTTAAAAAGGAGAAAAGCAAAAATATAAACTAATAAACCTTAACAAAATTATTAAAAACTTAGAAAATTGGTGCATATATATATATATATATATATATATATATATATTTATAAATACATGTATATATATATATATAAATATATGTATATATGTTTAAGGGTTTAGAACTCTGGTTTGCTACAAACTAAGTAATAACAAAAGAAGCTACGTAAGAATTAACAACTCCTAGATAACAGGGTTTTCAGGTTTTAGTTATCAGCCCAGAGCCAACCTTAACGGTACATTTTGCTTAAGGGTTGCACTTGCTGGATATTTCGCATATCGATTGATCGATTTTTGCTTGCTTTTCGCTATAATTGGTGAGAGACATTTGTAGTCGGCTGTTTGAAGTTGATTTGTTTGCTTTAGGCTACATTAAAAATGTAAGTTAAATGTTTTAGTTAATTTGCATTTGCATTTCGTTTTTTTTTTTTGTTTTACTTTTTAAGTTTTAAATAAATATGCGGTGCAAGCCGCTGCATACAAATATTTGTGTGTGGGTGTGTGTGTGTGTGTGTGTAAGCAGAGTGTTTGTGGGTGTGTGGATGCGTGTGTGTGACTGGCTATTTATATATATATATATATATATATATATATATACATATATACATTTTGTATTTATAAGTAGATATATATATCTATATATATATATATATATATTGATTGCATATGAATATGCATGGTATCTATAGTGTAGTTTTCATGTCTGTTTACTAAGAGTTATTAGTTGTATTTATCAATTATCGATAAACAATAATTATTATTATTATTATAATGTAATTGTTGATGTGGTTTCGTATCGCATCAAGTCACATTTGTGTTTTCCATTAATTATTATTACACATCCTGGAATTTGGATAGACGTGCACGCAAGTCCATGTTCTCCTGTTTTAGCTGCTCCACCTCCTGATGTAATGTTGCGTTCTATCGAAAGAGATTTGGATTTAGTTTAAGTCGGAGTTGAGATTGAGATTGAGATTGGGTAATGATTGATGATGACTCACTTCCTTTTCCAAGTAGCGAGCACGCATCGCAATTTGATTCTCCTTTTGGCGGCGCGCATCCCGGGATCTCTTAGCGGCAATGTTGTTCTTTCGCCTGCGGGCCCAGTACTTGTCGTCCTTGAGCTCATCTGGAACAAATTGTTTGCGTGACTTTTTAATCATCGGCTGCGGTTTGAGCTCTTCATCGGAGAATGCTCTGGTGCGCGGATCAAAGTCACGCCCCGACGATGCGAATGAAAATGCTGGAATATCAAATACTAAATGTTAAAAATGTTTCTCACAGACTGTTCGTGCTAAATTAAATCAGAATCAGAATCAGAATCAGAACAAAATGAGGAGCACACAACTCTTTCAAGACAAACAAAATATAGAAAAGAAATTAGACAAGAAAGAAAAAAAAAAAAAAAGTATGGAATTGTAAAGAATAAGAAAAGACTTAAAGAAAATGATGTAATAAGGAATACAAAAATTTGCCTCTAAATTTTGCACAAATTGGAATGTAATCAGCCTTTAACATTTAGCATTTGATAAGACATGAGCAAAAACATTTCTCTGTTTTGTTTTCTTCTTTATTTTTCGATTTATATATATTTTTCTTCATTTATTTTTTTTGTTTTGTTTTGTTTTGTTTTTTGGGGTTAGGGTGTTTGCTAGATGAAAAAGTTATATATGGTATATATATATTTATATGAAAATTATAATCAAATATATATTGTAATTAAGTTCAAATTTCAATTCAAGTTAAATCGGCGCAATGTCCATTCCATTTGTGTTTTTAATTAAGTAAATAAAGAAAGTTAATAATAAATAATCATAATTTAAAGGATAAGGTTGTGACGATTCTAAGGGGTGACTGATCTTTCTCACTCTCTCTCTCACTCACTCTCTCACTCTCTTTCTCTCTCTCTCTCTCTCACTCTCACTCTCTCTCAGTCTCTTTCTCTCTCTCTCTCTCCGCTTGGCATACTCACTTGATTCGGCCGGCGATGGAGGATTTAGCGTATCGGGACTAATGCAATCCGATGGCGATGGCGATCGCTCGCGTTTTGTGGTTATATGCCCGAGACCCAGGGACAGACCCGCTGCATGGCTCAGTGAGTCGGATCGATGACCGAGGCCACCGGAGTGCCCCAAATGGGGGCCGGGAAGGCCATCAGGTATATTATTCTCCGACAAGAATTCATCTAGGTCCGCATACTGCATTCAAAAAAGATATGCACAATTGTATTGGATGCCGCAAAATGTTTTCAACACAAGCAACCATTCAAAAATGGCAAAAGAAACAGCAAACAGTTGGATACATTGTGTGTGGTCTCAACTTTCAATTACTATTCAAATTACTTCGCTACGTATCCAATTAAATGGGTATGTATACAAGATCACTCTTTGATTTTGGGAGTTATAATTTCTTAATAATGTACATTTATTGAAAGGCACAATTAACTCAATTACTCAAGTAATTGCAGCCAAATAATGGGAAGTAATTGCGTATGTAACTGAAAGTTGTTAAGTATCATTTACAAAATTGTTATTAGTCAAATTGAAAATAGGACAAACTATGTTGTTTAGATATACATTATGATGAGAACACAATTCTCGCACTACGTAAAGCACCAAACTCTGGTTAATTGTTCATGTTCTGATCTTTTTTGGTGTATGTGTGTGTTTGTGTGTGTGTGTGTGTGTGTTGTTTGTGTCCGTGTAACTGTTTCGTTTGCAATTTTTGAGATGTTAAGGTGGGGTTGTTGGGAGTAGTTAAACAGACGCAGCCACTACGCAGCGATGATATGATACTAACTTGTGTTACCTTGAGGTCAGCATCGTAGGGCAATGTTTTGTCCCACAAATTGGGGCCGAGAAATGCCGTTTGCGCCTCGACATTCCAAATGTCGCCCTCCTCCTTGTATTTGTCATCCGGGCAGATGATTTCTTTGCTATTCGATGTGGATTTGCCTGCAAAAAGAACAAAATACGCATACTTAGTATAACTTGAAATGAATCAAATCTAATCAAATAACAATTGTTATTTCCCGTACAAATAACTATTAATCACAGGTGGACGCCGACAAATGTGGCTGATAAGCAGTGCTTGCCACTTATCCAATAATGGTTGTTGCTTTGAAGAAGTTTGTCTGTCAAGTGCAACCAGTACTCATTTGATAAGGGCCTGAGCACTGCTTTGGGCGCCTGTAAAGTGGGTCAAAGCGGCGTCTCCGCCATATATATATACCCATAATACATACACACATACTCTTATTAAATATTACGAAAAAAAAAAACAAAAACGAAAACGGGCCAATTCCTTTTTGGCAACACTGGCTAAAACAAAAAAACCAACACAAATTGTAGCCAACAATTTCCGCATGCGCCTCAAACGACAAACAAACAAAGCAAAAGCAAACACAATGCATGGGTTGGGGAGGGGGGCAGACTGGCAAATCAACAAACAAAGCAAACAAAAGAGGAAGCAGCAGTGGCAGCGCAGCCAGCAGCAGCTAAAAGCGAAAGTGAAATTTCAGCTTTCAACTGATTTTTATCGTCATTTGCTCTCCGCTCGCAGCGCAACTCACTCAAAAAAAAAACAAAAAAGGCAAGGAAAAAAAAAGCTGCGCTCAGTGGACGCTGCGCATGCGCAGCTGAGCGTGCTTTTACTGCTGACTGCGCAGTTGACCGCGCTGCGACTGCAGCTGCAGCTGCTTCGACTGCTTCTGCTGCTGCTGCTGCTGCTGCTGCTGCTGTCACTGTTAAGCATCAAGCGACGCGCTCTTTGATTTCTTGCACATTTCACATCAGTAGCACAAACGAGTTTTGCCGAAGTCAGCGCCGAAACCCCGTTTGTCGTCGTCGCCGTCGTCGTCGTCGTCGTCGTCGTCGTGCAGCGTTTTTTGGTTTCGCTTGCATTAGTTTCCGCTTTCTTATTCACTCTCACTTTCATTTGGTTTTGCAAACTTTTGTTGCTGCCAGCCCCGTTACTCTTGTTGCGATTTTTTTTCTTCTCTTTTTTTTTATTATTTTCTTTTCTTTTCTTTTAGGCGAATTACCAACTATTGCGAAATTGTATGCGGCGACGGAGAGACGACCACATTTCTGGTCTGTGGCAGTGAAGTAATATTTTGTTTTCTTTGCTTTTCTTTTCGGTCTTATGCCGCTGGCAGTGAAGCGTAAGTGAAAAGTGCGCAAGTGTTTGTGTTGCATGTGGATTGTGAAGTAATAGCAACAGCAACACACAAAACACACATAAAATTAGGACTTGCAAATCTGCATGTGACAACTGTGAGACGGCTTCCATGGCGTATGAGCAACTTTTCATTTGCCATTTTAATTAGGCATTTGTATTTGATGATTTTTTTCACTTGTTGCTGATGTTGCTGTTGCTGTTGCTGTTTATCTAGTGTGAGTTGTTGAGTGCTTGTTATTTAGCGCTAGGATTTATGTTTGGGAAAATTTCGGCTGTTAGTTTTTGCTTAACTGATGCTCGTTTGTCACGAAAGAAAGCAACAGTTAATAAATGGGGTTTCGCTAAAAGGTTGTGAGACAACAAAATATTTGGCTAGCAGGAAAGTTTAAGGAAATGTATTTTAGACATGTTACCAGTTGCATTGCTACAATAAATATGATAAATAACAATGCGAACACATAGCAAAACAAATCAGAATGAAAGCAAAAAAAAAATAAAATAAATAAATAAAACAAGAAATAAAACCAAAACTTTCGCAAAGTTCGCAAATAATTCAAAAACAAATGTAGCATATTTGCGAGCGGCACACAAAAATCAAATAAACAATGTGCATAAACTTAAGGAAAAATAAATAAACAAATAATATACAAGTGCCACAAAAAAAATTACCGTTTGCTTTGCAAATGAAACCCAAAAATGGAGATTTCCTGCCTGTAAAAACATAAGAAAAATGAAAGAAGATAGAAAGAAGGCCAAATACAATATTTACATATCTATGTAATGAGCTGAAACGCAGAACGCAAACGAAAACGCAACATAACGAAATGAAATGGAATGCAACAAAATAGCAATGAAGAAAAAAAAAACCAAAAAAAAAAACACTCGCAACATCTACAACAATAAAAAAAAAGAAGACATAACCGATGAGCTTCGATCCAAAAATAAAAAAAATAACAAGAAGATATTCGTGAGATACATTTGTATCTGTTTCGCTGTTGTCACTTTCACTGTCGTCGCTGATAAGGCGACTCAGGAGCAGAATCTGGCTCAGTGTTTATTTTTAGACACCGATGACTTAAGCCAGTTCAGCTCGGGAGTTGGCTTCGTTTTTGTATTTTTTGGCTCGGTTTCGTTAACAGTTTCTCTTGCCATTTTAAGTGGGTCAACTGTGCGTTTCTGTTGTTGTTGTTGTTGTTGCTGTTATTACTGTAGTTTCTGGCGGCCCAGCAACAACAAAGCACAACTCGCACTTTTTATGGCCATTTTTTATACACAGTTTCAGTTCGTATTTCGTTTTTGGAGTTTCTCATTTGTAATTAAAATAATTTGCATAATTTTCGTGACTTTTTTGCATTTGGTTTCCGCTGAGCTTTTTTCTTTGTGGCTTTTTTTTTTGTATTTTTTGTATCACTTTCATTAGAAATGCCGAGCGCATGATCATTTGTGGAACACACGCACTCAGATCGGGCCTACGACAACAAAATTTATGATGTTTCTTTTCTGTGGTGAAAATTAAGCTGAGAGCGGATTTTTATACCTTTTTTTTTTGGGTCTCTTTTGTGTCTGAGTCTGGCCCTATTATTATTAATAATATTATTATTATTTCTATAGTTTGTTAGCCGCTGGCCTGGGCCTTTGTTGTGTTAATGGACAATCGCTAGAGTTGGTCACAATTTTTAGTAGGTTTCTTGTATTGTTTTTTTTTTTATTATGATTTTAATGCCGCATTAAACTTTCACTTTTGCTGCTGTTTCCATTTAGTATGAAGCTGCGCATTTTGCGTGAATTTTTTTTGTGAATATGTGACAGTTTTTGACTTTTTCCTAGCCAAGTCTTAGTTTATGAGATAGCTGGCAAATTGGATACATATGGTTAGTTCTGCTGGGATGGCAAAGAGAGAAGCACAAGTTGTGAAAAGCAATTTAGATATGTTTTAACTGTATTTTATGTCTTTTATTTGTTAATAGTTTTTGGCAGCTCTCTTAAAATTTAGCTTGATTTGAGTGAGTTTTTCATGGCAAGTCCTGCAAGTCCTGCAAGTTCACAACACTTTGCACAGTTGCTTTTTTTCTGTCAATCTCGATCACATCCGTTTCACGGTTTCAATAAAAACAAGAGCCCTTTCCCCTTACCCTGTCCTCCTTGCAGCTGACTGCGTTTCAAAGCACGCCTTGCAATAAAATGAAAGTGAGAGTAAAATCTCCTGCAAGCTGTAGCAGCAACAGCAACAACAACCATAACAAACAGCCCAAACAAGTCACTACGAATGAACCGTGAAGATAAAAGACAATCCCCCCCCCCCCCCCCCCAAAAAAAAAGGCAAAGAAAAAAGCCAATACCACAAACATGAAATTGAATGAAATCCAAAAAAAAACCAGTTGCCATAAAAAGCAACAACAACAACAACAATAACAGCATGTCGAATGCCAAGCCGCATTCTAAAAAGCATAAAGTAGAACAAAAACACAACACACAACACAAAAGAGACCGCGACATTGACATCCAAGTGAAGTAATAATGTTGTAGAAAGCAACGCTGGGAGATAGCTGGCAGGGTTGCCAAGCATGCATATAGTAAAACGACTAGAATGCAGACATAATAGCAGAAGCCGACATTGACATTGCCAGCTACAAATGTAAGGCTAGAACAGCAACTGGAGCAATCGAGTTATAGAAAGAGATAGCTGCGAGATGGCAGAGTTGTCTAATATACATAAAGTATAACTATTAAATCGAATGCATGATAGCAGAATGCGACATTGACATTGTAGGTTTTCACATATGTACATATATGTAAGGGTGCAAAGTGAACTACTTAATTCACTGAATTTTCAGCACATTTACAGCTAGTTTTTCAGTGGTCAACTAAAGTTATGCAATGCGCACAGTTGTTTATTATTTCGAGTCCAGCTCAACAATTGAGCACGTACGTCACAGTCGCACTGTTGCACGCCCCTTTCACCTGTTTTTTAACGTTGCGGCTAGCAGCGCTGCTCACGTCACAGTCAACGTCGCTGTTTGCGCATGCGTCGCGTCGATGGCGCAATTGCGGCAATTTTTACAACAATGCTATTGTTGTCTCTTTTTGTTGTTGTTGTTGTTGTTGTTGGTTTCAGTGTATTACATGGCACTCGTTTATGGCTCGGTTGGCTCTGGTTTTATTTGACTGCCTTTTGCTGAAGTGCAGAAAGTGTAACACTTTCGATTGTTGTGCTTGTTGTTGCTGTTGTTGTTGTATCTGTGATTGTTGTCGGCTGTTGTATGTTGTAGGTTGTTGCTGTTGCTGTTGCTGTTAGTTGTTGTGTGCATTGCATTCATTCCGCACTTGCGCTCATTTGCATTGCGCTTGATTTATGTAGCTCTTTTTATGCTTAATTTTTGCATTATTTTTACTCGGTTTTTTTTTCCATCAAATTAATTATGTGTGGGAAAATGTGTTAGCCATTTAATTTCCGGGTCTGTTAGCATATAAACAAAATGCAAAAACTCTGGACTATCAAATACTTTGCCATACACAAAAACTTTTCATATATTAATTGTTTTTACAATAAATCAAACGATTATTTCATTTACATATTGGAAAATTCATTCGAAATTTGCCACTTAATTAAACATTTTTGGCCTTTCTTCTTTCCACAAAAAAAATCCGTTTTAAATCGATAAATGGATTAGTATAAAAATATTGAATTCAAACTGCTGCAAAAATGCCGCTAATTTGGCAGTTATTTTGCAATAATTTTTTTTATATGATTGGAAAACTGTTACGAAGCGAAAGTAAAAACAAGATGAAAACAGTTGCAGACTACACTCCCCACTTGTAACATATTTGACAAGAGACACACATATGTCAAGTAGCAGAAAGAGATAGAGAGAGAGAAAGAGAGGGGGAGTAACTACCCCACTTCTCACTCCCCACTCACTCGCCGATTAGCCGCAATTGGTTGTTGAGCGAAAGAAAACCGACGGCGTGCAGTTAATTAGATAAAATAAGGAAGCAGACGACGATAATAATGATAGTCATAGATTCAGTGCTTCAGCGCTTCGGCATATCGCGAGCAAACTATAAAATTACAGCCTATGGGGCAGTAATAAAAATATATTAAAAAAAAAGTAACAGACACCGAAACCCAAATATAAAATTGGCCACAACCCGGCTGTGGGGTAGGCGGGCGTGGCAAAAAAAAAAAACAACAAGAAATAAATTGAAATTCAATCAAGTTGCCAGAGTGAAAAATAAGTGCTTCTGGTCTTTTTGGCAAAGACAGGCGCGACGACGTGTGAAACAGTAACAATTAAAAGATTGCCCATACGCCGCGTGGTGCGTTTATATTGATTTAATGTCGTTTCGAACCACTTTCACTGTTACTTGAAACGAAACAAGACGATCGACCGCAGAAACGTACCAACGAACCAACGCTTCAAGCAACGGTTTCTCACCTGAACACTAAACGATGCCGCATTTTGCACGTTTTTACAGTTGCTTGCTGTTGCTGTTGCTGTTGCTTTTGCTGCTGGCGTCGATTGCGCAACAATTGCTGTTGTCCAGCACAACACTAGCAATCAGTGCAGCAACAGCAACAGCAACAGCAGAAGCAGCAAAGACGAGTAGTCGCTGTCTCTTGGCTTTTTGTCTATTTGGTTTGAAGTAATTGTAATAATACTATGTTGTAGCTTGGCGCTCTTTTTTTTTGGCGTATCTGGGTAAGTGTGTGACGACAGCGGCTGCGCAGTCAGCGTCAGCTGCCTCGACAATTTGTCGTTTTGTCATGTCTGCGGCACATGCGCAAAATGCATTTCAAATATCTCGCTACATAAACGTTTAATGGCCAACAGCACGCAAGGAAGTCGTCGCCAACTATATGCGATTTGACTATATATATGTATATATGTATATTGTTTTGTTTGTTTTTTTTTCTCCAACAGCCAAACAGTCAATGGAGTCAATTGGCAAGTTTGGTTTGATAAGCACCGCATTGGAGTCGAACGTGGCATTATGAGTTATGGCTGTATTTTGAACAGATACTCGTAAAGAGCAGAACTCATGAAAATTGAGACATTATATATTTAAATATTTCTTAGAAGTATGACCAAACAATTGAGGCTCTATATATATTTGAATATTGTTTAATACCAATTGGAACTTAATTTATAGAGTTACAGCTTTTTGTGTAAAATATTGAGATGTAAAGCTGCAGACTATTAAAAGATTTTGTAAATCTCAAGAAATACTGCATTTTGTACTTTAGCATCGTGGTAAGTTTGAACAACTTTCGAAATAAATTGTACATTTTTGGTATGGATGAAATTATGTTTCCCAAAAGCAGAAGCAACAACAAAACAGCTACACAAAATTTGTTGCCAACAGCCAAAAATTCAAAAAAAAAAAAAAACAACAACAAAAAACAAAAAAAAATTAAATAAAATGCCAGAAAAAATATCAACAAAAAAAAAAAACGAAGAAGAAAGAAAGAAATGAATTTAAAAACTGCCGAAAAAGTGAAAGTTAATTTTTGTGATGTTGCTTAGCTGGCGCCGGCGCAGGGGCAGCAACGGCAGCAGAGGCAGAGCAGCTGACGACGACGTCGCTCAATGAAAGTAAAAACGCAATTTGGGCAGCCAAAAAAAAAAAAAAAAGTCAAATGAATTTTGATAGTGTTGCTTTTGCTGGACATAAATTAATTATGTGGCAATGTCACACTACGGCGGGACGCGTCGGAGCTGCGGGGAATGCCAAAAATTGCCCTTTTGTTACGATTGTTAATTGTTGTATCTGTGGCTAGGCCGTAAAGGTTGGCCTTTTATCTTGACCATAAAGCCAAATGCGGACAACGTGCAGATAAAAACGATGATAACAACAAAAAACAAAAACAAAAAAAAAAAAACCCACCAACGCCGTCGCCGAACTCAACTGGACTCGCTTTTGTATATAAATAAATAAAACAAAAGTTGACTTTTTGGCCATATGGAAAGCACCCCGAAGACCGAAACCGAAACGAAACGAAAGTTGTCTGAAAATGTCGCTGGAAGTTGGTAGTTGGTAGGTTGGTAAGTTGGTAAGTTGGTAAGTTGGCGGCCCTTGCGGCGACACCCGAAGTCAAAAACTGAAAGCAAAAGTGATTGTGTGTTGCCAAGACAAGAGTCGGCCTCAAGAGTCACAAGAGAGTCTCAGTCAAAAAGGTTTAGTTGAAAGTTGAGACTCTTGACTCTGTAAATCTACCAAATACCCAAACCACCCACCCATCAAGCCAAGCCCGCATGCGGAAATGGGAAATGAAACTGTTGGCAAATGTTGTCAGCGCACCGCAATGAACCCATAGATTAGCTGCCAGACGTCGGCTAGCATGTCATAAAGCAGGAAAACTAAACCGAATTCGTCCCAAAACAGACTGGCTAGCTAGTCGCAATCGATATAAGCTGACTTTGACACCTAATCAGGGTCATTAGCGACCGATAATTAGTCGAGCATGCAATCAATTTGTGGCCAGCCACAGCAAATAGAAGCGACCCAAAAAAAAATAAAAAAAGAGAAAAAATTAAACAGGAAAACAGAAAAACACAAAGAAAAAAAGAAAAAAAAAAACACCCAAGGCTGACAAACAAGTAAAAAGTACACACGACGCTTTTGGAATTAAAAGTGGCTGTCAGCTGTAATTTGAATATTTCCAATAAAATAAAATGCCATCCAGCTTGTCTAATTGCTCTAACTGCTTTTGCAGTCATCTCGTTTGAGAGCAGCGCTCAGAATTGCTTGGCAACATGTTGCAGTGGTCATGCAACAAGTTGCATTTTGCATATGATATAAGTTGAATATAAATTTGCAATTTTGTTCGTAGCAACATGTTTTTGTTGGTGGGGTTTGTCGTACTTCCGATTTTAAAAAGTATTTTAAAATACATCAATCATACCATTTAAATAGTTAGCATGTTGCTTCCACAGCTGTTGCACCTGAAATTGTGTCCAGCGATTGTTATCATCGCCATTGTTATTGTTATTGTTGTTGCTGCTGCTGTTGTTGTTGTTGTTGTTGTTATTGTTGTTGTTGCTAGTGTTGTTGTTATTGTTGTTGGTGGTGTTTCCATTGATGACGCCCACCAAACTGTTGACCAAACTGTTCTCATGCGCCTGTTGCTGTTGTGCCACAGCGGCGGCGGTGTTCACAGTGGGCGTGGCAGTCGTTAGATTTGCATTTGGTGTTGCTGGATTGTTGTTGTTGTTGTTGTTATTGTTGTTATTGTTGTTGGAGGTGTGATTATTAATTATAATGTTGAGATTGTTGTGGTTAAGTATGGTGTTGTTGTTGTTGTTGTTGTTGTTGCTGGCGTTGCTGCTGTTGCCATGTTGCAGATTATTGCTGAGATTGTTGCTGAGATTGTTGGCGGCAACAGCGACAACCGCTGCTGCCGCATTCACATTTACATGCGCCAAATGTTGCAAGTGATGTTGCAATAGTTGCGTGGGCGGCGGCAAAGCACCGTTTGCCACATGTGGCGTGATGCCAGCAACTGTGTTGCCATTGTTGTTGGTAATATTGTTGAGCAGCTGCTGATGTTGCATGCTGCCACGCAGCAGGTTGTTGTTGCTAGCCTGGCTAGTGTTATTGTTGTTGCACGTCACATTGTTCCCATTGAGATTCGTATTGCTGTTGTTGTTGCTGTTGCTGCTGGTGTTGTTGTTGTTGTTGTTGACATTGCCTGCCAGCAGGTGTGGCAAATTGTGCACTACTTGCAACGGCAGGCTGCTTAGAGATGGCAACGCGCCCGCTTGAGACATGTTGCCCAACATTTGTTGCTGCTGTTGATGTTGCTGCTGCTGTTGTTGCTGCTGCTGCTGCTGCTGCTGCAACAATTGCAACTGATTTTGCTGATGCTGTAGCACATTGTGTGTTTGTTGTTGTTGCTGCTGCTGCTGCTGCTGCTGTTGATGTTGTTGTTGCAATGCCAATGTTGGCGGTGGCATTTGATAGTCCATTCTCATTGCTGAGGCGCACAATTGTTGCCACTTGCCAGTAGAAATTTATTTTGTATACTATTCTTCACTTTTGCTAATATTACAACATATATATTTATCTTAGCTAATTTAAAGCGTGCTGCAACATTGCTGCTGCTGACGCTGACGCTGCTGCTGCTGCGCTGTGTTCAAGTTGATTTAAATTGAAACTAAAAAATCTGTATGCCAAAATAAGAAAAATATATTCATACATAAAAAAAAAACACGAAACAATCATAAAGCTTCAGCACGCGCGTTCTAAGAAGAAGATCAACAGCAGCAACAACAACACTAGCAATAACGACAACAGCAACAACAGTATAAAGAAGAAAAAAACAACTAGCAACAACAACAAGAGCAACAATTGTCGCCGCAAGCGTAGCTTTCGAGAGAGAGCTTGCTCAGAATTTGCGAGCGCGTCACGCAAATTAATTTTTGCACAGCACGAACAATTTTCTCAATTCTGATTTTTGTGCACCTCTGTTGCCTCGTTTGCTCTTCACCTGCCTCTTGTTGTATTGTTTGCTATTTTTCTATTATTATGTGTGTTCGCTTTTGTTGCTGCTTCTACTGCTGCTGCTGCTGTTGCTGTTGCTATTGTTGTTGTTGTTGTTGTTGTTGTCAACTATTTCGCGTACTTATTGGCGACTGGGCTTTGGCTGTCGTTTTTAAGGGGTTCTCGCGTCGTTTTCGTCGTTGCCGTTGCCGTCGTCGTCGATGTCGTTGTCGAATGAGAAAAGTTTGACCTTGAATTAGCCAGCAACAACAACAATACAATATAAATAATACAAATGTTGCTATGCGCTATTTGCTATTTTGCTATTTTATGGGGTTTTGTTTTGCAGCAGATTCTCTCGTTGGATTTTTCTCTTTGTTTCACTTAATGTTTTCATGCAATTATTTTTTCGAGATAATTTATCCAACTTAATAATATCCAAAAATAATTATTTATGCTGCGCTAAACTAATATTCAGGTTTTATATATTGATTGTGGAATTTTTTAAAAAATTTTATGTGCACTTTGTATCACATAATTTGCATATTTTAAATGATGTATGTATTTATTTCAATAATTATTAGCTTTGCTTTTGCCTTTTAGCGAGATCTTTATTTAATTTAATTTTTTTTTTTTTGTATTTTTGTTTAGACATTTACACAGCACTGCAAGGTGTAGTTTGAATTTTCACTGCATTTCCTTGTGATTTTCAATATAATTTGTACATTATTTGTTTAGGGTTAATATATCCAAATATCCAAATCCTTTTCGGTTCGATGTTGCTGCTGCACAGTTGCCGATAAGCGAAAGTTCATAAGTTCGCACGAATTCGAAAGCAGTCGAAGACGAAGACGAAGACGCAGACGTTGACACGCGCCGTTGTTGTATTCAAAGGGGTGGGGACGTTTTTTGTTGTTTTTTGTTTTTTTGGTTTTTTGTTGGGGGTACGACTTGGGGACTCGCTTTCGTGGGCTGTGCTTTTTTTGTGTGGTGTGAAGCCGTGAACCGAACCGGTGCCGCCGGACTGCAAACGTTGAGTGAACGCGCGCGCTGTGCGCCTCTTGCAACGCAGCTCAGATCGGCTCCGAAAAAAAAACAAAAACAAAAACAACAAAAAACAGCAATCCAAAAACAATAATAACAACAACAAAAGCCCCACGCAGAAAGCGCCAAAGCCAAAAGTTAAAGGCGACTGCGCAGCCGGCGTTAAAGCCAAACTTGAAACCGAAAGCATTAAAGCAGCGACGCGTCGCTGCTGCCCGCTCTCACTTACTCTCACACACACACACTCGCACTCAGAGACTCCCTCTCTCTTTCTCGCTCTCGCTCTCTCGTTTGGGCGCACACTCGTCCCCAGTGTGCCTTCGGCTCTTTCCCATTAGCGTTGCTGTTGTTGTTGTTGCTGTTTTTGCGCATTCCGCTATTTACTTTCTTTCGCGCACAGCCTGCTGTGTGTGGTGGAAAAAAAAGCTGCCGCTACGCTTCATGTGAGCGCTGCGCCGCCGCTGTCGCTGTCGCTGCATGCGGAAGCGATGCTGGTTTTTAGATTTTCCACGCACTCAACGCGACGCCAGCGTCAGCTTCAACGTTAACGTTGCCGTCAACTGCGACGCCAGCAGCATTTGGTTTGAGTGAGTTTGTTTTGCTTTTGTTGTGAGTGCACAGCTTCACTTGTGATTTATAACTACCTATGCATATACGTACATATGTACTCACTTTGTATGTATGTATGTATGTATATTTGTACGTATGTATTTATGGGCAATGATAACAAGCTTACCAGAAACATTTAACAGTACAAAGCTTAAGCTAAATGCAGTCCTCAGTCACGTTTGGAACCCAACACACACACACACACACACACATCGACTGACAACGTGAACCGACCGACACTCAACACTCAACACAAGCCATGCGGCAAACAATGCGATGCTTACCTGCAAATAGAGTGAAATAAAAATATTGTAAATATTAATAAAAAACAAAAAAATAATATATATACTCTGTGACAATGACAAAATGCTTAATAAACGACTATTAGGTTTATTTTACAGCAACTACAACTATTTACAACCCACCCAGGGAGATCAAAAACAAGCTGCCGCTCCCGTTGCAATTTGCACACCACCACAAAACCCATTTCCCCATTTTTGTGTTTGCCATTGGCATTGACAGTGGGGACATCCCGTGGCGCATTCGCATTCGCATTCGCATTCGCTTTCCCCTGTCCCGCCCACACAACAACAACAACAACGACAACAACAACAATGGCAACAGCAAACAGTAGTCTGCCTTTAAAAGGTCATTTTTGCAATTTTCCCTGCACAAAAAACACACACACACACACACAAATAAATAAATAAAACTATAAATTAAATTCAAGCGGTGCAGCGAATAAAATAAATTCGATTGTTTGCAATAAACTTGAAAAAACAAAATAAATTTCACCCGAGCAGCGAGAGACAAACTACAAAGATCTGAAACCGCATCCAAAACCATATCACATCGGATCGTATCGTATCATATCATATCATATCGTATCGTATTGTATCGTGTCGGGTCGAGCTCTCCTCTCCTGCTGAGTGCGAGTGTGTTGTACAAATCAAAACAACAAAAAGAACGCCTACAAATCGCATGCCAGCCGATGATGATGGAATGACATCCAAAATGCCGAGGGGGCAGATTGCAAATATGCAAATGCGACACTGAAATGCTGTACATCAAGGGGTCGCAGAGCGGAAGTAGTAGTGAAATGTGCTGAGCACAAAAGTGCACCAGCTTGTGTGGGCAGTTCAAATATACTAGGAAGTATTCAAACAGGGCTATAGGAACTGTCCATAAATGCAGCTTCATTATTGTAATTACCTTTCTGGGGACAGAGTGAGAGAAGTAGCGAGATTTCGCTATAGGGATGAGTTGTCTCATCCCACAACTGACAAGTTGCGTATATATATTAATTGAGTTTATATATATAATTCATCAATTTCCATTAAATTAATTGAAAATAGTTATAATGCTTTTGAGTTGATCATAAAAACTAAAAACTATATTTATACGAAAAGTGTACTTAAGTTGATTATGAGAATTTGATTGGAATGAAGATTCAAACTGGAAATTTCAATAAAATGCCAAGCATATTTTTGAGTTGCTTACTTCTTTACTGGGTATGATTTAAAGCTGCCCCTTCGCAACATTGCCATATTCAATGTAAATTTCATAAGTATTATTTTTCATAATTTAGCTCATCACATTATCTACTAATTTCAATATGTGGCCGTTGTGCGCCTTTCTTTGTACTGATTTTATTTGCCGCCAACCGAAAAGCTAATCAAAGCGAATGCATTTTGAGTTGGTCAAAAAAAAAAAGAAGACCAAGGAGGGTGGCGCCACAAAGGCTGACCTCGTCCAGCAGCAATGGTGGCTCGGTCAAAGGCTCAATATGTGATGAATGAGTGAAATGCCGCAAAAAGGTGGCAACATTTGATGCCAATTTGTCAATTGGTTTTTTAGGCTAACAAGCTCTACCTGTATGCTGACCCATTTGTCGAACTCAACTGCAAATCTATCGGGCTTTGAAAATATACAATAATTTACAGTTAATTTATGCATATCGCAAATTTCACAACTTGTCAAATTATTTAACAGCACGAACCCAATGTGAAACGGGCAATTTACAGAGCATGAAAATGAGATAAGTTGTAAACAGCAGAGAAAATAAAGAGAGAGACAGAGAGAGAGAGAGAGAGAGAGATAGAGAGAGTCTTAATTACTACACCTAGAATAAGTATTTTTACGTAGGTCGTCATTTAACAATTGATAAGCCAAACGTTGTAAAACTTTCAGTTAGCATTGTAAAAAAAAAACTGCAAGCTTAGCAAAATATTGCAATTTATGAGCAAATTAATTAAGTTTGCATTGCGATAGGCGGATAGAAGCAGTCGATTTATTTCGCTATGTGTTCGCATGTGTGTGTGTGTGTGTTTGTGTGTGTGTGTGCATGGGTGTGTTTGTATGTATGTAGTTTCGAGCTTTATTCTGATATTTAACTCAAAGTTCCCACAGTGACAGTCAATTAACTTTTTCGATGATATCAGCAACAAACAGAGAGACAGAGACAGTGATAGAGTAAAAACGTTACAAGGGTAGGAAAACAGAGAGAGAGAAAGAGAGAGAGGGGTAGAAAAGAGACAGCAGGCTATAAAAGTCTAGGGCAGCTCTATGAATAATGCGACTTGGGAAAATAACAATAATAGGCAAGTGCACAATTTATGATAATGCGAAAAATTCCATATTTATCTTTAGTTTTGTCAGCAATATAATATAAAAAATATAAATATATATATCTATGAATATGAATAACTATATATACGTATATATATAGCGAATATTCGAGTCTTTGCCTATTATCTATTATCAATATATTTGTAGGCAAGCTTAAAAATATATTGTTTATCTTAAATTTATTTCAATAATAATAGTGACAACAGTTTGAATCGTTTGTTGCAAGTTTTCTAAGTGGTAAGTTTGTAGCTCGGCTCCTTTGTTGACAATCGCCATAAGCTTAGCTAACCGAATGGTAAGTTTTGCTTAAGCTTCAAGCCTTTAATATTATTTGAGAGACCCACCTGAGCTGGATGGTTGAAAGCGTGCTTTTAAGCTGTTCAAATGGTTTTGATGATCATTGGCGATTGTTGCAGCGGCGGCTGCTGTTGCCACGTGTTGCACTGGGGAGATGTTGCTGTTGTTGTTGTTGGTATTGGTATTGCTGCCGTTATTACTGTTGCTGTTGCTGTTGCTGCCGGTGTTATTGTTGTTATTGTTGGTGCTGTTGTTGCTGGTATTGTTATTGCTGTTGCTGTTGCTATTATTGGCAATGGCTGCAACCGGATTGTTATTGCTGCCGTTGCAGCTAACATTTGATGCCGCCGCAGCGGCAGCAGCAGTTGCAGCAGCCGCAGCAGCAGTTGCTGCAGCCTCATTGGCTGCACCGCCAACATTTGCACCCTGCCCCTCCATGAAAGTGTTGCGCTGGTGATAATGCGGTGAGTCCTGATAGATGCGCTGATAGTTCAACGTTGGCAGCGTCCACGAGTTGTTCGTCTTGTAGTGGAAGTTGCCGGTACCAAAGATCGAGTGAGTGTTGGTGTTGGGAGCAACGGCAGCAGCAGCTGCTGCTGCTGAGGACAACGTGTGAGCTATCTGAGCAGCATGATGTTGCTGTTGCTGCTGTTGTTGCTGTTGCTGTTGCTGATGCTGATGCAGGTGTTGTTGCTGTTGCTGCTGTTGTTGTTGTTGCTGTTGTTGTTGTTGTTGATGTGGGTGGTGCGGATGCAAGGGCGAATTATGTCCAAGTGAATGATGAGGATGCTGCTGTTGTTGTTGTTGTTGCTGCTGCTGCTGTTGCTGATGTCCATGTGGGTGTGTTGCGTGATGTGAGTGCTGCTGTTGCTGCTGCTGCTGCTGGAGTTGCTGTTGTGCTGCTGCAACGGCAGCCGCATGTTGCTGCTGGGCATGATGTTGTTGCAGCTGCTGTTGCTGCTGTGCATGCTGCTTCTGCTGTTGCTGCTGCTGCTGTTGCTGATGATGATGCAATGCGGCCGTCTGCTGCTGTTGCAAATTCCATGCATCCGCTGCTGCTGCCGATGAGGAGCCAACAACTCCGCCACCGCCGCTCGAGCTGCTGCTCTTGCCAGAATCATTGCTGCCGACGCTGCTGCGATGGTTGTCCAGTGTTGCCGTTGAGCCCGTCAGGCTGCCATCGTTGCCGCTGTCGCTGTTGCCGCTGCTGCAGCTGCTGCTGTTGTTGACATTGGTGCTCTTATTGATGTTGCTGCTGCCGCTGCTGCTGTTGTTGCTGTTGTTGCCAGCGGAAGCTGCTGCTGTTGCCACCTGCGTGTTGAACTGTTGAAAGTAGTGCGACAGCGTTGCAGCATTCGTTTGCTCCTGGGCATAGAATCTTTCGCACGAATTGGTGTCGGACGACATTTTTGCACTGGTTCCGCGACTGGTTCAGTTTTACAGTTTGTTGTTCTTATTGGTGTTGCAACTTTAGGTTGCCACGTCCTTGTGATTGGCGTTATTATATTTGCTGCACAGCAATAGAAACCTTGAGCACTGACACAAAGTTGTGCGCATTTTACAATTTTCACTCTCTTCCAACACTTATTTTAAGTCCAAAACATAACTAAAATTGAATTTATACCGCATTAATTTCAGAAAAGCAGCGAAATGGTTTTTGGGAATTTCCAATGTGAACGCTAACAATGACGATTGATTTCCGATTGATTAGAAAATTTATAGTGATAGTGATCATGATAATGATAATGATAATGATAGTGCATGATCGTGATAATGATGAAGTGCCTTGTTAACGATATCTGTTCGTTTTATATGAATAGGTGCTATGCAGGCAGATGAATGTTTTACGATTTGATTTTTTTGTTCTTTATGAGCTGTAATACAATGTTGGTTGTTTCGATAAGGAATAAGAAAAGGCATTGTTCAATTACATATATCTATAAAACTATAAATTTGTAACATTTATGTTCTTCTATTATTAAGTAGACAATTCAATTTTGAATATAATTAAATGCAATTTTTTTTTGTGAAATTTTAAAAATCAGAGTTTTTATTAGATCAGAATTCCTGTGTATAATTTTCAATACATTTTTTTTAATAACATTTACAGTAGTCAGTTAAACGAATTTATGTCAAATCAATTCAAATATATACTTTTTCACATATTATATTTTTTTGCTCTTGTTTTAATACCTTTTCTCATTCGCAAATATTGTATATATTATTTAGTGTAGTGCTTTTTCTGTATGTTGAGTTTTATAATTAAATAAAAACAATTAGGCTGCTTGAAATTAGATCCGTAACTTTGGCGCTGCAGGATTTGGGCAAATATATATGTTGCTATATATATAGAATTTGCCAGTTATCTATCCGAGTGTTAACTACTTAAGCACACACACAAACACATATGTATATATATATATATATGTATATAACCACTTTGCACAATTGTTGATTTTTATTTGAAACACTTGAACGATTATTTTGCATATATATTTATACAGTTGACGTTGTATTTAAATATCGCTTATAGATTTTATATATAGTTGTTTTTTAGAACTTGGCTCCGAAACACTTTCTTCACTTTGACTTTGACTAAGTGCGCAATTTTTTATACATATATGCAAATGTATATATATACATATATAAGTTATATCAATTGCAATGCACTTTTTCACTTTTATCGATAGTTGTTTGACGATTTACTATTTATCTATTATTCTTGTATTTATTGCAAATTATTCATTAGTAGATTTTCACAGTTTTCACACGTTAGAATCGCACGCGCAGTTTGACAACGGTTTGGACATGAGAACGCGATGCGACCGAATGCCGGCCATATTCGAGACTCGGTCTCAGAATTCGCGGGCAGAGAAAATTCATCGCTGCAGGCACACGCTGTCGACGCCGACTGCGCTGCAGCAAACAGGCAGCGAGACAAACGAGCAGCGCTGCAGCTGAGGGTTTGCAATTTTCAGCAAGTAGGTGGCACAAGAAAAACGGAACCCGACCTCAAACTTACATAAAGTTAAGGGCACAAATATGACTGTGGACTGCTTAGACACATATTCTAAAGAAGTACAATATTAATAGTAAATAGAGAGCTCTTCAGCTAGCTGCGCAGTTGGCAGCAAAATATTTACAAATACATAAATAACAAAAAAAAAAAAAAAACAAAGATCCAACAAATATAAACACAAAAATAAATAATATAAAATAAAGAATTGCAAGCAGTGAGCTGTCGTCGACAGCGCAGTTGTAGCTTAAAAGCAGCAGCGATTGCGACTGCGACGGCAACAACGACGGCGACGGCGACGTCGACGTCGACGTGGACAGCGGCGACAAAGTCACGCGGATTTCCAGTATGACCCAAAGCCCAACGTCTAGCAACGTTCTCAGCACGTGTTGTGAACACACCGGGACACCGTCACACTCACACATACACACACACACACAAACACATGCACACGACAGCTGAGACCGAGAGACAGGCAAGCACACACACATACACACACACACACATATCACTCACGTTGAACGTATTGCAGTTGGCATACTTAGAGATACAGATAAAAAAAAAACACACACACACACACACACAGAGATACTTTCAATACTCAGCGCACTCAGAGTGAGCTTCTTTTGTGTATTTATTAAATTTTTTTTTTTGTTGATTAGCTTGTGAGACTCTCCTTGGTTACAGTTAGCAGATAGCAGTTAGCGTAAAATAAAACGATAAAGTCCAGGCACTGTCCGCGATTTGATTTGATTTATTTTTGGGCTCATCTTCCGTTTCCCGTTCTAATTGCCATTTCTATTTTGTGTGTGTGTGTGTGTGTGTGTGTGTGTGTGTGTGTGTGTGGCAAGAGCAATCTGATTAAAGTATCGATGACAGACAGCGCGTTGCTGCAGCAGCCACCAAATTAATTGGCCTGCAACACGTGACGTATGCGTAATTTAATGGAAAACTTCCTTTGACGCTTGCAGCGCACAAATTAGGCAAGGGAGAGATAGAGAGGGACAGAGTGAGAGAGAAAGACAGTTGCCTAGACAACAATTATAAGCACATCTTAACGTCACACGTTTTTAAATATTAATTGTTGTTTAGCATTTTGCCTTAAGTTATTAAATTTCCAATGAATTTTACGGACAATTCGTTTAACAATTGCATTAATAATCATTTAGTTTCAACTTTAAAAATGATTTTTCTACGGGGGAAAAACTACTTAATCATTACAAATAATCGCACAATGTTCTCAAACTTTAATGGGAATTAACTAAATGAAAACTTAAGAATTTCTCAAATTTCTCAATATTGAATATTAAGAAAAGTAGAGGGTGAGGCAGAGTAAAATTCACAATCATTAAAAGTTAGATCAGATTTATAATTAAGAATAAAGAGCAATTTTTTTTCCAATCCCAAGGCTATAAGCAAATGTGTAAGGATACATGTATTTTAGATTAGTTATATACATAATTTATTATTAACAATTTGTTTAATTTGCTTTAAAAACACATAAAGATTTTATGTAAGTCTGACATTTTGCACTTAAATAACGCCAGAAATAGTTAAATATTAGATTGGTATTGATTAGCTTGACATTAATATATAAATATATATTTATATATAAATACGCTCGTTATTATTTCGAGTATTTAAAAATATGAACGCCGTAAATAGATTTTAAAATGCAACCCTCCATTGCAGCTCAACTTGTTGTTGTTGGCGATTTTACAAAGCAGCTTAACTCGTTCCACCCCATCCCTTAGAAATACGCAATCGGCAAACCCAATCAAGCATACGCCCCGTTATGCGTCGTCTATTTTCGAACAGCAACAAGTCGTCAACTATATATTGTTATAGTCAAAAATAATGCCGAATGCTTAGCGTCTCCTGCACGACTGCCAATTGGGAGTCAGCCGAGCGTAAAGGATTCCCGCTGCATTGTCTGCCATTGGCTCAGCTGCCTCGTGGACGGCCAGAACCAATCAGAGCAACAGGCGCCCAGGCAAACAGTTTAATACAATGCGTCGCTGCTCGGTACTCGCTGCTCGCTGCTCGCTGCCTGCGTCGACGCTGGCGACTCACAGAAAAAACAGCTGCGACGACGTCGCTGCCGCTGTCGCTGTCGTTGCTGTGGCTGTTGTCAGGTTTTCTATTTGTTTTGCTGTCAGTTGTATTTTTCTTGCTGTTGTTGTTGGGGCTATCACGTTTTGCTACCACGTGCGCCGGCCCCCGTATTGTGCATGTGTGCATAGAGTGGCGCTTCAAATGAATGAGCGTCGTCGTCGTCGTCATCGAGAGAATGAGCGAGAGAACAAAACAAACGTTGAAAATAGAGCAAAGCAAGAGCGGCGACCAGACTTTTGAGCAAGAATAAAGCAGAAACAGAAACAGAAGCAGAAGTAGAAGCAGAAACAGAAACAAAAGCAATAACAACAACAACAATAATAGAGTAAACGACTGGGGCTGCTGCTACTGCCGCGATTATTTATTCTTTATAAATAGCAAATTAAAGGCAATTGAAATGCAGTTACACACAGCCACACACACACACAGTCGCATCATGTTTTATTTGAAGAAAAATCAAAATAAATTTGTGCACAAATATATAAGTATATTCATATATATATATAATTATATCGAGAGCTGTGCTAGACAAAATAAACAAAATAATTGTAGCAATTACAAAGAGGACGGATAGTAGTAGAGGGTGAATGGGGCGGTATATTATTGTATTTATTGTAAATTTACAGCTTTTGATCATAGTTTAATTGAACAGCGTCGCAGTCACTCACTCACACACACAATTACACACATTTGCCTTGCATTTAGTTTAGAGTCGTTTTACACGTGCTAATAAACCACCCTTAACTGCTGCACTCAAGTTATTTTCCTTTGAATTACTAAACGATTTTTAAGTTAATTGTAACTTGAGCAAGTATAACAAGGGTCATGACCCAGTTAAAGTTAATATTGAACAAGACAATTAATTGTTGCTCTTAATTAATCATATTTCATACAGTGTAATCAATATTATAATTTTTTTTATTTATTTCTAGTACTAAATTGCTAATGCATTAGCATTAGCATATATTTTTTCAAATGGGAATATAATATGATGGCATATTAAAATTCATATTTATTAAATTATATTCAAATTAGATAGCCCCAAGCAGTTATATAAAATTTAATGATATATTATAATTAAATCTTATTTAGTTCTCGTCAAGTATTTCGATATCAAGTATGAACATATTTTATTAATCTAAAGCAAGTTAAAAATTTGCGTAGGAAATATAAGTTTTTTAATTTCGCTAGTGCCAAATTTAATTTTAACAATTTCTAACTTAACAATCTGCTCAACTTTATATGTGGCTGTAACTGTACTGTAGAAAAAAATCCCCTTTCCGTTATAAACCAAACAAATCTCGTTTTGCAAACCCCATTCGAATACCGTTAGCAACGCACTTAAGTTGCCACGTTTGTATTGATATTTCATTAAGATTTTAGATATGGTTAAAAATGCGGCTTATGCAAAACTGTTAAGAGTGCTTATCAACAACCGGTTCCGTTTGAAACATAAAACAATAACGAACACAGACACAAAGTAGATACGACATAGGAGATACTTTCGATATGCACAAATGTTCAGTTTTATGTGGTACAAAGTCGACCAAATCAATTCACTTAATTATCAAAAGTAAAAAATAGAAATAAACAAATTTAATCTTGGCCGAATTAGCGAGCAGCCTTTTGGCTTATTAACCCTTGGAAATTTCGAGCTGCAATTCGAAGCGTGACAAGCGAAAAGACAAACGAAAAGGAACCGCAAAAAAAAACAGTACAACTGCAACTGTTGCTGACGTCGATTTTAACGCGACGACGACACACTGCGCCAACATGTGACTGAGTAAGAAAGAGCGAGAGAGAAAGAGAGAGAGAGAGAGAGATAGGCAAACAACAACAAGCAACGGAGGAGGAAACGCAGAAGGAACAGCAGAGAAGCAGAAAAATAAACAAGAACTCACACACAACATATTTATTGCAATTTGTTGTCGTAGGCAACAAAACAAAAATTGAAATTAATTGAGAGGTGGGTGGGAGAGGGGCGTGATGCCCACCGCTTTGTGAGTTTGCTGTGGTGGCGTTTATAATGCGGCCGCGCACGTGTTGCAGCCAACGGTGCGAAGACGTCAGTCTGTTGTGGGAGAATGAAAATGTGAGTGGAGAGAGCAAAGTGACGCGCCAGACAAGTTGCCTACAGCATGAGAAAACGACAGAGAGGAAGAGAGAGAGAGAGAGAGAGAGAGAGAGAACGAAAGCGAGCGAGAGCAGCAGTTGTTAAGCTTTAAAGCATAAGCTTTGACATCAGTTTCGCCAAACTACCGCAAGTGGGCGCTGCTAGCCGAAAGCTTTAGGCTGAACAGTGTTGCTCGCATGGCACACAAAAATAGTAGTAGTATTCGGTTTTGTGACCCCGAAAAAATACTCATAGTGTTATAGTTATCGATAAACATGAATTGCTTATCAAGCGTTTTGTTACTTAATTAAATGAATATGACAAATTGATTGAAGCACAACTGCCAGCCGGTTAGTTGGCTTTATAGAGCATATAAATAAATATAATTATCAGCACACACACACACACACACAAGCATACAAAAAATATATTTCTATTTGTAGTAGTTGCGGGTAAATACAAAGTACAATTCATTCAAATTGAAATTGAAATTGGAGTGAAAACATTGCTGGCTCTTAATTGTGCGTCAGCTCTTTCTCTATCTTTCTCTCTCTCTCGCTCTATCGTTCTATCGCTGCGCATCGTTATTAATAGGCACAAAAATTGCGTGTCATTCATGAAAAAAAAAAACATACAAAATTGCATGCGGAAAGAGTAGGAGACGAATATCAATTGTTGCCGCCAGAGGGCTGCACTCAACTATTTTTTTTTATGTCCTGCCTGATGACAGCATTTAACCGTTATCAGCGATTGCGATTGGCACAGTTGTGTTATTTGTATCCACCTCAAACCGTAATCAATGACATTATTTATACTCGAGTTGACAGCAGAAACGATTCCAGCGGATAATTAATTTTGCAGGTGAGGTAATTGCTAGAAATTGACAGATTTTCCACACACTGTCTTTTAAGTGACTGGCGTTATTTGGTAGACAAAGCGTATAATTGTAAACAAAATCATTTAATCAATAGTCACAGGCTATAAAAGTGATTGTTGATTACGCTAGTTCTTAAGGCATAAGGCAAATACAAACACAACTAATGGAAAGTTTAAGAAGTATAAAAAGATTAACTATTGTAGCTAAAAAAAAATAAAGCTAAATTTTTTACAAATGGAGCACAAAGCGAATAGAAAAGAAGAAGTCTCTTTGTCTGCTGCTCAGTTTATCTATGCACGTCTATGCTTCTGATTTATTTAAATAGACAAATTTATGAACAACCTTCTGTTGGCAGAAAGGCAAATATTTCCAATTTGTGTTGTCGCTATGCTCCATTTGAATCAAGTACTAAAAACATGCGTTTATCTTTCACTAATTCTTAAGTTTTCAACAGAAATATTTGCGACACTTGCCTCTGACAGTTCTAAAAATGTGTAAAAACAAAAATCAAAGAACAAAAAAAAAACACATACATAAAAAAAAAATTCAAAGGCGTGTGTTAAATTTCAATTTTCATGTAGCTGAAACAAAAAAATGAAATATGTGAAATTTACTTAAAAAAGCCCATGCAATGACAACAAGTTGTTTAGTAGCAACCGCTTCTCTTTTGTTTTTATGTTGTTTATAATTAAATTCATTAATTTTTCAAATTTTGTTTTTTGTTGTTGTTTTGTTTCCGTTTTCGGTGGAAATTAAGCCGAGCCGCTGCCCAATATGATGTAGCTGCGTTTTCTAATTGTCCGCAGCGCAGTCGCATGTGAAACTACTCGAAACAAGTAATTTGTCTGGCCTATGAATGCATATACCCCAAACAACCGCCTTTCCCCTTTCCCACAGCACCCGAACACCCCCATTCCCAACCCCTGCAGCCCAGACCAAGCCTTTGATGTCCGTTAATGTGTGCCTGACGGGCATTAATTGAGTTGCTTATTGCTATTATTATGAATTGTGTGTTCTACGCTGTTCTTGTTATTGCTTTTGTTATTGTATTATGGTTGGTGACGGCAAGTGATAATTAAATATATTCATAATTTTCTCAGCGCTGACATTTGCCGCCCAGCCATGTGTAATTGAGCAAAGATTTCAGTTGAGACAGTATCGATAGATTTGTCTAAAACGTTAACTTTTATTTTTTAGCTGGCAGCTGTTAAAGTTGCATTAATTTGTACAAATAGTTATTTAATGATCTCTAGATACACTCAGCTGTAGTAAATATTTGCATTTCTCAGGCGAGAACATCGAGTGATGTTAATCGCTTTAGAGTCGATGCGAAATATACATATTAATGAAACTTTGTAGATCTGTTTTATGGAAGTGCCACTTTTAATACTTGCTGTAAAGTGAAGTGGACGAACCGATGTTCGGCACAATATATCTATAATGTAGGAAACTGGCAAATCAATATATTCTAGTATATACTTACAAATTCATCTAGAGTCGGCTATCTATATTATATAAATTTCGGTCTATCAGTTGTTACGTTGACAATTTTCCACAGACATTAATTGGTCCAAATTGAAGCGATTTAAGTTCTTAATATTGGCATCTGGCTTAATACTACACTTAAATTGAAAAATCACTATTTTTGGCTGGAATAATATAATTCTATCTCCGCAATTCAAGCTGTGGTTGTTAGTTTAGTTTAGGAACCGAAAAAATCAATTTATGATTTTACTTCAACTTATTTAATCCATCCCTTCTCAGACTCTTTAGCAAAGTGTTGGCAAATCGCTGCCACTTATCAAATTAGAAAAAGTTTCTCGAGCCAAATATTTGTGCCTGACCTCTCACTTGCAACTTGCAACTTACAGCTTACACTTAATTAATTAATTTTGCGAAACTTTACTCATTTTTTTAATTTGTGATAGCGACTGCTTCGACAGCTTTCATGTATTTCTCTATATACTTACCCATTTGTTTTGTATGCATGATTAATACGGATAAGGAATGTGCACTCACCTGCAAAGAGCCAAAGCAAATAGAAGAATTTCAATTAGTAAAAAATAATGAAGTCAAAAATAATAATAAAATGAACAAATTAAATTAGATTAAAATAATAATAAAATAAAAGAAATAAAATGACATGTGCTTCTGCTGCTGTTGCAGTCTTATTTTTGTTGTACAATTTCGGCAATTAAAAGTACAAATTTAATAAGCAGAACACACAAATGTACAAGATACTCTGCTAATACCGTTAGAGCCAACTGCAAACATCAAAAGTCATTTGGCCAACTCATGGCGAGCGTGATGGTGCACCGGGGAGTGGTGGAGAGATGGTTTTCTATAGACCAAGACCAAGGAGGTGACTAAATTCATTAAGGCAAACACAGAAATCAGCATGTTGCCTTTTTCTGCAGTGCATAGAAAGACAGACAGAAAGAACGAAGAGAGAGAGAGAGAGAGAGAGAGAGAGTGAAACGGATGTGGCACATACATCAGCAGCAGCAGCAGCAGCAGCACCGCTAGGAAAGGGTGTCTACTTGTGTGTGTGTGTGTGTTTGCCAAGTGGACAGCAAACATTTAAAAATGTTGCGCACCGTGCCAAAATTTCAACAGTTTGCTCAAGACAAAGTGCAAAATTGAATTTCATCAAGAAATTGTCTAATTTTCAGCGTATTTTGTTTTTTGTTGTTGTTTTTTCTTTTTTTTTTTTTCTTTGACACTTTTACTTAACGCATTTATTTTTATTTTTTTTTGATTTATTTTTTTTTTTGTTCCGCTCACTGCCAAGTAATTAATGACAAAAGCAACAACAACAGCAGGCAGAGATAAAAGAATAAACGGTTTTTGTTTATTGTAATCATTTACATTTTTAGTGTTCATAGACCCTGACAACGACATAAGGCCAAAGCCAACTGCTCTTTTATTAGAATTTAGCTGCGTAAAACAAAAGTCGATTTATTGGCTCGTTAAGAATGTAAACATTTTGCAAAAGCTGACAGCTTTCACTCCCATTAAGCATATCCCTCCATATGTTTTTCAATTTTTTCTGTTTTTTTTTTTGTTGTTTTTTTTGTTTGCAATTTAACAATGTTTGTTTGCCACTTTAATAACTCATAGCTCGAACGCCATTGCAGCAGTTGCAGCAATGATCAAAGTTGAAATGGCCCAAAAACAAATGTTGGCAATAAAAGTGGCGAGTGTGCAAAACAATTGATCATCCCGATGAGTTGCCAGAATTTATATGTATATACACAGTATACACACAAGATATACAAATAGCAATTATGTTCGCTTGAATTATTGTAAAATATTTTATTCTATGCGGCAAAGTGGAACAATTTTCATATATGATAAGGATTTCAATTCTTCTTCTTAATTTGCATTATTTTCATGTTTAATCATTTTTAACTTTGCCAATAGAATACAAGAATATTTAAAACTTTACAGGTTCGAGGAACAGTTTCCATAAATTCTACTCCAAATATAAATTAATAATTGTAAAATTCATGAGAAAGAAAGCTATAATCTTATAGTTGATTGAAAATAATTTTTAATATTTGACAAGCATTTTCCCAAGCAATAAAAAATATTATTGTCAGGCATTAATTTTGACCTCCTCGTGAGACAAATAACAATTTCTTGGCCAACTTATTTGCCAGCTAACGTTGAAGTTCGCTTTTGCCGTGCATCGTTTTTCTTCATTTTCAGTTTTTACATTTACTGACCACCCACTAAATGGCAGCCACCCGCATTTTGTGAGCATTTCCCTGCCACTAACCGCAACTTAATTGAAATGAAAACCAACAAATTTAATGAAGCTGCCATCGCATTGGCCTTAACTGTGCGAGAGTGGGGGACGGGGAGGTCGGAGGTACGGCAGCATGTTCCATTTTCTTTTTTTCTATTTTTCTATTCTTTTTTTCAGTTTTCTTTCAATCTATTTTTTTTATTCAGTTTTTTTGCACTATTTTTTCAACAGTGTCGCCGTTGCAGCTGCTGCTGCTTAAGTGTTTTTTATTTCAATGAAGTGAGTGTGGCAACGTCAACTGCAGTCCATTCCTCACACACACACACACACACACACACACACCAACCCCTAGCCCCCTGATGGCAGCCATGAACCGATCACTGCCGCTTTCATCAAATGCAAAGCATTCACAATTTCATGTTGTCTTGCATTCACTTATGTTCACTTTATTCATACGATTCGTTTTAATTTCTTTCTATTTTTGGTATACCCTGTAAATCAGATGAACTTGTCTCTAGCACATACCAAAAATAATTATTAATTACTTCCACAGCAAGTCTGATAGCAAAAGAGCAAAATTTATCTGTTTAGATCGTAGCAGTATTGTATTTCTCTTGCTGCTACAGAGTATTAATCTGAAATACTGCGCTTAAGGCATTCGATAGTTGGCATCATTTACAGGGTATTCGCGAGTCGATCTATTAAACTTCACTGCCTGTAGTTCTTGCAATTCATCTTTTTACCAGTGCACTAATCTTGCTCAATGCAATTGATGCACTTTTCTTTCATAGCTGCTCCTCACATAGGGTGATTTGGGGGGTTGGGGGATTGGGCGGTAGTTTAGTGGCTTTTTACCACATCTTTCTTGGGTTAATCGCAGCCATGCCCGACTAATTATTGATAGTCTCTATATTTGATATTTTTATTGTAGTTCTAATAGTTGTATTTCTTAGCTATTGGCATAAATTAATTCGTGTCCCATTCGCTTTGGCGACCACTTTTCGGTCGCAATGTGTGAATTGAATTAAATGTGTAACATGTGTACCAACTGAGGGGGTGGGGCGGGGTGTAACGTGCTAAGGGGTGCACTAAAATGTGTTGATGAATAACTTACAGCTAGCTATGGAAAATAGTTGAGAGCACGCTTCTCGCTCTCAAGTGCCGTTTGCTGTTTGTCAAGCTGGTTGCCAGCCAGCCAGCTGAGACCCCTGCAACACGACCAACAACTGTAACTGTGTGACAACAACAACAATGACCAAGTTGCCCTTAACTGTGTGCACGCTGTGAATATCTTAAAGCTACATTCGTTGTCGTATCTGTATCTAATGCTTGCTCTGTGTGTTTGTGTGTGTGTGTGAGTCTAATAAACGCAAATTGACTAGCATGCTTGCTCTTGCTCTCACTTATATACATATATATATATATATATGTGTGTATATATGAGTATATCTGCCTCTTGCTTATCCTAAGGGATAGGGGAGCGGGAAGTTGCTGCTGACTGGCAGGCGGCTCGTGACACTTTAATCTGTCGGATAAGGTAAATAGACAAACTAGCGCATTAGATCACAAAACACACATGAAACGCTAGACACTACTTGCAATGTTCATTGTTGTTGCTGTTGTTGTTGTTGTTGTTGTCGTAATTAGTTTGTACCTCTTAAGTCAGCAGTGACTGAGCTATGATCTAAGCAGCCGCTCAAAAACCAGCAAATAAATTTTCGTTACGAGGTGTCAAAATGTACAACAATTGTTTTATTAGCTTGCTTGAATGCCAAGTTCTAAGTTAAAGTTCTTATGCTATAAGCAAAAATATATAGTGAGTAGTTTTTATATGCTAAATATCTAACACTGGCAGCTTACTTTATAAATTTTGAATGTAGAAAATGTTGTCCTTAATGGGAAAATATAAAATTTTATGGACTTTCAAGAGTGTATGATATGTTATTGGAAATATTGATATTCTCTATTAATAAATCATAAGTATCATAACTTATAGTTCATCTGATAAGACGGCAAGTAAATGCAGCCACATCAAGTATTGTTATTTATTCTCATAGAATCATTTCTCACAACTATTAGTCAACGCAGCGGACTGCTTTGCTTAGTCAACGCGCTTATCAATTAATCAATCCTGCTTACAGTTTAAAATAAATGCCTTCCATCTTTACACTCTAAGCAATCAAAATGTCTGAGCTTATCAGCCAAGTGACAGTCATTCCTTCAACTGCAATCCCATCAACATTCAGTAACCTCACCTGGCGTGCAAGTCGTGTTATTTACAACCTCCGAGCTGAGCAAACTATTCACAGCTGGTGTAAATAGCAAGTGCCAAGTGCAAATGACCCCAATAAATTATACAACATGACAACAATAGCAAGAACAACTAACCAGCCCATATCTCCCCCACTTCCCTTTAACCTTACTCACACAAATCCAAACAAAAAAAAAAATAGATATATATTAGACAACCATTGTAACGGAGAGATGCGAGTGGGTCACGTGAACTGACTGCAAACAACAACAACAACAACAAAAACAGGTAAGGAAACTGTAGTCGAGAGAACCCGATTAGGATAGGTTACCATCTTCTGTGTCTTTCACACTTTTTCACAAAACTCCCCCATTTTAATGGAATGTAAGACAAGACATTGTAAAGGAGAGATACGAGCAGCTCAGGTGGACAGATTCCTGTCTAGCGTGGATGTAACCTTCGCACAGAAAGGGCATCAAGTGTTGGAAAATTAATCACTTACCATGCAGATAAATGTGATAATGAGCTAAAAATTAAATTTGTGACAGCAAAGAAATTATTTAAAATGTATTATAATAAAATCTAAAATTTCAACATGCATTTCAAACGAAAATTATATTTTAAAATTTTAAAACAGCCAAGAGACTATATAATGATTAAGTCTATTCGACGCAGTAGCATCTTTTATGATAGAATCAAACATACATATATTTAGAAATATGTGTACTAAATAGTATATATATATGAAAGAAAATCATTGACTGAACAAATTGTGTTCAGAATTTATTGGGTGCAATATTTAATAATTTGTTATAATTTCAACAATTTTTTCAAACAAATTTGTTGTAATTCTTTTAATTGCATCATTTATTATTGGTTGTGTTGTTGTTGCTATTATTGTTGCTGTTGTTGTTATTATTATTATTATTGTTGGCACTTCTACTTTCTATGATATCACGCCCGGCTGCCTCTGTTTTCATTTTATATTCGAATTCTGTTTCGTTTTCATTTGCAGTCGCATTTATTGGCCCCATGCCAGGCAATCTCCTGGTATTAAACAATATTATCCATATCGCAGTCAAATATATATATGCACACATATATATATATATATATATGCACATGTTTATCTGTATTGCTATACTATATATTTATGTATCCTATATGTAAGCTGATGATGACTCTAATCAAGACAATAAAAATAAATACTACACAAATTTTTATTGCATGGCCATTTTGCCAAATTTTTGTTCAAATTTAATGCCACCTCATATTTTTGGAATATAGTATACGGTATTTTAAATCGTATTTTTAGTATTTTCTTTTTTATAAATACATTTTTTTTTTTTTTTTTGATTTGGTTGGCATTTGGTAAAATTCTCTTAGAAATTTGTGCTCGTAAATTTTAATAATGTTTTAACTTTTTTGTTGCGATTCTTAATTTTAATGTCAAAGTTATAGGCGATCTATGCCGACATATACTTGTGTGCGGATTAATGAAAACACATAGAACATAGTAAAAAAATACGTAGACAAGATGAAAACACGGAATATATATAGTTTTTAGGGACATCTATTTATTATTTTGCTTTTGTGGTGGAATCATTTATTCATTTATCACTGCCCACCATCACTTTAAGAAAGCATTCGCATTTGTTTATCAAATGCTTAAATGTGTGTCATTGGAAAAATAGAACATCAAAAATTACACAAGGAGTGAGAAAGATACATATGTATATATATATATATATATATAGAGAGAGAGAGAGAAAGCTTAACATGCTGCTGTGTTGTGTCAACTGTTAAGTTACGTAGTATGTTATTTATCATGCGCGCAACTGTAACTGTTATAAGCTTTAGAGACGCCATAAACATAAAATGATATATGTATGGCAATTATAATGGCATAATAAAGCCGTTTTAAGACTTCTAAAAGTCTGAATAGTTAATGGTTGCTCATTTGTAGTTCAAGGCCAATGCAAATAAGCATTAAATGAGCCCAACTGAATTCCAACTTCAAATCAAAGTTTTGAGCTTAATAGGAAATTAAATGCAGCATGTTATTTGTGGCTGCTGCTGCTGTTGTTGGTGTTGTTGCTGTTGTTGCTGTTGCAGCTTGTTCTGCTTCGTTCATTCATTCATTCATTGCGGCGTTTTTGCAATCTTATCAACGCCCTTGAGAGTCTCCTGTGCAAACGAGCCGCAACCCTGCTTTATGGTCGGCTCATAAAGCACTCAGAACTCGGGGCAATGGAGGCGTGTTTATGTGGGTTGTGTGTGGGGCACAGTGGCATGACACAGACGCCTGCACACAGCAATTTTCACATGACTCTTGTGACGCCGTCGCTGCACTTGCAGACTGAAAGATTCGTTGATGGTGGCTCTGGCAAATCAATGTCAATGAGTCAACCAAAAATAAAAAGTCGCGCGCTGAAAGCGACGCCAAAAACCCAAAAACGACAAATCAAACATTAAAAAAAATAAAAAACTTTTACAAAATAAACAAAAATAAAAAGAAAATCAACACTGATAAATTTAATTTGGGAACGGACAACACCACAAAAATGGCTTAAACTAATACCTTTAACCAGGCAATGGTGTGGAAAATGACAAAAACCGAAAGAACTACAAAATAAAAGAAAAATAAATCGGCAACAAGAACAATAACAACGAGAGCAGAAATGAATACAAATCGTTTGAGTTTCGCACAAGAATTATGAGAGATGAATGACGTCTAAATGCTCTTGAAGGTTAAGACAAATGGCCAACGTTGTCGCCAAGGGGGAAAGATGCTGTCACAGGGGAGGGAGGGGTGCGTGATCTATTAGCAATGAATTCCAGAGCGGAGTGGTGGAGGCACATAAGCTTTTTTTGGCATCTGAATGTGAAAAGTTACATTTTCCACTCAACGAAAATTTGCCCATTAAAAAAAAAACAATTCAAAGTGCATTTCCAAATAGACTTTTAAGTAGCATTGAACAGAATTTGGATTTATTTGATAAAATAAGTTTAAGTGCGCTTATAATTTATATGAATTTCATACTTCACAGCTGACAGAACGGACGCTTTAAATCTCTCCAACAGGATTCGAAATATATTGGAGTAAATATAATTTAGAATTCGAGAAGTACAAAAAAAAGGCATGCCCAAATCTCTGCTCTTTTTTTTTAAGCTATTTTAATTTTACAAATTGATGAGTTTTTGCATCAAATAGTTTTCAGTTTTCGCTTACTTTTTTCATACATTTGTTGGAGCAGAATCTACCACGCCCACAAGCTGACTCATAATTTGCCTTGCAACAGCAGTTCTCAGTCTGCAATTAGGGCAAACTTTCGAGTTGGCCCATTTGACTTTTAATCATTGGCCTGGCAACAGAAGCTACTATTGCACCCAGACAGGACTTAAGCAACTACGGCACCCCCTTAAACCCCACGACCCACCCCCGTATCCACCCCTACGTCGTCACCATTGCGCGCACTTAGCTTATGGCTAGGTAACATTTTATAGTTTTGTGCATTGCTTTTGGCCCGCTGCCAAGGCGTCTGCCATCTTGATAAAGTGTTAGCCAAAAAATGTACGCCACATTAGTGTCGAACGGCGACGACGATGGCAACAAGGGGAGGAGGGATGGACAGGAGCTAATGGGCAGTGTAGGGCGGTGTGGGGGTAGCGTGAATGGGCTGCCAATACACAAAACAGCTATAGCCAAAATTCGTTTTGGCCATGTGTGTGTTTTACTTGAGCAAATAGAAATGTCATTTAACAGAATGAGCACGAGAAAGCAACAACAAAGCCAACAACAAAAAGTAACAGAAAAGCAACAAACCGCATCAGCCGTACAACAACAATAAGAACAACAACAACAACAGACACGTTTGCCAAAATGTCAAACGAAATGTAGCCACAAACTAATTGCCAAACGGCTAAAAGCAAATGAAAAGCCAACTAACTTAATGAACTTCGCCATTGTTGTTGTTGTTCTTGGCCTAGCATTTTTGGCATTTTGGACAAATTGTTTGGTCAAAACATTTTGTTGCATATTTTATAAATGTACCGATAACCACCTATTCCCTTTTGCCCCTCTCGGGTAAACTGCAAGTGACACTCATCTTTAATGCATGTACACAAATAGCATAAAGACTGAGGGAGAGAGAGAGAGAGAGAGAGAGAGAACTGTATTGTTGTTGCTGCCAACTGGCTGACAGTCGACGGGCCATCTTTCATTTGTGGCCACAAGTCAGAGGACAACAAAAATTATATGCCATTTTGGCCTGGCTCATGGGCTAATGAATATTTAATACGCTTAATATGGCTAGCAAGCTACACATGTATACCTGAATACATAGACACATATGTGCTTACCTATTAGATATAAATGTATCTGCGTAGTCATGTCGCTACAATATCTTTGGTTTGGCTTGCCGGGGCAACTAATGACAGTTTGACAGTATATGGGACACTTGACACAAATGAGTTTAGAGGCATTTTATAATAGAGGAGTTGTTTGCATTTACAGGTAAATAAAAGATGTCGCAAATCGATAAACTTATTGGAATTGAGCGATTGCCGGCAGAGCAATAAAGTGTACGGTTTCTTGCCATGGCACATAAGTCGTTCTCAACTGTTAAATACATGGATTATGATTGTTTTATGAACACTCAGAAGTAGAGAGGTCCCTCCAGAGGCACCAGTTATAAAACTAACCAACTGTTTCCCCAGATACAGTTTAAGCAATAGTTTATAGGCAAGAACAGGCTTACAATACTCACGCGCCTTTGCACCGGACACTGTTAACTAATAAGTCATCATAATCAGTAACAGAATCTGCCAATGATAATGAGAAGGAATCCTCAAAGCAAATGATAAGAAAATATTTCTTAAGTTCAGATAAATGCTTGAATTTATTGTGCGATGAAAGAACTATAGACTCAGAAGGGGCCACACTAGATCTGTATTTCCACATTCCTCAATCGAGGTACATACATATGTCAATATATATAGCTATTTACATTTTATAGTTCAAGATTAATTTCACGTTTCTTACAAATGTATCTCTCCCAGTCCAATGATCTATATATCTTTCCATATCCCCATCGATCTGCTGTACATCATTTGCAGCACATAGCTGTTCTTTTACCATTAAGATCAACACGTTGATTTCCTGTTGTGTAAACTACACACACCCACGCACACCCACGCACACCCACGCAGGCACAACAAACAACAACAGGCATGTTGCTCATATTTCAATTGAAACAGCAGCATATTTTTTTGTTTACATCTTTTTATAATACGCAAATCGCCAGCGCTCAATTCAATATACTATTGCAAACAATTTAAACAAACAATAGAAAATACAAAGCATAAAAATAAAACAAAAAATAATAATTAAATGTAACCCTATCCAAAATCTGCCAATGATCAAATTACGCATGGAAACCAAATACATAAATAACATTTGTAATGCTTGCAATTACTGAGGGCTGTCGAATTTGATTTATACACAATTTAATCTTAAATATAAGTGATACGGTGTATACACAACTATATATATATAGATATATTAATCTAAGAAAATGATGTACATACATAAGCACTATTGATAATTGCTTGTGACAAATGTGCCAGATACTGATGTAATCCGATATGGAGAGCTGCCAATCTACCTATATACACAATATGTATATAGCTTATCGATCACTTGTCGATAGACTGTATTCTCAGAAACTCTAATCAATTACATCATAAAACATAACAGAAAATAGAACTCCCCTTTTCTAGGCATGCACTTACCAACGGCATTGATAGTTCCATATCAGTTTGCAGTTTATTAGCCACAACAAAAAAAAAGAAAGAAAGAAAAAAAAGCCGCAATCGATTTCCGGCGCTTAACACAACAATTTTAATTTCTCGGCGCAACAGCAATTATGGCCATGAATTAAAACAGTGCGAACTTTTGTTATCAATCGCAAACATAATGGCAAAGAATGTTAAACTAGGTGAAATTCCGAAACAATTGTGATTAATTCGAATTAAAATCAAGTAAGCATGTTGCGGTCGAGTGAGCTCGACTACAAGATATCCAGAACACAACATGTTAAACATATTGTAATTGTATTTTCCAAATAATCACGTTATGGGTTGGGAGATGCATCCCTCCGCCACGCCAACAAATGACTCTGTCTACAGGGTATAGAAATGAAGACATCAACTCGCATTCAATTAATGTGTCTTATGCTATGCGCCACAAAAACGGCTATGAAAACTATTTAAAAACAATCGATAATTACGTCAGCAAAAGAAACGCAAACAAAGAGCAAAAATTTAGAAATGTTCAGCAACATATATATATATATACATATATGTATATATATATGTAAATATTTACATATATATTTCATGTACAGACTCAAAATTCTATTGTACACAGAAATATTTGGCAATTAACAAAAAAAAGCAGCGCCATTTTAAAATTTGAAATGAAAATGAATTTTAAGGTAAATTAGCTGCGTGGGCGTGGAAAACATGAAAGTAGAAAACACACAAAAAGGCAACGAGGGGGCTGTAAACTCTTACTAAATGGAGAGGGGGTGGGGGGTGTGTGTGTGTGTGTGTGTGTCTTTGTGATCACTTTTGTTCCAAATTGCATTTTATATGTTTGCTGCAACTGTTTAAGAATTTTTATTATTTTTTTTTTTTTGTGTTGCATTAAAATAGCAGCGGTCAAAAAAATGCTTTTAATTTTAGTCTCAATTCTTGCTCTATGTGAATTTATACTTAAAATATTTGCTTATATGCAAATAGATTCTTGGCACTAGCCAAAACATATATGAAAATACATTTTCAAATGCCTCAAACTTTCATCCCATCTCCGTTGTGTGATGTGAGCATTATCATCAGCGTTATCATCAACAATATCAGCAGCATCAATGTACGTCATTGGAAATGGGTTATTGGGTATGTTTTTGTTGCTTTTCTTAGCATCTAGACCTGATGGTCGTTATCTTGATTACGTCAAGGCGCCAAGAGATTTTCTTTCTATTTTCTTTTTGTTGTTGCCAAACAATTGGCATGTTTATTAAGGCTTTAAAAATAAAGACGAACATGCTTTACTTTTTCTTTTAGTTATTAGCATTCATGTTTTATTTAGTTTTTATTATTATCTCTCGAAAACGATTTAACATGAATAAATCAGTCTATTGAAAATAAAATCGAACATTCGATACCGCAAAGCATTAAAAATGGATGAAAAGATTTGCCGGTTTTTTTTATTTTTGTGTATTATTTATGAATACTTATTGTCAGTAATTAGGTCAGCAAATTGACTTTGATTTCGCTCTTTTTTTGATTGTGCAAATATTTGCCAACAGCCGTGCGTATGCTTAATGCTCGGCCCTGAGAGCTTGTTAAGGATATTTACAGATAGCAGCAGCAGCAGCAGCAGCAGCTATTGTTAAGATTAAGTGCTTTTTACCCCCAGCAAAATGGCACATGTATCCAAAGTTGCGTATGAGTAATGTTCGCACACACACACACACACACACACACACGCAAAACACACACAGTATCTGACATGTTAATCTATAGCGCTCATACTCAGCCATTATCTATTACCAAATATGTTGCGCATTCTTCTTGTTGCCTGGCGCATTTTTAGCTAATTTTTTGCACTTGTTAAACAAAAAATTAGCGTAACCAACAAGCTAAAACTTAAGCACACATAAAAACATATAAACACACACACACACACACACACACACATAAACACACATGGATAAGCATACGGCACATCAAAAGTAAATGCTAAACAAATTGTGAACCTTGCAATTTATCGCTGCTGTTAAACTGAAACTCGTGACGGAACTAGTTAAAAAAAACAAAAGGAGAAAAAAATTAGATGCCAAGTTAGTTAATAATTTAAACACGCGCTGCAAATCACACAAATTTAGCTAATATAGTGGGTAAGGAGTAAACTGGGCTAACAGTGGGAGAGAGTGGGCTGTCGCACACGTAGGACGCCAACTTGGCCTAAGACGCTTAACGTTGACTTACTTTTACAAGCACACATAAAACACACACACACACACACACACACACGCACATACTCACACTCACACTCACACACACACACACAGCAAGCAGTGCCGGCATACAATAATATAATAACAATTACAACAGCGATGCCAATAAAAACAATAGAGAGCAGCAGGCAAGAGACAGAGAGATAGAGAGAGAGAGAGAGAGAGCTGGAAGAGAGATAGTAAACGAGAGAGTGAGAGAGAGAGCGAACGCGTGGGAGAGTTGTAGAGTGCGCAGGTCTACAAATCGCGTGTAGAGTTTCTCCCAATCTGTGTGGGCGTCAAGCAGGTCTTTTCGAACATGTCCTTCGAATTTCCGGGTTTTGCCACTTTGACATTTGCAACATGCTCCACGCCAACAAAACGAAAGCGAGCGATAGCAAGAGCGAGACACACTCAGTTCGAGCCAAAAGCGAGTAAAGGCGAATTCGCTAAGCAAAAAAGATATGCCGTTAGTCGTTGCTGCTGCTGCTGCTGCTGCTGCTGCTGCTGCTGGTGTTGCGGCTTCTGCTTCGGCTTTGGTTCCTGTTTACAACCAACACATGGTCGGCACAGCTGTGGGCAGAGGTAGAGAGGGAGGGGATACTGCCGACAGCTACGGTTGTTCGACCGACAGCTATGTGGGTCTGTGTGTCGTTTCGAGCCGGGCCACACACACACACACACACACACGACTACACACACAGCCATTAAGAGTGTCGAATGTGGGTGGAGTTGGGTTGGTTTGTGAATGACGAACACAAAGTTCGACAAAAGTATTTTCATTTTATTTTTGTTTCCTTTTTTTTTTTTTTGCCCATTGTGTTTCGATATGCAGGCATGTCCTTATTTTTATTTTCCTGTTATTTATTTTTTTTTATTATATTTTTATTTCTTTTGCTTAGTTTGTCTTCGAATTCGGATTCGTCTTTTTTCCCCATCTTTTTGTTTTTTGACGTCATGCGCAAACAAATGAAGTCAACATTATTTCATTTATGGATTTTGTTATTAATGTTGATTTGTTGTCACGTTTGTTGTTGTTGTTGTTGTTATTGTTGCTGGTGTTGTTGTTGTTGTTCTTGTGTATTTATAGTGCCCTTTTATTTTGGCCGCGAGCGCTTTCGTGACTGTTTCCAACTTCCGTTTGTTTGTTGTTGCTGTTGTCCATCATTTTGGCAACACAATTCAGGCGGCAACGCCTACGGTGCCTTTAGCAGCAACAATAACAATAACAACAACAACAACAACAATCCTAAATAACAACAAGCAAAGCAAAATGCCAAAATGTGTTGCCTGTTTTCAGGCGCTGCCGCCAGCTGTGTCTGTACTTATACATATGCATATGTGTGTGTGTGTGTGTGTGTGTATGTGTTTGTGTATGTGTGTGTGTGTGTGTGTGTGTAAGTCGGCTACATGCTTTTGGCTTAGTTTGGATCTAAGGCATAACTATACATACACACGCACACTCACACACATCCTTATACATATATTCACACACACACACACACATATATATGCTGCTCGCTTTGTGGTATTTAACCTTAATTTGATTTTTTTTTTCTAACAACGCTTTGGATTCTTTTTTTACAGGTAAAAAAGTTGCCGACTGGCAAACGCTTTTGTTGCCGCTCGTCCTTGCCATATCCTTATGCTGTGTGTGTTTCTGTGTATGTGTGTGTGTGTGTGTAAGTGCCTTAGCATTCCTCTATTTCTTTTTTGTTGAGTTGTTTTTTCTTTCTCTCTTTTTTAAAGAGTTTGAGTTTGCGGCATTGATTAAACAATTTCCCAGTGCTTGTTGGCCCGCTCTTAACTGTCAGTTGGCCAAAAAGCGCAAGAAATTTACTAGAAAATGTGGGCAGTTTTGTTGTTGTTTTTGTTGCTCTTTGTTGTATGTTTAAAATAGCATAAACAAATTGTTTGACCGCATTTTGTGACAACAAAACGCTGCGAAACAATAAATGAGCATCAGCTGCTATGCTTGACAAATTTACACACATCAACACACGCACAAATATACACTGTGCTCGCTAATCAAGCCCCCCTCCACCTTCCCACCATGCACAGCCTTTGCCATGCTGCATGCATGCAACATTAAGATTATGAAAATATTCCTCATACTTTGTCAACAGATTTGAGTTTCTTTCATTTCGTGCTGTGGCATTTTTTTTTACATTTTTTTTGCCTTACAAAAACAGATTAATTAGGTTTGTAAATTCGAAAGAAATTAATGCTTAAGTTAAGAACTAATTGCTATAGCCTTGACTACTAAAGCCTTTAGTGCATATTGCTAATTTTCTGTAGGTTATTCCTAAAATTAATTATAATTAACAGAGCTAATAATGTGCACAAGCTTCCAACATGTTAATTAGATGGGTAACGCTTCGAGTTGGCCTATTGGCTTTTAAAACTAACATCAATTTATGTTGACAAATTTTCAAATCATTCGAATGTTGAATTATTGAAAAATCAAAATGAAAAAACGTTTATCGTTTGGGCAAGCCTAAGATTAAATACATAAAATCGACTCGAGTGCTGATCAAGAAGATATATACTTTATGCGTTCAGAAATGTCTCATTTAATGCGTTTGCAAGTCAGGAAACTACATTAAAAGTACCCTCTACAAAGATATAATGAGATATATACAAACGTGAAAAATTAGTTTTACAAGTTTTTAATTATATTGGAAACACCTTGATAAGCTTTATTAGCTTTTAAAATGAATGGTTGAATTTTAATGGATTCAAAAAGTTTTTTATGGAATTCTGAAAGTGAGTTTTTTTCTCTACCGTTTTTATGAAGCATTTCGTTAAGTAAAAGAATTTACATTACTCAATCCTTTTGTGGACCCAGCTTAAATGGGTTTTCGCAACACTTATACAAATTCTCAGTGAGATTTCACACATTTGTTCGAAAGGGTCGATGCCATCGAAGTGTTGTTCTTTGTGTGCGCATTGAACATTTTCAATTAAAACTTTTAATTGCAAAAATGGCCAACTTTCAGAAGAATAGATAACAGGTAAGGAAGCGTGAGAAAACCACTTAAAGAATTATTTAAATTTCTCAGCTGCAACATTTGATCAACGCGAACTAATTGGCTATTGTATTTGTCATGCTGTCAACCGATTGATTGTGTATTGCATTTGTGGAATGTTCGCTTATCAATATGACAACAAATAAATACGCACACAGCTCCCGCTTATCAATTGCAGTTGTGGGGCGACGTGTGCAGTTAATTAATGCGATTATGTCACAACAAGGCATCCATATATATATATATTTATATGCATACATACATATATATATTTATATATAGATGTATATATATATTTGTGATTAGCTGCTAGGTTGCAATCAATAACAATCACTGTTAATTGGCATTCCGCATCGATATAAGGCTGCCAGCATTTTTTGTTTATGATGGCAAACAAATTTTGATCATGTTTTCATTACTTTTTTTTTATCGTTGTTCTCTGCCAATTTATGTGTGCCAATTGTTGTTGCTGCTTGACTTTTTATGCATTGTTGACATGCACATTGGAATTAAATATAAACATGCAGCTTACAGCCAAACAAAATGACACGCGAATCTACAAATGGCCAGAGTTCAACGTTTAGCTTGAAAATGCTTCAATTGCAATTTTGTAACAGTTGTCAAAATGAAAACGTAGAAAAATGATAGCTGCTCGAATGTAATTTAATTTGATTTACGATTACTACAATTTTTTAGTGCTATCTTCCTTGCGGATTTATCATAACCCCTCTCTTTTTCTCTCTCTCTCTCTCTCTTTCTGTCTCTCTCGATGATATGCAGACAAGGCAACTAGCTATGTTCATCCAAGCAACGGTTTGAAATGGTGCTTCATATAACATGTTGCGTTATGGTAGAAAAAATAAAGAGATTATTGACTTTGACAGCCGCCATTTTCTAACCCTACTTTTAGCTGTAGCTGCAACTTATAAAAGAAGTTAATACTTGCCACTTTATACACATAAGTATAATAGCTGGTTGCCTATTAAACTTGTATTTGTGTCAAAACAGTGTCTTGGCGATGCTCCTTTGTTAGATACTCTACAGCAAGGTAAACTTATTGTAACCCACTTTAGCCCAGTGTGCATCAGTCTCAAGTGGATGGCAAACTTACATAATCTAGCTCCTTCCCCACGGAAAACCCCTACTACTAAAAACTACTCACAAACTAACATAATCTCGGACAGAAATTTCCCACTGGGATACTCCGTTGCAACTCACTCTACATCAAGGCAAACTTATTGTAACCCAATTAATGCTGAAACGTATCAGAGTATCTCAGTTTACGGCACTGTGCCTCAGTCTCAACTGAATGACAAACCGGATCATAATCTTACTCTGTCCAATCTTATCTCTGTGTAAGATTTATCAACTTACTCACTTGATAGCTGGCTAGCTATCTAGCTGGCTATATTCACAATCACTTAGTTGACCGCTCACTTCAACCCGGGCAGGGACACCCAATTTCCCCCATCCAACAAAGTGGCTTATCAGTTAGCGTATATGTATTTAATACAAAGTTTTTAATGCGGTAATCAAGCTCGGCTAACACACGCGGCGTATGCGCAACTTGTGCACGATAAGCGATTTGAAGACTTCAAACTTATGCTACAATAAATTAAACTGGGTATATAGCAAGTGCGACGGGGCAAGAGGGGTAGAATTAGGGGTTGGGGTGGTAGGCAACGGTATGCCCCTCAATTGCTTGGTTTCCGCTTATTGATTTATGAGCCGAAGGCGCTAAAGCGGTGTAGGGAGGTGCAGCCAAAAAGGCAAACTAAAAATGTGCAAAGCCCATTCTTTAGTTGGTCAGACGCTGTATACAGCACTTTCCCCCCTCAAACAACCCGCCTCCTCTCCAACACAGCAGAACATGCAACTACTCTTCATTATGCTGACCGATTATGACACTTTTTAATGGCATTTTCTCGTTTGCCTTTTGCTTTTTTCGTTTTTATGCTATTGATTTCTGGATGTTACGACGCCACAGGCGTCTCCAACCAATAAAATCGTAGACGGTGGAGGGGGGGGGGAAGTGGTGTTGTTGCTGAACAGTGCCTGATTGCTATCTGTACAGTCTGTGCCCCCAACGAAATAATTGTCACTTCAATTGTGAATATTTGCAGACGTATGCTGCTTAAAATTGCTGGGAAATTGCTTGGAAAAAGCCAACTGGCAGCGCAGCGTGAAATTGAGCGGAAAACTATAGAATATATTATTTATAATGCATTTCCCCTTAAGGAACAATTCTCAACTTGTTTTAGCTTGTGCAGTTTAAGCCTAAAACTTTTCTACAGCAGAACTAAAAGAAAATGGAACATTGTCTGTGTCTCTGGGAGCTTATTAGACTTGCCAAACAGTTGACGGAGTATTGGGGTTAAGTTTATGCATTTTAATAAATACTTTATGATTATTATTGGGCGACTTAATGCACTGAGACCTAGTTAGGTCCTTTATGATCCATCAACGCCTTCCACAAATTCAAACCTTTTTCCACATCTTATTAGTCCCTCTTCTATAATTCTATAATGTGCAATGAGAGTTTACCTAGCATATCTCCTAATCTACACTGTTCTGAATTCTAAGTCTGTTCCTGTACCCATGACTATGACTTGCTTAAATCATTTCTGATTATATCTGCCTGAGGAGATATTTGGCTTATCTAATATATAAATAAGAATATAAGCGCTTTGTATTAAAAATAACTTTTGTTAATGACAAACTCATACATATAAGCGTTGAGTAACTTTCTAAATTTAAAAACTGTCAATTCATGGCATAAAATTAAGCTTACAAATTGAAAAATCTAATTTTTATAATGGGGAATACAAGTTGCTGTGTCTATACACATATATATAAATTTGAAATATACTTAAATGTACAAAGTATTTATATGTTGCAATTAACTATCAACGTAATCGTTGAATTTTGAGCTACATCGAATTCATTTAGATTAATACTTTTTGTACTCTCTTATCTCGTATCTCTCTCTCTCTCTCTCTCGTTGTCAGATATTCAAACTACCTTCACTTGTTATTCAAAACAAAAACAAATACATAAATATAAAATACAGTTTGATTCAATTGTAAACGAAACTAAAAATGCCCTTGTCGTTGTCAATAGTTGAATAAACTTATCAATTTGAACTTTGTCACAAACTGCAGGTATTCGGTTTTGCTCTCGCATACATATATATATATATATATATATGTATACTCTGATTCTAATCTAAAGTGGAATGTCTATCGCAGCACAAGTGCTTCCAATCGATATGTGTGATTTTCATCTTATTTTACCATCCAAGCCAAACTCAATTTTTGGTGTCATGCAACTGTCTTTTTTTCGCATTTTCCATTTTCCATTTGATTTATGGTAAGAAAATATCCCAACCGAATTTCGGTTCTTTATTTTTTAGACATATCTTATACGTTTTAAGCGTATTAAGATGGATTTAGTATAACATATGGGCTAGATGAAACCAAGGCCAAGACAAACATATATATTAATACTTGGTAAACAGTTGGGCAAGCAATGGGTATGTTGGTTTTGTAAACGAGTTTGTAACAAGCTGAACAAATATTTACTCTTTACTTATCTACCTAGTCTATCAAAGTCAAAATTTGTTAGGTTTTTGGCCCCCAAAGCAATTAAAATAAAGCAGAGATTTTTAGTGGTATTTTGAATTGTTCCGAAATAAATTGTAATTGTAATTTTTAGAAGAAAAAAAAATATATGATTTGCTAGTCTGCAGTGCTAATGAATAATTTGACTGCATTCTGAATAATTGCGGAATGCTTATGAGACATAAAACAGTTTTCAAGTGGCACCATTTCCATCTATTTCATTTATTTATAAATCTGGATCCGTTTTGATACCAACAAAATGTTAGCCATAGGAACTTACCATTTATGCCGCTGATCAGTGGATAATTACCATCACGGCCGCCGATTAAGTTTTTTAAGCCAGTTTCGATCAGTGTTGGGGACGATCGCTCCCTGTCGCTCATTTTTTCATAAAAATGTTGTCAACTTTGTGATTATACACGAATTATGAACCAAAATGTGTGACCAAAACAATGTTTTGGTATTTTGTCAACAGTTAAACAATTTGTTTACTTCTCGTTAAAACACTGGGCATACAGCCGATTCACAACAACAATAATATTAATAATAATTGCTTAGTTTAATTTAACAATAGCAGTAACGAAAAAACACTTTTTGATTTATTTGCTGGCGTTAACTTATTTTATTATATATATATTTTTATATCTTTAACTTGGTTTTGTTTTTGTTTTTAGTTTTGTAATCACAATGTACAAAAAATGAATGTTATATGCTAAATTCCATGTAAACTTTAAATATTGCACGTTAACGTTTCTTTATTGCTTGGCTAATATGTATGTCAATTATACTATTAATATTTTTTCTCGTATGTATATTTATATATATATATATATATATATTTAATTATTTATGCTGCTCGCTATAAATAAAGGCACCGCGAATTCATTCAACAATTTGTTCGTTTTTGTATGTTTATTTTTGTTTTTTTTTGGTTTTTTATTGTTAACAACAACATGCGAGTGGAAATAGTAGCAAAAAAAAGCCCAACAACAAGCAAAAAGAAAAAACTTGATTCTCCAGTAGTTTTTGTTTTTCTTTGTGTATTCTTGGTTTCTAAGGCTTTGTTTTTTTTTTTTACTACTTTTTGGTTAGTTTGTAGTTTAGTTTTAGTTGTAGTTTAATTTAGTTGCGTTGAGTTGTTGTTGTTGTTGTTGCTGCTGCTGGTGCTGCTGCTGCTGTTGATTTCTTTTATTTGCTAATTGCGCTATTTTTATAGCTTTTTTTTTGGCTTTTATTTTTGATTTTTTCTTAAGTTGTCTTCCGTCGTCGTGCGTTCTTTCAAATGCCGTTGCGTTTGAGTTTTTTCTCTTATTTTTATTTATACATTTGTTGTTGACAGTTTGTGTATCTCATGGCTGTTGTTGTTGTTGTTGTTGTTGCTGCTGCTGCTGCTGCTGCTGCTGCTGTTGCTGCTGTTGCTGCTGTTGCTGCTGTTGCTGTAGAACGTTTAACGTTGAATATATTTGTTGTGGCACTAAAAATAAAATCAATCGCTTTGCTTCTTGAGAGTTTACTCGCTGGTATCTATGTGTGTAGATTTGTTGTTGTTTTTTTTTGTTGTTGTTTTTGTTGTTGTGTTTATTGTACAGTTATAAAGCACTAATATGGCATTTGCATTTGCATTTGTAGTTTACAAACTTAATAACAGTTAAGTGGATAACGACGAGTGGCCACCAACCAAGTACATATGTGCGGGGGGCGGAGGGGGGCGGGGGCGGAGGATGGTTAGTGGGTTGCGCCTTCACACAGAAATCAGCGCCCGGCGTGCGACAGAGATAGCACGAGTTGCGCGCAGTTTTTTTCTTTTTACATATATATTTTGTTGTTGTTGTTGCTGTTGCTGTTGCTGTTGCTGTTGCTGTTGCTGTTGTATATTTTGAATTTCTTTTCTGGCTTTTTGCTGAGCTTTGAGCCTGATCAAGAGCGTGGCGCGGGGGGGTGGTGTGTAGGTATTCTTACTCTGACACACGCGCGCACAGGCACTCACACAGAGACACACACACGCGCACACACACGCACACGCACACACAGTGGCGAAGAGACGTCGTGCTGGGGAGACACACGACAGGAGGTTGTGAGTTGTGAGTCGGGGACGAGCGACAACACACGAAGACGACGAGCCGAAAATCGATGAAAAATGTTGACAGCTCACCGACACACACCGAACACACACGCACGCACACTAACACACACTAACGCACACTAACTAACACACACACAGACACACGCACACAGGCTGGCAACAAAGTGCACGCAGTATTTATTTTTTATTTGTATTTGCATTTGTTGTATTTGCACACAAATTGATTAGCTATTTCAAAATCGCGCGCGCGTTTCGCTAGCGGTTTTCTATGCAGCCTGTTTGTGTGTCCTTCTTGTGCTCTGATGTTGTTGTTGTTGTTGTTGTTGCTGCTGCTGCTGTTGTTGTGGTTGTTGGATCGCGTGGCGTGTTGTTGTTGTTGTTGTTGTTGTTGCTGATGTTGTTGTTGTTATTGATGTGTTGTGAATTTGCTGCTGCTGCTGCTGACGCTGCTGCTGCCGCTGCCTGACGACGACTGTTCGCTTTGCGCTGTTTTCGGGCGTTGTGGGTGCCGTCGACGTAAACGCTGCCACTGCCGCAGTCGCTGCCGCTGTCTATGCTGACTGAGCGCGCATGTGACAAGAGCGAGACGCACACGCGCGCACACACACACACACACACACACACAAACACACAGAGACTAAAGTGTGTTTCGAAGTTCGAAGGGTCGCATAGGATGCGGAAACTGTTAAATCTCTACACACACAGAGAGCGTAGGATGTTTTTTTTTTTTTAGGTTCAAGCTTCCGCTGCACCTAGGATGCACTTTTCACTCCCAGAGAGAGAGAGAGCGGTAGAGACAGAGAGAGCGCGCGCGGCGGGAGAGAGGTGCGCACGAGTCAGCTGATTTGCAATATTCCTGCATGTGTGTGTGTGTGTCTGTTGTGTTTTGCTTGTGTGTCTGTCTGTCTTTCTGTCTGTCTGCCTGTGTTGTATATTTCCTTTTGTGTTTTCGTTGTTTGTTTTACGCGCTTGCCAAAATGTTAGTTTTTGTTGCTAATGCTTTATAGCTGATTTTTGCACTACACACACACACGCACACACACACACACAGAGAGCGGGAGAGAGAGAGAGCGAGAGAGCATGTGAGGGTGAGAGACAAGCACTCGTCGTTTGCTTCGGTTGTCAGGCTGACCAAAAAAAAAAAAACAAATAAATAATAGAAATATTCAACTAATTTTTGCTTTTTGAAATCGACACACACGTGCTGAGTTGAGTTGTGAATGTTTGCTGTTTCGAGTGCGCCTGTCGTTTTATAATGAACGTACGAATAACATGTTTCGTGAGCAATTCATTAATTAATAATTAAATAATTATAGCTTTTGCACACATTTCTCGATAGAATATTTCAATTTTTTTATCGCAATTTGATTTTTTTTTTTTTTTATTAATTATTTTGTATGGTTTAATTTTTGCGTCGGCTTTGACTGTTCATCTGACTCTGACTGGGCAACACGCGCTCGCTGCAAAGTGTACAAAAATACGCTAGCTTGCGACGAGCCACAAAAGAGGCATAGAAAGAGAGAGGAAGCGAGTGAGAGAGAGAGAGAGAGAGAGAGGGCGAGCGCGCTCCAAACTAAACTAAGGGCAAACCGACACACAAACAAACAAACACACACACACACAGAGATACTACAACAACAGCAGACGAGTCGGCACGCTACAGATACAAATACGCTTTGCAGCTTAGAATCATGCTAAAAACACTGTGCCATGTGGCTGCCGACGTGTTCTCTCATTCTCCCTCTCTCTCGCTCTCCCTCTCTCTCTCGCTGGCTGGCTGGCTGGCTGGCTCTATCTCACAGTGTGGCCGCGTGTTGTGCACATTGTCAACTTTTATTTTTGGCAACCATTTTTTTTTTACTTTTCGTCGCGCGCGCAACTCAAAAAAGACGAGCGACGACGGCGGCTGGCAACCGAACGAAGCTTAGCTTAGCACAGCTGAGCTGCCTCTTTCTCTCTCTCTCTCTCTCTCTCTCTCTCTCTCTCTCTCTATTTGCTCTGCTCGCCATCAGTTGCCGCTGCTTCAAATGTTCTATGCAGCAGCAGTAGCAACAGCGGCAGCAGCGGCAGCTTTTGCTTTGGGCATTTTCCATTGAGTCTCAAAGTTCAATTTGATATTTTTAATTGTGCGCCGCTCTCCGCAACACTATCAGCTTTGATTGCTCTCTCTCTCTCTCTCTCTACCTCTCTCGAGTGGCGCTCTCCCGCTCACCTCTTGGTGTGTTTGTGTGTGTGTGTTTAATCTCTGAGATCGCAACCGGCAGTCTTGTTGCTGCCATTTTATTTATTTGTGTTATTTTAATTTACTCGGCGTACTATAGTTTTGCTATTACGTCAATGCGACGGCAGCGCTGACGTCTACGTCTCTCGGTGTGTGTGTGTGTGTGTGTGTGTAACTGCACCTGTATGTGTAGCGCTTGCTGTGCGGCAATGCGGCAAGCGGCATTTCAATGTTTTTTTTTTTTGGTTATTCTCTGATTTATCTGCTATATGCGCCGATTTATTCTTTATTTTTGTTGTTGTTATTATTTCTAATATTTGTAGTTGCGGCGCTGCGTCTGCGTCTGCTGCTGACAGCGAGCAGCGACGTTAGCGTCGCCGTAGCAGCGCTCACGTGAGTCGATTTCATAGTTGAAAACTTTAAATGTATGGAAATTTTTGATTTTGCCTGCATTTAGATATAAATAAACGCAACAACAAGAATGAGCCCCCTTTGCCCCCTAGGTCAATAGCCACACCGACGCCAGTTAGATATGTTTTGTTTTATTTGCCAACTGTAATTGAATTTGCCATTCTCATTTGCGAGAAGACGCGTGCAATTAGAGCGCCTTGAAAAACGATTGTCTGGGCGTGGCAGGCAGAGAGGGAGGCATGGGGGCAGAGCAAAAACAACAACAACAAAAAACAGATATCGTTAAGCCGCTAATGAGCAACATACGTTTTACACACAACTCAACTATTGTTGCAACCTTCCTAATCAAACAGTTTAGTGTGTGTATTGAAACAGATAGCTTAATTGCAGATATGATAGTCTATTTCAATTGATATCAGTTAACAACATCATTTCAGATAAGAACAGCACTTTTTTCATAAATATACTTAGGAATATAGTAATAACTAAACGGTTATCAATATTAAAAATGCATTTAAACAGCATCTGTACGTTAATAAAGCAGGTAATTCACACATTTATTGGTAGTAATCGCAGTTCTTACACTGGAAAAATAGGGTCTTCAAATTAAAATGGCTTATTTTCTATTTTTATATATATTTTTTTTTAATTATAGAAAATATTTCTAAAACGCAGAAGTTTTAGAGGAAAGTATATTAATTTTTTACTGAGTATATAAAGTGATTAGGAGCTTCATAAAGTAATTGATATTATCGCAACAGCTGCGATCCACATAAGCAGACTATAAACCATTAAATGTAACACTTGCCAAGTCGTAATCTTTGATTTTGACATAATTTACCCAAAAAAAAAATAGACAAACTTAATCCCATTTAGCTATTTATAACAGACTTAAGTCTATGAAACGAATCTTTAGCAGTTCAACTTTAACTTAAATAACAAATAGATAGTCATAGAAAAGAATATTTAGCCTTCAAATGACAGCAACTGCAAAGACGCACTAAATATAAATCGTATTGCTTGAAATTATCTATTCGTACACAATTTAGCTATTTTTGTGTGTGTGTGTGTGTGTATGTGTGTGTGTGTGGGTTAGTTGTCTGACTCATTCCAACACAAAAATATGCACAACTTATTACCCAAAATTTTAAATATTTTTCAAAAATACATTGTATGTATTTATTGTATATAGGCTGATGAAAAAAAAACAACAAAAAAAATCAAAACTGTCGCCTGTCATCATGTGACATGACTGTGAATCTGAATGAAGCAACTAGGAAATTGGTAGCCAAAGGAGGCTGGGCAAAGGAGGTCGTTTTCAATATATGTATATATCAGTGACAGACAAGATATGGCACATATATTTATATGCATATGTATTTAGTTCGACTAGCGTCGGACCAAAAACGTGTTCAAGCGCAATAAATTATAAATGAGCCTCGAAGCGACGTAGAAATTTTTGACAACGTACTAACCCCCTTCATCTCCCTCGACCCTAGCCCACATTATTTTAACGTCAACCCCTGGTTCCGCCCTTGTCACCTTTTGGGAAGACAAAGCCAAATTTGTATTTGTGTGTGGGTGTTTGTTGGAACGCAGCAACGCATTTCTCGTCAAAGATATTATATATATATATATATATATATACTTATACATGTAGAAAAGAGACACGACACACCCAAAACTATAGATAGATAGTACAAATATCTATATGCATATAGCTTAGCATTGTGGGAGACAAACGCTCGTCAGTCAGCCAGACAGACAGTCCGACTAGATCAGCTAGTTCCAACAATGTGGCCAGTTCTTCTATGGCTGCTGCTGCTTCTTCTTGTTCTTGTCAAGGAACTGGGCAGCCAGCTAAATGTGTACCATGTACCGAGATACACTTGGAACTAGCGTATTTGCTTTGACATGTTGGTATGTCGCAGCCAAAAAAAAATACAAATGTATTTCGACTACTCGCTACCAACAAATTCTTTTAGCTGGCTAAGCACTGTGCCTATGCCAACCAGCCTGGCAAATAATGCGCTCTTATCAGGCCCAACGTCTCGCATGCATATCACTAAATAAACATGCGACGACAACGTTGACGATGACAGCCAAAAAAAAAACAAAAACACACATATACATATGTAAAAAAAAAACAAAAAAAAACCAAAAATAATTCCAAAAAGTTTTTATTTTTTATAATCTGAACCCATTAAAAATGGGTGAGAAGGGTATAATGGTCTTGTACAGTAGTAGTCTAAAAGAAGTATTTTTGACCTTATAAATCTCATTACAGATAGTTTCCGTAGGATACTTGAGTTCTTTGTGAACAACCTTTTTGTATAATAAGATGCAAGAAGCAAACTTACCCAATATATGTATTATTATGAACTTAACATGGGACTACTATATAATAAGACAGAAGAATGATATGTCATAGGCATTGATACATTCTACAATAATTTATTGATAATAATATAATATATTAAACAACTAGGCACAGGGTATCTTGTTGTCGAGCTCAGCGCTTTTACTTCCTTTTGTTTGGGGGGTTTTTGTTAAATATTTGTTGTGTTGGGTTTACCTTTTAGAACGCACATCATGCGTTTTTTGTCGGTCTGGCTTCTTATCAGAAATCATTAAACGTAAAAAGAAAAAAAAAACACATAAAATTGCTTTGGCTACTTCACGAAATAAAACACAAAACTGTTGTTCCGAGTTGCACAAACTTTTCTGAAGGAATTCCATTGGGATTTATAAGTTTTTAGTTTTAAATTATTGCAAACCCAAAAAAAACTCTTGGAATTTGTATAATTTAATACATATAAATTTGCATTAAATTGCTGGAGGAGGCAAGAAGAAAATTTGCACATAAATCTGTGTCATATTCGAATTATATGTCATTTGATTTATTTGCCAATATCTCGAGCATATAATTGTTTGATTGCCTTATAAAAATGTTTATGTTAGACGTGCCTGAAGTGTAAACTAAAATATTTTGAGAATTAAACATATTTAAATATATGACTGAATATATTTCTTTTCGAATGCCAATTGAAAAGTGTTAAAAGGGGTATACTGAAATTTTGACAAAGGAGGTAACAAGCAGCAGAAAGCATCTTCCAGCAGATTAAGTATATATATATATATATATATATAGTATATATATATATATTATCTCAGAGACTATCAGAGCTAGATATTCCATATTTGGAATTAAATTTTAGTCTGATTATGATTATTTAATTGTATTAATAAGTTTGCGCAATTCACAATCCGCTTTCTGAAAGAAAAACGTATTTTTATAATTACGGCAAGACTTTGCAGTAAATACAATATTAAAACAAGTAAGAATGCTCTAGTCTATCGACTTGTCTTACGTATTCGAATACAAACAATAATTTCAATAGTGCTGACCTTCTGACTGTACTATAAATACCACAATAATAAACACAGATAATACCAGATGCAAGGCTTCGCTTAATTGAGTACTAATTTTTTAAGTTAAAGGCATAAGAATTCAATAGTGGAGAATGATTTACCCCATCAGAAGGTGATTTTATTTGTTATACATACATTCTCAGATTGCCCTGTATATATGACAATTAACACAAAGTTTGTCGGGCAGCTGTGTGGCACGTATATGTATATGTATATGTAGCAACAAGTGATGCATTTGTGTTGGTCTGTTGTCGCCTCTGTTTGTTTCCCTAATTTGCCACAGAGATTACAAACGTGCGCAGCGACTGGACCATTATCAGCTATACCTATATATATATATATATATATATATATATAAAGATCTGAACTACATTTTGCTCCATTTGAAATCTCGCACATTTATACGTAAAAACAACAACAACCGCAACAACAACAAATTTGTAGACGACGAAGACAGCAACTTGTACAAATTAACGTACAAATGAATGACGGAATCAGACCGTTTGTTGTGAAGAGGAAAAATGGGGACGGGGTAGGGGTAGTGGGTATTGGGTAGAAGCTCCCAGCACAAATACAAAGAACAGATTTGGAGCGAGTTGTGTTGCTGCTGCGATTAACATTAGATCAAACATCGATTTAAGCTCGACTCCCTTTTTTTTTAGTTTGAGCTGCTTTCCTTATTCGTGTTGTGGCAATTAATTAGTGGCACTCTAATGAATAAATAACACCATCGACTACCGGAATATCAGTAGTTTTCATTTTTTAGCACTCAAGTTGCATCAGCTCACAATTTAATAGCTATAAAAAAAAAAACAACAACACATAAGAAAATCATGAGCACTTTAGAATATTGAAATAGATTCAATGTACTTGAAATCTGCTTCAAGATTCGTTATTGATTCTTTCGACATTTTTATGTGATTCAGTGAATGTGAGTTCATTGTTGCGAAGGGCGACTGTATACAAACATACTATTCATAGTTTATGATTGTTTAATATGGGCATAATTATGCGGTTTTCAAGAACAAGTAGGAATGCTCGAATACGAGATACCCAGAGAATCCAGCTGTTTTGCAGCCGAATTTCCCTTTAAAAAGTTTTGCATACTCAAATATAAGTGAGAATGGAAATGCTCCCATTATTTGGTTGTTTACTATTCGAATTTGAAGTCTTTAGCTCGCATAGTCTCTGAATAAATATATACTTAATTTTTTCTGCCTACTTTTGTAAAAACTCATTATACCCTTTTTATCCAATTTTAATGGGTTCAGGTTATAAAAATGGAAATGATTGTTAAATGTTTGGGTGGCTATATAAAAATGTACTTTGCATATTTTATGGTTCTTTAATATGGGTATACATCTGCTGTTCTCAAATGTAGTGAGAAAGAAAGGAAAGATATTGCTCAACAACAAATTAAACAGACTTTAAAATAATTAGTATTCCAAATGCTAATGTATAAATGATTTTCAGCCCACTAACCACGCCCCTAACACTGCTGAGTTTGTCACTCAAATGCCACTTTGATTACAATGCATACAAAAACGCAATTTTCCAATTTCCCAGCAAGTCAAGGGCCAACAAACATTCATGCACTGTTGCACTGGGTATAATAACAAATGCAAACACTACACACACACACACACGCACACACACATACACACGCACACACACATACTGACGCATAGAGCACGTGATGTACACAAAGAAGCAACTCTAGTGAAAAACAAACAAACACGCACGACTTAGCCTGTCAAACAGAAACGAAACTACGAAGTCGTAGTAGCAACAACAAAAAACGCAACTCAACTTTCCCCTGCTTATCAATCCAACTATCTACCACCCTCTTCTAATATTGCACACCCCACGCACGATCATTTATAAACTTCTTTGGACTGTCAGTTGCAAGGACAGCTGTTGCGGTTAGGCGGGGCGCGGAGTGGGTCTCGGTGTGCGGCAACAGGAAGTGCCCTAAAGCAGCACACGCACACACTTAACGAACACACACACACACACACACACATACACACAACAACACACCAAGATACACACAAAATGTCCGCATTGACTGCGTTTTTATTGACCTCGCAAACTGACAAATTATATCGGAAAAAAAGAAAAGAGAAATAAAAAATAAAAAAAAACACGCTAGTTTGATTGAGCTTTTAGTTTGCTCAGCCAAACGCCACCCTCAAACACCACCCCACACCACCCCGTCCCAAAATACCAGCCCTCCCCTCTCGTTATGCCTGCCATTTTTTATGACTGTTGCGTTAATTGAATTAATTTTTTTATATTGCTTTATGTCTTTATCAAATGGCAAACAGAATTCATATCTATTTTGTATGTATATCTATTTTTTTGTGTGAAATGTAAATTCAATTAAAATTTTCCGTGCCATGTTTGCATATACCAACAGCAACAACAACAAAAACAAACATGGCGTTTGTGCTTAAAGCCGTTAAAATGGGCCTGGCCAAACCGCCCACATAAATAGTTTTATGCGCTGTCTTTAAACTCGATATAATAGACATAAGTTAAATACTTTATCGATCTCCTAATATGCACAAATAAATCTAGTATTATATTGTCTTGCGCTTCTTCTTCTTCCAATTGGTGTTGCTTTAAATTGTATAGATTGAAAATTTGTCCAGAAATCTGAAAAAAAAAAATGTCAATTAACTGTCACACACAACAAATGACAATGATGAAGGCAAAAACTGTCAATTAACGTGAACAGCGCACAGATTACAAGGCAAATGAGCAATGCAGGGTTGCCTAGTGGCTAGGGGGTTGTAGAGGGTTGTGTAGATGTGGGGTCTTAGCACGCATGATGGATCACACACAGGGTTGTGGAAGGGGGGGTTGACAAAGTAATGAAAACACCACAATTCCAACAAAGTGGCAAAGTGTCACTTACAAGAGTTCAAAGCGAAAATGCTAACGAAAATATTGAGAAAATTTCAGTGGGGAAAAACTGTATCGCATGGCCATAGCCAGAAACTGTCAGCATTGAGACGCTACTCACCTTTCACACACACAAACACGCATCCACATACACACACACACACACACACACACACACACACACATGTGTAATTTAGTATCCTAACGACCCATGCAGCGTCCTAACCCTCCCACCCTTCTTCAACTGCTGTTGCTGTCAATACATCAAAAATAAAAAATAAATAAAAAAATAACAGCTCTTGTGGTCCTCTCCAGTGGCACATTTCTCATCAGCTGGCTGGCACTAGGTTGCTCCACTAACAGCAACAACAACAAGTGTGCGCCCACAAAAACAATACACCAAGCAAGAAACGCTGCTGCTGCTGCTGGTGCTGCTGCTGGTGCTGCTGGTACAAAAGTAGTGCTCAAGTGCTCAAGAAACAATTGAAAGTGCACCGCATAAGCGACCACAACAACAGCAACAACAACAGCTACAACAATAACAACGGTATCACGCACCACGTGGTTGTTAATGTTGGCTTTTCAATTAAACTTTTGCCGACGCTTTATCGTTGAACAGCGTACAGTGATACAAGTGGCTCATAACATGTTGAATAAATTTCATTAATAGAAACTCAACAAAAAATTAAATGCTGTATTAAACTGCAACAAGAACTATTTTATTTATATCTATTATTTATTTTTAAATAATTTTAAGCACACTAAATAGCAGCTCAAGCACACCTTTAACTAGCTAAATATATTATTGATATTAATAAATCATTTTCAAATATAAACATAATTCACACATAAACGTTACAATATATCTTTGTACCACGGTAACCCGTTTGCTGCCTGTGGTGCTGTCAAGCGCTCTCTCGCTCTAGCTTGGCCTTCTCTTCTACTTTTTATACCCTGAACCCAGTACAAATGGGTAAAATGGGTATAATAGTTTTGTGCAAATGTATGTAACAGGCAGAAGGAAGCATCTCCGACCCCACAATGTATAATCTTGATCAGGGTCAACAGTCGAGTCGATGTAGACACGTCTGTCCGTCCGTCTGTCCGTCCGTCTGTCCGTCCGTCTGTCCGTCCGTCTGTCATTTCATCAAGATTGGATAAGAAACACCCAAGTTATAGTCGAAAATATATTCTCAAATTGATCTCATTGCTATCAGCAGCCGCAAGCAAGGAATAGAAAATGCTGCTCTGATATGGGCAGGTCATACCAGCGGCATTCGTTGTAAATGATTGTGGTGCAATTATCATTCTGCAGAATATAGACAAATCAATTCAGGGATTACCAACTCATGAGATGCGCTGAAACATACCGATTTTTCAACAACGGTGCCCAGTCCACAATACAAATACAGGATAAGAAGCGAGAAGATCAAATAGACGGGAACCGCGGGCCAAACTCCAGTCAAGAAGCATTACACGCTGCTCAAAATGCTTATAAAGAAGCATAGTATTTGTGGCATGATGATGCCAAAGAATATGCGTCTTATACGGAACTGTAAACTAGAGATACGTATATAGTTGGACTCAAAACAGTGCCCGATCTTTTAGTAGGACATTCACACCAGAAACTCTATATGCCACAGAACAATGTTCACCACAGCACTGCGCAAGTGTGCTCCTGTTGGCCTCTCGAGAGCTTCTCGATCCATAAGCCTATTGAGTTGATTAAGCTTACAAGCCAATATCTTCTTAATAATCGGGACACTTGCGACAAAGATGACAAAATACATGTCACCTATTTAGTTTCCCAGTACCCCAAAACATAGGCATACAAAATGCACACCGCACAGCAAACAATATCCAATCGTTGTGTTCTTATCAGCAGCAGAAGAAGAAGAAGAAGAAACTGCATGATAAGAATTCACTTTTTGAAGAATGCATAATACGCCACTGGAAATGCCGTGAAGCCAGTAAGGACTGCAATGTAAGCTAATACCAATACTTTGATGGCATTAATAGTAGCTCCTATGCCATCGAGCATCACTTTCTTGTAGTCGTCACCGAGTTTCTCGAACCCCACGCAGTTGTTGTCTAAAAATGGCTGCGTGTCTATTCGCGCCAAAGTAGGGAGCAGAGCAGCTTTGAGTTGACCAGAATGGCGGCACCCATAAGGCCGATTACTTGCAAAACTACGAAGTAGTTTCCCTCAGTGGCGAACACTTGTATATATCGTGTAACATGAACCGAGATAAAATAAAAATGTCAAAGCACACATACAATAGATCACATAATTAAATTTTAAATCCGGATCCGTAATATCCGCACCGCATAATTTAGTAAGACGTTTTTCTAAATGAATAAGCCGACGATAGGCCACCAAGCTGCTCAGTTCATCTCCCATTTTCTGCTCCATAATTACTTCCGAGTAGGTGAAACTTTTAACTAGTAATTGAGAAATTGTCATGAAACCCGCTGTATTTATAGCTGACAGAATAGGGACATGCATTACATATTGTCACACGCATTTGAATGGGTTCTCAACTGAATAAGCTATATATTTTTTGGACTTATTGAAATATGTCAAACGACTGATGGCTTAATGAGTTAATTAATAATAGTATTTACGATCTTTCTGGGATTTGCCAACTTTTTGCGAAGTATCTGTCGAATATGCGTTCTATTATCAGAAAGAATATATATTTATTGTTTCGAAACGCTTCAGATTCATGGTAGAAGCAAATAAAATACACATGATGGCGACCAACATATTCCAGAAGCTATTGATACGTTTGTGCAGACAGTCCGTATAATCGCCAGCCTTTGCCTCGTATTCCTTTCACAGTGACTCGTAAGTTTTTATCAATTCCACTACTTCCCTCCTCTGTGACATTAAACTTATCACTTTTCCAATACCCTGGATAATGGATGTAGCCACGGAAGACACCCGTAGAATGACCGTCCAGTCGTTATTATAAATCATGTCCACATATACCGTATACACGCATGAGAACATCGATGATATAAGTAAAAAGCACAAAAAATACGTCATAGACCAAAAACGATAGTTAGGATGTAAAACATCGCAGCCACAAAAGTTCAGACCAGAAAAATAAAATCAATAAATTATCCTTGAATTGACGATAGTTACTTTTTATACCCTGAACCCATTAAAAATGGGTAAAAAGGGTATAATGGTTTTGTGCAAATGTATGTAACAGGCAGAAGGAAGCATCTCCGACCCCACAAAGTATATATATTCTTGATCAGGATCAATAGTCGAGTCGATGTAGCCATGTCCGTCTGTCCGTCCGTCTGTATGAACACGCAGATCTCAGAGACTGTAAGAGCTAGAGACTTCAAATTTGGAATATAGGTTCTCGAATACTAGAAGAAACTTCTAATTAATACATAATATGCATATGCATACTATTGATCAACTTTCGTCAAGATCGGATAAGAAACACCCAAGTTATAGTCGAAAATATATTCTCATATTGATCTTATTTCTATCAGCAGCCGCAAGCATTTTCTGTATGCATTAATGTGTATTTTTCTGAGTGTATTCTGTGTTTGTCGGCAGAGAGCGCTTGCATACCTGCTCGCATTTTAGTGCAAATATTTTTAAAGGGAATTTGCCAATAATAATAGAATATATTTAATAACTGGGTTCAGGGTATATCGTAGTCGAGTTCACTCGACTACAGCACTCTTACTTGTTTTCATTTTGATATGTGCTAATTATTTATGTACACATGTTTTTGCTTACGTTTTGCACTTCGGTGCTTAACATGTCCACTCTCTTATGCTCACACAGTGTCTCTCAATCTCTCTTAATGTTGCTCTCTGTTACTTCGAAATTTTTGCCACAATATCGAGAATGAGAATTGTAATAACATTAGAATTAATTAAAATTTTGGCTTTTACGAGTTTTCCCCCATAGCAATGTGTTTTTTTGTAGTTCTGTGTGTGCTTTGTAAATAAATGCTTCATAGCATTTGTATGTAAAGATTTTGCAAATGGATTGCTTGCAATTTATATGCGTGACTGGTAGACAAAATATACCGTTTTGTGTATTTTGTAGCACATTTTAATTAAAGCACACTTAACGCACGGACGCACACATGCACATGCACGCACACACACTCGCACACACACTCGCACACCCACACACATATATTCAAAGGGCCTCTGCTAAGCAATCAAGCAGTGAGAGCTTCCCGCTCTATTCACCTTGCTCTCACTTTATGTTAATCAGCTTTTAAGTCTCGTCTGCGTGGCTTTCAGTGATCATTTAACAGCAGCCGCACGTGTTTAGCTTCAAAACTTGCAAAAACATTCCGTAAAATACTCAAGTTGTGTCGCGCAGCCTGTGCAATAATTACACACATACACAGACGTAATCACGCTTGGGCATGCATGGCACAGACCGCAATACATGTGTATGACATAATAAAAATTTCGCCGTTATTTTCTTTATTGTTCTTGTTGTGTTGTCTAGGGCGCCAAGCGACGCGTCGGCTTCTCCATTAAAAAGCACAAAACCCTCCCATCTCTCTCTACACAACACACCCACAATCGTATTTTCATGCGCTTTCGCATTCACATTCGCATTTGCTGTGCAATTTCCAGTTCTCAGTGCAATTCTGCTGTTATTACAAGCCATTTTAAAAGCGCTGTGTGCGAGCGTGATAGATTGCTTATTACCGCACTTGATGGCGCTGCAGTTTTTGTTGTTGATATTATTTTGTGTACTTTACTGTTGCTTTTGTAGCTATCGTTGTTGTTTGGAATTGCACATTGACGTAATATCGGCGGGATAAAGTTGAATTCAATATTGAGGAATGGGTAATTGAAGCGGATTATTTACTGTTTTTTTTTTTTTGCTGATAATTATGGAGAATCGGTTAAAGTTCTAAACCAATCATTGTAAGATGCTGAATAAAAAGTTTGTGAGAAGCATTTGATAATTACTAATTCAAATTGCTTAGAATATACATTTTAGCATCTTGGCAATAACTGTACTTAATCTATTTTATCACGCCACTTGAGTCCGTCCCAGTGTCCCCGAGTCGGTCTATGAGTTTTGACCTCAGCGCCTGACTCAATCTAATCGTTCAACAGCTTTACTAAAGCTGGTCAGACGCGTGCCAAGGCTTTGTTGTCGCAGTCTGGAATATTTTTGGTGTGGAACAGATTAACTAGATTAGTGGACAAAGCATGCTGGATGACAAACAGATCATAATTTTTGGCACGCTTTCCTGCGATAAGTGTGTGAGCATCGCTCGTGATCACTTGCAGTCCATTGAAATGAATGTGCCAATTTTTCCATGTTGATTGTGGGACAGTCAGACCGACAGAGAGACAGACAGATGTTATCAGGGCAAGTGAACGGGGCCAGTCACGTCACGAATATTCCATTCCCACTGCGACAAATGTGAATGCGACCATGTGATCTGATTGCCAGCCAGCAACAAATAAAAAAACGACATCTACGGAGAGAGAGAGAGAGCGTGAGAGAGCGCAACTTTGGCGATCGCAAGCTTTTGTGTTAAAGCTTTAGCATAGGCTTTGCTGATCAGTTGAATTCCCTTTTTCCTCTTTTGACGTTGTACTTTTTTTGGTTGAACTGCTTAACAGCAGCCTTATCAATAATATAGTTATGGCTATTAATGCTAATGTGTGTGTCGGTGTTGTTAACATTTTTATACTGTTCACTCGCAAAGTGCAAAGCTTCAATTCCAAAAGCGGCTTGATAATCGGCGAATTTTTACAATTGCTGCTGATGTTAGGCGAACTTAACGCAACAATGTAATAAGCTAATTATAATTGGTTTTTTTTTACTTTCTCAGCGACTCTTTCGTCAGCCACTAGTCAACTTTATTTGCGGACTCCAGCAAGAATAATCAGACGAATAAATATTTATAGTCGCGTGATAATGATAAGAGCGAAAGATGACAGTGCGCTTTGACTTTAGAATAATTCTTTTATTTTGTGGGTGACGGCAATTGGCCGCGTGTTCCGTCAATGTGAGGACAAAAGTCTCAAATTTAGTTGGCAACTGCTTGAAGAACTGTCCAACAGTTTATCGAGTTGCGGCGTCTTTATAATTAGTCTGATATCAAAAGCGATTAAAAGCCGCAGTGAACGGAGGCCACTGATAACCAGGTCAGTTGTGTATCAATCACAGGTATTCAGCAGGGTATTCAGGTATTCAGCAGGGGAGGAGGTAAGTCTCAAATAGACTGGGAAAAAATAAGTAACAATTTGTCGACATCTGAGCTAAGCTAATTAATTTTATTATGTTCCAGTTTGTGTACATACAAAATATGTATATGCATTATTTATTAAGCAACCTACAGTAGAACTCTTACTAAATGCTCAATAAAATTACAGAAAAATTTTTATATTAAATAAAAAATATTTGTGTTACAAGCTTTGCATTTAAGCAATTGCACTCGCATTCTCTCCTCCCCTCTCCCCCCCCCCTCTCTCTCTCTCTCTCTCTCTCTCTCTCTCTCTCTCTCTCTCTCTCTCTCTCTCTCTCTCTCTCTCTCTCTCTCTCCGTCTGTCTCTCTGACTCTCTCTCTCTCTCTCTCTTGGAGCTTATCTGTTATTATTTTTTAATATCCCACCCATTTAACTGTTCAATTCGCTCTAGCAAACTACAAAAAAAGGCAAAGTCAAACACTTTGTCACATGGTTTGGCAATTGGGGGCTTAATTAACGCACACACAGGCACATATAATTCACTCTCTCTCACACCCATACACACAAGTCAGTTGACGCAATAATTGTGCATGTATGTGTGTAAACAAATCACAAACACACAACACGCTGCACGTGTTTTGGTGCGTAGGAATAATGAATGCAGAATTTGAATGAGTGAGCTTCTGTGATTGTTGTTGTTGTTGTTGCTGTGGGGGCGGCAAAACTCACCTCTAATTGATAAATCCATAATGTTCTCACGCTCTCTTCGCGCTGCGCTGCTGCTGCTGTTGCTGCTACTGCTGCTGCTGCGACTGCTTGTACCGGCGGACATGACGTTTGTTATTCTCCACACTCAATGCGCATAAAGTGTTTCGATCAAAGAGCGAATGACAACAACTGCTTAGCAATAGAACGCAACAGTTGTAAAGGCCCCGAAATAGTTGTAAAATGAAGTCCAAAGTTATGTTCGCAACGATCAAATCGACAACAGCGCTGCTAATGCCACAGCTAAGCACTGCTACTACTGTTGGGGGGATTGTTGCAGTCACGTGGTCTCACTACGTCACTGCTGGAGTGAAGAAGAGCGAGCACTGTTTTGAATTTTAAAGATTTTTCAAATCGTGAGCGAGAGAGGGAGAGAGAGAGAGAGCGCAAAAGAGAGTGAACCAAATCCGTTAGTAGTACAAAATTATCAGCACTGCCGACGCACAGCAGTCATCTCGCTCGCACCATTGCTGGCATTATATAAGGCTTATGTAATTGAGAAAGAAAAAGGCATGCGCAACAAAAATAGAAACCACGATATTTTGATGGGATTTTATGTATATAGCAATTGGCGCTGCATAGCTGCTTAGGCGGATGAGTAATCTTTGCGATCTCGATCAGTCTATTTTTGGTAATGAGTAGCACACAAATGAGTTCCTAGTGCCGGCTCAAGTTGCAACAGGATGGCTGATAAGCATGCAATACAAATTAAAAACAAAACAAGTGCAAAACCAAAAAAAAAAAACTTCAGCAACTACTGTCAAAAGCTCAAATGACATTTGAATTTCGGTTGTCAGTTTGAGTTGTTGTTGTCGTCGAATGGCAAAACAAATCGAAAAGCGACTGTCGCACAATCAATTTGATTGGCAAGCTGTCTGTCTATCTGGATTTGGAGATTTGTTGGGAGAATATGTTTGGCACAATTGCATTAGTTGCGATATTGAAAAACGCTTGCTCATATGGTGACTACGCATATGTAGTGTTTCACATTAGCTCAATAAAATTTGTCACAAAAAAATTCACTTCTCTAATTGCAGATTTGTTTGACAATTCGGTTTGTTATTTTGGCAGCTGGCAAAGTTGCTATACTTTCAGGACATTCATTTATTTAGCCATTTTTTAGTGGTTTAAAGTGACTGCGTGTGCTTAAAATAGTTTATGTGGCATATTTTTAGGAGTAGTTCACTTACATTAAATAGCATTAATTTTTCTTGCATACTTTTACGCATGTAAAATATTCGCTGTTCAGTACAACATATCTTTTGAGGAATACATGATATTTGCTAACATAACAGAGTGTTAACAGACTGTGAGTAATAACAGCGTTGAATTTCTCACTCTATTTCAATCTCGACGCCCAGTTAACTCACTTGCATGGAATCATCCTGTTAATAGTTTATATATGTATTTATATTTCTTAAGAAAATTCATAACTATAAGAAACGACATGAGACGCAGTAGCAAAAGAAGGTCCCTTATTCTCTTTGAATTATTACCGATTAGCTGCTGAGCAACAGACAGTAACATAGTGCTGTTAACTTAACTACAGTTTAAGTTGCGCTGTGCAAATCGTTGCTTGTTTAGCCTGCTCGCTCATTCTCTCGAAAAAAGCTGATCGTGGCGGTCGTGTTTGCTGTGCGTTGCAGTTAAGTGATTTTTTGTCGTGAGCGCGCGCGTATTCAATTTTTGTTGTGGAAATTGATGTCGATCAAAAAGTGCCAGCCAAATAAATAATTGAAATAGTAAATTGAAATTAAATGATAAAAAACAAGCTTGCATTCGAGAAAAAAACCAATTTGTGTGTGTAAGTGGTTTTGTGTATGTGTGCGTGAGAGTATATGTGTGTGTGCTGTGAGCGTTCCTGAAAAAATGCACTAAACAAGAAATCAAAGCAAATTAGCGAAAACAACAGCAACAACAATGCCAAACTAAAAGACGCCCAAAGCCAAAATTAGAAGTAAAACACAACTTAAAATTCCGGATTTGTGTGCAAAGCAAAAAAATGCAAAACACAATGCAAACTTTTCCCGCTGTCGCCGCTGGTGCTGCTGCTGCGGAGGCGCCAGACTTTGATTTCCAGTTGCCGTGTCGCTATTTCAAAAGTTCTTTTGCGCGTTCGCTTTCGCTGAACAACAACAACAACAGCATTTCTTTAACATTGGCCAAGAAATCGCCGCAGATTGAGGCCAAGCAACAACTACAACAGGAGTCGGCACAGGAATCACCCTGTTTAACGCCGCCGCCAGCGTTACCCGCGCGACGCCACACATCAGCCAGCAACAACAACAACTACAGTTTTACACATTTCAACGCAGCGCCGGCTAATCAGCTGCAACAACAACAGCAACAACTGCAACGGAATCTTAACTTGGCCGTCAGTTGGTCAATGCAGGTTCGTAACTTTTTGTGCTTTCATTCAATGGCATCGTCTACAGCTTCTGCTTCTTCTTCTCCTTCATGTGTTGCACTTTGCTTATATGCCCTGTATTTAGTTGAAGTTGTTTAGCGGTTATATTAATCACTACATCTACTACAACTACATAAGAGAATATTATACTTTATATTTATTAGCAAGAAGAAGAGGAGTCTTTATCAAATGCCTATAATAGTAACAGTGTGCGCAGCGTATCTGCTAGTCGAGCATACCCAATTAAAGATCCCTCACTTTGGTGTTTGTATGTGTGACAAAAGTTGCATTGGCAAAAAGTGTACTTTCCTTATTGGAGCAACTGGATATTTATGTCACCTTGTTTTGTCTCCTACCTCGCTCTCTTCACTCTCTTCGTCGCTGACTCTTTCGTCGTCTGTCCTTGTCTGTATAGTAGCATGTAGCCTTGACAGCTACAAGCAGCGACGCAGCAGTAGCAGCAGCAGCAGGACTGAGAAAGCTTTAAAGCTGTGGTCTCTTCGTCACGCTGGCCGTATTATGACAAACAATTTTTTTTTGTAAGGTCAATTTTATTTGTGTGCGAATATTTTATGACTGACAATTTATGTGCGAATATGTGAATGTGTGTGTGTGTGTGTGTGTGTGTGTGTGTGCTGCTCGATCCATGTGGGAACTTATGCTAAAGTATGCTAAAAATACTCCCACTTAGCGGGTTGGCAAAAAATTAAGTATCAATTTAAAGCGCTTCCAACTAATCTCTTGACCAAAAATAGCTTTTTATTATGCGCTTATTTTCATGAATATTTGCATGTGCAGAAGAAGAAAAATAGTTAATATATAATTTATTGCTATTATAGCTGGTCATTAAGCATAATTGACCTGTTTAGTTAGTTTTCAACATTTAATGATATTTTTCTTATTCTCAGTCGTCATTATATGACATTAAACTGTCTCTTAAAAGTTATGTTCTACTTGTCAACTCGAGGTTCAGTTTTTTAGGCCCCAAACAAATTACGTCAATTAGCCTAAATGTCAATTTGGTAACAGCAAACAAGAAAAGAGAAGGCGAAAAATACAAATCGCATGACTTATTTTGGTCATGGTCTGAAACATGCTGCAAATTGATGACATTTGATAGGATAATCTTTAAGCTCCACGCACTCTGGCTACATTTGTGATTATAAAACGCCGGCGGCGCAAAGATGGCGCCAGCTCTTTGTCCACTCCGCAAAAATCTATAACATGGAGTTTTAAATTACTTAACTTTTGGCATATTACGTTCTATTTTTATTTTTTTTTTGATTATTAATTTTTCTAAATTTGAGCAGCAAAGTTTTTCAACATTTTGTTCTTCTTACTTGGGTATATTTATGTATATTTTTTTTTGCGCAGTGCTGTTGGATAAACTGAACTTCGCCGGTCAACGCAGATTGTGCGTCTGTTTAATCCAGCTGTTGCCGCCGGTGGTTGTTGTTATTGTTGTTTTTGTAGTCGCCAAGCAGCAGCGATGCGTCGCCACTTTGCTGGGACAGCAGCTGCCAGCGGCGACGATGCAACGCTTGTATCGCTGCCACATCGTTGCACCATTGCGACGCTTGCGGTTTTGCCAATCGAAAGTGAAAATCCGAACGAAATGCAATGAACTCTTGGGCATGCCAATGTGGCCAAACAACTCCTACACAGCTAAGAGACAAGCAGCCAGTGGGAATGAAGTGGGGGTTGCGGGTGGTGTGTGCGTTGGCAACAGTTGGCAAAAAACTCAGCGAAAGCGTCAGCAGCTGCGTTAGAAAAATTCAAATTATGCACCATTGAAGTGTTGCAAAGCCAACAACAGCAACAAAATCAACAACAACCACCAAAGCAACAACAACAAAGAGTATCGAGTGACAATCATAAAGAAAACTAAGCAAAATAATAAGCTGCAATTGTTTCTATTGTTGGTGTTGCTATTGTTGTTGTTGTGGTTGTTGCTTTTACCCATTACGTTTTTAACGGCATCTATTAAAGCCACAAATCTTGGCGACATTTCGTAATGACGTAAAACTTTGGCGCGCATATAATATTACAAGCCATAGAGTGAGAGTGAGATAGCAATAGAGGAAGAGAGAGAGAAAGAGAGAGAGAGAGCTCTATGCAGAAAGAAGAAAAATGAGTTTTAGGCTGCCAGACTTTAACAAAAGGCCATCAAATTGCTGTCAGCTATAAATAAATTGCACAGCTTTGTGTTTTATTTCCTATTTTCCAGTTAATTTGCATATTTAAACAACTAACCTAACCCCAACCCCAACCCCACTCCCCCTCTCAACGAATTATTGAAATTATGTTTGACCTTTGCCTTGCTTTTGCCTTTGCCATTTGCAAAGCCGTCTTAATGATTGAGAAAGGCGTTAACGTAGCATAAATAGCAACAAAATTCTACGGCTAATTACGAAGCCTAATCACTGAAAGCCTTGGTAACCCCCCTCCTCCCGCCTCCTCTACGTGCTCCTAAAAGCCTATAAGCAAATGAAGTTTGCCTCAGAATTTGGATTTTAGTACAGGAAAAACTTAGCTGCATATGTTTTTGTTTCTTGATTTGATGTTTCAGTCATGGCCAAGAAAACAGCAGGGGAAAACAGCTAATATGTTGTCGAATATTCAAGGGCATTACACTATTTAAAGCTTTTTTTTGTAGCACTTTCCAAATATTTACATGATAAATTGAAAATGTTTATGCGAACAGCTCTCAAGAGTTAAACAACGAAAAACATAAAATTCGTATGCAGCCAAAAAGTAAGAAAAAAATAAGTTTTCTCAAAATATTCAGTGGAAGTGTTCATAATGAATTTTTAACGAGCATTAAAAGTAATAGATAAATCAGAAATAATATAAACAAGCATGCAAAGTTCTTAAAAACAGTATTTTTTTTTGAGAATTCCAGAGAATTTTATAAATATAAACGTACATAAGCAATATATTGAGAATTTAAGTTGATTGCAATTTCCAAATTTCTGAAAATTTTAATCAGTTTAAACAGCTTACTTCATTAGAGTGTTCAATTATTTTGCAATTTTTTTTAATGTATTGTAAGACATATATTTATGTTTATATAATGTATTGTAATTAGTGCTTTGATGGATTGGAATTTTTCCAACAGGTTATTTCCTTTTTCAAACGTATATATTTGATTCCTAATAGGGTTTCGGCTAATTTTCACATTAAGGCTGATTTATTATTTTATAATTATGTTCAAATAATGAAAATGTTCACATTATTTTTAATGATACTTATTTATGCCTACATAATTTATTCTATTTAGATTTTTAAATAATTAGTACTATTCCAGTTTATTTAAATATATATAAAAGATGAATATTGTTGAAAGATTTCTGGCATTTAAAGGAGAAATACTAGAAATCTTTTAACAACCTTTCAAAGCGATTTCAATATTTGTACTGTTTCTTCTTTCCACACTAAAAGTCACTTTAGAATTACGGAAAAAAGAAGAGAGAAGAAGAAAGAAAAATAAACGCTGGCACTTCGTTAAAAGCGCACATCAAATCCCTATTCCTATCATTATGGCTGTATATATATATATATATATATATGTAGTAGCTGTGAGATATCGTACTTTGCAAGTGGAAAGACATTTACACATTTTGAGGGCGTGGCACTAGCCTGCAGGTTTAAAGGCGCAAAGAAATAAATTTGACTGTTGTCTTTGCACATTTTTAGATGCAGAGCACCAGCAGCGGAGGAGGTGGATGGAGGTGGTCATGGGCACAAAAGGGAAGGAGTTGAATACAAATTTGGACAGGTCCCACATAAATTTATTGAAGAAAGCGGCGAATTTGCTCAGCTGGCTGTCTGGCAAGTGCTATATTTATTTATAGTCCAAAACTTGCTGCGAAAAAATAGTTTTTAAATCTTTATACATACAAGGAGGGGAGAAATGCTTCAAAATGCTAGATAAATGGAAATGGGTTAACTCGGTCGCAAGCTCTATGTTTTATTCATGGATTTTGCAATGCAGGAAAATGTTGTGAATGAAACAAAAAACTAGCAAACATTTAAGAAAATAGAGGGAAAGAGAGAGAGAGAGAGGGAGATAAAGAGAGAAATGAGGAGAGAGGGAGGCAGCGACATATAACAATTTAGATTTTCATTGAATAAGAGGCTCGTCTCAACAATTGCAACATGTGGCAAACAAAATGTTCAGCAACTGTCAAGGCAATTTGTGCTGCAACGGTTCCAGCAAATTCCCCAAAAACGCAACATACACAAAAAAAAAAAAAAAATTGCCATCGTAGATATTTTACAAGTGGTGCGTGCCTCAACTAAACGTAATTAAAAACCAACAAAACAAGTTGGCAATTTAATTGTTTGAATTTGTGAAGTTATTTCGATAGGAGTCGTCGTCAATGCAGCCACAATCTCGATGAAATCGAGTACAGTTAGCTGCCGGCATTTTATGGCACGCATGCAACATGTTGAAAGCCACGCGCTTGCAACACTGTATCAGAGTGTTATCATTTGGATTAACTCCGAAAAATCATACAAACCTACTGGCCTTGCAGTCACTTAACGTTTTTTTTGCTCACATCTGGCCAAATGTGAGAAGGTTCGAATTAGTTCGTATTCAAATTTGGACTTTAAGTGCCTGGCAGCTCTTATTAAGATACCAATTACTATATCTAATATCAAATCGTTTCATAAAAAAAAACCCAAATTAATCCATTTGTGATTTTTAAAATTGTTCTTTTTCAAGTCTGGCTAAATTATTACTTTTGATTTAAATATATTTAATATGTCTAGCAAAGTCTGTAAATGCCTGATGGCTCTTATTAAGATGCCAATTACTTTAAATCTTGTCAATTCGTTTTATGTAAACCAAAATAAATCAGTTTCTCAGCACTAATTTCCTAAAGTAAACTTTTTCTTTTTGCGTTGTGCTTTTAACAAACAATTTGTTGCTGTCAATTTTGTAGATTCAAAGAATGCACTTAAAATCCAAAGAAAGCCGTTGCCAACACAGCGACTAATTAACTGAAGTATTTACTATATACACACACACACACACATATATTTAAATGTATGTATATTTATCAGCCTTGATCGGCGTTGGGTGCTTGCAACCCGTTTGGGGCGTTTTTGGGCCTTAGCTGTGTGAAATCGTCGCCAGCTCATTAGGCAATTGCCATACCGGAAACTAATCGGCCATAATATTTGGTCATTTTTCCTGAATGCTTGCTCTTGACGTTGTGGTGGTTGTTGCCATGCCTTGTTGGCCAATTAAGCCATTTCCATTCGCATCTCCATATGCTGCATGACAATCTGTCTCGGCAATCTGTCAGTGTGATTGCAGTCTTTGATTGACACATTGATACAGTTTGTTTGATTGTCGTTTTTGCCATTTTGGTAACGTAACGTTTGGCAACGACCAGCTTGCTTCCCTCCCTGGCTACATTTGGACAGTGTGCGCGCTTAGGCCATCATTTCGATTGCCACCTGAGCTGAAGAGCAGCGAACAGTTTCAAGCAAAATGGCCAAACAATTTGTATGTTGCCATTGAAAGCGTCTCAAGTATGGAGAGATTTTCAATGTGGACTCAAGTGCCTGCCCAAGAGCCATGAAATTACTTTGGCCACAATCGTAAATGCTAAAGTGGGCATAATTAACAATAAGTATTTCTAGCATAGAAGTATCAATTGCAAAAAGCCGCATACACAATGCATAGAAATGAAGTGCAACACTTTCAAAAAAAATATGCTTAATTCCTCATTGTTGTTTGCCATGCGTAATAAACTTGGGAAAAATTTGAGCGCATTTGGAAATAAGAGCATTGATGGATGGAGGAAATACTTTGTAACATTGGAAACTTTACGACTTTACGAATGTTGAATGTACATAATGTTCTCCCTTGTGGGAAATATGTTGCATTATGTAAGAATTGTTGAAAGCGTTTTCCGGCTATAAGAAATGTTAATAGTGGCATCGGGCTATAATACTGCATTAAAATTTAGAACACCATTGTTGTTGTTGCTTTGGAACAATAATCCCAACACCTTATTAGCATTTGTCTACCGTTTCTGGTTCGTTGAGCTTCTTACCAATTCTTTGTGCTGCGCATTTAACTGAAATTACGCATTGGTTTGGTTTTTTCTACATTTCCCCTCCTTTATTCCTGTTCCCCTGCTTTACATTCTTTCACACGCTTTTGTCCAGAATTCACCCCTATGACTCACAGACCCAAAAATACAATAAACTAAAAAAAAAAAGAAATGCAATTGAAAATTTCTCAGCACTTTATTAAATGCTCACTGTTGTTGTTGCTTGCAGGTTTTTTGTTTCCGCTGCTGCTGCTGCTGCTTCTTCTTCTTCTTCGTCTTCTTGTTTTAATGCGTTTTAACTTAAACGCTGTTAATTTAGTTGTTACGCTTGAGACAATCTTAACAAACGGATCAAAGCATCTAGATAACATATGAGTAATATACAAAAAAAAAAAAACTGAAAAAGAAATTTCCCAGTTACATGTGCAATACTATTTTCACCGCAGAAATGAAATCAAAATTTAAAGAGTAGAGTGGAGGGGGGAGACGTGTCAGTTGGTGCACTTGATAACGATATCAGCGCAATCCTTTTGATTTCTTCTTGAATGCTGTTGTCATTGTAATTGTTTGAAAGTACGTCATGCTATCCAACAACGACAACAACAATAAAGAAGCTTTCCGCTGAATTTGTTGCTGTTGTCGAGCTAGAATTTATTATTTCCGCCAACATGTTTTGCTGCACGACGACGACAAAAAAAAAGAAGCGATGCCCCTCCAAAAAAAAAAGAGAAGTGAAAGAGAGAGAGAAAAAAAGTTGACAGCCGTGCGATGTTCCATTGAGTCATGCGAGCAAGCAGCGACGTCAGCAGAGCAACAGGTACGCATGCGCAACGTCGCTGTTGCTGCTGACGCTGCTGCTGCTGCTGCTGCTGCTGCTGAGGGTGGCCGCTGAAGAGGAACGCAGCAAACGCAGCGAAACGCGTTCACTGCGGGCTGCTTTACTTTAATTTGGTCTACCTTGTAGTTGTTTTGTTTTTGTTTTTTTTTTTTATATATTTTTTTTCTGTTCGCTGCTGTTATCGGCGCAATTCCGCCTTTTGAAATTTGCTGCTCTGTTGAGCTTTTTCTAGTTTTTTTCTTTTTTGTTTTGTTATTGTTTTACACTTTATGAACTCTGTCAGGCAAATGCAGACGAAGAGTTGAAAAAAAAACGAGATCGAGTGAGAGAGAGAGAGAGAGACAGAGATCGAAAGAGCGAGCAAGGGAGATGCACTTGTTAAAGCATACATTTTTTTTTTGGTGATTCAGCACAGTTATTATGAATCTTTGAGTAATAATTTACAGGAGATTGTCAGCTTTAAAAGCTTAGCTTAACATTAATAGCAGTGCTTTAAAATTGTGGTGGATAGAAATAAAAGTTGAGTAACTAATGGATTAAATTTGGCATTTTTGAATATCAAATTCCTGCTAATATCTGCTAATTGTGAATAAAAAACACATCAATTTATTTATTTACAAAACAACATAAACAAAGTTCAATTTAAATACACTTTACTGAAATGAAATTCTTTAAATTGTATTTGCTTAAGAGTCACACCTTGTTGACTTCAATCTGGGAAGGATGTTATCATAATTTCAGTTGTTCGTTAATCTGCAACTCAAATTCGCAATTGCCCAGAGCATTTTCCGCATTTGTTCAAGCTTAAGACGGCCAGCGCAGCTGAGATGGCAAACAAACAAGCAAACAAACAAAAGCAATAATAATAAAAACAAACATTTCCTAGGTCAAAGCAATCATCAGCAAATATCTGCACGCCAAGAAGAGATGCAAAATGGGAAATCACAACCTCAAACAATTTGCCATTACACTTTTTTTTATGGCAACTGCTCAAAACTAATTTCATGGCCTTAGCGCAGTGAACAACAATAACCAGCAACAAACTGAAATGCTCATAATAAGGTCAAATGTGTTGCTTCAAAAAAGGTCACGGAAACATGGAGTGTTCCCTGAGTGCATTATCGGGCGCCATTCAGTGGGTGGGTGGCCTCCACTTCCATGCTCCTTCCTCTCTGCATTTGAATGCACTGCAAAATGCGCCCCAAGCGGCCAAAAGCGACGAAAAGCGTAGATAACGTTGAGACTGAAGAAACGGAGACCTCGCCATCGTCGACTTTGTCGCTGCAGTCCTTTTCACAACCAATCCAAAAAGCATACAAAGACATCAGAGGAATGTGACCAGCAGCTGAGAACTGAAGCAGCTAGTGACCATAACATACCCTGTACTTGAATATGTATAATGGGTATGAATAAACATCGTAACGGTTTTTAAAACAATACTGAATTGGCTCTTAAAACTGAACCTAACTTTAAAATGTGGTCCGAAATATATATCTTTCACATTTGTATCACTGTACCGAGTTTTATATACAGTTTTCTAGCCTATCCTGCTGCATCCGGAAATAATGTTCATAAATCTTTTGTAGCATCTAGCTGCTTCCGGTGTGCGCCTGCATTACGCCCTCTTTGTGACCGTTTTGTGCTACAGGGTATATAATATAACTGAAAACCAAACAATGCCAGCGAAAAACGTTGAAATAATGACAGCCCCAGGATGAGGGCTGGCTTCATATTCTGTTTTATTTTTGTTATTTTCTGGCTTTTTTTTTTTAGTGTTTTTATATTTCTGCTTTTGGGGAGTGTGTCTGTTGCGCCTCCCCAGCAACTCTTACAACTGTGATGCTGAAATCAAAACACGTCTGAAAACAATGCAACAGACAATAAGTGCAGCACAATAGCAATGGGTGAGGGGATAAGTGGGGTGCCAAGGGGTACGCGTATTTTGTATGTTGGCCATTAATGAAAATGGCCAACATGCGACTTGCCTTAAGTGAGACACATAATGTGGAGGCGGGGCAATAAAGGGTTTTTGGGAGGGGTGTGGGTGGTTTCGGGTTTTTACAGTCGGTGCCCGCATTGTTTTCATTTCAAAAAACTGCTCCGTTTTTCGCATGCTTAATTATAGCCATTGGCGTGCAACGTGTTGCACGTTGCCGCATCTATGAGATACTAACTAATATGCGGCCGATGTCAGTTGACAATTGTCATTGTTGTTGTTGCTGTTGCCACAGCTTGTAGCTGGCATAGTGACGGACAGGGGGCAGTGGAGATTGGGGCATCGTCAGGGCCTATCAAATTAATCATGCAGTATCGCATTTCGCCCCAAAACAGCCAACAGCGCCAGTTACATTTATAGCTCAATTCGTTCGTACGCTGCCACCCATTTGTGCCGCATGTGCCACAACAGCCACAACACTTGCTGGCGATTTATGTTGCTTTTTTGGCTGCGACATAAATTACGCTCGCAACAACAAAATCAACAGCAACAGCAGAAAACAGCTCTTTAAATTTAGACTCTCATCATATAGTTGTTGAGAGTTGTTGCTGTTGTCGTTGCAGCTACCGTATCTGTGGTATTTGCAACTCTGCTCTTAGTGGCTCATAAATCAGCTAACTTTGCTTACGGGCTTGTGTTTTGCCTCATTTTAATTAGTGTTTTGCACTTCTTTCATCAGTTTTGTTTTGGCAAATAAGCAGTTTAGTTTTGTCTGTTTTTGTTGTTTTTTTTTTTAGTGTCAACAATTGGTTTAGTTAGTTAGGTAACTTCCGTTGGCATTTAATTATATAAGCCAAGAGTGAGTAATTATAATATAACCAAACGTTAACAAGATATTAAAACAGCAGTGATACAACTGGTATTTAAAATCCTTTTGAAGTTTATGTTTGTTATAATTGTTGAATGTGCATGTTAAGTGAATATTTTAAGTCACTTTCTCAGTCGAAAATATATAAATATTTGCCTTACCCTTGACTAAACAAGATACTGTTTAAAATTCAAACAAATAACTATTGCAATGGCAATCACAATAGCACATTCACAATCTTAGCCTGCACATCTACCCCGACCGTAACACGCGAAATTATAGCTGTTTTATAGTCAGATTCTCAACTGTAGCCAACTTAGCGCTAATGAGCCGCCGTTTGGACGTATTAAATAAGTAATTTAATTAAAAATATTGTTCTGCAGAAAGATGAACAACTAAGATTGCTGTAGTTGAGTCAGTGAGTGACTAAGAGATACCCTGCATTCAGCTGTTACATATATATAGTAATTTTAATCAAATGTACTTAAGAGTATAAAAAAACTAAGGCATTTCATGTTTTTATTCACAACAATGGTAATAAGAAAATATTTAGGATGAATATTATACAGTTGATTTATCAAGATTTATCTTAACTCAATTGGAGGGCTCTGCTTTTTAAATTGTGGCATTTATTGGAATCATAAATCGATATGTATCAATATTGGTTATCGATAAAAAATAAAGTAATCTTGCTCTGCGTGGGGTATACAAGAACTTAATAGCTCTTATAGTCTCTCAGATCTAATTGTTATATCTATGTATCTGATCAAGAATAAATATATACCGTATGGGGTTGGAGATGCTTCCTTTTGACTGTCCAAAACCATTATACCCTTTTTACCCATTTGAGTTCCGTATAGAAGAATAAACAGACACATGCTCAGACTTTGAAATATGTGTTAAAAGGCAATTAAACGCAATTAGCCAATTAGCATGGGTCATCAGCGCCAGCAGCTAACAGAGAGTGGCCAATTGTCAGTGCCACAAAGAGCTGGCTAAGAGCTGTTGCAACATTTACACTAACAACAACAACAACAGCAACTCCAACATTAGCAACGACTTCCGTTAGAATGAAAACAGAAAACATACATATTTAAAATTGTGATTATTTTTTTATTTATTTTTTTTTTTTGCTGGTTTTCAGCTTTATTTCCATTTTTTTTTCCTCAACTCTTAAGCGTGCAAATCGCTGTCCCAATTTTTCAAGCATAAAAACTGACGACCGCTATAAATAGAGAGCCTAAGAGTGACAGAAAGAGAGAGATGGAGTAAGAGAGAAAGAGAGGGAGGGGTAGCGATCAAAGAGTTACTCATAAAGTTGCTTAAATATTACTTTAAAAAAAATATAGTAATAATAATAATATTTTATTTAGCAATCAGCAAACGCTGGCAGACACATAAAAAAGAATTGTTATGCAATTATTATTATTTTTTTTTTTTTTGAGTCTGCGACTCGCTTAATGTTGTTTATGGTTATATATTCGTGTATTATGATCATAACTTATTTTATAAGGCGGGCCGCTTGGTTGGGCAAGCTGCCTGGCTGTCTATGAGCAAAAAAGAAAAGATTTTGGATGACCTAACTGAGGCTAAAGAACCTATTTAAAATATGCTAGATATGAGTTAAGTAGATGGGCAGGGATTACAGCTTAAGACTGTCATAAGATAAGATCAGTTGAGAGAACGAGAGAGAGAATAGAGAGAAAGGGAGTGATATGACTGGAAATGACCAAACAAAAGCTACAGAACTTATTTCATTTGCTACAGATGAGTTGAGTTGATGTAGAGAAATTCCAGCTTTGGTCTAAATAAGTAAAGATCAGTTGTAAGATTGGAAGAGTGCGAAAGAGAGAGGGAAAGAAAATGGTATGACCAATGTGCTTGACTTAAGATTAGTTACCAAATTTGTTACTCTTTGCTGGCTTAATATCAAATTTCGTGGCTCAAGATGTTATCATGCGTCAGAGAGCGGAAAGCTTTATTTTATCATCTTCAGACAGTTATAATACAAAATGTCACAGCTTAAGATTGACAGTAGTCTTCACATAAAGATAGTTCATCTTATGTCTTTGATCAGTTGTGCGATAGGCAAATATAGAAAATAGAGGTAGGGAAAAAACATTTTAGAGCAGAAAGTTACGCTCGTTATGCCAAATTTGGCAGCTTAAGATAACATCAGTAATCAAATTTCACAGCTGAAGATTGATGGTAGTTTTCACAAAATCAACAAAAAGTAATTCTGTTAAAAAAATGGTCTGCACTGAAACTTATCAGTTGCAAGATAGACAAAGATAGAGAATAAGCCGAGGGGAAATTCATCTACGAGCAGAAAGTTACGCTAATAATATCAAATTTAACAGTTTAAGATATTATCAATTTCAACGGATTCAATTTAGGAACAGAAAGTTTGCTTTCTTCCAAAATCGGCCTGTCATAATTTCTCAGTCTTTGTCTCAGGCAATATTTGCGATGCCCACATCACATCAGCATATATTAAATGAATTTGATGATCAAATTGGGCGTTTCTGTTATGCCACTCTTTTTGTTTCGCACATGAATCTTTGATAAGTTCGGTTCGTTGAACTGGTTTTGCCTTAAAAGTGAATTCTGCCGAAAATCACAAAAATACAAAAACCATAAAGATGAACGATAGTAAATATGTATATATATGGACATATATATGGATGTGTGTTCAGCAACATCGCGTGTGCTTTATAAATAATGTAATTTAGGATTCCCGAAATTTCGCTCCAACCAAATTGACGACGCGTTCAGCATTTTAAAAACAATTTCCACAGCTATTTAAGTTTATGGACAGCTTAAAAATTTACTGCTAACATGCCGTAAAGTTTTATGAACTCAACCAGACTAGATTCGCGAAATAGAATTCAGTATTAATTTGTAATTGAAATTCAAAACGCTCGCACTCAATAGGTATCCTTGGCTTCTGTGTGTCGAAGGGTGTTGTTAACACTTAGCCTGGATTTTAGATTAAGTTGCCTGTACTCAGCCAAGTGAACCAATTCAATTGCAGTTGCAGTCGAGAAAGAGAGAGAGTGAGAGGGGTGATAGAGAAGCTAACCTGCAGCAGCAGCAGCAACGTCAGTGGCAAATTAATGTTACTTCACACACTGAATTATGAGGTTGCCACAAGCGGCGCATAAATAAAATCAGTCTACCGAACCCAACGCCGACACGACCCAAAAGAATCAAATCACACACATACAACACACTCACACACACACACATTGGCAAAGCGCAAAAAGCAAAAATTGCAAAAAACTGTGAAAAATAAAGACAGATTAGGACAGATGATCGAAGTTGAAATACCCTCGCTGTATTAATAACAATATTGTCGTTTGGCAATTTATGTTACTAGTAGACAACTATAAAAAATAAAGAAGCTTTAACAAGAATCAACCAGTTAGCCACTAAAACTCGAGTTCTTAGAGGCGACTCTATTCGAAATCATTAACTAATATCAACAGAGCTGGCTGCTTGATTCCTTGCTTGCATGTGTGTATTACGCATTACGTAACTGAATTCTATTACTTTCGCGCCTCACCAAAAAAATAAAAAGGTATGGAAAACCCATGTCCAAAAAGAATGAAAAGAAAAAAAAGAAGAAAAGCGTGCAGAACTTTTGTTCGCGTCGTCATCGCCGCATCGTTGGGGCTCCAAGCTCATCACGTATGCAGGGCTCGCATTATGTTTGGATTTTTTTTTACCCCCCTTGCGCCTACTTCAGCACAGAGCAGCGGTAAAAATTTGCTGCACGAGTGTCGAACGAACATATTTGTAGTTATCAGCAAATGAAAAGAACGTGCGCCAAGGAAGGGAAGTGCGGGGAGGGGGGTGGGGGGGGGGAGTGGAACCAGGTAAGCAACGGTAGACACTAAGTAAAGCAATGAGGCAATGCGCAGTCGTGCGATTCTAACTGTGCTTTTGCTGTATTGCTGTAAGTGAAATGAATTTATCGACAGCAGGCAAGCAGAAGGTTCAAATGTTAAGGCAATGTTACGGCAACGGACCGGCGCAGGACTGAAGTGCTCGCTTTAAAGCAAAGCTTGTAAAGCAGTGCGTACATACAGAATAACAGCAACAACAGCAATAACAACAAAGCAATCAAAAACAAACTACTCTCTTTGGCACCGTTATAACAGCACAGTAGCTGTCTCATTGGTTGCCTTGGGCTGAACCAAAAGCAATCTTATCACGTTTTACGATGCCTAACGTCGCGTAACTGCTATTGATATCAATTTGCATTTAATGACTTTATAAGACAAGCTTGTAAAACGACAACAGTCACTTAAAAATCTCACATGCCTGCTGAACATTACTTTTAGTTATTGTTTAGTTAAACAAAAAAGAGCGCTTTCAATTGATGCACCTTGAAAATGCATTAGCAGCAAGCTCACCCATAGTTTATGTAGAGCGAAAGAGAAAGAGAGAGAGAGAGCACTCTCTTACGCAAACTCACCACGTTAAGCTCGTGAATTTGATGCTGGTTACGCATCAAATCGCATATCCAAATTGCAAATGGAGAATTTATGCTCAAATTCACCGCACTGTTAAAGAGATTAACTGAAAAGGAGAATTTATGCTCAAATTCACCACACTGCTAATGAGTGTAACTCAAAAGCTGAGCAGCTACAATTGTGTGATTGAGTGACACTTGAGTATTAGTCTCATGGTCATGCACACATTTGCCGCCTATTAAATGGAAATCTCCTCTTCGTAATGGTGACATTTAACAGAGCGAGATGGTATGTATATATATATATATACATATATATATATTATGTGTAGACATGTGTGTATAATCATATTGTTAGGCCCCCATCAATAGGTAAACAATTTTCAAGTTCCGTTCAGCTTATTGGCTGTGTTGTTGCGCTTTGCATTTCCGTTCTTCGTGCATGACAGGCACTCCCCTCACGTTCGTCGTTCCGCCGCTTTGCCTTTGGTCACCGAAGGCCAATGGCTTTGGAAAAGCCAACCTTAACAGGTTGGCAACAGCAGCAGCAGCCCACCTGCAAAATATATTTCACTCATTTTTATCGAGCGTTGTTGTAGAATTGAGCTCTGCTACAAGAATTGATTGGGCCTTTTGCCAGCTGATAATTGGCTGTATAGAAAGGAAAATGTTGGTTTGGGCCAGAATTGCTAAGCGCTTCCACGGCCCGTTAAGCGAAAATTGATTTAATGTTGTGAATTTGGTTGCCTTTGTGAAAGGTCTGTGTGCCTGCAAAAATCCATTTCACATTTTTTTAAAATTCAAGCATATAAAGCAGAACTTCAAAGCGTTTTGGCAGGCGTTGGCAATGACGCAGCGCCATTCGAAGCCGTTAGCAGAACCCGCCTGAAGCGGAATGCTTTATTCCACAATGCACATATAAAAGACAAGCGAACCTGCTGTTTCTATTCCGCTCTTATTAATTCAATTAAATTCCGCTGCTTTCAGATCTATAGAACATTATTTTTTCTCTTTTTCTGTTTCGCCTTTAATTTTTTTTTTTTAAAGTTTTCGACCGTGCCAACAGCAATATAAAAAAAAAACAACAAGCGATATTAATCAATTTAAAGCGTAATCAAACCATTTGCGTGATTCGAATAAAACGCGAATAAAAAAACAACTTGCGAAAATTTCTGAAGTGTTGTCTTTCGCCGCAGGGGCGAACCAAATTGAAGCTACTTGAAGCATGAGAAATACTGGCAACATTTTGCCTCAGGCCCAAAATTAAAACAAACAAAAAAAAAAAACATAAAAAAAAACGAATTTCAATTGGCTAAAATGAAGCAACAACAAAAATAAAATTGACTCAAGAAACAGCGAGAAATTGTCAAAATGTAACAAATAAAAAACTTTAAAAAAATATTTGTCTAATAAAAGGCTTAACGAAATTTGCTTATTCATTTAAATTATAAAAATCAACATCAATATAAATAAATTAATTTGGGACATTTTGTTTAAGAGTATATAGTGTTTAACCTATAACATTTGCCAGTTGACATTTTGTGAGATTTTGTCGAAAATTCCAGTTGAATTTTTTATTTAATTTAGCTACAAGCAAATCAGCAGCAACAAGCACTGACACGTTAAACAGCAATTGAAATTGATTGTGCGTAAATAGCAACAACAATAGAGGAACCACACCACAATGCACCACACCACACCGCACCGCATCCACAACAACAGAGCCACCATCACAACAGCGATGAAACAAAAGGGATCAGAGTGAACAGTTGGCCATTAGGGTGCCATTTAAAATTACATTTGGCCGCCCCCAAAATGGCCAACGAACAAAAGCAACAAAATGACTGGTTGGCTCTTGTTCACTGTTCACTGTCAGTTCAGATTTGCCATGGAATGGAGCCGGTATTTAAGCTTAATTGAGCTATACATATATACACTCAGAAAAAACAATTTGCCTGAATTTAAGAAAATCGACCTGAAAACTAGAAAGTTTTTCTTATTGCATATATTAAATATAAATGTTAAATAATAATCAAAAGAAGAATAAAAGAATAGACCCTTGGCAGTAAAAGCATGCTGAATTTTTAATATTCAGCGGGATTTTTCTTCCGATTGTACTTGCAACATGACGACGACAATGAAAACTGAAGATTGTTGGTTAGTTAATCATCAAAGCGTTGCATAATCAAGGTCAAATGTGTTGACAAAAAGCGCAGATGGCAACGTCTAGGCAGGTTTACATATATATATATATATATGGTAGTTAGTCTCTGGCGGATATCGAAATGCGTTCCACTTCGCAGCGCGTGCATTTAAGCTATGTGCGGCCCTCCACAAATGTATCTGTATCTGACAGATGCACACTTAAACCCTCTCTAACTAAAGCGCTAATAGCTGCAATTAAACGCAAATGTGACAATGCGTCGTTTTAGTAACCTAATTTCAATTTAAATACCCTCTGTTAAAAATATCATGTCCCAAATACATTAGATTAATTTATAAATTGGTTTCTAGTATAAGGTATTGAATATTTTCATAATAATAATAATTCTTAACTGGGCTATCAAATACAATAAAATAGGCCAAGGACATCAGGACCCATTTGAAGTGAAATTGGAAATGTTTTAGCCTGGCCAACTGCTCGACGGCGATAATTGAGTATAAATTCAGATTTCAATTTTCTTTACACACATTTTAATGTCCAGGTGTGTAGGTATATAAGCGGTAGTCTTGACGTACAAATGATATTCAGCATTAATAAAAGATGTTGTAGCAAATGAATTGCCTCAACAAAATGGCAATAAAATATACAATCATAATACTAATAGTAATAATAATAATAAATGTACTTTGTAATTATGCTCGAGGGCAATCAGTTGTCAATTGCGAAAAATTCCGAACTGACAATTGAAGTCTGAAAGTCTTTTGTCATTGTTGTTAAACATTAAACATTTCGTTGTGCGCACTCATGTGAGAAAGTTGTGCCAAATGCAGATTTTACCATAATGATAATGTGTCCAATGATAGCCCAACACTCAATCTTTTTATGCGTTTCATTTTTAACTAACTTTACGTGGGGTATTTGCATTTGTTTTTGTTTTAGTGGGCGTTGTAAATGTCAATCTTAGTGGGCGGTTTCTTTTTTTTTTAATTTTAGAGTATACATAATTGTAATGACATCAATTTGTTGAGTTGTTGGTCAAGTCACAAAACAATTTGCATGACATTTACAAGAGTTTTCTTGCCTTGAAAACAAGCAACAACTAAATAGCAATCACAACCTTATTATTATAAATATGAGAGTGTGTTGTCTGTGTGTGTGTGTGTGTGTGTGTGTTGCAAAGCAAATGATTTCAGTTTGTAATGGCTGAGTGTATAACAATGGCATTAGATATGCCGCATATGATATGCTACAGTTTGTATTTTTATAAATTTATGGCTTGTGTAATCGCAATACTTTTAAGCCATACGGCCTAAATCATGTTGCAAGCGAATCGAATGAGAGACTAATTTTAATATTCAACTTCAATTTGAAATTATAACGATATGTGCTGTATCATATTTAGCATAGCTTAACTTAACTGCACAGAGTATTAAACTTTAGCAAGCTTCCATTATGAGAAATCCGGCTCTATTTGGATGTAAGCAATTATTTGTATTTCAGTTAAGACCACGAAGGGCAAATCGCAAAATGTAAACAGATTCCATTTTAACCTGATGAACCTTGTAATTCGGAAACCATATACAAGATTTATAGTTAGGAATACATTCAAGTGAAATATAAAGAGTTTTCATAGAGGGTATCTTTATCCCAGAACTACAAAGGATCTGTTAGTATCAGAAGAAAGAAGCTTAGAAAACCCAATCAATGCCACCAACTGGTTTACCATTTTAATCATTTATATATATATATATATATGTATATATATATATTAATTTACATTTACCGTTTACATTGACAATCAAAAAGCGCTGCGATGTCAAATATAATCTTAATAAGTATTTTAATTTTTGTAACTCTGACTGTGCTGGCTTGTTGCTTAATTTAAAATTCAACCCTTTTTCTACGCACTCAGGCACACACTCACACATACACTCATACACACACTCACTCACACAGACAACTTCCTGTTTTGGGTCGTTTCTACAGCTGTGTCTGTTTCTGGCGCAGCAGCGGCGACAACTTCATTGCGCACACATCTGCTGAAACAACAGCAACATTAAACACTCAACTTCATCATGATGATCAACAGCAGCAACAACAAAAACTAAAACAACCTGCCAACAGCAACCAACAGCATTTGAAATGCTTATTTTTTAAAGCCCTTTTTCTTATTTCAGCTCAGACACACCCGCAAGCAGTGTGTCTCTGTCTCTCTCTCTCTCTCTCTCTCTCTCTCTCTTTCCCTCTATATCTCCCACACCCCGTCTCTCTCTCTCGCTCTGTTTCATTTTATGCATAACTTCTAGTGCAAAACAATTTAAATAAAAAGTTGGTAATGGAGCCGCATTTGGCTTGGGAATCTTCTCTCTGCGCCATATGTGGCAACCCTATGTGGCACTTGTTGATGCATCTGATGTTGCTATTGTTGTTGTTGTTGTTGGCCAGGCGAAAAAATTACTGGAGCATGCAATTGTCTGTTGTTGTTGATGTTGTTCTTGTTGTTGCTGTTGCAGTTGCTGTTGCTGCTTTGGAGCTGATTTAAAATGCAGATTTCTTTTGCCGAGTGGAAACTGGCAGCAGTTTTACTGAGGTTTCCATTGCATTATATGCCGCATAAAAATAGCGCATTGATGAGCATTGCAACTAGAACTACACTTGCCACTAAGTACAGCTAGGAAGCTCGAGTTGTTGCTGCTGCAATTGCAATTGACATTTGTTGGCAGGCAACAAACTAAAATTTACATGCCAAAGCCATTTTTGCAATGAGGTCGCATTTTAATTAGATTCTCATTAAAATGGGGAAGATTTGTTGGGGGGGATCTAGAACAGACTCTATGCAGATTGCATTACAGCTGCCAGCAGACGCCAGCTTGAGCGTGTCACTAATAATGGCCCAATGCACAACTTTGGGAAATGGATTTTTAAAGCGTCACACGAGCTGCATTAATTTAATTCCACATAAATGGCTGCTATACAAATACACACACACATATATATATATATATAAATATATATATATATATATATATATATATATATATATATACAAATTCATATATATACACATTCAATTGTTTATTAGCATAAAAATGCAATTGGATTGCATGTGAAGCGAGCCTCTTTTAATGTATGCTAATTTTAATTGAAATCATAAAAAGTGCACATTTTGTGCAGAATATTGTATTGGATAAATGAAATATGCGCTCCTAAGAAAATAGTTAATTGAATTGGCAAATTATAAATAATTATATAGATTACATATCATTGTTGATGCAGCAAGCAGAAGGAGCGTATTTCGATGCCACACCATTTATATCGATTGATCGAATAAGAGCTGTTTAATAGAGTGGTCTGATTTTAATTTGGAATATTTTAAATTTCAAAGACGTCTGCATATATATATATATATAATATATATATATCAGAGATCTAAGTACGTTAAAGTTAAATGGTTTAAAGCTGTTTAAGCTAAATATAGCTTATATCAAATCTTATCTAAACTCAAATTAACTTAAATGACTTTTTCAACGTGGTTCAATTAACTTAAATTAATTTGACCCCATCAAATTCACAGCTGTTCCAATTCACTGGGTGAATACCGTATTTTTTTTTTTATGGTCAAAATCCAAATCTATAACTCGATTGTTATTAAGTTGAACACGATTTGTAGATTGGTAATTAATTGTCCAAACCTTATAAACTCATTCCTCATATGTAAATTATTAAAAATATATATTTTTTTCTCAAAGAAATACGTATTTTATTTCCTATGTGGAGCACATTTTATTGCCACAAAAAATTAAAGTAGCGCTTTATCTATTTGAATTTCATCTGTGGCCTTTTTTGTGTTGCACTCTTTGATATGCCGCTTGTCTAACCACAACTTCAACAACAACAACAAATTCAACATTACAATTGTTTGTGTATTAATTTGATAATGCACTTATATGCAAACTTGGCCACAACAAGACCCACAAATGATAAATCATAATGGACAACGTTAATTAACAAATTGAGCTGGCGGTGGGCGTGTGAAGGCGTGTGGCAAGCGGCCAACCGCAAACGATTAGTTAAATTGTGGTCAGCATACTAAACGGACGAACAACTATGCAGACCGATTGTGTTTGAAACAGAATTTGTATTAAATTATTTGATTATTAGCTTAGGGAATGTTATGGCGGTTGTCCGCAAAGGAGGAGAAATTGTTAATACATGTTTAAATTGTTGTTATTAGCTATAACCCTAACCTAATGCCTTACATTATATTATATACTGTTACTTGCAATACAAATTTAAATTGAAATTTAATTGAATTTATACAGCAGACTTGAACTTGACTCGTGCAACGAAATGTTAAAGATTACATTTTGATTTGTGTTACTTAAACTTAAAGATGCTCATAATGCAGGTCCAATTGCTTGTTTTTGAGTTTGTTTTCTTTTTGTACTGTGGGTCAAAGTCTTTGAAAAAATGACGTTGTAAAAGAAAAAGTAAGTCATGCACATAAATAACAAAAACCAAAAAAAATGTTGTTAGCAACAACATGGCGCATAACTGACAAACGGGTTCTGGCAGACCACAACAACAACTGAAATAAAAATAATCAAATGCCTCGCTTGACTAAATGTTAAAAAATGTTAAGTATACCAGAAATTTATTGCGAACATTTTTTTGTTTATACTTTAAATGTAGTGTGAAAAAAAATAATAATGGATATATATATAAATTAAAAATGGAGAAGACAGAAAACAAAAAGGAAAATAATGGCAAAAACATTGTGAAACAATTTCTCTAATTAATAGTATGGTCATGGAGGGGGGGGGGGGAATTGCGAATTAGTTATGTTTTTTTGTTGATTTTTTTTATAACACATTTTCCGCTTTTGGTTATGCGAATTCGTTTGAAAAGCGCAACGAGCAATGCAATTGCAATTGCATTGCTGTTAATGGCGGCGCCGCCAAGTGTGGTTGCAACGTACAACTTGCCACCCAGACACTGGTCAATTTGACAATCGGCGCGACAACATTTTTCAGATGGCAAAACTTTTAGCTAATTTAACGCGCATTTTTAAGTTTTTCCACTTGTTTTTGTTGTTGTTTTTATTTTAATCTGTTGACAACATTTACAGGATGCCAGCCATGTTGCCGCACCCAATAACAGCTACAACAACTTGCCGCAGCAACAACAGCCAGCAACGGCAGCCGCAACAGCAACACACGAGCAAACTTTAAATGTCGAGGCTGTCATATTGCAAAATCAGGTGGATACATTGCATTGGCAATTGAAGCAGGTGAGTGCCACACAAAAGACTTAAGACACATACTTGACAATCTAGAGTCTAGACTCTCTAGACTCCGCAATCAGAACAAGATATGCCAAAGACACAAACTTGACAACACAGCGTCCAGAAATTACACTGACAAAAATACAACTCGGTGAATGTATTAACATGCAACAGTTTGTCTTATTTTCCATACCCTGAACTCCATAAGCATGTATCAGGCAGAAGGATGCAGTACCGATCCCATAAGCTATATATATATATATGTATACTATACTATATATATATATAAATATATATAGACAAATTTGGAATATGAGTTCTTGTCTATCTCGCGCAGATAAATTTCACTTAATTTTATACATTTCTGATACAAATAACAGCCACAAAATTAAAGACAGAGTCTTTCAATTGATATAGATTGACTTATTATTGATCAACCGTCGACATTTCATCATTATTTTCTTACACATATTTTCTTCGAGTGTTGAAACGAGGCATTCAGCTCAAGACTCTGAACGACACATAAAACGTGACTTTAAAACCCGCCGCCGCTCACTTTATATTGCTAACTATGCCTTACTTTGCCTTACACCTTCCTCAGCCTCCCCCCACCGACCAGGGTCCTCTCTTCTGCTTCTGCAATACACTGCTCTCTTTACAGCTGGCGCTGATGCTGCTCCAAATACCTTCAACTTCAACCTGTTCCTCTGACTTTTCAAGCCATGTCTTTATTCTGAGCAGCTGTTGTTCTCACGCCTAATACACTCATAATTACCACTCAATGCCAAAGAGACGTTGTCATGCTAGCAGCAGTTCCCCCCCTACCCACTTCCCCATCTCTCCCCACCCGTATTTCTGCATGGTCCTCTTTCTACTTGGCTTTCAGCGCCATGTTAAGTGGCTATTGTTTTGTTGTTTGTTGATTGTTGTTTGTTGCTGCTGCTGCTGCTGCTGCTGCGGTTGTTGTTCTTTTTTCTTAATGTTGGCGCATTTCCTTGATTTGTTTTTCTTTTATTCATTCACTCTTCTTGTTCTTTTTGTGCTGTACATTATGTGTTTCGTGTTAAGTTGCCCGGCTCCGGTTTCGGACTGCTGGACACTGTCGGACTATCGGACTACTGTGCTTGGTTTGTTTGCAACGTCCAGCCACATCCACAATTAGGCGGCACATTCTTTTTAACGCTTAATTATATACCCCGGTGGTCGTCAAGTTGCCAGTTGTTCAATTCTTTTCTATTCTCTCGCTCTCGCTCTCGTCTCATTGTCTCATTTGGGTTCTGGCCATTTCCTCGATGGCTTGAAACTTTTGTGGCATTAATTTTATATTTCCTCCAAACAAAAAGTTGTCTCGAACAGCAACGGGGCAAAAGTGCGGGGTTACTTTCAATCGAACAACTGGAAATGCATAACATATGAATGCGAGACAGCCGTGCAGACAATCAATTGCTGAAATATTGTAGATTTTGAGCAAAAAGATTCCCACTTGAATAATTGAGGAAAGAAAAGAGTTGTTAACAGATACATGACTGGAATTGCTAGTAACTATAAATTCACTTACCAATTTCCCTTTACCTATAAAATTGTTAAGTGCTTTCATTGAATATATGTATATATATATATAGCCATATACAGTTGGTTATTAAAAAGCTTAGCCAAATAAAAATACTTAAATCAAGCTGTCTGTGTAAAGAAAACACAAATGTTATTGAAGCCATCAGATATACAGCCGGCTTTAAAATAAATATTTACACTCATTACTTTGAAATTTGAAAATGTTGTTGCTGTTGTTTATACCTTTTCTACATGCATTTGGGTCTGTTTGGGATTCGTTGTGGACCCAAGGCACTTCCTGTCAAAACACTTTGGTTCATTAAAAACCCATCTAGACCTGAGCAGAGCAGCATCCGTTCATATCAAGATAAAGAGAGAGAGAGAGAGAGAGAGAGAGAGAAAACTGGGCGCATAAATTAAAGTTCCTGCCTTCGATCAATCGGCGCCATCAATCAAAGCGGCTCAGGGTTTGTGTCTCGTGCTTGTGGCATGTGGCATGTGGCATGGGTTGGTGTCTAGCCCGTCTTAGCCCACGCTTTATTCGTGATTTGTTTGCTGCGTTTAATGAAGTTGTTGTTGTTCTTGTTGTTGTTGTTGTTGCTGTTGATGTTGTTATTGCTGTTGCTGTTTTTGCCAGTTTGCTGCTGACCGCCTTTGGCTGCAGTCTAACCCAGTTTTTGCCTTGACTAAGTTTTCCGGCGGCATTCCAACCAGCAGTGAAAGAAGCGCGCACCAACAACAACCACAACAACAACAACAATAGCAAAGTGTGGAAAATATTTATCACTGATTATATTGCAATTTTCTGGCCACCTCGTCGACTACTGCTTTCCTTCCATTGAGGCTCATTTAAATCGCATTAAATTGAAATGAAAGCGTAAATATTTTGCCATAGTGGTTGCTGTTGCTGCAACTTGATGCATTATAGAATCTGAAATCAGTTTATTGATTGAAAGTGTTGCAATGTGTGTAAACAGCAGCGTCTCTTTTGCCCATTTATGTGAAAGTTGAAGGTCAACACGGTTCAAATATGGCTTAGAAAGAAGCAAACAAACAAACAAAAAAAATACAGTAAAAACAAACAGTGGAATAGAATTAAGCACAAGCCGCGCTTAGATATTAACCAGGTTAGTTGCCAAGCAAATGACCCACATATTTGTGAGTTGTAGTTTGTTATTTTCAAAATATCCACACATGGATCAATTAGAGCCGCAAATTGCTTGGAATTTGTTATCGTTATTGATGTTGCTAACAGAAAATCTGCTTTCGTAGAATTTTTAATGGAACTTAAACTCAGTGATTTGGTTGAGTTAACTTTAATCCAAATTAAATTTCAGAGCGAGAGCAGCGCATGTTTTAATTTGTGTTTTATGTTTTCCGGTACAGCATTTTATAAACTGAACTGCAATCTGATGTTGTTGGTCGGTCGAAATAACAATAAAGCTAACCAAATTCAATTTGATTCGCATTCAAAAACAATCTATTTTTGTATGAATATAAAACACATAATTGTAATTGAATTATATTAACTGAATTTGTTGGTTTTGAATCCATTGAATCGCGCCCATATCTAAACTTGCAATCGCATAAATCTGCAAAATAGATGTAGGACTGTGCAGCACTTGTAACTTAACTGGCATCTTCGATCCAATAAACACGCAGCAGGAAAACTTTAAATGGCATCTGCACTGCCAAACGGAAAAGCGAACAACAACAGCTAAAAACATTAGCAACAATTTTAAAGACCGCAACAGCAACAACAACAGCAACAGAAAACATTTTGTATCTTACGTAATCAGTAGACGCGACTGGCCAAAAACAACAGCAACAGCAACAGCAACAAAAACGACGACAACAACAACAACAACTGCAGCAACAGCAGCAGCATATCAGATTGCTGCTGCCCAATTGCAATTGCCAACTGTTTAGGCGTCGTGTGAAGTTTTGTTGGCCAATTTAGCCACATGGCAGGCTGGCTGGCAGGCAAGCCAGGCAGGCAGGCCAGGCTGTGGTAGCCAGTGGGTGTGACACCATTTTGGTCAGGTGGCATCTATACACTTTGACTTGCCAATTTGGCAACGCCTCAAACAATCAAACATTTACCACAGATGCCTGTTAATTAAGGCAGCCAATTTTGTTGGCCTAAATACGCCAATTTTGTTGGGCTCAACACATTCAAACGTGGCACAAAGACCGACTTGCGAGCCAAACGAAAGACATTATTTGTGCAGCAAATATGTCACTTAAGTGAAAGTGTTTTAATAAGGCGGTGGGATGAGTTCAAATGGGTGACTGCTCCACAAATGCCACAGCAAAACGAAAGAAAATGTTTGATAAACAAATTAACATAATCTATGAATTGTTTATAGATTAGTATCAAATATCATAAATATCTATGCACATTAACAGTTTATTGTGGCAACGACCTTGCACACCTGGGAGAAAGGTGAATGAAATTCAAAGAAATGCAAAGAAATGCAAAGAAAAGACAAGAAAAGAAAAGAAAAGTTAGAGAGAATGCCTTAAAGAGTGCATTGAGAAAACAGTGAAAATAGAAATAGAAAACACATATGAGAAATGTTTCAACAAATTACAGTTTAGAAAATGCCGCAAGAGAATCGCATTAATTGTACATTAAAAGAATTTCGACTTCAAAGACAAAATTGATGAAAATTTGCATGCAAAATTACTCAAGATAATTAGCATAACAAATTGCGGCAAATGAATTTAAAATAGAAGCAGCCGAAGCGTAAAATGATATCCCACCTAAACACAACCGACAAACAAATGAAAACAAAACAGAACAGAATAGAATAGAATAGAATATATATTCATATATGCCAAGATTACTAGAGAGGGCGTCGGTGGTTATACAATCGAAACTGGAGATTACCTACATTATTATGTAAGCCTCTCCATTGCGGTTAAATTGCATAATACGTCAACAATTATTATGAAACTTGGCTACTTATATTCTTATAAATACTTCAATTACAATACCAATTGCTTATTTTATTCAATCTGAGAATCTTGTGTTATAACTATGAATTGTTTGTAAAAGATTTGAGAATAAACTATTAAGAATTCTGTTCGAGTTTAAATTGCATGTAAAATTCTAGATAGATTTATCATAAATGGGGATTCAAAGTTAAACCAAGCCTTATAAAGAGATAAAGAAATGAACTCACTTTTTACATTTACTTTCAGACGGAAACCAATTGTGAAATGTATCGCGCTGTCATGGAGGAAGTGGCACGCTTCTTTGAGCGCTATCAGCAGCAACAACAACTGCAACTGCAACAGCAACAGCAACAGCAGCAGCAGCAGCAACAACGTCAGCAACCGCCAAACCGTTATAGTCTAGGTGGTTTAGGTGAGCAAATCTCACGCTCTAAAAGCCTGCACCATGTGGTGCAGGGTGTACAGAGCGATCCGAATGGTTGTGTGGAGAATGCCACCGGCGGTGGCAGCAAGAACAGCAGCTCATCTGCCAGCAACTCCGCCTCGTATCTGCGTGCACGCAGCAGCACAAATCTGATGCTCAATAAATCGATGCTGACAATGAATGAGGAGCACAACTACGAGAGCATTGGACCAGCGGGCAGCTACAATGCCTTCAAGGACTTTACCTGGTAAGTGCCAGTGTCAGTTGGCTTGAGTTTGATTGAGTGGTTCATTTATGGTTTATATTTTACTGCAGGCGACGCTCACCCAAAAAGCTTGGCGGCTGCAAGACGCGTCTCTCCACCGCTGAAGCGGCCGAGGAGAAGCTCAACCAGGAGGCCTTCCGCCTGGCGCGCACCATACGCAATCTTCTGCACACATCGGAACAGCAACCGGATCTTACCCAACCTCGCCACTTGATGGGCGGAGGTGTTGGTCATCGTCTTGGCAAGAATCAGCTGACCAACAACTCTGTGCTGACAATTCACACCCCACCGCTGCACAATTCGACCAGCATAGATACTAATCCCGGCAAGAACGACAACAATAACAACAACAACAACAACAACATCATCATCAATGGCAGCAACATCAATGCTCCCAGCAGCGCTGAGATGCTATTCTTACGCTCGAATACAATGCGAGATTCGCGTCTATCGCTGCGTAGCTCCACCGATAGCTCTGTGCATTCCACCATCTCCTCGACGGCTTCATCCTCATCCAAAATAGAAACTGATGAGGAGAACATAGCCAACAACAAAAGCAGCAACAACAACAACAACAACAGCAGCAGCAACAACAAGCCAATTAAACCAGCTGGCAATGGTTCCAGCACAGAGGATGAGAGTGGATTTAGCTCCATCAGCTCCTTTCATGATGTCGGTCTGCCGCTCAGCTCGACGTTAATTGGAGGTCGTCTGTCGCTCTCCACGGAGAGTCGCAACTCGACGCTGAAGTCGGCTCTGAATGTAGTGGGTGTGCCACTGCAACCACCGCAATCACTACAAGCGCAACAACTGCAGCAGCCAATGCAGCCACAGCACTCGCCACCGCAGCAGCCATCGCAGTCTCCTGCAAAGACCTATCGCAATGCCAATCGTTATCAGCGCTTCTCCACGCTCTCCAACGAGGATGCAGCTGCTGTGCTTTGGGTCTAGATGAAACAATCATTATCTAATTGTACACGGTACAATAACCACCCCCCTCCCTCCCCTTCCAGTGGAACTCTCCGTTTAAGTTAAGTTTTTAGTTATTTGTGCCTGTCGTTAAGTTCTTTTAGCTGTTGCTTAAGTTGAATTGCAAAACTTTTCGAATATGTACGATATGTTTTTGAAACCGCCTTTATTTTATAATTATGTATTTTAGTTTTCAGTTTCTTATCGAATACGCCGCATTTTTACATTTAACATTTTTGTAAAGTTTTAAACTTAAGTTTTGCAGTATTTATAAAATTTTGCAGCTCTCTGAAAATAAAAGTAGATTTAAAACATGCATAAAATGTGAATGTAATCGAATTTGAATTTTGTTGCTATCGATATGACTTGCTGTTTATTAATTGAGTACAGAGTTGTCCTCAAATCACATAACCTTTGTTTTGATTGTCACATTTTATTTCCCAGCTGAGGCATTCTATTGGCAGTAGTCCTCGGTTTCGGCACGCATCATTTCGCTCGTTAATTTTCGGTTATTTTCCGCAAATATTTCGGCACACGCCCTCACCGCTTCATTCACAGCGTTAATTATTTGAAAGGGAATTGGTTACAAACAAAAAGAAAAAAGAAAGAAGAAATTCATCAGCATGGCCAGCGCCCAAGTGGAAACCCTTGAGACTTCGGTCTTCAAGCCAAATAAGTTTCTGGAGAGTCGCCTGGTCCAGTCGGCTCACGATGAGAAGAATAATAACGAGGCTGATACGGTGCCCGAGTACGAAAATGAGCAAGCATACAAAATTGCATACAAACATCCGCTTGAACATGTATGGACGCTTTGGTATCTGGAGAATGATCGCAACAAACACTGGCAGGACATGCTGAACGAAATTACACAAATCGACAGCATCGAAACATTCTGGGGGTAAGCCATAGAAGACTCCACACAAATATAACTAATTCTAAGCATCCTCATCTTTAGCTTATACTATACCATTAAAACACCATCGGAGCTCAAGGCAGGCAGCGACTATTATTTGTTCAAACATGGCATACAGTTGGTAGCGCTAAATTTTGTATAAAAATCCATTCATTATATTTGATTGCCCTTTAGGCCCATGTGGGAGGATGCGGCTAATATAAAAGGCGGTCGTTGGCTTTTTACAGTTGGCAAGAGCGCCAAATATGCCGTAGATCGCATCTGGCTGGATATTTTGTTAATGATGGTGGGCGAGTCGTTTGAATATGCCAGCGAAATCTGTGGAGCTGTTGTTAATATACGTGCAAGGAGCAATAAGATATGTAAGTACGTTAAATACGTACGTTGGGAATACCTTGTTTACAGATATCTTGTACTTGCAGCTGTTTGGACGGCCGATGGCACTAATGAGTTGGCAGTTTTAGAAATTGGCTTCAAGTTGAAAGCGTTATTGCGTTTACAATCGCACACTCTTCAATATCAACTGCATTCGGATGCGATGTCTAAAATTAATTCTGCAGTTAAATCTGTATATAGTCTATAAAAACAGTGTGTGAGATTCAGGTGAGACTGGTGTAATAATCTTACTCAAGAGTAATTAATTGTTTTGATTTAGCCCAAATTGTATTTAAAAATTTTAGTAACTGCATAAACTTAGAAATTTTGATTAAATAAAATTATTGCAAATTGTCATGGGCAATAACACACTTTTATTTACATCAATGTTCAGCATTCCACACAACAAATAAAGAAAAAGGTCATTTGAATGAAAATTGTATATCATGGTTCGTATATTATCTCTTAAACATCATATCATCATAATGCTCTGCTTACAATAAGACTTTGGGCTGTTCGCCTGCCTCAAACATATTGAATGGATTTAACATTAATAGTTATGCATATTTTTAAAAAAATTTACTCAGTAAACATTCACAGCTTTTGCAGTGTAGCGGACAAGCCGAACAAAAATGAAATCGAACCGATTTTCATTGACCGACCGATCGATCGAACGATCGTTTTTAGGGCGTGAATGCGATTTCAAGTCACTAATACGATCAGTTACATTATACGATTACATAGAACATACATTTATAGATAAAGTAAAATATATAGATAGGGTTTCTTTTTTAGCATTTTAGAAAGAACTATTTACAATTACTCATAGAATTGAGACTTATATAATTCATCGAGAGTCGCAAACGCTTCAACATTTGCGAGCGACAATGGCGACAAAGATACTTAGAAAAAATTCTAAAATTACGACCTTAAACTGATTGGACGCATGTGTTTTTATGAGAGAACAAAATTTTGAAAGTATGAGTTACATTATGAGCGAGTGTCCTGTGTTATATGTGCGTGCGTCAAGACATACTTGAAGCCTATACGAAACTGATTTAAATGGAATACACTTATTGGAGTTCAGCAATAGGCTCAAACTTTGCTGGCTAAATTCGGCCAACGACGGCCTTATTTTTACGCGTAGGCTGCACGGAGAGCGGAGGCACGACCAGCATCTCGGACTGCGATGATGGTGAACTACTGCGCATACTGGAGCACTCCTCATCAGCTACTTCCTGTAATAAGCAATAAATTATTAAATATATATCAGACACGATTTATAGTCTTCAACTCACATTGATATTGGTGCAGCTGGCCAGGCGCATTTGTGCCAGCTGCGAGGCGGGCGTTAGTGAGTTGGTGCTGCCAAATGGTGATGTCATCATTGTAGAAACTGCACGTTTCAGCTTATTGGGTGTTTTATTAAAAGAAAAGGCGCGTCCAACCTGTCAAAATGTAAAAGAAATTGCTTATATTATATGATAACGTGCTAAACTGTGAGGAAACACACCTTCAGACGCGTTTTGGCTGCCAGCTTGAATGCCTTACTCAATGTGCTGACATTTACATCGCTGATGTCTACTTCCAGTTCCAGAGATGTGCGACTCATCAGCATTTTGTCCTGCAAAGAATGATAGCATCGGTCATAGTATTTATCTTAGTAGGGAAATGTCTCATTACTTACCGGATCTGTGCGACATGTATGCGCAGTAATTTGCATGCACAGCTTTTTAAGATAGACCAGCTTATCCGTCTCCTCGTCGATGATGCTGAAGGTGTATAGCTTCTCCTTTTCGCCACGCTGCAGCAGACCAAAGGCTCGCGGACTATCAGTGATGTCGATGACAAAGCGTATCGTATTCAGCGATATCAGTTTAATGTGCTTATGCGTCTTCGCCGCGCTCGGCGATTTGGCCGTGTTGAAACCGCGTGAGCGTCGCTTGCACAGCTCTATGGAATCGGAAAACAAGTAGAGTAACAGGCTATCGCCACGTCCACTCAGTGAGTCGGAGAGCTCGTTGACCTCACATTTGGATATGAAGCTGCGATTGGAGCTAACCAAATGCGCTGGACAGCCATCGATATCATTGAATATATCAAAGATGGCCATGCGCGACTCTGTGCGACGCTTGTCCTCGTTAATGTGCAGCGTCACCTGCTTGATGGCCTTCAGCGCTTCCTCGAGACGCGCATGATCTTTATTATTGCTGCCCGTATGTTTTAAAATATCATTGAGTAGTAGACTTATACTAGGTAAACGCTGCACGGGTCTTATCATTAGATCTTGTAGACTCTGACGACCACACTCTGGTTTCGTTTGATTGATCTTGAGGAAGGCATGGAAGCGTGGGTATTCACGATCACAGTAGAGCAACTGTTCCTTCATCTGCTCATAGAAGTTAACATAGGGCGGGTAAGCCTTAATCAGCTCATCGTGATGCTGTATTATGATATCGCCAATGAGGCAATCTTCACGCCAATTGGCATGCAGCTTGCGCAAATGCTCCAACATGCTCTGGTGCACCTCATGAATGGGCAGAAAATTTCCAAATATGGTCTTGATCTCTGATTTATTTAGCAGCGGATCATTCGTCTCTGCCAGCTCCTCCAGTTTATTCTTAAACAGCTAAAAGGGAGGTGGGAAAAACATTTAATAATATATTACATGGATTAATTGTGGAAACTTACATTTAGTATGGTATCCATTATGCCCACATAGTTGGACTCTGTAGTAAAGAAGTCCATAAAGTGATTGTAACGCATGGATTTCTTGATTGGCGTGGCTTCGCTAGCCTCTGGTTCCACATGCAGCAGTTTATCATTCTCAAGCTTATCCGGACTGGTGGTACAGTCAAAAAAGCTATTCGAAACGGATAACAGACCCGCATCCGATACCGAGGAGCGTCGCTTTCCCGAACCCAAAGGTGTCCCCTCCAACAGAATGCGTTGTGAGAAACGCTTCCGTTTCCGCTTATTGAGAGTAATTGGCAGCGAATCGCGACGATCTGTGCTCGGCGTATTCGTAATGCTATCCAAATACTGCAGGGAAATCAACAGAGTTTTATTTAAGATACAGTTTCAAGCATTTAAAGGGTGTTTCTTGCTTACATCGCCAAACAGATAATCCATTTCGTTGGCATAGCCATTCTGGATTGTATACCAGAACCAGTCCGATTTCAGAATGTGTGTATTATGATTCTTGGGCTCCGGCTTCGACACAGTCGTGTGCTCATCAACAACCTGATGGCGGAGAGCAAGCAAATTAGATATTGTTCATAAATTGTTGTTATTGCCCATAAGTGGTGCAATTAAACGATGTATGTGTGATGATATGTGTGAAATGTGCAAAATGTGTTGAATAAAAAATGTTTTGTTTGTTGCCAAAATCATTTGTACAAACTTAATGTTAATCAAGCGTCTAACTAATTAAATCTATTGTACAGTTCACAAACGCAGCATCAGCAGCAGCAGCACAATAAATTACTCATTTAAATATTTTCTGTTTCGGAATTTAAACATGGAGTCGATTCCGTGTTCAATAATTAGAGCAAATAGGCCAAACAAAACATTTTTAATGCACATTTTTGGCAACACTTTGAAACGGGCATAAAAATCTTAGCAAAACAAGAATAATAAAACAATACAATAAAATTGAAGTAGAAAACGAAATGAACATATTGTTTATCTGGAAATTCCTGACATCGAATGTACTGAAACATTTGTGCAAACATTTGTTAGTCTATTGAATTACTTTTGTTGTTGTTTTCCTTTTTTAAATAACTAAAAAAAAAAAACGCTGCAGAGCGTTGTTTTTTTGAATAGCTAAAAAACGCTGGAGAGCGTCATATAGTCTGTCTATATGTATATTAATGTTTCGTCTTTGGGAATTTCAATAAAGCATTTTTAAACATGTATTTAAGCGGAACTTATGCTGCTATTCGTTAAGCAAATAAATGTTTATCAATATTTATTGTGCTGCCTTTTCTTTTGATGTTGTTGTTGCTTGTGATCGGAAACGAAAGGAACGGAAAATAAAGTGAGTATTATTACAGAAGTAGAAAAAAATAAAAACCAAAAGAGCAAGGAAAAAAACCAACGCACCCAAAATATGCAAATGACGTGAGTTAAACTACAAAACATAACCATAAACAATTAACATGTATTTTAATTAAATTTTCCAAAGTTGTAGACGAAATTTCTGAAAATTGGCAAAAATCCGCAACTGAAAAATGTTGAAAATGCGAGTCGAATATATACAGATGATAGTTGATTTTAATACAAAAAAAATATATATATATTGCACAAAATGTTTCAATGCAAAATGAATTACAGAAGCTGCCAGTCACAGATGAAGTTCAAAAACTGCTCAGGTTCAGTTGAAACGTTATCAGAGATTAAGAAGCTTCTCAAGAATCAAATTTGATGTTAAAGCCCTATACATAGATGAAATGATTGCTGCGCCGTTTCAAAGCGTTTCCAAGTTTAGTTTGTGGATATTTATCCAGTAAAGTACCATTTGCATGGGCTCATCTGCAGCGGATGCGTTGCTGTTGCGACGCGGTGGTGTTGACGATGTCAATGCGGGAGCAGCTGTTGATGATGTTGTTGTTGTCGATGATGATGATGATGGTGTGGTTGCTATCGATGAGGTGACTTGCATGGGCAGCATGGATGTGGCAGCCACAGAGCAGGCAATAGTAGTGGTTGCTTCATTAGTTTGTATATTTGCATTGGAATTGCTAGCATGGTTAGATGAGAATGTCAGGGAGCAGCTTAGTCCACTGGCCACCGGGCCAAAGAGACGTTTGGCTGTTTTCTTAGTAGCCGAGGCGCTGCCACCACCGAAACGCTGCAATGGTGCCTTGGGCGTCTTGAAACCACTGTCCAACAGACCACATTCGGGCGTCGCCTCGCCACGCTCCGCACGGCGACTGCTGCTGCGCGTGATGCGATCGCAGATGCTGCGCAATGCCTTCACTGGCTTCCGTATTGACTCATTCAGTGTGCTATTAATGCTGGCCAGCGAACAGACGGAATCATCTGCCTCGATGGTCTCGCTGCCCAGAAACGTGGACGTATCGGCGACAGCAATTGAGCTGCGTCGCGTGCGCAGCGTTTTAATGATGGGCGTGCGATCGGCCACAAAACTCATGGAGCGCTTGAGGGTGCGCGTTATGGATCCAGTGCGAATAAGTTTCGGTTTCTTGGTGCTGGCGGGCAACGCAAACGAGTCCACAGACATTAGGGAGACACTGTCGAAGCTGTCACGTTTTCGCTTCAAATCATTTTCGACGCCGGTTTCCATCAAATCATCCGTTTCCATGTCGCATTCGTTGATGGTCTCAATGGTCAGCAGTTTGACAGGCGCCTTTAAAATGGGCGACAGACTTTCGGTGTGCGACTGAAACTCGCATGGGGATAGTAGGTTGCCATTGCTGGTGGTCGGTGTGCCGGCAGTTATTATTATGCTTGGCTGATTGCTGCTCTTTGGCGTGCTAGCCTGCACATCCTCCTCATCGGCCAAGTCGTCTGGCAGCGGTAGTTCCTCCGGCTGTTCTAAATCGCCTGCTTCCACAAACAATCGTGGATCAAAGTGTAGGTCATCCAGTTCATCGCTTTGATTCTCCTTATCAGCTGCAGGCAGTTGTTGCCCTTGTTCCTGTTCCTGATGTTGTTGTTGCTCCACTGCCGCATCGGCGGCAGCATCCGAGTTGCTCGTTGTTTTGGTGGGTGTGAAATTGGGACTGTTGCTGCTTTGTTGGGTTTTAGTGTTAGTGCTGTGGTTAGTATCAGTGCTATTTGTGCTAGTGCTATTGCTAGTGCTTGTAAGAACAGCGCCCGTATTGGGCATAACCTGCAAAATATATACACGAGATTTAGCCATAAGACACACAATAACAAACAAAACGCATATTATAAAAGCCAAATGCCAGTGAATTGCATGCAATTACAACTAAAATGGTAACATGGATGGTGGATATAAATGGCCCATTATGGATGGGGGCGGAAGATTGATAACTCACAACATGCGAGCACTCGGGATCATCCAGTTCGGCACAGACGCCGCCATTCTCTAGCAGCACATCGACCATATGTTGATGCTCCTCGGCGGGAAAGCCAAAGAAGCAAACCTTCTGCCCCTCAAATGCCTTCAAGCGATGCGCTTTCGTAAAGCTATCCTGCGTCGCCTCAAACTCCAATGAATCGCGCGCCGACCAAGCGGCATAAACCCAAGCTGGACGCACCACCGTCAAGCGAAATGTTTTGGCGTATCTTTTGGTGAGTGGATAGAAAGTCAGTTAATATTTATAGGATACTATTATTGAGGAGTAGTACTGTTAGTTAAACAAATTATGTTATATACTTACTGATACTTTTCACCGCCACTGTGATTACATATCAGATGCGTGGTCTTTGTGTTCAAATCTTTCTTGATGCAGCCACCCATGGAGTGTATGAGATTCACGAGTCTTGTCTGCCAATTGGAAATGTGTTATTTAGTTGCTTACAAAACACTGCATGCATTGAATGGATTGAAATTTGGAACAACTACTCACCAGCTCATCCTTCTTGCGTATGCCCGTGAAGCAAGTGACTACACCGCGCATTGCATAGTTGTAAATGGGCCGAGTGTTCTGGCCCAGTGTCTGCTTCATCTCTGCCGCATACTTCAAAGCGGGTGGGCCCAAAATGCTGCAATGCCACCGAGAAGGAAGAAGATGGAGAAAAACGCATTTAAATATTTATGTGGCACACTTTTGAGTTATGCAAGGCAATCTCAATCATCTGTGTAGTGTGTGTGTGTGTGTGTGTTGTATTTGTGTATATCCTATTTAATGACCCAATTGACCTTGGCCATTGCGATGCTATATCAGCCATATTTCTTTAATTATTTCGAATCAACCAAAGACAATAAATCGATTATAAGCGCAACATTCAATTGCAGCTAGAACTGAAACTGAAACAGCAACAGCAGCTGTCGGAGCTGCGCCGTACGTACGATCAGGCAATCCACGAGTGACTGCAATTTAACAATCAGAAATCGACTCAGTTGCGATGCGACGTTGCCACACATAGAGACATGTATATGTGTACATATATACAAACACTGACGACACCAGGTGGCAATTGCTGGGCTTGTGTAAACAACAATCAAAATGCCAGACGAATTCTCACTGAACTTTAACTTGAGCAGCCCACAACTACCCAGAAGCTTAATCTCCTACCCCCCACCCACCGTGCAACCACAACTCATGCGGTGATCAAATATTTTAAGGGCTTTTTGTTTATGACTGTTTATGTGGCCGGCAGGCAGGCAGATGCCAATGGGGCTGACTGTATTGCACTGTATTGTGTAGGACTGACTCTCTACAAAGCGGAAGTTTTTATAAACAAATCAATCGAGCGGAAGTGGGCGGATGCTGCAGACTGCTCAAATGCCGCCCAGCCTGCCTGCAGATGTATTTATGATTTTATTCATTTTTTATTTTTTTTTTTAATTGAGCGTGCTCAACAGTACAATATTGAAATTAATTTATGTACATTTCATTCATCATTCAAGCATGCATTATTTGTGCCTGCCACATTAAATGGCTGAGCAACAATGAGCGATAATCAAAAAAATATAGATGTATCTGTGTAAATATAAACAGCAAGTACCAGGAAACATCAGTCTGGCAAAAACATTCTCGGAAAGCGCAAGCATACGTAGTAACTCAAGATTGATATGGGACACACTTAAATTGATTATTGTTTATGATATCTCAATAAGTAAGAATCATAAATACAACTCAAATTCAAGCAAATAAGTTCACAGTGGACCCACTTTATCAATTTTGTTTCTAAAGCTGTCAGACATATAATAATCATAATCTTTTTTCTTTTTTTTTAATCACACACTTATTTGGGGGGACTAACCCATTAAGATGACCAAAATATTTGAAATTTCTGAATGACACAACACGTTTGTTAGTCCATTGTCAATTGGAATTATCACAGACTCCATTACACAATGCATTCCATTTGAGTTGAGGTCGAAAACTGAATAGAGACACATTTGGAGGAAACTTAAGACTTATTTCAAAGCACAACTAATCTGCACTTAAATTTCACTTGATAAGACGAGACTTCTCACAGCTTTCACACCATATAAACGAAGACAGTTTGCACTTGCTTCACACACATAGTCATTTCCCACATACGCACACACACAAATCACTTCTCCCTCTTACCACAAATGATAAATTTCCATATGCAGCAATAGATATTTGAACGAACGTTAACTTTTATCAGCATAAGCTGAACTTGTATAAGGAAATTCCGTAGAAATACACGGATATATATTTATTTAGTGTTATGTTGTGTTGTGGAAATCCGAATAGTGTTGCGATGATTCTAACGGCACAACTAAATAAACTCAACTGTTGCGCTGTTTGGCATGGGAAACTGATTGAACCAAATGCCGAACGACGACGGCGACGGCTGCTTTGGAACGAAACAAATTGTGGAAATAGAAAATGCCACTTGATGGCACACATACTCAAGTGTCACACACACACACACACACTCACACATACTGACAAACACACACCATACACACAAGTGCGGCTATCAGCTGCGCAAACATTTGAACGGTAGAGAAATTCATGGGCCATATGACAAAATGGTAAACAATGCGCATAGCTGAGCCAATTTTTGGGAGAGGAGACGGCTCCGTGACACTTGGATTTATGCAAATATATATTTTGTAGGAATCCCAAGTGGGAAACATGGAAAACCCATGCGAAAAGCGCTTAGTCAATGCTAAAGAATGCGCAACGCGTGCTGCCAGATCTGGGAGCGCTGAAATGAGCTAAATGAGATGAGCTATTTATGACCTTCACAAATAGACGACGGAGAAACCATGGAACAAGAAACTTGTTGCTTGTAAAGTGCGCTGATCTTTCACCATATAACCACTCGAACTTTGCGAGGGTCAAAACTATAGAACAGTCAATGACAGCGATGCGATGAGTTTCTTCTTTACAGTCAGAATGATTCCAGCCAACCCCTCCATCCTCCTTCACACACAATTAATTTGCCATACTGAAACTTATAAATTATATACATACACGCATACTTTATGCATATATCAAAAAAAAACCATAATAAAAATTGTATATATATTTATATTTTCTGTTTCTCGCAATGCTATTTTTTTTTTTTTTTTATCTTTTGAATATTTTCTGTTTGTTGTATTTTTCTTCAAGAATTTCCGACTTGCTGGCGACGCTTTTCATACTTTCCACGCATCTTGACATCGTGTTCCATATAAAACACATTTTTTATAGAATCTTGGCGCCGAACTATTGCTGTAATATGACGCAACCCTGCCACCCACCAACACCCCGCTCTCTCTCTATCTCTATGTGTACCGAGTAATCACCTCTTCAATAAAAATTACAGAGGCAAACGATTAATTTCGATTTCACTAGAAGTGCTCAACGAATTAGCTTAACGAATTCCTCAAAGAAAAATTGTCAAATGTGTTGTCATAAAAATTTTCTCGTTCCTTTCGTTTATGAATTTATTTTTTGTGTGTAATTTGTTTTAGTCGATGAATGAAAGCGCCCCAAAATAGGCAATGTTCTGAAAGAGTCAACACATTGCACCCAACAGCTTATGAATCAGTTTAGCTATATATAGGAATCAGTATTCGAATTTGCACACATAAATACAAAAATACATATGCTTATAGTCATGTTGGTGAATAACAATTTACTTTGTGGCATCATTTGTGTGATTTTAAGTGGCTGTTAAGTATTAGGCGAAATTCTCAAGAGCCATTCAAGGAATTTTCTTAATAGCTGATCCAATTACCCGCTTAATCCACTTTGCATTTCGCGTTAAGCACAAAATGGTTAACATGAATTTATATTTGTATAAATATGTTGACTTGTATGTAATATTTCAATTGCATTCATTTCTGAGAAAAGTTCGTCTAGTTTTATAGCCTTCGTAGAACTACAACTCCGTTCTACGAAGGCTATAAACTATATAATCAATTTGCATTAAGTGTTTACAAAAAATATTTTTGTCAATATAATATCAAACTAATTAAGCACTATTTTTAAGCTTGATGATACATTTATTATGAGCGAAATGCCATAAAAAATCATCCACATATATATATACTCCCGATTGGCTAAAGAAAACAATTTTATATGAACAGTAATAACAAAAAAAAAAAAAAAAAAGAGAAAAAGCTAAATCTATATGGAAAGAAAACAAAAAAACATTCGAAACATGAATGAAATTTTGGCAAATAAATAATAAGTCTTTATGTTGGATGAGGTGAGTTAGCGCTCTTTTAGCTTCCGTTTCATTGCTGTTATTCCTTTCAATATTTTGGCCAAAAACGAAAATAAGAATATAAAAGAAAAATACCACAAATGTTGAACATGAAAGCGTAGCAGAACAAGCAATAGAATCATCACCCAACCTCATCCCAATGCCCACAATTTGCAAAGACCTACAACAAACGCATTTCCTGACCTTGAATATGATCGTAAATAAATATATACAACAAAAAATAAGAGTGTTAATCGCTAATGAGGCCTGTACATGTTTTTTTGTGTTGTTAATGTTGTTGTTTCTATTGTTGTTGGTGTTTCATTTGAATGTTGCCATTACTGCGCAGCGGGTAAATTAATCAAGCGTGGCGAATTATGCCTCAATTCTCAACTTTGACAACAATTTGTAGCAAAATTGTGCAGAAAAACATTGGTAGCAATGCAGCAGTTTGTGCTAAACTAGCAGATACCCTGTACATAGATAAAACCAAAATAAATAAATTCGTACAATGGTTTACATAAAACTATTTTTCAAAAAATTTTGCTATAAATTCTCGTTTTTCTTAAACCTAAATCTAGATAACAGCTGTAGCTTTTATGGATTCTATGCTTTCTTGCTGATATAAATGGACAAACAAATATATTCATAAATATGAACTCTATTTAATCAGATACGGTTACAGAGTATATGCTATTGGGTAGGATAGATTGTCAACGGTTTGGCGCTGTCAATCTACCGCAACTGTCTGAGTGTGGTCCGTGCGGACTGAGGGTGTCTATTTTCCAGGGGGAAAGGGAGAGAGGGAGGCAGCCAGCACATGCGTATGTCTCAATTTCGAATTTGGCTACTGCTGTTGCTCCACTCGTGGCATTCCCTGTGGCGACATGCCGTGTCTTGTCCAATTTGGTGACATTTTTGCCAAATGTATGTATTTATTTATAGATGAGGATATAGCTCTGGCTGTAGTTGTAGCTAAATAGTACTTACCATTCCTTTTGTTTGTGTATGGCATCGAAGATCTCGTCCTCAAAGTCCGCCAGCACGTAGAATGTGCGCCATTCCATATCGTTGATGATGTCCAGACCAGTCTCCGATTGAATGACGGGCATGCCAAAGCTCTCGGCTGCCTGCAGCGTGCCTGCATCTTTACCAGCCTCGCCCACCAGACAGATGCGCGTGGGCATCTTCGACATAATGGACATTTCTGCACGAACGCGAATAGGAATAAGAATTGAGAATGAGAATGAAAATTGGAATGGGAATGGGAATGACAAAGGCATTAGTACTGATATTCTTGTGCCTCTATATATAGCATAAGATTATTATAATGTTTAAGTGTTCAGTGTTCAGTGCTGTTTCGGTCATGAGACTCGGCGCATGGATGCCATTCACTGTGTTCGACTTCAATATGCTCTATAACTAAACTTAAAGGTATTTATTTAGATAAGCTGATTACCTTAGCACCCAAACAAAATTAGTATAATTACCTTTATGTCTTAACTGATATATAAAAGAAATCGTACAAAACATTGTTGCTATAAAATATTCTATTAAAGTGCAATTATATCACACATTAGCATCACATACGATCTATAAGTAAGTATAGTTAATCTAACTTTATATTTTATCAGGCAGCCAGTCAGTGTAGGCTTGTGTATATGATGATGAGATCGTTGCTGTTTTACCTTCACCTACCACAAACACATTATTAAGTACTTTTGCGCAAACAGCCAACTAAATTTTAAGTACACTTTGTTCAAGAGTGTGGAGCAAGCGTATTCAAATTTGGCGCTATGATTTATGGCCATCAGTTTTTGTTTGCTTATGCAAATTTGTAAATTGCGAGGCAAAGTCGCAAGATGGGCGGGGGCAGGGCGGCACAGGAGCAGGGGTGGCAGACTCGAACCAAGTGTATATTAGCCCGAAAAAACAGAGGGCAAAAAAGAAAAGATGAAAACAACACAAACGAACGCGAAACAGAAATAAAATAGTAGAACTAAGAGTAGCATCTCTCGCCGCAGTAGCAGCAGCAGCAGCACCAGCACCAGCAGCAACAGCAACAGCCACTACAGAGCTGAAGGGCGACGTCGCTGTCGATCATTTAGCAGCATTTTGTGAGCTGTTGACATCAATTTTAATTGTGATCGCCAAGTGCTGATTGTTGCTATTATTGTTGCTATTATTATTATTGTTTGTTGTTGCTGCACATGCCCCGCCTCCCTGCTGTGACCTTCAGATCATTGCCATCGTAGTTTTGACAAGACGAAAATGTAGAAAACAAAATGGAAAATGCAGCCGCCACCCACACACACGGACACAAATGCACACGAGCATATGATATTCAAGTACATTCAATTTTGCAAGCGAAACACTCCTCCCTTTTCAGCAATCCACCAACTCTGCCCCAGCACCCATAGATGTGTGCATTAATTTTATCCAGAATTGTGCAGCTGTAACTGATGCCAATTGCGCTTTTGTATCTCTGCTGCTTGAGACGACGTCGTCGTCATTGCCTGTCGCCACTTGTGCAATTGAACAAAGTCCAGAATCCCCCGCCCCCTAACCCACTTCTCCACGCCCATTTGGCATGCTACAGTGATGCACCCAGCGAGAGAAGAGATGCAACCAGCACTCGCGCCACATGACGCATGGAATTTTTCAAATAACTAAATAATTGAGTTCTTGATAAACATGGCAAAATTGTGCAATGGAAATTTATGGATACGTTACTCGAAATATGTATTCTGTTAGTTCCATTATGTTTGTAAAGGTGTAAAAATGTCTGAGGAACGCATCGCATGCAATGTAAACTAATTTCCAGTTTTATTATTGTGCGTCACGGAAAGAACTTTGTACAACAATAATTGAAATGATTAACAAAATGAAACACTTGGAATCAAATGTGTATTATATTCAGCAAAAGCTGCCACATTATTAAGCGATGGATACTTCATAAACAATTGTCACAAGTTGTAAACAGCTATTTGTCCAGCTATACGTTTATTGGCATCCAAAAGCTAAATATTGAATCATACGTTTATCAATTTCACAGAGAAAAACGTGTCGTTAAACATTTGCAAAATTAACTGGGAATATAATATTTACAAAGCTTATAAAACATTTGCTGGCAATTTGAGCAAATGTGTATTTAGATTATGAAATGCATTACGATGGAATGAAAATCTTCTCAATGGTTTGGAAAATATTTCAAATATTGTTTATTAAATTCTTCGATCAGTTCCAATTTTAAATAACATAAACGTAAATACATTAAAATTTATCTGACTACATTTTATCTAACAAATACATTATTCTGCTTGAGCTCCAATTCTCTGGTCTGTTTGCCTTTATTACCGGAAAATTCCAAACTTTCCGAACTGCTGTAAATCAGCTTGCTCAAAACAATTTGATACGCATTTTTAAAATTCATACGTTTAAATAAAATTGATCATAAATTTCTGTAGACTAAAATGAGTTCCGTATGTGAGCAAGAGATGTTAAAATCGATCCCCTTTTATACCTGAGACAGATTCCCTGTGTGATCCCTGTTGAAGGTGCAACGAAATAAATACCTGTAAAATCCTCATACACCTGACAGAGTGCAGCGGTCTGCTTAAGATTTGCCTGTTTGACTTCCTCCTGCGATGCATACGTGAAATACGAGCACGCCCGACGACAAACCGTGACCAAATTGTTGCTCTTGCTGCTGTTGTTGCAGCTACTGCCAAAACTGAGCATTGGCAATTGCAACATGGCGAGGAGATATAGTAGACGTTTAAGGATCAAACTCTGAACTGCAACTAACTGCTGACGAGCAGCGACTCTTTGCATGAGAACATGCACGCAGTCAAGCGGAAGCTACAGGTGTTCTCTTCATATTCCTCCCCGTTGCAGACGAGGGGAAAAAACGCAAACCCAAATACAAATGCAGGTTAAGGGCAGTGTGCGAAAAGACCTCACACAGGTGGTGCTGCAGCGCAGAAGGGAAATAATTGCAAGCGTTTGCTTTTGTTCTTTTCTTCTATTTTTAATTTTTTTTTTTTATTTTCTTTTTTGGAATTTCCCTTTTTCGTCGCCTGCGCCTGCGTTTACTACTGCTGCTGCTGCTTCTTCTTCTACTAGTGCTCAGTTTCTTCTTCATTGCTGGCTAAGTGCCAGAAACATGATGAAAAACTAATTGAGTGGCGTTTGAATAATATACATTTTGCTGGGCTATACGCACACACGCCTTGGGCTAAAAGATTTTTGTCAAATCGACTCATCAAAGTGGAATCTTGTAACAAAATTACGTTGTAAAAATGTCAGAGGGAAGCCTTGGTGCAAACTCGCACGCAATGAGGCCTTCATACACATACCCATACACATGCTATCGTTGTTTGTGTACGTGTGTGTTTTTGTAGAAATGTCATTAACATTGAATCGTTAGCCGAAAGCGCTCACTGTTAAGCATATGTGTACCCGGAAAGAAGGAATAAGGACAGGGGAGGAAAGCAGACATGCAAAAGTGGTAGGTAAATCTACTAACAATAACAGAATACTAGCAGTCACCGCAAGAGTAAGCGAGATAGTAGTGCACATTTTACATAAGGGCAGAGCAGAGCACAAAGCATCACACCGCAGCAGGCAGGAACTGAATCGAGCTGAAGGCGGCGGCGGCTGCGCCTTGTTTTTAGCTGCTCGTTGGTTGGTACAGTGCCGGTTGGTGCGAGGCAAGGGGCGAGGGGCGCAAGGCATTTAGCACATATTCGCTCTTATGCGAGCTCTGCTTGTGCCTGCAGTTCACTTAATACACAAAAATATGTGTGTTCTACACCAAAATAAATTCAGAAAGTAGCTTAAAATTCCCTGACGCATTGCCGTTTGGTGCTTTTTTTAGTGTCTACAATAACAACAACAGCGAGATAAAAGTACTAGCAAAGATATTTATTTGCTGGCAGTGACATTTTTTATGTGAATGCTGTGCGTGGTTCAGTTTTGCCTCAGCAACGACATTGAAAAATTAAAAAAAAAAAAAATAGAAATTCACTACATACGTGCATGAATGTAAATGCGAGGCAAAACAGCTGCTGTTCCCCACTCTCTTTGTACGCTTGGCTACTAGCGGCAACTCACCTGTTTTTGATTGCTCCTCGATGGTCTCCATTTCGTTTGAATTGCATTAAGCACACACACACACTAACAATTATACACAAATATAAAGTTTTGTGAATATATTTTCTTTGTTTCAGTGTTTGTTTGGTTTGCTGTCTTAACTCATTGCCTCAATCAGCCCAATGCCACAGCATCTTTTGTTTTTGCACACAATTGAATTAAACAACGCTTTGGTCAATTAAAAAGCGGCGCGCAAAGAACTCAGAAGCGCCAAAAAACATTCACAATTTACGCACACATACACACACACAAACAGGCAGGCATGCACGCATTAAATGAATTCCATTGAATGCTGCGGCAGGCGGCGTCGACTTTTTTGTTTTAGCACTTTTCGCAATCTTGATACCTAATTTGGTTTGTATTCACACGTTTAATTGCACGAGTCTCGATTGTAATTGTTAGATAAATAATTACACTGCGCCTAGTACGTGGTAAAGCTGCTTTCTTTACAGCGCGTCGGAATTGAAAATCAAAATCAACGGTCAAACACGTCCGGTCACACGGCTGTTCGTCTCGCTTTATTTTACATAAATGTTAATGCCGCTCACTCTTCTGCTCGAAATGGCACGGTTAACTCCCTTACATTAAAGTGAATGTTAATGTTATCCTCATATAGCAGGAATGTTAATAAGCTATCGATTTTCGATTAGTGAAACAGTGCTGTCACACGCAGCAAACAATAAATAGTATCGGACAACACTTGTTGCTGTGACGTCACACACACAAACGCAGTTACGTCAATGTAGCAATATGCCCAGCAATCTGTCAAACCACCACCAGTATAACTACAACAACAACAGACCACTGACATTTTGTCAATAGGTCCATACATACATTTCTCACTTTTGCACACTTGCACGTATCGAAAAAAAATACAAATTTTGTTTTGCTTTGCTGTTTTTTTTACCGCCCAATATCGTGGGCCCAATTTTTGAAGTTGTTTTTGAATGATGCTTCATCAACCGCCGCCGCCGCCGACACACAGCATGAAATTAATGTCCGGGGCGGAAGAGAATCGCCATTACCTGCGTGCCTTTATCCACACATATCGTGACATGTCCGTGTTGTGGGACACCTCGCTTCGCGACTACACGAACCGGGAGAAGCGAGCCGAGGCCTATCAGCGATTGGTGCCCATCTATCACTACCTTAAACGGGATGCGACTGTCGAGGATGTGAAGAAGAAGATCAACACACTGCGCACCAATTATCGCAAGGAACTCAAAGTGGTGGAGTCCGCGATGCGTACGGGAACCATGCATACGCCTCGTTGCTGGACATTTCAAGAGTTGGACTTTCTGAGGAATACGGAAAAGTTTCTGGCCGTGAATCCCACGTTGAAGAACGAACCATCCTTCACGTTTAACGAGAGCTCCAGCTCGTCGGCGGCCTTTATGGAGCAGCATGCCAGCAGCTTGTATCCATATCGCAATGTGACGGGACAAACGCCCAACATAACGGAAATGTTTCACAAATCGTTTGGGCATGTGCAAAAGGTGGATCCGTTGCCGCCTCCGCCACCTCCGCCGACGGTTGTAATGCACCAGCCGCCACATTCGCAGGCGGACTACACGAATGGGGTGAAGCGGGCGAGACAAACACCGCCATGCAACAACAGCAGCAACGGTGGCAGCAGCAGTAACAACAACAATAACAACGTCGTCACCAATGCACCCGCCACCAGCACAGTGAGCACTCACAACACGGACGAACTGCTCAACATTGCGTGCGAGTATCTCGCCGGTACCTATCCCGAGGAGGAGTCCATCTCACGAACCTGGACGCACAAACTAAAACGTTTGCCGCGCGAACAGCGACTGCTCGCGGAGCGCTTTATCAATGAGATCCTCTTCGAGGCGGAATCGAATAATTTGCATCGCGGATCGGTGCAGATCAACAACAGCTTTGAGCCCTATGTGCGCTTTGAGGAGCCGCCGGCGTGTCACGAGGAGCAGGATAAGTCACAAAGCCCCAGTGTACACACCTCATCGGAGTCGACACCAAAGCACAGTGCCAGCGCATCCAATAATCCGCTCAATGAGCCACCAAATGCGGCGGGCATTCGGGATTTCTAAATTCGAAAATCGGAGCTTAGCGATTAAGTGTTATTTGGTTTTTATTGACAGCAGACTTGGCACACTCTAAATACAGCTATAAGTTAATTATTTATTTGTAATTGTATATAGATATATATAAGTATTTGAATTACGGGAGAACCTGTATGTATTTTAGGGATAGATTGCTTAGCTCAATCCACACGCTGATAATCGACTAAATTGCGGGTTAGCCAAACGTAGGGCGAGGCTCCGGCCATAAAGAGGCAGGCACCGATCACAGGACGATGCAGAATCCACGCGATTGCCGCTATCGTCAATGTCAGCGAGAAGGCAATCACGAAATTTCCAGTCACAGGGAAACGCGAATTCGGCGCCAGACCCATCAGCGGCGGCACGCGCAGCACTGCAATATCGATATCATTATTATCTTTATGTATTTGTAATATTAGCATATCTTTAGCATGTCTTCAATTGTTTTGTATAAAAAATAATATTTGACAGTCCAAATTTGTCGTTGTTTATCTTTGCAGCAATAGGATGTGTAAGATCTATCAAAAAGCAGGACAATGAAGTCAATGTGTCATTGAGCAAGATGACGATAGGCTCCATCTACATTTAATCTTTGCATATAAACCCTATCAGATCTAGATTTATCTTTTAAATTTCTAATTTAGCTCTATTTAAATCCTAACCAAATGGAATTCACCATGGAATTCCATGGAGGTTGTTAATATAGGAAAAGGACGATAAACTATATTAATCTTTCATTTCCGCATTGATCTATCGTTAAAATTCCCGATTCGTCTTTCATAGCAACAATTTCTATAAAGTTGTTTATTGAGAAAGAGGATAAGGACTTACGTAACAGACGAATGATCTTTGAGTTGCATGTGACGCCAAAGAAGATGAGCAGCCAGCCGACGAAGCGCCACCACCAGGTGTGCAGCGCCTGGGCACGATACTCCATTTGAAACAGTTCCGCTGCACTGATCCTGCCGTGATGCATTAGGAGCACGGGCACACCGCGTGTGGTGATATACGCCTCCAACTTGTTGCCCCGTAATTTGCCCACTATGCTATAGATTTCACCCTCCATGCCGGCGTATGTGAAGAGTATGCGCAGATCACCCACCTCCGGATTGAACACATCGTTGGCATGATAGTAGAGGCCCAGGTGCATCTTGATGTTGCTATCATCCGGCCGTATATCGGAAGTTAGTTCGTGATAGTCGTTGAACTTGTTCTTCACCTCGTCATCTAGCTCGTATTTGCCAATGTAGACGGCATCGGCCATATGTACGGCGCTCTCGACGGGCAAACGCTGCGGATTCTGGTGACCACGAGGGACGTTAAACTTGCGCGAGTCAACAATACCATCGCGCCAATCGAGAATATAGAAAAATCTGGGAATATCCGCATACACCGAGTCTTCGCTGTTATTATCAATGGACTCTTCCACCCACTGGTACATTTGAACGCGTCGCCTTAGCTTCACGGCCATCAGCTGGATGTTGTAGTCCGGCTCGGTGAGCGGTTCACCGCATATAATTGGACCCGATAAATGCACAATGCGATTATCGAAAGTCTGATCCTGCTCCTCCTCGGTGAACTGCATCGAGTAGACAGCGGCATATGTCTCATCTAAGGCCAACGTTGTGTACACAGCCCGTCCCTCATTCCAATAGAGGACGCTGGAGCCGACGATGAAGAGTATCAGGCCAAAGGCAGTGATTAGCCAGTGGGCACGCAATGTCTCGACGAGCGTGGCCATGTGCAATGCGTTGTTTCCGTTTAGATATGCATTTAAAGACTATGTAATTGGACAGCAATTAATGCTGTGGCGTCTGCACCGAAAATTATCTCAAATTTTCAACAAATTTTATGTTAGTCCGAAGCCGCCAATTTGAAGACTGCGCAACGCCGTTGAAAGCAACAGCTGTCATTGTCAGCTGTTCCCAATTCGAGTGTCAAAAACAAAAAAATTAAAAAAAATACATTAGCATTTATAAGAATGTGTAGCAACAGTTTAGCCGATTATCAATTTACAAAGGTCTTAAAACATGGCAAATTCAGCTCGATATACAAGGCCAATTGTGTGGGCAACAATCAATCGATTGTTATCAAAAAGTTCCCGCTGGAAGATGGAAATGATGCCGAATTGAAGAAACTCTTCGCAGAGATTCAATGTTGTCGGCAATTCAAGCATCCAAATATCAATAAAATCCTTCATTGTTTCACAATCGAATGTGATATGTTTGTCCTCTATCCGTACATGTGCTTTGGAGCGTGCCAAATACTGCTGGAGAGTATTTTCACAAATGGATTGCCCGAAGCGTTGATCGCATTGCTTTTCAAAGATGTTTTGTCCGCTTTGATGTACATTCACATGAATGATTTTATTCATGGATCGGTAAAGGCTAGTCACATCCTTTTGGATAACCAGAAGGCAGTATTAACGAATTTCCATGAGAGCCGTAGCTTTATCAAACATGGCATAAAAATACCAGTATTACATGGCGTTTCTCAGGAGAAAAACCTAAATTGGTCTGCACCTGAAGTGCTGGATCAGAATGTCAATGGGTATACGGAAAAGTGTGATATTTACTCGGTCGGCATAACTGCCTGCGAAATGGCTAATGGCATTCAACCCTATTTCGAGACGCAGCCCACACTCATGTACACGGAGAAGATTCGAGGAAATGTGCCCTCTCTGCTCGATAGATCGACATATTCAATGCTCCTCGATGATCAGGGTAAAATGCCATTTGAAAATTCGACGACGAGGAGAACCTATGAGATTTTTAGTCAACGCATTCTTTCCGACGATTTCCATCAGTTTGTGGAAATTTGTTTGAATCGCAATGCCGAGAATCGATGGAGTGCCAAGAAGCTAATGACACATGCATTTTTCAAGCAATGCCGACACTCAACTATCTCGGATCACATCAAGAAGTGTCGCTCCGAAATCGACAATAATTCCATAATGGACGATGAAAGTATGGGACAGCTGGATGACCGAGATCTAAATGAATGCCCTGAAGATGTTCAGTGGAATTTCTAATTAAACATTATTGTAATGATGTAGACACTTAAGTTAAATCAAATAAACAAAGGTTTTAAACAAATGTCAAGTTGACTCATTAAAAACAGATCTATTTTTACATCGATTGTTTTCCATATTACTATTTAAATATTCATTAGACAAGACATTAAATTGAAATCCATAATTTATTTCACATAATTTACTATAATATAAATGTGGCTTTATTTACAGTACATATCCTTGTGTGTATTTATTACTATTATTTTGCATAGTCATCATAAATTAGTTGCTGGAATCAAGCCAAAGCTTATGCGTAAGCTTGCCATGGTTTTGCCATATTTTGCATTTTAGTGTTTGTAAAATGATGTCTGCCATAAATATCTATATTCAAGGTGTTCACAGAAAAATGATATATGTATCACTTGGCGCCTATTAAAATGGAAACTAAATTATATATATAAAACAAGACAGATGTTGGTCACGTATTTTGTTTATTACGTATTATTATTATTATTAAAAAAATTAATAACAACTAGGCAAAATCTGTTCGACTAAAATTAAAATTATTTAACAAATAACTAATAAGAAGCTGATTTTTTTTTTCTCGCGTTGTTTCGCTTTGTTAACTTAAAAGAACAAAAATTCAACTAAATATTTGGACAAAAATCACGCTCAAATTACTTCAAACAGGGCGCTCTTTAGTATGTGTAAGGTTTTTTGGACACTTTGTTAAATATATAAATATAAAAACATAACTTTGTCTGTCTGCTGAGCGCATAAAATGTACAAATTTAAATCTTAATATATATACTTCAGATATAAGTATAGTTTTGTAATATTTAGTGGGCTATCACTGACAAATAACGTTTATGCACTTTTGCACTTAGTATATATAGATTATGTGAAGCTAATATGTGAAGCATAATTATTAGCACAAATTGGATTGTTTAAATAAAATTTGTTAGAACACAGTGTTTATCTTCTTTTCCTTTTTTTGTTGTTGTTGTTGTTGTTACATAAGTTGGATATTTAAAAACTAAATTAAGGTATTCTTTTCTCTAGCCTGCGAAAATTGTAACTGTTTAGGTCGGATTGCCATCTATGTATATATGTGTGTATACTATATATGTATAACTTGTTTTTATAAATATTTCACTTAAAACAACAAATTAGTTTTAACGTTGACTAACATGCCACACAATCAAATAACTCTTATCGCCTCGATTTTCGATTGTTTGATTTGGTTCCAGTTGTATACTGTTCTCCATGTCATTGTCATCTGTAAAATGGGCATAGGATATGATTAGTAAGTTTGAAGTTCACGCATAGTTATGCATATTATATACACATAGTTAGTGCTGCAGCGATACAACTACAAAGGCATTGAAATTGTTGTTTATAATACATGAAGGCATAAGTTGTTATAATTATTGTTTTAACCAGCGCTTGGAAGAACACAATTCGTATATATTTATTCTCTGCTGCATATCTAGTTAGATAGACGTTTTAGTTTGGATTAGTAATTGTTTTTTTTTTTTAGTGAGAGTGCGCGATTTGTTTGGTAGTTTGTGGAATAGCCAGCAATTTTTATAAATAATATTAAGCAAAAATAATAATAAAAAATATATATAATCAAACTACATAATACAATTAAATTTAACGATAAATCAATAACTACCATTAAAAAAACCTTTTAAAAATGTTCGTTTTGATTTTTTTTTTTTTTTTGATTTTTAAAAATTAAGTTAAAGAAAATAGATTTTGAAATGTAAATATACACCATCAGAGGTATTTTATATACAATTGTTTCCTTAACAAAATTCAGAGGGACACATAACAGGGGCATAATTGGAACAAAATACAATAACTCCACTTGTGATTTGGTGGAACTGTGACAAGTGTGCATAAAAAACATATAGAGGGATACGTGATATCTTTGCAAAACAGAAAGAAAACAATAACATTGAACATAAATTTGCATAAACCTTAGGGGTCTTGAGAATCAGATCACACGGCTCGGACAAATGCTGCATTCCAATTTTTTGAGCGTGACGGCGTCGCGACGCTGAGCGGAGCACTACAAATTGAAGGTACTACACGGGCGGCAAGTTAAACAAAAAGAAAATGCGATTAAAACCACAAGTACGCATAGCATACGCAACAATACAAAACTAAGCAAAATATATAAATCAAAATATAAATATAAACAGCGCAAAGTAAAAAAGATAAGATTAAAAAACCGAATATGAAAAATGAAAAGAGCAAAGCTTACGTATCGACTTTCCAAACTATCAAATGCGCTGCATTATCACTAGCATCGAATTTTTCATGTCCTGCAGAGGAATATGGAATATTGTATAATTGCATATATAAAGTGAGAGCGCTCGCTCGCTGATTTTGGGCTGTCAACTGTTTAGAGATATACTAGAGCTTGGACGGCCGCTGTCTCCACTTACTTATACGAAAATCAATATAACCCTCTCCGCCGCACATGACCAACATATCGGGGCGCTTATTGCTGAAGGTGAGTGCGGCATTCGGCTGTTGCAGCATGGGCACCGATACAAAGAACTTGACCGCATCGCGATGGCCATGGAAGGACAGTTGAGCATTGGCCATGCAGCACAATGGCATTTGGCCATGAGGATCAGCTGTGCAGAAAAAGAAATTCAACAGTTTAAACAAATGTAAATTTATGGATTAACTGTTGCTCACATGATTTTTGCTGAGTTTCGGCCAGCGGCACAGAGATGATAACGCCATTGCTGGTGCCAATCCAGAGGCGATTGCAGGAAACCATCAGCGCTGTGATGCGCACAAAGCTGAAGCCCAGCTTGCCTGTGCCTAGCATTTTGGACACATACGGCTCAATGTCCACATCCTGCTTGTGCTCAAACGTATGCGTATTGTACAGCCGCAGTGTGGAATCCAAACTAATTAGACAGTTAATACAATTAATACGAATCGGTTTTGAGGAATATTGAAAGTGATACTCACCGTATGGATACCCAGACGCCGGCGCCAGTGGCTGCCATTTGGCGCACCTGGCTCTCTTTGCGCGGATGCGCGTCTAGCGAGTGTACAATGTTTAGCGATATGGGATCAACAATAAAAATTTTGTTGCGATGCGCAGCCCAAATGCGCTCGCCAGCCACACAGAGGCAACGTATCGAATGATTGCGATCACCGACCGTAACCAGGTGATAACTATTCAGATCCCATTGGCCGTCTGTTTGGCGGCGGAACACGGCTAACTGAGCATTGGCCAGCGCAACAACAACACGCGCCTCCACATGCACAATCGCCAGCACAGCATCGGGCAGGAGCACCCGGTGCAGACACTCATGCCACCGTCCCACACTGCTGTGCACATACAGCCAACCATCTTGCGCGCCCAACCACATAGTGGGACCCACCGAACTCATAACCGGATCCTCGCGCTCCTTGGTGCCCAATATGGGATTCAGTGAATTAATGCCCAATGGCACATTGCCACCGTTGGTGTTATTGTTGTTGACGTGATTGCTGGTATTTTCAGAATTGTTGTTAAGTCGCTGCGGTACTCCCGGCAACGCCTGACGTATTTTAATGGCCTCTACATTGCCCAGCGGTTCGCTGGCATCCACCGCGGGAAGCTGCTCATTGGATTTCTCTGTAGCCTCCTTGGCCTCGGCCACACCAACAACAGTCACCGCAGCCACCACCTCATCTGCGTCCTCTTTTGAGTTCTGTTTGCTGTTGCTGTTCTGATCCGCTTTGGGTCGCACACGCACAAAATCCACCTTGCCGAGCAGCTCGGTGCCCTCGCCAGGCCGCTGCAGCATCTCACCCGCCTTGACTACCTCAGATTGCTCGAGCAGCGCATAGTCACTCTCCATGGCGCCCTGCACGGACGCAATGCACAGCAGATGCGATGCGCATATGGGAAAAGCATCCAGCACCGTGGCCGATTGATTCGCATCCACAACACTGACTGTGCTGGCGGCATGTGTGCTTGTGCAGATCCATACAAACGAACTCAGCTGTGTCTCGGGCTCCAGCGTTTCGAGGCAGGCACGGGCCATTTGGCGATCCAGCGCCTCGGCACTCTGTTCCGCCGTAGGGCTTGTAATCTCAGCTATTTTGAGGGTGGAGTGCGGCGCATAGGGCGAGTTGGCAGGTATCAGAGATTGGCCATCCTTTGTGAAGCCGCCCTGCAGATTGACACCGGCCGCGCAAAACACTTTCATGTGCGGCGATGCCTCCGCCAGCGGATTGCAATAAACAGGCACCGGCACACCGCCCGAATGACGACTCGGATTGGCATCTAGATTGGTTTTGTTAATGGGCAAGCTCCAGCCGTACGCATGCAGGCGTCCGTCCTCCTTTTGCACATGGGCGCGCAGTTGTCGATATTGTTCGCGCCGCCTGGCGCTGATACGCTCCGAAGTGCCCTCCTCCGCATAATCCTTGGCCATGATTAAAGCATTGGCAAGACCGGCGCTAGCCGGATGCGGCATTGGCTGCCCACTGGTTAGGGCAAGGCGATTGTCGCCTCCTCCACGGCTAGGTGATCCATGGCTGTGGGCAGGGCTTCCTCCGCCTGTGTGACGAAACATAGGCCCCCCTCCAAGCCCGTCAGCGACGCGTTCCGTCGGACGATTGGAGGGGCTGCAAAGGGAATACGAAACGATTAATAATGGTCTATTAGTGGATACTTTCAAATGGAAGACTCACGTAAAAAGATTACTAAAGTATTTCCAAATGCTCTGCTTCGACTTCTTGTCCAAATTATCAACAGTGCGCGATGCTCGCAATATTTCTGTAAGGCGAACCGCCTCTTGCAGCTCCATCAGGCGCTCCTTGTACTGATTACGCTCCATCAGCACCATGGCCATTTCCACACGCGTAAAGCGTTTGCGCTGCGCCAGCGGTACATCATTCTCCTCCTGCTCGGTGTCTGTCAGGGCGAGGGCAAATAAGAATTTCGATTAGCTTGTGTATCTGCTAGCGGTGAGCAACTTGGGCCACTTACTTTGTTGTTTCACCTGCTCCTTGGTCTTCTTGAGGTCATCCTCTAGCTCGCTGATGCGCTGCCTGAGCTTCGTACGCGACTGTTGCATGGCGTTCAGCTCTTCGCGCACAATTTCTATCTCACCCGTCAGCTCATCCACTTTGACAATCAAATCGTCCTTGACAATGTTGAGTGCATTTCTGTGGCAAATGATTGATTGACATAAGTATATCGTTGTCGATTATCGTTGTGAACTCATCAAATTAGTCACACTTACTTGGTCGCTAGCAGCTCATTGTTCTCCATGATGAGATTCTCCACCTCCTTGCCCATGCCTGCAAGAGCATCGATTAAGCAATTAGTAACGAGATCAAAATGAAAATATATATTTATAAAAAGATTGGGTGTGGAATGCAAGTTAATGTTATGTGGAATGTAAGAAAATTAAACAGAATATGTGCAAACTGAATTGATAACTTTTAAAAATGTATTTAATCGGAAATGTGAGTAAAATTTTATATTTGACATGCATGAAATTGGAAATTAAACGTAAAATGGAAATTAATTTCAGTGGAATTGATGTAGTTTGAAATCAAAATCAAAACCTTGGCCAATTTAAAGTAATCTCTACCAAACATAATGATAACTCAAAACCAAAACTGTGAATTATTTAAAATATGGCACTGACACCAACAGAGAATTAAACTAAAGATTGAATACCAATGCAGACGAAGAAAGAGAATCGAAGTCACTACTTACATAGGAGAAGACTACGAATAGTTAGGAACTATAGCTACGTATGAATATATATATCGTTTCGCACTGGAAAACTTACCAAAATAGTTGTCGTTAGCTTTTATTTGTTGTAGGTGTCGGTGTTTTGTGTTGTGGTTTATTTGAACAAAAAGATTTTAATTTAAAAAAAAAAATTTTTTTTTTAATTGTGGGGAAAAAGGTAGTTTGGAATAAATAAAATTGTATTGGCATAAAAAAGAGAAATTTGAAATTTTTATTAGAGGTCAATAAATATGATATTTTATTAGGCTTTGCATGATGACAACATTATCTCGAGCACATTAATTCCAACACATTTCACAAAACCAATATCGCTTGTGGATCCGATGATTTATTTTAATTTGCTTTGTTTTTTTTTTTTGTTCAGTCGATTATCGTATGATATTTGATGTATTTACAGGTTATATAGATGAATCCATATATGTAGGAATTATATGGTCTTGTTGGTGGAGTTTGTTGTGGTTGTTGTTCTTGGACATGGGCTTGTGTGTGGTACCTACCTGAGGATGCGTACTCTCCGGGATGTACCCAGCTGCCTATTACAGGAAACGGGAGAGAGAGAGAGAGAGTGTGAGACAAGAGTGGTAACCAATGAGTCCCGATTTCGCAGTGAATAGGTTTTTGGCATATGTGCATTTGTTGTTGTGGATTGTTGTGCATGGAAAGAACATTAAAAATAAAATATGTATAAAGAGAGTTGTAAAAATTGCATTTGATTTTAGTTTTGAGAGACCTTTAAAGCAAAACGTGCGAGAATTCATTTGGAGTAGGCCGAGAAGGCATCCAACTCTTACCTGTAACAATCTCATTCTCTTCGCTCTCTTCGTTGTCCGGGAAGGACAATTCTTGGTATAGATTATTGTCCGAGCGGTGCTCCTTTTTGGTAGTCGAACGACCAACTGGGATTGGTTTTTTTTTTTATATGTATTGAATTTTGTGGGTTCATTTCGTTACGTTTTTTGTTTAGTGAAGTTAACACAAACACAAAAGAAAGTAGAAAATTTGGAAAATTAGTACGAGTTGCAGTAGGTTAGCTAAAAGAAGAGCAGCCAGATGGTAAAACCCTCCCATCACCTACCATTTGCGGGCACGTTTGGCACAACGGGACTCATGTCGGGACTCTGTGGCGAGCTGGCCAGCGCATCTGCTGCACCGGCGCGTTCCACGCTGCTTGCCAAATTGTCCAGTTCATTCTGCAGTGATGGCGGTCCCGATTCATCAGACTGACTGCCTGCACTGCAAATCGTCTCCGTATCCAACATTACAGAGTTCTCAAGCGAGGCAAAACCGTAGGAGACCGGGCCAGAGCTACGCGCGACTGGATTGAGTCGCGCCCGACTCACCTCCATGCGATCGGAGGCATTGCTCATTTGGGAGTGAGTCGAACCCATCAGCATTTTGGTGCGTTCCATGTAGTCCACATGGTTCTTGAACAGCTCCGTGTAGCGTTCATGCAGCCTGGCATACTCCTGTAAAGTTACAAGTAAGTCACATCAAAAGCCAATAATTTGTTTGTATTCAGGTGCCCACCTTTTTGAGGTCAGCCTCGCGTTCCTCCAGGCGACTGGCATGCTCTACGCTGTTCTTGTGCTTTAGCTCCAGCATTCGCACAATACTCTCCAGGGCCTCCAGTCGGCTGGCGAGCTCTTTGTTCTCCTGCTCGGCCAGGTCCTCCGCCTCCAACAGCTGTCGAAATAAAGGTTTAATTTACTCTGATTTCATTCGTGTTTTAGCTACGAACTATTGTGTCTCACCTTTTGCTCTGACTGTTTGCGTGCGCTCTTCTCTCGCTCATATTGTGTTACCAGCTGTTCATTGTCCTCGCGCAGCAGCTCCACCTCCACATCCTGCTCCTGATTGATGCGATACGAGGCATCCAGGCACTCCAGCACGTTCACAAGCAGTGGCATCAGGTTCTTAACCACATCCTCGTCATAGCGATTGATCATTCGCTCGAACTCCTGATAAATGCTGCCAGCAAGCTGCTGCACCTGTGGTGTGAGCAGAATTGGGTGCATCAATTTCAATTACAAAGCAACAACAACAACAACAACAGGCAAGTGCAAGTCGGTGCGAATAAGATAGATATAAAGAGAGTAAGGTGTTAGAGCACGTTAAGGGTTTAATTAAAGCCGTATCATAATTGCGGTTTTGCGGCTGCTTTGTGTTATGAATGAAGAATCGTAAAATGAAAGCCCAATGAAAACACAAGCCAAGCGTGTTCGGCCGCGAGGTGACCCAAAAGATGGTTAAATAAGAGCCAGACAGACGGTGGGAAAGCTGAGAGGTCAAAGTTAAAAACTTCCCATGCCATTTTGGTTAGTAACAGGAAAAAAATTAAATAAATAATGCAAGACTCAAAGTGTAGATTGTAACAAAACGAGAGAGTACTTAAAAAAACCAAACACATAAACAAATGTAAATATCGTGCGTTTAGGAAACAAAAAAAAAAAAAAAACAAAAAAAAAAAACAGATTAGTGAGAGAACAATTATAAAAGAATCAACAAATTTGGAACTCACAATGCTGACAACCTCTTCATTCTGAAAGAGAGAGAAAAAAAGAAGAGAAAAAGGGCACATAAAAAACTAAAGTTTATAATAAAATTAAAAGTACACACATTTAAAAACTAACAAACAATCCAAACCCACAAAGTGCACAGCCTGTTTTAAGAAATGAGTGTGTGTTAAACATAAAACATGAAATGTAACTTAATACTAAAGTTTAGACCACATATAAAAATAACCAATAAATTAAATGTAAATAATAATTGTTATCTTCGGAGTGCCGAAGAGTAAATACTCTTGGAGACATATTGCCAGATGCTCGATATAAAATACTAATACCCTGCATCATAAACGAACTTATGGAACTCATAAATTTAAATAAATTTAATAAGCTGCAAATATTTCTTCAATAAATTCTAATACCCGACTTAAGGGTATAAATTATCAATCAAAATTAAATTCAATTCAAACTGTGTTTTGTGCATTCAATCGTGGCTGGTTTTCCGCATTCAAGAGACCCTTAAAATTATGTTAAACCCAAGGTTGAGCTGTATACGGTTTATAAGGCCAGCCAATGAATAAGCATAGAAGCTAATTCAGCTCCGAAAGTTGTTTGAAGTTTAACCAGTTTAATTGCTCAGCTACAAAAAGCAAGAAAAGCAAGCATATGCGTCACAGCTGTGACGGAGCCGCTTGAATGAGTCGAAGTGAGTTTGAGTTGGAAGGCGGCTTTTAACTCAATTAACAGGTAGCCAGCCCTATTTGAACAAGTGGAGCATGTGGCTATCTACTAAAGGGTTTGCTTTTTTTTATTCAGACGCTCGATGAGCTCATGAGCGCAGCATTTGCATTGAGGTCGGCGCGAAGCGAAGCTGATAAAGTGCAAAAATCAATGAAGCTGCTTTGATTGCCAGAAAATAACAAGAAGTGGATTGTGGGGGGTGGTTGATAAGGGGGGTACATAAAAATAAACTGCTGCAAAGTGCGTGAGTCGACATTAACTTAGGCAAGCGGACGGTTTATTGATTTCTATTCTCTTCCACTTCCTCACTCTATCTCTCTCTCTCTCTTGTTCTTTCACTGTTTCACTCAACTCCTTTTTGGCATTTGGTGAGTGTGAATGTCAATGACTCGTTATGTTGGTCAGCTGATGCATAATAAACAAGCCCAAAAAACCGATTGAATAAGAACAAGAGCGAGAGAGAGGGTAAGCAGAGAGAGAGAGAGAGAGAGAGAGAGAGATAAAAAGAAGACATTTGTAACTGTGATTGTGGCACTTCCTGCAGAGTATACTGACATTAATTATCTTGCAGTGTACTGTGCAAACTACTTGTATTCAGATATGAATGGTCTTATCAACAAAAACATAAGCAGCAAAAGCTCGCATGAATCACTTGACAACAAAATGTATACCTTCTCGGACATGACCATATTGTTGTCCTCGGTGCCATAGACTGTCTCAGCGCCCGACTGTGGTCCACAATTATTGAGCATTGTGTCATCGTTGTCCATCATTTTTGTTGTTGTTGTCGTCGTTGTCTTGTTTCTCTGTGTTTCCTAGTCTCTGTGTTGGCTTCTTCTTCTTTCCTCCTAACTACGCATTCGTGTGTGGGTAGCAGTTTGTCGGTGTGTGTTTGTGTGTATGGGGTTGGGTACACACACTGTCACACGTACTTCACACGTTATGCAGCTTTCAACCCCAAACAACAACAGCAACAATTCAGATACTCTGTGTGATGCGACCACTGAAGCACTCACATATATAGGCACCACCAATACAGGTGCAGGCGTTAAAATATTATTGTTGTTGTTGCCGTTATTTTCGTCGTGTTTACGAATTTTTCTATGTATATAAATATATATATATTATTTAGCTCGTTTATTTTAAATATATAATTGCATATTGGGCTTGTTTTGCGTGTCACTATTATTTGACTTTTTCGCTGTAGCTATGTTTGGCCACCATCCTCTTTCCCCCCACCGTTTGCGACGTATTTTGGACTTGATTTCATTTTTTCCGTGTACGTTTTTCACTCATTTCCGCTACGTGTCGCACCTAGCTATCATAACAACGGCATATACACATAATTCGAGAACAAGTTTCTGCACTATTATTAACGAAACACTTTCTTTTTAGCACATTTTAGCAATGAATATTTGTAAGACTAAGTGCGAGCGACCGATTTTCATGATGAATGAGAAATGACTGTAGTGTTGGCAAATCCGATTATCACTTAGACTGACCATAAGAAACATAAAATTATCGATATATCGATAACCCTAGTGACACGCTGTCTCTTTGACGTTTGAGTTGTTGCTGTTTTCGTGTTTCGCTTTCGCAGTTGTATTTCTTTTGTTTTTTTGCATTTAATCCACCATCCAATTCGAAATGGTTTATGTTAAAAACTGGGAGGACTTTGAAATTGCGGCCGAGAATATGTACATGGCGAATCCACAGAATTGCCGGTACACCATGAAATACGTGCACTCTAAGGGACACATACTGCTCAAAATGACTGACAACGTGAAGGTAAATTAAATTTTGCAAGCAATGAATAAAATTTTATTTGTTTTTGAATTTCTATTTGCTTGCAGTGTGTGCAGTATAAGGCGGAAAATATGCCCGATCTGAAGAAAATTGAGAAAATCACAAGCAATTTGGTCGGACATATGGCGTCCAAGGAGTAAAGTTAACATTAAATTGGCCACGGCAGCAAATTTGACATCGAAACGCCGAACAACAACAACAACAAATGTGGACTGTGTGTTTTTGATGTTGTTGGTATTCGATATCCACTATCCGGTATGCGGATTGATCGCCGTGTATTGCACCTGAAATTGTTTAGTTTGTAAGCGCACTGAGGCCATTGCCAGCTGTTAAGCGTGTGTTAACACGAGTAGTTACTGTTTAAATAACATTTTATAAATGTTAGCTCCTGTACACAGCCAGCTGGTACGGCGCCAGTGCAGATTTTTTAAATTTATAATACTTTTGTATTTATTGTAATGTAAAAATGGGTTCACTTAGCTGCGATAATGTGACATATTGAAAAAGTCGTGCACATTTCCATGAAATGCTTTAAAGAAATTAAATTGTTTTTTTTTTTAATGTGGCACTTGCTATCGATTATTGTGCTATAGATATGTATCGATGCGTACTGCCTTAAACTGTAGAGGGCGCTGCACGGCCGCCGATATTTGAATCTTTGACGCCATGAATTGAGGTATTTTTATTTGCAACATTTTTACACTTGTAAGCTAGGCATTTTCTTTGTAATTTTAGGCTTGCTTTTTTTTGCAGCTACTTTGGTTGAAAAATTTTAATTGCCTAGCCATTAAAGCGATTAAACAGCCAAAGCAAACAATTTGCCAATGGACAGGTGTCGCTGAGTCAGTGAGATTCAAAAGAACGTTGTTGTTATTGTTGTTGGTGCTGTTGTGGTTGCTGCTGCTGTTGTTGCTGCGGCTCAGTCGCTGACCGCTGTTACTCACTTAATAAGCGGGGAGCAAATATTTGACTATTTGCATATGGGGAGGCACTCGAGTTTATTTGCCACAGGAGATTGACAGCGACTGCGAGCTGTGCAAGTTTGATGCCTCAACTCATGACATCACACACAAAGAGCGAGAGAGTGAGAGAAAAAGAGAGAAAGAAAGAGAAGAAGAGAGATCGGTAGCTCGAGCAAAGTGTTTGTTGACCAAAATGCCAGAAGAAGTGTTTGCGCATGCAGAAACAAGTGCCTGCAACTAGGCAACTCAGTAGCCACTTTGGATTAAGGCACCTTCTAAATGACAAAAAAAAAAGAGAAGACGTTTGCTTGACCCAAAGAAACGTAAAACGTTTAGGCCGGTTTTTTGTCTTTTGATCGGCCGTCAGTTGCAGCTAAGCGTCTGCACTTGGCTTTGATTAGAGATGCCGCCAAAAGATGCGATGAGAGATCGTAGAGAGAAGTGGAGGCGACTCCGTTTCCGGCAGCAGTTTTTTTTTTTTTTTTGGCGGGACAAGCTCATTTGGCTTCTGTTTGTCGGGGTCTTCTTCTCCTACTTTATCGGATGTTTGTGTTTGCGATTGTGTTTGCTGTTTTGTGCTTTTGAATATGTTGTTTACCGTGCCTTCATTGCGATCACAATCACTTTGAGCACAGTAAATGCAACCATCATAAACCAGAGCTCATAAATTTTAAAGCACAATCGAAATCTACAAATCAAGTAAATAAACATTCAATCTGAAAATATATATAAAAATATATATATCTCTGTAAATTGATATATATGACAGCTACTGGTATTTGAAAATCATAAACGTTCAACACTCAGCGATCGTTACAAGTCGATAAAGCAACCGAACCATTGGGTTTAATTAGGCACAGTGTATTGGAGCTAGTCACGATAAACTTGACAAATAACATAAATGCATTTATTGCGGGTGGCTTTCACACGCCGTAAAGCTTGCTCAAACATTGTCATTGAGTATTATATATACCTATATATACTACCAGTATTACGCTGCGATGCGTTTCTTTTTGATTTTGTTTTTTTTTTTTATGACACCCACTGTGGCGTCAATTATAAAGATATTTAAGTACAGTTACCTAGCAATTAGACAGGGTCTTAAAACTTGCACACATGACAGGAACGAAATCCCTGAGGTTTCACATATAAATTACGGCCATTGATAGTCGGTCATATGACAATTAGTTGTAAATTAAGACCATGTCGGCGGCAAGTGCACAGAACTTAATAACCAAGCTTAAAATGTCCCACTACCAAAATGGCTGACAAAAATGTGATTTGTGTCGGTCTCCTTTGGACTTTTGTGGGCAGAGCAAAAAAGTTTGCACTCCTCAGCTTTCCCACTTCACTCGTCCCATCTGCGTTCACTTCAGTTATGCAAATAAGCCACGTTTAATTATGACCATTAGCCACTGTTGAGCGGCTACCGTTTTGAGTCAATACACCTCAAAACAACTGCCGATGCCTTTTCGAACTTTTTCTTAAGCATTTTTATGTTGATTTTAGTTGGGTTTCAGGGCGGCATACATTTAAGATTCGCTTTGTTGTGCAAATGGTAGGCGCAACGGTGACAACTCGATGACGATAATGGTCATTAATAACCACTTTATTGACGCAAACCATTGACCGAATTGTGATATGCCGAATTTAAAGTGACTCATCAATGTAATTCGGATAAGGTGAGGCACCTTCTTTTTTGAATGAATACATTTGAGATAATGAATTTATTTGGTTGTTATTTAAATGATTTATACAGATACGTTTTACCAACTGTGTATATTTGGATATTCACGAGACTTTAAAGATAATTGTATTTGTTTCACTAAATTTCAAATAAACAATAAGTAACAATCTGTTAACAAAAAAATGTATAGGTAATACCACTCAGAGATCTGATATAAGAAATACCTTGCTTTTGAGGGAGTTCAAAGCATTTTTTTTTTTGTAGACTTAATGAAATTTGTATTAAAAGCTGTGAATTGGGCATGCAAAAATCTGTTTCTTACGCATATATATTTGTTTTATAATTTTACTCGAGTTTTCTGCTGTGCATCTTATCTTGAAAATGATATCAAATAATTATTAGTCATAATACCGTACAACATCTATTACTATTATTAAACATTGACCCATATCTAATGATTACATTCTTGCTATTTCGCATTAAAAATCGTAAAAAATTAAAAATGAATAATCCCGGAAAAGGCGCAACGTCCGGACTCTGACGTAAAGCGTTGCCTTTAGTAATAAGTTGAGTTATCAATCACATTCATCATTTTGCCGTAGCTGGCTAATCAATGTCAGTGAGCAAAACAGAGGTGACACAATGTCTATAAGGAAACAAAAAGTATCATTTCTTTATAATTGAATCACTTACAAGCGACACACAATTTTCGAGAAATCGCTGAGCTATCACTACCTGATAAAATCTGATATTAAAGTGCTACAGCTAATTGGAAACCGAAAGTCAACTCCTTCCTCTGGAAGGAGGCCTTTTCTGCTTTCAGTGCTCTCCGGATAATCAGCACACTCAAATCAAATCGAAATTGTTTCGGCACTTTTAGCGATTTCCAATACGAGTTGATAAATGCAATTGCTGTTAATAATATATGCTATATACGGGTTATATACGACATTTCGTTTGCCTTGTATTCGTAACATGTTATTTATAACTAGGCATGCCCACTGCCAGTTGCCTTGGTAAATCAACGTCTATGATTAGAGCTTAATACATCTTGATAGGCAGCGGTGGCAAATTGATAAATCAAATGTTTTTACTATTATAACCAACCTGGCATCGGCATAGCTCGGTGGGCTTATCATGGAAAACCAATCTACTTCATGCAAACGTGAGTTAATTGCTGGATTTGCCCACACTCAAGTAACCATTTCCGTGCAGTAGTTTTCCTAAAGCGTGGAGCGTTTTTAAACGCGCGCAAAACGCGTTCATGTTCAGCTTCAGGTTCAGCTTTGGATCTTCACCGCATCCGCAGATGTTTACCCATTAGCGTTTTTGGGCGACTAAAATGTTTGCGCTGCGGCGTCGCCATCGTCTGCCTCTTGATGGGGATGGCGGAGTTATACGAGATAAGAGGGTGGGGGCAGTGTTGAGGGTGCGGAGTTCGCAGCATAAAATCATTTTCTCTAAGCATTTTTGGCATTTGTTTACCTTTGAATTATTGCAAATGTAAGTACAGACAACGTACAGTCGGACAGCGTAAGTGCGGTAGCTTCACTATTCGCGCCGAGTGTGTGGACAATGATTGTCGGACTTTAAAGCAGAGTGGTTGCCACTGGCGCCACAGTGCCCCACATTGTACCCCGCACGTAAATTCATTGAAATTCCCTTTTAATGGAGATTAATGCGCATAGAGGCGCCCCCTTTATGTTGATTTTGCTAAATGTTTTTCGAAAAACTATTTGTACTCCTATTTATTTAGACATCTGTGTTTTGTTTTGACTTATGACCGTCGGGCTAATTAAGAACGTGGGAAAGTGCTGAGCTTGTCACAACTACTTAGTGACTACGTGACGTATACGTAAATTTTAGCTGAGAGAAGCTGAGATTCAGGTCAGTTCATTAGATGTTTCTAAACGATACTTTTGCCAAAAATCCAGCTAGGATGCTGTAACTTCTGATTGAGGGTTTCAATATTCTTCAGGTTGATAACATGTCTCTCCAGGATACTAACATTTTCCTCGCGAATTATTCAGCTATGATGTGTCTTGAGGACCCCTCTTCATTGCCATAAGATCGTCAGAATACGTTACTGACTTAAGTGTGTCAGGTGATTTCTTAGTCTACAATTGTTTCTTAATAACTGACTAACTACTTTTTTACTCATCAATAGTACCTCCAATCGCCTCAATTAATAACTGATATTGAGAAATGGCTGCCTATACTTTGAACCCGCTGTCGCGTTTGCCTCATTGCTCCCGACTGCCAATGGGTCCACTTGAAAGCCGATAAATCAAGCGATACAACTATAACCCACTTTTTATTAATGACAAGCCGAAATAAAACGATTAACAAATAGTGTGGGCAAAGAAATGCTTTCGACGTCTAAGAGTATTGGACATTTATGAGCAAATCAATCAATTTCAATGCAATTTCAATTAGAGTGCCTCAAAGTAGAGGACCGATTGATAAGGCGACTACGGAGCGATCACAAACCAATCAAGTTGACCGGAGGGTGGCCATAAAACATAGACCACAATTGAAATTCCGTAAGAGCAGATGAGATTCCGAGTGGTGTTATCGCGGCCGAATTCCTTCCCGCACAGTTTCTGTATGTATAATAAACAATTTTAATATTTTTTAATTATGAAAACAAGTTGATTATATAAATTAAATCGCTGAAGCGATTAGATTACGTGTCTCGAGTGACACTACGACGTTTAAAGTGCAATTTAAACGGCTTTAAACAAATTTCTATAATTTTGTTATTTTTTGTATACTACTTAGCAATGCTATCGCCTCTGACTAAAAATCGGTGATGTTTGTTTTAGAGGTCTTGAGAACGACGAGTCTCGCCGACTCAGGCCTGATATGCGGTTTGAATTAATTGAAAATTGATTATTAGCGATGGCAAAGCAAATGATAAGGCAAGGGGTCTCTTGCCTCCCCCCCTCTCCCCCCTCTCCACCCTATGTCTCTCTCTTTCGATAAGTAGCTGTGGCAACGGGTTTCAATAATTGAAAATTAATCCGTCATAATAGAAGTCAAAGACGAGTAAGAGGACGACTAAGAATTGAAGATAAGTGCGCTCACAATCCGATAATAAATTATAAACGCACTCCAAAAAAAAATATATATATATGTATTTATATATATATAGAAATAAAACGAAACGCAAGGCAAACAAAGCCTAACCGAAAATAAAATATTGATATGTTAGCACAGGCACACGGCCTAACCAGGATACGATGATAACCAAGACCAAGCAAGAGCGAGAGCAACAGCAGCAGCGTCGTCATCATTATCTGGCAATTGAATTTACAAAGCAAATAATTACAATATGCAGTACAAATATGTATGGAAAAATGTGACTGAGTAACTCGTAACTCGTAACTCGTAACTCGTAACTCGTAACTCTCTGATCAAATACGGAATACAAATCAAAATGCGATTTTCAGGCAGCCAAAAGGTAACCTTATCTCACAGCACAGCACAACACGTTTATGTACCTTTCCGACTGTCGTGTTCGAGCTCTCAAACTCAGACTCTGGCGCTATAAGGAAGTGTGTCCCGTGGAAAGGTTAAAAAACTTTGTGGCAACAACAACAGCAACAAGACCAATGACAACGGCAGCAAAATGTATCTGAGCAAACAACTGCCGTGCATTGCTACACATTTTGTTCCACTATCCAAGTGGTTGATGGGTTGTGGTGTGGTTGACTGTCTGGTTCATTGGTTCGTTGGTTGCCTGCTGGGCTGATGATTTTCAATGGCAGCGAATTTGTTTACGCTGCGCCTAATGAGCCAACTTTATTTGTGCAGCGCAGCAAGACGCGACCGCAGCTCTCAGACTGAATTGATATCTATATGCAGATACAGATACGGATACGCAGTCTACATATTTTGATAGATACAAGAAACACACGAGCAGCAGAGCCGCTTATGTGGTGCAACTCCTAAAATAGCTAAGCTAAAACTGTAAAGGATAATGCTGACATTTAGATTCCAGAGATTGTTAGATTCCAGAGATGATCTACAGAAAATACTATCCATTACTATCATTGATTTTACCCTCGAATTGCATCCTCTGATAACTCTCAACAATTATTTTATTATTAGTTTCATATGTTGATTAATACGTAATCTGTGTGTGGGGAACACACTTTCTAACTAAAGGTCACATTTTTGAAAATCAAATATTTTAATTTCATCGCAAATCTAATTCCTCAGAAAAATTTGTAATCGCTTAGCAATCTCTTAACACTTAGCATTGCAATTTCCTCTTTAAATCCTCATTTATAGCACGAAAGCCTAATGCCGAAATGCTTATCATTGAAGAGAATTTTATACGCACCCCAAATTCAGTCGGTGGCTTATCGTCATCATAATTTCGCAGCACCTTATATATGTATCTGTCCTGCTTCTTACATATACATACATATAAATAAATAAAATTCAATAAAACTCATTTATCAGTTTTAAATAAGTTTGCTCTGTATGGAAGTCCCAGCAAAAACAAGAAGCAAATCAATTCGCGCACTTAATGATAAAAACACAACTCAATTATAAACTTTATCAAGAATGGGGCAAATAAAAAAAAGAGGCAGAAGCGCGCAAACATTAAAAGTTTTTTTTTTTCAATGTTGAAATTGAATTAAAATTTTATGTCAATAATTGAAATTTACTTTATTAATGCCAATTCCCAATGTCTATAATGATGATAATGATAATGATAAAATGTATACTGGCTGATATTTAATGAAAATTTAACAGCTGCTTGTCGATAACTATGGAAAACTGGAAAGAACTGGAAATAACTGATTGATTGATGGTTAATTAAAGATTTTTTTTTATGGTTAAATAATTAAAATTGGAATTCTTAGAATATTCTTAATATATAAAGATATATTGAATGAATATTTATGAATTGAATGACGGAAACGTAAAAAATGATAATATATGATTTAACTAAAATATTCTGAAATCTTATAATCATTATTCAAAGATAATATGGCTTAATAAGCCCTACAAGAATTAAGTAAAACTTGGTTAATGCCCCTTCTCTCTATGCAAACATGTTGCAGTAACTGCATTAATCGAAGTCTCAACTCAGTTTGCATTTCAAACTGTAAATAAATAAAAACATCAACAGTAATATGATTATCATTAATTTTTATTTTTTTTCCGACTCATACAACATAGTTAGCCAACGCTTAAATATGCAACGCGTACTTGTGGATACGTGCAATCTGTAATCTGCAATCTGAAATCCGCAACTGCAAATATTTCTGGATATGTGGCTGTATCTGTGTTTATATCAGCGCTCAGTTGTAAAAATTATTTATTGATAACGCAATTTAGTGCCAATTATTTGTACACAAATATTTGTTCAATTATCAATTGCATGTCGCACTCAATTGAGGTGCGTGGGTGGGCGTGGCATCAACTTGGCCGCGTGATTAATGACTCGATATTGCACGCTCAAAATTGTTTTGCAAATCTTTTAAAATTTGCTGGCTAAACAAATCGTTAGACTTTAAAAAGCCAACCCTTGTGCTAATAAAAACCCCTCAACCGGGCCAACCCTTAAATCGGAATTTGTTTACTCGGCTAATAGGCTCTGTCTGAACTTTTGTTCAGCATTTCGCTGGGTGTCAGAAATTTTTATGGCATTATTGTTCACTTATCGGATGAATTAACACGACAGAAGAGGGGTTGCCATTGAGCTAGGCCAAGGGGGGTTGGCTCTGGCACGCCTTCGCCCTTGACCGCAAAGCTAAATTGCAGCAGCATATGCGACAATTTTATTTGATATTTATTAGTAATTCAGTTTTTGACATTTGCTGAGCATAATGCCTGATTAGAATCATACTAATATGCTGGAAAATTCACTAACTATTTGAAGTATTTGGGTGGGAGTCGAATTGTGGCGGAAAGAAGCAGTAGCCGCCACATTTAGGAAAATGCAACTCTAATTGCGTATTTACGCAACCATTTCCACAAAATCAAAATAAAATCAGGTACAAGGACACTGACAGATACCCAAAACCCAACGGACAGTCAGCTATTTGTTTGTGTGAGTGTATGTGTTGTCTGTTATATAACGTAAACTATTTTGAAACAACACCAATCATAGTGCACACAGCTCACAATGTTCTGGCTGATGGCCAGCTCTGAAAACCACTTTCATTCTGCTCCCCTTGCTGGCCGTAAATGTTAGTTAAATGCACGTGGATGAGTAGATAAATATCGTATAATGAAAATAAAATAGGAAAGAGGTAACAACAATAACAACGCAGACAACAAGCAGCTGCAAGAACAACAGCAATCAGTCGCAATCCTCGTTGCAGTCATCGCACTAATTTGGAGCTAGTTTTTTGGGGTTCATTTTGGATGTGTGTTGGCTGAGTACGTGGCCAAAGAAAATACACTTTAGCACGTTTCTTGTTAGCCAACAGTTGCCCGGCCATTGCATGATGATATACTTACTAACACATGTCCATACAATAAATAAGTGAACTGCTTGCAACTGCTATTCCACACTCAGTTGGCGTTCTTCCAGACAACCAGCTGCATAGTTGTCTGTTGTTGTTTATTTTGGCATAGGTGAATAGTTCAAATTAAGACGCAGACATTAGACGAACAACAGAATTTCAACTGTAAAGACTAAGGGGGAGTACTTGGGAATTGTTGTTGAATGGGAAACTGGTCAGAAGCCTGTAGATCGAATCTGCATGTAGATTGAGGAGAATCTCAACTGCAGAGTAGTATGGCATTAATGGCATTTACAAGTCGAATATACTTTAAGTAAATTCTAATTTAAATGTAAGCGTTTATGAAAGGATAAGTAAATGCGGTTCAGTTAATGGTCAAAAGTGGCGAATATTCAATTCAGTCTTGTTAAAAAGCGTTTTATTTGTATTCTGTTCTTATTGTTTCTCTCCAGAGTTGTTAAATTACAGCAGCTGATTAGTTGGTCATTGAGCAATGTCATCTAAAAGATCACTTAGTAATCCATCAAGAAAGCAATAAAAGTCAACACACACATAGAATTGATGACCAAAGCGTATGGGCCATAAAACGCTTACATTTTGTGTATTTGTCTACGATATAAATATGGTCGCCCAATACCATGGGTACTTGATATAAAAAATGCATTATTTGGACATTAGGTGCCGGTCGAGCAAGTTATAAAAACTGAACGTTGAAGGGAATCATTTATATCATTTATTGAGGCAGCCAGAGACGAGACACCGATTTGTGTGGCCATAACAATTGAATATCAATGAGCGGAGAAAACAGACAAAGGACATTATTGATTTTCGGTCTTAAAGCGTAGATTTAACTGAGGCTTGAAAACGAATGTCAGTCAAGTCAACTAACTGCCTCCTTAATTGCTGCTCTAATGATGTGCCGGGCTAACCAGACCAGAGACAGTGCCGTCCCCGTCACTGACACCGTTGCCACCGCCGCCGCCTTCCAAGTTGATTATGAAGTCGAGAACCCCCAAACCCAAACCCAAAACCAAGAGACGAAGACCAAACCCGTCTGCTGCTCAACTGGCTCAACACTCCATAATGATGGCAATTATAGCTCGTTTTTCCAACAATTTATATGAAATTTTGCAGCCAGGAGCGCTAGAATCAACGGGACAAGGCCACGCCCCCGCACACACCGCCACACGACATTTTTTTTAAGCTGCGGCCCCATCAGCGACAAATGGCAACGCCCATCATTTGTTGTCAGCTCGCTCGCACTCACATTGGTGCAAGCGAGTTGGCATGCGCTGAGCGCCTCCATCTTGAAAGCGTGCTGCAAGAAGAGAGCGAACGGAGAGCGAGTGGATAAGAGCAAGAGAGTGAGCAAGAGAAAAGAGAGAGAGAGACAGAGAGAGAGAGAGAGCAGAGCAGAGCAGAGCCAAGGTGCTAACGAGTTTTTTGGTGGTGGGCAATTAAGCAGATACTCGACTATACACTGAGAATAAAAACTAGCAATTAACTGCAAGTATGCTAAACTTCGAGAGTTTAAGTTTGATAGGAATGATTGCATATATAAATTTTCTAAGTCGCCAAACAAATACGTAACAATATAAATACGTTAACAACGTGAAAACGAATTAAAGTCCCTGTAATCGTCATATTATTTGAACAGTTGCAATATTTATTAAATATCGAATATGCGTAGAGTATTTATTTTATAGTAATGCAATGGTATTTATATAAAATCAACTTCCACATCCTCATAATTTGGATAACCTTTTTTCGCTCAGTGTACTCAGCACAATCGCTGCCACACAACACGTCTCTCATTGCGTGCCAGCCCACCCCAAAGCGACTGCTCTCAGTGCACGCACACAAACACAGACAGACGACGACGACGACGACTGGCTTTGGAACAGCCCAACCAATGCCGATATGCGACTCTAATACTTACTATATGATACGGGCACGGGCCGGCGTTGAGCACAGTCGTTGATTAGCGCTCGTCGCGTCGAGTTCGCAGTCGCAGTGAGTCAACTTTTTAGGCGCGCGCTTTCTAACCGAAAAACGCAAGCAAATCGCTAGCAAGCAAAAAACAAAAAAAAAAATCGCCCGTAAAGTGCCAAAGCAAATTGCAAAGAATAAAAAGCATACAAACAATAAGAATAACAATAAGAGAGAGAGAGAGAGAGAATATTGTTATTACTATAATTAAGAGAGAGGCGCGCGCGTAGACAAAGCATGTCCAGTGCACAAGTGTCACAGCCACCGCCGCAGCCGTCGCCACAGCAGACGCAACAGACGCCTCACATTAGCCAGTTGCTTATTAGCCATATTGCCGCCGCCCAGCAAAGGGCGACAACAACGCCACCCGCCGCTGTCGAAGCCGCTTCTGATTACGATCAGTGCAGCAACACTTCGTCGCCCAGATCGAGTGGCAGTCACAGTCCAGCAGCTGCTGCAGTTGCATCCAGTCCGACGCACTCATCGGCGACGACTGGTTCACCCCACAGCGCCTACGCACCCACTCACAGTCCAATCGTAACGCAAGAAACGCCAGCGGAACACCAGCAGCAGCAGCAGCAGCAGCAACTCCAATCACAATCCCATTCGCAGTTGACAGTTGCTACACCCGTCATGCCACTTCTGGTGGCGCCCATTCCCATGGGCTGTCAGGCAACCGGAGTTGGCCCACCTACAACACATCATCAACATACACACATCCCGCATCCCCGTCTCTATGTTGAGGGCAACTTTCCGCCACATCACATGCCACATACGGCTCTGGTGAATGGAGCCTATCCGCTGCCCAGGTTGCCACTTGCAGCGGTCATGCTGCCCGCCAATGGAGTGGCACCTGCCACAACGCTACCGCCGCCACCGCCAGTGCCCATTCCGAATGCCAGCTGCTCACCGCCTTCAACCACAGCACTGCAGCAGGCACAGAGTCAGCCCAAGAAATCCTTCTGCATTGATGCATTACTCGCAAAGAGTCAGCATCAAGCTGGAGACAGACCACAGCACAACACAGCAACTGATATGATTGTCGATGATCATCGTTTTGCTGCATTGCATTATGCTCGGGATCAGGCGGAACTGAATCACGCTTTTGTGGCAGCTTCAAATGCGGCTGCGGCAGCGGCTGCCGCCGGCATCAGCGAACAGGAGGCACTGCAGCGGATACGCGAGTCGCGGGAATATGATTCACCAAGTCCCGACGGCATGTCCAGGTGGGTGTCAGATTAATTCATTTTCACTAATTCCAACCAAGAAGATTTTTAAAGAGTTATATTTACTTAATTTATGAAAGCATATTATTATTTTTGAACCGAGTTGTTTGGAACTCAGATACATTGATATTTATACTTGGAGAATGATGAGAAATAAAAGTATTCACAGTGTTTAAATATAAAATAGTTTCTTTAAAAGTATATCACAACCTTTTCTAATATTTAAATTCTTTAGTTTTCATCTTATACGTATTGAACTCTTTAGATAATCTTTAGATATGTTTAAAGGTCTCAAGATTGATTTCAGATAAGTATAGTAATTGGTAGTTTTTTGCAATTACGCTTACGTAAATTATTGAACACTTTAGCAATTGATTTACCTCTCTAATCATTAACCGCTGGTAATTCCACTCATACGCAGTAGCTTTCTGTTAAACCCAACAAAATGCCAAGCGGGAATGCCAAACAATGCTTTTGGGCTTTAAAGTAGCTTTGTTGGCACTCGACACAACATGGCCGAAAGCTAAAAATGTAGTAGAGTAACCTTAACTGGTCACGTTGCCATCAATATGATTGCGATTACGTATACGCCCGGTGTGCGGCCCGATGCGAATATGTTTAAGTGTGCGAGGTGGCAAAGTAAACAAATTAGTTGTGCAGCCAGTCAGCGTGGTTTTAATTGTTTTCAAAACTGTCGCGTAACCTGAATTTGTCTTGTTGATGCTAGAGCTTTGCTAATTGTGATAAAGGGTGTCCTAATCAATGTGCAACTATTTTTTTTTACAGATCGGAATCTCCCAGCTCATCGCATCGCTCCAGTCCGCCCATCAGTCCCGGTTGTGAGGATCAGCAGCCACAGCATGCGCATCATCCTCAACATTTGGGTGTCATGCGCATCTCCGATTTCCATGATGAGTTCAAGAAACCGATGGCTCCACACAGTCCCATCCGTCCACAAGATTTCCCACTCTATGCTGGCGGACATCCCTATCAGCTACTGGCACAAAGTAACTCCGCTTTTCACAGGCCACTGGATCCGTCTGGAAAGCCTATACCGGTAAGCATCACAGCTGCTTCAAATAATCGGTATATTCAGCTAAAGCAACATACTTATTCCTTCCCATATGCCGCTTGCAGATACCAATGGGTCACAATTTTATGCCATCGCAGCTGCAGTTTGAGTTTCTGGCACGCGCTGGCATGCTGCATCATCGCATCCCAGAGCTGGCTGCCTATCCGCATCATGCCATATTGGGCAAGACGCGAAGACCCCGCACCGCGTTCACCTCCCAGCAACTGCTCGAGCTGGAGAAACAGTTCAAGCAGAACAAATACTTATCCAGGCCCAAACGCTTTGAGGTCGCCAGTGGGCTAATGTTGTCGGAGACACAGGTTAAGATTTGGTTTCAAAATCGACGCATGAAATGGAAGCGCTCCAAGAAGGCGCAGCAAGAGGCCAAGGAGCGGGTGAAGTCACAGCAGCAGCAGCAACAACAAAATGCACAGAGCACAACCAGCTCCAGCAGCACCAGTTAGTTTCGCTTGGAGCGGTAACAAAAAACCACTTCTAGTCATGCCATGAACAACAACCCGTCCGCCTGGTGAGACACCCTGTATGCGAATCACCACCAGCCCCCCGCCCCTATACAACAACATTTCATGTGATTGCGCAAAATTAGCTTCGCAATTAGTTGAAATTATTTTGGTCATTGTTGTTGTTGTTGTTGCTTTGATTTTATGTTGCTCGATGTGGGAATTGATTTCGCGAGCAACAGCCACAACAATAACAACATCAACAACAACAAAACGCTCTGTGTGATATATGTAAACAAGAAAAAATATAAATTAGACACTGCTACATAAAAGTATTTTCCCATGTACATAAACATACACAAACACCCCCATAATTAGTTTGAATTACGTTAAATATATGTAATACAACAAATACAATAAATGACATTAGTTTAGTTTAGTTTAGTTGTGTAAATTGTAACGATCGCTTCTCGTGTAATTGTGTAAATAATTGTAATTATGTAATTTTAAACAATATGCCGCCATCAATGGAGCGTTAGTAAATTTTATTAAATTTATTTTCAAATTTAAAATAAAATGTGCTCTACAAATTGCAAACGGGCTTGTCAATTGCTGAAAATGTTCGAAGAATTGGTAAATTTGGTATGCAAAAGGTGATAAAATTCCAAGAGAAAGAACTATATTATTAATAGAACCAATTGCTTTAAATCCAACTAGAACTTTCTCAAAAATATCCCATGGATACAGAGAGTTTAACTTAAAACTCTATTAAAAAAAGTTCTCAAAGACCCAGAATGACTGAAAAATACATGCCCAAATTTCGATTAGTTATTAACTTAGTACACAGACAGTTTCCAAGAGGTTCAGAAATCGCGTAAGTGCTCTTAAAATCAAAAGCTCATTATTGTGTTTAAGTTATTTTTAGTAGAATATTTCAATCAGCTGTCAATTGGAATATATTCCTAAAAAAAAACAAGGTACTCATACCTTTTTAACCCCTCCAAAACAAAGTATCTAATCTCATGACTAGAATTTTAGAGCTATCTGTATTCGCCCCCCTAAACTATTAATGGTGTATTTATGAAATTGATATATATATACTATTCAAGTACAATTTTTTCAATTTTATACGAGCCTCGCTAGCTGATATAACTTATCACTGCAAATAAATCAAATGCGCGAAGATAATTTAATCAATTTAATTGTTCAGACAATAATTATGTCTAAATTTATAATGTCACTTAAGAATTATTTCGTTAATTAAAATGTAGCTTTTATTGACAACAACTACAAGTAGAAAAAATCAAAAACAAAAATCATGGTGAGCCTCAAAATTAAATAATGGTAGGAAAATAGAAATATACCATTCTTGGGTTTATCAGAGACAAAGAAATCATTTAATTTCTGATATGTGGCCTAATCGAAGCTAATGGCTAATCAAAGGTGGCAACATCGAGAAGGTGCTGACAGTATTTTGAGTAATACCAGTTAGATTGAATGGCTAACAATCAAAGTTAATTGGGACAAAGTCCTTAGATTGCGGCACGAGGTAATAAGCTTTTCTATTTCATTTTATTATTTTTAATTGAATGTACTATCTAAAAATAACAATTCGTAATCCTTGCTATGTGCCGAATACAAGAACAAAAACAACTCCTTACCCTTACCCTCTAGAACCTCAGCAAACGCCCCAAACAATTAGCTAAAGAAGATTATAATCGAAATGAGAAATAAACGACGATTGTGACTAGTCTCGAATATTCCCATAATTCCGTGAAAATTCAATAGAGGCACAAGTCTGGCCACTTTATCACGTAATTCTCAAGTATCTATGAGCGCGACCTTAGCTCACACACATGAAACGCATATAGAAAGAGAAGGAGAGAACTCTGGCTTTGAAAGTGGGATGGGGCATGCCCCGATGTATGCTTTATATTGTTGTTATTATTGGTTGTTTGATATGCTCGTGTTGTTGTTGTTATTATGCAGCAGTTCTTGTTGTGTTGATTATGCGACTGATGGGCTAATAAAAATTCATTCCTTACCCGCCAGACACTCGCAGACACTCACCAAACACGTAATGCATTGCGTCAACATAACAAGAGGAGAAGAGGGGAAAAGGGCAGAGTCGGGGAGAGCACACTATTCATTGAATGTTTTTCTTCGGTTCTGTTTTCCGACAGTGGTTCGAAAATAAATTCAAGCAATTAATTGTTCAAAGCTACAGCCAATTGAACGCAGTAAATAAATAGCGGTAAAGTTCGAGTTTTTCGAACAAAATCATTATACAAAGCGCTGGTAAGTCGGATAAGTTTTGACAAAGTGGAAAATTCCGATCCGTAGGTGGCTATAATCAGAGCGTGAAATTCGATCCACAATAGCATTTCTAACTTTGAATGTATTATTAATAAAGAAATCAAACCATCATCAAAAAATCCTGGTCTTTGAAAATCTGTGCATTTTTGAGAAAGTTATGGGTATGGAAAATCATATTCCATACCCAAGGCACTTTTTGAGAGCATGAGACCATGAATATGAGTCTCGAACTAAAATCGCGATTCCAACTCTGAATATGGTTTTAATCTGAACGAAAATCGATTATTAAATAGACATAGTTTTTGAAAATCCGTTAAGTCTTGACTAACTTGTGAAAGTTCTTATCCGTCTCTATAGCACTTTTTGAAGTTATAATTTGAATATGAATATCGACCAAGCATCGCGTTATCAACTTTGAATGTAGTATTAAACCTTCTTCAAAAAGACCTGAGTTTTTAAAATCGGTTAAGGACGGAGCAACCATGAGATTCCTGCCGTCCGCACAGTTCAACAGCATGCCATGAACTATGTGAACTAATTGTGAGCAACTTCTAGCATTCTATTTTGAACCACTGTGCAGTGGCCTGAGGGGCTGAGGTGACTGCTGATGCTGCGCTATTTTGATATGATGCCTTGAAGTGGCCAAGTGTTGAAGTTGAACCTGAATCGGAGCACAAAGGATGTCACAATGGGGAATGCCAACTGTCTAATTCAATTCATGAGCTATTAGCGGGTAATTTGTAACAATTGCACAGCACAATTTCCTTTCAACAGGCTGAATAAAAAGGGTGACAGAGTTCAAACCAAAACCGGAGCGACAACTGGGTTTTGAGTTTTGTGTATTGCTTAATTGTCGGATTGAGCGCTGTTTGGATTTTGGATGCTGTCGCATCTGTTGCAAATTAAATTTGAGTTATAATTTTCTATAAACAGCCACACAATAAGCAAAGTCTCTGTGTGTGTGTGTGTGTGTGCACACCCAGTAAATTGCCATTTGAATTGAGGGTCGCATCCCCCTCTCATGACTTGTCACCAGTTTAGCTCGGCCGCTGTTGCTGTTGTTGCTGGTGTTACAATTTGGTTACCCTAGGGGTGTCTGCATACCCGTTGATCTTCATGTCAACACAGATGATCACATTTTATGCTTATAATTGTGTGTGTGTGTGTGTGTGTCCTCCTGGCCCCTGACTCGATGTGCGCTATTTACTTTTGTGATTTTATTCAAACGGCTTTGGACAATTGCACTTTTGCCAATTTTCCACATTTTACGCATTTTCCGCACATTCCATTTGATTTTATTGTCAAATATGTGCGATTATTTGTCATATGTTGCATTTTATTATTGTCAAATTTGCATTTGCCGCGGACAACAACTGAAATCGCTGATATAGCTCGTTAGTTAGTTGCCCCGTTGCCTAATGGCTGTTTGTTGTTGGCAAGGGATGGAGCGGGGATTGATTGTTTGGCATGATAAATCGTGAAACTGATATGACAATTTATGTGACAATTTTAATTTAATTGCAACATATTTTTTTTGAGCTTGGTGTACGACCAAATTACAAATGAAAAATGTTCCGAAACTGAATTTAAATGCTTTGGATCGAATGGCTTAAAAGGTTACGTTTTGAAAGGTTTGTTTATAAGAATTGCGGATATATTCTTAAATAATCAACATATGTACACATATAAGGGGTATATACCTTCATATAAATAATATATTTAAACAAAGCTAATAAAACTAATAGAAAATATTAAGAATGCCTTTTCATGCACTCAGTAAATTTCCCAAGTTTCCTTAGCCGAACAATTAATTTATTGATTTATAAAACACACACACATATGTGGAAAGACAAAAACTACAACGCATATTGCTGCTTAATGCCATAATTTCCAACTTGTTTACACAATCCATCTGGCTATATTTTGCAATACACAGACACATGTCAATGCCCGTTAACAATCATCAGTCCAAGCCGTAGTCATTGCCATCAATCTATTGAAGAAAATCCGTGCGTGCGCGCAAAGTAAACAAAAATGCACACCAGAGACAAAAAGACTGAAAGACAGGAATACAGGATACAGGAACCGGCAAAAGGGCCATTAGTTTACTGTGTACACTCGCACACATACACTCATGGATATGCTTTTGGACATTGGCATAGAATTTGTCAAATGATTTCGATTTAATCGTCAGGAAATTTTGCAATCAAAATTCACGAATATCAACGCTAATTGTTAGCGATGCAGTCGTGTATGCCCCGGGTCCAAAGCGCATTAGATCCCCAGAGAGAGAGAGAGAGAGAGAGAGAAAGAGAGATAGGGATAGAGATAGTCGATATCTGAGGCAGATTCCATTGGGATAGACCAAATTGTCACCATATGCGTCAACACGCAATAATTCACCAGAAAAAGTAATCCAAACAATTGACCAGACGAAGCACTGACATCTAATCGAGGGGGTGTGTCTGCTCTCCTCCGAATTCTCTGATTCTCTGACTCGGTCTGAATGCCTGCCTGCCTGAATGGCTGCCTGCCTGCCTGCAGCAAGTGCGGAACACCCCTCGGCTAGTGCTCTCCCCCATCAAACTCTCGAGCACAAACTGTGCTATCTGGTGTTTTGGTGCTAATTGAATTCATTGCCGTTGATCAAGTGCTGCCAAACAACAAATCATCCCCGGAGGCTAATGATACGGACGAGCGAGCTAACTGACTCACTGACTGACTGCAACCTTCGTGCTTGCAAGGAGCAGACAAGAGACCAGAGGGTGCATTGGCGAATACGGTGAGGGGTGCAAGGATTGCGGGTGGGCTGCTAATGGCGGGCTCTTCTTCCTCCTTTGTGTATGAGTTGCGTTAAATGAAATTAGAAAACCTTATGTTCAGTTAATTAGCAAATTTAAGAACATTGCGGAGAGTTTTGGAGTGGCTTCTCAGTGGAAAGCTACGGGAAGCTGAGAGCGTAAAATTGTAATAGGGAACTTATTTTTTCAAATGAGTTTCGAGGTAAATAGATAGAGCAAATGATTAAAATATTTATGTAAAAACGTCGAATGAAAGCAGGAAAACATATATTTTAGAAAGTATATATAGATCTTGAAAAGAGAAACTTTGTTTGGTAGCAGGAAAACGTATATTTTGTAAAGCAAGTATAGATTTTAAAAGTGGAATCTTTGGTTGGAAGCAGGAAGGAAATCTATTTTGGAACAAGTAGTGTAGAACAAATACAAATTTAAGAAATGTAATTTATAATAAGATGTTTCCTTCACGTGTTCGCTTTTCTAATCTTAAGTTTTTCCTCAGTTAGTCTCAGTCTCAGTCATTGCCATTAATTCAGCTTAGTGCCATATACCAGTCTGCCTACCTTACATCCGTCAACTGCTGACAAATTGGCTAATAAGTTTGAGACCTTTTGTAGCAGCCCTTTTAATTGGAACAATTATAATACAAATGTTTTGCCACAAAAGTCGCAGCGTATGCAAATTAACCCATGTGTCAGGCATTGTGCCTACCTTTTCCAAATTGTACTCTAAACTCTAAACAAATACCGGATAACAACTGCAACAACAATAGCAATAACAACGACAACGACAACGACAACGGCGAGAACAACAAACAAAAATATTAAATTGTAATCCGCTTAAATGAGTAAAAGGCATTAAAACGCATTTGCATAATTGCTGAAAATGCGCGAGCTCTGAAATCAGCCAAGCCCAAGGGGGAAACTCACGAACGTTGTCTCTGGGTTCTTTCTACGTGGCAAAAGTTTTCCGGGCAATCCAATCAAAAGTGTGCCTGAACCCTCAAGGGCCTCGCCAAGCGATGCACGTGAGGACAATATTTAAAAATGTTTAGCATAATTAATGTAAACCCCGGTCCCCGATATGCTTCAGTTCGTTTTGGTTTTGCTTTAGCGGGGTCCGTTTTCAGACAAGTGCACATAAAGTTAACGAAAATTTGGCGTGCCTAATCAACCCCTAAAACGGCGTTAGGCGTTAATTTGCGAGGCGCTGAGCGGGTATGCCGCAGGGTCGCATTATTCACACATACGCTTAACTGAGCGCGCTCACGCTTTCCCATTTCATTTAGGCATTTTCCCTAGGGCCTGTGCATGCTCTCGGCTCCCCGCCCAACAAAACCAGAATCCAAAACTGGGTCCAACCGCAGCGTGTGCGTAAAATTGAATTTATTTTATTGCCACTAATTGGCTAAAATACCTGAGGGCTCTTACACCTTTCCAGAAGTCGCAATCCCACCGCATATGTGTGAGTGGATGGTCCCGGTTAAGGTGGCTGCAGTTCAGGCTTTGAAGTTAGAGCATAACTTGGCTCTCGTTTAGAAAGTTTGGCAAAGTTTGAATTATATCTCAAAAATGCTAGAGCAAGCCAAATGAAATACTATAAATATTATCAGAATTGTATAGTTGGCTTTGCCAGAAAAAAATGCCAACTGAATATATTTTTGACTTAAACATAAACTTTATGTAAACATTTAGTTAAATATATCTTTAAGCACTTCTCTCTATTTAACCTAGACTTCTTCGTAATTTTTAAAGTAATCTCAATTAGTATGTTTTTAGTTCCTCACAATTCACACTATATATTTCAGTCGTTAGAACTTACAGTACTCCATTTTCATTTCCTGTATCAATTTGTTACAAGTAAGTTTACCAACATTTCCCCCAATTGGTAAAATCACAAAATCTAACTAACCAAATCTGAAGCACTCACCACACACATTACATAACATAGCCCGCAAAAAATGAGCTTTCATTTTTTGCACACCCAGATGATATGATAATGGCAATAAAAGATAATAATGCACTGAATCCTTTGGCCAGATTCGCAAAATCAGCCCCACAAGCAGAGGGACACACACAAATAATTTACAAAAAACTTAAAAAACAGAAAGAACGAAGCGAGCAAGATGAAGAAAAACGACAACAACAAACTACAACAACAGCCCGTAAAAGCTATTAACATATTAAAGCAATAAAAGAAATGGCATATAAAGCGCAGCCACAGACAAAGGGGGCTGCGCTGTCTTCACTACAACCCCCCCCTCTCTGTGGACACACCCAAATGCTTAGTGGCAAAGTGGCATTTACCCCCCCTAAGGGGACGCACTTGTCTCACTGTCTGCTATCATCAACATCAGCGCCGTCGCCATCAGCAGACAACGGCATCCTGGCTGCTCCTTTTCTCTGTTTCCAACCACAGCTCTTTCATATCCCAAGGCTAAGAAGATAGACAGGGGGGGTGGGGGAAGGGGGGCTGTTGATAATCATACTAAATGCTGCCATTTGCCATTTGTGAGGTTTTGCCACTTGCCCTGTACAACGATATATATACATATAGATGTGTGTGTGTGTGTGTGTGTGTGTGAGTGTGGTGTGTGTGTGTTTGGGGGTTAGCCGGTTAGCTGGAAAGGGGGCGTGCTCGGGGTGGTTTGGCAAGCAAATTGTGAAAAGTTCGCCTGAAAGTACTTCTAAGCTTTGTGTAAACACCCACTAAAATCAATTTGCTGGATTTTCTACCACCAGAAAATGTGTATTTTACGGGTTACGATGAGAGAGCTACCAGCTCAAGGAATATGGGTGGTGCTACTCAGCTCGATAGTGTGAGGTGATTGTGCTTTTTTCCATTTGGTATTGCTCAGCCAAAATGGGAGTACAACTGGTTAAGATTGGTATGAAATGGTACATTAGATGAAGGGATGTGATAGGAAACGATAAATACTAGATAAATATAATGATTATATAGAACTGAATGGATTTTATTATAGCCGATTGGGTTTAAGAAAAAACCTAATACAAATTAATGATATTTTATGAATGACATTGAAAGGAATACAATAGACTAGACTGGAATATAATGCAATTATATAAAATGTTGAAAGGAGTGGATTGGATGCATTGATTCCATTGAACAAAGATTAGCATACTATATGAAATTAGTTTATAATAAATTCACAGAATAACAGATATAATGTCCTTCAACTAATGTGCTATTCAATACTCGTACTGCCATCACAGTCGCCAGCTATCTATGGATATATAATCTTACATAATGTTGCTGCAATTTGTATTGAGCACAAAACTTTTATTTGAATTTTTCCCCTGAAAACGAATATTTGCAGAAACTTTTCTCTGCCACGGCGCTTGTGTGCGTTGTGTCCTGCTGCTGCTGTGTTGACTGTGCTCTCTGCTCCCTTTACTTAATCTTATCTAATAAATGGCTTGTCTTGTCTCGTAAATCACTTAACAATTTGCAAAAATTGTACGGTATTCAAGTAAAAATCGTGCTAAGGTTTCTTGATTTTGGATTTTTACATGTGTTCGCATAAGTGGCCCTAAATCGCATTCATATGAGTGTATCCCCCCACATAACCCCCTCCCATATCTCTCTCTCTCTCTCTCTCTCTCACTCTGTTTTGGGGGCAGCTTTTTTGTGTGACCTGCCATTTGATTTATTTATTGTTGGTTTATGCGTGATCTTGCCTCAAATTAGCATTTATCATTTTGCACGCCATTCGTGCCAGCCCCAAAAATAGAATAAAACAGCACACACATAAAAAAAAAGAGCACTCTGTAACCATTTTGTACAAGTACTTTGAACAAAAAACAACCCAATGCGACCATAAGAAACGGCAGCAAATTGTTTTTACAAGTGCAACGTAATTTTTCAAATGGTTCCTCTTGTTTTTTTTTTCCTCTACCCAGTGATTGATTGTGATTATGCAAATGCGCGATAGACAATGGAAATTGCGTGGTTGTTCCTATAAATTGCAACGGAAGTGGATATGGAATTTTCGGAATTTTGGCGGCACCTACTAAATACCGAATGGCACTCAAGCTTTTGGCGTCACAATTAGCGCACAATAAATTGCAAATAATTATGCAAACTACGCAGGTACAGGTAAATATATATTGCTGTAGATAATCCAAACAGTAGCTAACGTCTGCCTTTGCCTAAATACCGCTTTAGCAGCCTCTGCCTGCGCTCCTCCCCCCTCTTGCTGACTTTCTCGCCGACAACCGACAATTTGTGTCACTAATTGCGTGCAAATGGCGATGCCTTCTGCATTTTGGACCATGCATATAAATTGGCCCCAATCGGACAGTGGAGGTGTGCATCTAATTATAAGCAGGGATCTTAAGCCTAAGGGAGCAGCATTGAAAGTATAAAGAAAGTAGAGTGATAAACTGTGTAAACATATAATAATATTATGTAAAAGAGATAATATTTATTCGGAGATCTGAAGTGTTTTTTAAACATATAATCTATAATAATCTACAAATAATAAGCAATCAGAGAAAATTAAATATCTTAAATTATTCTCAAAAATATTCTACAATAATCTGCACTTGAAGTGTAATATATAATAACCTTATAATATTCGGTATTCTGGGATGGTTTTTTAATATATTCTATAAAATATATAAATAGAAATGAAAAAATATTTTATATCTTTAAATATAAGAGTCAGAGTTTAGTTTTTGAACCCTTTTACTCATACCCAAAACCGACGCTACTGCATCTTGCCTGTACTAAACCTTTTATAGAACTATCATAAACTATCGTTCAATTATTAAAGCTCCCACAGAACCAACCCCAACACATACATTTAGTCCACGCGTGGTTGGGTATTATTATTATCCTGGCTAGTAATAATATTTAATACTTTTAGTGCAATAATTTCGTTTAATTTGTTTATTTATCTAACTAAGCGCTGAGCTGATTGCCATCGATATAGTTTATAGCTTAGCCGACAATAAACACATTTGTTTAGTTAATGAAGTCGATAAGACTTCTGGGCTATCATAAAGATATATATATATATATATATGAGCACATATCGGCTACGGTAGCCAATGAAAGCAATTCATGTTGGAACTGGAGGCGACACTTGCTACCAAGATTTATGACCGACTGACGCATATCAGACAGCTTTAATTGAAAGCAAAGCGTATAATTTTCAATCAACGAAATCCTCCAAAAAAAAGAAAACCCTATAGATATAGATATAGATATAGATAAGGCTGGTGTATGAGTGGTGTATGTTTTTTGGGTGTGGGCATGGATTATACGGTAGTCAGTTGGCTGACTGTTGGTAACCATTGATTGCCATTTATTTGAATGTTTGCCAAGAGCAACGACAATGATGACGACAATGATGATGACGATGACGATGACGATGACGATGATAATGACGAACCTGGGCACGGATATATTTCTATTGATTTTAAAATTATGCGCACAAACAAAAGTATGCAATGTTGTCAGCATTGTTGTTATTGTTTTTGTTGTTGTTGCTACTGTTTGCTAAAAGCTAGCGAGGGAGCTGCTCGGGAGCAACGACAGCTACGTGTCCGTCATCTGTATACCGTACGGTAACCATTTTGACTTTCCATCGATGTTGACTCGCTGTTTAGATTTTCAATTAAATTTGTTGACAGAGCGCCAAGTAGAGGGGTCGCTGCTGGTCGTATACGTAATATAAATTGATTATTTCAATTTATTTAAGCGCAACGATAGCATTTAATTAAAAACTCATCTGTGCAAACAGCGAATGGGAACTTCAACAGCCAACAACCAACAGTCGTCTCTGACTACGACTACGACGATTCTGACACGACTCATTACAGCTCAAGTACCAGACTGAGACGCAGTGTTTAAGGTGTTACGGCCAACCTGATAAGCCACCATCGCAACGTTATCAGAACTTTTACATCTGTTTCTAATTGAAAATGCAGCTACTGTCGTTGCCAGCCTGCAAATGTGACACGAAAATTGACGCCAATCGTCGCCATTAGTGTCAACATTGAAGCAGAATCAAAAGCAGTAGTCTGATGTCTCTAGTCTGAGTCTGAGGCACCCATGTCCAGCTCAGGTAAATACTGACACCTTTGTATACGATAAAAATGGGCAACTGGAAGGCACGCATAGACCTATCTACCTAGTTCCCTCCCAACCTTGCTTCACTTCACTTCAAGTTTAAATAGTCAATAGCAAAACAATAAATTTTCTTCAGCTTCGAATGCAGCTAAAGTTGTTGACTGTTAAGTGAGGTTTAGAGTTGTGTGCGTGTCGTGACACGAAGTAAATGGGCAACTAGAACACACGCCTCTCAACCTTACTTCACTTCACTTCAAGTTCAAATAATCAGTAGCAAAACGATAAATGGTTTTCAGTTATCAAATGCAGTTTAAGTTGTTGTCTGTAGAGTGAGTTTGAGTTAAGCATATCAAAAAGAAAATCTAATCAAAATTAAGTCTATAATTGTACATTCTATCACTAGGCAGACAATACTTGTATTTGTCTCAATGTATAATGAATTAGCAATACAAGTAAGTATATCAACGAGGAAATCTAATCAAAAGTAAGTTTATTAATAATACATTCTATCTCTAAGTGATTCTATCTTAATATTAAGACAGATACAACTATTGGTCATTCTATTTAATTTTTTTTTTTTTAAATTTTTCTTTTTAATTTGTAAATTCATTTTCAGGTGGTGATTTATTAAAAATAATCCAACACGCTACCATCTCTAGTTGGGAGTTTGTTTTCAATGGTTTCTCTGGGAGCTGTCAACTACTCTGCGACTTTTGTTGACTTTTTCATATTTCTAAATGATGACATTTTAATTATTAGTAAAGTGCTTTCAAATACTGATAAGATATCGTATTGGATATTTATGGTTGTTTGTATGTATGAGTGTGGCTATAAAGTAGTTGCTTGCTGGTGCGCAGTTCAAGTTGCCACCGTGTGTGTGTGTGAGTGTGTGTGTGGAAATCTATAGACGTAGAGAAGATTAGAGGTGGGGCCGCAGCCGCTGGGTGGGCATTGATAAATATTTCGCTTTACAAATTTGGCTATGGATTGTGGGAGCTAATAAGGTATAGATTTAAGCCTAAGCACAATAGGGTTAAAAACAGTGGATATATTCGAAGAGTGCTGAACTAAAATTCAATGTCAATATCTTTTGGAGTCATTTTCTTTAGAAAACATATTGCAATGGTCCTTTTCTAGATCACTTGAAGATTCGCCCAAAGAAACTTTTAGAGTTTTTTTTATATCGCCAGCAACTGAAGAGTCATGCCTAAAGACAACATGTTATGTTAAATAATAATTAAAAAGAATTGATGTATTAGACAACTGCTAATATGGACTGCCTATACAGAGAAATAACTTACATAGTCATTTTATTAAGATACTCTACAATAATGTTACTAATCTTACATCCTTCCTCCAGGACTTGCCGAATATTTTCAAATCTCGAGCAACCGAAGAGAGAAAGTAACTGTAAGTCTATTTGTGTGATTTGTCAAATTCTTTATATTTATTATAGTAGAACTTGTACAAACAAGCGAATACAAGCAAATCCCGGCCAGCACATGCGATGCTCCAGGGAGCACATGAGGCAAGTCCTTAACGAACAACTGGGGGACAAGTTGGAGGACTTTGGCTGACAAGACCGCAAAAGGCGTACAAAATGCAAACAGACAAATGGCACGCGTTGTCATATTTCAGAGCACTTGATGTTGACGTCTTGAAGATTATGATTTGTTTTACTTGGCGCTTAACGAGCGCATGATACAATGAAAGAGCAAAAGACTTACTCCCACCCAGGAAAGCAACCCCCTCCCCTCAATGATAAGTATGCTAAACATGCGCGAAATCGTGTGTGTGTGTGTGTGTGTGTGTGTGTGTGAGTGTGAGTGTGTTTGTGTTAGCTGACGACAGACGACAAATTTTTACAGATTTGTTAGAATTTAGGCAACATCTTAGCACGGACTTGGAGTCTGTTTCATATTGTTGTTGTTCTTGGCATATAAAAACAAATGTTTCTCTTATGTATGTTGATGTGCTTATGTGCTTCTATGTAAATAAACGTTTGCACTTAAAAACTCAAGTTGTTGAGGGGTGTGCGCCATGGTTTTTGGATTTATAGAAACGGATGCTGACATCATGTAAGCAAATTGCGTAAGTAGCAGGCAGCCTGACATTGATTTGACATGACAAACCCAAAAACCCGACTCGGGCACCGACGAACCCTTAAGTCTTGAGTAACCAATGCCTACCAATGCCCAACACCAACCTCAACCCGCCCTGGCGTTATAACAAATTTGTTTGTTTTCGCATTTCTTTAAGCCTTTTGAACGTCTCAATCAACCCTTCAGATAGTTATTTTTCCTAACCCTTTCAGTAAATTGATATGACAAATCCGGGAAAAATGTTTAATGAAGTGAAAAATGGCAAAATAACCAAAAATTAAATGGAACCCAGAGCGTCTTGTATTTGCCGATTGCTCTATTTGTTGTTGTTGTTGTTGTTGTGGTTTTTTTGTTTTTCATTTTAAATTAAGCCTAGGGTCACTGGTTGTTGTTATTTCTATTGTTGTTATTGTTGTTGTTGTTCTTGTCGTTGGACTATCTGCTATGCATGACAATTTTTGGGGTTTTCGGCCACGAACGATAAAATTGTGTAAACAAAAATTGGGCAATTTACAGTTGACTGGCTTTGTGGCTGGCCATTGCTTTTGGCGCCAGTGGGCGGTTTGTGCCTGGCCAATATAACAATAGTAGCTAGAGCCGACAAATCTACAATTTGTATTTATTTGTGGATTTTACGAAAATTGGGTGTGTCTTTTATTATTATGCGAAATGTATAAATATTTGTAGACAGCCAGACAGAGACAAATGGCTTAAATGTTGCTGTACTGCTCTCCTTAAAAATACGCCCAAAGAACCCGGCAACACTTTTTGTTATTTGCTGTACAGTTGCTGCCAGTCGTAAAAGAAAAATCATACACAAATTTGCGGTAAGACCCGAAAATAGTCGCTTCGTTAAACACATACGCAAATTTGTAAACTGAAAATCGCATATCAAAATACATAACTTGAAGTTTGCTTAGAGGAGAGTATCTGGAAGTTAACGCACGACTTGTCACAGCTGAAAATTGCGTTGCGGAGCTCATTTCCACTAACGATAGCAGTTATGGAGTGGGCCAACAGCAACAACGATATGTGCATGAAGTTGGGTGAAGGGCACATTTGGGAATTTCCTAGCCAGCAACGAAATTGTGCACAAATTGACTTCATGACAGTGCTAACAAAGCAGCAGTATCAGCAGTAGCAGCAGCAGCAGCAGCAGCTCCATTTTCCATTTTCCGAAGGCACAAAATCAGAGTTGAGGACCCAGACAGACCCAAAAGTGCAAACCAAGATCATTGCTATGCTTCCAATTGTTTGCCCAGTCAAACAGACAACTTGACTTTTCACACCACTCCACCCACGCACACATGCACACACACACACACACACACACACACACACCCTTAGCTCTGCTGTTGCACTTTTGACTCTGGAAAATTTGCGTGCAGATAAATTGCAATCTGGCCAAGTTATCTATGTGAGCAGGACTTTGACTTTATCTACTTGGTAGGCTGTCAACGTCGTTGCAATTGTTGTCTTTTAATCACCCGGCCAAGTTGAGGCAACACACAAATCCATAGATACTCAGTATTGCACTTCATAATTTTAATTGCCTGGATATGATACTGGTCTTGGAAGCACAGCCTGTTTGGCCAACGCATTAAAGAGTCGTACGTGACCGGTCAATATGGCCAGCTTGATGGGGAGCCTTGTTAAATAAACAATCAATTGCAACTGCAGGCTATTTGCTTAGGTCAACACAGTGAAAGCTGTTTAAGCACATGATAAGTGACCTGTTGAGATACAGATATTTTTTGGAGGTGTGTAAATCAATCGATGCATATAATGGTGTTGCTCAGAATCAACTCCGGTGGGTCTCAGACCCTGCCCGTTAAATTAAATACAAATATTTGCAGTGTAACTGAGAAACAATAGAGCAATATGACCACTAGTACAGTTAGATTTGATTTATAGAAATTCGTCATAATTTTTGGCGCAAATTCAAAAAGTATATTTCAAAAAGGATTTTCTTCTGGGTACATTTTTCTAATGCTAAATATGTTTTTTAGATGTAAGCAAACAACTCTTATTATATTAGCTGTATTGTTGCTTATATTATTAATAATCCTTAGCATTTTATGTTTTCTTATATACATTTTATATATTAAATAAGGATATTTTCTAAAAATTTGAATTTCTACTTAGAAATATATCTTTTTATAAAGAAATGTATTTATTTTCTTTATTTGTATTTATAAATTATTTGTAAACACAATTGTGCTGTCTAGTTTTCAGGTCAATTTTTTTTCTGAGTGTAGGAATATATTAGATATAGGAGAATTGGTATTTTGTGTTCTATTAGTGATAATTTCAAACACATTTGTTATTCACAACAGACCCATACACATATTTAAAACCAATGGCATCAATCAAAACATAATTTGATCACGTTTATGCCAGACATAGATATACACGCATTTGCATATTTATCAGTTACACTTTATATTTAATTTTTGGAAAAATCCCAGCGCAAATTTGACTGGTTGGTCGCGCTTATTGATGTGAAATAAACCAATTGCATTTGTTTTGAATTTTTAAACAGATATAAAAAAAAATTCAACAGAATTGAATAACAGCTACAACAACCACAACAAATGAAACTGACGCCATTTTTTTGTTTTTCGTTTCCGCTTTGTTGCTGCTGTTGTGTATTTTTTGTGTTGTTTTGTTTTCAGTGTTTGGATATATATTTTGCTTCGTTTTTTTTTTGGCGATACGTGCGTGGCATACTAATTTGGACTAAATGGATACAAGTTTATAGACGTATATGTGCTACATACATATGTACAATATATTTTTATATATCTCTCAGTTACCCCTAACTTGCTGCCCGCTTTTGTGGCAATGCGTGTGTTGGTTGGCATAACGTTTGATTAATCAAACAAAAAGTGTTGAAAATGTTATTTTTGCCAGCGCTGCAAATGGCGCATTTGGATTTTTATGTGCCACACAGATTTGCACATACAAAACATACACATATACTATATGGTCAGTCTATATAAAAAGCCACAAATGGCGCCATTTAGTTGTTCAGCAAATGTAGCTATAAACTTGCCAAGGCAAACATTTGCAAAACATAAAACCGACAGACAGAAGGAGCAGTCAGCACAATTGAGTGCCTGCCCGAGATTTCAGTCATTTGTATATAAAAATCAATCAGCCATAAAAACGGCAATAATTCGACTTGTATTTGGCCATAGAAACTTGAAAGTGTGATAACAATTGCCCGAGCTACTTAATTAAGTCAACGCAAAGCATTTTACATCCAAAACATGAAAATGGAAATTTGCAAAAAGGCAAATCCCCATGGCAAAAACCAAAAAAAAAAAATAATGAAGAAAAGCGGCTTCATTAATGCCAGGCAAACGGCAAATGGCCAGACATACATACAGCGTGGCTGAGAACGTGCCGCGCCCAACTGCCACTTTGTCATTTAACATTTGGCAAACGTATTAAAACACCCCATCATTGCCTTAATTAAGAGCCATAAAAGCACATTTACTTATTGTACCACGGTTCAGACACTCGGCTACCTACCACCCGGGCAAATGTGGCACGTCTTTACGCTTTATTTATGCCCGGCTCGGGCCATGGCCAACCAGTCAAAAGCGGCCAAACACAACCACCCAGCCAAACCAACGAGCTACCCACCCACACCACGCTAGGCAATGGCCGATGACTCCTGGCAACCAACATTTGTCGTGCTTAATTCATGGCTAAAGTTGGAATTAAGTGAATTTTACGTTCATTAACGTGTGAGGGTTGCCCCCAGTTCTCTCAGTGTGTGTGTGCGTGTGTGTGGAATCTTACTTGTAGCCAGAGTAAGTGGTGGGCTTTATGATACTTTCTGCAGTATGGGCACTTTTTGTTGTGGCAGCTTTTGTCAGACTTTGTTGATAATTAGCAAAGCGTCTAATGTTGCCCTAATAACGTAAATTTGTGGCTTATTCCGGAATTGCGGAACGGAGTCGAACATTAGAAATAAACTGGTGATTGGTGTGGGTAAGCAGCATCATAAAAATATATGTGAAATATTTTCAAAACAATTTTATTTGCGCAAATATAGGTAATGTAATTGCAGAGTAGATAAAAATATCAAAACAATAACATTTCCTATGGATTTAGAAAGTGAATGAGCAAGCAACAAAAATATCTCAAAATCTCTTTAGTATAAATTAATTGAAGATATTGAATTTTAAAGCCACACAAGTTTACAAAATGCACCATCTAAAAATAGTGCAAAAACTAAGACATCAAATCAACTTGTTCTTATAAATTAAAAGATCAAAAAATAACTGCTTATAATCGGTTGAGTCTCAATAAATTTAAGATATAATTCAACATTTTTTGGCAGTTTATAACTTACAAACACGCTTTTAATGCTCAACTCAATATTTATTGTTCTATTTATTTTATAATAACTAAGAAATAAATTCGTTTAATTCTCAAGTTTCACATTTGATAGTTAAAAGTTTATCCAAAAACTTGTCAACTAATTGGGCACAAAAAGTTTTGCGACAAAAAAAACAAAAGCAGACTTCAAGAGAATAAAGTTTTTAATGGGAGCTGTTTGTTTGTGTGTGTCTCTCGGCCACTCTGCATGCTATCAACCAACAAACTAGCCCAAATTGTTGACTATGTTAGCCACTGAAACATCCAGTTGAATCTCTCACACAGAGTAGTACAGAGTGAAACTAAATCCAAGCCCAAACCCAAACCCTCCAAACCTGCAGGAAGCGTATAGAAATGTGCCGCAATGCTACGAATAGCCTGTTAATTAGTCTCACTTAGAAAATAAACTGCAGTAATTAAGAGAAGGCAGCCAAAAACTCAAACGAAATTCCACCCACTAAGAACGCCCCAAAAAACTACTCGCAAAAGCTAAAAAAAAAATATCATTTTTTTTTGTTTTTTTTTAAATTCTACAGAGTGCACAAGTGGAATGGGGGGCGTGGGAAGGGGAGTGAAGTCGTGTGGAGTGGAGTGAGCATTTTAATTTCAACGCTAGAATTCTAATTAACAAACAAATCCGACAAAATACACAGCAGTAAAGAAATGCCCAGGAGAGTGACAACGAGAGTAAGAGACAAAGAGAGAAAGAGAGAGAGAGAGAGCGACAGAGAGAAAGATAGAGGGAGAGAATGAGATGGAACTGAAGTCAGCAAAAAAGTATGCTATATAAAAACGCTCGTGAGTTGGAGGGGGAAAAAGCGAAACGGAAAACCCTGTGAGCCATGATCTCCCAATTTAATATTATAATTGCTACAATTATCATTCTCATGCCATTTACACAGCAATTGCACAAAAACAAAAACAACAAATACAACATCGACGACGGCGACGTCGTCAAGAAAGCAACAAAAAAGGGCAGCACGTCAAGCGACTGGCTACGGGATATGTACGGTGAAATAGAGGCAATTACCGGGGCACTACCTACCCTCCAGTTTCCTATATATATATATACACACATACATATATATATATATATATATATATGCTCTATATAATGCTGACTCCACCCACAACATTCTCTCGTGCTCTCAAACTTTCTTTCTCTCTTTCGCTCGCATATGCATTCTCTCGACGCATGCGTTGCACAGACACTGGCAGTGGCAGAGACAGAGGCAGCGATGCTGACAGCAGCAGCAATAGCATCATCATGGCGGATACACAATGAAGATGATGATGGCGTTGATTATGCGTCGATGCTGTCAGCGGCAGCGGCAACTTCTAATGGGCGCATTTTTAAATTAATGGCTAAACTTTTCTCGTCTGCCTCGGCGATTTTTTGACTATTTGCGCTAAATAATGATAATTTTGTCAATTTGAGTGCAAAAAAAAAAGTTATATACTTTTTAACTTTGCGTTTTTGGTATTTGAACCAAATTATGCTATCTAGTTGAGTTTAACTAAAGCACTGAATTCATGTGCAATATGTTAGCAAATTTTACACAAAGTCCACATAAAAAGTATGTCATTAAAAATGTTGTTGCAATAACGAGAACAGCAAACATTAATTGATTGTACACAGTTGATAATTTGAGCCGAGCTAAATTGATTACAGAATGTTTGCAGCTGTTATTATGAAATTAATTTGTAATCAAACAAACAAACACACTACGACGCGTATACAATATAAAAATCTGCATAAAATCAACCCCCAGTTGGATCCCACAGTTGTTCTTGTCTAAAAATCATGTATTTTCAGTTAGAACGCAGCAAACATGACAAAATAATCACAAATGTTATGATAAAGTTGGTGACAAGGGTATATGTTTGTATGATAACACTTATTGAGCCCATGTAAATGAGTTTTATCGCTGGGGTGGACTAATTGAATTTGATAAAATTGCTGACACTAAGTGTTAAAGTTGCCATAAGTGGTGACAAATGCTTTCTAAGAGCCCCCACTCGGTTCAAATGGGGTTTTTTTTGTTTATTTTATCTACACTCCCCTCTTTGCCCTTGATAGTTGGATCATCAGTGGAAAGTACAAAGTACAGTTAAGCAATAATCAATTGCTTAGCAATGGTTGTATTAATTTCAGTGGCAAAAATAGTTTTGTTGCTCTTCTTGTTCGACTTGTCACTACCTTGTTGTTGTAGTTGTTGTTGTTGTTGTAGTAGTCATTGGGTTTTCAACAGAAGTCGTTTAGTGTTTGGCTACATGTCGTGTTTGTATTTCATAGATAAAATAGCGCAATTGTGCCAGCACAAAATATGTGTAATTGTCGTTGTCACTAATTAAAGCGCTTGGGCGCGTGTTTGTGTGAATTCTTTTTCTTTTTTTTTTTTTGTATTTTCCACAGACTAAAAATTGCATCTTATCTATATATAGAAAGAAGTCTGAGACAGATTTTTCTTTTCAATTCTCTGATGATTTGTGCTAACAAAATCATAGCAGACAAACTGTCGTGGTATTTATTACAAATCCGGTCTACGTGCAATCAGTAAAAAATACTCAGTTTTTGCTTTTGCGATAAAGTCGATTTATCAGAAGAATAGGTATCTTATTCTTTACTATATGTGGTAGTTGAACACCTGGTAAATAAAACTGTGAAACTTAATCACAGAAAGCGTAACTGCCATTTAACATTAAAGTTTGAATTCGAAGCGCTTGCAACGATATATGCGACTTATCGATATCACATCGTGCAGCAATGTTGCTACAGCTATCGGTAATAGTTCATATTATACAGCACTTTTTTCATTTACAGTTGCTTTTAACAGCTGTTAGCAATTCATTAGCAGCGCAATAGCAAAAATAAAAAGAAGAGAAACAAAAACAAAAGTGTATAAATAACTTAACAACTAATTTCTTTGGTTACAATTTCAATTGTTGGGTAGAAAGCCAGTACAAGCGTTACTCAATATTATAAAACAAAAAGTGTGCGGCTTGCATTAAAAAGAAATGCTTAAAATCGCAACACAAAATTTTGCTTACGATACGTTTTTTTGAAATAAGTGTCAATTATGCAGAAGCAACAATATATACTTACTTTTACGATTTTATTATGCAGCATTGTTGCGACGAAAACGAGTCCATTCAGGTGAGTGTGTTTTTGAATTTGGGAATATTAGGCAAACAAAACGACGGGCGGCAGGCATGGAAGATTCCAGCGCTTTTGTTTGCGTTGGCGGACCCAATAAAAAAAATAAAATGTAAAACAAATGCAAAAAACAAACATTGGCCACGATTGACATAAATCTTAGCAAAAAAAAGTAAAAAGGAAAACAATAGGAACAAAGCAGGAACCACAATCGATATTTCGATAAGCCGAGTACGATGCGCTCTTTCTTTCTAAAGGCATCAAGTTCAAGGTTACCCCCATTTACCTACATATTTGCCTTACCCCCATACCATTAGCTAAATATAGAGAAAGAACCACAACAAATTACTCACAATTACTCTTTATTTTTGCAGCGCCCTTGATATATCAGATTCGGGCATAGCTTTGGGCAACTCCTCGGATGAGTCAAGCAGCTCCGCCGAGCAGCCTTTGAAAAGACTTGATTTCTTCGATATCCCTGAATATAAGCCGTATACGCATGACTTGGGCAGTGATGCACAGAGCTGGGATGTTTTAATATTCACACAGCAATGGCCAGTTACAACCTGTTACCACTGGAGGGAGCAGGATCCGTCGCATGAATGCACCCTGCCGCAGAAAAAGGAATTTTGGACCATACACGGCATTTGGCCAACGAAATGGGGTCACATTGGACCCAACTTTTGCAATAAGACGGCTGAATTCGATCCGGATCAACTGCAAGCGATTCTCGATCGTTTGAATACCTACTGGATGGATTTGGAGGGGGAAGGCCCGCGGGAAGATCTTTGGAAACACGAGTGGCTCAAGCATGGCACCTGTGCCGCTATCCTGGCTGAACTAGACAACGAGCTAAAGTACTTTGGACAAGGCTTAAAGTGGAGGCAGAAGTACGTGATATCCGATCTGCTGGGTGAAGCTGGCATACATCCCGACTCCACTAACACGGTCATCGCATTGAACAATGCAATTGTGCGCGGACTCGGAAAGCAGCCCTATATCCATTGTCTGACCGATCGCAAGTACAGCCTTAGCTATTTGTCGGAGATACGCATCTGCTTCAACAAATCACTGGAGCTAATCGATTGCGATATCGACAACCAGGGCGATATGACTGCCATTAAGTATCCAGGCGGCACGGTGCACACCAATTGTTACATTGCCAATCCGGTGTATTATCCCAGTCTGGTGCCGCCGTTGCAACGCAAAGAGGATTGGAAATTCCCGCTGGTAAACGTCTACAAACTGTTGCAATTTCTAATGTGGTTCACATTGTAAATGCGATCAGTCATTGGATTTTGTTCTATTTTTTCCATTGTTTTTCATCGTTTGTTTTTTGTGGGCCGTCTCCCGACAGAAATTAAGATAATCAATCATTTGTTATGTCCCACACAAACTAAAATTAAAACTAATTTCACCAATTTTGAATGGCACTAAAAAGCGCATCAGCTGCAACGTTGATTTGTTGTTCGCCAGACTCGAGGCTAAATTGTATTTAAACTTAGACACACGTGATCGGTACACCATATCACAATCATGACGAATGCGTTTATACGGATGCTCTGAATTGTGACTATGCATGGAAGATAAGGAAATTCATTTTTATTCTTGTATATATGTATTTGTAATCACATTGAAGGAACTCCGCATAAACGTATTTATGAATGGAAAAGTAATTTAAAATGTTTGCATTACATTTAGAACAAATTATTAAAAAATTTGCCCATTTGATATCTTACCACAATATTGCGTCTTTAGACCAAACTGCTGATAATATTACTCTTGCTTGTTTAAACCATAATAATAATATTAATTATAATAATAAAAAAAAAGACACGACACACTCACAAGATATATATATATATATATATATATATATGTATGTTATTTGAATATTGTAGATTTTGTATCTAGTTATTTTATAATTTAAGGCTTCATCATAGTTAAAGAAGCTTGGAATGTAACGGTTATTTTTTAAATATCGAAAGCTTTAACTGTTTATTATGGATTACTACTGCTGCTGTGTTGAGTTGCCATTATAGGTGGCCTTATCCTCATCCTCGTCCTTGGTGTCCGCCAATCGACGTATATTCGATTCACCATATCGTGGCGGCTTATACCCAACGGTACGAGGCTGTGGCACTTCCTGTCCATGGGATGCGTCGTCAGTCGGCACTGATTTTGCTAGTGGCTGCGACCCAGATTCAGATCCTGCCGCACTTTGTGGTGCAGATTGTTGTAAGCCCGGTCCCTGCGTCGAACGTAATAGAAACATGTCCATATTACGTCGTACGGCACTGTCAAAGCAAATGGGTAAAAGATTTAATAAATCAGATTTGCATTAGATTATTTTATAATTTAGCTTACACATCATCGCGAGCTTGACGATTGTCCTCGTCAGGTTTTGTCCAGCCCATCATCTGGCTGAATCGCTGTCGCAGACGCTGCAGTCCCATGCGATTCATGTAGTCAAAGGCCATTACAGCGGGTGTGAAGATTGCCCATATTATGCTGGTCAACATGTTGAACAGATTGTTTCCGCTCCGCACCACGCGATTTATTTGCTCACTTTGGAGCACTAGCAGCACCGCATTGGGCACCAAATTCAATTCGTTCAGCGTTTTCGTTTCGTCAACCGGTTTGAAATCACGCCTAGGATAGCTGGTGGCCATTGTGAATTCGCGTATATTGCTCCCGGCGAGCAGCTCGTCGAGCACATACTTGCGCACTGTGGACAACGTCTCCGCGGCGGGAAAGGTTTGAGTGCGTGTTGTGCCGCCGGGCAAGCGGATTTGCAGACGCGTCTCCGTCCCGGAGTTCAGCGACCAATCCGTCGATCTAACTGAATCCGTTGTCGCCGTTGTGGTGGTGCTTGGCACGTTTGCCGTTTGGGATCTTCGATTCGCTTGCTCCGCACGATCGGCGGCTATTTGGGCCAGAATTCGTTCCCGTGTCTGCTGCTCCTGCTGACGTTCACGCTTAATGCGCTCCTGGTGAAGTTTGAAAGAATTTTTAATTTGTTTTTTTTTTGTTTTGGTTTTTTAACTTACTTGTAACTTTTTTAGTTCCTGATCTCGGGTGAGCGTCTGCTGGGCTTGCGATTCGCGACCCTCGCGCCGGCGTCGCAGCTCATTCTCTTTGTCGTGACGCTTTTGCTCCTCCACGCGGTCCTTTCGCCGCTGTGCGACGAGACCCTGTATATCCGTACTCTGCAATTCCGCTTCCACGGCGGTCGAACGTGTTGCCTGTGCCTCCCCTGCCAGAGGTGTTGGCACTAGCGGCGTATGTAACGCAATGTTTTGTATAGGAGAGGGCAACATCGTAGTGGCGGTCCCAGTTTCTGTATGCGCTGTACCAGCAGCTGCTGCGGACGCTGCACGGTTCTCGGCAGCTGCTGCGGACGCTGCACGGTTCTCGGCAGCGGCTGCCGCTGATTGCAACGATGCAGTTGGCTCTGGTGGAACAACAGCAACTGGAGCAGCTAGTTCAGGCAAAGCAGCTGATTCCACTGTAGCTACCACTGGTTTAGCTTCAGCTTCAGCAACTGAAACAGATTCCCGATCTGTGACTTCCGATTCCGACACATCCACTGTCTTTGCCGGCTCTGTTTTCTGAGTTGGTGCATCCTCATTGTCTGCCCCAGCAATGCTGCGGCTACTTTCATTATTAACTACTGCTCCGCTGCTCGTTGGCGCATCCGGATTTGTTCGTTTGCCCGCCAAGTGAAGCACTTTATCGATTTTGCCTCCGAGCTCCTCGACGCTTGCAACAATGCCCGTGGCAATGTCCAACGGAGTTCCAGATTTTCCAATAAAGAAAATAGATGGCACTGGCACGACTTTGTCTGTAATCAGTTGGGTTATTTATATTTATAAAGATAATAATTATATATATTAAAGTGAAGCAGCGAAAGAGTACAAGAGGTGAAAATTTTAAATAAGTATTATAATTTAAAGTGGAATGTTAATTAAGACCAATTCCCATCTTAGCAAGTTGTAAATCCCTAGCTTTTCACTCTTATCTAATGTTCACTGTACTTACATAGCGAACTAAACTGAACGTAGGTTTCACTATTGCCCTGTATTTTGACAGCCACAAAGTCGGAAGTTTGCAGCTTCGTGTGGATAAGCGAGTCATTTAGCAGTCTATCCAAATTGGCGGACATCTCATCCTGACCTATAATTTAAATACAAATGTCCAATTTGGCGAACATGACGTGGTGAAAATTGATTTTCATATATTCGATTTGCATTCTATCGTTATTAATTACCTGTAATGTACACAACGAAGATGGCATCTTTGGCCTTGGACTCTGCCACAGCCTCAGCAATGTTGCCCGTGTGCCAATTCATGTTTGTTTTCTGTCTGGGCGATGTTGTTACAAGCAATAATTTTCGACTAGTATTTCACAAATAACTTTTTTCCACCTGACATTTATGTGGTAATGATGAACCTGTCGCTAGACCGTTGTTATCGATAGTCATCGGATCAACTTTCAAAAGTCAAGACAATAAATATCTGCATTTATTTATTAAAAATATATTCCTAAACATTGAAAGATACAGCTAAATACATTTAGTCAATGAGGGAAATCGACGCTTCTTCAAATCCACTGTCCTGTGTCAATTACAGTTTTTACTCAGCAACAGAATCTGCAAATACGGAAATATTAAATGTCTGCCTTCACTCCCAAGGTGGTAGACCAAATACCATCGTCAAAGTCCGAGCAGACAATGGAACTGGCTGGCGTCACAGATAACTCGCTGCGCTCCACGTTCGGCAGTCGCGCAACTCGAACACAACATCGTTTTGGCTTCGCTATGAGTGGAAAGGAGAGTCCTCCTCCAGCTGCTGGTGCTTGTTGTCCTTTGATGCGCTCCAAATTGACGCGACATTTGCGTAGCGATATATACTCCTGATAGTTGACATCGCTCTGGTCAATTATGAAGGGGTGCCGAGGGATTTTAATGATCATCTTTTTAATTTTATTTTGATGCGACATCTTGTCAGGGAATTGGGGGAAAACAAAATGGTTCAAATGACGCTATGCGATCAGCTGATGTGTTATCGATATTTACATTCAAAGAAATGATACAAGAATTTTATATTTATTTATATATATACTTTGCGTTGACAATAGTTATTATTATGGCTAATTTATTAATATTGTATACATTGTACTTTAGTCCATAATTGCTAAATACATATAATCGATTAATACGAAATAGTGATTAGCACAAAGCTAACGCGTTGTGCAACACTAGTTAACAGGCATTGTTTTTGTGTGTCATTATTGCAGAGGGGATATTGAGAGAAAAAATTAAATATTTGTAAAAATACGCATTTATTAAGACCCAAACACTCCTAGCAACAGCCGACTGCAATGAGCGATGTACAAACACTGATGGACATGGGTTTTCCCAAAGATAGAGTGTGAGTGCATCTTCAATAAATATTCTCTCTTCTCTTTCAATTTATATTTTCAATTATATTTTATTTTTAAGTGAATATGCCTTGAATGTAACTAACCATAAGGGCGTTGAGATGGCTATGGAATGGCTGTTGGCCCATGTTGATGAAGAGATACCAGGTGCAGTGAGTGCCGCCGCTGCACCAGCTGCAGCATCCACTGCCACTGCCACTGCAACCGAAGACTCGGCGCCGAGCAGCAGCGGCGCCAGTGAAGATCCCATTGCCAAATCGTTGAAATGCGACGATTGCGGTAAGGTGCTCAAAGATCAGACAGAGGTGGAATACCATGCCGCAAGGACGGGTCACGCTAACTTTTCCGAGTCCACCGAGGAGAAGAAGGCCCTCACCGAGGAGGAGAAGAAGGCCCAACTGGCTCTCATCGAGGAGAAGCTCAAACAGAAACGCGTCGAGCGCGAGGAGCGGGAAAAGATTGAGGCCCTGGAACGTGAACGCAATCGCATACGGAGCGGCAAGGACATGACCGAGGCACGCCGCCGCATGGAGGAGATCGAAATGAAGAAGATCGTCGATCAGCGCAAGCGTGAAAAGGAGGAGGAGAAAGCTGCACGCGATCGCGTGCGCGCCCAAATCGAGGCTGACAAGGCGGCTCGGAAAGCCAGGTGAGTCAAGTAGATCAAACTTAAAAAGAATCTCTTCATTTATACAAGCATCTTGCAGGGAATTGAAGAACAGTCCCTCTGCTGCGATGTCGGATGCTGTGCCATCGGTCAGTTCGACTACGACAGCCACGTCGCCTACTGGTGTGAAATCACCGCCTCGGGATTACACCGAGACACGCATCCAGGTGCGACTGCAGGATGGCTCTACGCTCTCCTCTGAGTTCAACGTGAAGGAGCCGCTGTCCGCTGTGCGTGTCTTCATCCAGGTCAAGACTGGCATTGAGACACCCTTTGCCCTGATGACCACATTTCCGCGCAAGATATTTGCCGATGATGACTATGAGAAGCCGCTAGAGGCACTGGGCCTGGTGCCCTCCGCTGTCGTCATTATGACCAAGTCGACGGCGTAAATCGAATCCCATTCAAACAAACAACAAGAAACACAAAACCAACAGCAGCAGCTGCAACTACAACTAATAAACATTTACAAACGATATTATATTCGTAAAAAGTATGGCGCGATATTCCCAGTCGCCCTCTCAACTAAGGGCATTAAGTGTACGATTTTAAATAAAAACTTAAATTAAAGTTTTACAATTTATACAATCGGTTGCTGTTAATTCATTCAATGAATAAGCAACAATTCTGGCTGACAAACATTTACAATTGCAATTTTATTATTTTGTGAAATTACAAAAAAAAAAAGGGATCAATTTCAGTTTTCAGTTAAAGGCATGATTTTTTATTGGAGCTTTAATTAAAGTTTTACAATTTATAATTGTAGCATTCGTATGATGGAAATCTGTTGTCAATAATTCTTTGACCAGAATAATCAAAATTTATGTCTAACATTTATTATGGTCAGTTGCTTAATTTTTCGAAATCATACAAAAAAATTGAGTAAATTTCAATTGCTAATGAAGACTGCTTCTCTTTTCCAAGTTATAGCGGAAATCGCAGAAAACCAAAAAATGTCAGCTCCTCATTTCCAGTTAAGACATAATTTTAAATAAAAACTTAAACTAAAATTAATTCTAATAAGTTTTTATTTGTTTTTTTTTTTGCTACATGAAAGGCTCCACATAGCCTTTGATTTTCTTGACGCTGCGCTCCGCTGGCCGCACATTCAGGTGTTGTCCGAAAATGGTGAACTCCATGTTGCCCACGTGCATGCCAAAGACACACTCGCTCTTGGGAACGGTGCGTACCTTGTGATCCTCGCCCAGGAGCTTGAGCACGTTCTTTGTGTCCATGATACAAATGCCGTTGAGGCCAACTAGAGTGGAGCATTTGGATTGCATTACACGCAGCTTGGCGCCATGCAGATCCATCTTAACCAGCTGCCTGCTGAACTCCTCGTAACGTTTCTCGTGCACCTGCGGTACCTCGTCCCCCTCCTCCAGCTCCAAATGCTCGCGCATGTAGCCCCGCCACAGGCGGTGCAGTGGCAGCGCCTGCTCATACCTCATTTGCCGCGTGGGCAGCGTATTCAGTCCCAGTTCGGCGTATTCCCGGCGATTCAACGTGCTCGACTTGTGGGTGCGTCGCTTGCGACTGTGTTGCTTCTTGACTTTGGGCCCATGCAGCATGGTTATGTGGTCGGGAATGATTTTCACATTGCAACGATGATGCGGCACCACGAGATCGGTGAGAAATTCCCTTACAGTTTCTGTTTCCCTTTCCATTTTTGATTTGTTTACAATTTGCAATTTCAAATGCTTTCAGCCAGGTAAGCAGCTCACAAGCAAAACGCACAAATTTGAGGAGTGTTGCTAATTTACACTTGGTCACTTGCACACCTGAACTTATTCTAAATGTATTAGCTTTTGTGAATTTATTTTTAGCTACGTAGTTATATTTTATTTAAAATTACACACCAAGAGAAATTTATGTTTAGCGTGCTACGATCCTCAACATCACTTGCAATCGCCGAACTTATCGAAAACAAACAGCTTTATATGTTAATTAATATCCTTCAGCAGATCTGGCCGCTTTATTTATTTCCCAAGCGCTTTAAAATTGGAAAATGAAACACATTATGAGAATTTTAAAATTGATAAAAAAAAAAGGGAAATCGTAATTATACCTATTTGGTTCTGTTAATTTAAATGCTGTTACAGCGCTAACAGACTCGGCTACATGTTGCTGGCCTGTACTATGAGGCAACATGTTGCAAACAGTCAGCTGTTGGTAAAATACCGAAAATTTATCGATTGGTCACACCGCTCGTGTAAGCCCGGTCACATTGCCAGAAATTTTGTTGTTGTCAGTCCTATCACGACTTTCGCATAAACGACACGCATAATATCGGTAGGAAGACGCCGCGTGTGTTTCATGCAAAAGGCAAAGGAAAAATTTAATACATACACACATATGTATCGCAAAAGCCATTTCGCTGCTGCCTACCAAACTTCGGGCTAGTGTGTGTGATAAATTGTTATTAAAAAATAATATTGAGCCCCCTCCAACCCGCCCCCAAAAACGTGACAAATGCACAAGTAAAACAACAACAAAAATTTTTTATACAATTGATTGCTGTCGGTCTCTCTCATTCGCTCGCTCTCTCGCGGTCCTCTCTCTCTGTGTGTGTCGAAATTAATGTGTGTGTGCGCCAATCAACCACAAATAACAACAACAAATTCGAGAGACTTACTGCATTTTAGTCGTTGCCGCGCTTTAGTTCGCTTTGAATTTTGATTTGTGTAAATTTCATATGATTTACGTCTCTCATTCCGTCGTCGCCGTCGCAGTCGCTGCTGCAGTCGCCGTCGCTGCACACACACACACACACGCACACGTACGTAGTTACGCACACAGATAAGCAAACACACGCACCCAGCAGACAGACTGACACACACACAAATGCGGAAGAGTCGCCGCAGTCGTCGCAATCAGCTTCCTCCCCACCGTTGTTGTTGCCATCAAACAAAAAAAACCGACGCCGCCGCTCAATAATTTGTGCATTTTTCTTAAGGTAAGCCGCTGCTACAACAACAACAACAGCAAACACCAAATTGCAATTTTTTTAAAATGTTTTTTTCTATTTCATTGCAATTTCTTCCTTTATTACACAAATTTCACATTGTTTCTTTTGCGTGCAGCGGAGTCGGCAGCTTCGCAGCAGCAGCATTAGCAAAAAGTGTCAAGTGCGCGACGCTGACGGCGACGCCGACGACGTCGCTGCTCTCTTTCGCTCTCTCTTTTGCTGCTGCTACTGTTATTGTTGTTAGTGTTGCAAAACATGTGCACGTATTAAATAAGAAATTTACGTTTTTTTAAGTTGATTAAACTGTCTCTTTATGTAAACAACACTTTAAAAAAATAACGCCATACAACACTTTGTATTTTTGTTTGCTCTCTCTCTCTCGCTGAACTGTCTCACGCATACATGCGCACACACAAACAAACATACGCACACTTTTACACAGCTTACATGGACGCGCCCCGGTCGCAGCTAACGGCACTTTTCTTCTTTTCCTTTGCCTTTTGCCTGTCAAAAAATGCGCCTAAAAATCTAAATCTCAGCTGCTTCATCTTTCTTCTGCGTATGTTTTTTTATCCTAATTGAAATTATCTTTTTTCTTGCAGTCGCAGCGGAAAAGTCTTCGAAATCATTCAAAATAATATGAAAAATGTGCACTAATTAAATTCGATAAAAATAATTTTTAATGTGTTAAATCAAAAATAGAAAACAACAAATTTGTGTGCGTTGAACAAACAAACGAAGCAACAACAAAATTACAACAAACAAATGGGCAACTATTGAATGGCGGCCATTAGTGGCCCCAAGCGGCATCCATTGAGCAATCAACACCATTTCTCCCATCCAACTAACAGCAGCACCACCACCAACAATACACCCAGTCACACCACAAGCACCACCAACATCCGCAACAACAACAACAACAGCAGCAACAGCAAGCTTTATAGCTATAAAACGACAGCTAATCCCCAGCACCATCAACACCAACAGAACACAGCACCAAGCTACAGCACCACCAATATCATCAAATCCTCCACTGCCAATTCCATCAACAACACCACCAACGCTGAGCAGAGCAAGAGCAACAGCTGCCCAAATTCTTCAGCTGCTGCGCCGCGTAGCTCGATGAGCGTATCGATGTCACTGGTACAGGGTGGTGCTGCCGGTGGTGCGCCACAGGGCGCCAGCGCAATACTAGCAGCCGCGGCTCCATATTATCAACCGCCAGCGGTGCCACAGGATGTTCAACCGGATCGTCCAATTGGCTACGGTGCATTCGGCGTTGTCTGGTAAGTTTTTTTGTACAAATTTTCTACTTTTCGAGTAATTAAAAGCGAAGGGGCTGAAATGCTTTAATTTAGTTTGGGGGAATATAGGATCTAGAAATCTTAGCGGCTTGGTTTTTGATTTGAAAGCATCCCAAAATGTCAAAAGTTTGTTCATAATACTCTAATTTTCTAAACCTAAAAGCTCGAGTAACTCCCTGATTCTCTAAGATCTATAAGAATTTATTATTATGTCCACCGATTAGATAGTCTTCAAGGCAATATTTGAACTGTTTTGAGTAATCAATATAGTTTTTCAATTATCAGGGAACTGGAGTTAATTATGCCCTGTTAAGGATGTTATGTAAAAATATGTAACAGGCAAAAGGAGGCATCTATTCACACTGCTTTAATATACATCTTCTTAACAGCCCAACTCAAAGCTAGTTGCATATTTGATACTTAATATATGTTCCGTTTAGTTCTTATATTTTGTTGTTTATTTTGTGTTTTACATGTATTGGTGTGGGGGGCGGCGGTTGAGGGGAGTTTATTGTTGCTGGGTAGCTGCTTACTAGACTTTAGAACAAACATGTAACTGGGTTCAATGCCTTTTTGCCTGGCGGCGACCTTTGCCTGTGTGCTGCAGTCCTTTATGCCTTGTCCCTTATCCATAGGCCTTGCGTCCGTTTCGTTTTGCTTTGTATTTTTATTTTTTTTTATTACCCCCTTTTTTCTGTGCGGTCTGTCGTCGCAGCGTCAACATTAACATCAGCTTGGTCGTCCTTCGTACTTTGTGCCCGATGCATTTTGTCCCAAACGTAACGTAACGTAATCTAACGTAACGGTAGGGTGGTTTTTCTATAAAATGTTACTTACCCCCTCACCCCCCACCATGCAGCTCCCTCTCCTCCTCTTGCTCACCCTCTCTCTGTTTTGTTTTGCTATCTTCTCATTTTTTTTGTTCTCTTGTGAGTTGCTGTTTTTGGCTCGCGGCTTGGCAAAAGTTTTTCCGCATCCTTTTTCTTTCCATTTCAGATTCTTGCTGGGAATGAAAATATTTTTTACAATTTTACATTAATTGTTGCTAAACGAGTTTTGCTTTTGTCTGATGTAACGGTTGATATTTTTGACTTGTTTTTGACAGCTGAAACTGAAATTTGGCAACGGTGCACAAGAAATAAACTTACAACAAATATTCATTCACGTGTAAAACGGCATATCCGGCATACAAGAGTAGGGGGGGGGGGGGGGTGAGAGGGGGTGTGAGTGTGTGTGTGTGTAGAGGGGCACAGGGGCTTGTGTTGAGTAAACAGCGAAGAGAAGCCAGTGAAAAACTGGCACACGCTAAGTGACGCCAAATAGAAGCAGCAGGAGTAGGCAGAGGAGGAGTAAAGTTGAAGTTGGTGCTTAAAAGTAGGCACAAGGAAGCTCTGCGGCGCATAAAGACGACAACGAAATGTGCCACAAGTGGTGGGAGTGAGGGGAAAGTGGAGGAGATGCAGAGCAGAGTCAGGCCCTAAAGAACGAGCTGAGAGAAAAGCCGGCTTGGCTTAAAGCACACGAACAGAACCCGCAGAATAGAGTCATTGACGTTGGATTGGCTTTTGAAAGCAATCATCATGTTCTCGCAGTGTTCTGGTCTTTGGTCTCTGGCCTGGGTCGTAGTCGCAGTCACAGTCGCAGTCATAGTCGGAATTGGAGTCGGAGCTCAAAGAAAAAAACTATATTAATATATTGCTATGGCGCACTGTAAATGCAATCAAGCGTTAAATTTAAGTGCCAAATGTCGAACTTGTTAGATGCCGTGTGGCCAGATGCCAGGCTAGTTTTTTAGTTTATGGGCACTACGGAGCAATGTGCCGTTGTCCCGCCTAGTAAGCAGCAGCAGGTGAGCAGACCTACCTCTGCAGACCTACATATATCTATATGGATACATGCATATATATGTTTATATATATATATATATATATATACATATAGATGTGGCAGGAAGTGAAGCGGCATTGCTGCGAGACAGTGTCATAGACTATATTTTTTGGGGTCGTTTCCACTTGATATGCTAGCTTAATGAAGTTTGGCAACAGGGCAAAGGTATTCACCTAAAATGGCTCACAAATATGCCTTGAAATTAGCTGCAGCATAATGTTAATTTTTGATAATATAGTTTAAAATGCATTTGCAGTGCGGGAGGCAACAACTCTTAACTAATTAACAAAACTAATGTTTTCTCAATAAAATAAATGCGTTGCTTAAATCAGTTTACAATTCATTTCGTCGAATTAGGAAATCATTTATATACACGCACAACAAGATTAACCAATTAATCCTAAGCAAACTTCTACGAATTTTTCTCACTGCATTCAAGACAACAAACATAAACCAAGCACAGAGGGTGTAGGGAGTAGGGGGGAGTCGGGGAGAAATGGGCAATGAAAAACGCTTGTTTCGGTCAACAAAACAAAAATATTGGACACAGAGTCCGTAGAGTCCAGTGCTGGATAGCGTCTTTTTGGCCTGTGCTGCTTGCTGCAAATGCAGTCGAAGACTACAAAGGTGAAGAGGAGTAGGATGAAGGAGAAGAGGAAGAAGCTAAATAAGAAGCAGAATTGTGCGGCATGAGCCGAAAAGAGCCGCAAAAGATGACCGAGCGAGCAGCGCACATCTTGGGCTTACTTAAACTACCTGCAACTGGTTTTTGAAGCAGCAGGCAGGCAGACGAAGACGACAAGTCCAAGAACGGACAGTCGCGACAAACAGACAGAGAGACGGACGGTGAGACGAGGAGAGATGTGTGTAAAAAAAAAACCTTTTGCCTGAATACAAAACTCGCTTCCTGCTGCACGACTTGTGGCCTGCTCTCTGAGCTCTGGGCTCTGTCTAAATGTATCTGGCCTGGTCAGGCACCAGCACCAGCATCAATACCAGACACAGGCACAGGCTGTATGCCTTCGCCTTCGCCTTCGTTTTAGCCTAAGCCACAGCCTCTGGCTAGCAAGGTGTCGTCGTTGTCGACGTAGTCGTCTTCGTTGTTATCTGTTGCCCAGGCTAGCCTAGCCAGGCTTGCTTTTGTGCAGCGCGCGTCTCTCGTGTTCCTGTTATTTTAGATACCCTTTGCACTAGGGGTATTCTCGTTGATATACACAAAATGTGTTCAAAGAAGAGATCACTTTAAATTCTATTGCAAGTATTCTGAATGTAACCTTTTTTTTTTATATTTTATATGATGTGAAAGGTAATAAAATTTAAACTAAGACTTATATAAAACGTTTCAGAAGAATGCTCGATGTAAGCATTAAATTTGGGTTGAATTGTAAATATTTGAAATCAAAGTTTAGATTAGATAGTTTTGATTAGCTTCAAATATCTTGGAAATCAGGATCAGCGATGCATCTTCTATTTATGTACTTAAATCCTAGCGAGGGTATCTCCGGTTCGTTAACGTGCACTAAACTACCTTGGCAGTGGTGCTCTAGGCTTTTGGTCTTTGATCAGGCGCAAATCCTGCTGCTAATCTCGAGTCCAATGGCCCTGCCCAGCTCAGCTTAGGCCCGCATCGCTGACGCGCGATTTCGATGCGATTCCCTGGCGTTAATCGTCGCTGCTGCATGCCGCTTGCCGCTTGCCGCTTGCTGGTTGCTTCCCCTTTCTGCTGCCCGCCTGCCTGCTTGCCTGCCTGTTAAGTGATTCCTCTCGCTCTCGTTCCCCCTCTCACTCTTTCCGCTGCACCACCGAAAACAAAAGCAATGCAAAAGCCGTGCATGCGACAGAGCATTGACTACATTGAGTACTACCGGGACACGTAGTTTTATTTTACCATCCACTATTTCTTTTCACATCGCTGTTGTTTTTCAGTTCTTTCAGCAGCCGCCGGAACAGCTGCTCTGCTCGTGGCTGATGCTGAGCGGCTTTTGCTGATGTTGTTGTTGTTGTTGTTGTTGTTGTTGTTGCTGTTACTCCTGGTGGTTGGTTGAACAACCTTCGACAGTTTTTAGCTATTTTGTCTGTCGCACAAACACACACAAACACTCACAAACACACACATACATTCTGCAGACAGGCCCGCTTACAGGATATGTAGTCCCGCATATGTTTATCGTCTGCCACCACATTCTCGTGACTCCTCTCCTCTCCTCTGCTCTTCTCTTCTCTTCTCCCCATCCTGACCCATTCCGTTCCGTCTCATCTCTTGCTTCGCTTGAATTGTAGTAAAAACTTCCCTGAAAACAGTACGAACATCCCTTGCACTGCAGTTTTCCGTGACTAAAGTTTTTCCCAGCCTGTCTCTCTATGCTCTCGTTGATTTTCCCAAAAAAATAAAAAAAATTGTATTTTCAATGTGTGTGTGTGTGTGTGTTTGAGTTTGACTCTGAAAGTGTTTGAATAATTATCCTGTTTTTCATTGCATTCGTTGCTCTTCATTAGATTTCCCTCCACTTCCTGCTATTCCATTTTATAACTGCCATTGATTGCATTGGCAGCCGACAGAAGCCAAAGAGTTTTTCATATATTTATTTTTGTTGTTGTTGGAGTTTTTATGCATTTTTGAACTTTGTGTTATTCATGGTTTCGAGCGGGTTTTAGTTGGGTTTATGGTAAATCCCTGCATAAATCATGAACTATTCTAGCTTAAAGTTCACAGAGAAGTTTCGGTTTTAGCTACCGACAAATAAAGTTTGGCAACAGCGCACAGATTGTATACTACCAAGAGCAATAATTACGTTGATAGCACTCCGTATGCACCTCTTATGATTACTTTTCAAAATGTATTTTTAGAGATTCCATGCTACGAAAAGTTAAATGTATATTTCAAGTAGAGCTATATATTAATTATTTTTCTAGTGAAGATTGTGACGCTTGCTGTTATTTAATTGAATTTGTTCTAGCACGTATTTCCTAGTATTACCTCAAGTCATCTAATCTTTGATTGCCTTCCCTTAGTGTGAAATACGGCAACAGCGTCAAATAGCAATAACAACAATCTTTACTAAAATACAACGCTCAGCGCCTGCTTGCTGGAAATGCAATTTTCGTCCATAAAAACCAACTCAAGTGCTGCCTCGGCTTTAGGTAGCGCCCAATAACAACGTGCCAGTTTCTATCGGTCCTCCTCCACTTCTGCCACCATCCTTGTATCCTGATAATGCTACCGCTACTGCTCCTGCTCCGGTCGTGCCAAAAACTATTTTGTGCTCTATGCTCTTTTGTTTTTGGCCAAACATTTGCTGTACGTTGGCAAAGAATTACGCACGCAATTTTGTCTACAGCTTCATTGCGCCCTCGCATCACAAACACACAATTTATATGTGTATATATATACACACACACACACACACACACATACACTTACACATGTGAGTCACTTGCTACGGCCAGCTTAGTTTACTTGAATTACGTTCTATGTTTCAAGTGAAGCGCAAATGTATCTTTGAGGTTTATATTTTCTATCTTTCTCTATCTCGCTCGCCAACTCTCTCGCTCTCTCTCTCTCTCTATCGTTCAGTCGCCTGCAGCTGCGGCTTTAGGTATCATGTAACAGTCACAGCAAACACTCTGGCAACGTGGTATGTTTGCACACTAAGAGAAAATTTCTAGTATTACGCTCGTTTTCCAACTTATTTTATTTATATTAATTTGATGGTTGCTAGAATGTAAACCTCTAAAAATAGATCGTGACCCATTAGAAATGGCTAGAAAGAGTTTGATTATTACATTTAATTGATAGCAGCATTCTTACTTGTTTCAACTTAATTGGAGTGCGTACCTTTTTTCTCCCTGTGTGTGGCGTATCATGAAATAGTTTTTCATTGCGTCTCGCGCCGCCCAAGTTGGCTTGCTCTCGTCGCAGCAGCAAACCTTCTGCGTGCGTTCAAAATGAAAAATAATAGTCAACAAAGTGCCACCAACGAAAAAGCTTTAGCCCAGCGAGACTTTAGCTCCCTGCACTCCACGCCATGCCCTCGACCTAGACTTGCCCCAGTCAGTTGCAACAGCAGCAGCAGCAGCAGCAAACCCAATTCACCTACAGCAAAATGCATTTACACCACGCGCAGGTAGCTGTCAAGGTGTGTGTTGGAGTATTGTGTGTGTGTGTGTGTGCATGCGTATGTGTGTGTGCCAAATAAATCATCGTGTGCTGTTGTTGGACAACAGAACGAAACGTCGAGCGATGAACAAAACTCTTTGCTACAACCAACGGATCGTAAACTACATTGGAAAACTGAAATAGACAATTCGTCGTAGAGTCATAGAGACGAGGGCGCAGGAGGTGGGCGGGGCGGATGATATGGGGCTAGCAGGAGGGAGGTGCAGTTAGACAGCTGGACAGTTGAACTGGCAGCCTGCGGGCAACTACTTGAACCCGAACTTAATGAAGCCACTCGTACACAGCCGGTCTACAACCAAAAAACGAGAGAGAGAGCGAGAGAGAGAGAAAAAATCCATCACATTCGAATGTTATCTGGAGGGTGGGGGGGTGTTGTGGAGTAGCGGGCAGGCGTTAAGCTATCTAGAGGGCACCACCGTCACTCTCTCTGCCTCCCTCCCCCCTCTTGTTCTGTGGGCCAGCGAGAAACTAATTAAGTTTTGCGTCAAACTATGAAACAACTGGAAAAATGTTTGAGACAATTTATGTATACGTTTCCGCAGCCATGATTTAAAGCTAATAGTACGCTTGTCAAAGGCGGCTCGTCAACATTTTAAGCCACTGTTTTTTTTCTAGCGTATTGTAACAAATATTTATGACGCAATAGAATGCTTTATGCACTGGCAGAGATTGGTTGAGATCTAGAGAGAGAGAGTGTGGCATCAATTATGTGTTTGTTTCGTCAAACTGGTTGCTGGAAGATCATTCATTCTACACATATATATACAGCTTAAGCCTTTTTATTTTATGGCATGATACCCAATATGCCTCACATCACATCCTTTTATTATTTCGCGTTTCCATTATTAGTCTGCGTTGTAATTAACGTAAGTGTGGCAAAATTACTGCTTTGTCATATGAACATTCAACCTATTAAGGCTGGTAGAAATGTTTTTTTAAAGATAAATATTTTCTAATATTAATATTAATATTTATATCATCTGCTCGTAAATTTTTATAATTTAATTGCTGCTTGTTATCTTTTCATCATAATCGCTATTGAACATGTGCATTTTAATCACATCATTCCCCTTAGAGTTTTCCTCCAACTAACTGCTATTTATAGCCAAAAAATAAAAGAGGATGACGAAACGTGCTAATTAAACGCCGCAGCTTCGTCATTTTCTAAACGTTTGCGTTTTCAGTGCTGGGGACAGGATTTGAGGTGGCTTTCAGCAGATGCTTTGGATGATGCTGCTCCATTGAGCCAGCTTCTCTTATATTTAGCACAATGCATGAGTCTTTTATTTTTTATTTGTTGTTGCTGTTGCTGTTGTTGTTGCTGTTGTTGTTGCTGTTGCTGTTGCTGTTGAAGCCACAGGCACGACGGCACAAGTCAGTCAGCCGCAACAAGAAAATCGTGCGAGCGTTTAATACGAGAAGTATCTGGAGTTGAAGTTGCAAACAGCCGCAGCAGCAGCAGCAGCAGCAGCCACCAACTGCTGTCATTGTCTGAGTCTGCTGCTGGGCCGGCTGTTTATGCTAAATGAGGGTTAAAAATGAAACGGCAGTGAGCCAAGCTTCTGCTATGTCTTTTGACTCGTTCTCGCTCTGCCCCTGCAAATAGCAACTGTAAATGTCTGCTGGCTGCCCCAATCTTTCCCCTCGCAGAGAGTGACAGCTGTGTTGGACTGTTGCATTTGCCCTTCTATCTGAAATCTTTTGTTGTATGAGTTTTGACAACATTTGCCACCAACACCCACCCACCACCTCCTTTGCCTCTCTCTCTCTCTCTGACTCTTTGAATTGGCGATGCGGTGCAACTTTGATTTATCTGCTGCGGCTTCTGCTGCTGCTGCTGCTGCAACGTGCTCTCAGCCCAATTTGTTACCACAATTTGTGCAGATTTTGTGCTGTGTGTTGCCCGTAGCAGTGTTAATTAACAATTGTCTGATGTCTGGTTTCGAACGTTAATCGATTTCGATTGACAGACATTTCATGTGCCTCTTGGCTAAGTTTGCCGCAATTGTGTGGCAAACTCAAATTTTTGCCATTGGCGTTTTGTATCTTTGATGTGTAAAGTGATTGTTTAGCATTCGAACTTATGCATTATTTTCTTTGGTTATTATTTATATGGTTTTTCAAGACATCATTTAGTTTTGGATACAATCAACTTGATTACGATTCCAAATTTTCCAACTTTTATATGTAAGAGTTATATGCATTATGTAAGAGCTATTTAAAATAATGTCAAGTTCATGCAAATAGTAAAGCTTGCCACCTGAAGTTTGGCAACACTGCAGCTGCCTTCTTAACACACACACAGAACTACACAAACACACACGCACACACCTTAAGTGTCTCCTTAATACCTTTGTCGCACCCAAAAAAAAAAACCCTAAATACAAAAAGGTTAATTTGTAATGCTTTATAGACTTACCTTTTGCCCGCATCTAAAATCGCTTTTAACTGATGCTCTTAACATATTTCCTTAACCTCAATAATGCCACAATCAAATTCTGCCGCATTGCCGATTAAAATTCCAGTACCTGGCCGGTCGCCAGTTGCGTTTGCCTGCAACTGCAACTGAGACTGCGGCAGCGACTGCTGCATCATTGTGCTTGCCACACTAAACGCTTTTGACATTTCAATTAAAATTCTACAAAGTCTTGTCTATTACGATGCGGTAATTGCAGTCGCAATGACGACGACGACATCATTGTTATACCCATTAACTGAAAAATGTGTATAATAGTGTATATCCATAATTAAGTTTTTCCAAAATTTGGTTTACTTGCTTATCAGCATATTAACATTGTATTCTATATGATTTATTATATAGCCTAAGATAAAGTTTAGTTTTAAAGATATAAATAAATAAGTTTAGATTGAGGAGTTCAGCATGTATTTTGACTTACAGGGCATCTGCTAGTCAGTCATCGCTTGCTCATAGGCTGCACATTTGGCAAATGTATTTGAAAATGGTTCAGTTGGCGCCACTGTCTGCTGTTTTGTAGGCTGTGCTGTGTTTTCTGTCTTTCTGTTTTTCTTTTTTTTTTTCCTTACACATTTTCCATGTGCTGTCAACGCTGAGAGATAATTAGACGGACGCGTTAATTGTGGCACTTTCAAATGTTTTGCGACATACGTACGCTGTTGCTTGTAGCTTTGTAGCTCATCCACAGTTGCATGAGCCACGCCTCAAAATGTGGCACATATGTATATACATTAATATGATTGCTGGTTATCTGCTGCAGCTGCTGCTGCTAATGTCTTATGACAAATGAGCAGCCGCAGTGACTGCAATAAGCAAGAGCCACCTCATTCCCCTCACCAACCTCCTCCTTCTACGCCACCTTCTCTTCCTCCACCAACTTCTCCTCCTGCTTAATCCCCTTCCGTCTCCAGCTGCAGCTTTGGTCGTAAGTTCATCTGTTTCCATCTGCTTTGTCAGTTTTCCCCATTTAGGTGCCGCTTCACATTGCTGTTGCTTTTGCTTTGGTTGTTGTTGTTGTTGTTGTTGTCATTGTCAGGCTGCTGTTGCATTTTAAGTCGCTGACATTTGTCTAGTCTGTGGATGGCAATGGGCTGATCTGGATTTGGCCACACCCAACAGAGGCAAACAAAGCTGTGTGCGCCACCTGCAACATGCCTCAAGATATTTTGCCTTAGGTGCTCTCCAGTGTATACATATCTACCTGCGATTTGCCTGACATGTTGCATTTTCATTACATTAAAAAGTAATATCAATAGGCTTCTTTCTTTTTTAATATTTTTTTTGCATACTTCCTTTTTTGCATTTTGAGTCAGCAACAGCAGCAGCAGCAGCAGCCGTCAGCTTCTCATTGTCAACTGGCGTTATTGATGTATGATCTTGATTTCCGTACAATAAACAACGAATGTACATGACAAAAAAAAAAAATGCCAACCCCCCCGATGACCCCCGTCGCTCAACTCCTACGTGAACTCTTGTTGTTGCTTTGTGTGTCTCAGTTTGTTTTTATTTTCTGCTGCCTTGGCGCCTACATCATCTGAACTGCGTCATCTGAAGATTTGTAATGGGAACGCAGCGATGACTGTGCAAGGCGGCGCTTTTGGGGCAGGTTAACGTTGCGCTTTGTTGCCAATTTTCAATAAACTTCAGCTGTTTTTCTTTCTTTCTTTTTTTTTATATATACAAATGAAATGCCAAATGCCATACGCAGCAGAATATCTCGTTTATTGATTTCGCAATGAAATGTGAGCAACAATGCAATTTTATTTGTAAGCCGACAAATTTCCACAGAATCAAATCAACTGTATTTATTTATTTATTTTTTTTTTTCAAAAAGTTGTTTTTAATTAGTATACGTTATTTTCAACTATGTTGCATTTAACCATACAAAGTGAAGCATTTGTTTTAATTTCTATGTATAATTTACAGCCATGAATAATTGTAGAGTACGCCACATGAGCAACAATTTACTAACAATCATGCATAATAATTGTATTTTGCGTATATGTGTATATAAAATATGTACAATTATTACAACTCAATTATGACGAATTATTCAATTTAACTGCCGAAAATTGTAAATTAAATTCAATACTCCAATTAGCTATGGACTACTTAGCATTGTATGACGATAAGAATACAACTTGATAAAATAAAAAAGAAATACAGACTTGAAAGCAGGTGCAAAACTGTTTTACAAAAACTGCTGCAGGTAACAAAACAGATCCTCAGAAAATCGAAAATGTGACGAGGCAAGGATAAAGTGTTTTGCTTTACAAGAGCGAAACAAAAGCCAGGCAGGCAGTGTACACTCAAATTACAGCTAGGGGTTGTTTTCATCACGGGACGCTTAGACAGTGATCCGAACAGGATACACACACATACCCATATTTAGCTCAAGTACCTGTGTCCTTAAGCAGGACTCTTGTTCTCTCTCTCTGTGAAACAATTGCAGCTGCTTATTGATTTTATGCACATGTCACAAATCGATTGGGTCTCTCTGTTTCCCTCACATGGGTCTGCCTCTCTTCTTGCTGTTATTGTGGGAGCAGAGAAGTTATGTCGGTTTGGACTTGATCTTGGACACGGCAGATGGTCTGAGATAATAGCGACGACACAAGTGGGCCGTTGACCCTGAGGGGTAGCAACAACAACCAGCGAAATAAAAAAGGATGAGCATGAATGTTAATATTGACGCAAGGTGGAGCTTGAAGAAGCTGTGCGCAAAACTTTTGTGTATGTGTGTGTTGCCTGCACCGTTCGGTTAGCCAATTTATTAACGAATTTTTCAACGAACCGGGCAGACGACCGACGACCAGTCAGCTACATTGTTGTTGTTGTTGTTGTTGTTGTTGTTGCTGCTGCTGGCACGCATGCGCAGCAGCGCCAACGACGACGACGACGACGACGACGCAACGTTCATTGCACCCAAAAAAAAAAGAAAAATAAACTGAAAAAATATACAACACAAAAATATAAAAAAAAGAACAAAAAAAAAAGAAGAATGAAATTTTTGTTGGGGTTTTTATTGTTGTTGTTTTTGTTGTTGTTGTTGCAGTGTTTTTACGACAACAACTGAGAACCGGATGGTTTGGCAGTGCCCAGCTTTCTTGTCTGGCACAAGGGGTGTTCTGTGGGGTCTGCGGGGAGAGAGGGTTCTACATGGGCAGCTATGGCCAGGGGGGTCGTCAAACGTTGACCGATGCGGCGGCTTATGGCCATTGCGAGGCGTTCGCTGTGCAGTTTTTCATTGGAGTTGCCTTCCTTTTTGCCTGACTGCCTGTTGCAAGTTGTTGTTGTTCTCTTTCTTGTTGTTGTTGTTGTTGCCTTGCGGGAGCTCTCCAACCTATCCCAAGTTGAATTTTGACACGCATCAGGCAAACCGAATGGGTTTCGGATGCGCACACCATGTTATGTGTGTGCGTGTTGAATGTGTGTGTGTGATGCTCCTCCCCCAGGCGGCAAAAGCGCAGTTTAAATATTTTTAATTGAACTTTTGCCTCCAGACAACAAAAACAACAACAACAACAACATTGGAACAACACAAACCGACAAAACTACAATGCGTCTTAACTTTTCTTTCTACACTATCGAAAACCGCAAGCGGGGGGCGCAAACTTCTAGCGGTGTGAGAAGATGGTGCTGCTTCTCTCTCCTGTGGTGAGGAGTGGCTTTGGCGGTTATTGATTAGATAGATATCATAAAACATGCATAAAGTTAGGAAGTAAACCTCAAGAAGACGACCCCTAAGACCCCCTAATCGAGCCAACATGTTAGTAATGGGTACATACCCATTTACAGTTAGCCTTTGATGAGTCACAATTGGGGCAAGTTAATTACACGAGTGAATTGTGTTAATATTATTTAGCTCAGGGTGCAGCTGTGTGATTATTCATGAGCCAATTGTTATTTATAGCTAAAGAAATAGGTTTCATATTATGAAATGTGAGGCGATGGAATCTTGAGAAGTTTTATTATTAGCTAGAAACGTATTCATGCTTAATTCAGGTAATAAAAATAGACTCAATTTGAATTCAGATAAAGGTATCTTTGTTCACAAATGATATAAATACAAGTTGGGCGTTAAATTGCTCCTTTTAAATAGCTCTATAATTTTATTAACAGACTATATTATTCTATCGTTTAACGGTTACATTAATTAATTAAACTCGTTTTCTTAATTACCATTCCATAATATTTAATTTCTAATTTTGTGCCTTATCTATTTTACAGGTAAGTCGATGTTAACTATTATATTGATTATTGGACTCTTGCGTAAGTATAAGAACTAAACACAACAAACAACAAAAAAAAAAAAACAAACCAACAACTGCGTTATGTACGTCTAATTAATGGGTATGCTCAAAGGGGAGGGGATTATTATGGTGGAGCAGTGTGGTTTAATTAAGTACCACCTTAAACCCGCATGCGACCAGCACTCAAAACGTTTGCGCTTTTAACCAAAAGTTTCTAAAAGTGAGTAATAAATGGATAATGGGTAGGGGACGGGGTGACTGTGTGTGTGTGTGTGTTTGAAAAATGGGTAGCCAATCAATAGACACGACACAATTTGCATCGTAAAACGCATTCAACGAAACAACAGCAACGAAATGCATTAAATTATCAATAAAAATGCGTCATAAAATAAATGTAGAAATACATAACAAAAATGCACAAAGCATATAAATATAAATAAATATACAGAGAGAGAGAGCGAGAGAGATAGGGAGATGGACAGTGAATGAGAGGAATAGATAAAGACAGAAAGATAGAGTGAGACGTGTTGATAGTGGGAACATCATCTTATACATCTGTATGGCAAAGTGTCGACAAAGTGCTTTAGCACTCGGGGTCTAGATGTATTCAAGAAACACACGCTCTAGGGTCAAAAAAAAAAAAAATGCAGCAGAAACACGCATCAAATTGACACGCACATGTGAAGAGTGCGAGTGTGTGTGGCCAGAGGGTATGGGGTTAGGGGTTGTCTGCCTCATAGCTAAGTGGATGCCAACATATGTGCACACTCTCACACTCACACACTCAGTCGTCGGGCCTTGGGACGCGACTAATAATGGGTAGCGTACGTTGGAATGCATGTAGAAGTGCAGTAAAAATAGCAAACAATGCTAGTCATCGTGAAATCAATAAAGAAAGTAATTTGAAACGTGGCAACGGACAACGAAGCTGCGACGTGGCAGCAACATCACCAACAGGACAGAGAATGAAGCACGCCGGCAACTGGCCGGCGACCACCAACTGGCAACTGGCAACTAGCAACCGGCCGGCACTCGCTCAGTGTCCAGTTCATGTCCAGGCCAAAAGGCAATTTATCTAATGGTAATATTGTATGGGCTATAAAACAATATTGGTGAAAGGCGAGGCAAGGCTTACTAATCTGCTGGACAAGGTGTTGCGGGCGGTGGTGGTGTTGGTGCTGTTGTTTCCTTGCGGCAGTGGTAACTATTTGTAGGCGAGGCAATGTGCAGGCCTTATTCAAGAATTACAGTTGCTAGTGCTGTTGTTAGCCGTAATTAAAAAAGTACGTTTCGAATGGTGCATAAAATGTTATATTATCTGCCACAACAGGCAACAGAACAAAAACCATGATGGCTTTTGGCCAATACAGCGAACACAATGGCTAACAATTGTTGCCAGGACTTTGTGTTGTGCTTGAATTTGGAATAGTGTTTTGATTTTTAATGTTGTCTTCTGCTTCTTTAAGTACTCTTTACCAAATCGTTTTTAGATTTAAAAAAAAAAATAGTTTTCAACGAAATTTCGACACACGCATATTGTTCGCATTATTAACAGATTAACATTAATTCGCTTTCAGCAGCACGGAAAATATTGACAGACATGTGTGAACGCCAAGGGAGCGATTTTTCAACGCTAAACATTTTTCCTCTACATAAGAGATGTGTGGAGGGGGGAGGCAGGTTATCGATCTTATGGCGCATATGTTGTTCTTCGTCTCTTTGTTATAGCAATGGGTAAAAAGGGTATAATAGTTTTGTGCATAAGCTTGTAACAGATAGCAAAACGCTTGTACCATAAAGCATATTATTATATTCTTGATCAGCAACAAAAGCAATTCTCGTATATCCCGCGCAAAACAAGTTTATTTCATCATTATATTGATTTATAATATACCTTGGCATATTATTGGTAAACTGAATAATTGGATTAATAACGCGCAAGTCCAATATATATTCTCATATTGGGTATCGATCTTATAGCGCAAATGTTCTTCGTCTCTCTGTCATAGTTTTTCCAGTTGTTGTTTGTTTTCTTGTTTCTTTAGACATTTGCTAAATTTAAATGGGGCCCCAAAAGTCATTGATTTGTCAGCACGATCTCCATTGGCGGCATTCGCTTGATAATTTCTCTTGACTCATTCTCATCGTCATTATTATTTATATTGAACTTCATCATCATTAGAAACTTTGTTGTTTTTTTTTTTGTTGTCGCTGACTTTCGTTGACTTTTCTCATCTGCTGCACTCTGCACTTGGTATTTATCCAGCTGTTAATTGTGCACCCAGCACAACTTGGAACATATTTTCACTTTGGGGGCACAGTTTAACTATTTTTATATATACACACACATCACACACACACATATACATAACTTTGCTGCCATATGTGCTCGTATTGCTCGCTTAGATCTTTTCTGCCTGCCTCGCTCTCAAAGTTTGTTGACCTTCACAGTGAAAACTGTTGTGCGACAACAACTGAATTGGATTGGGGGGAAAACTCTTCGCTCCCTCTCTCTGTCTCTCTCTCGCTCGCTCGGTCTGTTGTGTAAACAAAACATTATCTTGCAAATGGTTTTTGGCTGCCTTATCTTCTAGATTTCATCTAAGCATCTCGTTTCCTTTTTGCTACTCCTTGGGCCTTTGATAAACATCTGGAAACATAAAAGGTGAATTTCTCTGTAAAATTGATCAATTGATATTTTGGTTGGCTCCAGCATTTTTGTCATTAGCCTGCAAACAGCAGCGGCGAAAACAACAACAAGTATTTTCTTTTACTCTCCTGAGAAAACCAAACATAATCGTTTTTTTTTCCCCCGCTGTGTTTTACCTGCTGTGCGCTAAATTTTCAGATTTCCAACAATTTTCATTTTTAGGTTTCCTTTTCACATGCCTTGAGTTTTTTTTTTTGTGTGCACTCAATTTTGTTGTGTGGGCGTGGCAACTGCAGTTGGCTAGTGGTAAAAATCTTGAAATGTTGCGGACATGCTGCTGCGGCTAGTTGGGGATAGAGGCAGTGCTGGGGGTTGTAAAATGTGTTGTGTGGGCTGTGTTCTTACCCCATTCGGTTGTGTTGTCTTTGCCAGACTTTGCCAATTCTCAGCAGCACAATGAAATTTTCCACCCAATTTGCCCATCGCGTAGCTCATTTTCACTTTGCAATTCCGCATCTTTTTTTCTCATTTTAACTTTTCTTCTCGTTGCCGTTGTTGTTGCATTACACTATGCTGCTTTTCTCCCAGTCTCCAGAGAACTTTTTGGCTTGGCTGTCAAAACTTTGTTGGCTGCCAGTGCGCATTTCAATCAAAAAAAAAAAAATGTATATATATATATATATGTATTCTATATGTATATATATATATATATATATATATATATATATATTCTATATACTTTACACTCTGTTTGTATGACTGACTCGGGCTCTGCTGGCCTCGTTACCCACAAGTTTTATTATTTGAGGGCGTGGCATTTTGTAAAGCTATTGTTTTGCTTGTTGTGTGTGACGCGGCACCGAAAACTCATCTTGAAAACTCATTAAACAAAGTACACACTTCAACGCCATAGCCAAAGCCAAAGCCGCTGATGTGCAATGTTATTGTTTGTGAGTGTGTGTGTGTGTTACTGTTGTTGTTTTTATACTTATTACTGTTATAATGTCTGAAAGTTTGAGCTTTCGACTTTGCCAGGTTTTCTTTTCACACCTTTTTTGTTGTCCTTACTGCTGCTGTTGTTGCTGTTGTCGCTGTAACAAATATGTTCAAAATGAAATTTGCATACCTAGGAGTGCTTAGCAATCCAACACACTCTTGCACACACACACGCACACGCACACACATCTTCAGCTTTACCTATTCAGCTGCAGTTGAGCGGCTTTAATTGTGAACACAAACATACAAAAAAAAATGTAGCACAGTTTGCAGCGCTGCGGCAACTGCTGCAGCTCTTTGTTGGGGTTTCCATAGTTGCTGCACGCATGTTTTTTGTTTTGCTTGTTAAGCACATGCCACACAACTAACCCTGAATCCCCAGGCCCTTCCCGTAATGTTCGCTCGTTAAACTGATACCATGTAGGTGCTGTATTCAAAACTTTAGTACATAACTCATATGTAGCTCTTTGTTGCACCTCCTCTTAGGTTCTTCACTCTTTTCTGTGTGTCATAAGTTGTTTTGCTGTTTTTCTCCACTTCCCACCAGTCCGCTGTGTTTTCATAGAACACCATTTCAATTACATTCGGCGAATTCCTAGCAATGCATTTAGTTGCACAAACAGTTTAATGCAAATCACAAAAGTTTCCTTTACTGGGTTTTTGCTCTCTCTTTATCTCTCTCTCTCTCTATCTGAATAATTTCCACGCCCACAACTCACTTGGGGCGCAAGTATAAAAAATTATTCACATAAATCCAAGCGTTGGTTTTTCAAGTCTCTCTTTTTGGCTGCAAGATATGGCCCTAGACGGTCTCGTTGAATTTTCCCCTATTTACCATTAAAACAATTTTCTTTGTTTTTCGTGTGTCAGTTGTTTTGCTTACTCATTGCTTGGCATTTGAAACGCCTAAGTTGGATTTTCCAACGGCCCAGTCATGTTTTTGCTACATTCTTGTCATTATAGATAAATACATTTGGTATATATATATATATATATTTTTTTTTTTTAGATATACATACGTACTTATATAATTATTTTGCTTTTATTTCTGAAATAAATTACTTTAACTTTACGCAACCACAAATGGCAACATTTTAAACATTTTGTTGTTACTGGGCGTATCTACTAGTTCTTTTTCGGGTTTTTAAAATTTAATTTTGCAAAATGCCAAAATGGAAAATGGCAAATTTGTTCGCTATACATTTTGAACGGCTTGATCAGCGTCATTGCTGGTGGGCACGAAGAGCAAGGAATAAAATGTGTTGTGGCAGGGCAAACTCATGGAAAATGTTTTGAAAAATGAAGTGCATATATATATATATATATATGTACATGTATGCAAATTAGTAAGGGTGGGAAAATGTTTAGCAAATTGTGGGCAGGATAACTTTTCTCATATGCGGGCAAGAATTGAAAATTTGTAGCGAAATGCGCAAAATTGAAGTTTTAATTGGATTTCCCGAAAACTTTATATGGTTAATCAGAGTGCAAAAATGGTGCATTTCATCCAAAAAAATTATGATTGCAGCCACAAATAGGAAAATGCAGACAATAAATTTTGCAGAAAATATTTGATAGAATAGCTAACGAAATAATAGTCGGATTTAACTATGCCAAATTTCGTACATTCTATTATGAGATTGGCATTAAAGAACGGCATATTTTAATTAATAATAAAACAATTCATTTACTGTGGGTAGAGTAATTGAATACATGCATTGAAAATTCAGCTAGCAACATAAAAAAAAAAACCATTTTGTTAGTAGGCAAAAGTTAATGCTACATAATCTATTATTAATTGAAAACTATATATTAGTAATGTCATTGTGTATTCTGTGAACCAATTTTTAGAGAGAGGCTATCATGCAAAACGGTTTCATTTAAGGACAACTTGATCAAAAACTTTAATTTGCTTTAGTGTTGTATGCTTAATTTAAAGATTTATACGCCCTCTTTCAAGCTACATTTATTTAATAGCAGTTACTTGAAGTTGGGCTCGTTTATATTATTCCTAAGCTTAAATCTTGGCTCTTGCTAGCTGTTTTCGCTGTTGCCTCTAAGATGCTTATAAAACTTTAGAGAGCTGCGCGCAAATAAGAGTCACAGTCCCCCCCCCCTCAACACTTACCAGCCACTGCAGCAGCATGTTGTAACCCCACACCCCGTTAGCAAGTTGATTAAGATCATAATCGTTAAAATTACTTGAGCGCAACTATTTTACGAGCAAATTACTATTTTTATTACTTATGCAGACCAAGTCGCCAAGTTCAGTGCCTTCAGTGCAAAATTATGTATATATATATATATATATATAAATATATATATATATATATGGCATCTCTTCGGTCAGGTCTTAACCCCATACTCTCTATCTCTCTTTCACACACACACCAACACACACTCGCTGTCGCTTATTGGGCTGTAACTTTTATGGCTCTACGTTGCAGTCTTCGTTGCCGTTGTTGCCTGCTGAAATTTATGCCGCTCGAGTAGTTGCTAGATTACGCAGCCATCGGGGGCGTTTGGGGCAGCAGCAGCAGCAGCAGCATGGGGGCGTAGCTGCTTCCGGGTGCCTGACTTTAGCCGAGATTCTCGTTGGCCTCGACGCTGCCTGCCCTGCTCTGATCTGCCTGCCAGCTTGTGTTTTGTTTAATTTTAAGCGACATTTTACGTCCTTCCTCGCCGCCCTCTCCACACTCCGCCCAAAAAATATGCAAAGTTGAGGCAAAAGTTTTTCCAAGCGGTGATTATTTAACGTATTTCGCATTTTATTTTCTTTTATTTCTCTTTTTCGTTTTCTTTTCTTTTCGTTTCCTTTCTTTTCTTGTGTGTGTAATTTTGTGTGGCGACAGATAACCAAAACGGGAAAACGAATCAACAAAATCTACAAAGAAATATACAATTTTCTGCTGAACATTTTTATATACACAAATATCCAAACATACAAATATTTAATATTTGGTTGCAACTTTCGCTTCGATTTTGGTTTTCTGTTTGTTTAAAACGTATTTGGCTCTTTATTCAAATGCGACCCCAAAAGCGATTCACCATAAAGCGCTTAAAACTATGCAAGGGCTTTTTAGTTTCGTCTTTGCCAAACAACAACAATAAACAGTTCTTCTGCTTCTTCCTGTTTTTTTTGTGCACACACACGCGGCGTATGCGTAACGTAAAATTAGCCAACACAACAGTGGAGAGAGATATAGTGCGCCAGCAGACCAAAACTCACGTGGCTTAAAGCTGGCCAAAAGGCGCAAATAGAGTGAGGGGGTGGCATGGTGACATGGGTGGGCGTGGCACTGGTCTGGGGGTCGCATAAAGGACAAACCGGAGCATCTAGCAGCCAGCAGCCAAAGCGACTTTGTAGAGGGATGCGCACTGCGGGGCTCGGATGACGATGGGAAATTGGCGGTAACGACGGCGCCAGCAGCGCGTGCACAACCAACATGGGGCAGGCGGTTGAAAGGGAACGAGTGGGTACGATGTGGAGCGATATTACGAAGGTAGATTTGGGTGTGGTAGCAAAAGGGGAGTGCGTGGCGAGACTAGAGGCAGCCGGAGCATTTTCGAAATTTAACCGCTTATAACACCCTCGTTGTGTAGTCTCACACAAACATACATACAAGCACACACACACAAACGCACTACGTATACACACACACACACACGCGTACACACAAATTTTTGCACCCTTCGCAGCAGCAGCTGCTGAGTAGATTTTCATGTTTCACTGTATGTGTGTTTGTTTGGAAAAGTTCTATTGCGTTAGTGTGTTAGTGTGCGAGTGTGTGTGTGTCTGTGTGAGTGTGCGTGCGTGTGCTTGTGTGCCCCTGGACGCAGCAAATGCCCGGGCACACGAACAAAATGACAGATAGAAAGAAGCCGAGGCAGCTTCAGTTCGAGTCCTTGTCCTTCCCCTTCTCCCTAACACTCTCCCCTCAGCCTAATGCTCATTTCCGTTTCCTCCAAGTTCCAATGCCAGCGATTTTCCTTCTTCGATTTTCCTTCAGTCTCTGTGGCGATTTGTTATTGTATTATTTTAGATATTGTACGTGTTTTGTGGCGCATTTTCGCATTGCTTTCTCTATCTCGGCGTGTGTGTGCGTAGGTGTGTATGTGTGTATTCGTATTTATGTATTTACATGATGAATTTTTAGCTGGCAGCTATGAAAATTTATTGCCTTCTTAGTTGAGTTTTATTCGCCTGATCAGCTGAAAATGATTTGATTTTCTACTGATCTTAATAGCATTGACAATCTATAAAATTCTTTGATTTGCCATGGAAATTAAATCAAATAAATCATGATTTCTTGCGACTGCAAAATCGCAACAAATCTAAATTATAGTTTAAATGAAAATATCATATCGAATTGGCAACGAATAGCCCTCTGGTACTCAAGACCATTTTTAGAAAGGGAGTTAATTTTATTCAATTAAAAAATGATATTCGTAAACAATAAATTATTAGATTAAGGCGACGTAAATGAATTGAAAAAATAAAACTACAAATATACAATATTAGATTTATTTTAAGTAAATGAAAGCCATGTATTTTTATAACAATTGATCAATCAACTTATAAAAATTATTAAATGTTAAACTATAATTGTAAACAATTATACACAACTTATATAATCTATTAGTCAACTTATTAAAATGATGAAATTTAAATATTATTGCAGAAAGCTGCATATATTCATCACATGGTTGAAAATCATTTAACGAGTACAATTAACTTGTCCACTCTCGCCTCCTCACACAAGTTGTTGTTGTTGAAGTTAAAGTGCACTCAACTTTTCTCATATTAAGTGTCAGTCTCGCAAAGCACTTAGCAAACAGCTTGTCACTACTTTGGTGAGCAGCCTTGGTCGCTGTTTTGCTGGCTAAAGCTTCATCTAATCCAAACTCCCCATCACTTATATGACATATTACAAACTTTGGATTTTTTATGCACTTGCGTCGCAATTTTGAATTTTGCACATTGGGAGAAAACCGTAAGCAAAAAATGAATTCGAAATTTCTCTGGTTGTAACTGCAGTTCATAAAGCAACCGCTGCGGCTGTTCAAATAAAAATCAGTAGTTCATCAGTCTTGCTATCTGACTGGCTGACTGACTGCCGGCTTTTCTGTCAGTTCGTCTGTCATTATGTCAGCGTCCTTCAGCTATTTTTCGTTGTGCTCCTCATGCATATTTACAAAAAGTCAACGCCGCAGGCAGTCAGCCCCATTGGCAACACCCCCTCTGTCCAGTCTCCTGGGACTTGCCATACCTCTCTCTTTCTTTCTCTCTCTCCGTGAATCCTCCCCCTTTCTCTCTGAGTCTCTCACATTTTCTATATGTCTCTGGCCTGATGTGTGTGCATAAATTTCAACACAATTCCAGCTCGCCTATGTTCTGCAGGCATATTCACTGCCATCTAGTTGCTACCTACACCCATCGTCACGTGTGGCGCCCCTCCTCAGTGTGCCACAGACAGGCACACACAAATATATTTCATTCGCATTCCCTTATTTGCTTGACATTTTTTGTTGCTTTTTAGCCAGCAGTTGACTTTTTGCTTTTTGCTCTGGGGTAATGCCTTGTCGTCTATAATTTTTTTATTTTTATTGTTTTTTGTTTATTCTGCTGGTTTTTTTGTTGTTGTTTGTAGTTTTGTTATTTTTTTTTTCTCAGGTTATGCATCTGCCTCTCTCAGACTCAGTGCTTTTGTTTTTTATTTTTTTTTTATTTTTTATTTTTTGGACTGCGCCTTCCTTTGCTCACTTGAGACCATTTTAAGTGTTTGCTGAATTTGCTTTTGACAGTTTTGTTTCAGCGTGCTTGCCTCTTCTATCCCTCTCTCTTTAAAAAAACATACCCAAATGTTGTATTTCATGTGACGACTGCTGCTACTGCTGCTGCCTGCAGTCACTTGAGACTGAGGTTCTTGTTTTATGAATTGTTTTCATAAAGTTCCTCTGCGCATTTGTGCCAATTGAGTAAGATTCAAAGTCGATAACTATGCATATGGGATGTTTTTTCTGTTCTATTGTTGTGTTTTACAATAAGAGTATTTTAAATTCAAAAACTGTTGAGTTAACAAATCCATTTTGTAAGGCAAATATCTTAGATTTACATTAAAAACTCTTTACCTCATTTGTGTCCATTACTTAATATAATTTACTGCCCAAACATTATGTTCTACATAGTGTTGACACTGTTTTCTCTTTTGTGGCATTTTTTTTTTTCATGCTCTCTTTAATACAACTAGTGATACTAATAATATTATAAAGTAGTCCATCATTTACATATAGTTCTAATTAAATTGTTGTTCACCTTATTCACATGTGTATGTCTGTAATTAATTTTAATCATGTTTCCATTTTATTTTGTTTCTCTTCTTTGCTGGTAAGTTAAAAACTACAATTCGCCATTATAATTTCTGAGTAGACAAAGATCAAAACTAACAATGTCATGGATCGTTGGCCAGTTTAGCGATGGCGCTCCCAAAAAAAGTGTGTAAGTTTAAAGTTGAACATACTCAGAAAACCGCAAAGATAACAGATGAGAATCTTTAAAACTCCCCTTTTTACACACATGTGCGTGCGTGTCTCATTAAAATTATACAGCTAGAGCGAAAACAATTGGGAATTTCGTACACTTTGTTGGTGGAAGTACTTGCGGCATCTCTATAACCGCAATAAAAATTGTAAAAAAAAACAAAATTAATTTTAATTTTTTTTTTTGCTGTCGTTGACTTTTACGCGCTGCTGCTTGACGGCACTGAACCACCACCATCACTGGCAACAATAACAAAATAAAAGTAACTCTCAGCAGCAGCAACAACAATAAATTTAGCCTAGACTCATTTACAAACTTTATCTATGCAAAAGAAAAAACCTGCAACGTTCGCATCCGCAAAATCCGTTGTGAATTTCCTATATTGTAGTTACAATGCATTATGTTAATGCCAAGCCGCGCCCCCTGCCCGCCCTCAACGCTCTAATGCCTTGCGGCATTGCACTTTGTCAGCTATGTTTTTGGATAACACTTTTCTGTGCAGCGCGTTTAAAAACCGCGCTCGAAACGCAAGAAAAACGCGCGTTTTTTGTTTTGTTTTTGGGCTTGGTTTCCAGGAAAATATATAAGTATGAGCAGCAAAAGCGTAGGTAGCTTGGAGCAAGCAAGAGATGAGGCAACAGGTTTTAATTAATTCTGTGCTTTCTTCTACCTCTTCCCCCACACACACACATAAGCCACCCCACTTGTCTGTCTGTCTGTCTGTCTTTTAATGTCATTTATATTTGCCGAACCGCCAGCGAGCGCGACGCATATTAAAATTTTATAATTTGTCGAGCTTGTGTTTGTCCCACATGGCACTGAACCCTCCTCTATGTATGAGCTTTGGTCACTCCCCTATCAGTGCAATTTTTAATGATTATGATTATAATTGATATAAGCAAATTTAATTAGTGAACTGGTCATTAAAAAATTGCTGTTGTTAAGTGCAGTTCGTTGAACCAGCAGCTGGTTATTGACTTGGCTCAGTTGCTGCTACTGTTTTGGTGTGAAGGATTGTATGTATGTGTGTGGGGGTGTGTGCTCCTTTGTTTAATATACACTTGCTACTTGGCGTATACTTAACATTGCAATTACTTCCCTCGACTACTACCTACATATGTATACGTGTATCTATGCAAAAAGCCACCCGCTTAAAGTTTAGCAGCTATCCGAAGCCTGCTAAAAGAAATAACATGTTACACACAAAATAAAGAAGTAAACTGAATACCTAAAAATGTGTCTGAAGTATGTTGTGCCAGCAGATACGCTGTAAACTGAAATAAAGTTGGGAATTGAAACTTTAAATGATTTGAAAATTATAAGCGATGTTTGGATGGGATCAGCGGAGCTGTAACATTTTAATCTTACAACAGCAATGGAAGCAGTCATCTAGGGACTGTTGATGAGTTCAAAAGAATTCAGCATGCCCGCTTCACTCATTTCCATAATGAGTAATTTAAACAACTGCAAAAAAAAAACACAAGAAAAAAGGTAAAGAGTTGTGCAACATTTTGAAAGCGAAAATGCAACGCAACTTGCAGCTGTTGACAAAGCGTTGAATCGAGTTGAAATCGCGTCGAGTTTTCGATGTAATAGAAAATTATGTTTATTTTTATGGGCTGTGCAGTTGAATGGCAGCTACACTCTGTCGGATGACGGGGGAGGAGGAGCGGCGAGGACTGTTGATGAATCAGAGCAGTCCAAACAATGGCCAACCACTTGAAGTTTTTTTTTTATTTTATTTTTTTTTTAGTTTTTTGATAGTGCCAAAAGAGTTTTTCAAATACGCTCGTGTCATTATCTTTATCTTTATTTTTGGAGTTTTTTGTGTGTTGCTCGAGCACTTTGTGGTTTCTTTCGATGACTCTGGAAGTGTGGTCAGCTATGGTTTTGTGGTTTCCACACACACACACGCACACTTAAAATTTTTGGGTCATAACTGTCGACGGCTGTCAGTGTGATGTGGCCTATAAATAAGCTTTAAATTGAGCTGTTTCTCCCTCACAACACCATTCCCCCATCTTTTCCATTCTTATTCCTGACAGCTGCCAAATGAGAGCCATTGAACAAATGACCAAAATGCCAAAGAACTTATTTCTCAGGCTGCAAGCCCTTCAAATCAATCAACGCCTTTTGGGCGCGCTTTAAGCTGCTAATTTGTTTGGGGAATATAAACCAACAAGCTCCCTCTGATCCCCTAACCAGACGCCTGATTAATTGAATGCTTTTTAGGCATTTTTGTTTTTGAATGCAAAGAATTTTCGTAATAAAATGCAAAAAGCGAAGGCAGTCGCGTTGTTGTTGTTGCTGTTGTTGTTTTTGTTTTTGTCAACGTTTCACGTTGCGCTGTGCAAAAGAGAGAGGGAGAAAGAGCTGCAATGCGCCAGAGAGAGATAGCCGAGTTGAGTTGTCTTGAAGTGGGTTAGTGGCACAGACAGCGGCAGCGGCAGCAACGTGACTGCGACGTCAACGTCGCGATTGTTGCATGTAATTTATTTACATTTGTGTGCAGCGTATTTTTGTTAACATTTTGCTGCAGCTGACAGCAAAAAAAAAAACTACAACTCAAATCTAACAGCAAATATTTTTTTTTGCTTGACATTTTATCATTTATTTTGTGCTCTTGTATTTTGTTCGTTGTTTCTTTGCAATTGTTTATTATCAAGGCCATGTCTGATTTTATTTACCTTTTCTCTGTTGTTGTTGTTGTTGCTGTTGTTGTTGCTGTTGTTATTGCTGTTATAATTAGTTAATATTTATCGTTCGCTGGCCGTGTCTTTAATTTCCACTACATTGACATGAATCAAATGCCCAAATTGGTTTTCAGTTCGGTTAGGTGTCATATTGAATACACCAGTCCATATTAAGCTGCTGTTGTTGTTGTCAAGGCGCGGTTTATTTTTTTTTTTGGGTTGGTAAATACATTTTGTTTAATGAATGCTGGCTAAACAGAAACGGGTATGGTTTGTGTGCAATTAGTTTTTATTTCTTAGTCATTGAGGATATGCATCAGTTTGCTGAGCAATTTGCATAAAAGCGTAGTTAACACCTTCAACGACGACGAGATCTAGGCAAATTGATTCAAGATTGCCAATGGGGCTTGGCATTTTAAACTTGATTACAAATAGGTTCTTCAAGACTTTAAGACTGAAAAGAAATATATGAATAAGTTATTCCAACTGCAGAATTCAATGAAGCAAATTATCTAGCGGATAAATTATGAAGTAATTAAAGGCTAAATATCGAATATCCCTAATGTTAGTCGGGTACAACTTTTTGTTTTAGTTATAAAACTTGTTTTCAACACCACATTGAAGGTCGTTCTTATATTTTATATGCGTACTTATATTGTATATACTTTATTTTATTTTTTGCCCGCTCTCGTAAAGCTGCTTATTATTATTTTTTCATACCATATTCAACAAAATAAACAAAGCTTACCAGGCAGCGTAATTAACTTAGTTAGTGAATAAATGCAGCATCATTGCTTAACACCCGAACCGAAACTGATATGCCACCTACCACTACAAAAACCCCCTGCGGCTGGCCTGCCTTGGGGCACAGACTGGCAGACAAATAGAGGAAAAGGCTTTTGCCACTGCAACATTTGGCTGCTTTGTTTGCGGCGTTGCAATGAAACTAACACAAACAAATAGTAAATAAAAAGTACTAAACAAAATAATAAACAAAATATACAAACGCTATGCTGGGTGAGCGGGCGGCGGAGATGTAGGCAAATGTGCAACTCTTTGGCTGCGTCTGCCTTAAAAGTCTGCGTTTGTATATGTGTGTGTGTGTGTGTGTGTGTGTGTGTGTGCACTTGTGTGTAAACATTCGTCTCGTAGTCGCCGTTGCAACTTTGTTGCTTTTTCTGTTGCTGCCGCTGCTTATTCTGTTTTTTTTTTTACGCTCGCTAGTTTTTTACACTTTTCTTTTTACTTTATAATTTTTCCAACTTTTGACCTAGTTTTTTATGCGCCTGCCAGCAAGTTGTTGTTGTCGCTGTTGTTTTTTGGCTTAGCTTTAGCTTAGCTTTGTTCAAAGTTGTTTCAGTTTATTTCATTACAATTAAAAACTCATAAAAATTCAATGAAAAAAACTGTAGCAAATTTTTTTTTTCAATCAGAATACGCAACGAATAAAATACATGATAAAATGTTACTTATGAAATGCCATCCGTAAAGCACAACTCGTAAATAAAAGGCAGCAATAATAATAAAAACTACAACAACAAAAACAAATCTTGGACTTGTTTGCTGTGTGTCTCTCTGCGCACGTTTTCATGTCATGTGCATAAATTGCAAACAAAACTTATGGCAGGCAGCACAGCACTTCACCTCCTCTGAACTGCTCCCCCCCCTCCCTCCCTCTTCTCTAATGAAACAAGTTGCCAACAAGATGTAGTAGTTGCCAAGAAGAAGAAACAGCTGCAGCTAAGAGAAGAAATTGCTAAGTGCATTAAATGTAGATTAGTGCGAATGAGATTCCTGGGAATTATGTGATAAGTAAATTGGATACACTCTGTTTTATTATATATACATATATTAATATATATATATATATATATAAATATATAAATATGTGCATATGTACTGCTATATTCAAAGCATAACTAGGTTGTGCACTTGTGGCTAACTTTAAGTGTAATTAAACGTTAACTTTGTTTGAGTTTTAATTGGCCTAAAGCAAAGTGCTAAATGGTAGAAAATTATATTTGCATAAGCTGTAACGTTTAATGATTAATGACAAATTTTAAATGCCAAAGCGGCAAATGGAAATATTTTGAAAATTACCTGAAATTCATCCGATAGAGTTGAGTTGTTTATATCAATAATTTCATAACTCATAATAATGTATATATATACATATACATTAAATACTCGGCCATATAACGTTTATGGGGTCGGATATGCTTCCTGCTGCCTGTTACATACCTTTGGACAAAAGCATTACCCATTTTCAATTGGGTTTAGGGTATAAAAGCACGCTTTTTATGCTTGTAGTTCCTCCAATCAATAATTCAAATCACATCGGGCAAAAAGTTGTTAAAGCCAAGTTCTAAAATTACAATGCTCTCGCAAGTCGTGTGTACGTCAATGGAGTTGCAAAGGGGACACGTGCTGTAAAGCACAGAAAACATTGAAAAACTTACCAAACAATGAGCTTAAGCTCCCGCTGTCTTCTACTGCTCCCCACCACCTCCTTCCTTTCTCGCTTTCGCTGCCTCTTGTGTTATACTGTTATCTTAGCTGACAAGCTGCAAAGCCGGCAGAATAAATCTATTTAGAAGGCAGACACGTCAACCGATGCACAAAACTTTTAGACAACATATGCAAAACTACGTCAAAACTATTCCACATGGACAAAAGATGGGAGATCGAGAAAGAGAGGCGAGGCATGCTTAGAGAATAGAACAGAGTGGCACAGCTGTATAGTCAGAGCAGAGCCAGGGCCAATAATGTAAAATCGCATAACACTTCAAAACTGTCAAAGCAGGAAGTAGGTTTGGGGGGCATGGGACACGGGCCCATAAGCCACTCAAAAGTTGGCAACCAATGCCAATGAAAACGACAATGATGGGGCTTGTGCTGGGGTCGAGGAGAACTGAATGAACTGAAGTGAAGTGATGTGAGAGACTGGATGCAGTGGCACTGCTTGTGGCCAAAAGGAAAATCATTTGATATAATGACACTTGTCGTCGTCAGCATCAGCGTCATGGCGCATTGCGTGCGAAAGCCGCAGATAAAATGGAAATGAATGAAAGAGTAGCAGCGGAGACAGAAGAGACAGGAGGAGGAACTGAGTGCAAATGTTTTTTGGTTTTTGCGATAACGCTTTTAAAGTCGTTACGCATTCGAGTTGTTAACAATTTGGTGGCCGCAATACCCCAATTGCCCCCTTTCCCACTGTTTGATAGTCACCTCAAATGGACACCGAGAAAATCCTACACAATTGGCCTGCGGTGCAGTCCCTGATAGAGCTTTGATTCTTAGTGGCCCATAAGCTTTAACTGCTAATTGAATGGCAGCCGCGATACTCGCATCGTTCTCATCAAATGTAAACATTGCTATAATAATTCAACTTTAATGGCATCTATTAATGCGGTTCCCTGCGGCTAGATTCGTGTCTTAATCGTTTAAGGACGCCTCCAGTTAGTCGGTCGAAGGTTCTGGTTAAACCAGTCTGTAACATTATTAATTGCTAATTGATTTTTCGATTTATTTTTCCTTGGCTTTAATAATTTGTCAAAAGTATTTGGCATTCACCATTTTATATTGTCTTGACTTTTGCGCTTTTGACTTGACGCGGTTCTGACTCCAAAAACACTTTGGTCTCATGCCCTTAAAGGTCATTCGGTTAATAATCTGTTACTGACTGCCTGCTGAGCTACTTCTTCTTCTGCCCATTCTTCTGTGACTGTGACTAAAACTTGAAATTCCATCATAAGTTTTTGAAGGGCCATCATAATTAGCAGCATATTATATTATATTATATGATGGACCCGCCTCTTTGCACTGCGAATTAAACAAAGTGGAACTGTGCGGGAATTCATTTTAGTATAATAGCATAAGCTGGTTTTATACAAGATGTTGTGCTTAAATGATCCTAAGTTTGAACTTGACAAGCTTTGACTTAATGAATGCTGCTGTTCAAGTACATAACATATTCTTAAATGGTATTTTACACATTTACATGCGATTAAAAGAATTAATCAATTTTAATGTGTTATCTTATTCTTATATATATATATATATATATATATATATATATTAATCATTTATTGTTAAATAGATTTTGAGTTCCACGAAACTTTGCCAATTATTTTATATATATATATATATCTATATATATAATATATATATAATAATGTTGTTCATTGTTCTACTTAGCGCTGGCCGCTTATCTTTAGCTGATTAGAGACTCCCCCTTTCAATTTGTGGAATGTGCCCCAGGTTGGATATATCGTTCCTTTAGGCGTTCCATAATTCGCCTTAACACATTTATCAGAAATCGGCGTGGAGCTTAGTCATTTGCCAGAGACAGAGACGAACAAGATTAACCCCTAGGTGGGTTCGTTTCGTTTGTGTGTAGCCTCTATTTTTCTATTCTCAATTCTTTTGTTGCACGGCTTGGGCCAATAACTAAGGCATTTGGTTGGTATTGCTTTGCCGCTTGGCTGCCTGAGTGGCTCATTGAGTGGCTGGCTGGCTGGCTGGCTGGCTGGCTGTCTGGCTGTCTGGCTGGTTGGCTGGCTGCTCTACTGCCCATTGTACCATTGCACCAGCCGTTGTCAATTACCCTACAAACCTCAACTGCTGCAACAGCAACTACAGCAATGAGGCAGGCAGGCACAGCTGATTGTCTTTCATAATCATCGTTATGTTGTTGCTGCCACACAGTTGTTGGAGGTGTGGCTAAGGTTGAGACTTTTGCTGACTCAATGCCTTCCACTACTGCTGCTGTTGCTGCACTCGTCTCTCCTCTTCCCTCCCCACCTTGCTGCCTTTGCTGCTTATTGCAGCTGCATCAAAGTTCAAGTGTTGCACTTTTTTTTTCACTTGCTTCTCACTCGCAATTTGCTGTTGTTTTTATTTCGCACCACGCAATTTTTTATTTTATATATATATATATATATATATATATATATTTTTTTTTTTTTCTTGCTGCCATTTTGCAGGTGTGCAATGATTTCTTGTTGTTGTTGGTGCTGTTTTTACACTGCTTCCGTTTGGCTGGTCTGCTCACTGAGTTAGTGCTGTCCTCGCTCGCCTGCTTGTCATAATTATTTGCACTTCACATCACATCTACATATGCGCCTGACGACAATCATCCAACTTGCTGACTTTTTCTCACCCATTTGGCCAGCTTCAGGCATTGAGAGCCCTCCAGCTAGCCCAGCTTTGGTCTTCTAGCCATGTCATAATCAGCAATCAGCTTGGATGGGGTCATTATTGTTGTTCCTGCTGGCTGCTGCTGGCTGTCTCGTTGTCTTTGTGGTCAGCTCCTGTAAATTGCCACTAAAAGTGTTGAAGTGCTGCACTTGGTTTGTCATTAAGACTGCTGCAGACATACGGGAGTTGGGGCAGTATGTGTGTTAGGGGGAAATCGACCTTTTTATATACTTGTAATATTCATATTAAATTATGTACGCTGCGGGTTTTATGTCTGCGGCTTACACGGCACTCAAATTACACGATATGTTCCCGACCTCATTTCTTGGTCTTCTTCATATTGTTGTTTTTGGCGTCTTGAAATCAGTTGTTGGCCCCTTGAAACGTTTTGCTTTGCTTGATTTTAATTTTGTATTTATTTTCTTTTGGTCAGGAAGCTTTTCAGCCAACAGCTGAAGAATCAAGCTGCTTCCTGATCTGCAATATGAGCAAATGATACTTTTAATGCTTCCTCAACTTGATGAGAGTGAAATGTTTTTTTTTTTTTCTTAATCAAGAAAGTTGACTTTTACTTTAAATTTGTTATTTGCTCTTTTCAGCAAAATACCTATATTTATGTGTTAAATTGACAGCAAATTGTGATAATTTTGATTTGATTTGATTTGAAGTGGAGTTCATTTGAACATTTAATCGAATTTGTAAAGCAATCTCTTACTTTTTTCTAATAGATACTCGTCTCGATAATTTTCAATTTGCCACGTTAAAATGTAATTTCATTGCCAATTCAATTCAATTTTGCCGATTTATCATTCAATTTTAAGACTCGACATTCGCATTTCAGCTCGTAGTGCAAAATAATCCAACACAGTAATTGAATAATGATTGTTGCACCCCCTTTTTGATGCCACAAGCAAACCACGTATTTAACTGACTGGCATTTAGCCCCACGGCAAAATCTGTGTAATCAATAAGAAAACTTGCATCTGGCCTCTTTCGAATTTGTGTGTGTGTGTGTGTGAGTGCGTGTAGCATACAACTTACATGGCACTTTGTGGTTTTTTGACAAATTGCTTAATTAAAATGCGCAAACGCCCCAATAAATATGCAGCAACTGCTGCAGTTGCAAGGCTGCAACTCATCGCTCACTGGCTCGCTGTCTCGATCAATGGTAATAATTGTCTATAATTTTTGTTAATTTATAGCAAATGCTTTCAGCAACATGCTGCGTGGCAAGTCATCTAGCTAGCTAACTATAGCTAGCATGTTGCTAGCAAAAATCTTGTTGTTGTTATTGTTGTTGTTGTCGTTGTCGCCGTCGTTGTTGTCGTCGTCGTCGTGTGCGTGTAATCGAAACCGTACCGAACCGAACCAAACCGAATCATTGATTTCCTGCGCATTTCATGAGCTTCGAAAACGAAGACAACAACGACAACGCATCGATTTCACGCCCCCAACACCGCCCCTGCTGCTTCTTCTCCATACAGCTGCTACTTACCAGACTCCGTATCCTCCCATCCTCCTCTACAGCCGATCTCTGCTGCTGGCATCGACTGCAACAGTTTGTACATTTGCTGAACTGGTTCTCAAAGCCAATGTTTAGTCTGGTTTTGTTTCACTTTTCTCAGTAGTTATAACTACTTTTTTTTTTTCTTTTTTCTTTTTCACATGTGCTGGTTTCTTTTTAGAACTCGCCTGCGACTTTGTCTGCGCTTCAGAGAGTTCTACAACAAAATCTCGTATAGAATTCTCTTTGTTGTTGTTGTTGCTTTTGTTGCTGCTGCTGTTGCTTGCTCTGCGCTTCTCTTTCATTTTGAGACATGGAAGTAAAACTAAATTCATTGAACTTTCGCATGAAAATGCTCTCAAGGTTATCAACTTTGCGCCGCTGTCCGGTTGGCGATCGTGAAACGACAACAATAATAACAACGACAAAAACAACAGGCAGACGATGACGACGTCAGTCGTACAATAACGTTGTTCTCTATGGTTTAGCGACTTGGCCGAGTACATTCAACCTGACATATCCACTTGGCGTTTACTTGTTTTCTTCTCTTATTTTTTTTCAATGCACGACACGCCCTGTGTTTAGCTATATAAACGCAACCCTCCGCCCTAGCCGCATACTTGAGTCTTTTTTTTTTTTTAGCAGAGGGTTGCTTCAATTGATTTAGGTCTCTTTCCATATTTCTTTGACTTTAATACAATTGAAAGCACACAAACATATATAATATATATATATATATATTTATGAAATATATTTTGCCTACCCACCATCAATAACTAATTTTATGTGCTGTTACACATTCAACCTGCACTCCCTCTTAATACTTATACCACACCAGTCTTTATCTCTCTCTCTCTCTCTCTGTCTTTCTCTCTCTCTCTTACTGTGTTTTTTTCCCACCCTTAACGCATATTTTTCGCCTTGATTTGATTTAAGGCCGCACATTAAATTGAAATGGTTTTCATTTTCGGAGTGGCTGTGCGGCGGCAGCTTGTCGAAAATTTCTAAACATTTTTTGTGCTTGCGAGCAGTTGTTTCTTCGAAATGATTTATCAAAATATTTGCCACATTAATAAGCCCCAGAAATGCAATAAGCTGAACCAAAAAACCTTCGACCTTTGCGTTTGCTTGTATTATTTATTTAAAATGTTTTGAAAATTGTTTGCCTCCTGTAACTGTAATTACCAACAGTTTTTTTTCTTCCTTTTTTAACTTAGTTTCAATTCTCGAAAAGAGAGACAGAATACGAAGTTCAACTTGTAGTTGGCTGGCTAACCATAATTATGTGGCGGGTTGGCTGCTAACTCAACGTGTCTTATATTTGTTAACCAAACTTCTCGCTGTTAAACAGCATAATTACATGCCCCAAACACAACAACTTGGCAACTGCAGCAGCAACTGCAACGGCAGCAGGTAGACAAGACACACGAACAAAAACCTAAACCAATGAGAGACAGACATAGACCGGACCCCGGACTCTCCGGACTCGAGGGACGTACGAGTTTTGTCTAACTATTGCGTGTCAGTTGAAGTTACATAGTTTTCAGCTTCAAATCGTCTAGTTGACTGACTGTCTGTTCGTCTGTCTGTCTGTCTGTCTGCCTGTCCGCTCTTGCTAGAAGTTCTGCCTGACAGCCCTTTTCATGTGCTTAACTTTGTGATATATACAGCCTTTTTTTTTTGTATTCGTATTTGGTATAACTCTTTGTACGACAATTTTGAATGCCAGACACGAAAGAAACGAAAAACGATGCAGCAGCAGCAAACGAATAAGCTATTGAAGCAGGTGACTTCCTGTGGCACAAACTACTTACACATACCTGTATGTAAATTACGAGCCATCTAATTTCCAATAACAACAACAACAATTCAAAATCAATGCGTCTGTGTTTGTAGAGTTTGTGGCACGTTTTCGATATTATCCTATAGATAAAATATTTTGTTGGGAAATTTCTATTTATTTATTTTTTTTTTTGGGGCTAGTACGTAAATAGAATTGAAATGTAAAGAAAAATCAATTGAAAAGACTAAAAAATTGATTAAACTATTATATAGATACACAAATTATGTACAATGGGCGTGAACAGAAGATATGATTGGGTCTTAGCTAAACTTATTTCTGAATTTTAATCAAATAACTTGAAACATCTAAAATATCAATAGATTTAGCTGAAAAGTGGTAGTGTGGCATTTATTTTATAATCTACATTATGTATTAGGTGCATTAGGTGCTCCACCTCCTTTTTTATAATTATTTCTCACAGCTAAACAGATTTCCGTTCACAGCTCTATAGCTATCTTTTTTAACAAATCCTTCATTTCCTGCTGCTGCAGCTTTTGCTGCTTCTTGTGGCAATAGCTATATCTCAATTATGTTGCCTTATCGTCTAATTGCGCCGGCACACGCCCTTCTGCTGTCCTTGAGTCAGCTTCTTTGCTCTCAGCCTCCGCTGTTGCTGTTGTTGTGTTATGTTGTGTGGCATGTGCCACAGTCGACATCCGTTTCCGCTTGCGAGCTGTATTTGTGCATAGCACAGTGTACTGGTAGACAACTTAAACGGCAATTAAAATGTTGCAACAATCAGAACATTTTTTAATCTCTTTTTGATATTTATTTTTAGTTGAATTTTGTGAAATTGTTATAGAGTGTTTATAAATTTAAATGCAGTTCCGCAGCAGCGACCAACGGAAATGCACAAAGTGCATAATTATAGATATTATGTATACGTAATGGACTTGAGCCTTGGTCGCCAAGGGCGCGGTATCTAGTCCTAAGACACACGCACAGCAGCAGCAGTCAAAACAACAACAACAATAATAATAGCAACTATGCAGGAAAAGGCGTTGAAAGTAAAGTTGAGAGACAGTCGACTGTAAGTAGAACTTGGCTGCGGTTGAAATACCAGTTTGCACATGCAGTTGTAGTTGCAACTGCCATAGCAGTCGTTGTTGTTGTTGCTGTTTGGCATTCATTTATTTAACTATTTATTTATTTTGCATTTGTCGTCTTGCTCTTTCTAGCTTTCTTACCTTCCTGTTGGTTTGTTTTTACCATGTTGCCCCGCAGCATTTAACTTGTTAAGTTTAAAGGATTCTTATTCCCAACTGCGGGCAATAGTCTTAGCTGTTGTTGTGGTTCTTGTTGTTGCTGTTTTATGTATATGCAAAAATACTCAAAGAGTTGTTGTTGTTTGTCTGCCTTTTCATTCGCTTCGCTTTAATTTGGTAGTATATCTCTCCTGCTCTCTGTTGGCTCTAACGGCTTCCACTGAGATTTGATACGAGAGAGAAGCTGCAATTGTAAACAGTTATAATTACATAGCTGAATTATAGTCCAGTAACGCTGTCGGATGAAGTAAAAAGGGGAGAGGGGTAATGGGTAGGGGAGTGGCAAGTGGGAGCATAGCTATAGTTGTTGTGCTGTGGCGGTCACTGTCTGGGGCATAACCTCATCAAAACTAATCAGCAATCAACGGCGCGCAGCACTTAGTAACAAAACAAACATCATCATTATGATGCCAATGATGAACTTGGCAGTTCACCTTTATGTATGTGTGTGTGTGTGTGTGTGTGTGTACGTCTGTGTGAATGGGTTGTAATGAAATTCAATTCTAAAAGTGCCTTAGCTGCCTATAACGAGTTTAGAATTGCAGAAATTGGAAGAGAGAGTGTGCCTGTGTGGGTATTTCAATTAAAACAATTTGTTTGCAACACAATGCGGTAATTAACCATAAGCAATTCATAACTCGTTCGTTCGTATAATAAATTTCGTTTATTTATTTCGAGAACTGCTGTTGGGCAGCTATCGATTATAACATAACTATAATTTTAAGCTCTTATTGCCATTTGTGTAAAAGGATGTAAAAGTCAGCAGGAAGGCTATTCAAAATAGCCATTTCTGTCTGTCCGTCTTCAAATGTGGAATTGTTTTCATATATAATTTTATCGATTACTGCATATCGATTTACCACAACCACAAGAGCCACAATTTGTTGATCAACTGAACAAATTTAATTAAAATCGGATACGAAAAACACAAAAGTTATCTCATAAAACTCATGGAGAACTTTAGAAAGGGAAATTCGGCAGTAGAACTAGAATATATTTAACAGCGATTGTCTCTAATGCGTCATTCACATTTTTGTGTGCAGCTTTGAACAGCTTTCAATGACAGCTAGAATCGAAATTGATGATGGCTAATTAGTTTGGAATTCAACACGCATATATGGCTAACACTCATGCGGGTACATATCGAATGATGATTGTATATTAGCCAAAACTAACTGATGACTGCAATTATCAGTGTGTGTATGTGTGTGTGTGGGTGTGGGTGTGGGTGTGTATTGTATGCTCAAATTGCAATTAATCATTAAGAGCCGTACAAAAGTTCATTCAATGCATTTCAGCATGTTTTCAGACCATCCAAAACTAGTAAAAAGATACAACGCGCACCATCAATGGGCAAATCAACCAGAATGGAACGGAAAGAACAGCAACAGCTTTTTATCGACTTTGTTGGGTGTTGTTGTCGTTGTTGTTGCCGTTGCTATTGCTGTTATTGTTGTGACGACAACAACTCAAAAATCTGATTTTGTAAATGCATTTTGTATGTTAGCTGCCACTTTGGCCTGAAGCTCAAGCTTGCTTAATTAATGAGTTGAGTGAGACAGTGAATACATGCTTGTATCTTTGCGGCACATGACGTGGCAACTTTACAGCACTTGCTGCAATTGTCTTTTCACAGAGTACTTTTTCAATTGTTTACTCGTGAAATTATTTACATATTATGTATTTTCCGTTTGCAGACTTGCCGTTAACTTTCTGCTAACTAAGTAATCGAACTGGTTGCCCACCTAACTGTTATAACTATCTGTTGGATACATATAAATACATGAATTATGACTACACTTGTCCAGCAACAAAATAAGAAAATAAAACAAAAACAAAACAAATCAACGATGTTGGTCCAATCCATGAGTTTGGCCAAAAGCGCCGACATGGTGAAACGATTTAAGATTTGTGATCTTGAGTCGAGCTCCAGCCTCGTTTTGGAGTCACTTTAATCGTAATTTATGACACTTGCCACATGATTTGCTGGCTAATACTCATAAAACTGCATAGCTGTTTTCACTTTTTGTATTTCATCTATTAACTACCCTTGTAGAGGGTATTCTAATTTTCTAATTTATTCAGCTCAAAACGATTCGTGAAACAACAAATATCAAATATCTAGAAAAAAAAGAACATTTTCTTAAGTCGTACAAAAATATAAAAGTATTTCCTTTTTTTTTAAGTTTCAATAAGTTTCAAATTTCCCCAAACCATTGCAACATTTTACATTTGAATACCTAAAGATTTACCATAACTCGTAATTTATTTATTTATTTGTTTCGTTTAAAAATGATCAGCAAGGTATACAATCTTCGGCGCGCCTAATGTAGCCACAATTACTTCTTTTTTTTTTTGCCTTACAATTTATGAGTATTGGCTGTACATATAAAAGTTTGTAGATTAATTAAAATGTTTCTTTATCTTTTTCTCTTTGCAGGTAAGCGAGATACTTGATTTTAATATATGTGGCTGAACAGTGGGTTCGTGAACAGGTATGCACAGTTAATTTAATTGACTGAGAAGTGTGTTGAATTGTATATTTGTACTTTACATTCCAAAGAGCAGACTAAAAAGTAATCGGTCCAGCTATGCAACAACAACGTTAGCATACATTTTTTGTTAGTCTTTACTATCTACATTTAACTATTCATAAGTGAATAGGATTTTTTTTTTTTTTTCAAATATCAACAAAATCGTTGCTCGGAATTGTTCCAAATTTGCACACATATAACTGCATTTAGATGACTTGCACATTGAGCGAAATAATCATGAGAAATGAATATGGTCCAATTTCTAATTCTCAGTAACGACTTTTATACGGATTTTTTTATTTTTAGGGTTTGGGGTCGTCGTCATTTCTTATCTTATCCACGATTCTCTGGCTTTGGAGACTCTGTGTGTTGAGCAACGTTTGTTTGTCTTTTTTTTTGTATACTTTTTATACCCTCAACCCATTAAAAATAAGTAAAAGGGGTATAATGGTTTTATTTTGTTAAAGTGTGTCGAAGACAGAATGAAACATCTCCGACTCCATAATGAATATGTCTTCATGATTAGGATCAACAGCCTAGTCGATATAGTTCGTCTGTCATATCGATTACCGATAGTAACCAAATCCACAATTTGTACGACAGATCTCATCAGTTTATATGTAATATACATTGGCATAGTATTGATCACAAATTGGACAAATTTGATAAAGATCAGAGAAGGAAAACCCACGCATGTATTCATTTGAGTGTGAAAAACTTTTAAAGGTAAATTCGGCATTAAAACTAGAATCTATTTAATTGCTGAGTTGTGGGTATATCGTAGTCGAGCTCATTTGATTATATCATTCATGATTTTTGTGGGACATCGCATTTATTTGACTAACGCAACTCAAATGACTAATTTGCTTTTGATTATTTGCCTTCTACGTGCGCTCATCTATCGCTCACCTGTAAAGAGTGCATTGAACTTTTTATTATTGTCGTTAAAATTTCGTTATCACTGAGCAAAAACCCAACAACAACAAAAATAAAGTGTCTAAGCTAAGCTAATGGACACAAACTGGAAAGCAGAACCCATTTTAAGGGTTGGCAAATGCACAAAAAAAAAAAAAATAATGAAGCTCTTGAATTGTATTTGAAATCAGACTCGATGAGAACCCCCACGCGAATGGTAATAAATCAGCTGGAAATCAAATAAAACATCGATTGATATATGATTAAACAATGACAACATCACAACGAGGAAGTTAGCACGGTGCTAATGGGCTAGAGAACAGCGTGGGAACATGAATATATAATATAACGATTGTTGTTTATAGATTTCTCATACGTTGAATCAACTGATAAGAATTTCCCATTTTGGTTTTTGATATGGGAACCAAACGTTACAAGGTTAGTATATATATATATATATATATATACAAATTGAGCAACTTGACAATGAATACAAAATTAGCATGCTCAAAATAGCAAATTGAAAAGTTGATAAAATGCGCGACACTTGCGCGACTAGTCAATGCTCCGCAAAAAGTATTTCATATATTGAAATTGTTGTCTTTAGTTCTTATAGCTTTTGGTACTCAAATAAAGTAAAATAAATATAGAAAGCCTGATTACATAGCTGACAACATAAATGAAGGATATGTGCAGCATGTCTTATTAATTATATTAATTTGAACAGGGTATACAAATTGCTCGCGGCTTGCTGCGCGACATTTGCTATAGTGTTGCATGCTGCTAGCTGGATGGAGTAGGTGGCCAAGGGAGGCGTTGGTGTGTTGGCAGTCAGCTTGGCAAACCGCACAGAGACACACACACACACACACACTCACAACAGCCATACACACACGTGCTAAAATACTTGTACAAATTGCAAATGAAAATGCAACCTTGACAAAGGCGGCAACAACAAGAAAAATCCACATGCCAAATTACAACGTCAACGTGATTGTAGTTGTTGTTGTTGCTGTTATTGCAGAGAGTTTTTCTTTTATTTCTATGCATTTTGTTGCTGTTATATTTCTGCTGTCGCGCATTACTTTTGTGTGCACTTCTTGTGTCTGTTGCTGTTGCTATTGCTGCTGCTGCTGCTGTTGCTGTTGATGACAACACGTTGACAACCAACAGCAACAACAACAACATCAACATCATTATGTGCTGCCCAGCCATGACACGAAAGAGTGCACTTTGTGGTGGTTGTTGTTGTATGTTGTTGTTCTTACCTACACTTTGATATGAGTGTGTGTAAGTATTTATTTATGATTTTCTTTCTTACATGTATATGTATTTCTTTTTGTTTTGGCTGCCAGCGCCAGCAGCGCATGCCAAGTTGACATACAACTGCAACTGCAGCAGGCAATTGGAACGCTGTGCTTGTGGCATGCCACAAGCAGACGATGACAACAATGGCGTACCAAACACAATCAGGGTACCCCAAAAACAGCGGCAGCAGCAGTCACAGGAGACGAGTCAACAGCTGAATGAGTGGGTACGAGTGGCATGAATTATGGGGCGAGTCTTAGCAATATGATGATTTTGCCTTTGAAATGAAGTTATGTCCCCTTAACCAGCACCCTTGCAATTACTTTGATAAACAACAAATTATGCCCGACTAACAGTAAATTAATTAATGTTTAAGGGTGAGGAGTGGACTGGTCTCTTTTGTGACATTCATTAGTATTCCAACTAAGCACTCGAATATCACATTATATACTTCAGTGCCCATCTTTAGCTTACTCACTTCTATTATTTATTTATGTACATCTCCTGTTGCACAGAAAAACTTATCTCTACTGACATTTACAGGCCCCCAAAAAACCACATGCAATTAGTCATCTTGTAGTATAATTAATTATACTCAACTCTTATGTACAAACGCCCACCACCCCCTACAAATTTTTCTTAATCTTGTTGCTAAGGTCAAATGCGCAACCGCACCTCGTCTGCCTCATGTGCCGCCTCGTTCCCTCCGTCTGTGGTTCTGCGTCACACACAGTTCCCTTGCTTTTTTCACATACATCTTTGCTGCCACCCTGTTTTTCTCCCCTTTCCCCCACGCACACATGTCATTGACTCTGTGCGGGGCAATAAATTAAAACAGAGCCATAAAGTGAGAGAAGAGAGGCCAACCAACAAGCGACTATTTTTAAGTATAATACATAAAATTTTATACACTCATCGTACATCAGAAAATGAAATTATGTTCAAATATATTTTATATAAGCCTATATGGCAAGTTTCGTTTGTTTTAGGCTTTGATTACGTTGTTGTTCTTTGTGGCTTTCTATCGAAGATGCTGTCTGCATTTTATGTCATTTAACGACAATTTTGATTGTCATTTTTTATGAGCTTTTAATGCAGCACATCGTGCACACACACGGACAAAAGTTTAAATAGGTTGGGTACGACAAACACATACACACACACACACACACACACACACACACATACATACACGAAACACGCCCACCCGCAAAGATTTCATCATCATCTGCAGCATGAGACACATTTGAACTTTTTTTTTTTATTCATCTCATTTTATTTTATTTTGGGCGTCGTACACTTGACACAATTCTCGAGACACTTCTCGAAATAGTTTAAAAATAAAACGACAGCGGCCAATCAACTAAAAATGCTTGATGGGGCAAGGGTTTGGTGCTCATAGGTGGGGCAGGCGGGTAGGGAGGGCGAATGCACGCAGAGGCGTGTGAAGCGCGAATACAAATTAAATTTAGGCACGAACATCGACCGAGCAGAGCAGATCAGAGCAGCGCAGCTTTCGACCACATGGCGTGGCGTCGACGTCAACGCTGCCATCAAACTTGGCAGGGGAGCGCAGCAATAGAGAGAGAGAGAGAGAGAGAGTTGCACAACTTGGGCAAGGTCATTAAACCACACAAAAGCAAAAGCAGCGTCGCGTCGTCGACGTCGTCATCATTATCAACATTTTTGCCTCTGCGCCTCCTCTCTGCTTGCTCAGCTGTTTGGCTCTTGCCTGGCTGCCTGCTTGTTGTTGTTGTTGCATTTGTTTTGCTTTGATTTCCGCTTACGTTGCATTTTCAACACATTCGCTAAACTGGAAACACATTTGAAAATTGTGTGCAGGTCGTAGCAATGCGTCTTTTTATACTTTATTCCCATTTACATACACATAATTAAACACACACACACACACACACACACACATGTATACACTTACACGCCCACCGAATCATCGGCTGTTTAGCCTTCCGCGCCAGCTAATTTGCATTTGACTTTGCTTAGGCGAAGTTAAGCTGCGCTTAATTTATGCATTTTTAAACATGTTTGAAATGTGTTGCTCTTCTTTTCCTCCCTTTTCGTAATGGAATGTGCTCTGCTCCATTTGTGGATCCTCTGCTTCTGCTGCTGCAGCGTCTCCTCCTTGCCTACCCCCCCTGTTTGTTGTGACATTTGAAAGTTGTGAGAGAGTGTGGGCTGTTGTGGGAAAAAAATATATGTGTATAAATTTATATATATATATATATATTGTGGCAGCGGCGACAACTTTCTTGTATAGTTTATTTATTTGTACTTTGGCCATGGCTCTGGTTTTATTTTTATATATATATATTTTTTTTTTATTGATTTACTGTGAATTGCAGATGAGCTCATGAATCAGCTTAAAAGCAAACAGCATTGTCGCTTTTGCGTCAGGTGCTCTTGCCTTCTTACAGCACAAAATGTAAGAAATTTCAATGCTCAAATGAATTCGCTAATTAATTAGGAAAACAACGAGCACAAAAACGCTAAGACGCAGCTCATGGCTGAGCTTAAAAAAACTCGAGAGAGAGAGAGAGAGAGAAATCATCGCAGCGAGAGATATAGAGAGAGAGAGATGGCTGCTTACATAATTTGACACTTGATGTAAAAAGCCAAAAGATTGCCGCACTTGAGAAGTTGAGCAACAGCAGCTGCTATGCCCGCAAGAATGCGGTAAGCTTTAAGAGCTCTGAAACTGACTCCTGTCGCTCACGTTGTGCGTCTGCTTCTGATAAGAGCCCTTATCTCTGCTGCTGCTCCAAAAATTTGTTAGAATTGTAAATCGGACAACTTCTCTGTTGTGGCATCTGTTCAAAATGTTCTGTTATTATTCTTGTTGTTTGTTGTTGTTCTTGTTGCTGCTGCTGTTATATGCTAATTTCTGACTTCCCACAACAGATTTAAACACGCAATTGGGGCTACCTCAACTCAATTTGCTAGTTTCCTTGCCTCGGCAACTTAATTAAATATTTAAATGTGAGCGTAGCCAACTAACAAGCTAACATAATAAATATGCAGTTACCAAATTGTTAGCCAGCTACCTATTAAGTTTTTCATTTTTCTTGACCAACATTCAGTTGCCAAATTACTAAAAAGCAACAGCAATAACAGCTTATAAAAAAAACTCCCTGGTTATGTATTACAATGAAATGAGCGACAAACCAAATTGCTGCTCTTTTTAATCCAATTTCAACTAACAGCTGCTAATTTGGCAACAAATATTTGTTCATCAGCTTTTATTTTTTTGAAGTGCCAGAATTTCTGATCAATGGTAACTTTAAATTGCGAAAGCATTTCAAACGCTCAACAAAAAATTCAGCGGCAACAACTGAACAAACAACGAATTCAAAGTAAACAAATGAAACAGAACGTAAAAAGCAAGGGAAAAAAGCCCGAAAATGGTCGTTAAAAGGGAGTGGGGCAAGCAGAGCTTGATAAGCGAGTGGTGAAAAGCTTACTAAAATAAAACACATATGGTCCGCTGCTAGTAATTAATGTCACCGATATAAACGTCAAACGATTAATGTCCAATGCCTCGAATGCAGCTAACCGAAAAGTTCTGTGGAACTTCAGATACTCTGCACTTAAAAAATAATAATAATAGAAATTCTCATTACTTTTGGCGGCAAGGCTAATGCGCATAATTATTTATAAACTATTTGTAATCATATTTATAAAAACAATAGGCTTCTAGTTTACAGGACGATAGTCATTTAAGATTGATTTTATTTGTAGGGCATCTTTTTGTTTAGAATTCTCCTTCATTAATTAATTTGAAGCCAGTTTGGTCCATATACTTCGCAATCTCGGTTTTATAAGAATTGCATCAAACTGAAAAAGCTGCATATATTTCCTGCTTAATAAGTTTCGTTTAACGGAGCATGTGATTAAATCAGAAAAGAATACAAATATACTCACATACTTAACGCATTTAAGTTGCAAACATTTTAATCTCTTACAATGTGCGCTATTATTAATGCCGTAAAAATATATCATAAAAAAAATGGTTGTTTAAACCACAGCCCTGAAGCTTTAATCTGCAACTGAGCACCTGAGTCTGGGAAATGATAAAAATAACTTGGCATCAAACCCCTTACCAATAAAAATACAAGGCATTTAAAATGCTATATATAGTTATATACATATATTTTGTGTTGTGTATGCAAAAAAGTATGCCTTCCAGCTAACAAACAATTTCTGTGGTGCTTGTTGAACGTAATGAAAATCAAAATATTTGCGTTCAAAATTACGTCATATTTGGCCAAAGGCAACAAGTACAAATGCTTTAATTAAGAGAGAACATGAAAAACATTTTTTTTTAACAATTGTCAGCCGTTCTACTGAAAATAGTTTTAAAAATGTTCCGAAATATTGCTGTGGAAAGAATACAAATTTAATTTATCTTGCCATCACTGAGTTTCCAGATAACTTATTTGGGAAATACTTTCAAATTTGCCTACACGGGCATTCATAAAATGCGGGGGCAGTTAATTCGACAATCGATTAGGAGAGTTAAAGCCAAGTTTAAGATTAATATTTTGCCAGCTCAAATTGAACATTGAGTCGTAATTTGCAAGTGCAAAGCTGAAAAGAAGCTGAAATGCAAGAAACTTGAAATTATTCAGTATTTTTTTTGTTGCCTTTTTGCCTGCTTGATCATTAAGCAGCATTTGGTCATCAGCTGCATTGAATCATCAATCAAAATTTTGTGCGATGTGCGTACGAAGGCAACTTGTTATTGCTGTCGGCTTTAATGATGCAAAAACGTGCAAAATGCAACAGCAACTGGAAGTGCAGCAAATTGCCAGCCTGAGGGCAGCCTTCAGTCCTCCTCGAGCCTGCGTATCCATTCCTCTCCTCTACTGCCAATTCTCTGTGTCTGTGGTCTTTCGCTGCACTTTGACTAATCCATCAGCAAATGAGGCGACTGCCGTCGGGGGTTGCACACACAAACGCACACATGCACACGCACACCGAAAAAATTGCAATAAAAGCGTTCTGCACGCTGACCCTTCAATACACAGCTCCACCAGAGCTCTCTAGCTCCTTTCCATTTGGCACTTTTTGCTGTATTTTCAAGTGCTCTTTTCTCAGCAACTGGAAGCTCATTTTATATATATATATATATATATATATATATATTATATATATACTCTTTTTTTTCAATTTTACTTTTTTTGTATCAGGACTTTGTTGGCTGCGCTCTCAAAGTGGCCGCTGATGGCCACCGCGCTTTTCTATCTCCACAACCAAATCTCTCTCCCCATTTCCTGCTTGTCTCCCTTTCGCTAGCTGTGCATTGATGTGGAAAGTTTTTATGACGCATTCGTGATTTCTTTTTCCATTACATTTTTTTATTTTATTTGATGATGCACTGAGCCCATTCGGATTTTTAAGGCCTTTGTCCTTGCTTTAAGTGTTGGCAGCACTGCGGTTTTTCCCAATTCAAATAGATTACATTTTGCTGTTGGCCTTAAATTATCTAAACTTAAAGTACGAAAGAATCCATAGCAACTATTTACATAAATTAAAAATATAAAAAAAAAATTATGTTGACACCGTTGGAGATGCGGGGCATTGATCCCCGTACCTCTCACATGCTAAGCGAGCGCTCTACCATCTGAGCTACATCCCCATGTATTGCGCGTTCGACAATAGCTGCAAAACTATAACGAGAGCGGGCGAATGGCGATCGCTGGTTATGCTACTCCCACTCAGCTTATACTATGCTATGCCTATAAATAAACCTGCTCAATCAACCTGCAGCTGATTAACAGTTTTAACACTTTTAGCAGTGCGCTCTCGCTCTCGCTATGTCTCTCTCTCTCTCTCTCTGCTGAAAGTGCGCTCAGTTGCTGTTATTGGATTTAGTACTTGTGAAAGATTCTTAAAGAACGGCAGCTGCTTATAATTGGCTTATTAATTGCCCGTGTAATTTGCAAAATTACGTTTTATACATGTATGGGTGTGAGTGTGTGTGTGTGTGTGTTTGCTTCTGTGTGCTGATGTAGCAACCTTTATTGTCGTGCTCAATTATGGCTAATTAGCAGCGCTCTTATTGTTGATTAAATATACACGAAGAGTGAAGACAGAGCGGGTGGGAGTAATAGTGAAAGCATACAAACTCCCCCCTCTCTCTCTCTCTCTCTCTCTCTCTCTCTCTCTCTCTCTCTCTCTCTCTCTCCCACACATTCTCATTGTCTCTCGGCAGTCTCATGCTCAAATATCACTTGCAAAATTAGGTCACACTGCCCTGTAGATAATTATGTTGATGAACAACGTGTCGAACGTGTTTGGTGCTACTCTCTGCTAACAGCTGCTGCTGTTGGCATCAGAATTGCAGCAGCAGCCAGCAGCCAGCAGCTGCTGGCCATTTTACTTTCAATATGCGTTTCAGTTTTTTCTTCTTTTTTTTTTTTATTCTTATCTTCTTTCATTTTTTGTCTTGCGCGCAGCCTGTCGTCTAAATTGGCAACGATTTGGAACTCAGTTGTTGGCATCCTGTGACGTCAGCGTCTCGTCGCTGGCCTTATTAACAAGAATTTCATTTTTAGTCGGCCAACAGCAGGCGCACAACTTAAATAGCGCTCCAAGAAATGAAGTAGATGGCTTTGTGGTTTAGATAAGACCGCAACAACAGCAGGAATAGCAACAGCAGCTGTTTGATTTATATGCAACCATATTTATTGGAGCAATTATTGCAGCAGCTGCGCACAAAAAACTGTGAACTCTAATAATATGCGAGCAATCCAGCTGGATCGGACCAATTTCCGCATGGTGTCCCAAAGGCCAAAAAAAAAAAAAAAAAAAAGACCAAAAATTGTGTGCTAAAACTTCTGCTTCATTAGCAGCGCTTGTGGCAAGTGTGCGGGTGCTGCAAGGGGGGCTGGGTGCCACAAGCAGTGGCTTGTGGCTTGGCATAATTTATGGCTCACCTTATATAACACAAACCAAACTCTTTTTGGCCCACATACTTGGCGTATGCGTAATGTCATTAAATAATGCCACATGCCACACACTGACGCACACACACAGAGACGCTGGGAGACTCGAGGCAACGTCACGTGATTAATCGCATTACTAATCAATACAAATGTCACTCAAGCGTTGACATTTGAGATTTGTGACTCTGTCGCTTGTTGGTTTCGCATTACGCATACGCACAGTAGTCAACCCCCTCCAAACACTCACAAATGCCACAATGCCACACTGCTACACACGATTGTGTTTCTCCCCATTGTCAATTAAGTGGCGTGTAAATTGACTTAACCTGCAGCAAAATGGCAAAAATAGACAAAATGGGGAGGGCTGAAAAAACAGTTAACTTCAATTGCAACCACTGAGATTTTGGTACCAACTGACAGGCAGCGAATTTTCAAACATTTTTCACATTGCTAACCCACAAAACATTTTTCACGCGCTTTGCGCAATTGGTTTTTTTTTCGTTGTTGTTGTTTCCGTTTTCTGTTGGACTTTATCGCCTGACACTATTCTTTTTTTTTTTTTTGTGATACAACTGTTTCGTTGTTGTTTGTTGTCAGCTGTGCACATTGTTCGTTTCATTATTATCAGCTAGCTAGCTTTTTAGCTGATATCCGGGCACCGGGGCTAGCTGATTGGGAGAGGAATAGGGGAAGGGGGTGGTCCTACGCCTTCATGCTAATTAATGTTGCGTGTTTTTCTTGCTATGCAAGAAATTCATAAAATACGTCACAATGCCAATGGGAATAAGGTCAAACGTGGGTTAATAGCAACACGGGGTTGACTGAGCCGGAAACGCGTTGCCATTTCCGTTTTGATTACAGATTGTGGCCAGGACCTTGCCACTTGCTACAGCACCTTTTACCTTTAAAAGGGAAATGGTTTGCAGGCGTGAAAAGTCGCCTGCAAAATAAATCCAAGTGACTGCCATAGCTGAAAAATTGTGGGGCGTTGCCTTACTTGCTATATCTGCCCCCCCCCCCCCCGTTCCCCACACACACATACACACTTGCTCAATCACGTAGCCAAAGTTGATTAAAAAGCATTAGCGCAATTACAATTTGTGAGATTGCCTTAATCTTATTACATTTCGAGGGCTGCCCTCCATTCACTTTCCCTCTTCTCTCGTTCTGCGAGTCGGTTTCTGTTATCACTCGTAAATCAGCATAATTGGCTCTAAAAACAAAGCTAAATAATGCTAAATATGTGCACACATCATAAAGCGGAATTTGTTGCTTTTCCTGTGTGATTTTTGTTGCGCTAAGAGTTTTAACGATTTCAGTTTCGCAGCTGTTCGCTAATTTCTTGCAGCACGACAAAAACAAATTTCGAAATATATATATTTTATCTCTTAATGCTGATCTATTTGGCCAAAATGACACTTTTCATGTTAATGTGGCAACATTTATCTTATAGACAAACTAAGGCGAATGACAAAGTAGTTCGGAGAAATATCGAAGTTTTGAAGTTTTGCTTTGAGATGTAAATGAACTCCGTATAATATCTGAGTGTTTATTATATCTTAATATGACAGTATTTTAGCATATTTCATGGTAGATTTAAAAATGTAAAGCCGAATTATTCATTTTCCATAGCACAGACCTACTAACAATGATGACTAGCATTTATAATAAAAACTCTATTTACAAAAGTTGCGCATTAGTCAGCAAAAAAAAAGCTGCAACAGATTTGCATTTTGATTGCATTTTATTACCAATGACAAAAACATCAAGAGTACTGAAATGTTATGATAATTCATCAGCATTACCATAATTTTGCTCCAACAAAAGCGACAACCGAAAACAACCAACGACCTTTTAGATAGCCGCTGGGCGCACAAATGTTTTATGCATATTTAAATGCTTCCAGCGCCAAAAAAAAAAGGAAGTTGAATTATAAATGCATACCCTATACTATTTTTAGCGACCTTATTGGCTAATATTCGCTTAACATACACCTTACAATTTGTAGCGTATTTTGTGGATTTCCCTTTTCTTGTTTCCTTTTAATTTGAAAGTCATTACCGTTGGCGATTATTATTTGGGTCCTGGCATTTAATATCTTCATATCATCATGACATGTGCGTGTTGAGTCTACAAAATAAGTATATAAAAAATGTAATGAACCAAAATACCACTCGTAAAAAAATTTGACATGTCGCAGCATGCTGTCCTTTGTCCAAATGGCTAATGTACAAAACTATGACGACAAAAGCATTGGACTTTGACAAATTGCCAGTTGACATTTATGCTCTGCATGCAAATATAATCGTATAGATGTATTTACATTTACATTTGCATCAACATATATTGTGTATAAAACGTTGATTTTTTATGTGCGATTTTTATGCGCTTCGTTGTGCTGAGTGTGTAGTATTATGCCATAATATCATACTATGATATAATCACTATTTAATGCATATTAAATTAAGCCTTGAAACTTTAGTCAATCAATAATAAATGTGAACTTTCACCATCAACGGATATTTAAATTAGTTTAGAATGGCATTCGTAAAGTACACAAATAAATGTAAAGCTTTGTTGAATATTTGAATATATTGAATTTAATAAATATAGGGTTAAATATTTTACCTTTATTTAAGGCCATGATCGATTTACCAATTTATTCATGCCTGATAGATTTACCAATTTATTCTTGGGTGATTTTGTGTTATCAGCGCAGTTCAGTTCAGTTCCCGCCTCAAGTTCAGTTATATATATATACATACATACTTGTATGGCCTATTTTCGTAATTGTTGAAATGAAAATGCGTCACGCGTGTGCCTCATAAATAGAATCAGCAGGCAGGCTGAGGAAGCAACACGAGCGTGTAAATTATTGAGGAGCATCTAAAGGATTGTGGGCCGCTTAGTCCTCGTGAGTCCTTATAGTCCCTGTCTGTCTATCTGTCTGCCTGCCTTTACGTGGCTTACATCAGCTGGTGTTAACTGTTGAGGCATTGTTACAAGTAGTCGTTGCACGTCATAGCTAAATAGACGACAGTCGTATGCGCTTGTCTGTTGCACGCAGCAAGCGGAGGGGGTGGTTGAAGGAGCCAACTTCATTCAAAGCCATCCATTGTTTGGCTGCGCACAAATTGCATAGAAACCCATTGAACTTAGTAACGAGCGCCAAGCTCTCAGCAGCTGTTCTCAACCGTTCAATATTCTCATAGCTGGTCGCAGCCATTGTTTGGTTCTAACCAGAAGCTTAAAGTAACTAACTGAAATACTTTAAAATTTACAGTACTTGAATATTTTTTTTTTGTTCAAAAGTTTATAAAATCAGACTATATACGCTTCAAACATTTAGTTGTAAATATCACATTTATTGACAATTAAAAGCATCTTTTAACGCTAACAAAAATAAGTTAAGCATTCTTGAGTCGCTTTTGCTGCTCGCTTACAGCAATCAGTAAGACACACACACACAACACACGTATCCTGGCAATAAATTTGCAGTCAAGGGCGCACAAAAATGTGGCACAGATTTAGGCGTTTGCCACTTTGCCGTAAAATCCTATTTTATTTTCAATTTGTCAGCAATGTGTGTCGAGCGTTAAGCTGACAGCGAGAGCCACAGAAAGGAAGTTATATATAATTTATATACATATGTATTTTAATGTATATATATATATCTATATTTATAATGTACACATATATAAACTTATATATAAACTTATGTGGCCTTGGCCAGCAGTGTGGCACATAAAGCGACAGCTATTAAGTTATTAGTACAACGTGTCGTATGCACAACTTTTATATGTTGTGCTTAAAGAAGTGATTGTGTGGGTGTGTGTGTGTGTGTGTGTGTTTTTTATTTAAAATGAAAAGATGTAAATGAAACAGTGACAGCTTGTCATGTTTATACACACTCACACATAGATACATCCATTCTGGCATTCAATAGTCGCGTACAGTTTCTTTCTTTTCTTATTTTTTTTTTTATTAAAAACTCGCTCATGAGCAGCGTTCAGCGATAAAGTACGCTTACCCGGACAAACCAACCACCCATCCACCCACTTCCCTTTGGCCTTTTGTTATTGTCACTGGCATATGAGAAATGTGCTGGCTTTTACATTTATAGTCGGCATTACGCGCTCCTTTCGCAATTCATCTCATCTCATCTCTGCACGAGTCAACCAGTTTATTTTAATCAGATTGTTGACTGCTTTTTGCTGTTTCCTGCGCGACTTGAATTTTAATAAATTATACGCAGACAACGCCGTCGACTCGCACAATTTTTGGTGTTTTGTTGCGTTTCACCTGACGCATTTTTAATGAGCGACACAGGCAGACACACACACACACACCCACACACACATAGACACACATAACTTAAGATTTTGTAGGAGAATACACATTGTAGGAAATTGCCGAAAATGCTTAGCCAGGTGTATAAAAATGGCCTTAAGTTGACAAAAGAAATTGCCGGTTATGTGAGTGGCATTGATAAAAGAGGCATTGGGCATTGAGTTGAATGCCGCAGATAAGTCACATCAGGCGAAGGGTGGTCAGTGGGACTGGGACTTGATGGAAATCGATGTCATGAAATGTTTTTGCCGACAGAAGGGCAAGAGCAAGAAGAAAGAGAACAAGCACGCAGACTATCATTAGTCTTAACAATTTCTTTAGTATCATAATTACATAATTAACGCATAATTAATTTAAAACTAACTAAACTGAAGGCTAGCAATTGCGCCGCGTCTGAGTGCCACATTTCTTCCACAGTTGCAAAGTTGCGGTTTTCCTTTCGACGGTCTGCTTTGCCCTGGTTTGCTTTGTGTCCTGCGCTGATGATGGCCAGGCTAAATTAAGCATGCCAAACACAAAGCCACAGCATGAAGAAATCGTTCGGGCATGCAAAATGAAATGGATGCGTGGTTGTTGCTGCAGGGATGTACGGAAGTGGTTGGGAGGGGGCAGTGGTATTCATGAGAAATGCTGATGATGCTCTTAAGTGAGCAACAGTAGCAGCCGGTTCGCTTGGGGGCGTGGCTATTTTTGGGTATACATTTTGGCTGAAATTCTCCCTCTCCCTCTCCACCTCCCCCAACCCCCCCCCTGCACTGCTTGCACTCAGAAAAACGAAAAATGAAGCTGAGGGGACGCCCACATAGAGTGGAAAAGCGAACACGGTGCTCCATTTCTATCTGTGCTGTTCCGGCTCCTGGTGCTGCTTCCCAAACTCTTACATTCAAGGCCATCATCATTTGTAGTATCTCCAGCAAAAGTTTTTCATGTGTCAAATGCATGACCAGAGATGTTCGCCCGTGTTTATCTTCAGCTCCTCTTCGCCAGCTGTTCGCTTGCCCCTCTTGCGTTGTGTTTCAGTTAGTGATTTGCTCCCACTCAATTGTGCCTCGTGTGTCCTTTGCCGTGTAGTTTTCCATTACGTAAGAGGCTCACAAATTTTGTGCTTCTGGCTGCTGCTGCAGCATTTGCGTCACTGGCCGAGTCACGTTTTGTGCTCATGTGTTTGTCTTATAATCACCAAGCAGCCAGAGTTAAAACTTCCAAAAATATGTATTTCAATTTACTTGAGCGTCTCGCGTAGGCGCCTCGCAATTGCGTTTGAAATTTGCTGACGTTGGCAATTTGAGTTAGGAATTGTTACTTTCACCTTGCAGCGACCTTTGTATTGCCTATAAAATTTAAAAATAAAATGAAAACACAGAAAAACAGCCTCTTAGCGACTAACCCTTTTTCCTTCTTTTTCAACTCATTTTCTTTTTAGGTAAGCTGCTTGGATTATATAAAACTCCAGCAAACAAAACACAATATAGCGAGCGACAGAGAGATAGAGAGAGAGAGTGAGGGAAAAGGGCGGGAGAGAGACAGAGAGAGAGCTAGAGAAAAGTGATTTATGGGCTTAGTACACTTGAAAGAATTAATTCAATCAAACGTATTCCAAGAATTTTTGCAAAACAAATTCAAATTCCAGATTTTTTTTTGTACCTTTTTGGGATTTTTAAAGATTTTTGTTTTTGCGCTGAGAAGTTCTTAAATTGAATTCTGCTCATTATTGTAGCAATTTATTTTTAATTTAAGCACGCAAATTTCAATTCGTAAAGTGTGTTGGCAAATATATATAAATATTTGCATTGCCTACTTTGCAGCGTTGAGCGCAGTGAGGACTTCAGCTATGCAATTAGGTCGAGAATGGCCTCATTTATTATGCCGCCAAAAATGGTTGTGGCCCAAACACAAAAGCGTCAGCAACTACCCCTCCCATCGTTAATTCCCCACCTAGCCACTTGGCCATTGGGCAGCGATTGTGTGGCTGCCAAATGATGCATAAATTTATGTCAATTTCTCTTTTAAACAATTAAAAATCGAGGGTTGGGGGTTCTGCTTCTTCCTTCGTATATAAGGGAAAATGAAAAGCTGGCACATTGAATGCTCTGCTTTATTCTTTAGACGGACAGACCAAATCCCCACCCCCCTTAAACCAAAAAAAAACAACAACAAAATACAACAAAAAAAAGTGCCTGCCACTGTCGGGGTTGGCTGACAAAGCATGGCCATGCCACTCCCGGTTTGCCGCCCAGTTTTAAATATTTTATGTAATGCCTTTGCAATTTGGTGCTGTTGTTATTTTTGATTCAGCGTTGCCTACTTTGGGGCGTGCAAGAGCCAAAAGTGAAATATTGTATCATATTGTATGTGTGTGTGTGTGTGTGTGTGTGTTTATGCTGCTTCTTATTTGTTGTGTTTTTAAGAGGCTACATCTTTATCGTTATTACTGTCAGCGTTTGCTTTTTGGAATAGCAACAACAACAGCTGCCTATTAAATGATTTTAGTTATTGCCTGCTATGATTTTTAATGTGCCTGTGTTCATTTGAGCGCTTTAATGTCTCCTCTGTCAAGTCGTTGACTTTTCGATCAGCCCTCGTTTGGCGTATTATTAAATAGCCCCAGCTGTTTTGCATAACTATCTCTGAGTGCATATATAAATATTTATGAATATTTTCGATACGACTTTTAAACCCTATTTTAAGCTTCTACCATTGAGTAGTTTAAGGAAATGTTCTTAGGAGCCATATCCTTTTTATGCACTCATGCTTGTGTGTATGTATGTATGCATGCGTGTGTGTGTGTGTGTGTGTGTGTGTATATGCATGTTCTTGTGCTCAGCTTAGGGAGGCGCACATAATTTGCCAAGAAGTATGCAATCAAAATGATTTTAATTGATTTTAGTCGTCGCGTCGTTACTCGTTGTGCTCTAAAGTCAATGACTGCTGCTTGGCAACTTACACACACACAAACACACATAGACAGAGACTTGCACACATACACACAAACACACACACACATGCTTGACAACTCAGGCCTCACTTGGCAAATTCTAAATTGCATAAATTTATTTCTTGCTCGTTCGCCATGACTTCGTTGTCGCCATTCCCCCTGCCCTCCCCTCCCCGCCTTCCTCACATGCCACGCCCATTGGCCTGCAGGCCATTTGTAAAATTGATTACGCGAATAAATTGAAGCAGACGAACAACGATATGAAAACGTTGCCCACAGGGGTTGAAGAGGGCGAAGTTTGGGACGTGGATGTTGGGGGTTTGGTGTTGGGTGGGTTAATGCAGACTCTTTTTTTAGGCTAGTTTCAAATTGAGTTTCACATATCAAATTTGTGTAATCAAAATCAATTTACTTTAATTGTGTTTGTCGTATTTGCCCTTTAGAGTCAGAGTCTCCCTCTCTCTCTCGCTCTCTCTCTCTCCCTCTCGCCTTCTCTCTCTCTCTCTCTTTTGCCGTCTCTCTCTCTATCTCTCACTCGCAGACTATTTGTCTGTGCCGCTCTTGATAGTTGTTTGTCAATTAACAACAGCGAAATGTTGCAATTAATGTTACGTATTGTGTAGCACACACACACACACACATACAAATACACCCGCACTGGTCATTATGTATTCGCAACCGGCAACGCCTGCATGTGTGCGACATTAGAGTCTCCCACTGGTATTGGCATACATTGCCATAGTTATAACAGTGGGCAACGCTTGAAACGTTTGCCAAAAACATGCGAATTAAGCGAAGTTTGAATCATGTTGTGTGGCAAAACAGCGAGCGATTCAGTCAGGCGACAAGTGTGTTGCAATTCGTTTGTAATTGGAATTAGTAAACGTAGATCCTTCCAAATTGTTAAGTTTTCTGCATTAGCAGACTTTAAGACTCAATAACTGAGTTAAATATGCAATTAAATCTGTACTTGGGTTGCAATTGGAGTTACGTAGATTTAGTTTGTATCAATAACTGGCTTAAAGAGTGTCTTACCTTATTTAAATTCTATGAAATAGCATACTCTGCATGCTCTTTTCGAACCTATAAGAGCCATAAATAACCAGTATATAATCAGTCATCGTGTTTTGTTAATTGTGATCGTCTTTGCACAAAAATCTCACAAGTCCCTTTCAGTTGGCTCTGGCTAATCTTTCGATCTGTTGCCATCTGTCAAATTTGTCACCTGGATTGGAACTAGCACAATGTTCATGTGTATATATATATATATATGTGTGTGTGTGTGTGTGTGTGTGTTGTATAAGCTTGGCGCAGACAGACAAACCCATATTGATGGATATGTACACTGGCAATCAAAATGAAGCCACTACGAAGTTGCAACAACATAAATTACTAATTTACACGCCAAACACAATACACCAATGTGGCGCATTCCGTTGCATCCCCCACCTCAGCTGCAACAGCTATTCGCCTGCAATGTATAGGGGCAAACATGATTTCCTGGTAACTAGTTGTGATATGGCATGCGTAATGGGCTGTAATTATAGCCAAATAGCAATTAGTAATTGAACAGTTAACCATTTTATTTAATTGCAACAATTGTTGCGCTCGCGTTTTACATGCGGTTTATGACGCGTGCAAAACGCGCAAAGAAAAAAAAAATTCAAGGGAAAGAAGAGAAGAAATGAAGGCCGACATACAAATTAAATTTAAGACCGCGCCTCAAAAGCTGTTCATAAAAATTATTTAAAGAAATGCGCAGTGAGCTGTCGACAAAGTTCAATGAACGGCTGCAGGAGCTGCCAAAGGAGTTTGACTTTCGAGTGGAGCAGCGGGGTCTGTCGGAAGGAGGGGGGAGGGGGGAGGGGGGCGTTGCAGGAAAAGCAGACGAGCAAGTTAAGGCCGCTGGCAACGAGCAACGAATGCTCGTTTGTGGAATGTGATGGAACAGTTTAAGAGCTGGATAAAGCGGCAAAGGTGATGAGTTATTCAAAAAGCATGTGCAAAATGTCAGAAGAAATCAAATGAGATTAAAAAATATGCATATATGCATATACATACATACATACATACATACATACAAAAAGCAACGAGCGTCAGAAAGATAAGGCATCAAATGCAAGAAAGGGCTAACTACCATTTGTGCAGGCAATGAAAATAAGAGGCAGCTGGGACCGTTAGGATGCCCGCAGGCGAGGACAGGAATCAATTTAAATATGAAGTCAAGTTGAAAACTTTCCAATGCCAAAATCGCCATTTGAACTTTTCGTTTCATTTCGTTGGATGCTGCCTTTTTCCAATCACGTGCCAAACGGACATTGGTGTCTGATTTGATTTTAGCCATAGACATGAACATAAACATAGACACGCCCCTCTTTAGCCAGCCAGCCAGCCAGCCTCCCTGCCTTGCAACATTCACAGGTTGTAGTTAACACTTGAGCACGAAATGTGTCTGGCCATAGCAAAGCACCTGGTGAAAAACGCAAGTCGCAAGCTCAGAATTGAGACCGAACAATTATTTCCAATTATACAACAAAATGAACAGTCATTTTGATTACATATCTACCCTATATCCAAGAACGCATTAAATATAAGAATTAATCAAGGTACAAATGTATACCTAGATATGCCAACTGAAATATATGTATTACAGATTATATAGATATTATTTACCAGCATAAGTTAACAATTGGAGTCTTAAGCAATAAACTTTCGATTTGGTATAAATAATATCTAACAACATTCTTGTAATAAGTTAAACAAACAGCTATGCAAATTATATATATGCAATTAGATAGATTTTGAGAATAATGTCACTACAGGGCATTCTCTCCGTCAGGCACTCTTCTGCTACAGCATTTATGTTTAATTTTCTGAAATCAATCAGGAAACCAGAAACGATTTGCTACAGTTTTCACATTGCGTGCACAAATTGTCCAACACAAATTGATGGTACCCAACACAAGAGGGCAACAGCAACAACAACAGCAAAGAGAACAGAGCAGATAACAATCTTTTAGGATAGGATTTCAGTTTTTGTGCTGCCTTGGTAATTATCATTTAGTTATGGCACTTTTTGTTTCACCGGACTCTTAAGATTCTGGTTTCTGTAAGCAGTTGCTGTTGCTGCTGCTGCTGCTGCTGCTGCTGCTGCTGCTGCTGCTGCTGCTGCTGCTGCTGCTGCTGCTGCTGCTGCTGCTGCTTCTTCTTCTATAAGTTCTACTCGAGTGCCTCAGACGGCGACACGCACATAATAAATGATTTTCCATTAACTGCCATTGAAGAAAGAATTCAACTAAAGGGCGTAGCCGAAGGGCAACAGCAGCAGGACAAAGCCAAGCATAGAAACTTCGACTCGAACACATGCTGTGCCTGTATGTATGCATGTGTGTGTGTGTGTTTGCTTCAATGTGCTTGCATTTGTCATCCATCATCAACGATGGCGGCGGCATTCTCTATGCTCTATTATTGCTACCCCGCCCCGTCCAACAACAAACCTAATGCATACAATTTTATCAACTCGGAATTATTTGTCTTAGTGTTTCAAACAATTTTTCTACAATTTTTCGTGTGTTTTCTTGTGTGTGGTTTTCATGTACAAAATTTGTTTAACCCAATTTCAACTGAATTGCGTACAGTGTTGAACAAGTTAAGAGAGAGCCGCTGGGCATGTCTTAATGTTGATTTTCTTTCTTTTCTTTTTTCTATTTTCTATTTTTTTTTCATTTTGTAACTTGATGCTTTGGAAAAAAAAATAATAATAGGAATAAAAGACAGACAAGTATGGAAAGAAACGGGAGACAGCAGGCGACCAGAGCCAGATTGACCCAACGACCGATGTTTGATTTTTTTTCTCCAGATTTGATAGATGACCGTTAAATATTAATGTGCACAGCACATATGTGTTTGCGTATGTATCTGTGTGTGTGTGCGTGTGTGTGTGTTCGTTAGTGTATTTTTGAATTTTCCTTTGATTTGACTTTGACGTCAAGGTCTTCTTTAGAGTAACCACTAAATGGCTCTGGTGCAGAGGCAAAAAAAAACTCAAATTGATGAGATTGATTCAGAAGAAATTTCTTCAACGCTGTTGACTCGTATACCATAGAAAATTGGCTAAAATCAAATTTAGTTTATGTACACACTTAACCCAACTCTTTCAACATTTGAGTCATCGAGAAGACCTACAGAGATTATAGCTTAATCTACATAAAACTTTGGCTGTTTCTTTTCTTTTAGTAATCGAAAATGTTGCATAGAAATGTCTTTGCAATATACCCTAAAAATAGAACTGAAAGTGTTTGGATTTTCGTATAATCGAGTCATTATCATTAAGATGCCGACAGTTGGCCCGTTTGCTATTAGACATGCAAATCGCCTATGCGAGCAGCGCCCAAATGTAGACAACAGAAACACCAAGATGAAAATAAAGATGAACAAGAGGCAGCCGTAATGGGAGGCAAATGATGAGTCATCTGCCCGCAAGGCAATTCAAACCAATTTACAGCAATTTGGCATAATTTTAACGCTTAACGACGAGTCGAAAGATTTACGGCAGCCAACTTTTCATAGATGAAGGATAAAGAGATGCAGAGCAAGTAGAGCAGGAGTCAGGATGAAGAAACGGGTGACAAGTCTGCCAACAAAAATAAAAAAAAATAAGATGCTGCGTAATTTTTGGCTTATTTTGTTTTTTTTCTTCTTTGCTTTTGGCCAACGCAAAAACCATAACAAAAATATTTTTCGACTGCAACTTCGCAGCAGCCAAATTGAGAAAGACAGTGAGAGAGAGAGAGAGAGAGAGAGAGAGAGAGAGAGAGAGAGAGGGAGAGAGAAGGAGGGAAGAGAATGTGTTGGAGAGCGAGCGAAATAGATGTTCATAACTGCGGAATGAGTCAGACAGACGGCGACAAAGACGCCGACACCCTGCCTTTTGGCCCAGACATTCGCACTTTTTGGCCATGGCCAATGGCATCATAAAATTCTAGCTAGCTAAAAACTGCTTATGTTGTTTTTGTTCTTTTTTGCTAGTGTTGTTGTGGTCTTGAATTGACGCCGCTGCGTCGACAACTTTCCCGTTGTTTGCCGCTCAGCACGCACTTGCCTCAAATTACCAGGTAGAAGGGGTAGTTGCCAGTTGTATATAAAACTGTGGCATGGATTGTGTCTCGACTCGTCTCGTCTGTTGTTTGACCTTTTTTGCGTTGCTAATTTGCAATGTTTATCAATTCGAGAGTGAGATATGATTTTGAGTGCTGCATACTTCTAGGCCTCTTGCCAGTTGTTCGCCAAGTTCAGTGAACCCTTTTTTGCGAGACAAAAACAATCGACATTTGTTGTTTGTCTGTTAGCTTACTTGCTGCGCTTGTATGTTTGTTTGTGTCTGTTTATCTGTCTGTTTGCTGAGTGCCTCGCACCTTTTTGTAACTGTCTATTGTTTCGACAATATTAATGCAAAGTTAAGTTCCCATTCTACCCTATCCATCCTTGCTAATGCGCACAGAGTGCCGACTGGCAAGTACTTAAATCTCTTTGTTATTTAGCCGCCCAGCTGAGAGTATTCTCTTGCTTGAATGCAACTTATATTTAACTGGTTATTCTTTTCATATCTAAAGCTACGTTCTCTGGATAAGGGGACTTCCAGTCTTTGATTTTTATTTTAGCCACCTATCTCTAACTTATCATACTTTTTTCTTCTCGCTTACAGGGCCGTTACAGATCCGCGAGATGGACGCCGCGTCGCACTGAAAAAGCTGCCAAATGTTTTCCAATCGTTGGTCTCATCCAAGCGCGTTTTCCGTGAACTGAAAATGCTTTGCTTTTTCAAGCATGAGAATGTGAGTACTCCACACACACACACATACATATATATATATATATCTATATATATATATTATAGTTACGTATATTGTAATTCCACCATAAACTCAACAAAGAATTGCCCTACATTTAATTACGCGATGCGTTTATGACATACAAATTTAATTAAAAAAATCCAATTCGATTTTTGTTGTTGTTCTTGTTTCGGCTGACACTATCCGCACAGAGTGCAAATATACTCAGTTCAGTTCCCTTTGTGTACACACAGACGCACACTCAAATACTATTACGCATTCGCAGTGACTACAGCACGCACTCATCGTCCCCCCTTTTCTGCTGCTCTTACAGCAGTGTCTGGCATTGATACCCTGTAAATGGAGAGTATATATAGATGTGATGGAGTATTTCAGAGCTGAAACTGAACTTGAACATTTAACTCCTTTCTACAGGGTATCTGGCAGTCGATACGCTTGCTTATGCTTGTCGCCTATATTTAATAATAACAATTATATTTTAATTTTTGTACTATTTACAACTGAAACGTTGTCATGGTTCGGTATCCTGATTCTGATCCTTTGTGCTGGCCAAACGCGCTCTCTTCTCACATATATCCTGGCACTAATTGCCTTTTGGACGCAACTTCAATTTAATATTGTGTCTGGCAGTTGTTGTTTGGTTAATGTCAGACCAAGTTCCGTTTATGCGCTGCATAATTAATGTCACAAATTAAACACTTCACACAAGCACAATGTTAAATTGTATGTTACACTTATATCTTCAATGACTTGGGTTAACAATATGTTATATGTCTAAAAGTTGGTATTATAGCAATACGTAGGATAACTTATTCTTTACTCATTCAAATATAATGTTAGCTACATGTTATTTCTCAATGATATTCATATGCAAGTCTGAGCAACTGTGTTATTTTGTATTCAGATCTGCTTACGTGGCTTACATGGACCTACAATTATATACATACTACAGTTTAAAGCTTTAAATATTCTTTATATTATGATATTAATGACGCTGATTTATTAGTTGTATTGTGTGTGACAGTTGTGAATCAATCATACATAATACTAATTAACTCGTTCATATTCATTGTGTAGTTGCTCAGACTTTTCATACAACAAATCAAATTGAATGAACACACACACACATTTATTGCTAAGTAATGCCCACATCAGACCATGCCCACCTACCTCAGTTTAACGCTGCTGCTGCTGCTGCTGGCCGCACAAAAGTCTGTCAGACGCAAAATTTATGACATACAAATTTTATGCACAACAAATTGCAAAGAATAAAAAAATACGAAACTGAGAATGCAAAACTGCCCAAAACATTGCATGCAAATTTGTTAACACTGACAAGCGCACATAGACCTGGCCAAAAAGAGAGAGAGAGAGAGGGGGTGAGAGATAGATAGATAGGGAGACAGACTGACAAACTGACAAACAAAAAGGCATATGGCCAGGCCACAAAAAGTCAAATGGCAACAAAATGTTTAAGAATTATTGTTATTCATTATTGTTCCAAATATTAATATAAAGCAAAAAATATTGCACGATAAGTGTGGAGCTGAGGATTGACGTAAGATTAGGTGAAGGGGAGAGGGGGGGGGTACACAGAGGTCGACAGCTGCATTGTGTGCGATTTTATGGCCAGTTTTATGTGAGTTTGTGCCGATTTGCTTTTAATTTATTTATCTGAACACATTCGTTTCGTTTTTGTTCCGTTTTGTTCACGTGCACAAAGCAAACCGATCTTTGATTGTCTGTTTTTGCTCAGCTCCTTTTCGTTTTTTTTTTTTTTTCTTTTTTTTTGGATAATAATTTTATGACATTTGGCCAAAATGTCAATGAAGTCATTAGTCGAAATAAATTGTTAAAGAAACTTCCATGTTTCATATTTGACACACATGATTGGAGCGTAAATGTCACAGAGACTCTTGAATTAAGCAACACTTTATTCAATTCGTTCGACTTCAAACTTCAAACGTGGGCAGAGAGTTAAAATTATGAAAAGAGACTGATATGGGAAAAGGTTTGCATCTTAAGTTTCAAATTTATTTACTTAGTTAGTTGAATGTTTAAATTATGTAATGCATATGAAGAGATACCCTAATGAAGCGATCTCTGCCCACTCTTCGCAAGAGCATTGTGTGCCAACACCTATGCATATTTCTATTAATATGCAAAGTGCTTTATGGAAACAAAAAAAATTTGTATTGCTATTGTTGTAGTTATTGTAGTTGCCGATGTGTCTCTGTTGTTGGCTTCCTGTTTCAATTCCATTTTCATTTTCATTTCCTACATGCAACGTCGACGTCGTCATGTCAAACAAGTGCAATCAACCTAAAATGGGGCTCGAGACGTTTGCATATTCAATGGGCACACCGAGGTAAAGGTGTGACCAGAGCTCTGAGCTCAGCACGTGGGTGGAATAAATGCAGTATGCTGTAGTCTTTGGGACTAGTGCTCGGAGCGAATTCAGTTGTTGGATTTCATTAAAATGTACCAATTTATTAGAACATCGAAATTGCATTTCTCTCTAATATTACGATAGTGTTGTTTTCGAACTGACTTTGATATGAGCAACATTGTTTGTTGCAAATACATTTAAGAGCAATGTGTCATCCGGAAACCCCTTAAAAACTTTTAGAATAAACCATGCCCGACACAGTTCTGGTGTTTTCAGATTTAAGTTGTGATTTTTAGTTGCATATCTTTTAAATTATTGTGTTTTTCGTCTACTTGAGTCTACTGTGATTCTTTTCATGCCCTGTGTAGGCAAGACACTGCAGTTATGCCTTCTTACCAATTCCCTAACATTTCCCGAGTCATACAATGATCCGAGTGACAGTGAAGAGACTGGCAATCGTCTCAATTGCTTTCGAATTACATGGCACAGAATACAGAGTGTGTGTGTGTGTGTGTGTGTTTGATCTGCAATGCAATTTATGTGCGAGTGTGCAATATACATTTTAACAAATCGCTGTAAAATGTTTGCTCCATTATTGTTGCTGCTTATTTCAATAAAAGATTTTGCAACGTACGTGGCGCACATTTCAAAAGCATCTCTCACATGCAACCGACGTGTGTATCTTTTCGTATTTTTTTTTATTTTTTATTTTTTTCTTTTTTGTCGGTGTCGAAGTGTTGCCTTTGATTTGCTTTCATTGCAGGAGCAGCAGCAGCGCACACCTACCCCGCACACAGACGCACACACACATACATACACCCTCATCAGCGATGTAAATGATTGAGTTTCGAGTTCAATTGCATGCAAATTTTGTTATTATTTGCTTTTTGGGGCGCTTCTTTTAGCCAAACAAATTGCAATTGAAATGTCAATTTTATTTCTTGCCAAAAACCTGATGGATGTGCGTTTGGATTACACATGTGTATGGTATATATATTGCAATCGTTTGCCAAGAGATTTGATCTGTCTTGACTGGCTGCCAGTCAGGCCATGTGCAAATGTGTTTTGAATTGCTCCTAAGTAACGTCAAATCAGATCAAGTCAAATCCCACGATAAAAAAAAAAAAAAAAACTGCTGCTGCTGTCTGAATTTTTAGCTGGAACGCATAACAACAGTTTTGACCTGGCTCAGATCATTTACTCAGCTCAAGGTCTCGACAATAAGCTGACAAAATGTTTTACCACAAATCGGTGTCGTTTTAATTAGTTAGCAAGATAGCAAGCAATCCCAGCAGCAGCAGCAACAACAACAGGTAGAAATGTTGTCAGCAGCTGGCTGCAACTATTTTTTATCTAGAATTTGAAGCTTCGCATGAAAATGTAGCTAACAAAACTTTTGCTTTTATTTAAAACAACTTGAGTTGCGACCACTTGAAATTCAGTTGAAATCATTTAAAGACTTTGAAGATAGGAGTGCGGAGGAGAGTCGACGGAGAGAAGCGGGCTGTTGGAAAAGATGCTTTTGCTGATTGTGTTTGCCTTTATATTCTACATCTTCTCTTAAATAGAAACAACAACAATGGTCGAGTTGGCACAGCTGTTGCCACTTGCAACTTGTTCAGTTGCACCTCAAGAAAGTTGTTATTGTTATTACTGGTTTTTTTTTTCTCGTATATTTTATTATGACACGCATAGTTTCACAAGAGAGCAACTATCTTTTGGGTTTTCAGTGTGGCACCTAAACAAAAAAACATCAAGAAACATATGTTCACTTCAAGGACAGTAGCCAACAGCTTGCCAATATAAACTACATAAATTTGGTTTTTGATTGCTTGCCTGCCTGCCACAACGAAATGTTAATTAGCTGCAGCGGCGACGCACGTGTGAGGCCAACAGTGCGGACCCCAGGTAGTAACTAAACTTGGCAACAGCAACAACAACAACAACAACAACTGCAGCGGCTTGCAACAAATTATGTGCGAAACAAGCAAGCAGCAAAGCAACTAAGCCAACTTACTAACTTGAAGGTTTTTTCATACACTGCCCAAAAAGCAGTTCCCATAGCTTTTACAGCCGCTTTGCTCATCGAGCTGAGTATGGCTGGGACAATCTTTAATCTACAATTATGATTATGGTTATGTAGAGTTAGTTGCACGCATGCCCCTCTTAAGTGTTCTCTTGTTTGACTTCTAATTACCAATGGTATAAATTTGTATCTTTTGTTGGAAGCATCAACATATAATTTTTAATCAAGTGCGAATATTAAAGCTATTCTAAAATGCTATTCTGAAACTCTGGCGTTATTCAAAGCTAAAGTATTTAAGCTTCGCTTTGCTGCTGCTCATGCTATTTAAGCTTGTGAAACCACAAGCGCAACAAATGCAGTCGCTAAATTACAGCAGCAGCGAACGTCATTGAAATATTACGAGAACTGTTGGCAACAACAATGCCAAAGACGACGATACGAAAACCCTCAAAGACTCTAAGGCTCAAAGCTCTTGTAAACTTAAAACATAAAAACAAAACAAAAAATACTTTTGCCACTTAAGACCACGACGAAGTCGGCGGCTTAGCAACTCGGCGGCACTTTATGTCGATGTATGTTGTGTGTGTGTGTTTGTATGTGTGTGTGTGTATGTGTGTGTGTATTTTGAAAAGTGCGCAAAAATTTGCTGTGGCCTTTTTGCCGACAGACAAATGCAGCAGGAACAGCAAAGGGGGCAGAAACAACAAAAGGCTAACAATAATGTGAAGTTGTGCAACATATTTGTTGCCTCACGCATTCACATTTTCGTGTCTGTGGTTTTGCCAATTTTCATATACTTATTTGGGGGGAATCTCTTTGGAAGATGTGAACTGGCTAAACGATATTGAAAATTGATTTTTAAAGCTTGCTGTTGCTGTTGCTGCTGCTGCTGCTGCTGCTGCTGCTGCTGCTCCTTCTGGTGCTTCTGGTGCAAGCGCTCGCATGTGTGACAGACAACTTGCAACTGCCAACTCGTCGTCTTCCGTATGGTTGCCTCATTGTTGTTGTTGCTGTTAGATTTGTGCTGGGATTGCGGCGAATGCCGTTGACTGCTTTTTGGTTGAAGTAGAAGTTCCTTCATCATTTTGACCGCAAGCAAAATAAATCAGCGCTTGTCTGGAGCTAAGGCTTTGGCCGGGACAAAAAGGTAGCGATGAGAGGAGGATGTCGGTGGGTCGGGAATTTGAGTCCAAAGCGGGGCAGTTAGCACAGAGGGCTTTGGCACTGTCGACGCTTGTCCCAAGCATTGTTGTTGCTGTTGTTGGTGCTCTTTGTGTTCTGCTGTCCATCAACTTCTTGCCAGTACGTCCCGTTTTTTATTTATATTTATATTTTTTTATAGAGCCGTTGCCTTCTGCTGCTGTTACAGACAATCAGACAGCTCCCCCGAAGCGGCACAGACAGTGGCGTGTTTTGTATCTGCCGCTAAACATCATCAACGGGTCATCGTTGTTGTTGCATGTTGCTGCTGTTGCTGCTGCTGCTGCTGCTGCTGAACTTTGTGGCATTTTAGTCCCTGGCAGCGACACTTAACATCCAACTAAATGGCGCATTTGATGCGATGCAAGCGTCGAGCTTCAAGCTCGATTTTTATTTATATTTTATTGGAGTGCATAATTTATGATCTTAACCAAGATGATACCAGCTCAAATGGGTGTTGGTTGCTGCTGTCGTTGTAGGTGTAATGTTGCAGCATTGTTTCAAGATTTACGTTGCAAATGCTACATCCAATAAACAGATACTCGCCGTCTACCTACATTCTGTGTCTGAGTTGAGATTTATTAAAGAAACTTTATTTGATTTCGCCTTCCTTTATCATTGCAGGTGCTGTCAGCTTTGGACATTTTACAGCCACCACATTTGGACTTCTTTCAGGAAATGTATCCTTTTTTACACAACAAACAAAACCGTATAACAAATGCATCCTCAATATAGTTGTGCGATGGCAAATTAAGTGACAAAGTTGTCGCAAGAACTAAGAGAGATCTTAAACAGCTCAATAAACAGACTAATAGTAACTGGTAATCGTAGAAATATGAATATGAATTGTGGGCTAACGTCGCGTTTCCAACTTTGAATGCAATACACATTTTTATTATAAAAAAAAAAGTCTTGGTTTTTTTTTAAATCGATTTACTTTTGACAAAGTTATGTCTACGGAAAATTGTAATCATTCGCCAAGTTGAAAAAATGTAGATATAAGCAGAGTAAACTCCATTTGATTCGTAGCCATTAAAATTGTATCCATTTCTAAAATGAATTGAACACACTTGACTACACTAACTAAGAAGCTTAACAGCTGTGAACTCATTTAAGCTTAGAAGATTTAGTTATCGGACATGTATAGCCGCATCGGCTTGAGTCACAGTTGTTGAAAGTGTTTTCCTTTGGGGGAAAATGAAAGCCGGGAGACTCTATTTTCATTTTAACGCTGTGAAAGTTGAGCCAAAAACCCCCAAACGAGTAACTATTTAATTAAAAAAGTTTAAAGCTAACAAACAAACCGAAAAGTTTATTCAGTAGTGTTGGATGGAGGATGAAAATGGTTTGAGTGTATGGAAATCGCAGCCACTTGGCTACAAGTCAATAATAACCGATTTTGATTGTTTCGCATGATTGGTTGCATCCTTAATGCCCTTTACTATAGCTATGTGATAACTGAGCTGCTGCAATCGGATCTGCACAAGATCATTGTGTCGCCACAGCATCTATCCGCGGATCACATCAAAGTGTTTCTATACCAGATACTGCGTGGATTGAAGTATCTGCACTCGGCACGGATACTGCATCGCGATATCAAGCCCGGCAATCTGCTCGTCAACTCGAATTGTGTGCTCAAGATATGCGATTTTGGACTGGCGCGCGTCGAGGAGCCGGATCAGGCCAAGCACATGACCCAGGAGGTGGTCACACAATATTATCGAGCGCCCGAAATACTAATGGGTGCACGCCACTATTCATCGGCTGTGGATGTGTGGTCGGTGGGCTGCATCTTTGGTGAGCTGCTCGGCCGACGCATATTGTTTCAGGCGCAGAATCCCGTACAGCAGCTGGAGCTAATCACCGAGCTGCTGGGCACACCCACAATGGAGGACATGCGTCATGCCTGCGAGGGGGCACGCACACACATGCTGAGACGAGCGCCCAAGCCGCCATCCTTCTCGGTGCTCTACACGCTCAGCTCACATGCCACACACGAGGCGGTCCATTTGCTCTGCCAGATGCTTGTCTTTGATCCGGTAAGCAAAAAGAGAGACAGACAGAGAGAGAGGGAAAGAGATAGAGTCTCCCAATCTAAGCGTGCTCTAACCATTCTCCTTCTTTGTTTAGGATAAGCGCATTTCAGTGACGGATGCCTTGGCGCATCCCTATCTGGATGAGGGCCGTTTGCGCTATCATTCGTGCATGTGCAAATGCTGTTTCACTACCTCAGCTGGCATGCGTCAGTATACGGCGGACTTTGAGCCATCGGCCGGGCAGCCATTTGATGATCTATGGGAGCGGAAACTCACCTCCGTGCAGCAGGTGAAGGGTGAGTCGCATCAAACTAAACCAACCAATGCCAACACATTTTAATATGCTGTCTACCATTTGTTTCCACAGAGGAAATGCACAAATTTATTGCCGAGCAGCTGCAAACGGGTCGTGTGCCGCTCTGTATTAATCCGCAGAGTGCGGCATTCAAGAGCTTTGCCAGGTGAGTTGCAATCAACCATAAGTCACGCTGCACGTTGCAAACAATATTATTTCCCATTCCCAACAACAAACCCCCCCCCCCTCCCACAATTCTAAAACAGTTTCTTCTAAACAACTCTTTCTACTTCTCTCTCTCTCTCTCTCTCTCTCTCTCTCTACACCTCTATCTCTCTCTCTCTCTCTCTCTGTCTGTCTCTATATATATTTTGTTGTTGTTCCGAAAATTCGTAATATGCTTTTCAGTTGGAAAAAAGAACTCTATCCTATTAAACTTTTATACAATCTGTCTTTCTCTCTAAAAAAGTTTTTTGTTTTAGTCACTGCTTCGAGTCCGAAGAGTCTGTTACGCCTTAAAACTGCTTTAGAACTCACAACTCTCTCTCTATCTCTGTCTCCGTCTCTCTTCCTCTCTCTCGCTCTCTCTCTCTCTCTCTCCGTCTCTCTATCTATCTATCTATATCTATCTCTGTCACCTAAACGTTGTTTAATTTGAAATATATTTTATACAATTTTTTAATTTTTGTTTCTCTCTTTTTTTCAATCTTTTTTTTGTGTTTTTTTTGTCAAACATCGATATATTAATATTGAAATATATTCTATTAAATTTAATTATTATATTTGCGTTGTAAAGCCAATGAGAATGAGAATATCTACTACTACTACCACTACTACTACCACAACTTGCACTGCTGCTCCTGTCGCTGCTGCTGCCGCTGCTACTGCGCCGCCGCCGCCTCTGTCGCTGCACAGGCAAAGAACAAGTAAACAAAAGTACGAGAGTACATGAATACTAGGCGGGTACCGAACGATATATAATACCATATTTATATATATATATATATACGCATATATATATATATAAATATGTATACATATATGTTAACCAATAAAGTCAAGCAACACAGAATACAGAACGAGTCAAGAATCGAGCAGAAGTCACAAATATAATATAATAACAATAATTATACAATACAAACTGCCGCCAGAAACAGTAAGCAGATAAAGGCAAGAAAGCAAGCGAGAAAGAAAGAAAGCAAGATACCAAGCAAGATACCAAGCAAATACCAAAATCGAGAATCGAGAAACGAATCGATATCGATATCGATATCGATACATGCTACAATATGTTGGGGGCCCCTCGGCAGCAGCAACACTTCCCAAATGCGCGCGATCTTGAAATCTTTAGGTCTGTTGATAAAGCAAAATACATTTATTGCTATACATTTGCTAAAACTCTATCATTTCAAGTTTCTTATAATTTATATATGATTTAACCCTTATGTTCACCATATACATATTTTTTTTTTCGTTTTCGTTTTTGTTCTTTTAAATGCAAATGTGTATAAAACTCTTATTATTATTAGTTTTAAATATATAACATAACTCATCATTCTCCTTACTTTAATTATTAAATGGGTTATTTGCGTATCTATTTGTGTACATAATTGTTAAAAAAAATTAATAATATTACCACAAAAATGGCAATTCCTAACTAAAAATTGTTTAAAAATGTCAGAAATTGGTCGGTGAATCACGAAAAAGATGATAAAAAGCAATTGGCATAAGAAAAAAATATACCGAAATATTGGCACCACTTTTCACAGACATTTCTAGCCAAAAAGTACAAATAATAATCATAAAAACCCAATGCATATACATATCTCTATCTCTACCCATAATCGATTTATGTTTATGTTTTCTGTTGCATTTCATATACATATTTATCGCATATTGTGTACAGCATTAAATATCAATTCTATTCAATAAACGCATACACACTTTATAACTCTTCAAATTACATAGCAATTCTGCACCCATATATACCCCATATACACAACTATACCCATCAAATGTACAACAAAATATTCACCCAATGGCAAAAATATTTAATACATATTAATTGTATTTTTTCCGATATGCTATCCAAAGTCAACATACACTTGCAGTAAATATTATGCATTAAGAAAAAAAAACTACCTAAAACATTAAAAGAACATTTTTCGAAATCGCCTAGATATGTAAATATATATATAAAAATAATAAGTAAAATATAAATCACGCTAGAAATAATAACTCTTAGATTAAAATAACTCAGAACATTGTATTTCGATTGGAAAACAATAAAGGAAGAATCGTTCAATTAAGTACAAAGAGTTAGAATTACATATAAGTATAGTCTAGTCCATGTCATACGTGTATGTATATAATAACTGCAATGGTATTCAATAGTCGGCATGCCGAAACTATTACTTTATGTTTTAACACACGGTCACCAAAACAAAACCTGACTTTAACATTTTCCAACTAGATTTATGTCAGTCACAACCAATCAGAACAACACACACCGATTCAGTCCAATGCCACATATCACCATTTATGCCATGCATTTGCGACCCATTTCGATTGGCCACACTTAAAATAAACACAGCCCCACAGCTTTAGCATTGAGAAAACCCCTTAAATAAATATAAAAACACTGCCAGCAACAACAAACAGCAAAATTCATATTGAAAACCATCTATAATAATAGTAAAATTCAGTGCAGTTGAGCAGCAGTGACAATGGTCAAAAAAGTAGTTTGAAAACCAAGAAAAATGAAAAATGCTTGAACAATTCCATTTCAAGTTAATAATAACTAAAATACTATTTATAATTTTTTTTTGTGTTTTTTTCTTTTTGTTTCGTTTGTTTTGTTTTGTTATGTTTTGTTTGTTGTATTCCAAATCTATGTTTGTAGTTTGAATTTTCATATATTTCATTTTATATCCATTTTTAGTATACACTATATATATATATATATATTTATACGTATTTTGATTTATTGTTTTTATTGTGGGTCGCAAGATTTTTTTGTTTTGTATATTATTGTTGTATGCTTAATGCTTCTACTACACGGTTCAACTGTGGCTTTAATATATTTTATGTTGTATTGTTAGTTGCTAGATGTTGCATGTTCTTCTCACTCTCGCCTCTCTCTCTCTCTCTCTCTCTCTCTCTCTATCTCTCTGTCTCTATCTCGCTCTCTAGCTATATATATATATATATATCTGTATGTTATAGATAATCGATATTGTGCCTAACTAACTAATTGTTTCTTGCTTCTTGTGTTCACTTTAAACAGCTCAACTGTGGCACATCCTTCGGAGCTGCCGCCGTCGCCGCATCAATGGGAATGACGGCAAAATGAGGCGATTGCTGCCTAAAATATAAAAAGCAACACTGAAACGAAACCAACAACAATAACTCTCACACCTAGATAATTTAAAAAGGAGGTACAACAACAACAGCAACAACAACAACAAGAACAAAACGGTTTGAAAATTAAACACTTTACGGACAAAGGAATTAAGGTCAACAAAACAAGAACAAGCCCCAAACTGAAGTCATCAAAAACAGAAAGGAAAAACAACGATTAAATTTTAAGCGCCAAACATTTTTAAGTAGCGCTGTCTGTTTAAAAGTTTAAAGCATTCCACCACCGAAATTAACTAAATAACAAAAAATAGGCATTAAAGCAGGAAGAAACACACACACACACACACACATACACACACAAAATGTAACGTAACTCAACTGAAACTAGTCTAAAAAAAAAACAAAAAACAAACAAAACACAACAACAAGTAAAATTGTAGTTAATGCTGCGGCACACGTAACACAAAAGTAATTCAACATAGAAATATTGAACAACAACAACAACAAAAAAAAAATGAGGAACAAACAAAAAACAAGTACGCTATGTAAATTGGAAGCGTAGACAAGTTTAATTGAAGCAACAAAGCTATATATTTGTTGTGCTTGACAAAATTGGTAACAAAAAAAAAAAAAAACTAAAGAAAATACACACAAAACACAAAATGTTTGGTCTTATACGCAAATTACAAAATGTTTTATGTTAAGTGCTTAAAATCTATGTAAATTAATTAGCAATTAGACTAACAAACAAACAACTCATCCAGACGTCATATTCGCCCTCGAAAACTAAGCAACTCAAGCGAATATTGTAAGAAATAAAGCAAATAAGTAAAACAACAAATAACATTTTATCACACACTTACAACTATAAATTTGCTTACCAAATTTACCTCACAGATACACACACACACACACACACACACACACACAGCATTAAATTAATTGATTTTTTCTATTCTGTGTAACTATAGAGCTAAATGTGTAGTTGCTATAAATACTAAACAATTTATATTTCTAAACTAACATAAAAATTAATTTCACATATTTGCGCTTCAATTTTGAAACTGGTTTCTAAATATATAAAATGGCAAAACATAATGCCGCACACAGTTCTATAACAAACTATATGTATATATATGTATATATATGTATACATATATGTGTATTAAATGTATGTGCGTTTGTTTATCTTTGTATGTCTGTCTGTCTGTGTCTTTTGGTATCAGACACATACGATAAACGATAGAATTCATTTGGAAAGCAAGACAAAACTTTTCGAAACTAGTTAAAAACAAACGTAAAAATATTTTAACCGTGGACTGATTAAATTGCATAATGCAGACAATTATGCAATTAACCAATATAATTTTTTGTACTAACTCTAATACTAACACTTATGCTTAGTTAATGACAATTATGAATATTATAATTAATATGATTTTGTTTTGCCTTTGCTTTTATTGTGGCAGGCAAATGTTTAGTTTCCAATACACACATTTCAACCATATATACGACTTAAGGTATATTTCACATATATAAGTTGCAAATGGTAAAGCAAAACCAACAAGTGGACGACACACTGCCCCCAGTGAATGTGCCAAGGCGTTCAAAATGTTGCAACACCAACACTAGCGCAACACACGCACACCCCACAGCTCGTACAGCCTGGTGGCAAGTAAGCCCAACTCAAACCTCTATCTGAGTGTGTATGTGTAAGTGTAAGTGTGTGTGCGTGTCCGTGTGTGTGTCTGTGTCTAACAATCCATATTTGAACGCCTTGCTATTTCAAGCTAGTTTTATATTCTCAATTAGTTTAACGTGTAATATAGTTTAATTTTCTTCTGTAACACACCCCCAAAATGAACCCATCCAAACAATTTTCATCATAGCTTCGTATTCTTTTTAAGTAGCAACAAATGCTCATATGCCAACTAAATGCTATAGCTAAAGGGCAACCAGATCTATATAGATCTGTTAGCATCTCTAGCCCCTATACTTATATTATAATGTATGTATGTATGTTTAAGACTGAGTTTTCTCATTTTCTTACAAAAGAGATGGTTGACAAGCGCGCCTATATGCAATAAATATAAACGTCAAAAGATTTTCAGAAAGAAGTAGAAAAACATCCGCGTTTGAGGAATTTGCCAATTTTCAATGCTTGATATATTTATTAAAAGTATATAGCAAACAAACTATATAATATATATGTATACATATATATATATATATATGTATGTATATATGCATGTATATATTTATGTGTATTTGTATTCATAATTTTAAAGTCTTTCGGACGACAGATCGTGTAATTTCTCGAAATTGTAGGCGCTGTGCTCTGCATACTAAAATCGCTCACTACAAAGAAGCCTATTTCTATGCCCCATTTCTTCAACTCTTAACTGTGCTGCTTTCTTATGTATGTAGTTTTTAATTATATATATATATATATATATATCCATATATATAATATACTTATATATGCATTAACTAATTTAGCGTACGCTTAAAGACGATATAAATGAAAAGAGGGAAAGCGAAAAAGAAAAAAAAAACAAAATAAATATGAATTCAAACTTTCACGGAGATCTCATAGCAAAAAAACGAAAAACATGATGAAAAGCCAAAAAGAAGTCGTTGGCTAAAACAAAAACGAAAACCTTAACGGGCCATTATGGCATATGGCTAAAAACCGATCGAAAGCCGCCCGTTTAGTAGGCGATTTCTTTTTAATTTTTTATAAATACCATTGTTTTTCTTAATTATAGACTACAGTCTTTTGTCACACAAACACACTCATACACTCACACACCACACAGCACACATACATACACACACACAGAAACTCGAATTCTACAGCTAAACATGCATAAAATATACACACATACACATTGAATAAATACATTTAGTTTTTTATCTGTAACATGTAACTATAAAATATACAACTGAAATAAAACGAATACAATGCAAAATTAGCATCTACTTTAGCACCTAAGCACATTTTACATACATACATAGAGAGAAGCATAATTATTGTATTTTGACTTTGTGTAAGCACCGTGTACATAACATTAACACCCCACCAATACTTATTATATTATATAACCCAAGTAACTGTTAAGCCGTAACTAGTTTTTTTAGTTAAACAATCAAGAAATATGAACTATACGATTAGTAAATCAGATTTAATTATGAATCTGATTGAGAAACATGTACATTTTAGCACACCATTCTTTCAATTGCTATCGAGAATACAACACCCAAAACAAACATTACAAATCTGAATATAAACGTAATTATGGAGTTTCTTAAGGATCTGTGAGTTGAACAACTTTGTCTATATACATTTTAGGCGCTTATGTTTCAATAAGTTCGACAAAAAACGCATATGTTTAATTGTTAGTTAAGTTAAGTATAAAACAAAAACAAAACAGATAACTGACAAAAACTGCATTAGTATTTGACCTAAACCAATTGTGGAGCAGTACTACTTATATATATATATAAATATATATATATATACATATAGATGTGCTAATTATACAGTAGAATCTACGTATAGACTACCTAATATACGAGTTAACGTTAACGTTTACGTTTGTGGTAACGTTTTCATAATGGATGCAGAGCGAAATAAAAATTGTGTAAACCTGTTTGTATAAAAAACGAAACCACCTTATTGTTTTATTCTTCTTTTACTTTTAGTTTTGATTTGATTTTTATTCAAATATCGTTTTTTGTTTTACAAGTTTTGTGGCACACCCTACCGCAAGCATAGGGGGCACATGTGCCTGGCCGTCTAGTAAACCGCAAACCCAATGCATTTGCAATTAGAATTTATAGCTATAAAATACGTATATGCATTTTTACCCCATGAATATACCAAACAAATTAGCACTATATACGATATATTCTATATAAATATATATGTGTATGTATGGACAATATTTGCAAATAAACAAGTAAAACCAAAACTAAACTCATAAAACACCAAACAACAGATATTCAAGTACAGGTAACAAACATTTGGTATATGTATTTCAATTGACAAGAAGTATAACAAATAAGTTTGGAACATATTACCTATTATAGAGCATTTTTGAGCAGTTCATGAGGCTGCTGTTAAATATTTCTCATAACTAATATACAAATATTTAATTGGTAATAGATACAACTGGAAATTTATGAAAATTTGTGCCAGAAAGCCAAAAACCAAAAACTAAAATACGAAACATTTTTGGATAGCATTGATAAACAAAAAGAAAACAGTTTTCTTAAAAGAAAAAATTGCGCTCAGGTTATAATGAAATGAAAAAAAAAAAAGCAAAACATGTAAAAACATTATTATAAAATGTAAAAACTTAATTCAATGAAACAAAAACATAAATATTGCTTACAAAATACATACATAAATGTACGTTAAACATGTTTAACAAAAGGCTGTTTGTAGAAATTGTAACACAGTTTTTTTTAACCAAAAATATATATATGTATGTAAATATATATACATATACCGGAACAACAACTACATATATATTATATTCAAGGCATTAACAAACTTTTGCTGTAAATGTGAGTAGAAAACACGCTTAGAACCTTGCACACGAGAATAATTTCTGATTATTAATTATGCAACCGTAGTTGCTTAGTCTCAAAACTTGAGTGGAACATTATAAAAATAATTAAGGCCGCTTTGTGCACCGCTAGAATTTTGTAAATACATGAAGCGGATAAATTATGATAGCGAAATACATACAATAATATCGATGTATGTACTTATGTACTTATAATGGCAAATAATACATATATATATATATATGTATATCTACATATATATGTATATACATATAGAAAACTTTGTGATTGCTTCTCATTGATGATAGTAGATATTGAGTCATATGTAAGCCGGTATGTGTCATTTTTCTTATACCACACACATACCCATCAAATAGCAACATGTAAAAATAACGCTCGATTTGCAAGCAAACTAACAAATCAATTCGTCGTATTATATATTTAAATAGAAAACTCTCCTTCCTAAAAATTCCAAACAAAACAAAAAGGTAAATAAATAAATAAAATGTAGGACACAACACAATGTACGAGTAGTTAACAATACCACATATATTTAATATATATACAAGCCTTTTTGAAGGCGTGCTTATTAATTATTATTATTACTACATACAGATATCGATAAATGTTGTAAAAAGAATATATTTATAACGTAACTCTTTATATATATATATATATATGTATATATATATAGTATATATATATATATATGTGTGTGTGTATATGTGAAAATACTATGTGGCACATTTCGAAAACGGAAACGAAAACGAAAACAAATGAAGAAAATCCCCTTAAGTAGAAGCTCTCAACAAAATTGCACTCCAACAGAGCTGTCCTTTTAAACGTTTGGTTAATCAAAGGATAAAGAAAACCAATTGAATGGATTGAAATTAAACATGTATTGTTTAACTGTATATATGTAATTAAATAAATAAAATATCTATCCACAGGTATAAAACGTAACCATTAAAATATACACTCACCAAATTGATACATGCGTTTTTCGTATAGTTAAGCGACTGACGCTCGCAACCACAACTTGTAAATTATAATAAAAATTAAACACTTTTCCAAAATTACATACTTACCATAATACCATAATACACACTAACCCATTGTATTAACTAAAAGACAAAAAAACAAAACAAAAACAAACATAAACCAAAAATTAGACTTACTAATAATATTATAACGTAAAACTGAAAAAATGAAAAACAGTAAGAAATGCTTTCAAACTAAATAAAGTTCTTTGGAATTACAATGCAAAACAAAAACAAAACAAAAAAAAAACAAAAGATACGAAACCAAATAGAACTCTTTTTATTATTTATGATGACAGTTGAGAACCGGATTTGAAATTCTGCTTATGTGATCATATGGTCACCCTAAAATTAGAGCTCATTTCCGTTAGTGACTTGATAACAGACCAATAACAGAACAGTCCAACGTTATCGTACTGCTGTACACTGCTTGCATTTCAAGCAGTGCGCACAGTTAGTGATATTTGAGACATATCTAAAATTTAAAAGCATACTTCTGGGCATGACAATTAAACCCGTCGAGCATACAGCGAGTCCCAAGAAATCACAATTTTTCAGTATACTTTCAATGTCATAAGAAGAGGACACTTACTGCTTCTGGAACTACATCTAGCGCAACCACATATTCGGAGACTTTTGAAAGAATGAGTCAAAATTGCACCGACCCACTCTATCGAACTATGCGGTCATCCAAATATTTGTATAATTTCTCCTCGCTGGCCGAATGGAAATTGCAAATTCATTTTATCTCGGAGGCTACAAGGACTATAGATGTCACTTAGCGAGTATGTAACGCCGGTTAAACCAAACTGTTTGATACAGAAGTCGCAACTGTCTGTCGGAATAGCGCCGAGATATGAGCAATTTCTGTTGAAACAAATTTCCTGTTATTTCAGCCAGGCCAAGTACTGTCTATTATGGATCAAAGGACATTCAGGTAGTCCTCGAAAAGAACAAATTAAACTTTTCCTTTTTTCTTTGCAGTTTTTTTTCTACATTTTTATGGTTATTACTTTATACTTGGTGTAATATTTAGCCACATTTTCTTCTCGAATCCTGAAAATCCTTAAAAGCCTCTCGATAGACATTCTACCTGTAGATATACCTGTGTAGAGTAATATGTTTCCTTTAGGATATGGCCGAGTTATGAATTCAAAACAAGTGTCGTTTTCATAACATAGCCAAATCCTTATAGATTGGTGATGGATATGGTACGTTACAATTGCACTCTGCACTCCAGTGATAATGGAATCCAAGCATTTCTTTGAAAATTCTGAAAATCCCTGAAGTAAATAGATAGAGCTGCATCTGTTTTAAGATTTATAAGACTTAACGTTTGTCATTCAGTTCGTGGCTAAAGAGCTCTCAAATATTTCTAATTCAGAATTCAAGTTTTCTTTTATGGCTACAAAATTTAAAAGTATACCCATCTTTGGGTCGATCTTTGATCGGGCTCTATAAAATTTGCATCTTACATCTAGAATCTGCACCAGAGTTGCGGTGCATTAAAAATACATATACATATGTTGTATGTACGTATGTTACGATTTGAATCAGTCTTAGACAAATAAAAGTGTTAAAATAATCCTCAAGGGAAGAACTTATAAGCAAATAGTACACACTAAAATGATAAGTGAACTTTTGTGTTTGTTGTGCTAATCTTTTTTGCCATAATGGCTGAAGCTCTCCTCGATAAAGATCTGTATGGAACGCTTGACATGCTGTTTATGCGGTTCAGGTATATGCTCCAACTTGGGTAATATCTTCATGAGAAACCGAAAATCGGGCGATAAATTGATACTGGTCTCAGTTTCTGGATGCGGCGTCGACTCCTTGACGGGCTGCACCACGGGCAATGAGGAAACACTGATGGGTGGCGTAATGACCGCAGATTCTTCCAATTTGACAAAGTTTGTTGGATTTTTCTTGGGCGGCAGCGTTATGTGCGGCTTGTGGGCTATACTTGGAATTGGAGTTGGCTTCTTTGACAGCGGTTCCTGTTTGGCCGGCTGCTCTTGCGGCTTGATCGTGGATTGCTTCACCAACGCTTGCGCCTGCGCCTGCGCCTGTACCTGCGCCTTCTCCTTGCCCTGTATGCAGCTGAGTATCTCAGGTAGAAATTTCTCCAAATGCTGGGTGAGAGTCGACTGCTGTTTATCCGTGACAATCATTAGTTTCTTGCCAGATGATTCCTTCTCCTGCTCCACCAATACAAACATCTTTCGTTTCTGGCCATTGGGCTGGCCATTGTTGCCGTTCTTCTCATCCGACTTTTCAGTTATCAAATACAGTTTCCGTTTCTTGGCCAACCCATTGGTGGTTGCCTTGCCCTTTCGGCCCACTGCTTGTGTGTTGAGTACAATGTTTAGTGGCAAGTTGGCCTCGTAGTCGGAGCCAATCGATTGCACATCGCTGGAGACGGATGAGGACGAGCACGTGGAGTGGGAACGTTGTGGCACAGGTGTTATGGTCGTCACCGACTTCTCCATCGGTGACTGCTTCTGTGCCTTCCCAGTGGAACTCTAAAGATCAAATGATTCAGGTTATTTTAATGGGCTCTTGTTTTCGATGTCAGATTTTACTCACATCAACCAGTTCAATGGTTGTGCTATCTGCCAATGGATTAGCAGATGATATTGTATCAATTGCTTTTGTTGTTGTTGCTGTTGTTGCTGATGTTGCAGATGTTGCAGTTGATTCGCCTGCTGTTAATTTACTTAGCTTGGATGCACGCATCGGCGTCGTCTTCATGCGCGTCTTGGCCATTTCCTTGCGCTGGCTAAAATGCCTGAAGCAGATGCGTAGTTTTTTTAGGCCGCCAAGTGCCTCCACAAGTTGGTCGCTCACTGCGAAATGACGTAGCCAATGGTTGCAGCTGCAGGAATTACAATTGTTTCATTTACATGCACATCTATCGTATGTATATGTATATATATATATATATATATATATATTTATATAGATGTATTTGTGTGTGAGCACAATTCTCTTTGGCAATGCAAGCTCAGCTTTTGTCGTTATTTGGTTAACTGCATAAAAGTTCGTAAAGAGAAAGCTTTCGCAACACAACTCTATTCGCTTTACTTAATAACTGTTCTAGGTTGGCAAACTTCTTTTCTGTGGTATTTATCCAAAACACAATTGTCAAGCGCTGCTCAACGTTACGATCGCCTCGGAAGTTCTTTGTTTACTGTCACAAATTGCATTGAAGTTTTATTCTTTTGGCAGTGCTTTTCCTGTGCAGCTTTAAAATTAGTTCTCATCTCTCGCTCTCTCACACGAAGTTTGAACAAGCTAATGAAAAAATCATACCATGGCCGCCAAAAAATTTCAGCTGCAAAAAGCGCTTTTATGCTCACTGCAAATGCACTCACCTACTCTCTCTCTCTCTCTCTCTTTCCCTGTCTGTGGCTGATACATTTGTGTGCATTTCTGGTGCTTTCGCTGTTCTCGCTCTCTCTCTGAGCGGAAGTTTGTTACGCCGGCGTTGAACTTCTGCTTCTACTAGAACTCCCCGCCTTCCCTCCCATCCTATCATAAACCGGCAGCCTATAACACAACAATAACAAGAGAGTATTTGCTGTTTACTTGTTTTGTGAATAGCGCAGCAGACTGAACCAATTTGAGGGGGCCTTATACTAATTATTATTCGAAATAAGATTACCTAAATAATTTTGCTGTTTCATGTTACACATTTTATGTCCACTCTAAACTCTATGCTGATGGACAACAATTTCAGAACTGCACAGAACAGTTTTTGCAGCACAAACTTCACGGCCAACAGAGCGCGCTGCAAATGCATTAACAGAGAGAGCAAGAGAGTTAAAAATAAACCAATGTGTGCGTGTGTGTGTGGGACGCAGCTTCTTATGCTGCTGTCGCTGTTTCCCTCACACCCACAATGTGCATAATTGCAATACAAATGTATGTATAGTTTCTTGTACTTGTTTTTTTTTTGCCATGGCATTGAAATTTTTCTATGAAGTTGATGCGGGCGCCAAAAGTTCAATAACCTTTGGCTTGGGGCAGAGGAGACGCGCCAAAGCAAAAGCTCATTCTCAAATAGGCAAGTTTTTTGTCTGGCATATTATTTGTGTGCACGCATATACACATATATATACATACATGCATGTGTACATGTATACACATGCATACATATGTATGCGCAAGAGAATTTGTGATGCGCAACAAGCTTCATTGCAGGGCTGGATATATCCATAAACTGGTTTTAAATGTAGATCGACAAACGCAATTATAAATGAATTCAAATTGGGCGTGTAGACACTAACCGATTAATATCGTGCACTGGGAATCGACGTAGTTCCGATGGCGTCGCATTGCAGCCCATCAGACATATCCTCGAGCTGAACGATGCATGTCCTTCTTCGTTTGCTGCTGCAGGCTCAGGATGCCACAGATTGGCGCAAGGATGCAGCGACATGGCCTTGCAAATGCGTAAGTTGCTCATTCTGAAAATAAACAACAATGTGCAAATACATGAATATAAAGTTTACATAGTGTGGGCTATTTATTTACTTATCTACATATCTGGAGCATAATAATAATATTACTCGAGTACGAGTCCAAGGCGGAGCAGAATTAAGACACAAATACGCAGACACACAGCGAAATAAAAGTTAAAAGCTTTAGCTTTAGCTTTCGGCTGCCGCCGCATGCAGTTTATTATTTTTTTTCTGTTTTCAAATGAGAAAAAGCTTTTGTGTGCGACTGCATAGCCATGTGAAAAGCTCGATTAGAACAACGCTTATGCCGTCGCTTGCCCGCTGCTTGCCTTCCTCAATTGTTGCCGAGGTTGCAAAAGTCAGTCAAAGACAGCGACACTTGTTGACTGCTCTTTTGTTTTCATTATCACTAACATACATAACTATAGAGCAGAAACTATTTAGTCGTTTATGACACATACTTACTTTGTGATCTTCAGACAGATGCGAGTTGAATAACCTTCCTGCAAGCTACAGCCACAACACGTTGTTAGTGAAGCATGCTTTTGCCTGGCACGATTATCAGTGTTCGCTCCATGTACTCAAATAGCTTTTTTCATTGCGTTAATAACGTAAGGCGTTCAGTTGAATTGATGTTGAGCAGCTGCATTCGTTACTGATTTATTTGTTTGCTTGCAGTTTCACTTCGTTTTTGGGCTGATTTACGTTCTGTCTAAGCTACGTCACGGTATCTCGAAGACTACCAAAAGTTTCGCCTGCGTCATTTTAAGTGGAATGTAAAACGTACTGAAAAGCTGTCGGGCTGGCGCTTTCGTTTCTCTTTGAAAGCTCATGGACCGATGTTTTTTTTAAGCTCGGTTTCGGAGCGGGCATGTGCTTTCTCTCTCTCGATTCACATGAAAATTTCTTTGAGCACTGCGAGTGTTATATTTTTGGCCTGTATGTATACGATATGATAGTGTGATGATAAGCGAGATCCAATTTTGTGTTATACAAAAGCTATTCGCTATGGAAAAAAGGCGCACTGAGCTTTTAGAGACAGCATGTTTTTTGTAGGCATTCATGTGTTTCGTATCACTTATTTATTTAATGATTAACCAATAACTTCTTGTACATACATTTGACTAATAATATTTCTTATCTTAATTGCGTATCATAAATTATGGTGACCATTCGGAATGCAAATTTGCTAGTATTTTACATTGAAAGATTTAATTAAATGTATTAAAAGCTTTTCATAATCAATGCAATTCAATTACATTTGGAAACCGCAGGTGTTAAATTCAGCTTTGTGGGCGAGGAGCGTGGTGCGAGCTACAAAATTTTTTGATCATTAATAATAATTTGCAGGGAGCACGTTTTATTCGCTTTTTAAAAGCCAATCAATTGCCAACTTGTGGATGCAATAAATTTCAATAGTTACTCAGTCAAACTTAAATATATGTATACATTTATAGAAAAAAAAACTCTTGGAAAAACTGCAGATAAGCGTCGCCTTGTCACATCATTCATATTTTTTCTGCTAAGATGTCAATTTAAATTGTGTAGACAGTTTTTTTTATTTTATATATTCTTATTTTTTTTTTTCTTTTTGCTAAGCAGCCGCCTGTCAATTGTTTAACTGCCAGTTTATAACCAGCCTCAATGTGTCCCTCCTTGGGGCTGTTAAACAATTTTTATAGTTGGTTTTTTTTCTTTACAGATTCCCATTTTATACGAAAATAATATCTTTGTAAATTTGTGCTGGAATTTGAACTTACTAATTGTTAGTTCAAAGCGACTAATTGCATTTTACGATAATAGTTACAAATAGGGCTGTAAGTTTTTATAACCGCATCAATGTCCAACCGATTATATCCTCAAGAACAATTGTAAGAAACTAGTCTGCTAATCATTACCTTCACAGTTGAATTTGTCGACGGTCGACTGACCGATTCTCTATTTTGATTGAATGAATGATTAGTTGCCGACTTGAAAGTGTTTGCCATTGACGGCGTCTCAGCGATGCCAGACTGCAGATATAGTAATCATCAGTGAGCTGTGTGTGGTCTTAACTGTTAGCTTGAAGGCAAACGTTTGCCAGCTGTAGATTATATGTGATTAGAATATTGACAATTAAGCGCACATAAATTGATTTACTTGTAATTTTTTATGGCGCCCACCGCTGCACATTTACAAGAGCAATTGAGGCAAATTGCGGAGGCGAACAAGTGATGCCCCTTGTGAAGAGTTCAGGGGATCAACAAAAAGTGGAATAGAAGTTAAACACGAATTTGATTATCTTCAAATGATTTCTTTTTGTTATATTATAGACAAATTTAATAATGTTTGCGTATAGTTTGTTAAATTGAAAATGTTGATATTTTCTTTGAAATATGAAAATACTTTCAATTGTAAAAACAGGAAAAAATTAAAAAAAAAAAAAAGATAGGCAAAAAGTAAGGTGTTGTCAGAAGTGGGATTCGAACCCACGCCTACAGAGTAGACTGCGACCTGAACGCAGCGCCTTAGACCACTCGGCCATCCTGACTGTTGTTCTGCACGTGCTAAAAAACCAACGGAACTCGATGGCTGCGCAATCGAATCGAATATGGTGAATAACAGAATAAAAACAAAACAAAAAATAGTGTTGCCAGCTCCCCCTTTTATTTTTAGTTGATACGGTAAGTATACGCCATGTCTTACATATGTTTGCCAATCACACTTAACTCTTTTGAACTTGGGCTGCCTACGCGCCGAATGAAAAATTGCATGTGGCGCCCAGAGGCAATGACAAATTGCACTCGTCTCGTCATTGAAAGGTGTGTACTGACTGACAACATATAAATAATAAAAAAAAATCCGAAAAAACAACGAAACATAATAATAAATAAGATTAAAACAAAACACAAACAAGACTCAAAATTGTACATTTATAATATGAGCATGAAAAATGCAACGATTGGAATGATAAAAAGAATAAAAAGTAACTTTAGCCTGAAATTAGGTCAAATACATATATCAAATTGAGCAAGTTTGCCGATTTGCAAGTGTCACTTTTATGTTTATTTGCATTTATTATGCAACAAGTGGTAGCAGTCAATAAAAAATACAGGCATATATAAAAAGGCGCTGCCCACCCACTGGCTGCTGTTGTTGTTGTTAAAGTTTAACGTGCATTTTCAATGAGCTATGCAAAATAATTAAATTATAGTCGAATAATAAGTTTGCTACAGACAAATGTCAACTGGCCAGCGGCCAAATTGCTCCCTGGCCAATGCTGTTGACATTTCACACGCAGCAGCTGCACTTCACGCTTAACGTCCACTTGTTGTTGCTGTTGTTGCAACCACTTGTTGCTAGTACCGGTCGCACGCACTTTCAATGCATTTCAATTAGCCGCTGCTGCAGTTGCTGCTGTTGCTGTTGCTGCTCCACTTTGACTTTGAGCAGGCCTCGAGTGATATTTTCATTTTTATAGCTTGATTGTAGACATTTGATAGGCATTTATATATGTTAATCAGTTGGCTGACCTGACAGCTAAAGTTAATTAAAGTTTACGCTTTCGGCCGGCGTAAATTCAATGCATATGAACAAGTACTGTGCGAGTTATTTATCCATTAATTCACATGTTTACTTTTGCAGACATATATAACCCATCACACATATGTACATAGATATGTATACATACCTCAACAAATGCGTACTTGAGCCCCAACATAAATTCATTGTGATTAATGATACAAAGTTCTTAGACAGACTGACCCATTTCCTATGCATGTCGTTTTTTTATTGTACTCGGCAAGTATTTGTTTAATAAAACTCAAAAGCAGTTGAAATAAAATTAGCAAATTGCCCGAATGTCAATCAAAAGTCATCAATCAAAATTTGTGCTACTGTCAGCTTGACACAATATGTATAAATATAAATAAGAATATGCACATAAATATATGGAGCGGACCGGGGAGCGGCAGTGGCAGTGGCAGTGGCAATAACTGCACTCTGCCCCACATCTAACAACTGCTGCTGGTGCTGCCGCCGCTGCTGCTGCTGCTGCAGTGGGTGCAGCTTGTAAATTAGCATTACAATGGCCCAGTTAAGTGGGTCAACAAGTACAACAACAACAATGAAAACATCAACAATAACTACAGCAGATAAATACTTATGATATTGACGTTAATAACCAACATAAGTAAAAGAAGACATTATAAAGACTGAAAAAAGGGGAAACCATTTGTATCTGATAGTTTGACCAGCTGCCCTTTCTTATAGCGTGAATATATATTTCTATTAGATACTATTTTGATATTTTTAAGTAGCAAGTCTCTCTCTAAATCATTTCGAAAATTAAGTATAATATATCTATATATTTCGTCATAATATTAATGAGCTGAACAAATTCATAAAAGAATTCTGTACCATAAAAAAAGTGTTGACAAAGTGTCCAAATTTGGCATAACCATAACCTCGAGACACCTAAACCGATTTTCAGAAACCAGTCCCTTTTGATCATGATTTGATCACTAGATCCATTCTGCATTTATATTTAGAAATATAAGCTCAAACCAGCTTTAAGCGATTGTTCAATATTATCCATTGTTATCCGTGTTAAGACTAAACATATTTTTAAAAATCAGAACATTTTGATCATGACATCAAGAACGATACTAAACTAAGTATTCGAAACATTAAGCTAACATGCTTAAATTAAACAAGAATATAATCTTATCTTAATTCGCTGAATATCCCAACGATATATACATAAAAAATGTATGCCTTGAGCGTTATCTTCAAACCACCCGCAACAACAAAGAAAGAAGTCAACAGACTCTTTCAAGTTCAAATCATCCAAAAGTAGCTGATGCCGCCAGACAATGGAGTCACACTTTGACCACTTGAAGCATTAATCAATATCTCGAAACATATATAGATATATATATATATATATATAGTGTTTTTTTCTTAGTGCGCAGTCGCGACATTTTATGCCAAATTTGTACAAAGTTAATTAACAGGTTTCATTGTTGGTTATGCCGCCTAGTATTTTAGAAGTTTGTCTGTTCTGTACTTTTTTATAGCCGCAACAAATACAAACATACAAATAAAATGTTTGTATATAAGCGATTATGGGGGCGTATACGTAATGCTTAAGCGACATCTCTCAGACACAAAGAAAGCGAGCCGAAATCAATTTGAAAACATTTTTAAATGCTTGTTTTTACCGCTTGCCCAATAGAAATTTAATTAGCCATGCAATTTTGTATTTTTCCTCCTCTTGACATTTTTGTTTTGCTTTTTGGTTTGGTTCATGAGCGTTGACGTTGCACGTGCAGCCAAAGCTTTGACATATGAGCACTCTGTGGTGTGTGTGTGTGTTTGTGTTTGTGTGTGTCTGTGTTTGCGTGTGAGCTGCCCACGCATTTGTGGGCTTGACGCTGCCTGTGGCGTGTCAGTGTGTGAAGTGAAGAAGCCAAGACAAATAAAAAGACATGAAATAAAAACAAAACTTTATGGCGCACCACACAACACGCAAATGCTGGTTGCTGGCAAACGTGCGCGCTCTCTTTCGCTCTCTCTCTCTCTCTCTCTCTCTTTCATTCTCTCCTTATTCTGCTCTCTGTATTTGCCTTGCACTCTTGCTGATCGTTTCGTGGTATTAAGCTGAGAAGGTTATGCCCAGGCGCAGAGCGTGACGTCACATTTGTCGCTACTCGCACTCAGAGCAGCTGGCGTCATGCGAGAGAGCGCAGCAGCTGCGCTGCACAACCCACACTTTATTACGTTGTGCGATCGGCTTACTTTGAGGTTGCTGGCTGCTTGCTTGTTCATTGCTGCCGCTGCAGTCAGTCAACAGCACAAAGCGCATCGGGTCGGTTCGGCACTTGTTCCATCGGAAAATTACAGCCACGCGCGTCGAGTCTCTACTCGTGTATATAATTGGTTTCTACGTGTGTCTTATCGTTTAAACTCTTTAAGTAAACCCAAATACAATAATAAATCATTTTCCAATAGTCTGTCAAGTGCTTGGACTGATTTGTTGTTTGTCAAGTATTTTAGGTAGAGAGCATTTCTCATTTTTCCTGCTGTGCAATTACGAAATTTTACGTTAAAATTTTATGTGCGTTTATGTGTCTATAAATATAAAAGCGCCACCGCGAAATTATATGAACGATACGGTACGGAAAAGTCGTCAGTCCGTCGCTTTGGACGCCTGGTCAAAGAAGCAAAAACGCTAACGCTAAAAGAAAAAAAAAATAACCAACAAAAAGAAAACAAATCAGCAACAAGAGAAACTGTCGGGTTGATTGACTTGCAGGAATTTGAGACTCCAACGGCCGACAGCAAACAGCCGTCAGCATCCCAAGATTCTTCACAATCTATATTCATATCCATATTCGCATTCACATCCACATCCAAATCCACATTCTCAGCATCATCGAAAGCATCATCTCCACCAAACCGCAGCTTCCGTTGCTTATCTGCCGCACGAGATTCTGACGGAGGCTGGGTGCTAGCTGCCCCTCCTGCTGATGAGGATTATGGGAAGGCGCATGAGTTGCGTTTTCTGTAAGTTGCACATTCAATTTGGATTTAGAAGCCAAATATATTCACATAGCCACAAATATTCATAAGAGCGCAAACACAAAGAAAACAAAGTAGACTTTGTATACATTATATGCATGTCGAAGTTGTCTGGCTTTTGTTTAATTGCACATCAATCCGATGTGAACATAAGTAAATTGCGGGAATAAGGCCAGAGATTCAAAGCACAGATAAATTGAACAAAAACATGCATATTTATGTTTAGTTCATAAATAAAACACGTAATTAAATTGTTAAACACTAAAGCAAAAAACAGACCGTAAGTTATCAAATTGGTTTTTTGTTGGTCTTAATGGTTCCTGATTATTTCCAATGCAAAGTTTAATTAAAACCCAACTGCGGTGATTGGTGAATTAAACGATGAATCTTTCTGGCGGTGGTGCTGTTTTCCATCAGCCCAGCAGATGACACCCACACAACGCCATACAATTCGAAATGGAAAAGAAAACAAACCACACAAAACATGTGTTGGCCATAATAATATGTTTTTAAAAAAATAATACATATTTCCAACTATGACTATAGATAAATGTAAAAAATTAAATTAGGAAGAAATCATTGAAAATGTTGATCAACAATTAGAAGAATAAACAAAAAATAAATTCTTGTCAGAAGTGGGATTCGAACCCACGCCTACAGAGTAGACTGCGACCTGAACGCAGCGCCTTAGACCACTCGGCCATCCTGACTGCTGCCACGAAGTGCGCCAACGCTCATGTACAACAGCTTGCTGAAGCGCTGTTAATGCGCACTGTTAACTGTGTTGTGCTATAAATAGTTGTAGAGAAACTGTTGTTGTATAGCAAGGGATTTAAATTTTGTTTTATTAAATTTCCCATACGATGCACTTTGTGCCTGTAAAGCAATTTGCTAAAAGTTAATTGGTTAACATATTATGGCTTTCTGACACAACAAATGAGCAGTTAACTAATTTGCATTGCCCTCAGCTTTGCAACTCTATTAAATTTATGATTCAAAGGCAATTTTATGGCATAATAAATGCAATTTGAACTGATTCGATCTGCTGTTTTGTGAACAAACGCCGACAACGTTTTATTTCCCTAAAGATAAATCTTATCGCTGCCGTTGTTGTGGGCTGGGCCCGGAGACAATCGTATTTAGTCCAGTAAATAAACTGAAAAAGGCAATAGCAAGCACAAACCAAGAGAGTGACTAGTCATTGAAGAACATATACCGATTTACTTGTTAAAAAAAAAATCGTTTGCCTTATAAGCCATCTCGACCTGAACAAAAAAAAGAAAGAGGTTCCAAAATATTCAGTTCAGTTGAAAATGAGGTTAACCCGCATTCTTTAAAAAAAATCACAGCAACCCAAATCTGGGCGCTAATATTGCGGTTTGGAGGCGTGTCATTTCCAGACTTAACACTCTCACAATACTCTCTCATTAAAGACCGGTGCTTTTGTTGTTTTTTTTTTACAAATATATATATCTTTTTTATTTATGATATAGACAGTCGCCGTGGGATATTTTTTTTTTGCCTTTTATCTTGGCAGAGATATTTTAACGAGTTTCTCGACACTTGGCGACATTTTCACTTGATTAATGGCTGAAAAGTTCATTATGCCCGGTGTTCATTTAGCTGTATGTATTATGTATTTTTTGTTTGTTTGTTTTTTTTTCACTTTTGCATAAATTAAAATTGGAACGCTTTCAGTTTCAGTTCCGTCCAAACGCGTCTGCTACAATCAATGCAGTTGTAGTTGTAACTAAAGAATGGACGACCATTGTTCAGAAAGTCTGTAAAAGATATGCTTTGACTTTATGCCGACAACAAGTATTTTCTAAACGCTATTTATAGTTGTTGTACATGAATATTAATGTATACACACACATATGTAGTTGCGCATGTTGTTGAAAGTATTTTCCTTCATAATATGCATGCGCATTTCGAGCTAATTGTTTGTTTATCTGAGGGGAAAAAGCCAAATGGCATGAAATGTTTTGACACAACGCAAAAATCTTGCCTCAATCGCAAATCTGTTTGTAAACAAATTTCATTTCCAATGTTGTTATCAGTTTTTCCATAGAGAGAAAGAGAGAGATAGGCGAAGAGTGAGAGAGAGAGAGTGAAGTGAGAGTGTGAGAGAGAGAGAGAGAGAGAGAGAGAGAGAGAGAGAGAGAGAGAAGTCAGCGAAGCTTGTCTTAACTTGAGCGTCTCTCTCTCTTGCTCTCGCTCTTGATAATCAATTTATAATCGTTGAAATGGGTCGCAAACTCAATTTCAGCACGCAATTCTTCAATCACTTGTAGAATTCATGAAAATGTGAATTTATCGAATATCGTATGTCAAAGATCGCACCGACAAAGGTGTGGAATTGGCTTGTTATAATATGTTGTGACAAATGGGAAATCTGAAACTGACACCATTATTATTAGCGTTTCAATAAAAAGAATTGCAATTTACTTCGGCGCATTTGTTTATAAACAAAGCGTTGCCAGTTGACACAGTTGAGTTTTAATTCCAGGGCACGGGCTCAATGCCATTTTGGTTGGGTCAGTTTTGTTATTATATATTATTTTGCTGAGTTCCATTTCGCAAAACAACTGAGTCAACAGAATTAAAATCACAGCAAGGTCTGCGCTGTTTTTATCTGTAACCATTTAATGATATTTTATCTAAACAGCCTAAATGAAAGCGATAAATATGGCAACAGGTAATAGCTAAACTTACATAGTTCACACGTACCGCTGATGTGCACAAGTACATATATATATACATTTAAATATATATATAATCATAGTCCATACTTTTCCCTACATGTGGGGCCGTAGTGTCACTTCTTGATTTTTAGAGCTATCTATAAGTAATATAAAGCCCTTAGCAGCACATCTAATGCATTTTAATGCGTTGTCCATGAAAACTTTTCTAGTATAAACGACAAAGATAAGATTTGTGTTGTTTTTATTGCGGTTGTGAAGTGCTTTGATTTCTCTTATGGGCTGCAGGTTGTTCAACTTGTGTATATAAATTAAAACTTTAGCTACATTAATTGCAAAAACTTTGCACATAAAACCAAGCGAACAAAATAAATGTGCTCGTAAAAAGAAAAATGTCAAAAAAAAGTCTTGTCAGAAGTGGGATTCGAACCCACGCCTACAGAGTAGACTGCGACCTGAACGCAGCGCCTTAGACCACTCGGCCATCCTGACTGTTAGGGCTTCTGAGTCCAAAGTGTTATACAAACAAGAGAGAAGCGCACAGTGTGGAAATATTCACATCACAAGCGCAGTGCTGATGGGAATAATTAAATTATATTTGTCACACTTACAATTTGTATTTCTAGACAATTCTGAACAAATCTAATTGTTGCTTAGTGGCCATAAATGTGAATTAGGGCTCTGATTAATTCAAAAAGAAATGAGCGTGTTAGGTTGGTCTCCTTGTGTGCCTTCATGTGGGCGCGTATTATTTGCTCAAAGTAGTCCATTCTGTCCATGGTGCAGAGACGAAGATTTACCGAAAATCTGGAGTCCAGCAAGTCTCTGGCCAGGCTATAGAAATCTTCAACAAACTTGTTTAATTCTGCATTGTTTTTTATTCTGGCCGCTTCGCGATGCTTTTCAAATATCTGCCTAACCGTATTTTGTTGAATATTGCCCTGCATAATCTCTATCCATGCCAACTGGACGTAAGGATCATGCGGATACGATTGTCGGATCGCATTTGTATCAAGAATAAAGGGAAACGTATTGAACAGTGTGGACGTCGTGGTCGATTGGGCAAACTGATTTAGAACACTATTGTTGAGTGGATTATTGCGGCAGAGGATAAACTTCATCGAAAATTCCTTCAGCTTTGGCATCTCAGTGGTGATCATATTAGCCAACAGATCGCATACGAACTGGCTGAGACTCTCCAGCCGGCTATCCTCAATGACATTCACATAGAGCACGTGGAATGCATGATGTGTGATGCCGCAGAGAGAGAAGAGTATTGTGCTATATTTGAAATTCATCGGGTAGACATCAAAGCAGAGAAAACATTCGTTATCTATCGAATCGGGGCTTGCCCGTTTCTTTAACTGAGCGGTACGCTTCATGTATTTATTCTCCAGATTCTTATCCTCGAGCTGTTCCGTTCGATAGCTTTCCAGGCAGAGTTCTTGATCCGCTGCTGTAAGCTCTACGAATGAGGGAAGAGTTCGAATCTTGAAGCGTTCAGTTCCCATGACTAAAAAGAAAAAAAACTGTGTAAATTTCGCAAGCTATCCAAACTGAGTAGTTAAAAAGAAGTCAAAAGCATACATTAGTTAAAACGCCTACTAGAAAAATTACATGCACAGAACTGAACAATTTATATATAATTTATAACAGATTGTATTATGTAAATTTAAATAACGAACTTAAGCCTGAACTTGACCCACAGCAAGAATTAGAACTGACTGACAAATGGCAAATCGAAATGAAATGAAATGAATGGATATGCTTAATCATTTATCAAATGGCCAAATTGACACGCCCCGTCAATATATCCATAATTGCTAAATTGTGCCCAAGTAATATCAGTGATTAATGTTAGCATTTTTATTTGGTTATTTTTATTTTTTGTTAATGATTTAAATAAATGTACCGGTTCTCAGAGTTCTCGCGTTTCTCGCTGCTCGCTTCATTTGCATAATTGCAATTTATTGTAAATCCGTGTGCAAATATGCCAGAAATTCAGATTCAGCTAAGACTCTATACTCTAAGACTCTCTGTAAGGCATGTAAGCATTTGCCGCCAAAGGCCGACCGCTTTTCACATATTCGCATGCAAATGTGTTTGTTGCCTACTAGAAGAGAATCGCAAACTCATTATAAATTATACAAATGCTGGGCAAGTGTGTTGTGGTAGTCTCTAGCAGGCCATGTCGCTGTCACAGTTGACAATTGAACCTGACACTATCCATCATCTGTAGCAATCGTTTGACATTCAATCGGTGCAGTCAGCTGACATCGTTGCTAATTAGTTGTCAGCTGGCAGCAATTGATTTGAATACACAAATGCAACCATTGCAGCCAAGATTGACAAACGCGAGTCGAATTGAATTACACTAAATGACATCTCAAAAATATATATATAATTTGCTAGATATTTGCCTGAAATTGAGGCAAAATATACTTTTAATTAGTTATAAACTGGTTCGGCAGCAGCTTAAGCTTAAAATTCGTTGCAATCATGCAAATGTTTAATTTTCCTTAATCTTATAAGCTCTACTTAATTGACATACATACATTAGAATATCAGATTTATTAAAGCTGTGTGATATGTAGAGTTTATATCTAAAAGCCCAACAATAATTATTAAAGCACATGCCCCAAGCATTTATCGCTTTAAGCTTGAACTTAAAGCTCATGCGCATAAAGAGCTGCCTTCAAAGCTGCAGACTCCTAGCAACTCTTTTTTCTAGAACTTTCAAGGCCAGCGGCGTCGTTTCTGTCTGAGCAGCCGACGCACTTTTACACACAGACACAACAATAAGATTCATTTACGTTTTCAAGATTTGACGTGTGCTATTTAAATTAAAATGTCATTATGTATTGCTCTCTCTCTCTCTCTCACTCTTTTGCTCATTCTACATCTTTCTCTATGTGTATATATTACAGATAAAACACGGCATTAAATGGCATATGGACTATTATGGCAACTCCTACGCAAGTCACGAAAATTGAGCAACGCAATATCGCGATTTCTCAGTGCCAGAATCTGAGACACAGTCTCCGTCTTCATCTTCGCCTCCCTCTCCATATTCGTCTTCGTGTCGCGTCCAAATTGAAACCGACCACGTAAAGCTCAAGTTCAAACCGACGACGACGACAATCAAAACAACAAAAGCTAAAGAACTGACAAAACAAAAAAGACAAAAAGCATCAATAAATTAAAAGAAATAGCAGAAAAGGTGTTGGCTGCATTTACTGTCGCCTTCGCTGGCTGCCACACAAAGTGGGTCAGGCCAGACAGACGGTCAGAGGGACACAGTGAAGACGTCACTGACAGCGAGACAGGGGCACGTCCCAAGGCATCATGCAGTTTATACAATTCAAATAAATCGACAAATTGCGCGGCGAGTTGTTGTTTTAAACTTCACTGTGCGTTTCAGTAATTTTGATATCTTTCGCATTGTTTGTTTTATTCAATTGTGCAACTGCAGCGTGACGCTGAATGAGGAGCCACAAATAACAAAAGCACAACGCAAAACAATAACAATCAGAACACAAATTCATTGATAAATACGAAAAAATACGACAGAAACATCAACAAAAATTGCGCATACGCCGCGTGCTTTCGTGCTCTCTCTTTCTCACCCAATCGTAAACAAAATGAACTCACCACAGCTCGTCAATACAACTGCGCAAGCTCACCACAGCAGCAACAACAGAAATAGCAATCACACCACCAACAGCAATGCCAGCAACAGCAGCACCAACAACAACAATAGCAGCAGCAACAATCACACTACAGCAAATCAATTTGCGCCTGCACGTAGGCTAGCAGCGAGACAAACGCTTCGTTTGGCCATACCGAAGCAACAGGGTGACTCGGTCACACTGCCCCATGCCCAAACGAGCAATATTTATCGTCACTCGCCATCGCAACTGCCGCCAGCACCGCTGCTCAAACGTCACACCTCAGGCGGCGGCAATCTGAATGGTGGCGGGGGCAACAGTTTTATACCCAAATCGGCATCGCCACTGGAATCGCACAAGTTGCCAAATGTGACGCCCACTGGCAGCAACACAACTCCATCCATATACAATGGTGCGGGTGGCAGCAGCAGCGGATGCTCCTCGGCCTCCTCCAGCTTTCTGGGCGTACGCAAGCCCAGCTTAACGCTTAACTCATCGGACATATGCAACAACAACGATTTGTTTGCCTTTGCCAAGGATATGTCGCCAGCCCTGGAATTGAGTGGTGAGTTTGAGAGGCATAACTTAAACCATATCTTTACTAAACATCTCATTTTATAGATCACTCACACTCGCACTCGCCTCTGTTCACGGATATCAGCGCTTCCTGCTCGCCAGCGAATAGCAATGGTTCGCCAACACATCATCATCAACTAGGCAGACTCTTTAGCCTGAGTCCTTCCAGCATGAGAAGTTACGGAAATGTGAGTGCTATTTGAAATATAGAAATAAGAGTGCACAAGCTTGAAGGAAACTTATTTAGAAGACTCAGAAATGTTGCATATTAAAAAATCTATAAATAAATACCCTTACTATATATGCTATAATATTGTAAGGAGTTAGTTACACAGTCCACAAGTTCCATTCCATTTCACTTACAACTTTAACGAGTAGCACTCAGTACCACTAATTAAAATCTATTTATAGGCACTGCCCAAAGGTCAGGTGAACTTTAACTTGAGCGCTCAATTGTAATGCCTCTCTCTCTCTCTCCTCCATTACCCAGTAACGATGAAATGAATGACCACTCATTACCGAATGCATTCTGTTTGCATACAATTTACTTCATTACCTAGCAATACTCATCTATACAAAATTGCTTTTTATATACATGAAATCTAAACTTGTTTTATATCCTTGAATAAGTCATTACCTTGTATATATTAATATATATATATATAATATAATGACTTTGAATATAAATACTACACAGTAATGCAACTGCATTACAATTGTCTAGTCGCATAGTATTCAGTATATGTATATTTACCACCAACAGAGAATAGATTAGGAATGGATACTTTTCGCTGCTGGGTAGCTGGCACGCACTCATAATGATTTTGCATACTCTGTTGACCCACAGCGAAAAGCTTTACAAACACAAGCCGCAGTCCAATCGTCATTTTGTCCCACATTGTGTTTATACATTTATAAAGCTCACATCTCACGCGACCACAAGTAAAAGTGGGTGCGGAGATAGTGGAGGGGGAGAGCGAATGAGAGAGAGCTAAAGAGAGAGAGAGAGAAGGAGAGGCTTGCCGGTGACACTCCCAGCGACTTTCGTTAAACCGGCTGACCATATTTTGTCGCTTCGGCCGAGGTAAATAGGTAGAAAATATCGTCAACTTAAATAATAAATAATAATGTTTAGCACTAGCTGATTAAGGGGGTGCGGTAAGAAACTTGCTATATCCAGAATCGAATCTTGTTACGATGTGCCTGGCAAATTTTGCTGCCGTATATAAATATATATAGTATACATAGCAACAATGACATTATGAATAGTATGAATAATCGGCATGCGGTTAAACCTTTGATTTTTAGTATGTCTTGATTCCATACTCTTCATTGTGTTGATCGATTCCCAGATACAGATATGATATGATATAAAACTGTCACTGATTAGCTAGAGGACGAATCAGTCATCAGTAGTAGATGTGCACAAATTATAGAGAATTTTAACGCAAAATTATAAATTAAAACAATTTATGATGACCCATTAGGTGCAATACGAGGCAGCGATAAAAAGCGCTTTTGTTAGTCATAAGGCACTACAACTAATAAAACTTTAACAAAATAATACAAAACTAATTATTTGCTGATGAGTTATTAAGCTTGTTAATGTTGTTATTTGGGAAGAGCATATAAAAATCAGCTATGCAGCTATGTTAATAAACTTTTTTTTTTACACCTCGTTGCGGGGCTTTTTGTTGTTGTGTTTTCTTCGCAAACTATTTGACAAGCTCTTCGCCGCACAAAACGTGAGCGTGAGTGCTGCTTGCCGTTTATCACGTAGCTGTTGTTGTTGCTGTTGGAGTTAAAAGATTGTATGTGTATATAGCTCTACAGGTACCAGCACCTATAGTATATGTATATATATATATATGTACACACACTTCTATATGTATGGGCTCTGAGCATATTAATTCGCTACTGGCTTCGGCTGTTGAGAAATGACTCTCGACCGGTACGTACAAAAAATCGATTAGTTCGCCAACAAAAGTTCGGGCAAAAGGAAGTTAGCGCTTGGAACTGTTGAAATCCAAATATAAGCAAAAAAAAAAAAAAACGTTCTGCTGATGATGACGCCGACTCTTTTCGGGCATTATAAAGCACACAAACACACACACACACGCAAACAATCAGAAATAAACAAACACAAAGAGATATGCGAGGCACACACATATGAAAATATAAAAGCTACTTATGAGCTGACAACCGTTTTTGTGTGGCATTTTGTGGTTTTCGAAAGAATTCCATTTTCAGTATTTGCCGAATTGAGATGCGCGCCGGTTGCTTCTGTTCAGAAAGTTCTAAATCCCGTTTCTCTGTTCTTATTATTAAAACAATAAATAAGTACGCATCTGTCATTTGATTAATAACCAAACAAACTTTCGATGAGAATGTTACGCGTTGTTTGAGAACTATTTCTGCCTCGTGTTTATTGGTGTTGTTTTTTTTTTTGGGCATTATAGGCGTTATCATAATCGCGCGGTAAAAAAAACCTGTAGCATGGGCAATCGTTTGAGTGGTTTGTGGTGTAAAAAGACAACAACATTACATATCAATAGCGATCCAAAGCAGCCACAGCAGCAGCAACAACAAGAGAAGCTCAACGAGAATAGCATTTGTAACAGCAATAAATCAAACAGAAAAAAATCAGTTAGCGCTGCTAGTGGTGCTGGTGGTGGTTGTGGTAGTTTTGGTGGCACATTTCGCTTTGGCAGCGCACGTCGATTATCTTTAACAAGCTGCGCCTCCAAAGATAAAAACACAGCGACTAAAACATCGAATTGCCCAATTTCAACAATTGAAGCACAATATCAGGATCTGGTCAAAACTAAACCAGCTGCTCAGCAGCCAAGAGACGAGAAGGTCAACATGAAACATGATAATACTCAATTGCCCACCGTCAAGGTGAGTATGCGACCCAAAAAATAACAAAACCACATTCCCCAGTCGAATCCACGACATGCTGCAGACTTCCTAAGGGGCAATTGTTTTATAGATATATTTACAATTCGCGGCGCCCAACGCAATTATTCGTGGCAGCAATGTAAACAACAACAAACAAGAACAACAATCAAAACAACAATTCGAATAACAACAATTATGTCATTTTGCTGTTGCTTCTGGGCTAGTTTTCAGTCAGAGGTGTTTAAACAATAACAATCTTGTTGCTGCTTGAAACTTGTGTCGTAGTTCAGGTTCAGGGACACTCATTTTGCAGCTCTGGTTGAGGTCGTTCTGGGGGAGGTATCCACTATGTCATTAGCATGACATCAAGTCGAAAATTTGACATTGCTGTAAAGGCGGATGCTTATTTCACATTTTATACTGTCAAGGTATCAAGAGTGAAGATTTATGCATTATAAGCTGAGCTTAGTCATTGAAATAAGCTTAGAACTGAAATTAATATTTTGCTAATGACAGAATGACATACAATGTGCCTTGAAAAGAATACCTCGAATCTTTAGCATATCTATAGAAAATATAGCTATATGCACAGTTTTCGACAGACTTCGATATACCCTGAAACCAGTTATTAAATATATTTTATTATTATTGGCAAATTCCCCTTTAAAAAGATTTGCACTAAAATGCGAGCAGCATCTCTTTCTCTCTTTCTCACACATACGCCCGCATATTTATACATACAGAAAATGCTTGCGGCTACTGATAGAAGTGGGATCAATATGAGAATATATTTTCGATAATAATTTGGGTGTTTCTTATTCGATCTTGACGAAATAAGGACAGTTGAGCAATAGTATTCATATGCATATTATGTATTAATTAGAAGATTCTGCATTTTAAATTGTGGCATTTATTGCTATCGGATATTTAAATATATCGATATTAGATAAACGGAGGCAGTTATCGATAAAATTACGCAAACTTGATCTGCGCCTGGTATACGAGAACCTATATTCCAAATTTGAAGTCTCTAGCTCTTACCGTCTCTGAAATCTGCGTGTTCATACAGACGTACGGACGGACGGACGGACATGGCTATATCGACTCGACTGTTGACCCTGATCAAGAATATATATACTTTGTGGGGTCGGAGATGCTCCCTTCTGCCTGTTACATACATTTGCACAAAACCATTATACCCTTTTTACCCATTTTTAATGGGTTTAGGGTATAAAAAATAAAATAAAAAGTTGTACTCATCAGAATTTTATAGAGTTGTAGAGTGAGCTGAGCACACGTCAAAGCAAATGAATCAATCAATATCAATCAATGCAGGGCATTCAAATTACCAAAATAAAAGCTTATCTACCATTTCGGGAATTTTGTCCATCAAATGACCCAATTGCCAGTCAAACACATAAATCAAAATACGTGTTAAGCACGCTGCGCATATAAATAAACTCGAAGAGCGGATCGTAGAAGTGCATAAAAATCAATTACGCATGAAAATTCCAACAAAATACGACGATAACGATGATGATGATGGTGATGATGATGATGATGAGGTTGACAATGATAATGCTGGCTTTTGGGCGCAAGCGCAACGTGTCTGTCCAAGAGACTCTCCCACAGCTTGCTTGAGTTATGGGCCTTGGCCCTGAAATAGGCTGGGTAATGCCGCCGCCCATGCGAGCTGAGCCAAAGTTGGTGTTGGGTTCTGTTAGATGAAAGCCCATGATGAGTCAGCGTGCAAACCTTTCCTCGGGCTGCGAGTTAATACACGCTGATACAATGATGGAGATGAGTCAGCGGCAACCTGAAGTTAGGCGAAAGTCATTCATTCATGCCGTAGTAGATACCAGCTACAAACTACATGATACAAAACATACAGCTCGTAATTGAAGACACAGTTTTTTTTTTTATATATTTTTGCATCGACTGTGCGAGTGAGTCAGCCCAAGGATCGAGCGCTAAATTGTTGTGGCTTTAATTTGGTGCACGGATCCATTTATTAATGCTAATCGCTTGCCCAAATTATTTGACAAACAAGTTGAAAGACTTGCTGACACATTTGTGACTAATTCGAATTCTTCTTCAAGGCGGCAGCTGCTGCATCTGCTTCTGATGCTGCCTTAGCCTCAGCCTCAGCCTCATTTCACATGAAAAACGAAAGTAGCTGACAGTTGGGTCAGCATTATTATGATAAATTATCGAATTTATTTCAAGCACTCGTCTCGTGATTGTTCGCCTGTTGCTTAAGGTAATATTCTGTGCGTTGGCTAATTGCATAACTAATTGTATAATTATTGTTGATTATAAATCCGCTTCCTATAACTCAATTAAATGTGAGAATATGCAGCGCATTGGCCACGCTATCAATTGACCTTCTGCTTCTGGCATAGTTCAACAACTTTGCAGCAACATGTATCTGACAGATACAGATACAGATACACTTGACGCAGCTGCTTTGTGCGTGTGGGTGGCGCCTACAGCAGTAGCAGTAGCCACAGCGGCGGTTGTGGTTCATGGCAGCGCTGTCTTGTAATCAAAACCAGAGGCATAAGCAAAAAATTTCGAAAATTTCAAAACACACATTATTAGCGTATATTTGGTTGTTTTGCACACTTTAGAATTTCCTGGAAACATTAACGTTTTCAGTTCGCTGCCAACAATTTGAAATGTTTAATAAACAACAAAAAAACAGAAACAAAATTTCAAGCAAGTAATTAAAAAACAAAACGCTAGAAAATCAAATGCGTCGCACGTGTTCGACTTGATCTCAAATTCGATTCAATTGTTTTCAATCATCGAATACAACCTGAGCTCAATGTCCATTCGGCAGTCAACAATAAAAACGCATTTGTTTATTTGTTTTGCGTAAACAAAAACTGTACAAAATGGATGAAAAAATAGCCAAATGCTTAAAGTAAACTAATGTGTATATTGTTTGTATTAATGACTCGCTGTGCGTATTCAAGCTAAAAATTAACTTAAAAGTTCAACACATATGCAGAGCACAGAAAAGAAACCAACACTAAAATGCATGTAAAACTGAAAAATGTTTTTTTTTGTGAGATCTCCGCAAGCCAAATTGCATTGGGGCAAAAATAAATTAGCAAAAAAACAAACAGCCAAACGCAAGCTGCAAAGAGAGCGAGAGAATGGGAGAGAGAGACAGAAAGAGAGAGAGAGAGATCCCTGCATACGCTCTCTTTACTTTTATCGCTCGCTCTTTCGATCGCATTTCGTTCTCTCTGCTTGGCAACGCTTAAAACCGCATCGAACCTGCGCTAAGAAACTGAATTTGTTCAGTCTTGTGTCGAACACTCAACGGTTTAGTTCTGAGAGCGCAATAGAAGACAACGACGGCTTGTTTGCTAAAATCCCACGACAAATATTAAAAATAACAAAGTGTTTATAAATATATTCAACATATATGTATATGAAATTGGTTACGCGAGATAAAAGCATTAAATAATATTGTGAAATATGTAAAGAATGCTCGAAATAAGTAATAAAGAAAAAACCAAACCTCAAGTGAATTGTGCGTAAATCTAGACAGATATTTCAATGATACTACAAATATAAATTAAGCCACAACATAAAAATAAAACACACAAATTTCCCAAAATAATATGTTTCTTGTTTATTGTTACATTTCTGACATGCACAAAATTTGTGAGGGAAATAAAATGTGCTAATTTAAATTTTGAGTGAATTTCTTCTTGAGCTTTGCGTAATTAATGTAAATATAAATTGTACATAAATATACATAATTGGACATTTATGTTGTTCTTTATGTTTTTTTTTTTGTTGTTTTTAATAAACAAAACCAGTTTCCCAAAAACTGGCTCGGAAAATTAATGCCAATTGCGTAGGCTGTGCAAGTCGAACGCAAAACAATCAGAAGACGCCCAAACTAAAGTCGCTAAACGCGTTTATTGAGTAACCCAAAGACACACAAAAGGCAGACAGTTTCAGGGGGAGTGGGAGGGGTGGCTAAAACGGTTAACGCTTTGCATTTGGCCAAGCGGAAATTCATTAGCCAGTTGTAAAAACACGCATGCAACTTGACAGTGCAAACGGAAATGAGCAATAATGACAACAACAACAACAACAACACCAACAACAACACGTGGACAATCGGGGAACGGGTGCTTGTGTTGAACTTGCACCCACGCTTTTTCCAGGCTTAGACATAGTGCAGTAAATTGTCAAGGCATTTGGCCAGGCATACACACACACACACACACTCAGACACACACACACACACACAAATGCATGTGTCATAATCGGCGAGTTTATAGCATTTTATCTGCTAGATACATTTGTCAACGGACAAAAGGCCGCAAACCAGTTTTCTGGCATCTTTTTTAAAGCCTTTCTCATTGTCTGCATCTGCTTTGCTTTTATTGTATCTCGAAAATATTTTCGGTTAACGGTTTGTTGTTGTTGTTATTCTTATTCCAAGTAGCCGATCTTTCCATTTTCTTCGTGTTGTTCTTTTTCTTTACTTTTATTTTCGCTGCTTGTTTTGCTTTCGGCGCACACACATAAAATGTGAAAAAAAAAACCCCAGATGTGCCATAATTGTTTATAACAATAACTTTGCTATATGCACAGAAACATTCATTTATTCATTTGTGGCTGGCGAAATTTGTATAAGTGTTATTATCGATTTCTTGAAAAACGCTCGCCTTCTGGAATGCTAATTTTCGGGCTTTGTAATTAATGCAAATGAATTATGTATTGTTTTTGGCAGAGAGAAGAACAATTTTTAACAGCAGTTCGCAAAATGCCAGCGAATCGACAAACTGACTAAAGAGAAAACGGAAAAACCTATAAGACCACAATCCCATAACACGAAAAACAACAACAAATAAATATATATAAATCAAATAGGCATACTGGGCTTCAGTTCCAGTGTTCTCAATTGTTGTGTGCTGTTGCAGTATTTAACGACAATTTAACAATGGTTGTCACCACAACGCGTAGTCCGCTGCTGGCGCAGACGCAGTCAAACAATCCAGCAACAAGTGGCAGCCATACGGCCACAATGCGATCCCGTTTGATATTTCCACGACAACACTATCAGGTAACGTCCCCTTTGCCCCCTACCCCCAAACAATAACGAATCTATTAAATAAACCGCATCTCAATTGAGCGATTACAAGCGAGCCCCTTCCTAGTGTATACTCAGAAAAGTAATATATTTATTACTTCAATAAAAACAAAAATATCTAAAAATACCAAAACTAATATATTACAAATGTGTCATATATATTATCAATTTATGAACTCACATTTAAGCTAAATATTTATTGACTAAGGGGATATACATATATACATTAAGGAAACGCTCTTCGATTTAAACTTTTTTTGTGAGTGTAGCTGAACGTCGTTCATTAACCCCGAGGCGCCGCTACAAATGACCAAAGCAAATGACGACAACGTCGACGCCTAATAGTTCCAGCTCAGTCCAGTATAGTACGAGTGAAAGGCAGACTGGAAATATTCTCATAATATATATAAATATATATTTATATATATACATGTTAAAAGTGGTCTTTATGATTATTATCAAGTCCAATTGTTTGCGTGAGTGAGTAGTTTTTGACCCTTGGTCAGACACCAACCAGCAAGCGGACAATGCATCTTAAACTGTGCAGACGACAACACGTAATGCACTTCACATTATTATTTTATGGAGATCTTCTACGAAATTTGTGCAACAGGCGATCCCTTTTGAGGAAGCACCCAAGTCTGGTCAATTCCATAACCGTAGATTAACTCCACACTTGTAGTTAGAAATACGATTTCATATCGAAGTTGATGTTCAAATGATACACCTAAAAAGTGTTACAGAGGTAATTTCAAAAGCCATAAAAAAAGCTAGATCTTTTTGATAATAATTTGACTTCTAGAATATTACTACATATAAAGTTGGAGACGCGATTATAGTTCGGTATTCATGTTAATTTTATACCCTTAAAAACTGTTTCTAAAGACTGGTGAACATTTCAAATTGTCATAACGCTGTCAAAATTTAACCGATATTCAAAAACCAGGGTTCTTTGATATTGATTTGACTTCTAGATTAATTCTGCTTTTAAAATTGGAATCGAAAAATGACTTCGATAATATTATGTCCTCAATAAGAACTTGTGGGAATTTAACTTCTAGATTATCACACACAGTGAAAACCTGACTTCCGGTTGAAATTCCTATAAAACCGTACATAACTAGCCGTGTAGAAAACACTAAAACATTTGGCGGACTTGCACAATGAATTGTGTTGTAAATTCCTAAGTACTTGTACAAATTATTTTCATACATATTTTTTTTAATTACCTCGCTAAATTCGTTCAAATTGCATACTGCAGTTGCCATATTAAAGTGTTTTGAGAAGCGTGCAATGCATTTTAATGATATCTCAACTATTTCTTTGAGTCTTGAACACTATCAAATTGAAACGCAATTTAAATAGTCATAGAATTTAGGATTGAAATTTGGCGATTTTTGTTTTGGGAGAACACAAATCATCCATTCCAGTTTCTTTGCTGTTATTTGCATATCGGCCAACGCGGTCGTATTTAGATTGCATGCAAATTCACAATAAAAGCTATTAAAATTATAGCCGGCACATAAATTTAGCAAATGTTACTTTGTTTATAATCCATTTCATTATACTCTTGTTTACTCTGCCCCCAATTGGGAAGCACAGAGAAAGAGATAAAGAGATGGAGAGAGATACAGTGATAGAGACTGCGATATAAATGCGTCAACTGCAGGCAGTCTCTAATTATATTTTTTAAGTAGTTCCCCTAAGTTAAGATATTGAACATTTTTCATTTTGGATCTGCTGCCATCTGCTGATTTGCACTCTCGACCTGTCCCAAGCCCCCCCCCCCCCCCCCTTACCACCCCTCATCTCTCGCTTTATCCACTTAACCAAGTACGAATTTCCTTGCCTCTTCTGCCGATCGCCTCGTTCGTCAGCGCAATTTTCTTTTGACTATTCAGTAAAGTGGTGCGTCGGACTGTTTTATTTCTGTGCCTCGTCTATGTCTTTGTCTTTAGTCTATAGTATAAACCACATATGTACTATATATATTTACACACACACACACACACACACAAATGTACATAATTTGATTTCCAGAACGTGCCTCGGCCTGCCTCACTGGGCTCACAGACCGGCGCCGCTGTTGACGTCAATGGGGAGCGTCGCTGTCTCTGTGCCAGGGAATTTTTAAATCCATTGCTGGAAAGTGGGGGAGACAGTTAGGCAGTCTGTCACTCAGTCAGTCAGTTAATCAGTTAGTCAATCCGTTGTTGCAGAATAAACTATTTGAAGAACTTATGTTAGCCTTGATGCTAAATTTAACATCTCTTGTAAAACTTAAGACTACATATATACATTTTTCATTTTATTTATCTAAAGTGGAGATTTTAATTTGCAAAATGCAAGCAACTAGATATTTCAATGTTATGTAGCATCAAAGATCAACGTGCCATTTGGCAATAATTTATGAATGAAATCAATTAAGATTAAATACGAACAACAAACTGGATATTAAACCGGCCTGTCCACCCATTACAGACAGACTCGTTCCACTAAATGACAGCTCATTTTAATTAAAAGCGTCATTCAAACTGCAATAGCTGCATACCGAAAAAAGGGGCAACAATAACACAAACAAAATCGTTTTCCATTCCGACGCAAGTGCGAACATACATAATACGATAAATGAAAGAGAGCTACCAGTTTCACTGTGGACATGCTGCAGGCAATTAAAGGCGCCCCCCAAAACCGCCACAAATTTCATAATGCAGAAATAAACGTGCGAGCGGGTGCGATAGAACTCTTGTATATAACAACAATAACAAGAGCAACAAGTTTAAAAAGCTCTCTGTGGCTGACTGCCTGCCTGCCTGTCTGTATGCGTGCTGGCAATGCCATACAGTGTTCGAAAGCAGCGCAAAGAAAAAAGCGCTAAACATGCTTGGCTCGTCTGTTGTTATTGTTCTGGCTGCTGGCTGTGGTTTCTTTGAGGTAGGCAATCGGTCCAAACACAAACAAGTTTAACCGCTCTCTCGCTCTCTCTCTCTCTGTGTGCCTCTCTGATTTTATATCTCATTGCACGAGCCCTGTGAGATATTTGTGCTTTTCATTCAGTTTTCGTTTCAGTTGTGTTCGTTGCTTCCGCGCGTGCAAAAGCTGAAAATCGAAGAACCGCGTGCGCAATAGAAACACACACGCGATTTAAGGGCGGTTATTAACGTCGCGATCTTTTTTTTGTTGAAGAAAGTAGCAAGTAGAAATTTTTTGATCGTTGATTAAGACAAAATAATTTACCCTGACATGTGAACGCAAGTAATAAAGGCATAAACATAAACAGTGCATAACCGAAAGGAAGAGGTAAAGATACAAAAAACACTAATAAAAACAAATAAAAAGTAAAAGTAATTAAGCAGAATAAGACATAAAATGCTTGCTGTTGTTTATAGTTAAACGTTGTTGCCGATGGTGGTTCCCGTTGTTCTTATTGTTTTTTTTTTTTTTTGCCATTAGATCGCACTTTGTTGTCTCTGGTTAGCGTGTGTCTGTGTGTGTGTGTGTGTGTGGATAGGAAATGCTCGCAAATGTATCTCGCAGATAGTTTTTGCCATGTGTGTTGTTAGTGTGTGTTTTGTGTTTTTGCTTCATGCTCGATTGCTTCGATTATGCTTTGATTGCACCGTCACAGACGCACACACACGCACAGAGATACTCTGCCATTAAATTTATATACTATTTGGCACTTTTATCTTTTGTACTCCCAGATCCAAGTGGCCAGAACACAGCTCCTAGACCCCGAACCAGAACCCGAACCCGCACCTAAAATCCAAACTGACGCATTGGCACGCTGCCAAACACGCGGAGTCCATTGATCAACCGGTTTTATGGTTGTTTTTTTTTTTTTTAGTTGCTGTTGCTTTTAAGTTTAACCCCATACGCATGGCAACTGTATTTAATGTTTGATGGCAGTTATTGTTCCATTTGTGGTGCCCACTGTTTATTTATGGCTTATCTTTGGCAGCTGTTATCAAAAACACACACACACACACGCACACACTCACACACTCACACTGCAGTTGCAACCTGACCCGCTTGGCGCCAAAAAACAAAAAAATAAACGCGACTCTCGTATCGAGTGCTAACTGCGTCATTTGGCTAAGGGTGGCAAACAAAAATCGAGAGCAACCCTTATAAATCACCAACGGCAACTTTTGAACTGCCGCAGTATATTTTTGCTGTTGTTGTTTTTTTTTGGTTTTTTGGCAACACCCACACAGTGCTTGCTAAACGCAGCGTCAAATTGCGATTGCAGTCAAAATTAATCTACAGCTAATGAGACACAATTCGGTGGCAGTTGTGGCAACTAATTGGCAAAAGACAGCAAGCACGGCACAGATTTTGCAGCTGTTTGTTGCACTTGGTTTGTTTCACAACAACGACAATGGCAATGGCAATGGCAATGGCATTGACCTTGAACCTATGCGCATTCAATTTGCCTCAACTGTACATTATTGCACCTCAACTCATCTCATCGCATCGAATCGCACAAGGGGCGTATGCGCAATATTAACAATATAAGCGCATTCACAGCTTTCACGATTATCTCTTTGCAATTTGAATAGAATATTGTTGAGCGTCAGTTGAGCTGTCGAGTTTGGTTGTTGATTTGCTGCTGTTGTTGACTTTTGGCCCTTTTGCTGCTGCTGGAGCGGAAATGCTTCTGAGTCGAGTGTCATATTTATTTTCAATTTATCTGTCTGCGGCAGACTGCGACTGCTCTGCCAAAGCTGGCTGAGGGTGCAGTTAACTAAACTCAAATACATCGAGTTGAAAGGTGTCTCTGGGCACAGTTGGCCCAAAACATAAACATACTTGGAATAAAACCATTAGCGCTTTTCAGCCACAAAATACCGATATCTAAACAAATTAATAAATTGTTATCAGCCAACTTACATTTTTAAGTATTAATTCTATGACAACTCTATAATGCGCAGCTTTGCTACAAACGATTGCTTTGTATACAGGGAAAAAGAAGCATCTGACAATAGTTTCCTTCTTTTTTTTTTTTTTGTAAATAATATAGCAAAGTTAGTCTAAGCCTACATAAGACTTGCCTAACTCCTTGTGAAATAAGTTGACTAACAGATTGGCTTTCGTGTGCTAGCCATTTCATCAGTTAACTCAATTAGTCAGTGTCACCTCTAACAGCCCACACAGATCGAAATCGAGACCCAATCCCAACCAGGCTGCAATTGTGTTTCGATTTATATTGCTGCTGATGTTGTTGCTGTTGTTGTTGTTGTGTCTTATTCACACTTGCCTGGCCCACGCTTTTCTCTTTTGCCCACATGATAGTATTTGCTTTTTGATTTTACATTTGCATCTGAAATGTTTCCCAGAACAATAAACTTGCCTTATACAACGCAATCATAACACATAAACAATGTTTTCTCATTCATTGCGGGAGGGGGGGAGGAGGGGGGATGGGGAGGCGTGGCAAACGCCCTGGGCTACCTAATTAAACAATAATGAAACGCAAATAAAACAGCCAAACATTTTATGGCCCAGTGCTATCTGCAACACACAAATAATTGTCACGACTACATTAAAAATCACTCAACCATTGTTTCGTGTGCCATTTTACTGCTGCTTGCCTTTTATTATAAGCCGAACCCATTAAAAATGGATAAAAGGGGTATAATGGTTTTTTTTTTGCACATTCTTGATTAGAATGTCCCATCTGCGTCTTTGCAAATTTCCGTATCTCACAGACTTTAAAAACTACACTCATTAAATTTGATATATAAGTTCTCGTATAACTGTTCTCGTTTTGCGTATATCGATAATTATCGATTTCCATAGCACAGAGATTTGTACTGACTGAACCGAAAAAAAGAGAGTAAAGCTTTTTAAAGAGAAATTTGACAATAGAAATAGAATAATATATTTAAAAGCTGATTGCAGGGTATGTTACAGTGGAGCTCACTCGACTACAGCATTCTGAGTTGATTTGATTATGTGTGCGTGTGTTGTGCAAAAATGCGACTCTATACGACAAAATTCCCCAATGCCCCTTGCCACCTTGCCCCTTGCTTGCAGTATTCATTTAAATCGCATAAAAACCACATAAAAAAGACGTTATCTGTTACCAGAGCCAGTTATGTTCTTAACATTTTGTTTGTTGTTATTATTGTTGTTGTGGTTGCACGTTTTTTATGTAAATTGATAAATATTATAAATTTTTAATGAAATTCTAGGCGCAAATTGAAGCCCAAACCTTGAAATACTTTTAGTATTTTGGAATTTAATGTAATTTTCTACATTATTTAAATGAGATTTATTTTTATAATTAAAATTGATTACGCTAATTCCCGGATGCTTTTTATGTTTTATGTTTTAGGTTTATGTTTATGTTTGAGAAAATATGTAAATTATGCAGTCTTTTTTTAAAAAAAAGTGTGACAAGGCTTTTTCAAAATTTCAATATATGGTATTATTATGAGTAGGTCTACAAAAACGCTTTCCCCTTTAAAGCTTTTTAGAAAATTTGATAAATTAATATTCCATTAATTGTGTTTTTACAAATTAATAATAAAGATCTTAGTTAAATATAATTTATGCAAATGCTTTTAACTCAAAGCGACAGCCAAATTTAGTCAGATTTTTTCGTAGCTGATTTGTCAAATGACAGTGCGAACAGAAACAAAACAAAGCAAATAAAAAGATGACAAATAAAATAATAATGCTGATAATACCAGTAGCCAATCGGCTCTGGGGGGGGGGGGCCCTGTATATCCCCAATGATTAACTTAAAGAGCTGTAAACGTCAACAGGGTTAAGCATGTAAATTAGTCAAGAGATTGTCGCATACCAAATGCATACGAGTTAAACAATAATAAAACACAAAATAAACATTCCTAATGCTATACGAAAATTCATTGTCCAACGGTTTCTTGGAAATGCGAAAGGAATTTTGTATTTATGCATGAATATTGAACACAATCGAGCTAATTTGATGGTGTCTGGTAGTAAATCGTGAATGGTGGGTGCTGGTGGTGCGGACAGTCAAAACAAACAATTAAACAGGCGTAAAAATACCAAGAAAACTAAAGAAAGAAAACACAGCACGGTTCCCAAAAATAATGTCACGTGTATCTCACTCTGTCTGTGTGTGTGTGTGTGTGTGTGTGTGCGTGTGTGTGTGTGTGAGAGAGAGAGGGTAAAAGTTCAAGAAACTTTTCATTAGTTTCACATGCAAAGTGCGCCAGCAACAAGAACAAAATTGGTCAACAGACGACGAAGGTCGGTTAATTAGGTTCAGGTGCTGGCTGAGTTGGGCGACTGGTGGCCATCGTGGAGCTGGGGGACACAGCTATGTCAAGAAGGCGCCAAAGCTCTGGCTATGAGCGAATCGCGTGTCATATTTAAGCCATACTGCCGCGCCCAATTCTCGGCACGAGCGTGTGTGTGTGCCTTTATGTGTGAAATATGGAACGCGCGTGGCATGCCACCATAAAAGCAAAAGAAAAAAAAGTTATAAAGCACGCAACAAACTGACGTTGCGACCGCCCGCCGATGGTAGCACAAAATCCGGCTAAAATCAATAAAAAGCGCAAAGCCATGTTCAGACTGCCCAAAAACCAGCAGCCAAAAATGAATCACAGACAGGCTTTAAAGACATATATATATATATATATTGTATATATATATTTGCCATACAGAGATTTCCAGCGAATTCAATGCCGTAACGGTTACAAACTAGGCAGCGTCTGTTGGCTGCCGGCTACCGATTTGTCCAGATAAATAAGATGCGTCAATATTTGCATTAGGTCAACAAGACAAATTGGGCTGCTGCTGCCCACGCAGCTGCTAATTGAGGAATGATTTTCAAATTCTATAAGTAGCTAGATTAAAACACCAACTTATCTTCCAGTTAAACAATACAGTTGTTTAAAGCAGTTACATGTAATTTATTACATTGATTGTGAACTCCTATTCGCTATATACATTTAAACAAAAAAGAACATACAAATATGAAAGAAAATTAGAGAAAAAATCAAAACGATATACAAAATGTAAACATTTGTTAATTGCACACCAGCTGTGTAAATAATACTAAATAATAATAAGAGGTAATTATAAGCCAAGCAGAGGTTGTGCACATATCACATAAATAACTTAAAGGAACAGATATTATATATATAGTTAATATAAATTAGGAGGCACTTTGCGTGCGCGGTAAGTACAAAAGATGCAAGTACATTTCTTTGTATATAGGGACATATAGAATACAAATATATGTATATATATCACACACACTCTATACGAACGAATACAACACACAGGCACATACAAGTGCAGTAGTTGTTGTTGACCCGTTTATGCTTTGATCTTGCGGCCCAACTTGGTCACCGCATATTTGGCGCCATCGCGTCCAGTTGAACTGCTGCCATGCGAGTTACTGTGTTGAGCTTTGTGCTTGCCACCAATTCCATTGCTCTTGGAGCGCGTCTCAAAGAGCACGTCCGAATCCGTTTCCGATTCGGTCAGCGAAGTGTTGCGAGAATCTAAAAGCGAAACAAAACAAATACAGATTTATGCAGTTTGTATTTGCAATATTACTTACAATTGGCCGCCTCCTCATCCTGCGTGCCTATCAGCGCATACTTTTGCACCTTTTGGCGCATGCGCGGCTTCTTTGTTGTGCGGCAGGCGCAGGCAATGCCCCAAAAGATGCCCGAGAGCAGCAAACAGCCGCCAATCACGCCCACAAACACATACAAAATCGACCAATCTATGAAAAGAATATAAATTGAATCGATATTCATGTTGAGGATATTATTTATATATATAGCTACCGCAGTTGGCCTCATCATTGGCAAAGAAGTAGCTGGCGGTCGGCATCCAGAAAGCTTCGCAGATGCAAGCTCTGGTCGCTGGATTGCATCGGCCATGGCCGGAGCAATTGTTTTGGCACACTGTGGTGCGTATGTCCACATAGAGTGCACCCAGAATGGAGGCATCCTTCTGCAGCTTGGCACGCAGCATTCGCTCCACATGTAGACCATCCACTGGCTTCGCCTGTGCTCCATTCGCCATCACATAGAAGACGAGCACGGCTGCCTCTGTGTGCAGGTCGTGCTTAAGCTCTCGGATTTGTATCTTATTGTCATCGCCCAGCAGCAGCTGCAGCTTCTGCACAATGGAGTCCAGTTCGCTCTTGGTTATCACCGATATGCCCATGGGCAGTGTCATTTGCACCAGATACATCAGCATCGGATCGGCATGCAAATTAATGCTGACAGTATCCGTGCCCGTCAAGCCCTGATCATCGCTCACAGTCAACTTGAAGACGTAGCGACCCTGTATAACATTGGTGAGCTGTAAAAAAAAAAACATGGGAGCCAATCTATGAGAAGCTGTTACGGGTAGAGTCAAACATGGGCTTACAATCATAATTGGCTGCTTGTCGGTGTCGCCAATGATGACGCCAGCCGCTTGGCTGGTATCCTCACGTGTCCACAGATATTTCACCACTGCCAAATCATCCGAAGACTGCGAACCATTCAGATAAATAGCGGTCACGGGCAAGGTGATGGTGCGATCTCCACCAGCGTTTGCAATTGGCGCCGCATTGCGTTCTGCAAGTTGTCAAGTTGGCAATGAGCAGAAAAGAGAAGGAATTGGTTTGATTAACTTACCCTGCACAATCTTTACCCAGGTGCTGGCTGCTGCGGTATTGTTGTTCTCATCGGCAACTCTCAGCTCGAACTCGTACAGACCCAGAGTAAGGCTTGTGGCATTGGCAATCTGTGAAAGAGATATTAGATTTGGATTTAAAGGGAACCTTGAGTTATTTACCGAGTTGTTTGATTTGATTATGACGGCATTGTTGGGTCCGCTCAGCTGTTTCCATTGATAGCTCTTGATGCCAATGTCATCTTTCGATTCGGAGCCATTTAATGTGACCCAATTGACGGGCAAACTGATCGTCTAAAGATATAGCAACAATATCATTACTATAAGTCAGTTATTGGCATTCAATTCCAAACTTACTGAATTGGCGCCTGCTTTTGCTGTGGGCGGTGAATTCGTTGGTGGCTTCACAAAGACATGAACCTTGGCGGTGCTCGATTGTTTGCTGCCATCGGTGACCTTCAGCACAAAGGTGTACATGCCCTCCTCCAGGTTGGACAGTTGCACGTAAGGAGTTCTTGTGTTCTGCATATCCACAGCCTTGGCCTCATCGCTGGCATCCTTGGTCCACTCCCATTCAACGATTTCGTGATCATCAGAGCTTGCAGTGCCATTGAGGGTGACATTATTATTGGGTAGATATAAGATGACGGCATCGCCAGCATTCGCCACCGGTGCATAGTCTGTCTCCTTAAGCACTACTATGGTCGCCGTGGTGGAATTTGTCACATTATTCGAGTCCGTCACGGTCAGCTTGAAGGTGTAGTTGCCCGGCGAGGTCAGATCCAGCTGCAAGGTGTTCACCTCCGGCAATTGAGGCTGATAACCAATGGGACCCAGAATGACCTCCCAGTGCCAGTTGATGATCTTGTCGTCGTCGGTGCTGGTGCTGCCATCGAGCACCGCATTCGAGGTTGGCTGTCGTATAATCTGTTCCCGCGGCGTGATGATCACCTGCGGTGCACGATTGATGCGTCTCTCCGGCAGCACCGTCACATTCGCAGCCGCCTCGCCAAAGGTGCCATTGTCACCGGTGACGGTCACCTTGAAGGTGTACAGGCCTTCCGAGAGATTCGAGAGTTTCACCTTCGCGTTGCTCTGATCGGAAATGGTGCCATTCATGGGACCTTTTGGCTGCGATATCAGTGTCCATAGATATTTGTATTTGGTGCCACTTGTCTCCTCCTCAGGTACTGTGAATGCGGCCAGTGTTACCTCCTGCTCCGGCAGCTGCACCTCCTTGGACATGACCGACACAGTTATTTTGTTCGCCTCCACTTTGTTTGCCGGCGGCAGAGCAAGCTCGGACGCAATCTCGCTACCAGCTGCCAGCTGTTGTGTGACTTCGCCGGCCCCATCAATGCCGGGCAAGTAGGCGCTGTAGTTCACCGTGGGCATGACGCATTTGAGCTGCTTGTTGCGCATGAATCCGTGCTTGCAACTGCACAGACCCGTCACCGCATTCGCCTGAAGGCGCACACACTGCTCCTGCGGCGGGCAAGGTGTGTCCAAATCACAAGCCATGAATTTTGCATTGTTGGGCAGCTCAGCAGTGCCGGCATAGTAATTGAGATCCTCGTCGTTATCATCGGACTGCTGCTGCAGCAATTGCTTCATGCGTTTCCCCGCCAACGGAAAGGCCTCCTCATCATCGTAGGCCAGATTGCTATCCTGCATGGAAAAAATATTAGATAAGCTTTGAGGTGGATTCAATTTGGTGGCTCACCTGAAACTGCAATCGATGCGGCTGCTTCCAAAAGTTAAGCTCCGAATCGTACGGTAAAATTTCGGCGCTCGGTTTGGTGGCCTTGAGTAGCTGCGTCCATGACTCTTGCGGATCACTGGCCACCGGATTAACGAGTACCATTTGCACCTTACCGTTCTCTCGCTCGCGGCTCAACGGTTTGGGCAAACAGGCCTCATTGCTGACGCAGTGGATGTGATAGCATTTGCGTTTGTAGACCAATACCACGTTGCAGGCACTCTGATTCTGTGACTGTGATGTCTCGCAGCACGCCTGCAAGCAGCTCCACAGATACCGCTCCTCATCGAGCACTTGCCCCTCCTCCGGTTTGTACTCCTGAAAGACGCCCGCCTGCTGCTCGTCGCGCGGCGTCGCATTCTCAAAAACGTGGCGCAACATTCGCGGACAGATTGGCAATTGCTGCTTGCCAGTTGCCACTGCCGTTAGCTCCTCTTGTTGTTTGCTGCCCGTGGACGATAATAAAGCGTTTTGCGTTGTTGTTGTCCCAACTGCCCCCATTCCCCCCACTCCTGTTCCCGTTCCAGTCATGACGTCGCCTGCTGCGTATTTGGCTGACGCCATCCAGAGCCAGAGACACAAGCAACTATATTTAGCGAGGCTTGCCCGTTCCATTTCGTTGTTGTATGGCTTTGAAAACTACTACCTGCGTTTAACTTTGAGCCGCCTTTGTGCAATTTTTCCACTTTAGTTTGCATAAATTAATACATTTTTATCAAGAACTCCAGTCGCTGTGGCCAGTGTGGCTTTAACTATAACTGGCCAAAATACCAAAAATTATGAGCACTTACCGAAACAGCTGTTTGGCTCTTATGGGCAACTCTGCGTGCAGAACTTACACAACCAGTGCTCTAAACTAGCGTCGTGGCAATATACGTTAACTTTTGAAGCTTACAGCGCCAAAAGCACAAGCAAAAAGCTCTGCGGGCAGTTAACGCGTTTTCTTTGCGTGTTTATGGCGTGTTTTATTGCCTGACAACTGATGGAAAAATAAATATGGGAAATCTCAGCTTGTTTACATAATTTACATTTCGATTACTTATGAAAATGCAAATATTGATTCAAGAACGCAAAACGGCTAAAACTGGTCTCGTGCGCCCACACATAATAATAATAAAATGATATGTATGAAATTGCACATTGACTGAGAAACGAGCTCAATTATCCACAACGAAAATCACAATAATAAAATCAATGGGACGCCCACGCGTAATTTGAATTTAAATCACAAGCGACTGTCTTAAATCACTACAAAATTAATTATGTACATAGCTGCAAACAAATCGCAAAAGTGTCAGCGACTGGTTTATTGAGCATTTTGTCGATGATAAATCAAAGCAAAGCGAAGTTTTTATGTAAATAGAGAAATCGCAAAATGCACGACAACAAATTAACAATACAAAACAATAAATACATCAATGCTTTAAATTTAAAATTCTTTTATTGTTCAACAATTAATGCTTTAATTGAGCGATGCCGTTTTGTTGATATTGCTTTAGCTATTAGGGTTTTTATCAAAAGCGCAAGGTTCGCAAGGCGCCATAACTGCCACAGTTTGACATGCTTGGCGCGAAGCTTTGCAATAATTAAAATTTAAATAATATTTTTGGATGCTTAAGTGAATAAATTCCACTCAAGTGTGGCTGAAATGATAATTATTATTGTTGTTTAATTTAAGCATTTCCAAGTGTTTTGTCATTGCCAAAATGCAAATCACGTTATCTCTTTATGACTCCAACCACATTATTACTATTGACATATGTATAATATATATTTTTGCACGAATATTTACACCGAATGAGAACTGCTCTTTCCGCTTTACTCATAAGACCAAGCCATATATGGCAAAATCTGAATGAACGCAAAATACTACGATATGAGAACGTAATCTCGTATTTGCATGCAAATACATATTATATATGTACATTTAAGAATTGTTCTTTAGGCAAAAGGGGTTTTCGAATTAGTTTGCTGATTAGTATGAATTGTAATTTCAGATGGCAGACTTCTCGGATAGTTCACCGAGTGGAATGTTGAGTCCGGCGACAACGCTCATTGAAAGTTTCAACAAGAAGAGTGGCTCGGCAACGACCACGCCCCTCTCCCTGCCACTCACCAGCACCACAAGCAACATGCTGTGCAACAACAATACGCCCACACTAAATGGTGGCAACACAAACGGAGGAGTGGGTCCCCTCAGCGGGGGCAGCACAACAGCAACAACAGCAGCATCAGTTGCTGGTTTGGGCGGAAGACAGATAAATACAAGTTCGAGTTCTTGCAGTAGTCTTAAGGAAACCTCACATCAGTCCACATCCACATCACAGCAGGTAAGTCGATAACTAGGCTAAGCTATGCAGATAGTAGGCAATGTTGTCAACTGTTTGATAATTGATACACTCGACGAGGCTCATATAATTTATGGAGCGCAATTCAGTTGGCCTTTGATCAGCTCACGCACATTACCTCGGCTCTATTTTTAAACAATTACTTAAGTCAAAAAATGTAAAATATATATATATATATGATTATTCAAGCCGACGAACCCTAACCCGCCCACCCGTACAACCTGATAAGCAAAAAACGACACCTATGACAATTCCCTTCCGATATGGAAACAGTTGGCGTTGAATTCTGATTAGATTATGTCTGATTTTTTTTTCTTTATGATTGGCGTCGCAGCGGCTGCTGTGTGTAGAAATCAATTAATGTTTGTGCCGATTACTTTGAAATTGTGTGAACACTTTGTTATAGTTGTTATTTGTATGCGTAATGATTGGGCAAAGTCATAAAATTAATTGCACATAGCCAATTCATAAACATTTTCGTTATTTGTTTATTTTATATATTTTTTGAAATCGTGCCGCTTACCTTTTAATATTTAAACAATTTACGAGCTACAATCCAGCAAAATTTCCCACATAGAAATATATATATATATATATATATATTATATGAGCTTAGATTAGATTGCTTTAGCGGCATTTGCATTTCAAACATAGGTCGCTCGTTTGATAAGCGTTCTTCCCAACCAAATAATAACTTGAAGTGTGACAAGTATGCTTTTTATACCCTGAACCCATTAAAAATGGGTAAAAAGGGTATAATGGTTTTGTGCAAATGTATGTAACAGGCAGAAGGAAGCATCTCCGACCCCACAAAGTATATATATTCTTGATCAGAATCAATAGTCGAGTCGATATAGCCATGTCCGTCTGTCCGGCATAATAATAGAATATATTTAATAACTGGGTTCAGGGTATATCGTAGTCGAGTTTACTCGACTACAGCACTCTAACTTGTTTTTTTTTTGGGTAGTTGCTGCTGCTTATCTTTGTCAACATGCTACATTGCATTGAATCACTTTCTTTCAAAATAGTCGCTTACACAGGGCACATTTTGACGTTGCCTCGGTCAATTTTTTTTTTGTGGATTATTAATTAACTTGCCAATCAACATTTATGCCTACCAAATGGTGATAAGCGCACAGGCTTTAAAGTAGTCACTTGTGTAATCATTGTTCAAGTGCTCAAAGCTCGGCGCACGCTTCTCTTCAGTTGCTTGCTCTTTCTGCTCCGATTGTGCCATGACTCATTTGCCGGTAGTTGTTACTGATGCTGCTGCTGCTGCTGCCGGCATCACGTCGTCTTTGGCTTGTGACGTTTGTCAATATATTGTGCTTTTGGTGCTGCTGCTACTCTCACAGCGAGCGCTTATCGTTGAAGTGTAAGCGGATGCTTTTCTTCTTTTGGTTTTCTGCAATAGATAATCGCTTCTGAACCTGCTTATTGACGGACAGCTTTGTGCAGTCGACGTCAGAGCAGAAGTGTGTACATATTATATTATTATATTTATTGTCAACGAATTTGTTGTTGTTTGACTCTTTATTAGCTGTCGCACAATGCCTGACATGTGAATTTCTTGGGAAAAAGCTTTAATTTTAACAACACGTATGAAAGGACTGATATGGGCGCTGTTTTTGTTTCTTAGAAAATACAGTGATTGTAATATTAAAGCGAAAATTATAAATAAGCGATTTCTATATATCGTATAAGTATGAATATGCTTAGCATATTAGTAGTGCCAAGGAGGAGAAGTCTGCATAAAAGAAAGAAACCATCTAATGACGCATCGCTGAATTCGGCGTGTGAATAAGTAAACAAAATATTGTGCACATATGGGGATTATTGGAAGCATAACAAGAAGTTGCAATATTAATATATATTAATAAGCCAAATATGAAACCAAATATTTTGAAGTTAATGAACTTAACTTACTTTATTTGTCATTTGTAATTTTCTATACTATATAGATACACTTTTGAATATTTAATGCTAAGCAGAGATAATGTAAATTAGAAATGCCAATTGTTGTTCAATTGTACATAAATTACCACACATATGTGTAAATAAATGTGTATGTTAAATTAGCAACGAATTGCCATACAAAAATCTACTAAGCAATAATGATAATGAACACATTAAATAAAACAAAACACAACAACAACAATAATCTGCTGCTTGGCTGATGTTAATGCAAAAGAGCGACGCTAATCGAGTAACTAAACAGCGCGCAAAACAAGATAGAAGATACAAATTCTGAGATTCAAACTGGAAGCAACATCCACATAATTGATATTTTAAGCCGAACGCGTTAATTAGAAAGAAAGAAAAAAACAAAAACAGCTTTAGCTGAAACGTGAGTCTGTCGCAGAATTATGGAAATGCATAAATACACTGCATAATTTAAATGTAGATAAAATAAAAAGCGACGCGTTCTTCTACTTGCTTGTATAAAAGTTGCCGGCGCGAGAACTTTTACAATACGATTTCCTAGAATTCTCAGCGCAGAGCTCACGTCAATGCCAACTTTGTTGTGCGTTTAATGGCCGTACTGCTCGCACCCACAGCGATCGCTGTTGGCAGCGTCACTTTAAAATGAAATGACAATCGTCCACTTTTGACGCAGGCAGCGCTAAAAGCTCAAGCTCGCTGCTAGAGCCCATCGGTTGAACGCTAGAAATTCACTCATTTTACTTTAGTTAACGAAACGAACGAGAAGCGAGCGTCGCGCACAAAAAAAAAAAACAAATAAGAAAAAACATCATTGTATAGACCGACGCAAAAATCCTATTTAATTGTTAGCGTGCAATGATTTTTTTTTGTGTGACGGCAGCGCCTCATATATAATATATACGTATATAAATTCAGCATTAATTTGCAAAATAATTTTAAATGAAATCGAACGAAAAGCGCACAGTTCCTTCAACAAACTGTTGCCCACATTAACGAACAATTAAACGAACCCTAATTTTGTTATCAGTATTTTCTATACAAACGAAAAACGAACAGCATAAAAGCAAAATAAAAATATAAAAAACAAGAACTCTCAACGATTATTATTTGAGTGCTGTTGGGAATATTCGCGGCAAGCGTGAAAAATATTAACTCTCGAAAGTTCAATTCAGTATGCGAAGCGTTTTTGCAGTGTGTGAACCAATAAACACAAAAACCGCGTTAACTTAGTGAAAACAAAGCAAAGTACGAAAGAAAATCAGTAAAACGATTAAATAAATGAAAACATATTAAATATATAAATGACATAGCATAGCACACAAACAAATTTTTTAAGAACTAAATTGTACCAAAGGCAGACATTTATTTTATTTATACTTATACAAATTGTCTGACCGACTGTGCTTGTGTGCGTGTGTCTATGTATCTGTATCTGTGTGTCTGCTGATAAGCCCCCCACAAGGAGGTATTTAGTTTAGAATACACATATATTATATATGCCAGAGTTAAGAGTGCTATCGCAGTGTAGGCGTATACGTAATATGCACTTTAATTGAACAAATTAAGGAATTTCTAGAAAGAATACAAAAACCAGGGCTATCGCTTTAACTGACATCGGTTAGTATAGTGTGTATGTGTGTAAACCTGTGTGTAGATCAGTACATAATATTGATAATTTAGTAAATGACGCAGTGTTTAAAACGTTAAGGTTTTCTCATATCTAATCTCTTAACTTCATGTCCAAGTAACGCCTAGCCCCAAAGAACTGGTCGCCCTCGCCATCCCCCTATCTCTCTCTGTTTCACCTCCATGACCATACAATAATATTTACTAATACACAACGGCAACAACAAATGTGTGTAGAAACAACAAAAAGAGAACGTCGATCACACTTGCCACTTGGGGAATTTTTTTCCTGATGTCAATTGTGATAAGTCGAATTATGTATACCTCGTATTATGCCATAAAAGCTAGCCGTACATATCATTATAATTATTGATTTTGTTTTACGAAGCTTAAAGACCGTAACAACAAAATATTAACTTTGTGTCTATCTACACAGCGTATAAGTTATATCCAAAACAGGCCAATTATCTTTATAATATTTATAAATGTTTTATTAGTCAACGTTTCGAGCCATATAAAAACTATATGGGAGCAACACCCACACATCGATTTCTGCACGATGTTCGTTTTGTCTCTTCTGCTCAAGTCTTTTTCAAGAAACACAGACACAAAACGTGCAAAATTGAAATCCGTCCAAAATTAGAACTGATTCGTAATGTTGCTATATTTGTCAAAAAAAAAAAAATAATACACAATGATGAAAAAACAAGACTTTTGCTCGATTGAAGGTAGCCGTGTTTCTGTTTCCCTGGTTTCTGACAACCTTTTCAAAAATATTTAAGAGCAAAATATTTCAAATACAAACCAACTACTGTCTGTGTCTAGCTTTTATTGTGATTGCGCATGAATAGAATATAAATAGGTTTTTTTTTTTTATCGCGAAAATAGCCATTGAGGAATGCTGTTAAGAAATAATTCGCTAGCACATCAATTTTGATGTATGAGATTATTTTTTTTTTCATGTTGTAAGAAATATTTAATGAGGATTTACCGTCAATGATTTATTTTTTACAGATGATATTGGAGCTCTTATTCAATATAAGACAAATCCTGATACTTGACGAAAGATCGTTCTGAGCTTAAAATCGCTTAAAACTATAAATCGCCAACTAGTTTCACTTAACTATTGCCAGACTTCCCTATTCCATAGTGTCAACTGATTATCGCTCACTATTGTAGACTCTGTAGAGAAGTTTTTGCAAATGCAAGCAAATGTTGATAGCTGATGTGTATCTGATTAAGGTAGAATAAACGCGATTTCATATGCAATCTTATCTGTACTTCGGCACTAAAATACTCGGCGTTTTGTTTCGCGACGTTCGTCGATTATAAATTTAAAAATGCAAAATCGTAAACTATTGTCAGAATGAGATTTTACTAAATAAATAATAAAACCATCTGGCAGTTGAAAAAGCCAAGGAGTTGGTCAATACTAAGATACGTAAAATGACGATGCCAAGCGCCTGCAATAATTATAAGCAGCAGATTCCGATAGAGATACAGACTTATATAATATATATATATATATATATTTAATTATCAGACAAATTTTATAGAGATATATAGATTAGGACAACTTTGCAAATATTGCGCATAATTCGTGTAATTGAATATAAATAAATGAACTTGTGATTAAATATTTGGATTGTTATTAATTTCTCTCTCTCTCTCTCTGTCTCTATCTCTCTCTCTGTCTATACTTATTACAGGTTGTGAACAGCAGCAGCAGCACAACGACGCGTGTGGAGAAGAAATCGCAGCGCTTCAATCACATAACATCATCATCGACGACACAAGCGTTATCGTCGTCATCGTCGTCGTCTTCCTCGTCATCAACGTCTTCGGAAATGAAGGCCGCCGCCGTCAAGCGCGATCTCACTGATATTAAAATGTCCATGTCGGAAATAGAACGTCTGACTGCGGCTCCAACGCAAACGCGACACCATCCATCGATTGATGATCTTAAGGGTCTCAATAGCGAAGATACCATAACGCAGTTGAAGAAGAAGTGAGTACTTCATCGATCAATCAATCAATCATCGATCAGCTCAGGAACTTCATGTTAATCTTAAACTCTTGCAGAATGCGTGCCTCAATCGAGAATTTAGTTGATGGCAATGATGATGGCAGCTGTTACGGCATTGTAACGACTCCGGATGGCGATGATGATTGTTGCACACACAAACATTTTGGCAACGGCTTGGATTTAACGCATCCAACTGCCGCACAGCTGAGCGCCAGCAGTGGCTTAAGTGGCTCGAATAAAACGATTGACACCATCAAGTTTGAGGAGAAGCGTTCCAAGTCGATGGCCACCACAAAAGTGGTGGCCGATGGATTCAGCTCCGAGCAGGCAACCAGCAATTCAGCGGAAATGAAACGTCTCCAGGCTGGAGACATTGATTACAAAGAGGCTAAGGCTGCGTCAGCGGTTCGAAATCGTCTGGAAGTGGATGGCGTCAAAGCGGAGGAGAGTGCAGCCGTCATACAGGTGAGCAATCAGTCAATCAATCAATATCGCAATCCAATCAGTAGTCACTTGCTTACATGCTGCAGACCATAAGTTATTAGTATAGTCATTGAACTCTCTCTCTCTCTCAGCGGGGAAGCTTTGAAAGCTTTTGCAAGCTAGTGACACAGCAGGGCAACCATTTGGCGAAGTTCAAGCATACCAGTGAACAACCGTTATGCCGGCCACTCCTTTCAGTTGAAGTTCGTCGCTTGCATGTTAGGGTCGCATAAAGGGGCACGCTTTACCCAAACAAAAAAAAAAAAAAAGCGACTGGGAACGTTTAATGGCGCCAGTGAATTGTGAGAACTGTCCCGAGTGAAATTAGTTAAAATTGTTGACCTTGCTCGAAAAACAGATGGAAAAAATCGATAATTCTACATGTTTTTGCTGCGCCAAAAAGTAGGCAACCGTCTGCTTCTAAATAGCATCGCGTATACGTAATATGTTTCTTCGAAACCAACGTCCGCTCCATTGGAGCCCACACTTAGTGCGACATTTGAGCAAGGAAAAGAAAAAGGGTTCCATGCTAAGAAGAATTCAGGTAATAATAACCGCTATCGTTGCACCTTAGATTTCCCTTCGTTTCCATGGGCGACGCAATGTTGTGGCTTATCTAATCGATGAGCGGGGATATTAACGAGGAGCCCCATGATATATTAGAATTCATTGTTTTATTATGCAGCTCATTAAAGGTTGTCAACAAAGCAATTCGAACTGTATGATGAAATATTATGCAGTCTACTGATTAAATAGAACCTCGCTTAAGGTCAGAAGTCAGCTCCTACTAATAAATAACTCATCGTTGATAAATTGCCAGTAATATTAATTGGTTAGCTGGAAATTCCTTGATGAACAAATGACAATTCGCATTGTCTATGGATCTATAGCCTAGCAAATGAGTTAATAAAATAGACTCTTGTTACTGGCATTTGGCCAACAATAGACACGCTCCATGTGGAGCAGACTTATAATTTTTAATGACCCAATTCGAAAAAAAAAACATTTGATGTAACTGCGTAGTTGAAGACGTTTTAGATTCATTGGAACAATTAAAAGTTTGGATTGCAAGAAATAAAATATGCATTAAAATTAAAAACTTCGAATAAATGCCAACAATTAATAAACATATTAATATGCTAGACTCATTTTGGTTTTTTGTTTTTTGATTTTTTCGCTATTTGTGCTCTGATGTTTCTATAGAATTTTCACTCAGTCAACGAAAGGGGCAAAGGCTGCATTTTATTTTCGAACATTTTTCTTTTAAATAAAATGGCACTGAGCGGTTCTCAGTTCAGTATCAGACAAGCGATCGACGCGAACGTTACGCTTTAGACGAGCAATTTTAAATAATCGTTTGCATATACGAATATAAATACGGAATTTATATATATGTGAATATATGTGTATATATATAATACATGTGATTATATATTTGAATACTAAACTATAGACAAGATTGCATTAATTTGTCTATTGGCACTGAAAAGATTGGCAAATGACAACGAATACTACTGCTTTAAGCAAATACCTTATACAAAAAACATAACAAGACGAGGAAGCGAGCTAATTGACAAAACAATACATATTTAGAACCTGACCTTCTGGGAGGCTCAGTTTTAAACACAACACATAACACTTGTGCCGACAGCGCAAAGACAACAAAAATAAAAAAATAAAAGCAACCAATTTCGGAATTTCATAAATTTCACGCTGGCTGTGATGAAATTCTGAGTGCTCAAAAAAACGAATGAAAATCACAAATAAAACTAAGCAAATAACACTATGAAATATATTCGCTGGTGCTCAAAGTTCCAAAACTCAGCGAAACGTAAAACTTTTCGAAAGCTCACCAAGTAAAATAATACAAAATCAAGAAAAACTTAAAGATCAACATAACAAACCTAAAGTATATCAATCAATTGAACAACAAAGCATTATTAATAATGGGCTACCACATGCGAAAATATGTGAGATATGTGACAAACATTCGTTAAGTTTTTGTGTAAATATGTATGTGTGTATGTGTATGTATTTGTAGCGGAGCTAACAAGTGTCAGTTTTAGAATACATGTGCATTTTGAACATTCGTCAAGTTTCGTTAATTGTTATTAACATAGCAGTGTGCAGCTGTTGTAATTGAACAGTGCTGTAAAATATAACAAATTTAAATTGTCGGTCAATGTCAGCAGACGTGCCCACTCTCACACATACACACACACACACATACGATCGACACTCACACAATCTCTCTCACAGACAACAAACTCTTCCTCACACACACACACACACACACGCGCACGCATAGAACGAAAGCGCAACGTCAGCGCAGCCAATTTGTGCGCTATTTTTATGTGAAGTAAAATATACAAAACAAACTGTAAAAAAAACAACCAGAACATTCATTTTCACGTTCACGCTGCGTTATATTTAAATACAAATACACACTCATACATCGAACTGTTAAAATAAGTACAAAATCGAAAAAGAGAAAGAGATAAAGCCCAAAAGGAAGCATGTCCAATCAGCAGCAGCAGCCGCCTTGGCCCGTTCGCAAGGGCATCTTTCGTTCGAGTGGCCAATCAGATTTTGTGCCCAACAATCGTTCGCCGAGTCCCATCGTAGAGATGCCGCTATCGCCACCGCCACCGACAGTGGGCACGACCTTCAATCGTTTTGCCCACAACTCCCCACTGTCGCCGCCCCCGCAACCCATTCAAGTGGTGACATCTGCTGCCGTAGGCAATGCCTCCATGTCCACCGCGTCCGCTGCCCGAATGTCGGGTGCATCGAGTAGCTCCTCTTCTGCTTCCGCCTCTGCCAGCTCCTCGCAATCGTCATCGTCTTCTAGCTCAAGTTCTTGCTCCCACTCAAGAGTACGTAAAAGTTCTAATCCACCTTTGCAGGCAGTCAACACCGCCACCAACACCACCTGTCCCCTATCGCCACCACCCACCACAACAACCACAGAAACGTCTCCTCCAAACAACAACAGCAACAACAACAACAACAGCCACATAGCTGACATAACACCAACGACAAACATCAACAGCAACAACAACAACAGCAACAATAACAACATGAAACATGTACGCGAAATACCCATTGAAGTAGAACAGAGCAAGGTATAACAGCGGCAAATATACATATAAACAATAGGAGAATATATAAAAAATTGCTGAAATGCAGCAAATGTAATACAACACTAAATTAGTTTACTCAAGCGTTTAACATTTGTAACACTGTTACTCATATCAAGGCCAAATGGCTAACAGTTCTGCTAAAATTTGCAAACATGTAATATGTCTTGGTTAGCCTTAGACACAAACCTTTTTGCAGCATGTAATGAGTACCGCATAGGTATAACAGTTGTGCAACTTTCATACTGTGGGTCACAAACCTTTTGGGCAGCATTGATTTTGCACCATTTAATTAAATTGTATCACTAATTGTTGTACGTTCTGTGTCACTCTTGCAGGAAGCTCTCTCGCTTCGCACAGGCGATATTACACAGCAGGCGAGCAACAAGGTGGCCGCGGCCAGTATTAAAGTGCAGAGCGACAATTTCTCGGCCGACAAAAAGGCCATTTCGCAGTCGCAGCAATCGCAGACGATGACATCGAATGGCATCATTAGCCAGGAGAAGCATGTATCGTCGGCATCGCAGGCCAACTATTCGATGACGCACAAGGGTGTCTCCAGCACGGGCAGCAGCATGATCTCTTCCACTTCGCAAATGTCTGCCACAAATGGTCAGGGGCTCAAGCTAAAGGATCTCAAGCTCGATGATCTGAAATCCTTGTCATCGGGCAGCGGCCAGCAGGAGATCGAGCAGGCCATTCGAAAGTATTCAGATGTGCTAACCGCCTTCGTCAGTTCGCTGCAAAGCGATGACAGCAGTTCAGTGTCCAGTGCCGGTGAAAAGAAATCCGTCTATCTGGAGAAGATCAACGAGGTGATCCGTCGTGCCTGGGCAGTGCCCACACATGGACACGAACTGGGCTACTCCCTCTGCAATTCACTGCGCCAAAGTGGCGGTCTCGATCTGCTGATGAAGAACTGTGTGCAGCATAACAGTGATCTTCAATTCTCGTCAGCGCATCTCCTCGAACAGTGTCTCACCACCGAGAATCGTTCGCATGTCGTGGACAATGGGCTCGACAAGGTGGTGAATGTGGCATGTGTCTGCACCAAGGAATCGAATATGGAGCATTCGCGTGTCGGCACTGGCATACTGGAGCATCTCTTCAAGCATTCCGAGGGCACATGCTCCGACGTCATCCGGCTGGGTGGCCTCGACGCCCTGCTCTTCAAGTGCCGCACCAACGATGTGGAGACACTGCGTCATTGCGCCAGCGCTCTGGTCAATCTTTCGCTATATGGCGGTGCCGAGAATCAGGAGGAGATGATTGTCCGTAAGGTGCCCATGTGGCTGTTCCCGCTTGCCTTCCATAACGATGACAACATCAAGTACTATGCCTGTCTGGCCATTGCCGTTCTCGTTGCCAACAAGGAGATCGAGGCGGAGGTTCTCAAATCCGGCTGTCTTGATCTCGTCGAGCCATTTGTCACCTCGCACGATCCGTATGTCTTTGCCAAGTCGAATCTTTCGCATGCTCACGGCCAGAGCAAACACTGGCTGGAGAGATTGGTGCCCGTTCTGAGTTCCAATCGGGAGGAGGCACGCAATTTGGCCGCCTTTCATTTCTGCATGGAGGCGGGCATTAAACGGAAACAGGGCAACACGGACATCTTTCACGAGATCGGTGCCATTGAGGCACTTAAAACTGTGGCGAGTTGCCCCAATGCGATTGCCTCAAAGTTTGCAGCGCAGGCGCTGCGTCTGATTGGTGAAACGGTGCCACACAAGTTGTCCCAGCAGGTGCCTCTTTGGAGTGTCGAAGATGTGCAGGAGTGGGTCAAGCAGATCGGTTTCAATAGCTACCTGCACCAGTTCGATGAATCCCAGGTGGATGGCGATCTGCTGCTCAAGCTGAATCAGGAGAACCTTCGCGATGACATTGGCATTACAAATGGCATTCTTCTCAAGCGCTTCGAGCGTGAACTGCAAAATCTCAAACGTATGGCGGACTACTCGTCCAAGGACACGGCCAAGATGCATCACTTCCTTGCCGAGCTCGGCCCCGACTACTGCACCTATACATATGCCATATTGAATGCTGGCATCGATAAGTGCACCCTGCCCCATGTCAACGAGGATATGCTGATGACAGAGTGCGGTATTAAGAATGCCATTCACCGTCTGCGGATTCTGAATTCGGTGAAGAATCTTGAGAACTCGCTGCCCAGCTCATCTGAGGAGAATATGGCCAAGACGCTGGACGTATTTGTCAGCTACAGGCGCTCCAATGGCTCACAGCTGGCCAGTTTGCTTAAGGTGCGCTTTAGCCTCGATCTCTCTAAAGGATTTGCTGAATTCTGTACTCGTTTTTTCAGGTACATCTCCAGCTGCGCGGCTTTTCGGTGTTCATCGATGTGGAGCGACTGGAGGCGGGCAAATTTGATAATGGCCTACTCAACAGTATTCGACAGGCAAAGAATTTTGTCTTAGTATTAACCCCAGAAGCACTGAAACGCTGCATCGACGATGAGGACTGCAAGGATTGGGTGCATCGCGTAAGTTGAAACAGAAAGATCCAATTAAATGAAGCTAATCTTTTACTTGAATTTATTGATAGGAAATTGTTGCGGCTCTGAACGCAAATTGCAATATAATACCAATTATGGATCAGCATTTTAAATGGCCAGAGAATCTACCGGCCGACATGTGCAGTGTGGCTAATTTCAATGCCGTCAGCTGGATACACGATTATCAGGATGCGTGCATCGATAAGCTCGAAAGGTATATAACCGGCCCATTTAGGACTAAAGGGATGACGGCCAAAAAATCGATTAATTAATCTAAACTATATATCTATATCTATATCCATATATCTATACATATACATTATGTGTACAAATTTAATTTTAAAACAATTCCCACCCTTAATTCTTACCCTCTTCTGATGCGGCAGATTTTTGCGAGGCGAAAAGAATATCGATCGCATCGCGGCGATGGCGCCCGGAGTGCCAGGGGGCTCATACCAAAGAATGCACAGCAACGATTCCGACTATCAGCAGAGTGGTGGCGTTGGCGGTGGCGCGGGCAGTGTGGTGGATGGCCTAATGGCGGCCAATGGCGGCAGCGGACAAGGTGGGCCAACGAGTACAACAACAACTACTACTACTTCAACCAATCAGAATCCAAACTCGAATTCAAATTCGAATTCGAATGCGAATGCGAATCAGCGTAGACTAGGCCACCGAGAGCACTTAGGCTAGCCTCGAATATACTTACTTACTTACTTACCTACTTACCTACTTACTTACCTACTACGATACCCATCCTATGATTTAAGCAAAAAAAAAAAACAAACAGAAATCCTCAACAATATCAACCTCAAGATCAACTCGTTAAGTTGGGGACTGCTCCAGGTCGTTGTTCAGTCATGACTGAAAAAAAAAAAGAAAACGGCATTGGCAGCCCCCATCTTTCTCTCTCTCTCATACATACGCACGCACTTTCACACACACACACCCACACACACACACTCACACACATAACTCTTTCTCTCTACTCTAAAAGAAAAACCAACTTAATTAATAATTAATTTAATTCTGATTGCAAACTCGAAACTCGATAATTCACGAGCAGCTAATCACCAGGCAAATAGATACCGGCAATCCCCCTCTCCAGCCCGCCAGCGCGGCAGCACCTCCATGCTAAGCTATGGACGCGGCCAGACGAAGCGCTCCAACATGCTGCCACCCTATCGTACCCAGCAGGCGGCGCTGTTCCACAAGTGTGGAGCTGGGTCTGCATCCATGCAGAATATGATACCACTGGCATCGTTGCCAATACGTCGCAGCTCTGCTGCCGGACTGGGGCACAATGACAGCGTGGCAAATGGCTATCGATCGCACAGTGTGGATGGGTTGCTAGATCAGGCGGCCGCTAATAGTCATGATAGTCTGAGCACGCCCGAGCAGCGGATTGCGGCAGCGGCAGCTGTTGTCACAGCTGGCAGCACAGCGCTAACGAATGCCAGCTCCACGTGCACACTGCAGCCGGAGGAGGAGGAGGACTTGACGGAGGATGGGGATGACCAGTTGGTCACGAATGGCATGTGCCATGTAACGCGACGAGAGAAACGCGATAATCTGGCGCCGCCAAATGTGCAACAGCATCGCAAGTCGCGCAGTCTCGATCACATTCTATCCAAGCAGACGCTCGCCGAGCTGCTGGCTCCGAGCGAACCCAACGAGGAGACGCAGAGCATGCAGAATCTGGCATTGCCAATGACACCGTGTCCGCAGCGACGAGACGCCAGCTCATCCTCGAATTCACCGACGCCGGAGCGAACAGTTCAGCCGCCGCAACGTGGCGTCTTCAAGCGGCACAGTCCCGACGGTGTCAGCTCCACGGAGAGTGAGCGCGAGGATGGGCAGGAGCCGGTAAAGACACCGATTCATGGCAATCAGCAGCGGGCGGCGGCGCATGTGCATCGTGGTGGCAGCATCAACAGCAATAAGACGTCCAACTCGTCGCTGGGATCGAACAATAGCGCCAACAATAAGACGATCTTTAATCGAACGATGAAAAAAGTGCGCTCGCTGATCAAAAAGTAAGCACAACTAAATCAAACCAAACCAAACCAAACCAAATCAACCGACAACATGCAAACTGCAAGAAATGCGAATAATGTCGATCGTCTAATTCAGATACTCGCTACTTCAACTAGTTACTCGCTACTTTCATTCGTTACTGTCTAATACTACTTTGCACATTACTTTCAAAAACTGACTCATCTTCTGGTCAATAACGTATTTTATTCACTCATTATGCCTTTTGTTTACTCGGTACTCGCTGCTCGTTACACAACTCAAACGAATCTCATGCATCAATCGATCAATCAATCAATCAATACATCATTACATTATTAACTCACACCAAGTCATTCCCTGGGCCACGCTCCCGATCTCTCTGTCTCTCTTGCTCTGTCTCTCCTTTTCTTTCTCTCTCTCTGCCTCTCTCTCCCTCTCTCTCTCTCTCTCTCTATATATATATATATATATGTTTTTTTTTGTCTCTCTGTGGTTATGGTATTCGCTCGCCATCTCAATTTATCTCTCTCGTAGCTTGTTGTTTCAACTCGTTAAGCTTAAAATCCACTAAAACTTGCCTGCGTTGCCCAACAACCCTTTGAACGCCTCCCTCTTACAGTCAACACAAACAAAAAAAAAAATAAAGAATAGAAGAAAAATCAAAATATCTATTTGCCTTGTGATTTGTTGTTTTTTGTATAAATGCAAAAAGCGAATTTAAATTGCAAACTAATTTATAAACTACTATTAACGACTGCATATAAACAATACATAATTTATATTACTAATTTAAAAGAAAAGAAACAAAAAATACATGGGAACTCTATTAATTTTAACTACGATTAATATTTATTGTCAAAAGTTGTAAATTTTTTTTCAAAATGCAATTTTTTCTTGTAACCGTCCGCAACAAAAGAAAGAAAAAAAAAATTAACTTCAAAACAACACGAGTGTCTTGAGAAGAAAATAATTAAGTGATATTTAAATTATACTTGAATTACCTACAAATATTTACAGTGAAAACAAAAACTTAAAAGAACGAAAAAAAATCCACCCAGAAACAATGCTGTACAATATTTAATTTTAACAAAAGAGACTTAAGGCATTATTTTAATTGATTTTTGCAATATATACATATATTTAATGATAAAATAGTGCCTAAAATTCGACTAGATTAAAATAAAATGTGAACTTATTAAAAGCAATTGTGTATTATTGACCAAATTATTATTTCCTCTGCTTTATCAGTCACACTTATGTTTCATTCGCATGTTCATTTTACGTGTATGTTTTAAAATATGTTTTAATGTTTTGTTCATGTCTAATATTCGTTTGTTTTGATCGTTGGTCTATTGATTGTTGTCAAATCCAACTAATTAAATTGTAATTTTTTTTGGGAAACACTTTCTTTTCCATATTTTCTTTCTCTTTTTCCATCTCTCTTTCTCTCTCTCTCTCTCTCTCTCTCTTCTCAATTATTTATTTGTAGACCATAAAAGCGCATTTGTTGTACTTGTTGTTGTCGTTATTGTTGTGCCTCTGCCCTCTGCGCATATGTATCCGACCTGAATCGAACTCAACAAGCTAATTCTCATCACACCACATCCCGATCCTGTCGACAAGCATGCAACACACACGCACACACATCACGTGGGAAATCTTCGTCCGGCTGTTGCAACAACAACAACAACAACAACAACAAACATTCATTGTTATTTATTACACAACACAAAACAAAAAGCAAACAAAAAGCGAATATGAAAATAAAAAATGTATATCTGTGTATACTGTATACAATACAGACTAATTAACTGTTTTTATATGTACCATCCACAAAATCCAACCCTCTTCCCTCCCCTTCCATGCACACATAATATACATATACCAACAGCAACGAACTGGAGGACGATGAGCTCTCGGATATTATCCTGTCCAAGGCAACGTCTCCAAATGCAGGACGCATGATATTTTGGTAGACACACAAACTCAAACGAATTTTCATAAAAAAAAAAAACAACACTTGTAAATATTATAGCAAAAACGAATTAAATACTTCAAAGGTGACTTGATTTGAACTAACTGGTAATTGAACTTGATGGAAACGGATGGCTGGGTTTTAGAGCTAGATACGATTATATAATTCCATATACTTCGAAGTAGGCTTTTTGTATTGTCAATATAAGAAACTCAACTTTTTTTTTGTGATAATCATTTAAAAATCGTAATTCGTTGCGTTTGCGTCGATATTCGAACGAAAAAGGAAACAGTGTTTTTTTTTTGTTTTAATTTCTCAACATAGTTTTGGTTTATTCAATAACAAAAAATGGCTAATCCCATATTGATCCTGGACCCCGCCAATGAACTAGTCATCGAAGGAGCATTTAGTCGTGTCGTTTCCAAAATAATCAAGATACACAATCCAAATAGTGAGGATAGTGTTGCATTCAAATGGAAGACAAGCACGCCAACTATTTTCTTTGTTCGTCCCAGTGTTGGGCTGATTAAGCCGCTCGAGTACATGAAGGTTGACATCCTTGTGCATCCACTCTTTCGGGATTGCAGTAGCAATTTGCAGGTCCACAAGCTTATGGTGCAGGCCGCTGTGACGGATGATAGTTTCGTTGGGCTGGAGGAGTTCTGGAGGAATGTGAATAAACCCAATGTCTGGAAAGCCAAAATAAAAGTCAAATTAATAAACACTGATCCAGATATTGATCAAATATACGCTGATGCCTCGACTGACACCAAAGCCATTGACAAGAGTCAGAATAATGATTGTTTCGATCAAAATGTACGAGATCGTTCCTTAGAAACTAACGAGGCCATTCAGGATATGGATGCTGATGATGCCGTCGAGAAGCCTATGATGCAAGTGACCGAGCTGCAACAGGGGCGGGAACAGTTGTTGCAGCAAATTGAAACGAACAACACACAAAGTAACAGTGTGAAGGCTTTAAAGATAAAGCATCAACAACGTGGTGGCTGCTACTATTTTTTTATGTTAAGCTTTATTGTAATGTTGGCTGCCATACTAGGCGGCTACGTTGCCAAAACTTACATGTAAACTAAAAGCACCAACATATTACAAATTAAAGCAGTGGCAAATCCAAATAAACATACACATAAATAGAAAATCCTTTTTAAACTAAACGCTAATTATGTGCTACTCCTCGGCAATTGTGCAACACTTAGGTTCGTGGCGTTGCCACTTAGTTCAATAGAGATGTGCTGTGGTGGCAGCCTTGTTTACCTGCAACAACAGCAACTATAGCAACGAGCGCTTGATTCGTTCCGCGTCGCCCATTTAAATGTTTCATTTTGTAGAATAAACAAATTGATTTTGTTTTGAGAATGACAATGTTTGTGTAATGAGCGATACGGATACGGACGATACGGATCTATTGTTGCTGATACCGCCCAATTACTATACAGACACCGCCGAGCGACTGATGATCGAGGCCAAAATGAGTGCAGCTGCTGAGGCAGCAGATGCACTTGCCATGCCACCACCGCCGCTGCCAGTGGCAACAACGGCTGCCTATCAGTTTCTGTTGCCCAGCAAAAAGTCGGAGCTGAATAAAATAAATGCGCGACTGCAGAACTTTGGGCTGGAGCGCGAAGATGATCGACGCTTTGAGGCACCATCGGACATTTCAACGATCTCGTCAAGCACAGTGCGTACAGCGCTGGGCGGCAGCCAAGCGCAACGCGATCTCCACGGCATGGTGCACTCAACGCCCAAGTGTGGCTCGGTGGAGCCGCCACGTCATCGTCGCTTGGAGGATAATATACTGCACGAAATCGACAACTATCTGGACGATCAAAATTCATGGCAGCAGCAGCAGCAGCAGCAGCAGTTGCCACAACATCATCATCACCACAGCGATGACTATTTGCGCTTGCGTGCGTATGCGGGGCATGCGCAGAATTCGCAGACGACAATGGCGGCGACTTCGTTGCCCAGCATTCGACTGGGCGCATCGGTATCGGTTAATAATGACCAAAAGCTCATCAGTCTCAGCGAGTTGTGGGGCAAGAGTAATCTGGCAGGCACTGTCATAGCGAACAATGCGCCCACGCTGCATGGGAGTCCGTCGCTAAAGGAGGAGCAGCTGCGCCGTCAGCATCTGGAGAAAATGGTGCAAACGGTGCAGTCTCAGTTGCTGGAGTATCAACAGCGCATCTCGGTGGCCATCGAGGTGGATCGGTCCAAGGATGACGCGCTCCAGCAGGCCGAGCAGCAATTAAAGACGTTAAACTTTGAGGTGCAGCATCTGCGAGACACGCTGCACCGGCTGGAAACGGAGCGTTCCGACAATCACAGTAAATGCGATGCACTGCAGCACGAACTGGCCCAGGCAGTAGGCTTGGCCACCAAGTTTCAGGAGAAGACGGAAACGTTGGAGGCAGATCTGGAGCGTCAGAAGCGCCAGACAAGCGATACAAAACAGCAACTGGAGCAGGTGGAACTGCAGTTGCAGAGCAGCAAACGAGCCGAAGAACTATCCCACGCCGAGATGAACAGGCTGCGCGACAAGTTCGCCAAGGCGGACTATCAACAGGAGAAGGTTTAACCCGAATCTGATTACAATATTTCTCTTCTGTGACAGTCTTTTCCATTTACACAGCTCAAATCGCGCATCGAGGAGCTGGAGAAGGATAATGGGACGCTGCAACAACAGAAGGAAATGCTGCAAGAATATCACCAAAAGCAGAAAACACGTGCCAACAGCCTGGAATTGCAGCGCAAATCTCTGCAAGAGGCGTTAGCCAATCTGACAGACACTGAGGTGAGTACTTTGACAACTCCTTAACTAGAGCTAGCTCATTGATTAAATTGCCCAACTTTGCAGACCCAACTCAAGAAAAAACTGGAAATACAGCAGAAATCGTTGAAGCAACACTACCAACAACAAATGGAGAATGTGGTGGCCAAAAAGCTGCAAGAGTTCCAGTGCCAGCTGGACAAATCGGAGGAGCAACTAAAGGCCGAAGCACGCGAACGGGAACGCCTGATTGCCGATCGTGCCGTCAAGCAGCTGGAGATGATCAACGAGAAGAATAACCAGGAGCTGAATCTCATACAGGAAAAACATAACGAGGAGGTAGAGCTGTATCGACTACAGCTGGCGAATGCATCCAAGAAGATAGACGAATTGGAACTCAAGCTCACCTGCTATAAGTCTAAGCGGTAACAAATCTAAACTAAACTATACAAAATAATGTATAAAATGTGTATGCAATTTGTGGCTTTCAGTGCGGACATTGCGGAGAAGCTGCATGGTGTGATGGAGGCGCAGTGGCAACAGGCGCTGGCCATACTAACCTCACCGAATCAGACACTTCAGCCGACTAGCGGCGAAACGGACAGCGAGTCGCCGGATCTGAACAATGCGCGTCACTATCCGGACACGCCCAAGTCAAGTAAAACGACGCAACGCAGCAGCAACACCGAGAAGAACAACTTGGATGTGGTGGGCAAGAAGGATCCAGCATCGCCGATGGACAAACTGCAGGCATACATTGAGCTGCTGCTAAGCAAATCACCAGGTGATTTCGATAAGCTCGACGAGATTCTCGCCATGAACGCCCGGCAGGGCGGCAAGCCACAGAAGCGTAATCCGAGCAACGGATCCAAACCACCGCCTTGGAAGTCTTGATAGTTGCAGTTTAGAGGCACTGATTGAATTGTGTATTTAATAGTTGGATAGTCTGAATTTCTATGTAGCCATATTTGGTTCTTCTATTTTTGTACACATTTTTACTTAGATATTATGAAAGTAAATTGTTTAATTTTTTGCAAAAATGCATTGTTTATTGATAATATCAATATTTCGAAGGCAGCGCAGCACAAGTAATATCGAAGCAAGAGCAAACTATGTGGCATAGCTTGTCCTCTCCACTGATATATATTTACACATATGTATATTGTTACTATATAGTATCAGAGATGCCATCGTCACATAATTATATAAATATTTTTCTTATAAGCCATAAAGAACAAAACGAAATTTGGCAAACTATAAAAGTTGTTTGTAGAAAAATGTATTTAAAGAGCTTTATGAACCTATGGCTAGAAAACTAATGTGTGTTGATATATTTTAAAGATCGATTTAATTTTGATTCTTCAGCTACTCAGTTTTATGTGTCTGTCATTGATATGCTTTGAGTTTAGTTAGTCCTGCTATTGAGAATGTCGTTTCGTTCATTAATAGGCGATTTGTGGAAATTTTGGAGCATTGCCGTAGAGCCCCTCGGATTCCCAGACCTGTATGTTGGAATCTCGCGTAAGCACCACCAAATGCTGATGCGTGGAGTAACATATGCTGCAAAAGATACGATTTCAATATGTATTTCTCCCAATTTATTCGCAAGTGATTGAACTCACCTGTGTATAGGTGATATGCCTGTGGCAAGTTGACTGACAAAACTCAAATTCCAGCTGGACCAGAAACGCACAATGCCACCTTCAACAGCGGTGGCAATCACATTGACGCCGACGCCCTCTTTGATGTAAGAATAGCATACGGCTTCAATGCGATCTTCGTGCACCAAATGCTGCACATAACGTGCATTGACCGAATGCAGACGCAGTATGGATTTGCCATTAGGATTGATGTTGACATTCACGAAATCATCGATACTCTCTTCGGTCACCTCGATGCACTCATCCTCTGTGCTTAGCTTGGATGGAGCCGGCTTTGGCTGCACTGAATTTGCATCTGTTGCGGTATTTGTGAGCTGCTGGGGCAGCGTGTGCACGGTAACAATGTCCCCAAGCGTGGGACTGATGGCCACGTGCGTGATGGGCGACTGATGTATCTCTGCGGGACGTGCAATGGTGCGCACATAGCTCCAGCTAAAGATGTAACGTTTTAGTTACAAACATTTTGTTTTAACTAATGTGAACAACTTACTCGTTGAGATCCCAAATGACGGCAATGCCATCACGTCCGGCGGTCACTGCAATTTTAAACTCCACAGACAGAGCAATGCATGTGATCTCATCTGTGTGCCGCATCAGCAACGTTGGACCCAACCAGTTCAGATCAGCACCATCCCGTTGCATTGCATCGCTGTTGGAGGAGCCGCCGGATGAGGCCATCGATGCCGACGAGTTTGCGTTGTGCAAATTACCAGTGTCGTCGGACGCTCCAGCACCCATGCCGGAGCCAGTGCTCTTGGTAGTCATCTTACGGAAGGCTGAATTGTAGGAGAGCTGTAAACCGATTACATAACTATGACGTGCCTTGGTGCTTGCGCGCTGTTGTGCCTCGAAGCCGCTGGTGCACTTGTAGACACTGATGCGTCCCGATTTGTGGCCAAACCAGAGCTGATTGCAGTTGACATCACAGCCGCAGGCGCTGATGTCATCAAAGCTGCCATTGTGCAGCAGATTCTTGGGCTTTGCCTGTGGTTTGTTCAGCGGCTGAATGCGCACAATGCGATCATCGTAGCCCCACGAAATCACTTTATATGTATCCGGTTCGGCGCCCTGCATTACGCCAGCACGTGCAGCCACCGCATATACCACATTTGTATTACTGAGACTAACGAGACGCTCCGTGCCGGGTATTTTGTGAATATTGGCCCAAGTGGGTGGCTTCAACTGCGGCGAGCCTACGTAGACGCCCCAGCGCAGACCCTTCACACTGGACACAATGGACTTGTCCAGTAAAGCGTATTCCAGTGTCTTTGTGGATGGATGTGGCGACTTGAAGAGTTGGCGCGGCATTTGTCCATACGTCTTGACCATAGTTTTGACTGCTTCGCGTTCAATCGGATCGCTCGTCTCCGAGTCAAGAAAAACAGCATAGGTCTGCAAGCAAGTCAAAAGAATATATTCGTTTCTTAAAGAAGATTCATCGATTGTTTACACTCACCGCTGGATGGAATACATTAATGGCCTCAACGGCACTCTCGCCCGTCTGCTTGTAGCCAAAGATTAGATCGATCCAGTGATGCAGTTCGTTGCGCACCAGCTCCGATTCCAGTGCCTGTCGATGTATGAGCACAAAGAGACGAGGATCCCGCTGACACCAGGCGGGCAAGGCGACATCTTCAACGCGTTCGCCATTTTGTCGATGGCCGAAATTGAAACGCTCGTAATTTTCGAACATTTCAGGCAGGCAAAAGAACTCGGGTATGAGCTCCTTGACATCCGTGGGACTAGCCCGACTGGCCAGGCAATAGGTGGTATTCAAGGCATGAAACGTTCGATCCGGCAGATCAAAGTTGTTGTCTTTTAAAAGAGCATGTGTGCATTGTGAGAACGAGGGGATTATTTCTGCATGAGATGAGCATTACCTTGATAGTTGAGAAAATAGCTGGTGAATGGAGGCACACGCACTAAGAAGTGTAGCACTGTTCCAGAGTTGGAGTAATGGGAGCTGTAGTGATACGGCTTCAAGATTAGAGAGCCCATGTTGGTAATGGTGCTGTTGATGTACTGCAAAACACAATATATATACATATATAAATAAATAATAAAGTAATTAAGATGTGCGCCACAAACCGCATAGTTGTTTATGTAATGCTGCTCATTCTCCTCCAGCTGCACGGCAATTGGTCGCGGGAGACGCCGAAAGTTTTGCGGCAGGCGCAGATCCAAAGAATCGGACTTGTAGTTATCCAGGACCCAGGGAAACACCGGGTACTGCATGAGATCGTTGTAGGTGCGTCCGGCCATCTGATTGAGTGCCATTAAATACTCCCAGTTGGTCAGCAAGCCATCACGCCATTGCTGCGTCACCTTATCATTATCGGGCAAGGTTACAATTTTATCACAGAATACCTCGCGCATGATCTTCCAGTCGTCGGCGTTTTGCAGCGAAAAGAACAACGACTTGTTGCTGTCCAATAAAATTTCGAATGCCTTCTCCTGGTGTTGGTAGCGCTTCAGCCAAATTTCAGTTATGTTCGATATATCACAGTTCACATTGAAGTATTTACAACGATATGTGGCCAGAAAGTAGAGCTTCAGATCGGTTATAATAATTTCGCCATCGATTTCACCATCGACGGGTAGAAATTTCGCTGCAAAATTATAGAGTATCTGGGAGTTGAGCGATATGTTCAATTGTTGATCGTAGCTGGCTATCAAATACTCCAGCGGACGCATATACTGATCCTGCTCCTCACGCTGCCCCTGCCCCAGGCAGTAGTCGTTCATGAAAAAGCGCCGATCAATGTCCAAGTGGCAGCGACGAAGACGCGTATGAACCCGCGATGGACCCTCCGTGTCGTCTAGTTCCCAGGAGCTTCATTAAGTATGAAGAAGTCATCGTTTGGATGTAGCACTTAGTAACATAATAATACTCACCACTCGGCACGCTCGCTGCAGTGCCATGGTGCACCCTCATGCGTCATGCGACGGATAATCTCCAGCCACTTGGTGTAGGTTGAGGTGTCATCGTATTCCTTCATGTGACACATGAGCAGCTTGCGTTCGGCGTTCTGTAAGGAACATGAATAAAATATAGTTAAGGTAGCAATTGAGGTGAGATCTAATTACCTGCAACTCCGCCACACGCCTAGTGGTCACCATTGAGGTCTCTATGCAGTGCTGCACCAGCGGCTCAAATTTATAGAGCGTTTTCTCCAGCAGCTGCTTCTGCTTAGCTACCCCACTGCTGCGATTCACCTCCAAACGCTCCAGCTCGTGCTCCAGATTCCAAGTGGAATCATCCTCCTTGATGCCCAGCTCATTGCATAGGTTCGTTAAGTTCTCAATGGGTGGCTTGACATCCTCCATTAAGCTGAGCCACAGCAGCGCCTTGATCATCTTCACATCGCATATGATCGATGATTGAAACTCAGAATGACAAGTGCGCCAGAGCGCATCCACAATGTAGGCGCGCAAGTCACGCGGACACGACGGCTGCAGTCCCCAGGCAATGAAATTATTGCATCGATGATGGTTGGCAATGCCATAGGAGACGAGCAGCTCGAACAGCGCCAGCTCCTGGCTTTTATCCTCATAAGTGCTGCTCTTGCTGCCGGCCGTAAAGAATTGTGTGCCGCGATCAATGAGCAGCTCCATCCGTGTGCGACACTCCGTCTGGCTGAGCGAACTGTCGGGCATGCTGCTCCTCAAACGATAGCTATGATTACAGCTGGCTCCATTGCAGGCCTCGAAGAACACGTTGAGCCACTTCAGCTGCAGCTGAGCTTGCACGCGGCGAAAGTTGCGCACAATATGCGGTGGCTGTTTGTCCTGGTAAAAGGCCAGCATGTTGAGTATGTCCCAAACCAACTGAAATAGGCGAAGATTCATTTAGATTTAGTGGCAAGTGGGTCCACACATTACTCACATTTATTTGTCCGACAGATTTCAGCGCACGCTCACCAATTCCGCTTAGAAGCTCCACAATGGACTGATCCACGTTTGGCTGTGTGAGACGCAGCGAATACAGCTGATGAAGCGCTTTGACGCTGCATTGCAACAAACCCGCCTCCACCAGGCACAATTGTTCATTGGGATTCTGCGAAACCGAGAGCAGATATTAGCAAATAAGTTGGATTAGCTGATGCAAGGTGGACGCACCTGCAGATAGAGACGCAGCAGCGCTTGAAAGATACGTTGTGGCTCTGTGAGCCAGCTACTGTGGTCTATGGCCATTGAAATGGCCAACAAGGCTTGCAGGCCAAAGCGCTGGCGTATGCCAAAGACGATCTCAGAGCTCAGTATATCGGCGATATTGCCATGAAGATCGCTCACCCAGGAGAAACACGCCTCAAACATGGCCACATCGCTGCCATGGATGGTCAGCTGATTGGCCAAATGCATTGGATACAGCTGCTTAGAGGCGGCAGCACGTTCCGCTGCAGCCAAACGCTTGGTCAACACGGCCAGCAGTTGGATAATGGCTGTGCGCACGGCACAGCTGCGATGATTGGCCAGGACGAGCAGAAATTCGAGTTTGACATAATGGCGCAGCACCTCATCCACGGCAGAATCGGGCAGCAGGCACAGAAAGTCCTTGAGTAGGATGAGCAATCTCTGCTGCAGCGTCACAATGCCCAGCTGCTCGTAAAAGTCCGTTTTGCGACTTTGCAGCGGTGTCGTCTGCGTCGAGCTGGGCGTGCTGTGGAACGAAGGCTGCCAGTATTTAGTGGGATGCGAATGGGCGCGTTTGCGTGCCACCTTGAGCGGGCTGCGCTTGGGACTTTGGCTGGAGGCAGCGGGATGCCGTCGCTTGAACTTGAGGCGCCAGCGTGATGCCTCCACCGGACTGAGTAGATGCAGTGCGGCCTTGTTCAGATTAGAGCAATCGGCCATTTGTTCCAGGTGATCCTCCATGTCATTTAGAGCGCGCTTATAGCTGGAGCCAGAGTTGTGCAGGCGGCGCAATCGTCTAATGCGCTCGGCACGCTCCGCATCCAATTCCTGAACGGGCGGTTGGACCTGACGCCGAAACGAGGTGGTCACACGGCTTAGATTCGTTGCTACTATTGAGCGCTCCTTCACTGGCATCTGTGGCGTCAGCAGAAAGTAGAACTTGGAACGATCATGGGTGACAAAACACTCGCTGGGCTTGTGCAGCAACAGCAGCAGCTTCATCATCTCGTCCAGCAACGAAGGCGCCGGCGGTGAGCCCGCAAACACGGCCAAGATCTGGACAAAGCATTCGGCTGCATAGGGCGATATATGCACTGGACTTGGCGACTCAATCACATACACCTTGCACAGATTGAGCAGCGCACGGAGCAGACCCGATTTCTGCAGCTGCTCCATATTGAAATCTCGCTGTGGATGCTTGTCCCGACTGAGCGCCAATATGCTACGGAACAGCATGTCCAGCACATCCGAATGCGTGGCGCCCGAGCGATGCCAATCCGAGTAACGCAGAAGCACCGCCAACAGCAGACTGGGATAAATTAAGCTGGCTGTCGTATTGTCATTTACATGGAGCACATCCCCTTTGCGGCTGATCACTGGCTGGGAGCAGGCATTGTTCACAATGCTGCGCAGCAGTTGCACATCCTTGGAGCAGCGCTCCGATTTGATAACATAACCAATGAGCGACAGATAATCCTGACGCAGAAACTCCGTATAAAGCTGGGCATCCGAGTGGCCCACCTGCAGCAGCAAATCCAGTGCCAAAGCCTGCGCATTGGCACTGCCCGACAGCTCCACAATCTATGAAAGAATGACAGAGAGTGTGAATTGGATGGCATTTGAGATTTACGTTGGCAATTTACCCTAGCGAAAAGATAAAGCATGGTGGATAATCCGCCGCTTAGGAGCACCGCCGTTTGCAGCGTTTGTGGCTGATGCTGCAGCAGCTCACCGTAGAGCATATGTCCATGTGGCTGGCCATAGCATGCCATGTCCAGCTCTTGGCTGGCATCGTGACACGTGACAAGATCCGGCTGTTGGGCCGTGTAGACCAAGACACGCGCCTGCCGCAACTGTTTCATACAGTCCGCATGGTTGCCAAAATTGGATGTGGTCAGTTTACCAAGCTGCACATGTCCATAATTGGGCTTCCAGTTGGCCACCTGGCACTGGGTGAACTCGGTAAAGTCGGGTCCCATTGCAGTCAGATTAAGCATGACATTGCGTTCAACGAGGCGACGCTTGAAGAGCACTAGATTAGACAGAGCATATCGTGGCGCACAGCCATCCAGAGTGGAGCGTGAAGAGCTGCTGTTGCTGTTGCTGTTGCCACTCTTGGCCAGAACACCTTCACCCACGGCGAGCATCTGAAAGGTATGCGAGCGCGAGGCCTGGCGCATATTATGAAATGGCAAACTGAGCGTGTGCTGGTCGAGGCCATCCACAAAGATGGCGATCTGCAATCCATCTGCCTGCTGTTGCAATGCGAACACCAGATGCGTCCATTTGTTGCGCGGCAAGCGCAGCTGCTGCACCTGCACACTGGCACCTTCATAATAACCGTGGCAGCCCTCCGCTACATTCCCCACCTGTCCATGTCCATTGAGCAGATGCATTTGGCCAAAGCTGTTCAGCAGTTTCATTTTCGTTTGCTTTAGAGCATGACGAAAACTGCCGCTATTCAGCTGTGACGGCAGCTCCGTGCTGGCCTCCATGTGCTCCTCGACGCGTGCCGGCAGCGGTTCGCTGGGCCGCACCAGCTCGAAAATTAATTGCAAATTGTTGCTAATATAAATGCTTAGCATGGCAGCGCTGCTGCCAAACGAGACCAGATGGCATTTCTAGAGAAGAATAAATATATATAACATATCTGCATAAATATATAATTATATTTTCGCTGCACTCACCGTTGAGTCCTCGCCGGAGTAGCGTGTTTCGTCATCGGTTAATTGTGTAAAGCTGCGATGCATTTGCTGACCCTTTATCTCCAGCCACAGCGAGAGCGTGAGTCCATTTGGCTGCCACAGGCTCGTCTTTGTTACGGGTATAATGCAGGCGGCGCGTGTGAACAAAGTGGTTGCCTGACAACGCTGATGCTGCAATCTGACACGCTCGATCTGTTCACTGATCGATGCATTCGCTGTGATCACAACTTTGCCATCGATTGCGATGGGAAATTCCAGTTCCATGCAAGGCTGTGCACGTCGCAGACTCCCAGCGCAAATGTGATGCATGTGACGCATTAGTAGCTCAACCGGCGGCTGTTTGCTGCTCAGAATGGCAAAGAAGCAGTTGAGTACATCGGGTGTGTTCAGATGACTGATGAGCTCCAGTATGGATTGCTGTAGTTCTGCAAGAGAGAAATGACAAGTTCAAGAGCGATAGATCAGAGATACTTTAGGGTTACCTCTCAGTTTGGCATCATTGCTGCTGAGCACTGGAGCAAATCCCTGCAGCAGGCACAACGGTCCACCCAGATAGTCGCGTATGACAAACAAACGATTCGCCAGCTGGGTGAGACTCTCTGTCCAGCCACTGGGCTGGCGCATGCACAGTAGCGATAGTTCCACCAGCATCTCGACCACCAGTTGGCTCAGTCCCTCGTGCATAATGTGACTGCGATAGCGGGACGACGGCTGGAAAGGTGTCCACGATTCATTGGCGGCTGCAACGCCGCCGTTAAGATCACATTCGGATTCACTTGGTCCAGCGATTTCGCCATCCGCATCGTAACCCTCGTCGGCGGTTAGATAGCACGCCTGTTCGTTTTCGCTCAGCTCCAACTCACTGTCGGCGGCACAGCTGAGTGAGGCACGCGTGGAGAAGTAATCCGCGTCACCAATGGCGCCATCACTGGAATTGGGACGTTGGCGAGGCGTGGGTGGCGTGGCCAGCGAGTTCTTGGCCGGCAGCTTGACTGCTGTCTGCTGTCTGGGCAGTTCCACGCTGCCACTATTGAAGGAGCGAGCACGTGGACGCGTCTGTGTGGCAACACCATTTGGACTACTCACCACCACGCCCGCCGGCTCGTTGTGTGTGCTCGAGAGTTCGCCAATCTTGAGCAGCGTCTGCAGTGTTAGTATAACCGCATTATCTCGGGCATGCTGCTCCCCATGCTCTGTCCAGTCGCTGGAGGCTTTGTTCAATATTTCGGCTTTCAGTTTGCGCAAGTGCTTCTGCATTTTCTCGACTGCAACAACGAAATGAAAGAGAGCTGAGAGTAGTCTCCTCGTTGATCAAGAGATCGAGATAGGAAGGCCCACGTTAGATAAGAAACAGCTCGCTTATCTTGTGAAAACAGCCACAACGTTATGAGAGATGATGATAATGATGACTATCGTCAGCGTTCGTCAAGCGCTAAAGCAAAAGTGCCATCTGCTGTAGCGTGTGGAATGCTTCCAGTATCCATGAAAATACTGCTGTAACGTGTGCAACTACACACAAACAAACACATATAACACACACACACAAACACACACACAACGTAAGAGAGAAATTCAATCTCATCCGAGCCCAGATGCGAGCGTGGTAAGCGCTGGTATTATAGCAAAGTATCTCCGCGTCTACCCGCCACTACGACTGACTGACTAACTAAGTAACTAACTAACTGCAGACTGAGTGGCTGGCTTATAATTAACTCTCTTTGGCAAACCACAACGCACCGTTATTAGTCGCGCCGCTCCTCCGCCTGCTCCACCACCTCGTAAGCTTGTGTGTGAATGTGTGGGCTTTGTTCTCGTCTCGCGGGCATTAATAAGGCTTCACATCCCAGCCTTAGCCAACAATGTCGATTGTTGCATTGGAAACGCATTAGCCGCGGAATGTGCAAAATGAGAAACAAGCAGAACGACGAGCTGAGCTGAGCAACAGACAAATGCACTGATGACCTACAATGCATGATGCATCTAGCCATATTCATTTTAAAATATACAACAAATAATATTGTCACAAGTAGTCAGTCAAGTAGAAATATTTCAGTTTATAAACTATCAATAGTTTCCATATATAACAATAAAGTATATGCGTCAGTAAATAAACATGTATTTATAGTTTATCTAATTATTGTGAATGTTTATAGTTTGGAAGCCGTCAAGCATGGAACGCCCACTTAAAAGTTAATCCCCAGCTAACCAAAATGCCGGACTTTGTAGCGCAGAGTGCGATAACCACTTAAGTGCACAATCGCTGCTAGCCCCATTCTGAAGAACAAAGAGACTTCCAACTCACCTTCTTCGTTTTGAAAGCCCTTGATGCATATGGCCATGGTCGCCTCGAAGAGTTTCAGAAGCAGTTTCTTGCACTCGCCATTCGCCACGAACAGCGTGAACAAATCGGCATCAATATCCAGAGCTGGCTCAGGGCTCGGCGAGCGTCGCTCAGTGCTGCTCCAAAATAATGAGCCCACAATATTAAATAGCTTGAAAAACAGTCCGTTTGCGACGACCTCATCCCTCAAATGGGTACGCTGCAATGGTCCGATGTTCATGTGGTTTTTGTTGTTGTTGCTAGCGGTGGTGTTGGTGGCATCGTTGTGATTGCTTCCGCGTATGTCAAAGAGCATAATACTCTCGTCTGGTTGGCTTGACTGCAGGTGTTGCAGGAAGGAAGGCATTGCCGGTTGCGATTCGTAGTTACTGATAATTGAGGCGTAGTCCAAGGAGGAATCCTCATATTCCGAACTGGCAGCGGTCGTTATGGATGCTGACAGCGCACTGGGCAGCAGCCGTAAATGCGGGACGAAAGTTTCTAATGAACTTGAGCCAGAAATAGGCGACGGCATCGTTGTGGTTGCCGTTGCGGTTGAGCTTGCTTCAATGACCGCTTTGGGTAGCATAAGGAAACAGCTAAGCGCATTGTAGTTCAACTTGAGTATGTCAATGATGGTCTTATCGCCATGTCGCAGTTTCTCCTCGTTCTCCGGCTGCTGCTGTGGCGTTTGTTGTTGCTCCGCATCGTCATTATCAACTATCATTTCCACGGGTATCGAGTAGATTTTCGCAAACTCATTGTAGAACAATTGACTGGTCTTGAGCAGCTCATAGTTGAGCGTCCACTGCAGCGCTGTTATATATAATATATCCACTGGCTTATGGCCCTGCAGCAGTGTCGTATCGGCCGTCTCCTCCAGCCAGAATTTGGCATTCGATCGCTGTGCGCATCTGTGGAGCAGTGCCTGGAAGAGTCGCGAAGCGCGATCACTGCTATTTAGCTGGAGCTGTATGAGACGCCGACTGAGGGCGATCTGCTCGTGGCTATTGTCGCCCAGGAAGGCAATGTTATCGATGCCCACTTTGATGAGATCACAGACGCCACGCTGCAGTTCGGGCACACCTAACAAATCCTGCATATACCCAATGTTCTCCTCATTGTAGAAGGCCTTAACGAGGCGTATGTCGCTCAGGTACATCACAAAGATGCTCAGGCACTCGTGTAGGATGCGATAGTTGTCCAGGTTGGCGGGCATTTGTAAACGTGGTAACTTGATTGCCGGATTCGGTTTTGGGTTGCACTCGCTGAACTGTTTGTATTGCCGGAAAACGGGCAGGACCACTTCGGCAAGGATGCCAGCAGCCAGATCATAGGACAGCAGATAAGCAATATGTTTCAGGTGCTTCAGAAATAGCAGCATTGATACGCTGTTGAGCAGTGCCCGATAATTGTCCCTATATATGCCCAGCAGTTGTGTGTGAAACACGGGCGACTTGAGCTTTTCCTCGCACACGCCACATTGCTGTGGCGAACGCTTCACAAAGATTGTGTGCAGCACATTGTAGTGGAGGAATTTGTAGGCACACTTCTGATAGCTGCTCGATAGTTGTGTCGCCAGGCGCAGCCAGGTGGCATAGTTGGCGGCATTGTAGTGGCAGCAACAGCTGCCGGTGCGCAGCAGCGAACGTACGCTGTGCTCCTGCAGCTCCGGCACTAAACTAGGCAGCAGCTGATACAGTTTGCCCTGGAAATAGCAGCTAAGCGAACGCTGCGTGCAATGAAATTGACTGTGGCGCTGTCGCTTGTAACGTGGCGGCTGCTGTTGCTGTTTGGCCAAGGCACTCGAGGTGCTGCTCTCCATGAGGCACTGTTGTTGCTGTTCCTGCCGCGATAAGTGATCAGTAACACGCAGCAGCAGCTTGTAGATGTGCAGAAAGAGCAGCGATGTTGAGGTGGGGCATGTGGCTGCCTCCTGCAGCACATCAAAGCAGCTGTCAAAGTGCTTCACATCGATTTCGCCCAACTGCTGGGCCGCATTTTCCACCAGATTGTGCAGCGTGCCAAACATGATGTAGAGTATGCCATTGGACAGCAAGGTGCTATCGCGGTTGGCGGCCAGCGCATAAAGCAGCTGACTGAAGTTGCCATTGAAATCCAAGGAGCTGGGCTGCTGTTCGTACATATAGAAATTGTTGACACAGTGAGCAATTAACTGCAGCAGCTCGAATTTGATAATCTCATCGTTGTCGCCGGGCTGCTCAACATCCGGTTCATTTACGCAGCTGCTGCACAAATGACCGAGCGCAAAGTTGTGCACGGTTACACTTAGCTGCGGCTCCTGTTCCGCATCTATGCAACGTGTGAGTAATTGGATGAGGAGCAGCGCCAGCTCATCACTTGTCTTGCAAGCATTTCGAAATTTATCAAAGCTGTCGAGAATCTCAATCGGTAGTTGTATTTGTTGCTGTTGTTGTTGTTGTTGTTGTTGTTGTTGTTGTTGCTGTTGTTGTTGTTGTCGTCGTGTTTTGCTGCGCTGTGAGTTGAGGTGAAAGCTGCCAATAAACTGAGCAATACTGGTAAGCGGCTCCAGCGGAGCATTGGTTGCGCTCCACTTGCAATTGGGGAACAGATTGATGCACAATTGGCAGAGACTCTTCAGCGAGGCGATGTGCTGCAATGTGATGTCAATAACTGATAACAATGATAATGCAACTAATAGCTAACTGCATGCAACAAGCACTTGCCTTCATTTGTACGCGCAGCAGAACGACCAGCAAGTGTTGACCCAAGCCATTGGTGAGAAATGTTCGCAACGCAAGAATCTTGTTACAATCACTGGGAGTGCTGAGTATAAGCTGCAATTTATATATATTATCATATGTATTAATAACCAACAATCTCTGTTGAGCATGAACATATGTATGTTTGTGGAGTTGTATACTTAATCTGAAGCAATACACAAAAAACACTATTTTCTTCTTTACCTGTGCCAGATTATGCTGTTTGCGTAGTTGTTTGATACATTTATCTTGCTGTTCCGATTCCTGTGACCGCTTGGCGGCACTGATAATCTGATACACCTGCTCCAGTAAATAGGAGCACAGTTCTTCGGGCAGCTGATTAAAGATACTGAAAGAAGACACCCACTTAAGTTACAGTTGAAGAGTGTTCAGTGTGTTCCACTGGTGATTGACTTACCTGTTGAACTGTGCATCCTGCAGTGTTTGCTCATCCAAGTACTGAAAGTTGTAGAGCAATTGCCAGAGCCAGTGTTCCTGCAAGCGAACACAACTGATAAGTTGAATGGACACACTTTGGGTGGTATCCGAGTCGCATACAAACCTTGACACTCGCTGTCTGGTTATCATCGACGGCCTCAGAGTCGAAGGGTTTCAGATAATGGCTCCAAAGTCTGTTTAATGTATGCAGCAGCAGTTGACGTTGCTCCTCCTCCAGCGCCATGGTCATTTAAACGCTCCCTGGTGACTGCTACTGTTGCTGCTGCTGCTACTTCGGCTACTGTTGCAGTTGTCTTCTCGGGCATTGGGTAACGTTGTGGCCGCAATAAGCGCTGGAACAAAACTGAGCGAAAGAACCGCAATATTAGAGGAGATTGGCAGCCAGCTGTAATTACACAAGTATATTAAGGAGTATAAGTATTTCAGTTCGTCTGTATGTAAATATGCCTGTTGCTGTGTGTGGGAGATAGGGAAGGGGTTGGGGGCATGCTGTGATAATTTGCAGCAGCAGCAGGCGCAGCAGCAGAAGCAGCAGCAGCAGAAGCAGCAGCAGCAGAAGCAGCAGCAGCAGAAAGACAGAGGCCGGTGAAGCTGATTATTTGGACGATCGACAATGGAAACTTTTATAGTTGTTGCTGCTGTTTTTGTTGTTGTTGGAGAAGGAAAAACTATTCGATTACTATTTATAGCAATCCAATGGCACACTGCACACAGTGCACATATTCTGTTGTCAAGCAAATCCGATGCCGGCGAGGAGTGGGTAATAGTGGTAGTGCAGCATCCCATCCATCGGGTAAACAGCTGGCAATGATGCGTGTCTGTGTAACGGTTAATGCACACAGAGCAAAGCAGCGCAGCGCAGCCGATAAGCCCAGCTCCAACTACAAAAACAACTTTTCAACTTCAACACTTCATCTTCAATAGAAATAATAATTATTGAATTGGCCGTAGACCAATTATAAAGTTGGCTTATCGGGCAATGACAGCAGCAACAATAACAAAAACAACAACAATGCGAGTTGCAATTGCGATGCGAACACACAAATTGAACACCGAAAATGATCAAATTCTAAACTGCGTAAATTCGCTGCTAACGCTATGAATTATATATATGCATATATATAATATATATATATATATATGATATAAAAAGCAGAAAATCAACAGACCTTACACACCAACAAAAATAATGAGAACCAAAATATAAAAAAAAAACACCGAAAACGGCAGGCAACAAAAACAATTTAGTACGCCATTTTGTTTAAAAGTGTATGTCTCGTAAACTCTTGACTATTTATTGCAATTAATGTTTTTGTGTGTCACAGGTTTTGTTTTTGTTACGCGTATTTGTTTGGTTGCGTTCTATCGTTATAAACAATAAGCGTTTTGAAACTGCTTTGTTATTGCAGAAATCAGCTGCAATGCCAAAGAGATATCGATGGTTTGTGTATATCGATAAGATGCGAAACATAACAGCTGTTGTGTTAGTTCGTTATAGTGTGTCTCTATAATGCTGTGGCTCTGTAATGTTATGTCTCGCTTTATTATTACAGTCACTTGGCGCCAGTTGCCAGCTTTTAAATTTAAGCGTTAAATTTGATTCTTCCATTAACACATGCTGAGGTCATTTTGCACATAGCACTTAATAATTTTGTTCTGTGATACTTTTAATAAATGTCAAATTCGAAAACACAGCAGTTTTTGGCAAAAATAGTGCGCGCTGTTAACAACATTCGCGATAATGTTAATTTGGAGAGGCCAGAGTAGTGAACAACAGCTGTTAGTGCTGGATTTTAGTTGATCGCGTTTGTCTCTTGTACGAAATTCGCAGCTAAAAGCGGTGAATTATTTGTTATTAAGTGAAATAATTATTAATTGTTATTGTTTCAAGTGTAACTAATCATAATCTAACAAAATGCTGCGCCAATTAACTGCGTGTAACACCATTGGCAACCAGAGGCAAACATTCAAGGTATATGCGACATATACATAAACGTACATAATTCCCAAATTGTCTAAATGATAACAACAACAAAGTTACTATTTTTAGAATATCAGAAGAACTCTAAAAGTAGTGTTGTGATAAACGACACAGGTTATTCTGCGACAATAACAACAAAAGAACTTGTTTTGAAACAGGTGCTTTCCAGGCATATGCTGTTAAAAATAGAATAGTTATAAGTAAAAATATTCATTGCTGCAGCTTAGATTTGGATTAATAAGCGAACGTAATTTATGGTCGGTGTCTGTGTGTCTTGATAAGCGTTGTTTTGACAGAAATCACCCCACACGAATTAAATAAGTTCCTCTGATGATCGTCGCAATAATAAATAGACACCTGTTACGCAATTTTATAGCACGAACACAATCTCTGCTGATATGTATACTATGCAAATAAGCTCATCATAGCAAACAAGTTTGCAAATGATAGGCGGCCACTAAGGCGTAACTAAAATACTTGATTACCCCCATTTTCTTTGATTGGGTTTTAGCTCATTGCATGCTGCTATTCGACAAGTGGCAAACACAGGCGCCAGGGGAAGATCTATGAGTCTGCCACCGATGCTGTTGCCGATGTTAAGGATGGCTCCAAAATACTCTTCGGCGGATTTGGCATTTGTGGTATACCCGAAAAAATGATCGATGCGTTGAAGCAGAAGGGCGTTAAAGATATTACTGCGGTGTCCAATAATGGCGGTAAGTATACCAGTTTTATTAGTTATACAAATTAAATTGACATCTGTTGCCAATGGACCAATCCACTCTGTAAGCTTCATTTCACCTCAAATGTTGTTCGTAGAGTTGTCAACTTGTTTAAACTACTACCACACACACAACTAATCTGCACATTTACATCATTGTTTTCTATTTTTTAATTCACGAGATATATTTCTTATCGGCAGGCGTTGACGATTGCGGTCTGGGTGTGCTGATTAAGCAGAAGCAATTATCCAAGGTGATTGGATCGTATGTGGGCGAGAATACCGAGCTGGTGCGCCAGTACCTGCAGGGTGAGCTCGCTGTGGAGTTAACGCCCCAGGGCACCCTGGCGGAGAAGATTCGGGCCGGTGGTGCTGGCATACCTGCCTTCTTCACACCCACCGGCTATGCGACGCTGGTGCAGCAGGGTGGTGCACCCGTGAAGTATGCGAAAGATGGCAAAGTGTTGATTTCTAGTGAAAAGAAACCGGTGCAGTCCTTTAATGGTCGCAATTATGTCATGGAGGAATCCATCTTTGCCGACTTTGCCTTTGTCAAGGCACAGAAAGCGGATCCTATGGGCAACTTGGTGTTCAACAAATCGGCGCGCAACTTTAATGCGCCCATGTGTCGTGCTGCGAAGATTACCGTTGCTGAGGTGGAGGAGATTGTACCTGTTGGCGCTCTCTCTCCGGATGAGATCCATGTGCCCGGCATCTATGTGAAGCGCATCTTCAAGGGCAGCAACTACAACAAGCGCGTGGAGCGTCTGCGCATCACAGAGCCCAAGCAGGAGGGCAAAACTGCCGCTGAAACGAGTCCCGGTCAGGCTTTGAGGGAACGTATCGCTCGGAGGGTGGCGTTGGAGTTTCAGGATGGTATGTACGCCAATCTGGGCATTGGCATCCCAGTGCTGTCGTCCAACTATATACCAAAGGGCATGAGTGTTATGCTGCAGTCGGAGAATGGCATCTTGGGCCTGGGTCCGTTTCCCACCAAAGAAAATGTGGATCCGGATCTGATCAATGCTGGCAAGGAGAGTGTTACTGTTATGCCAGGCGCTGCCTACTTTGGCTCCGATGACAGCTTTGCCATGATTCGTGGCGGTCATGTTGACCTGACCATTTTGGGCGCCATGGAAGTGTCGGCCACAGGTGACTTGGCCAACTGGATGATACCCGTAAGTGAAGATTAGCTGCCAACCAATTTCAATAGATAACTTTATCTCATTTCCAAATGCAGGGAAAACTTGTGAAGGGCATGGGTGGCGCTATGGATCTGGTGGCTGCGCCGGGCACTAAAGTCATCATTACCATGGAGCATAATGCACGCGATGGTTCGCCCAAGATCCTGGAGAACTGCTCGCTGCCATTGACGGGCAAGGAAGTCATCGATCTGATCATTTCCGAGAAGGCAGTGTTTCAGGTGGAAAAGGGCGTAGGCCTCACCCTCCTGGAGGTTGCCGAGGGCTTCACTGTCGACGATATAATTGCATGCACGGGTGCCAAGTTCACCGTCTCGCCAAATGTGAAGCAAATGTCGCAAATACCCATTTGAGTTTTTGAGTTGAGGTTGGCATGTAGAAAAAAGGCTATGTAAAAGTTACTGTTTAGATACTGAGGTATTTTATGTGTGCATTTATTGTTGTTATTAAAAGTGAAATATTAATCGTTTTTATTACCATTAAAGTCAATTGTTTTACAATTTTGTTAATTGTGGCCCCCCTCCCCGCACCGCCACTCATCCGATGGCCTTGGCCATGTTCTTCAATGCACCCGAGCGGTGTGCAAGGCGCATCTGTTCGTTGAGAATGTCAAAGGTGCGATTGTATTTGCTGCCGGTCTCGTTGCGGCAGATCGCACAGTACTGTGAGGTGAGGACGTGGAGTGGACTGCGAAAGTAAATGTTCGTCTGCATGGTCAGAGAGTTCTTGTAATGCGACATCATGTGCAGAAAAATCTCCAACAGAGACAGCAACGCCCACATAAAGATGCTCCAGCTGAACAATGTGGGTATCAAGAAGAGCAGGAAGGAATTCTGGCGCTCATAGCCTAATATAATATTCTGTAAAAATGAGATCATTTTATTTGTGTGTATGATGTAATCATATATCCAATTTACGCTGCTAACGCCGTCCATTTTGATGTAATCCTCGCGCTCATACCCGGGCGTGATTTTCTTCAATTCAGACACCTGACTTATGTTTTTTTGGCCAACCAAATGTTTGGCTGAGATGTCCGAGTGGACATGGTGTTTGTTGGCTAGCACATTATCCAGCTCATCGCAGATGGTGCCACGCAAATATTGTTTTGGCACATGGAAGTTACCATGCTTGCGATAGCGCACTTTCATTTGATCATTGACCGGCTCGCCGGTCTCCTCATCATACTTGGGCTGCTTGACGCGCGCTGAATCGGTGTAAAAATACTCAAACTCACCAGTTTCGCTGTTCTGTAAATGATATTCAGATTAGCTTCAGATTAACGATTTAACGTATGAGATAAGCAACACAATTAGTTATCTACTTTGTTCTGTCAAACGAAAAAAATGCAAAACAAACATATTCGTTGTTGTTTAATAATGAAATTAACAATTCAAATTGAAATTATTTTCTATTGATCTGAACTTTTACACTCGCATTTTGTCACACGGCACTGAGCAATTCTAATGAGGCAATTAAATTGTTACTGTTTACTTTTGTTTGTTACTGCTCGTCGAAATCAACGAGACTGACTATTCTGATAGTGATGTCCATAGTGCTTCGATACCGTCTGCTCGGCGGTCATATAATTCATGATACACATTGTACTTTATATGTATATGGATAGTACGCGTAATATTTTACATAGCACACGAAATAATTACCATTCTACACATCTTACCACCATCATGTTTAGCTTGACACTAACCTTAGGTAGAACTCGGCTTTTTTATTTTTGGACTCGGGCATGCCCGACATTAATAATAATAATAACTTATCGCTATCAGCGGGACTTGAGATACGGCGCCTTCAGGCTTACATATATTTCAACGTTTGAGGCTTATCATTCCGTTGGCTTTCATATTATTATTATACATGCTACAGTACTACAGAGCGTATAGACTACGGTCCCGTGGATGAGCCACGCCCATCAAATGGAACTGTTGCATATGATCACGAAATGATTCTAATACACGCTACATGTATCCACACTTATATACTAATAAATTATAACAAAACATGTCTTAACTTGCGTGATATTTCTATATGTCGTTAATCCTGATTGACAATGAAAATATAATTGGACACTAGAAAACATGTTTGCCGTACTACTATTATTACAACTATTAAGTGTATGTAATTAAAAAGACCTCAACCGGTTCAAAAAGTTATTGAAATTAATAATCATTGTGACAGGAAAACTTTTTACTAAAAGCAGAGAATTATTTGTTGAATGCACTGCATATTTTTTTTTTTTTAAAGAAGACCCTATTATATTGCCCTATTTCAATTTTTCCCAGTTGGTTCCTCAAATTCGGATTGCTTGCTTAAAGTTGCACTTGAAATAACTTAATTTTCAACAGGCTGTGATGAAAGGGTGCTCAACGGGTTTTGATACCTGTTCACTGATTGCAGCATAATTTGATGACAGCTCAATGATAAAGCAAATGTAATTCAAGGCGTTGTCAATGTTCTTCATATTCATGATTAATTGATAAACCCTTTCTAGTGATAAGTGCAGCTAGCTCCAAATCTAGCATAATCTATTAATGGGTCGAAATTATCAGAATGCCGTATGTGTCACACAATTTGTATACACCATATATGGTCCGACTAACGATTGATGATTTTTTTCTTGTCTGGCATTCAATTGAATAAATCTTTACAAAAAATATTCATTTGGCCCAACTCTATAACACTGAAAAAGTTGCCGGCAAAGCAAAAATGTGTCAATAGAAGACTCTCTAAAACTAGTTTGTTTGGCCAGACAACATTAAAATATAAAAATCTGAGCTAGAATGTAAATTAATGTCTGGCAAATGAGTTTTTTGGCTCACCTTTATGGAGTAGACCATGATTGATTTGGTTTTAGTTTTATTACCCTTTTTTATATTGTTATTGTATTTGATTGGTTTATGATTACTGGAAAATAGTACTCTTATCTTTTTGCGACTGGCTTGTTATTGGCTTTCGAACTGAGCTGGGCTTTTACCTATTATTTTTTCAAGCTATGCTGGAAAATAAACACAAATCTGCCCGCTATACATTTGTACATTGTTTATTTTGTTAATATTAACTTGTCACCACACGTTTCATTCGACGTAAACGCAATGAGAAAATTACATATAATTAAAACCGGTTGAGCGTGTTGTTGGCTGTTTCTATTTTATTGCGTTTGAAATCGCATAAAATGTTCACAGTTTCATAATATTTAAAAAACCGTATCATATATTGTTGATATATATATATATACATATATATAAATATAAATTAGGTTTTTTTTCTCTCCGCCGACTTTTCGTAGCTAATTTCACGCGCACGAGAGTTGAAAGAGAATCCACGTCTGTTATGAACAGCTTTTGAATGAAGAATAAGCAAAAACTAATAAATAAAGCTTTACCAAACAATGAGCAAAATGTACTCTATGTGGCAGTAATAAAAATAGAGACAGACGGTGAGAGCAATACAATTAGATCGCTTAACAGCGAGTTGGCAGCGCTGTGTGGTGAGTTTCTTAACAAAAAAGCTTCGCGCTTTGCTGTCTTCGATAAATGTATAACAAAGCTCAGGGATTTTGCCTGAATTGCAGTTACACATATGAATAATGGTGCTTTAAAAATGATCTCTAAATTATTTCCAAAGTCTGAATTTACTTTGGAAACCAGTTTTAAGTGTCGTTGCCTCTGTCGATGTCTAATTATATATATAGCAAAATAATTTTTTTGACTTTGAATTGCTTATAAATTTTTATTCGAGAATTTATCTTAGTAGATTAAGTTTTATTTTTTCGGTATGTTGTTGGATTTGTTTGTAGGGGTGTTGAGCTTATTCAACTGCATTTTTGATTTAGTAGCTGAGAGTTGGGCGCCTCGTTAGGTTGTGCTGCTTACTGCACCTCCCGCAAATATTTTAAACGTTAATCCTAACTACATATAAGCTGTAATAGTTGAAAGTGTGTATCCCTTTATCTTAATAGCCGCGAGTGTGATAAACGATTTATGTTGAGCAATAGTAGCTAAGCAGCTTTAACAAATAATAATAATTATTTTTGTCACTACCTTCGCCTGACAATGCAGTGAGTAAATTTGATTATCTTAACTGGAGAATCTTTAGTCATAAGCACGTTGCTAACTGATGAGCAGCACAAGCAATGAAAAAACAACTGACACACTGTTATTTTAAGTGTAAACAAATTCTTTTCTTCTTGGGTATGTTATATTTGAATTATATAATTCTTTTTCTTTTCGTAGAACAGTTGACCGCCTGTTAAAAATTTATTAATTGTAGCTCTGAAAGTAATTGCCTTTTCGGTTTAATGAGTGGTATGCCTTTTGCTAGGCTAATAAACATTTACTATTGTTTTTTTCTTCCTTGGGGTATGTTTATCAGCTAATAAAAATGCAAGCCTCAAGTTTTCGGTTAACGACAAGTAAAATAATCAGTGCTTTACAAATCACTTAATGATAATATTTTGCTCGCTTATCACATAGAAATCATAACAAGAATGAATCGATTGCATATCCAGAAACGAAAACAACAATCGCCACCAATGATGACTATGATCCACACATGCATCGGGATGTGAAGAACCCAACCAAGTGAGTATTGAGTAAATGAAAATTCTCGAGTATTTGTATACATATGTGACAGCTTCGATTTGTGATCTGCAGCAACTGGCAAACTTTTGCACACTTCATGAAAGCATCCATCGGCACCGGTGTCCTGGCCATGCCCAGCGCCTTTGCGCATGCAGGCTATGTCAATGGATTAATTTTTTTTTTAATCATGGGCCTTCTTGCGCTTTACTGTCTACATATATTGGTAAGTTCAAGTTGCGACTTTGTTTTGAACTATGTTGATTGTGGCTTGTTATCATTATGCAGATCAACAGCATGTACGTTCTATGCAAGCGTAAGCGTGTTCCCTACATCTCTTTCTCGGAGGCCATGAAACTGGGCCTACAACAAGGACCACCCTGTCTGCGCTGCCTCTCCCACATTGCCACGTAGGTACTCCTATCTTATAGATACATACTCTCATATTATAGATGCATACCTCTTAAGGCCTTTTGTGAGTGGATTTCTGGCCTTCTATCATTTTGGCATCTGTTGCGTCTATGTGGTCTTTATAGCGGAGAGCATTAAACAACTTGTGGATGAATATTTGGTTACATTGGATGTCAGAATCCACATGGCCATCCTGATAGTTCCACTTCTGCTGATCTTCAGCATACGCAACTTACAGGTTTTGGCGCCATTCTCCAGTGCTGCCAATTTGTTGCTAGTAATGGGTTAGTCTACAAAGAACTGGCAAGCCTATAAGAACTCTATTGTAAATATCACTTTCCTATTCCTTAGGCTTTGGCATCGTTCTGTATTACATATTTGAGAATTTGCCACCGCTGAGTGATCGCCACCCAGTCGTGCATTATTCTAAGCTGCCCACCTTCTTTGGCACTGTGCTCTTTGCCGTGGAGGCAGTGGGCGTGGTAAGTACTTAAGGATTAATTATGAGAGAGCTGTTGCCACCTCGAACATTGATAATAGTGATAAACCTTTGAAAAAGTGGTGGATGCTCAAAAGTTTTGATCAGTATATACAAACCCTTTTGACGATATAATCTTAGCATGGATTTTAAATTAGAATCACATTTCTGATTTTGAATGTAGCAGAGGTCAACACATTAAAAAAAAAACCTTGACCTCTAGAGGTCAAACCATGATTAAAAAGCTCTGCATTTTGAAAATCGGGTCACTTTTGACAAAGTTATGGCTGTGGAAAGTTTTGACCCGTCTCTGAATAACTTTTTGTGGCTACAACTTAAGCATGAATTTAAGGCCATAATCACAACCCGCAAGAAATTGTTTTTGCCATCAATTATCAGCCGGTTTTACCCTGGCAATAAGATAAATCACAATCGGTTATGACCGACTAAAGCGCTCTCACTTATTCTGGTTAGATTTTGGCTATAGAGGAGAATATGGCCACGCCTCGGGCATATGTGCAACCTTGTGGCATCATGAACTGTGGCATGGGTATTGTGCTGGGTCTGTATGTGCTCTTGGGCTTCTTTGGCTACTGGAAGTACGGCGACGAAGCTTTGGGCAGCGTTACGCTGAATATACCTCAGACGGAAGTGTAAGTATTATCAGAATATTAACTGGTTGCCAAATCGAAATATTTTGTTGCTTTTGTTGCTATTTTGCAGGGCCGCCCAGGTGGCGAAAATCTTTTTCGCTTTCACCACATACATATCGTATGCGCTGCAGGGATATGTCACAGCGCACATTGTGTGGGGCCAGTATTTGAGTAAGCGTATCGAGAATACCAAGAAGCATACGCTCTACGAGCTAATCTTTCGGGCGCTGATTGTCTTGCTCACCTGTAAGCTGCACATCAATTTATTTATATATACATTTTATATATATATGTCACATTTGCAGTTGGTTGTGCCATTGCCATTCCGGATCTATCGCTGTTCCTGTCGCTCGTCGGCTCCTTTTGCCTATCGATACTGGGTCTTATCTTTCCGGCCCTGCTCCAAATCTGTGTGCTTTACGAACAAGGCTATGGACCATATCGATACCGACTTGTAGTTAATTTGCTGCTGTTGGTATTTGGATTTTTTGGTGGCGCTGTGGGCACTTACGTCAGCATCGTGGACATTGTCAACGCCTGGTCGGGGAAAGTGGCCTAATCTGGCCTCGTAATGTTTGCCATTAAATACTAATACTAAGACCAATAATATGTTATAATGTTAGTGTGTCCTTAATTAAAGACTTGTAGCACTGGCAACAATGTTTGTGCAACGCTCCGTATGCGAAATCTAGTGTAGCCTTTGCGTGTGGCTTATGTAAATCATGTTGCCGCCTGTGTTTGTCATATGGCTGGCTGCATCCAGCTATTTGCAACCCTAATTATTACTGTCTGCACACACGCAGTGGGCGTATTATGGAAGAGGGTTATTCGTTTTTTAAAACATAGTCTTAAGATGGCTGCTCTGATTTGTGGGTCTTTGACATTCAGAAGCTCTTCAGTTGAGCTTAGTAGACACACCAAATTGAAGTTAACAAGTCTGCGTTCTGATTTCTCAGTTGCCATGGGTTCACTTAACCCGAAATGCTTTCAAATCGAAGCCTATTTGGCACTTGTTAGTTAGAAATTTGAGATTTTTACTGGTGTTTTGATTATCAGGGTATAGTAATGCATAAGAAGCTATCAGCTATTCCAGAGTTCACTTTCAGCTTTTGGAATTTATGGTTACAAATTAAGGAAGTTTTTTTTGCTTGCGAGCTGTTTGTCAGTCAATGGAGTTATTCGGCATTGTGTTGAAAATTCGTCTCTGAATTGAAGTGTTGTCCATCTGAATTAATATTTGAATAATAACAATGTTATTGTTGTTTAAAGTCGCACATTTATATAAATGATTTATTACATCTGTATTGAAGCCGACTTGAATGAGTCACAAAGCGATGGCTGGAAGTCTGCTTATTGTCAACTGAAAACAATGAATTAATAAGCTGTTTTATTTCGTATTAGCGAAAATGTCTGTCAGCTCATAGTCAGAATTAATATAAATCTTATGGTATTCTTTTTATTTTTTTTTACTCATATATTCACAACGACATTTTAGCGCTGGAAGACAATGCAATAAGTAATTGGTTTGTAAAATTAATATGATTATATAATTGCTTAAGTTAGAATTGCCAAAAATTATGCAAATAATGATTACGATCCCAATTTATATCGCTAGATAAAGAGTCCAACCAAGTGAGTAATGAGCACAGAGAAATCGGCTCAGCTCCTTTCAATCATTCATCATTGTCCCCATTTAAATGAAATTTTGTGCGTTTCTGCATAAGTGAATAATAAGTTTATATTAAGTGATTTAAGCCTGCTGATGTTTTTTGAAAATTTTTAGAGGAATTGTTGGCTCAACATTACATTATCGATTGAAGAGCCTGGGCAGGTTGCTTAGGCGTGGCCAGAACGCAATGTTTGTCAATAAATATTAATACACACAAAATTGTGTTGCACTCGTGGTTGTGCAACGCTGCGTATGCGTAATCTACCGTAGCCTCTGCATGTGGCTTATGCAAATCATTTTGCAGCCTGCAGCTGTCATTTAAACGGTTGCCTTCTACATGCTGTCGTTTGGTCTGCTAATAATGACTGCCTGCGCAGCCACAAGGCAATAGTCGCCTTGACCTAAGTCAAACAGCCAAATTCTTTTAATTTTAATTAAAAGTTAAGCGTAGCAGGTATGTAAGTGTGTTATATTACTACTCATTGCTGCTGCTACTGTTGCTGTTGTTATCCTGGAGTTCAGACAGTCCGACATGCGGCAAATGCAACGAAGTGTAATTAAATGCAACCGCAATTAACAGACAAGCACCCGCAGGTCAGGACTGCACCCCTTCCGAATGCTGCCGACTTAAATTGTTGTTGGCTGCTCCTCTCACGCTCTCTCGCATTTTATTTACAATGTTTGGAGCTCAGGTTCCTGTCTACAGTCACCCAGTCTCTCCTCCTTCGGCCACCAACACACACATGCCACAGACGTTGTCTTCTGCAGACCACAGTGCCACAATGTCCGCTGGCTACGAGAAGCCCGACAACTGGCCAAGTGCACATTATCAGCGAGGGTTGCTCAATTGCCAAGTGTTGACCATGATTACAAAATGTCAGCAGAACTCACCAATCTACCCTCGGCGAATATGTGAGACATCGTGTGTTAAATTGCCCGCTGCTTTGTACGTTTAATTACTCTTTTGACGGAAATAACACACCATTCGTTTCACAGATGGACACAAAATAGGAATTGCACAATTGCAGCCACTTACTCCGGTTGAACTCACTTTGCTTAACTTTGCGAAATCCAGCAATAATATTTCTTGTATACCCTTACGAACTGGTCAATATTATCCATTGCTACAACATTGGCAGAAATTGCCAATTTAATTATGGTTTGCAAGAGCATTCCCTTTATGTCTTTGTATTTGTATTTGTATTTGTATTTTTTTAAGCGCTTTATTCTGACGATTTAAAAAGCGATGCGAAACAAAAAGTTGACCGTAGTTTGATTGGCCATACTTTGATTCGGCAGCTAACTGTTGTCTGCTGCTGTCGGCCTGTCCTTCGGTTTCACTTTGACAAGTTTATTTGTTGTTTGTCAGTTGAGATTGTTGTTGGTTTTGTTGTTGTTGATGTTGTCCGTACTGCCAGCACTTCCATTCGAGTCATTTGCCGCTTGGGCATTTTAATTATATTTGTGCAGGGAAGCCCTCAACGCGCAATTTAAGTGTTTCTGGCCATTTGCCTCCTATGCTCTACACAACGAAGGGGATATTGAATTACACACCATGCTAGGAAAACACATGGTCTCTATCCTTGATCAGAGCAAGATATCCAAGTTTTTCAAATTTATTGCACTACCGAAACAATTGTGTGCCAAATTGAATTAGAAAATGGCTAAAGTGTACGCCCCCTTTTTAAAATCTCATTTTGTTTTACATTAAAGCAGTTATTCATTTTGTTTGCTATCCAATATGGAAACTGCGCATTGAATTCAACTTTCAGCAAAATCACAAAATGATGAGCATAGTTCAACTTTTCATCTATTATCATCATTTGTTCGATCAAGCTGTATCGCACAAAATGAATGTTTTTTTGCTATAAACTTATGAGTATAAATTACAAATTTTAAAGCTATATATACTTATAGTTAAATCGGGATCTGGCTAAAAAATTTACAAAATTGTTTGCATATTGAGGAAATTTGAAGCCCGTGTTTATCTTTGTAGATTTGCTTGATGTGGTTGGTGCCTTGTGCAAACGTTTCTGCAGTCAAATTTCATCTATGTTTCATATGACTTTATGACTTATGCATAATTTTTGTAAAATTGCAGAAAATAATATCGTTTACATAAGCTTTCAATTAGATATTTTGAATTAACAAGTATTCGTTAGGAGGGATGTATACATATTTAACAAAAACTATTTAGTAGAAATTCAAAAGAAGATTGCCGTTTTTCATGTATATTTAATGCGAACTAAATGAAAATGTTTTAAAAAATAGAAGCTAAAAATTAAAGTTAGAAATGAAACGACGAAAATTTTAAATGAAAAAGAAAATAAAGAAAAATATAGATAAGTATATAATACTGGGGGTATTTTAAATGTAAAACGACCCAACATTTATTGCAAGGATTGTGGAGACTTCAAAGAACACAATCAGAGCCAAAATTGTTAAAATTCTTCGTGCACACTTTGTTACCCCCGATTTAAGTACTCTTAATAGCAATGTGCAGGTAATTTGCCACGAAACAAAATCTCACGCGAATGGCTCCACGCATTTCGGTCCAATTCGAGCATTTGAGCAGAACTAAGTCCAGAAGCTTATGTTGTTCGTAGCTTTGCCCTGAGCGCTGGCATTCACCTTTTGTGGGTTTGCATATTTGCCCATTAAGTATAGCAAGTGCTTAATTTTCTCCATATGCCGCTTAGAAACGACTCATTTTTATTCATTTAACCAATTTTTTATATATATATAATTTTTTTTTTTGGCTAACAGCCAACAAATGTGCAGTTGGCAATTTGTTTGACTGCTTGTAACATTTGAGCCAGTATGTGTGATTGTATTGGTGTGCCGCAGCAAAATGATTTATTTTACGCAACGGTAAGCACACACACGTACCTAGAATAACAACAGCATTCAATGGCGGCAGGGGTCGCATTGTTTTGTGGCAGCCGCTTTTGGTTGTTCAGTGAGGTTTTGTTGTATTTATTTTGGCCCAACATTTTTGGTACATTTCCTGCACCAGACGCGGCTGCCACCTAGTGCCTATATCAGCATCCTCAACAGTCAACGCAAGTAGCAAATAGCAGCAGCATCGCAAGCCGCTTTTTTGGTATTGTATTATGAATAAATAACAAACACACCGACAGCTGATGAAAATGGTGACATGGCTGGAGAAGTCTGGGCTTGCATGTGATTTATGCTGAGAAGACATGGCAACTTAAATAGGCGCTGGGCCTCAACACATTGATTATTGCCGCTAATATGGCCAACCGAGACGGGTCTCAACGGGTCCCACCGGCTCTCACTCTAACCTTACAGACAAATATACACATATTTATGTGTTTCAAAGGGTCGGTATACATTGGGATATGTAAGTAGTAGCAGCAGCACCAGCAGCGCCAGCAGCGGCAGCAGCAGCACCAGCAGCAGCAGCTGGCTGGTTGGTGGACGCTGCAGGTGCGTTAAACATTTATGAGAGCCAGAACGCAGATTTTATTGTGGCTGTTTGGGGTGTACCGCAGAAATTGTTATAAGCGCCCATGCATAATTCATAACGTTAAAGTGTGTACCGGTTGCGTATACGCAATAATCATACGCCACGCAGCACAGCTGAAACAGTTCAACACACAAAAAGCATGACGGGAACAGTCCTCGATGTTTTGTATGTCCTTGGTGTGTTTTTTTAACGAATTGCCAACAAGGGAGGTTTATTAGTTGCATGATTATTTCCGACATTGAGTAAAGCCATGAAACATAACTTAAAAGTCATTGATTGACAATAGCATTAGCGTGAATTGCGCTTATTTTGACATATTTGCACATTTGGTTCAGGATATTGGTATAAATCGTCCTGCTCCCAATTTAATCGATATACGAAGGATGTTTCCTACATAATTCGGTCTGATAACAAATTTTATTGAGCCTGTTGTTCTTGTAAACATGTTCGACCCCAAATCTGCTCGGCTCTGGTGGGGTAGTATCCACAAATATCAGCACGTTCTGCAATCGACGCTTTAATCGTTTTCATTTTGGCATTTTTGCCTAATTGCGGCCAAAGCGTATAGCCAGACATTTGTGTTTGGATAATTGCCAAAGTGATGGAATATGTATGTATGTGCGGAATATGTGCATGTGTGGTAATAATATTACAGCCGGAGCAAGCAAGTGAAATGCTTCAAATGTTCAAATGACAAGCAATGAAAGTTAGCGTCATCATCAAACCAAATACAATGTGATCATCATCGTCATCATCATCGAGCGTCGACATTGACATGCCCGATGAGCGACTGTCATGTCATGAAGCTGGTAGCAACCACTTGGCATGTCAACGCTTGCCGCGCACCAACTTCCATCTCCCAGTTGGTAGCTCACTGGTGTCAAGCACTTTTGCCTAAACCCATTATTTATGCGGCATGTTTGCCATAACTCAATGGCTACGAATTTCATGAGGGGGATTTTGTTGGCTATAGGTTTAGCTGGAGCTGCTAGTTCTGTCTGCTCGACTCCTCACTGCTCTGTGCTGTGTGGTTGATGAAAACCAATCGATAAATACTCTAAGTCGTATTCGTACTGCTTGTGCTGCTTCCACTGCGTTTTTTCTTGCCGCCGATTGAGCGAACAATTGCTAGATGGCACCCAAGATAAATGGCCTGCAGTTCAACGCATTGCTTGCCATTTGTTTTCCAGCGCCAACAGATTTACACCATCCAAATCCCTAGAGCTGATAACGTTACGGCTCACGAGAATTTGACAATCCTAACAAGCGACTCCCGTCGACAAATCATCAAGGCGTACCAACTCCTACAGTGGGTGGTTAGATGGCAGTAGCTGCTTTTGCATCTCAATGCACTCTGCCCTGTTCAATATCGGAGGACACATTAATAATTATGGTTATGGGATTTGGAGTGCATGCTAATGGCCATTCAGTGCATAGTTCGAATCGATTTTCAAATATAATATTTCACATTTGCCCTTCTGAGTGTATTACCACAATACGCTTTTACAAACACATGCCTCGGTGCGTGTTTTGCGGCGGCTAATTAGTCAACGACATATATACCCAGGCGCACATACACTTTCAGCACTTTTCGCATGACTACTTACACCAAATATTTTGCCTTTAAGGGCAACGATGAAAATTTAGCCCAAATTTAAGCTGATACTGAAAACGGTCATTAAATTATTGTTAGCCAATTATACCAATTTATACATAATAATTAGATATTCAACTTTAAACTACATTTATCTTAGGAGTCCTTAAACATAACATAATGGAAGCTGTCAATAAAACCCTTTACGCTGCTTAAGGGGCAATATTTAAATAGATTTTTAACGATTTGAAAACATTACATTTTGTAGCAGACCACTTGTAATCTGGGGATAACAGGCTACTAGTGACGGAGTTATTATACTATAATTTAACATCTATATATAACATTGATATCGATCGATATCGATTGTGTTATCACAAAAGAGGAATAAAGTAAAGTAGACGTGTTTGCGAAATAAATAATATGTAATTTAGTTTTGACTGGTACTTAAAATAACACATTTATAAATTGTAATTACAAGCGAGCTATGCAAACACAAACACACATAAACAAAGAGATGCTTGCTGTAATTTGTAACTATAATTGTTATGGCCAATATAGCATATGATACACATTCACTCAGATATGTATATGTTTAATGTTATATTATTTGCTTACTGGCTTGCACTAATTGTGTAATGCGCAATTGTTTTTACATTTTGTGGTTGCCGAGGACAGCAAATATTTGTAAAATTGTAATTTAATTGAAGCTGCTGTTCGAAACAGGCATTGCCAAATCGAATAACCAATTGTTAAATGCGTTTTAATGAGCCAGACGCCAGATGCCAGACAACCCAGACCGAAAACCCGTATCTAATGAAGTGAGCTAAAATATGCGTGAGCCAGAGTGCGGCCGATTCAGGAGTCATGATAAACTCTCGCAGTTTATTGCAGGTCATCTGGTCATGTGCCTTGCATTCGTGATATGGCGGATACATATATATATATAGAAATATATATGTGTGTGTGAGTGTGTATGTGAAAAAAAAACATAAGGATGAAAGGAAAAAATGGCATTGTAACTCTTTACAAATAAGCAGCATTTCCGTGCCAGGCTTGTGTTTGGCATAAAGCCAAAGATAAATGGCAACTTCCAAATGCCAGCTAGAAATATAAGTAAGCAAATGGAAGGTCAGTGGGCAACAAAGGGTGGCGGCACACAAAGGGCGACAGACAGTGAATTTGTTGTTACTGCTGCTGTTGGGCCATACACTGAAGAAAAGTGTAACAAATCTTGCACCAGTTATTCCACTTGCTTGTTGTTGCTTTTAGGGCGAATTTATGGGCGCACATGTCACTGCACACAAAAAGTTAAACAGCGCGCGACGCAAGTGCGACAGCAACGGGCAATCAAAGGGTGGACTGGGAGAATGGGAAACAATAGCAGGACAACAGAAAGCACAGGCAGTGAAATGCAATTTTTAGACGCCTCAGTGACTGACTGCGATTAGGAGCATCAAATTGTTCACTTCCCCCAGCAACACAAAAACGCATGAGTTCTCATTATCATGAATCACTTGCTAAATATTGAGCACATAAATATATAATAGCAATACTTTCATTGTTTTAAATATGCTATAACTCTATAGGTATATATATATATATATATATATATTACACACATTGTATGATTTGTGTTTACAGTAATATTTTCATATCTTTTTCTTCATATTGTTCTTTATCGTGAACATAACTCTAAGAGGATATTCGTATATTATTCAGATGGGTCTTCAAATTCTTCAGCTGCAAAGTCGTGTATACCTGAAAAGTCGTGTATACCACATTATACTGTTTTGCGCTAAGTATGTCAACTAGTTTTATCTGGCCTCCAGCAGAGGCAGACAGTCAGTCAGTCAGTCAGTCAGCTTTGCCTCGCTAACAACATTAACTAGCAGTGCCTACGGGTCGTATGTGTAATGCACATAGAGTAAGTGAGATTCGAGGTATATATGTGTATCTGTGTGTATGTGTTTGAATGCTGATTTTTTTTTTTTAATATTGCTGGAGCCAACTTCCGTCGCTTGTTGACATATTTCCACTTCATTGGAATGAACAGAGCAGCCAGGCAAATGAAGATACAGCCGCGACAGCCTCGGGCCGACTGGCAGCCCCGCGATTCATTCAGGTGTGTGCAACAAAACACACAAAAAGAAAGAAAAGAAATAACAGAGTCAGGGAAAATAATGGAGAAGACGGAAGCTAACGGATACCCAGCCAGGAGGCACCTAACGACAAATATTTGACACATTGCAGGAGGCGGTGGTAAATTATGCGAGACATGTGCCGGAACAGGACAATGTAGGAGCAGAGAGTCGGATCCTGTACGTGGCTCCATACTGCAAGTGGCACACATTTTCTTATCCTTTTGTCCATTTTAATTTGTGTCAAATTGTTGCTAAAATCCAAAACGCATTGTTTGCCAGCCAAGCTGTGACTGGGGACTGAGGACAGAAAGGCAGCTCCCAAAACCCTTTTCGCATTGTTGTCCTTATTTCTGTACTACAAATACAAGTTGTTATTGTAATTTGTTGTTGCTGTTGTTGTCGTTGCTTTCCTTGTTAACACAGTTTTATGCTTTTGTTTTGGGGGCTGTGTTTTATTTTTATTGTGCCATAAGAAAAACACACTGCCAGACTGCCGCGAGTACCAGCTAGAGTACGGTGTGGAAGGGAGGAGCGGAAGACTCATCTGCTCTACTGCTGTGCGCCTCTCTCCTCTTGTGCGCTAGCAAAGCACAACAATAAAATGTTGTTACAAATTCATTACCGAAGGCGTTAAATTTGACACACTTTTGCATGCGGAATGCAATGCAAGCCAGAGAGCAAAAGAGAGAATACGATAGCGAAACCAGCAAAAGCAAAGGAAACAGGGCACAACATGCAACAATGCTTAGCAGTGACAAGGCTTAATATGTATTGCAAAATAATGCAGGCACTAAATGTGTTTGGGGTGGGGAAGGGTAAAGGGGGGTGGTTCGGGAGGTTGGTTTCAAAAGTTAAGAATCGATCATAAAAAAAAAAACATTTTTTTTTGTTTCAGTGCTACTTGTACTAATCTCGGGATTACTTTTGTGCGAATAACCTTCAGTTGATTGTCATTGGCTATCGTTGTATAATAAATTGATTATTTATTTTGTTTTATATAAATATGAGATGTTGAAACTGTAACAGATTATTATTGGAAATTATGTATAGTATTATAATGCTTTAACAAAATAGATAGATATTTGTAGAGTTTAATATCTGTAATAAATCAATTTATGCTAGGTTGTATTGCAACAATAAATACTATCTTATTTATATCAGTAATATACTCCTTTGCTTTCCTCAGTAAACATTCTTTAGCTGATCACTATTATAAGTCCGTTTATATATTTTAATATAAAGCTTGCACAAACATTTTTAATTTATTGATATTTGTGAATATATAATACTCTGTTTGTTCTATGTTCTATGATTTGTTTTATTTATCAATCACCTATTTCTTTCCGCAGAAAACATACGTCAGCTGATCTATAACTGAGAATTTCGTACTCCACCTATTGCCTCTCTGGGTGTGTCCACTCTTATGAACTAACCACATTGCCCTCTTGCAGTGACATATCTAAAAATAAAAAATGTTATTGCATAACATTAGGCGCAACGCTGGCAGCCATTTGGCCATTTCCGTTTTGCTTTGGTTCTTGCGCTCTGCTCTCGATGCGCCTCGTTTACGTAATCCATATAATTTTTTGTTGCCTATTTTTTTTATTGCCATTTGCATTATTCACATTATTTTTATCGGAGGTTTCCAGGCATTTTCCCACAGACACACACACAGATATATTCAAAGGCTTTGGTGTGGGCGTGGCCGCCATCTCTCGCGTTAACTAAAAGGATTATTATCTTTTGACATTTTGCTATCACGATTCGTTGCCATTTTGCATCTAAATCGAAATTACAAGCACACGCATGCACGCACTCACCACACACACACACACACACACACACACACACACACATACATATATACACTCGCAGCTTTCTTAATACCTATATAGAATCATAAAACATGAAAGGGGCCCTGACTTCCGTCTCCTTCCGAGCCCACCTCAGCTTAGCCTCACACACTTCGCTGCCTTCGCACTGCGATTTTAATCAGAGATTTGTTGTTATTGCTATTGTTGCCGGGTTAACGTTCGGGTTTAATTTGTAGCAGCTTCCGTTTTGAGTTTTGGCAATATCCAAAATTACTTAAATTGCGATTTCCGACAATTTCCGCTGATTAATTGCTACCTCGTTCCACTGTTCCCACTTCCACCCATTAGCTGTTCGCTTAACCTTCTGATGGCCATTAAAATTCGATATTTATTAGTCCACTTTTCAAGTGTTGCAATGCGTCCCAATCGCAATCGTATATTCAAAGGCAAGCACTTGTTTGCTCAGCTGTGAAAATTACTTGTGGCCAAAAGTCAAAAACTTGACAACTTAGAAAGAAAAAACAAGCATGCGTATTTGTCAGAGTGGAAAAGGGGTGAAAGACAGAAGGGAATATATTTTAACATTTAACCTTTGGCTGGCATTATATGCTCGACGTCGTGGCAGCCCAGTTGCAATGGGCAGTATCGATTGACCCCAATTCCATTGTCGATTGCAATTCGCTTCTGTATCATGCACTTCTCAATCGAACCCAGTTAGGAGACCCAGACCCATAAGCAGAACTAGAAACCAGCAGCCGTTCGTACCCATTTAAACTGAAAGAAAACATAACTTATTTCCGACCGAGCGCATTCTGACTTTGAATTTCATTTGGCGCTCGGATTCGTGTTGCAACACTGTGCCATGCGGCTGCTGACGATGCTTAAATGCGGCTCATTTATCAATTGTTACTACTTATCATTGTCCATTTCAACTATCCACCAGTTGCTATACACGACTACACTGCCATCAGTTAACTTTGGGGGAGAATGGAAAATGGGGATGCTGAGTAACCAGTTGGAATAAGGTCAAATGCGTTTTTCTTGCTGCCGTTTCCGATTTCCGTTGCCTGCACTTCAAAAATTGACTTTTACAAGAAAACAATTGCAGCGCTGATAAGTGGTAGAGAGCAACGGACAGGGGCACATCCACATCCACATCCAAGTCCACGTCCGCAGCCACAGCAACAACTACAACTACAACAAACATGGACGTTCATTTTTACTTCGTCTACGTCCGTCTTTCGCATGCACATCGTCGCTGTTGCAGTTGTCGCAACTGGGAAATAAGAGCAAAACAATGAGAAAATGTTTTAAATATTATTCGAATAACGAACATTGCATACACTTGAATTAAGCCATTTATTTCCATTTAGGTATTTAATCAGCAAAATTTGTGGGCTGAAAATCCCCGGTTAGTGAGCTGTAGATTGTTTATATCAATTTACTATAGTCTAGTAATATGAAAAGTAAAAATATATTTGTATTGCAGGTTCTAGGAAGAGTACCAAATAAATGCCCTCTCATTCAAAGTCAGCGTCAATCAACAAACTCGTCCAGCTGCAAAGTGTAGTGGTTGTTTTTTTTTTTACAGTTTGTCAGTGAAATTGCTGAGAAGGTAAAGCTGCCACTCGAGCGAAGCCTTACAGAGCAGATCCAACTGCTTCTATTAAGCAAATTGAATGGACAGTAGAGGGAGCACTCTGGACACTCTGTGACTTTTTTTTTACCAGACATATGTTAGCGACAAGTGCATTTAATTCCTGCATTTGATGAGCACTTTGAAGTGGAAGCTTTATTCTAAACGCAATGATTTAGTTATAAAGCCCAGCTGGCCCAGTGTAAGCACTGCTTGAATACCGATAACAGTAAATTTACAGCGATTTTGCGGTTAAGTTTCCTTTCCTGTTGGCTTTGGTATCTGCGGAGTTGTTGGCCGAGTAGCTCGGGCTCAGATTCATTTTTTTTATTTTTGCCATTTCATTCAGTTATTTCATTTATGATTGGTTTCCATGGCGGCATGACAGCTATTGGCACTGGTCCTGCCGATTTAACCAGTCACAGATATTACTGTTTGTGTTTGCACAGGTATTCGTTTAGTACTAAGACAAACATAATTTAATTTTGAGTGCTAGCCTGAATAGCATCTTGCAATTTTCATCACATTCTAATTGAGCAACAACAGCTGCACTCAATGCCAATTTCAATTGCCAATTTGTTATTTAAATATTTTGTATGACTAATGCATTGTACAATGTGCTAAACAAACAAGTATGGATTCGAATAACATGCTTTCTTATTTCCCTCTCCTAGGTTTTGGGTAAACACTGGCCAGGGTGCCAGGACTCTGTCGATTGTCTGTTTGCCGGTTTGCCTGGCTTTGTTGGTAGTTGGATAATAGCCTTCAATATTTAATGCCAATTTATGTTGCATTGTCTTACAACATGCACCAGTGTCCTCTGTGCATAATCAATTTGACTACCCACCTCTATCTCTTCTTCATGAGATCTTAGACAAGGGACAGGGATATATATATATGTATATATGTCCGTTATATGTATATATATACATATATATAGGATCTTTGGCTATATTGCATCAATTAAAGGTAATTCATTCATGTGCATATTGCATGACATTGCAAGACAACCAACTGAGAGTTGAGAGCCAACAGCTGAGGGATCAGATGCAGCAGCAGTTGCAGTTGCAGTTGCAGCTGTAGCTTGGTGCATAAGCAAGCATGTGATAACTTTAAGTTCATGATATGATATGCATACATCCTACAGACGTGCACTAAGCGAAACAAATGCAATTTATATAAAAAGGGCTTCAACTTGTTGAAAATAATACGGAATTTCTTATATATAATAATCCTGCATCATTTTTTATTATCATTAAATATTTGCGAAGATACTATAGTTTGAATTTTAATATTTACAAATAAACACTTAGAACGTGAGTCCATATCTTAATGGAGTTATTCATCGTTACTTAGTTAAAGAAACTTAAATAAATAAATTAAATCAATTCGACAAAGTCTTGTTAAACACCGAAATCGAATCTAAAATAATGCTACTCAGCTTAAAAAGTATACTTAATCATTACTGCAACTGAAGTAAGCTAGTAAGTCCTACAAGCAAATCGAACTGGGCTTTAAGACAATTGCAACTGACTTCTACATGCTTATTTAGCCATTAGATTCGCTTGAATAGCGATTAGCTGCAGCTGTCATCCATTGCAATCATTTGACATTGTTGTCTCCAATGATGAATGTAAATGCAGTTGTAAGCATTTCGCACCTGCTGTTAACATGTGACCATAATTTGCCAAAATGCTTAGACCTCGAGCTAAATTTCCAAAGCACTGCATAGTGTCAATTGTACCCAAGATAATTACTGGGTGTTCAATGCGAAAACAATCATTTCAGCTTGCATTGAGCTATGCTATGTATTTAGTGGGTAAGGAGTAATTAATTAATTGTACAATTTGAAATAGTGTTTAAGATGAGAACTGAATTTCCCAAGTGCTGTTAAATATTTAAGTTATTAGTTAGATATGCAAATATATTTGGCTAAGAAATATGAAGACTACAATTTTTTTAATATCTGATCTCTGTTATTAGAATATTATCGGTTATAAGGGAAAATGAATATATTATATAAATAGATACAGTTTTAGTTTTGATCTTTTGTTTGAGTCTCTCCCACATTCTCTCTTGTGACTCTCTTATGATATATAACAGCTGTCGGTTGAGCCAAGCAGACTGCACTGATAATTGCTAATGAAATCAAAAGTTTTTGCCACGTTCAAATGCTGCCGCCCACACAATGTCTAGTCGCATATTTGATACGCCCTCAATTCAATAACTGTAACAGCCACAAAAACAAACTCTCTGCCGAGCCATCTGCGTCTCTGACACCAATACAAAAACCCACACACACACCAGCACACTCTAGCACACTTATAGACCCACACTCAGTGGCTGAATGAGTTTAACTTGCAGAATAAATAAAACTCGAGGCGCTTGAAATATATACAGTGTTCAAAGTTTTGCTCACTGCAGTCCGCTTCACCTGGCGACAGTCGTGGAAAGTTCGCAAAATATTTGCATGCTGAACTTTAGTCATAATTTCAAAGGAGTCCCTTTCCAACCTCCTCCTTTCCAATCTCGTCGTCATCACAATTTGTAGTAGTGGCAGCTACTTTTCCACGTCTATCTTGTTCCTGTTTTATTTGAACTGCTTTTTCGTTAGTTGCCTGTGGCACTTGCTTCACTTTCATCATCCAAATGCCCTTGCCTAGTTGCCTAGTTTTTTGGGCATGGGTCTATTGATTTTTGGCACTATGAAACAAGCACTTTTCTGACACGTACTTGTGTTCAGACAACCGGAGAGAGCATTGGAGTAAGATGCCTTCAAATGGCAACAAAACTAGGTATATGTGCATAAGCAAATTTTATTGCACGCCAAAAAAAAAGGAGGAGGAATTGCGCGTTGAGAGCAATCATTGAACCAACTTATCGAATTTCAAATGCCTTGCCAATTTAAGAATTTGTATTTTTTTATATATGAATTTCTATTTATTTATAAATAATTTGAAACAGTAAAATGAGGTAGAAGTAATTACTTTTTTTTTAATATTTTTACATTTGTAATCTTTATCAAGCCTCTTGTAAAAATGTGAAGGACTATGGCTTAGTAGTTTTCGATAGTGTAGTTTCAGGCATCATTGGAGTGTAAAAAATGATTTTTGAAACACACACCTTGTTGGCCAACATGAAAGCTGGCATTTGCTGGCAATAAATGTTTGCGGTTTCGATGTTCGAAAGGGGGCACATTATAAAAAAAAGAATATTAGGCTTTTAGGCATTTACAGTCCAGCACACACCAAAGCACACACACATGCACACTTTAGTTGTATGCACCTGTAAAAGCCATTGACCACAAGAGCCGTAATTTTGTCGGTTACTTCTCCGGTTGAGGCCCAAAGAGCACTTTGGATATGCTAGCCAGCATTATGATAGTAGTATGTCCATGCTTAGGCACACACAAAATAACAATTTAAGTGCCCAGCACTTATAGCATCTCCCACTTGGCTGTTCGTTCGAAAAAGACCAGTGAAATTCTGCATACCAGTGACCTTGTGACCGCAGCTTAGTCAAGTTATCCAGATGAGTCAAGTCAAACCGGTGCGTAAAACTGTTAGTTGGTATTTTCGAAAATGCATTCAAATGTCGGAAACGTTGGTGCTGCACCACTGCCTCAACTCATCCTGCAACTGCAACTATTGCTACTGCTACTGCTACACGCTCTTCAGCTGAAGCCTTTGCCAAGAAGCTCTTGGTAGGCTCCATGCGCTTTAGGGGCGTGTCTACGAGCTGGCTTAACGAAGCGTGAGCCCCTCAAGCAACAACAGTAACAACGCTCATGCATATACATATATATTTTTATTTTTTTGGCACGCACTTTGCCACAGCGAAACGTAATAAAATCAGAAAAGGAGCGAGAGTGGACAAAGGGCGTGGTGGCGCCCTTCTGGTCAGGTAAACCATTTGGGATTTTGTTTGGAATTTGTTTAGAGGCCGAGTTTGCGTTTGACATGCATTGACTATGCATAAACTGAAACTCAATGGAAATGAAAACCAAACTCAACAGCAACAACAAGAAGAACAAGAGTCGCGACGCTTTGGCGGCGTCTCCGTTGCAAATCCGCGTCGCAATCTCTGCGTGATCTTTTGGAATGGTGCCAAATGCCAAAAAAAAAAAACGCAAAATAGAGTAAGAAAAAAAGAGAGCCGGCGTCGTTTGACTTTGTGCATGGCATAAAAAATTAAATAATGAATATTAAGTAGTCTGTGGATGGAGCAAAGTGGGTTCAGAGCAAAATGAAACTTTTATTTGTGAAGCGAATTTTGGTGGTGAATATTTAATACTGCATATACGTAGCAAGTTCAGCGTAACAATTACTTTATTAAATAGATGCAAAAGCTGCATAATTTAGATAAAAATGCGGTATTTGAAAAAAAAAATATAGAAGGGAAAAATCTTTTTCCTAAAACACAGTTTTGTAAAGCAATGTAGGTTAATATATTTAATTTAAAGTAAGTAATCCAACAAACTCATAAATAATAAATGACCAAAGAGATTAATGATAATTACTAATAACAAATTTAATTTAATTATTAATTCCAATTGACTTTTCTAACAGTACTTTACTTTTTTAATATTAATGTTAAAACGATACGAAGAATTTAAAATACATTTAAGGTTTTAAGTCAAATAATTCGCTTTAGCAATTGAAACTTACTGAAGCACATACATTTTCAATTGTGACATTTATTCCGTATTGGGCCAATGCGGCATGCATGAGAACTCTCCATAAAATTTCAATCTTATACTGCTTGCCTTCCTTTTTTAGCCACTTTTTGTTTGGCCATTTGAGTGTTTGCATTGCTGACAATGCCAGCTACCAGTGCTATCAAGCCCCTGTCTTTCGTTTTGCGTGTAAGGGTTTGTGCTATGGAAGTGTTGGGGTTGGTTAAACTCGTATTTGATATTCATGTGAAAAGTTGGTTTGCTTTTCTTGTTCTGTGTGGCGCAGAGAATAGTTTTTATAGAGCATGTGCATGATGGTAAATGAATGTCAGTCTAGTCTGTTAGTGGCGTAAAAAATACACAAGCCCATAATTGTAATCGTAAATTAAATTTAACTAATCAATCTGACATAAACATGTGTCGAGCTTAGAGAAAAATTTGATGCGTACAACAAAAATTAACACATATTCAAAGTAAATTGTTGAAAGAGCGAGGTTGAGTATTGTGTCATGCGAGAAAATCAGTGTTCGATTCATAAAAATTGCTGGCAATGCAGTAAACCAAAACATTGTTGAAGCGTGTCAAAGGCAAAGCTGGCAAAACTTTCTGCCAAATTGCCAAATTGAATGTCAACACGCGTAAAAATAGCAGACAAGACGAACTGAAAGTCTGCCTGATAGAATGAGAGAATGACAGACTGACAGACTGACAGACTTACAGTCAAAGCTATGCACACACGCATGTCTATGTCCTTTGAATTTGTTTATGACTATTGACACGCGGCGTAGGTTGCCTCTTACGTTTGCTACTGCTCCCGCTACTGCTGTTACAATCAAATACAAATTACGCATACGACGCGTGTGCGCACGTGCCACAAACAGAGCTCAATTGCAAATACTCTTACCACGTTTATTGCTAAACTTTAAAGATTGCTTACTATATTCTGTCTCCCATATTGGTTGAATAGCCATTTATCAACTAGACCCCCAGACTTTGCTTATCACATATACAACAGTTAGCCGCTTGGGTCCGTGCCTGTCAGACACGTGTCTGTTGCTTAGTTAGTTCAGCTGCAACTTTAGTGATTGATTGACACCTCTGTCTAGCCAAACTGGCAGCGACAGTGTGAGACCAACTGAAAGAGAAAGATCAAATAAGTTGCTGAGAAGAGAGCGAGATGGTCATGGTCTTTACCCTAATCACAATCATGTCTTATGCATAACAATCGGTCCAGGAAATGAATTTTTGCTATGGAATTAAACTGCTATTGGCAAAGTATCAGCTACAAAATAAGCTCGTATTCGAAGCCATCAACCAAATAAATAGTACATCGTATCGATTAACGCAATAGAAACAGGGGCAAGCAACTTTAGCTTGCATTTGTCACAGTCGAGTCCTTCAAGGACCTCTGAAGGTTCTGCTTACATTTAATGATTGGGTTGAGTTTTCACTTTTGTTGATAGTTTTTTACGAGCTCACGATTGCTACTGGGAACAGTGCCACGTTTTTGGGACTGAAGGACACATTGCAGTGTAGCAACTATAAATGTCTTTTATTGCAGTTTTTAAACGCTTTGCTGATTTTGCTTACGAAACATCAAATGTGGGAACACACACACATGATGGTATCTGTGTTCTTGCGTTTGTGTGGGTGTGGCAAAGTTTGTCAGGTCTCATAGGTGAATTAACTTTTTCGCTCGACTCGTTGCTGCTGCTGTTATTCCCAGTGCAGCAAGTTGAAACAAGTTACAGCGCTCTACTCCCGGCACAAAACTTTCTCAGCAAGTCAGAATGCATTTTGTGCAAACTTTTGCAGCTCGGCATTTGCAGTATTGACAACCGCAGTGAAAAGCGGTAGGTGAATGTAGGCGTGGCAGGTGGCAGCTGCCAAATGCCTTACACTCCACTGGCTGAGTGTCTGACTGGATGGCTGACTGCCAAGTAATGTTCACTAAGCGAATTTAAATTTTTGCTTTAATGCGTATGATTTATTTGCTTTTACTTAGCAGTTCAATCGACCCTGTTCATTTTGTTGTTGTTGTTATTTTGTTGTTGCCACCGCCTTTTTGAGTTAAGCCGTATACATTTAATTTCGCCTGTTGGCCGACAAGCGGAAGTGGCCATCGAACCAAACCAAAACGAAACGGAGTCAAGCCGAAAGGCGCTCGACATTTGCTTTGTTTATTTTTACTTAAGTGTTGACTGCTTCTATTACTTCCCCTTCTTCTTCTTCTGCAAATAAACCATAAAAGAGCATAAAAAATGTTTCAATTGTAGACGCTTTGTACAATGCTAGAAATCTGTGAGTCAGTGTGTAAATAAGTATGTGGCAGTCACTATAAAATATATATATATATATATATATATGTATGTACACTCGCCATGTCCAAAGTGTCCAGAGACCAGGAGTCGAGAGGCAGATGCCTTAGAACAGCAATATCAAGGAATGTTCAGCTCGACTGCAGCTTGTTGGTCATAAAAACAGAAACATCAAAACACAAATCGAAACAGCAACACCAACAATATCAAACAATTTTCAGTCACAAGCAGCACAAATATAAAATTCACAAGCGGCGCCCATAAAAAATTAAATCAGTTTGCGCCAAAAACACTTTCATGAACTTGAGCGCCCCACTCCCTCCCCCCTTATCAATCCTTACATCCGGTCAGAGCTTCATAATGCTGATTTTAATGAAACACACGCTTCTCATTTTGTCTGAGTGATTTTGTCTTGCAAGACGCGTAATTGCAGCAAGAGTTGAATCTCAGCTGTGCAAAAGAAACTGGAAACTGAAAACAGAAAACCGAAAACTGCTGCTTCCTCAGTTATCCGTAGTGCAGATACTCGCCTTGAGTCGGAGTCGGAACTGAACAGGAGCGGTTCTGTAACGGCTTAAGCCTATAATCAAATTGAGGAAAATGTATAAAGATCAATTATTTTAAATTTTGAGTGGATAAATCTCATTTTCAGTACCTGAACATTAATTGGTATCTAAATGTTGGTTCATTTATATATTTAGTTTATAATTATTTTAGTTTGTGCTTTCCACATTAATTAAATTCTTTTGCTATTTTAATACATTTTTTTTCTAAACTCTTTTTTTTTATTTAATTTTAAAATTTGTATGTATTTCGTGTTGCCCCATGTTGCGCCTTTTATAGCAATTCCTGAATTTAGCCCCCAAATTGTCAGAGACGAACTTTTTTCCAGCATTTTATGTCGTGTTGTGTCTGCGTTTTGAAAGTTTTGCAAACTGTTTTGCCTTTCGCGTGCTGCATAAAAGTTTGAAGCAGCATCATTTGTCAGTGGATAAATAGTTTTCCAGTAAGTAGCCAAAGATATGCTTTTTGATTGTGTAGTCGTGGCTGATAATTCTTCATTGCCATCTCCACTGTCCAAACTTTAAATGCTGTCCAGTCAGGCATTATCGCTGTCATATGAGACATAAGTAAATAAATATATATATATATATATATATATATATATATATACATGTATGCATATATGTCGAGGTATATCTGTGAGTTTAGTAAACGCAATAAATTCAAATTGTGAGCTGCTTAGTGGGCGCAATTTGGCGCAGGTCCTTAATGTGTGTAAGCCGCAAACATAATAAATAAGCTTAAGTTTGGTCAATTTGACAAAATTGTTTGAGCTTAACAAAGTGCGTTTTGGGCCCGCTGCAAATAAATCAGTTGCCATTTAAGATGCCCAGGCTTTTGGCCATAAGCGAATTTATTACACACTCACCCGATTAAGAGTGGGGGACTTGGTGGAATGGGTTTGAATCTTTCAGGGTGGCAAATATTGATGAGCTGATATTTTGGTTTACTTAAGGCTCCGGTTGCGTACAATCGCCACTAATCAAATTCGACATAAATGATTGAATAGAATTTTAAGCACAAAATCTGTAGAAACAAAGCAACAACCAAAGGAGAGAAATGAACCCCTAAAATTATTGTCAGTGATTGAGCGCTAACGGAATTTGGTTGGTCGCAGTCTTATGTTCAGTATACGCAGCAAGTCCAAAAACTTTTCCCATTGATTGATGGCAGCTCAAAGTTCGTTAGCCTGCTCGCTTTTGGCTTTAAAGCGCAGTTCACAATATATGCAACCAGAAATGAAACATGGCATATAAGAGAAGACCCAAACTGAAGCTACTGGAAAATCACTGAAACTTTCGTAATGCATTTGAAACCACTTGACAATAAAATGCACAATTGCAACTAGCGACTGGTGGCACAGTGTCCTGTGTTCTGTGTCCCATGCTAGGTGTAAGTGCAGCCAAACTTGCTGTCAGCCAGGTTCCCTTTGTCATTGGCACGGGAATTGGCGCTGGTGTCAATGGTCCAGAGGTAATAAAAGCAGCGCATAGCTGCCGGAAATGAAATATTAAATGCACCCTCGAATACGATTCGAGTGTACTCGGAACGCGCTGAATCCCCTGAATCCCCGAAATTCTTGCACTTAGGTGCATTCGGGTGGAGCAAAGCTTGTCGTGCAATTGTCAATTGGATTGAGACAAAGGACAGCTTGTTTGGGTCTTATCAATAGCATACAATACGGGTTTAATGGGATTACTCAGCTAGCAGCTCTGGCAAGTGAAATATGACAGAGTTGAAGATACAACTCAATTTATGCAGGCCTCGTCTTTTTATTTTTGTTAATTTTTTCAGCACAGATAAAACATATTTTTGGCGGTAATTTATCATATGCCCATTTCTTGTGAGCTGAGCATATCCATGCTTAAGTGCCATAAACATTTTATATTAAAATAAAATGGCACATAAAAAACATGAAAATAAATACCTTAAATGCTTTGTTTGGCCGCGACAAGTTTACAAATTCTTGGCACGTCGCAAGTTGCCTTATTAACACGTATTCCTCACTTTTGGCCGGAAAATTCGTTGGCCATTGTTGACTTTAATTTCGATGTCAAGAATTGGGCAACAATTTTATTTTGCGGTCCGTGGATTTTTAATGAGAATGACGCCGATGAACTTGTTCAACATTACTGGGCCTCAAAAAGTCATAAAATTTAATGCGATTGTGGCAGAGATGGTGCGGAGGGGGGGGGGGGGGGCGTGTGGATAGGCGCAACAATAACATACGAGTCCCTCAAGATCCGGGCTAAGCAATCTGACCGCGGTCATTTGTATGAGTGACCATTGCCTTCACTCGAGAACTCGCTTGTTAGCCTGTCTCGTTGCTTGTGATGGATTCTCATTTTGAGCGCCTCTTTTTATATGCTACATCATAAAATCGCCTCGTGGGCGTTACACACATTACATGCCCCGCACACACACACACACACACACACACACACACACACACACACACACACACAAACGCACACACCCACCCAGCCAGCCAGCCATGCTCCTCCGCATTTATACACACAAACATATGCACAACCACATAGACAATGATGCCCATTTTTCTCGTTAGTCGCGTTGCCTGTGTTGAAAAATGTGCGTGGTGGGCTCCACAGCCCACTGCCCTTCCCCTCCTCTCCTCTCCTCTCCGTTGTTTGTTGTTGGTACTGCCTTTTGATCTGATTGATTAATACATCAATTTGTTATAGAGCCATCAGTTGTCGCTGGGACTCTTGACACACTTTGCAGCTCATTAAAGCGACACAGTGCCGCATCAAAGCTAATTATGCAAGTTTTGGTTTTTTTTGTTGTTGTTTTTTTTCTGTTCTTTTGTGCAAAACTTTTGGTGACAGCGCATATATGATAAAAGGTTCTGTAATGATGAAAAAAAAAAGAAAAAAAAGGTGCCTATTAAGGCAATGGCGAATTCAATAAATGATTGACAACATCTTTTGTGCTGTTGAGTCTTTAACTTCTTGAGCTTGCTACATTTATTTTGTAATTTTAATAAAAGTCCAAAGCTTAAGTAAATACCCAATCGGGCTTGTTTGCTTTCAAAAAGGACTCATCTCAGTATTAGGCATATATTCAGCTGGCTTAGCAGTTGGAGATGTTAACGAATGGAAATCATAAAGATAAATGTATTCTGAACTTCTGAACTAACTTTTAGTTTTGACTACAATAAAAACTTTTCACATCTTTTTCCCTTCAGTTGTTTTCGTTGTGTTCTTAGCTCAGCAATCACTTCATTTTCATGCATGCCACACAAAAGGATCGCCCTGCGGTTAGCTTCATCAGTGCTTGTTTTGAAGTGTGTGGGGTGTGTGTGTGTGTGTGTGTGTGTGTGTGTGTGCGTTGTTGTGTGTGGTAAAAGTTAATTGGTTTCCACGTATCGAGAAGCACGCTTATCTGTGTAAAAATGCAGTTAGAAAATTCGCATATTAGGCACTGCCTTGTTGTCTTTAGAGCAGATATGCAAAAATTTTGAATGGTTACCAGCAAATTGCCTGACAGAAACAAGCCCATAAATTATGCAGCTAGAGCTGCTCACAGGCAAACTGAGCCAAAGGATCACACGGAACCATGGGAGCCAAGGATGCCTCCAGCGTTGGAGCTTAGAGCTTAGGCGTCGCTGTGACATTATTCAATATGCATAGTTAAGCAAGTTGCACAAGTTGATTGATTGATTGACGGCTTGATTGAGTCGTGTGCACCATTATACAACACCAGCAAACCCAACTCCCACACCACCCCCCGCCCAGCCAGTTGCATGTCGAGTCCGTTGCGCGTGTCCAACAGCAATTAAAAGCCAATGGAGTTGGCTGCTTTTAATTGTTAGCGCTCGCTGCTCTGATTGGCACATTTAACGTTAAGCACACATGGCAATATCAAGTATACGCCGTGTCGTGTATAATGTCTTCAAGGCTGTGGGAGTGGCGTATAAAATCCAATTTGTTAATCACTTTATGCCCTTTAAAGTATTTTGCATGCATTTATTTTGATTTTAATTTGAACGTGTACAACGTTGGCTACGTCTTATAAAAGCAGCCACATACCGAAAATGTACAAACAAATTTAAGCATCGCTTCCCTTATGGCCAGCACAAGCATACCGCAGTCCCCGCAACCCACGCAAACCCCGCAAACCCCAGAAGCGCCCACACTTAATGTTGTTTTTTCGTGTGAATTTGTAATAACTTGCATAAATTAAGGTGCACTGCAAACAGTGTCGATGCGAAACTCACCACAGAGGGGAATTGCTCGCAAAGGGTAAACTTAACGAAAGCTTCGTTTAGGTCGAAAGATTGTTGAGTTTGTGTCAAACTGCCCCTTTTTGGCTGATTTTCCTACAAGGGATCAGTTTAATGGCAT